>JAUDJH010000005.1:15000000-16250000 GCA_036320925.1 Automeris io
CGCGACATAAAAGCTTCAAGTGGATACAACCACTAATATATCTCTGTCTCACCTCGAAAGGGACATAGCATGACGATATATAATATTTATTATTACTTTTATTACTTGACTGCAGTGACGTGCATAGAGTATTTGGACAGGGTAGGCAGATTCACATAATTGATGTGAATATTATATAATTATAATAAATATTATATTACTTTCATAGGAAAGATAGATGGCGTGAAAATAGAATAGATATAATTTAAAGGGTTCCTTTTTTTTTGTTTAAATGAAAGCAATTTATTCAAGACTTATTTATCGTAAGGGCATGCAATGCTTTCATGCATCTATGGAATGAACGCTACTGCTTGATAGCAATATCCCTAAAAGTATGAAACCATTTCGTATATCTACCTTTTAGTATATTATGATTACTCGAAAAATATCTCTAAATGTTTTTTTTTTCTAGAGGTATATCTAGATATACAGCCGACAGTTTATTTTCATTTGAAGAACTAAAACGTGATCTTACAGTATGTTATGATCAGTCCATGATGTTATGTTTGTCAGTCTTTTTACCTTTGTTTCTCAATTATATGGAATAACCCAATAAAAAAATGTTTACAGCACAATTTTTTTTAAAGAAGTCCTGTTCTACAACTTCCTAAAATGTAAACATCATTTATCAAATAAATAGCGTAGTTTTCACGATAAATGTTCTTTACATGCAGAGCATCGAGCATCGACGTAGAGTTGCCTGCCTCGCGGTCTTTTACCGGTTGCACGGTGGAAAGTGTTCTCAGGAACTACATTCTTTGATTCCACCAGCCCCATTCCACCACAAAACCACTAGACATCGTGTCGGATACCATCCGTATGTGGTGGATGTTCCTTATATCCGCACGAGAAGATTCGCTTCTACATTCATCATGCGAACAGCTAAGGAGTGGAATATGCTACCAGCGGCCATATTTCCGCGATCTTATGACCTGGGAGTCTTTAAAAGAAGAGTGAATAGGCATTTGTTAGGCGGACGCGGTTCATCATCGGACTCATCTTCACCTTCCACCAGGTGTGATTGAAGTCAAGCGTTCGCCTATAAGTTATAAAAAAAAAATCATAATTTAAGACACGGTAACGATATCTAATGAGACTTTTGAGTTAACTTTTAAAACGCTTAAACAAAAAGTGTGTACTTTCCATCCAATATGTTATGGAGGTTTTCCTATATTTTTAGATATATTATTCAGAGGATACTCTAAGTGATGTGCTGGTCAGCCGCCCCTGGATCTTGGCACCCGATGCCTGGGCCTCGATTTGCCCCCCTAAATCCGAACCTAGTTATGATGACAATTAAAATTCACTACACGGAAGCGGAAAACCAAGATTATTTTTATTCACAACAACATAGAATACAAATTAATACAATCTAATTACTAAAGCATCAGTAAATGGCGCTGATATTAAACAAATGCTAGGTTTGAATCGGACTCACTGACTGGATCGGGATATACAGAGAAAATAATCACTCGGTATTGGTAACTCCTAAAACATGCATAATAATTGGGCATGTGTCAAATATGTGTTGGTGCTATTGCAAATATGCAAATATGTGCTATTTGGGTTTCACTCCGACGCAGCCTTGAGTTTCTTTCGGCGTTTCTTCTCAAGGTAGTCGCTTCCGAAACGCTGGTAGATCACCGTTAGGTTCGTTTTTCAACTAGCCGGCCGCCCAAGTCGAGGTCCGTACCCACAGCGGTGCCCTTGCGTAGCCGCCCAACCCATAATTTTCGCAGGCTGAGCGCCCTCTGCGTTCGCCCACCAAGCCCGGTTTTGTTGTGAAGTTCTTTCCCAGGCCACCAACGTAGGACACGCCGAAAAAAAAAGAAAGAAAAAAAGTGCTATTTGGTTTAATCGACATTTTTTGGTGATATAGTAATATATATTTTTGGAATCAGCATTTCTTACCGATTCCAAATATATATATATATATATATTACTATATCACCAAAAAATGTCGTTTAAGCCAAATAGCACATATTTGCATATGATTTTACCCCTCGATATGCTTAGAGTCCCTCAGTGTGTGACGGCATAACAACAGCGACAATGAATTATAGTCCCTTGGCGATAGTTGCTGTTTTAGGACTTCTCTGCACTTTTAATCAAGTGCGGTATAGTTACTTTGGCTAGCCAATTAAAAAAAAATGGCAAAAAAATGAACATAATGATTAAATCATTATCCAAATTATGTCGATTACAACTAACGTTCTTTAAATACAAGGTGTCTCAAAAGTAAGTTCACATTTGCTTATCTTATTACGCGAAAGCAACTATTCTGAGGGGCGCGAGGGGTATGTCAGTCGGTAGTCTGGCTCTTGGGAATTTAGTCGCTATGGAGCGTTTCTCTGGTGCGGACCGTGCGTTGTGCGTACGTGAGTTTTACAAAAACGGTAATTCGGCGACTGTAGCGCGTAGAAAATTCTGCAGTATTCGACATATTCGTCACTTAAATGATGCGCCTAGCACTCGACTCATTGCAAAATGGGTTGAGAAGTTTGAAGAGACTGGGTCAACTCTGGAGAAACCAAAATCTGGGCGGCCAAGAACATCAAGAACAGCCGAAAACGTGGACAGTGTTACTCAGTCTATTCGAGATGATCCAAACCTCTCGATTCGGAAGCGTGCTGTTGCTTTAAATGTGCACAGATTTTCATTATGCCGCATTTTACACAAAGATTTAAAGCTGCACCCGTACAAAATTCAGTTAGTGCAAGAACTGAAGCCTCAAGATGCTGGTCAGAGGCTTGCCTTTGTAAATCAGATGATTGAGCGCTTTCCAACGTTCACCAACATCTTGTTTTCCGATGAAGCCCATTTTCACCTGAATGGGCATGTAAACAAGCAAAATTGTCGTTACTGGAGTGCAACCAACCCAAAACAAAAACATCAGAAACCGCTACATTTACCCAAAGTCACCGTATGGGCATCGATGTCGGCGCGAGGAATTATCGGCCCTTACTTTTTTGAAGATGGAAGGGGACGCACACTCACAGTGAATTCAGAGCGTTATGTGGAAATGTTAGACGAGTTTTTCGTACCCCAACTGCAAAACTTTCCTGGTTACAACCAAAGAACATGGTTCCAGCAGGATGCAGCAACTTCACACACGTCCAACAGATCTCTGCCTCGAGTTCGAGAAATTTTTCCGAACAAATTAATCTCCAGGCGAGGTGACATAAATTGGCCTCCACGGAGTCCCGATTTAACGCCTATGGATTTTTTCCTGTGGGGTTATGTCAAATCAAAAGTTTACGCTAATAAACCGACTTCCCTGGAACAATTAAAAGAAAATATCGGTCATGAAATGGCAGCCATCACGGAGACTACCTGCCGAGCTGTCATAGGCAATTTTAGTGCCCGACTAAATGAATGCCGAGAGCGCAACGGTTTACATTTGGACGATGTTATTTTAAAAAAAAAAAATCCCAAACAGTGTACTTCAATATAAAATAAACATTTTTTCAATAAAGCTAAGACTTTTCTTTTAAAAAAAGATTTAAATGTGAACTTTCTTTTGAGACACCTTGTACGTATACGAGCCAATATGACCCATTTATAATCTAAAGACCCACATTACGGACTCAGGAACTTGTTAATTACGAACTGCTATGAACTATGTACCATTATGAAATAGGTATTGTTATACTGTATGTTATAAAAACACTGTCCGATCCGTAAAGGCGTTACTCAGTATTAGATTGAGTTTAAATTGCCCTTTTTAGTTAAAAAGCAAACAATACATGAATAAATGAAAAATAATTGAGAAATTTACTTAGAAACACTGAGAGCGTGTGTAATCGTGGACAAAAGAAGAATAGAAAGCAAAGCATGGCGCTAGTAGTTCATGACGTCAAAAGGGTCTGAACACTCGTAGATCCTAAACACTGTTTATCAAATACTTTAAACACTGATTTTTTAAAGTAATCCGAGCTCAGATCACCTGTAAACAATTAAATTCCTTCAATTTAATATGACAGTAACTTTTTATTATAACTTTTTTAATGGTAGGGCGGTTGCCCGAACTGGGTCATGACCACAGTACACAAGTGCTAAGACCGTCATAGTGACTCACTTTGGTCTGTCGCGTTTCGGAATCAGCTTGTGTATATCCAGTAGCTCATATACTTAGAGACAGAGATGGGCAAAATGTAATCTGATTAATGATGAACGATTACAAAATGTAGTCGTAATTTTAATTTTCTTACACTGTAATCATGATTAAACCCATTTAAAACATTAAGAAATCATAAATGTGTATACAATCTGGGATTCTGTAGTGTTTAAAATATAAATGAGCAAAATGCAGTATATTAATGTTAAAAAACGTAAAATGTAATCGTTAATCATTTTTATTAATCTGATTACATTTTGCCCATCTATACCTAGAGACCTTCAGTCGTGGTATATGTGGGCCGACATGACGACGGAGACTATCAATGGATTTTCATCCTTAAGATGGCCGCTTTCGTTTTAGGACTACACTGTACGCACCATCTTTTGCACTTTATTCATATTGTCGAGCTAGTGTAAAAAACAAATCTGATGTATGGTAATATTATCGTGACCCCAATATCTTATCTTATCTTGTGCGTAGAATATCCAATTCTAAATTTACTTTCAAAAATAGAATTAAAAAGATATTTATTTAATAATCTATTAGTTACACGTAGTCTATTTCATTTATTTTTAATTATACTTTTGCTGTTTTTTTTTAGATATACATATATTTTTACTATAGTATCTATCACTAATACATTTTGTAGTCGATTTATTTATTGTATGTAATAGTTTATTTTAGTATCACTTGTATTTATTAATTAAGCTATATGTATTTTGTTGTTTATCGATAATTCTTATAAGATGTAACACGACCGGGGCCCTTCACGAAAATCAGCGCTGCAGACTTCCTCTGTGGCTTTAGGCTGATGAAGGGCCCATTTTCGCCATGTTTATATGTTTTGTATTTTCTTTTATTTTGAGTGTTGTTTGTATTACTACATTTAAATTTCTGTTTTTTTTTTGTATATTTGTGGCGAAATAAACACTTTTTCATTTCATTTCATTTCAATATGCCCCTTTCAGGTCGGACAGGGTTTTTATGACATACTGTATTTTCGATGCCATCATCTTGAATGACTGAGACTGGTGGAATTTATATTGACATAGAAATTATGATCTATAGTTACCTAATGACTGAAATAAATTCCTAATTAATTATTGTGATAAATTGGTAATTAATTATAATTAAAAGCGATTTAACCTACAGCATAATCCATTGTCTTATGTGGGTCTAACACAAATCATTAGAACAAAGGCAAATGTACACATAAATATCCAGTATACATGATTTTGTGCCTCACTTATGTATGTAGCTGTAAATAGTTACAGGTGAAGTTACAAAAGCAGTCACCTACCAACCTAGATTACAAATTAAATTATAAATAATGGATTCAAACCAACTTTTGTGTACTATTGTAGATATTATCAACACCTTAATTCAACAACATTGTATCTTATTTTACAATGATATTGGACTATTTCATAATGATTACATTTGCAAAAAGACCTATCATTTGATCTAGGAATCATATATCTACACCATTAGAATAATTTTTGCGTGACATAAAAAGACGTCGTAAGTAAAAAAAAGTTGATGTTTGGGACCCAAAAACATTGTATCCTGCCTTATGAAAGACCATATCGAGGGGTGAAAGTTAAGGTTTAAGCGACATTTTTTGGTGATATAGCGACTAAATTCCCAAGAGCCAGACTACCGACTGACATACCCCCCGCGCCCCTCAGAATAGTTGCTTTCGCGTAATAAGATAAGCAAATGTGAACTCACTTTTGAGACACCTTGTATATATATATATATATTTGGAATCGCGAAGAAAAGGTGATTCCGAAGAAATATATGTATTACCATATCACCAAAACATGTAGCTTAAACCAAATAACCTTTCACCCCTCAATATAAAATAGCTTTTCGGCCTTAATAAACAGTGGTTTTATGATGAAATGAGGTTGGTGGAATTTGCGAACACTCTTCATTGTGCAACATGTAAAAGCTGCGAGGCAGGCCACTTTATGTCAATGCTCGATGTTCTGCATTTAAGTCTGTAACTATTTTACAATGGCGTTTGTTAGAAGAGGTCTATGTTCGAGAGTGGACTAGAGTCGGCTGATGACGAATACGATTAAATAATGAATTTGTATTTGAAAAATGTAAAGAAATAATTTCTGTGCAAAGCCTAGTGGTTAATAATTTAACGGACACAGAGAAACATTTAAAAATACATTTGTATTATAACAATTAAATTAAAAACAACATCATGAATTTCATTTTTTTTTTTCTTTTTTGAGAATAAATTAATTCCTTAAAGTGTAGAGTAGTTAACATATAAAGTCAATGGCTTTAAAGAGCTCGTACCCAACACTATAACAATATTTTAAAAAATGACAAAATAATTTGACAGAGCGCTTTATAGTGATGGCTGTTATTCGAAACATCAATAATAGATTTCCTTATCAATTGTAATAAGTATAAAAGATTAATCGTTATAGTCCGAAAATATTTCACTGATAAAACTAACGCTTAGAATGTTTTTATACTTATTTACAGACATGATTGTCGTCGAAGCTTGGAAGGCAAACTACTTGAGTTGGGTTTTCCCCGCACTTGTTTTAATCGGTTGTCTTGTGATCTTCGGTTTAATCGCCCTACTGCTCGTAGTTCGATTGTATGCTAAGTTATCCTGTGGCAGATATATAAAAAAGACCAGGATGGTCGGAAAGACGGTTATAGTCACCGGATGTACTAGTGGAATCGGGAAAGAGACAGCCATGGAGCTAGCGAAACGAGGATCGAGGGTCATAATGGCATGTAGAAATTTAGAGGCTGCTGAAAAAATAAAAGGTATTATTATCTTTAGGTAATTTAAAGTAAATTTTTTACTTATCTGTAATTTTATGTTCGCTTTTATATTAACTTCACATCGGATTTTAATTTCATTATTTATTTATTCGTTATTAGATTAAGTTTCAATTTAGGGACTCTATTCCGGAATGTTAGATGTAAGACATTTGTAATAAAACAATTATTAGAGAAATCTCAATATGACTTTTATTCCTAATAAGCACTTTAAAGTTTCAAAATAAAAAAAAACTTACGGTCAAAAATAATGAAAACATTACTTTGTTACTTTAACCTACTATTAACGATTAGACCTTATAAATTTAATTAATTGAAAATAAATGAATATAGATTAAAATCATTCGTTAACTAAACTATTAATATCACTTTGAAGATATCACAACTATAAAAAACTACAACTCTAATCCATTAAAATTTCATTCATGAAACCATGCACAATACCCGGAGTTGTATTACTAATAATTTTTCACCCAGAAAATTAAATTTGTAAATATATTTTCAGAGGAAATCATCGATGTGACGCAATACTCCAAAGTTATAGTAAAAAAACTTGACCTAAGTTCTTTTCAATCCATTCGAGAATTCGCTAATGACATCAACAAGACAGAAGATCGGCTCGATGTTCTTATCCATAACGCAGGGTACGCGGAAACATTCAAGAAAAACATGTCTATCGACGATGTGGAAATGACTATGGCAACGAATCATTACGGTCCATTTTTACTGACTCATCTTCTAATTGATTTATTGAAAAAGAGCGCTCCTTCTAGGGTTATCATCGTAGCTTCATCACTATACCGCCTAGCATCTTTTAACCTAAACAACCCTAACCCAGTTAATTCATTACCAGGTTATTTGTACTATGCATCAAAAGAAGCAAATATCCTGTTTACCAAAGAGCTAGCTCGAAGGTTAGAAGGGACAGGAGTCACTGCCAACTGTTTACATCCTGGCTTGATTGATAGCGGTATTTGGAGGTCCGTACCAGCACCACTAAGCTGGGGTCTAGCTGTAATAAACAAATGTTTCTTTAAAACTCCGCAACAAGGCTGCCAGACCTCAATAATGTTAGCTGTAGATGAAAAACTGGAAAAAGAAAGCGGCAAATACTTTTCAGATTGCAGAGAAAGTTCCGTATCAAGATTGGCAAGTAACATGGGAAGAGCGAAGAAATTGTGGGAAATATCAGAAAATATGGTTCACTTAGTTGAAAGTGACCCTAAAATCATCGCAGGAATCAATAATTGACTAATGTTATAAATCGATTAATAAAATAAATTTATTCGATTTAATTTAAGATCAACACTAATTTGTTACTTGACACGTGCTTTAGCGCGCAATTTAAAAAAAGCTTGGAAAATTATAATAGAGTATAACATTACTAAAGATTTAAATAATGTTAATCGTTCATTATTATAAAAGATAGCTTATATCACATAAAATAATATTATTGTTACAATAAACTTTTGCCAAATATTACTTTTATTTTGTAATAACTATCAAAACCTGTTTAACACTGAATTATTTGAACGAATATATGTAACGAATGAGATAGCGTATGATAATAATATATATATATATATATAATGAGATACCAAGTTGTTACTATAGACTTTTATAAAAATATGTCTGAATAAACAAAACTAACATATATTTGAACTTAAATTATTAAAAAATTAAATAATATTCACATTATAACATCACTATATATTTTGAAATAAACTCCCTCGGGGCGTTTATCAGTCTCAAAAACCACTGAACGGATTTTCAATAATAAACAGAGTGACGAATAGGGAGGGATTTAGAATATAATTTGTCAAGGTTTTGTGTACATTGATTGATAAGTCTTTACCCTTTGAGATATACCAAAACAATGTTCAGTGGGATTATTCCATTTTTATGGGTAAAAAAAGGCCCCGACGTCATATATTTACCCTTTAATGACAGCGCAAAATAATTATTCTAATATCTAAATAAAATGGTCACATAATTAGTTTTTAAATTTTATTTTATAACTATTTATACCTACTTTTTAACAATTGTGTTTAGAAAAATATACTTTAATAAAAACTATAACTAAAATACATAATTAATTTTATGTGTTAATGAAAGCTAGTGAATATATCATACAATCCTTTAAATAAGGCAGTGCTTGGATACGAAAAGTATAAACATTTAATCAACCAAATCAAACTGGTCTAGGAAGGTATGGTCAACACCCAGCGCCGTACCAAGACTCTCTCTAGGTTTCTTCCAAACTTTATCTTCTAAGTCATTACCAAATTGATTCAAATATTCGTTTGATCCAAGGCAGAGTCGATTCTCACTTGGACTCAGTAGATCAGGCAACAAGATTCTATTTACTGTGAACACATCTCCATTATCAGTCTTTATATTTTCTTTCTCTTCAATGATTGTTTTAAATTCATTTCTGCTTCTCTCATTTGAAGACACCACATTAGCTCTAACTTTCTTAAATCTATTTATTATCTTCTCTAGAGAACTTGTGTTTTTATTTGACTGAGTATTATTTTTTGGTGTTTCAGTCTTTGCTTCATTAATGTTTAGTAATTTTTTTTCTGGAATCACACCATCTCCATTAATATCATTCTCCATATTCATCAAGGAGTTTCTGTTGGGTTCTGGACTTATAGTTATAAGCGGAAGACTTGTTGCATCAATTTTAGCTGTATTTCCGAGAGATGTGGGTGTTTCACAGCTATCTGTACTTAAGGCTACTATCCCAGAGACTTCTAGTAGTGAGGCAAAGTCTTCTTGCATGACTGAAAGCTTTCGTTTCTCCAAATGAGTGAAATGCCGCTTCTGATTTTCGAATAAATTGGGGGATGAATGACTTCGGAACAGAACAATGCTTTCGTTTGAAGCATTTGATGAATTGAAAAGGTCTTTTTTAATATTTGCATCTGGTCTTTGAGTTTTATACTTAAATTTCTTTGAGCTACTGCTCTTTTTCGTGGACAGCAGTCTTTGTATTTGCTGCTTTGTAAAACCGGTAGCACAGTCAAATATAGTCTCATTAGCTCTATTTGATTGGGGCACCATGGACATATTGTGAAAATTCTGACTAATATTATGTTGATTGTGTAAGCTCATTCTGCATGATAAAATACTTTTCGAGAAGTCTTCCCTAAGAATGTGATGGAAGGGAGTAGCAAACATAGGTTGAGATCTGATGAATGAGTTATTTCTTTTTCTAAGTAAATTGAATTGGTGTTTTAATGTGTTTAATGGTGTGAAGGAATCAAATATAAGTTGATTGTGCAAGATCCTGTTGCTTTTCAAATCACTTAGATCAGGCATGCAGGGTAAGGCTTGATGCTTTCTGGATTTATAATGTTTATTGAACTCTGTTGGTGATGGCTGAAAAAAGAAAACAATTTATTTTAATATAACTACTATTTTAAAATTTCAAATGTTTTTTGTGATATAAGGTGGTAGAGAATCATAGCCCTTCTGGATCATGACCACATTACATAGGGACAAAGTCCATAGTGATTTGCTTGGGCCTTTCTTTGTTGTAATCAGTTCAAACATATCCATAAACTATCTAGAACTGGGTTGTTAGTGATGCAGCAAGCTTTTTTCATATCAGCTGTTACAATATTCACAGCAATATAACTTACATGATTTTGAAATCTGGTAAATACTATATTTACACGATTTTTTAAATTTAAATTAATTAAAATGTCTAAATATAATGCTTTTTAGGATTCTAAGAGATCAATCCCATATTTTTAAAGATATATTTAATTGCATTTCTGTGCATACTGTATTTGGATAAATTTTGACATCAGCAACTGTTACTTTGATGACTTCCAGACACTGGCCTAATATCATTATCTCAAACATACTCAAAATGTGAAGTGAATTATTTATAGAGTCTATTTTAAACACCATTAATCGACAAACTTTTTTTGATTGGATTATATTTACCTGTAGCTTGGCTTCTGCATTTGTTACTTGGTCTAGCAATATTCGCATTGAAGACACAAGCTCATAATAGTTACTCTTACCACTATCTAAATATTCATTAAATGTGTGTATCTCATCATCTATTTCTGTATTTTTCAATATAAAACATATTGCAACAAGAAAACCTCGGATAAGATATGGAAAACTCAATTTTCCATCTTTAATAATATTCTTTAGCACATACTTCTGTTCTATGTTTACATGGTTTTGTAAATCTTGGGTAAAAATTTCATCAGTTTTCGGATTGTACTCAATCATGTACAAGCTCTTATCCATTTCTCCCGTGTTACGGTTTATCAGCTCCTGGGTAGACTGCTGTGTGTTGTGGCAAAGTTTCAAAAATGGTTCAATGTTTTTGTTCCATTTGCATTCCATTTCATCTAACTGAGTATCAACATCAGTAAGCCATGTTTGAAAAAGTCTGCAAGGTTCTGACACATTCTTAATCTTTCTTACCTCCGTCTTTGTAGCATCATCTAACAATTGTTGCTCAATAAATTTTTCTACTAACTCTTCAATATAGTTCTCCACATTACAAGATGCCAGTTTCTCATCCATTCTTACTATTTTATTACGTAAAATCTCCGCTATTTTAACCATTATTTTATATTTACGTAGATATTTAGAAAATTTACACAATAAATAATGAGTTTCCTTTTCAATTTCTACCATAAGGTCTATTGTTTTGTTTGACTTATACTTTTCTGTTATACTTTTATACAATACCTTGTGTCTCTCGGTGGTCATTTTTGATAATAATAATTTCTTTATGGCCAGTGTAGTCATTTGATATACAAGCATAATTACTTTGTAGCATCCTGGGTTAACTAAATATGAAGACATTACGGGAGACAATAATCCTTTATTACTATAATCACTTATAAAGTTAAATAGACCACTTCTATATGACCTTTCTGTCTGTGTATCATAAAGAGGCCATGGTAACGAAGCGGAAGCTTGGCTGTCCACAATTGTCACTAAATAATGAGAA
Organism: Automeris io; assembly: GCA_036320925.1. Classification (NCBI taxonomy): domain Eukaryota; kingdom Metazoa; phylum Arthropoda; class Insecta; order Lepidoptera; family Saturniidae; genus Automeris; species Automeris io. The sequence goes on from JAUDJH010000005.1 coordinate 15,011,964, forward strand.
AGATGAATAAATAGGTGCTGTGTTGGTTTTTCCATTGCATTTTCTTTGAGCATCATCGTTGATAGCTCTACAGACATCGGCTGTAGTTTGCCCAGTATCGCAATATTCAAGCATATTTCGTTTTTTAAATCACTCAATAAGTCTCTTTGCGAAGTTCTTGATGTCATTTTGTAAAGTTAATAGCACTCCAAATTCATATTATTAACTGTATTGGTTAGCCGTATAGTACTACTATATTCAAATTAATTTCAAAGGAGGTATTAATTAAATCTATTTACATTTTATAGTTAAAAATAATAGGCACGCCATATATATAGCACAAATTTCAAATATGAAATGTCAAATTTATGACCGTTGAATGTTAATGGCGTTTTTAATAACTGGCTGTATGTTTATTATGTTTGCTTTTATATTATTAATAAAAATATAACAAATTTTATTGTATTGATTTGATAGCGAAATTTTTTATTCCAAATGTAGTTTATTCATATAGTATTAACAATTTCAAATTATTGCATTAAAATAATTTATTAAAACTTTAAATAAAGTTCCTTAAAATTCAAAACTTAAAAGGGGTAACGAAACGCAGCCTATATTAGAAACTTAAAAGTTTTATAACCTAAAAATATTTATCCGCGGACTCTAATAAAATACACGTGTGTTGTTCAGAAAAATGAAATAATATAGTAAAATAAGTTAAAATGGTGAATTTCTAACATAAACTAACTTTGTATTGAAAATTATCTTGGCTTTGTAAATTCTTATAAACGTAATTATTTTCAGAGTAAGTTATACGTGTTGTTTGAGCATAGCGCGGGCTTCGCGCTATTCCGAGTGGCCGAATTTGAAGAATTGGCTGCTTTCCTGCCTCAAGTGGAGGAATCTGTGATTGATTTGCAGCGATTCAACTCTGTTGTGACACTCGTTGCTTTTCAACCTTTTAAATCCGCTATAGTTGCTTTAGAAAACATAAATGCGGTTTCAGAAGGTTAGTTTTGCACTATACTTCAAAATAATATCGCATGGTTGGTTTGGTAATTATAAAAAGTTACTTAGTAAATAAAATAATGGTTAGAACTTTGTGAAAGTCTCTCAAATGTCTTAAGTTTGATTTCTATATTTATTTATTACCAGGCAGACAGTTGAAACAACTTCAAATTGCTATTTTAGTTTTTTTTTTTAAGTATTTTGTAGTTGTTATGCATGTGTACAGGTGATCTATTTATTTTGTAAATACAGTATCTGTTATCCCTGCCATACATTACAATAATTATACAAACAATCACTTTCAATAACGTTTCAATTGCGTTTTTTTATTCTTCCGTTACTACGAATGCACCACGGGCTTACATTCTCATACTCTATTTTGATGCTTGAAACAGTGCCACACTACAAACCTGGGTATTTGATACAAATTTCAACTTGATATCACCAGAATTACTGGGAAGAAAGGTCTTGACTGACAGATACCAGAACAAAAAAGCGATAAAGGTTCCTTTTTACCTAACCCTAAAATAAGGAACCCTAAAAATAAATATTGTGATGTGAGTTACCATGTAGCTGTAACTCTGTAAACCAGTATGAGTATTTCTATTAAGGAAGAGAGAGTGTGGAACAAAGGTTTAATAATTTTTCAGTTATTTTATTATTTGTTATTTTCAGGTATAATTCCTGAAGACCTCAACCTGTTCCTGGAAGGTGCTTTGCCTAAACGTAAAAAACGAGACAAGTGCACCCTTGGTGTACTAGACCCTAAACTTGGAGCTGCAATCAGTGAAGCATTGGAGATACCATGTACACACACTGGAGCTGTTCCGGAAATATTACGAGGTAAGACATGTTGATTCAGATCTGATTCTATTTCATTTTCAGTCAACTTTCAATCTGGCTGCCCCTATTGTAAAAAGTCCTGCATGGAAAACTGTTTGCATCTCTGGTATGGTTTTGCTCAGTGCTTGATACCCTGGATAGGTTGCAGCTAAGGGCAGTCCATATTATGAATGATCTTGATGTGACTGAGCATCTTGTACTGCTTCAGTTGCGCAGAAATATTGCGTCATTAAGCGTTTTCTGTCTGCTGTAATACTGGGTGTTCTGAAAAATCATTTAACTAAATGAAGTGTAAACAGATATTTATGTATGGTGGCATTTCTCTGTGACTATCGATAGATTTATGATCAAAGTGTAAGCAAAGTCCAAGTGGCATCTATAAATCTCAGCCTTAGTCGTTTTTCCCAGCCATTATTGAAGGAACATTTTTTTGTTGACCAGGAGTCCGGCACCACTTCCATTCGCTGATCAAAGGGCTGACCCTGAAGGCGTGCAGCGTCGCCGAGCTCGGCCTCGGCCACTCCTACTCGAGGGCGCGCGTCAAGTTCAACGTTCACCGAGTGGACAACATGATCATACAGTCCATAGCCCTGCTTGATCAACTTGACAAAGACGTCAACACGTTCTCAATGAGAATCAGGTATTCAACTGTATACAGTAACAACCATTTAATGGAGACTAAAGATCAGTGATTCATAAACAGAGCATCTCAGATAATAATAATAATCTGAGTACACAGTAGCTCCGTCATGATGATGATGATGTCCTATCGGGTACGGCCATGGCGACTGTTTCAACACCCGTTAAGAAATTCGAGGTCCAGTTTTCGGAAACAGTCAATTGCACAGGAGATATTTAAGTGCATAACTGGACGCGCAGCCAGAAAAGCTCTCTCTCGTCCGAACTCCCTCAGGCCCGATGGAAAGGAGAACCAGTACGATTGGGAGGGAGCAGGATGCAGGTTTGGTCGAGTTTTCCTTCTCTAAACACCTGGTTGAATTGCGGTGTTCAAGAGATACCTTAGTCGCCTTTTAGGACACCTCAGCAAGAAGAAGGGGTGCTATTCTATTCTGCCGGCAGCCACCACGGCTTAAAGCTCTCCGTCATAGTGACTCACTGAAGCCTGTTGTCTTGCGGATTCTGCTTGTGTAAGTCCAATGGCTCATATGCCTAGACACCTACAGTTGTAGTATATGTGGGCCGACATAACGGTGGCGATAGTCAATTGACTCTCATCCCTGGGCAGTCATTACTGTTATTGGACTACACTGCAGTTTCAAGCAGGTGCGCTGTAGTCACTTTGTGGAACCAGTATAAAAAAATCCCGTCATAGTGACTCGCTTTGGTCTGCCCGTTTCAGGCTTAATTCGTGTTGTAATCCAATAAACGTAATGACCTTTTAACTTGGTATATTAAAGCGCAAGATGATGGTGGCTGTCATTATAATCTAGTCTTTTGGCAGTCACCACCATTCCTGGACTATACTATACTTACGATCAGTTGTGGTGCAGTTACTTCGTCATGTTATTGTAAAAAAAGTGTGCAATTCACTCCCGTTAGAAATAAAACCATGTTATATACTATACCTTTCTCTTGCAGGCTTAAACCTATAAATTTATGTTTGTCTCTCTTAGTGTCCCTTTTTCGTTTCAAACCACAAGCATTCTAAATAAATTTCAATCTCAAACCCATCTTTTTTTTGTTAACCCGGGAGATATCCTCATGGACAGTTAGGGTAACTCTTATAGGCTAAATCTCTGTGTTCCTCCTCTTGTCTGCCGGGACTGACTTCAAAACCTATCTAACCTAACCTATCTCTTTTTCACAGAGAATGGTACTCATACCACTTCCCGGAGCTGATCAGCATAGTTCCAGAGAACCATCTCTACACAAGGTGCGCGGAGTATATCAAAGACAGGAAATCGCTGAATGAAGAATCACTAGATGGCCTGACCGAGATCTTGGGTGACTCGGAGAAAGCCCAAGCGATTATAGACGCGTCAAAGATGTCAATGGGGATGGATATTTCTCCAATTGATTTGATCAATATACAGATGTTCGCCAGTCGGGTTGTAGCTCTGAGTAATTATAGGTAAGTTTTTAGTTTTAGATAAAACTGGCTGTCCCGGCAGACCTTGTTCTGCCCTATTTCTCTAAAACAAAGTCACATTGCTTTTTTTAATGTTAATAGCTTCCCCGTCAGATTTTTTTGAAAATTGTTTGAAGGAACCTGGCCTTAATGCTATATTTATAAAAATTGACAAATATTGACATTAATATTTATACGTCACTCAATTGTTTTGCCTTCCCGGAACCCGTCCACTGACATTTAAACTTTATGGTATGGTGTTAAAGTTCAAATTGACTTTTAAATATTATTACGAATTTTTTGTATCAGAATATAGAAAAGTGTTGTTTTTAGACTTTTTCAGACAATTTTTTAAATTTTTCTCTCCGCAGTAACCGTCCCCAGACTTTAACAAACACAACAAAAAAGAAATCAGCAAAATCGGTTCAGCCGTTCTCGAGTTTCGCGCTCATCAAGACATTTAGCGATTCATTTTTATATATAAGATATGGAGGTGTCCTAAGTGAAAATTACTAATTTAATAAACAAGACCCATCCACCTGTGGCCACTTTATATAAATGTATATTGGTATCTTGACATGTCCATCATGCCACAGGACTTTCCGCACTAAGGTGGGTTATGCAAATCATCGGTAAACTCACCTTTACTGATTGAGGCTGCAGCCTAAGCCTGGTTGACATTTCGCAAAGACTTTTCACAATATTTTAAACTCTGGGAATCGAAGCATCTTTTCATCCCCTTGGATCCTCGGAACTGTCTCTTGCCAACTTAAATTATAATTATTAAGAATTATAAATACCTTTTTAACAATATCCACCATCCGTCAGAACTGTCTTAGGTGCACATTGGTTTGTTAGAAACACTGAAATACATAAATATCTAGGAGCGTTGCTGGAGGGATCATTGCAGATGCAAATAATAAAAAATATATATATATTTGCCATAAATTTTAACGACAGCGATATTATTTCACCAACAGGAAGCAGATTGCGGAGTACCTTAGTACAAAGATGAATTCTGTGGCCCCCAACTTAACAACCTTAATCGGAGACCAAGTCGGAGCCAGACTGATATCCAAAGCTGGCTCGCTCACTAGCCTAGCTAAGTGTCCTTCCTCCACTGTGCAGATTTTAGGTAAGTCCATACCTAAGAAAGAAGCTTGCATACAATCGCTTTGTCTCTGTCGTGATCCTTTTTCTCTGACCAGGTATCAAGTTTTTTTTTTATTAATATGAAAGGAAGGTGTAATGGCGGTCTCTGCCGCTTGTGGGTGGCTTGTGCATCAAAGGCTGTCTTACCTTGAATCCCGTTTATGACTTATTTGGCGCACGTTATATAATATACGCGTGACCTAAATATCGTGCATTGAACTATGAATAACGTTAGTTGCATTATGTGCATGAAACTTCCATTAGCCTTAGCATAGTTTACTTCACCACACAATTATCAAAAATACTTCGCATTTATTATATGATAATTCTAATATTACTATTAAATTTGTAATACTAAGGGTGTAAGTAATTTTAAATATTCTATAAGATAGAAATAAATGAATGAATGTTTGAAATATGCAAAACAGGGCCATGGCTAACTGCCACGGAAGTCAAATGAATGGATATGTGGAAAACAATTGCTAGGGGTGACATCTACCGAAAGTAACCCGCAACTATACATTTATTTTGGTAACCCAGAGGAAATCCCTATCGGACCTTCACTCCGCTGGTGTGTGGAACTTGCACCGACTAAAACATCTGGGATGATCCTCCACTCGCGTTTGCGCCAGCCCCAGGTACACGGAGGACTTCCATGGGAGAGGCGCGCACCGGGAACTATAACCTAACTTAATAAAAACTTGTATAATTCAGGTGCGGAGAAGGCATTGTTCAGAGCATTGAAGACGCGTTCGAACACGCCCAAGTACGGTCTCCTGTACCATTCCACCTTCATAGGACGCGCCGGACTAAAGAACAAAGGCCGCATCAGCAGGTACCTGGCCAACAAATGCTCTATAGCTTCGAGAATTGATTGTTTCTCTGGTAAGTTTCTTTGTACTATCTATAGACAGATAACATAATATTTATCATAGAGTACACTTATATAGGTAACAAGAGAGTCCACATTCCGTCTTTTTCTGGTTACAAACTTGAAACGCTACCTGACTGTCAAAACTAGAACTAATAATACGCTCATGTATATATATATATATATATATATATATATATATGTATTTTGCGAGGTGGTAGGGCGTCGGTGCCCGTCTGGATCGCGACCACAGTACATGGGTGTAAAGCCCATCATAGTGACCAGTTTCGGCTTGTAGCGTTTCGGGATCAGCTTGTGTATATCCAGTAGCTCATATACCTAGAGACCTTCAGTCGTGGTATATGTGGGCCGACATGACGATGTAGACCATCAATGGATTTTCATCCTTTGATAGTCGCTTTCGTTTTTGGACTACACTGTACTTACCATCAGGGAATCTTGTCACAATGTCGAGCCAGTGTAAAAAAAAAATGTGCCTATGAGTATTTTATTCCAATAAACTTTATGATCTTGCTACAATACCAAGATGGTATAGTATGATATTTTTACCAGAAGCATTATTATACTGAAGTTGTTGTATTTTTAGAATAGAATTTACTTAATATCGGTTTATTATCAAAACAATACTAAGATCAAACACGACCGCAAGCACAATACCCATTAAATTCAAAATGAAAGATGTCATTTTAGCCAAACTGCAGGCAAGACAACGTGGATAAAAGAAATTGTGTTGCTTTAATGTATTAATCCCTAATTAGGAAAAAAGAAAATGTGGAGTATGATATTCCAGCTGTATTGTCACCAATTCTGGAGGCAAGCGGCACACGGTTCGCCGTCTGCCGTGGACCGCACCGATCACATTGGGGTCGACATTTGTAAAGGAAGGTTGCTCTCTACTGCTTGTGGGAGGCTTATGAATTAAAAGCAGTCCTTACTTTGAATCTCCATTATTACTAGAGTCCGACCGAAACTGGTTTTCCGGCCGAAACCGAAATCGAATATTCGGCCGTGGCTTCAGTTTCGGCCGAAACCGAAACCGAAACTCACGTGGCCAAGTATAAAAGTCAACGTGGTCAAGTAAAAAAATGAAACAAAAACTTACATGTAATCAGTTCCATCAAAACATAATCTCTAAAGAATGTTTACGTCGGGTGATAACGCACTGACTAAGTTGTGTTGCTATAGAGCAATGCGAATTAGATCCGTCAACTGTCGTCTAAACGACGCAGTTACACTCCGACGCAGCCTTGAGTTTCTTTCGGCGTTTCTTCTCAAGATAGTCGCTTCCGAAACGCTAGCCAATTTTGGCCGAAACCGAAACTGCCGTCGAAACTTGATCTTTGGCCGAAACTCGGCCGAAACCGAAACCGAACTTTCGGTCGGACACTAATTATTACTTAATTGGCGCGCATTATATACAATGCACGTGACCTAGATATTGTCCATTGAACTATAAATAACCTTATGTTACATGAAGTGCATAAAACTACCATTAGCTTTACTCTGCATTATATAAATCACTACAAAAACATCAAAAATAATTCGTATTTATTATATGATAATTTTAATATTACTATTATACGAGTGATAGAAGGACGGCAAATAAGGTAAATGCACACTTTGATCTATCACAAAAATCGTATTTCGCTTTGTGGTAATAACAGTTGTGCTAAATAGAATGCAATACAATACAAACAGACATACAAGTTATGTATGGACTATAAATATGTCTTGCAACATGTTAGTATAAAATTGTTATCAGATAAAATATAATATATTAAAAACAAGATAGCGGCTTAATTACTAGCAGAGAAATTATATCTGTGATTTAGAGAAAGGGTACAGAATTCTTCCGTAATTATGACGTTATCGCAAGGTTTTACGTTTCTTTTTATATTCCTTATTGCAAAATTAGGCGAAAAAAAATCATTAAATGTTTTTGAAGTCAAAATCTATGTATGTATATAAAAGCACTTGTCCTGTCTCACATATCATAATAGAGCCTAAACTACTGAAGCTAGGAACGTAAAATTTTTGCATTGGGTTCTTTTTAGAACGTAGGCACCCACTAAGTTTACTAGATTTTCTGATATTTAATTACTAAGAGGATTAAATAGAGGTTGACAGTTTGCTTGAAAGCCTTATATTTTTTAGTAAGTACTATGAAATCCGGTACTGAGGTCGTTTTTGGTTATAAATAAAAAAAATACGTGTTTCGACAATTTTGGAAAATCAACCCTCAAAAGTGTAAAATGGAGGACGAAAGAGTATTTTTAAAATCGTTTATTTTGAAGCTAAGAAAATCAGTATTTATGGTTAGAAAAATACATTCCCTACTGGGTTTAAATTTAGAGATATTTTTTACCTGGCATCACAGGGGCACCACAGTGTGTAAGAAAATAAATAAATGCTTTCTTTTTTTCTGTTACGGTCTTAATCATTTTTAAGTTTTTTATAGGTCACTAGTATTTGGTCAACTCTGATGCCAACGACCTAATTAATTTATAATTGTATCTCACAGAGGAGCAGACATCAATCTTCGGTGAGAAACTTCGTCAGCAAGTAGAGGACCGTTTGAAGTTCTATGAAACCGGGGACTTGCCTAAGAAAAATGTTGACGTCATGAAGGAGGCCGTCGAAGAGTTTCAAAAGGAGACAGAGTCCGTGACCAGCGCGAAGAAAAAGAAAAAGAAGAAGAAGAAAAAAGAAGAGCAGCAGCCAGAGCTGATGGACGAAAATTAATCTCTGGTTTCTGAGTTTGTTTAGATAGCTCATATGTAAACTGGTTTGCTATTCAATTCTTTAAATATAACTATTTACATTTTTTTCTGATTTTTATTTACAATTTAATCTAGATATAATAAGAACGTTGAAAAGCATATCTATTCATAAAGATTGGAATTAAGCATTATGACAAAATGTTCAAAACCAAAATAAAAGTTAAGCTAAAGGAAACTAAATTCAAAACTAAAACAAGATTTAAATTGAAGAAAGCTAGATTCAAAACTAAAATTAAATTAAAGTAAACTAGATTCAAAATACAATTTAAATGAAAACAAAAATACTAGATTCAAGAATGATCCAAGTTGAAACCAAAGTTTATTCACTTTTCAAATTCATAACACGGTCCTATAACACTTTCGTCCTTCTTCATACCACCCCCTCTCGTAAAAAAACATCTCTCTCTCTCTATCCTTTCTTCCTTTCACTTACATACGTTCCGTTCTACACATTTATTACTTCAATCCGTTTATAATCCGTTAATAGTCTCCGTCGTCATATATAGGTATGTCTAGGTATATGTGTCACTAGACTAGGGATGTAACGGAGGCAGTTTTATCGGAACCGAAGTCGGAGTCGGAGTTTTTAAATTTGATTTATCGGAGTCGGAACCGAAGTCGGAATCGGAATTGGAGGCAATGTCAATCACAAGTGACGGCAGTAGAAAGTAGTTTTATTATGGGAGCAATAAAAACATTATTCAGTAAACCATTTAATTAGAAAGTAATGAATTTACACATCCACAGCAATGAAAATAAAAATTGCTGTGTTTCTTCTTAACATTTTCCCATAACAGTGAAGAAATTAAATCAAATTTGCTCCAGGGTTGTTTTTGTGTTAATATCTATTTAATTTAATGTAAATGTAAAATTAAAAAAACCTTTTAGTAATAAATTTAAATGTACATTTAGTTTTAAATTTATTAACTTTAATATTTTTTTAATCGAAATTTTTACAAAATTCTTCTTCAAATTATGTAGCATTGATTGTTTGATTAATTGATATTATGTTTCAACAACATATAAAATGAAATCAAATGAATGGACTACAACAGTGGTGGCGACTTCCGATTAATACATCCGATTAAAAATATTCGGAACCGGAGGTGTAATAACAATCGGAAGTTCCGACTTACCAGAGTCGGAATCGAAGCTCCGTAACATCCCTGCACTGGACATACACAAGCTGATCCTGAAACGCGACAGGCTTTAGCGAGTCACTATGACGGTCTTTACATTTGTGTACTGTTGTCAAAACTAGTGATGAAAATGCCCGGGAATTTTCCCAAAGTGCCCAGCACTTCCGCGAACATTTCGTAAATTCCCGGGAATATTCCCCATACAAGTTTTGGGCACTTTGGGAAAATTCCCGGGCATTTTCATCACTAGCCAAAACCCAGTTCTAAGGATCACCATAAAAAAACTAAAAAGACTTATGTACATCAAGTTTATTCTACTTAATTTGCTACATCAGTATTTATACATTAAATTATAAAATACAAAGGCACCGTACGTCCATGTTTACAAGTCAGGTTCCCTAGGAAGCCGCCACGAGCCGCGCCGTGTTGCAGTCGATCTTGCAATTGATGTTCACGCAGGCGAGCTGCGTCACGAAGAACTTGAAGATGTACGGCACCGACACGGAGACCAGCGCGCCCTCGCCGCACAGCCGGCAGCTGTCCTTGCAGTCCGCCCTGCCCACCATCGGGCCCAGCAGCGTGCCGCACTTCGTGCACAGGATCGCCTTTAAACACACACACACACATATATATATATATATATATATGTCGGAGAGAGAGCGTTTTTAACTGTTATTAATTGAAACGTCAGGTTTAGTACCTGGACGGAATCAGAGATGGCGTTGCGATCGTAATGAACTACTCGATTTGGTACAAAATGGAAACTAGTCATTTTTCGAGGCATTCAAATTAACACGTATCTCAGAGAACGTCGCGTTTCTTTTTACAATGAGTTATAAAGACCGTGCACGTGCCGCTCCGACAGGCTGTAACCCGTCATATATACATATATAATTACTCACTGACCTGGGGAATTTTGAACACTTAACAGTCACAGCTATAAGGTATCTAACATCCCGGCTAGGACTAAGCAGTTCTCTAACTCCTTCTATTGCCGTGTCGTTGGGCTGTGGAATGGTTTTCCGGCGGGAGTGTTCCCACCGTCCTATGATATGGGATCCTTTAAGCGTAGGCTGAAGAGATTTGTCCAGGCCGGTATGTGCGCTGCGACTACCGTTGGGTTTTTCCTTACCTTTCGATAGTCGTTGGCGTTTTTTGGACTGCACTATGCTTACCATCAGGTATGGAGCAGTCACTGTGTCGAGTCAGTTTAAAAAAAAAAGTCCACATATGGTCGTATTAGGTTTTAACTAAATCAACCCCCATCCTACCACTGCCTCTCTCACTCCCTTGCTCCCCCCCCATCCCTCACCACTCTATACAGATACAGAGAGTACTTAACAGTCAATGTATGGTCGTATTAAGTTTTAACTAAATTAACCCCCATCCTAGGGATGTCGAAAATGCAAAAAAATATCGATATTTATTAAAATATCAATATCGGCGTTAATATATAGAACAAAAAATATCGATTAAATCTCAATAAATACGAAAATATTTTACCAGTATGCCGTTTTATTAGACAAAATTACAAAAATATCAAGAACTAAAAGGCTATCTTGTAACTTTAAGACCTATTTAAGATATCAAACAAAATTAAATAATAAATAAATAAATGGCGTCAAATAATATACATGCAACAAATTTAGATGTCAATGCATGTAATGTAACAAAACATAATACTCAACAGTCATAGACAATATAGTTCTTTTTTTTTCGTTCGGTCCTATCTTCTACCGTTTCAGATTTCAGTGACTTCACTGCCATAAGAATTAAAAAAATATCGCTTTCGATACAATTTTCGATACTGGATATTTTATATCGATAGATCATTACAAAATATATCGCACAAAAATATCGATATTTATTCGACAAGCCTACCCCATCCTACTACTGCCTCTCTCACTCCCTTGCTTCCCTCCCTCCCCTCTCTACCCTATACAGATACAAAGAGCACTTAACAGTCAAGCTACATGCAGTTAGTAAAATCAGGCGACTAACAGATATTGAAACAGTTGTTCTTTTCACTGATGATTTTTTTTTTATAACTTATAGGCAAACGCTTGACCTCAATCACACCTGGTGGAAGGTGAAGATGAGTCCGACGATGTACCGCGCCCGCCTAACAAATGCCTATTCACTCTTCTCTTAAAGACTCCCAGGTCATAAGATCGCGGAAATATTGCCGCTGGTAGCATATTGCACTCCTTAGCCGTTCGCATGGTGAATGTAGAAGCGAATCTTCTCGTGCGGATATAAGGAACATCCACCACATACGGATGGTATCCGACACAGTGCTGGTGTGATCTGCTGGTGCTGTTCCATCGGCGTGCAACCTTGAGAGTGGCAGTGCTCACCTCGCTTTTATCGGAGCAATGGAACAGCCTGTCTTGCAGCAGGAAGGCCGCCCCGTGCGACACGAGCGCGTCGCGCTCCATCTCGCCGAGCCGGACTCCGCCCCCGCGCTTGCGCCCCTTCACCGGCTGCCGGGTCACGGCGTCCACCGCTCCCGTCGTACGCACCTGTACAAGCAGAAATGGGCAAAATGTAATCTGATCAATGATCAACGATTACAAAATGTAGTCGTAATATTGATTTTCTTGCTCTGTAATCATAATTAAATCCATTTAAAACATTAAAAAATAATAAATGTGATTTTGTTGTGTTTAAAACATAAACGAGCAAAATGCAGTCATTAATAGTAAACAAACGTAAAATGTAATCGTTAATCATTTTTATTAATCTAATTACATTTTGCCCATCTATGATTGTACATCATCAGATACGATTGCATTCTGCTAACCCTGGTCATATGCACCCTCAGAGCCGGATTTAGGGGTGAAAGGGGGGTTCATGGCCCAGACGCCATAATCAAAATAAAATAAGAGGTTTTGCGTTAGTTACCTGTATCCCTGTATATAGTAAAATACAGAATTTTCCCCCTCATGATTTAAGAATAAACAACTGGCGATTTATGTGATAATCTATACTAATATTATAAAGCTGAAGAGTTTGTTTGTTTGTTTGAACGCGCTAATCTCTGGAACTACTGGTTCGAATTGAAAAATTATTTTTGTGTTGAATAGACTATTTATCGAGGAAGGCTTTAGGCTATATAACATCACGATGCAACTATTAGGAGCGAAGAAATAATGGAAAATGTGAAAAATCGGGGAAAATTATTCATCCTTGAGATACCAAAAATATATGTATGACAGAGTTATTCCTCTTAAAATGATCTAAAAAAATGTCCGCAACAGTATATGTCTATCTTTTAAGATTAACTCACTAGAACCGTTTTTATGGTAATCAAATTTGGTCGAAATTAATGCATTATTTGTTAAGAGTTGTATCAACGTAATAATATTAATCTTTATCCAAATAAATGTGTTGTTGATTAAGAGTATTTAATTGTGAACAAAATTGTCTTTGGCATCACTTAATTTCAATGAACATCTTAGAAGATATTACAATAACTTATATAGCAAAACAACGTTTCCCGGATCAGCTAGTGTGATAATAAAATGAGATATTATAGAGAGTCGAGAGAGTCACCTGCCACTTGTCCGAGACCATGTGCCTGAGCCGCTGGTAGTGAATGACGCCGAAGAATATGTCCGCGGTGAGCTCGCGCCCGTCGACGCCGCTGTACATGCGCTCGGTGCCGTAGTAGTTGTACCCGCCGGCCTCCAGCAGCCGCCCGAAGTAATCGATCGCCGTGTCGCGCTCGTTGAACCGGAACGGGGTCGCGTCGTGCACCTGCGCCGGCCCGACAAGCTTTTATACATCTGGCCGCCGTCTTCATCCTACGGAGCGTCTATTTGCAAACGACTCTGTGATGTTGACTTGTGTACACTAAAGGCCCTATGATATTGACGTTTGTATGCTAACGGCCCTATGATGTTGACGTTTGTGTGCTGAAGGTCCTATGATATAGACGTCTTTATGCCAAAGATCCTATGGTATAGACGTCTGTATGCCAAAGGCCCTATAGTATAGACGTCTTTATGCCAAAAATCCTATGGTATAGACGTCTGTATGCCAAAGGCCTATAGTATAGACGTCTTTATGCCAAAAATCCTATGGTATAGACGTCTGTATGCCAAAGGCCTATAGTATAGACGTCTTTATGCCAAAAATCCTATGGTATAGACGTCTGTATGCCAAAGGCCTATAGTATAGACGTCTTTATGCCAAAAATCCTATGGTATAGACGTCTGTATGCCAAAGGTCCTATAGTATAGACGTCTGTATGCCAAAGGCCCTATAGTATAGACGTCTGTATGCAAAAGGTCCTATAGTATAGACGTCTGTATGCCAAAGGCCCTATAGTATAGACGTCTGTATGCAAAAGATCCTATAGTATAGACGTCTGTATGCCAAAGGCCCTATAGTATTAACGCCTGTATACTAAATGCCCTATGGACATTTGAAATTTGTATGCTCAATCTTATGGTATTTAAGTGTGCATGCTGAAGGTCCTCTAGTATTGACATCTATATGCTGAAACTCGTATGATATTGACGTTTGCATCGTAAAGGCCCTATGATGTAGCCATTTGTATACTAAAGGCCCTATGATATTGACGTTTGTATGCTAACGGCCCTATGATGTTGACGTTTGTGTGCTGAAGGTCCTATGGTATAGACGTCTGTATGCCAAAGGTCCTATAGTATAGACGTCTGTATGCCAAACGCCTTATAGTATAGACGTCTGTATGCCAAAGATCCTATAGTATAGACGTCTGTATGCCAAAGGCCCTATAGTATTAACGTCTGTATACTAAATGCCCTATGGACATTTGACATTTGTATGCCCAATCTTATGGTATTTAAGTATGCATGCTAAAGGTCCTCTAGTATTGACATCTATATGCTGAAACTCCTATGATATTGACGTCTACATCCTAAAGCCCCTATGATGTAGCCATTTGTATACTAAAGGCCCTATGGTATTGACGTCTGCAAGCTAAAGGCTCTATAGTATTGACATTTATTTGTATGCTAAGTCTTATGGTATTGAAGTATGTATGCTAGAGGCTTTAATGTTGTTGGCAACTCAACATTATAATTTTTGCAGTGTTGTAACACTGAAATTAATAATTTCTCTTCCGTTTTACCGCCGTTGTGAACAGTTGTTAGTTTTATTCATAAATCCCGGTGACCTATAAAATCCATTCCTACAGTCGGCTATCTTACATTTCCTGCCTTTTACAAATGTGTTATGTAACTCACGTGTCCGTGCAAGCAGGCAGCCTTCCCTGCCATGCACTCGATCATCATGGCGATGGTCATACGGCTGGGGAAGCCGTGCGGGTTGAACAGGATGTCCGGGATGAGCCCGGACTCGGTGAACGGCAGGTCCTCGGCGACCCACTTCTGAGAGCATATGCCCTTCTGGCCGGCTCGCGACGCGAACTTGTCGCCCACCATTGGGTTACGCTAAAATATGACCAATTCGTTATATATATAACTAGCTGATCCGGCAAACGTTGTTTTGCTATATAAGGTTTTGTAATATCTTCTAAGATGTTCATTGAAATTAAGTGATGTCAAAGACAATTTTGTTCACAATAAAATACTCTTAATCAACAACGCATTTATTTGGATAAAGATTAATATTATTACGTTGATACAACTCTTAACAAATAATGCATTAATTTCGACCAAATTTGTTTACCATAAAAACGGTTCTAGTGACTTAATCTTAAAAGATAGAGATATACTGTCATGGACATTTTTTTAGATCATTTCAAGAGGAATAATTCTTTGATACATATATTTTTGGTATCTTGAACCGTTTTTGAAGCGCAGGCAATGGAAGCCCTCAAGGATGAATAATTTTCCCCGTTTTTTTCACATTTTCCATTATTTCTTCGCTCCTAATAATTGCATCGTGATGTTATATAGCCTAAAGCCTTCCTCGATAAATGGTCAGTTCAACTCAAAAAGAATTTTTCAATTCGAACCAGTAGTTCCTGAGATTAGCGCGTTCAAACAAACAAACAAACAAACAAACTCGTCAGCTTTATAATATTAGTATAGATTACAAAGCAGTTTAATTTATCTAAGTAGTCTTTTGATGCGAATTGAAACCTCGCGAATCGGAACCGTAAAAGGATTTTTCAGAGCATATTACTACATCGTAATATAACATGGAACAAAACTGTTGCCCTGAATCCAAAATGACCACCCCCTTACGCGTTTAAGCTTTCGAATTATCACGCCTTATCAATTCCATATCATCATTTTTTGTGTTGTCTTTATTTTTATATATAATTCGTTAGTGTTCTTTTATTATATTGTGTCCCTTAGCTTGATTTCTGTTTTTTACGTTATTTGGGGTAACTTTGCTGGCCTATATATATTTTATTGTTTATATACTGCTTCAAATTTCTAATTCTAAAACAAAAAATAATATATTTTACACTTTTTCTAATAGAGTTACAGAGTTAGAGAGAGAGTTAGAGTTAAGCCTTTCCAGTACATCTACATGCACGCATGAGTAGTCAGAATATAAGCTTTACATTTGTTTCTCTCTATATCACTTTTTTCTCCCTCAGGTAACGAAGGCTTCTAAACGTCACAGGTTTTAAAGATTTTACTCTTCATTTTCTTCAACTTTGGTTTATAGAATCACCATATAAAAAATTGTGGACTGTACTAACCGGCAGCCTGAGCATGACGCAGGCTTTCTTCAACGGCTTGGATCCGAAGTCTCCGCACAGCCGGACGCTATCAACGAACACCTCCTCTTTACCGTGATATTTCGTGACGACGTACTGGCTCTTCTCTCCGTCAAAGTAACTGATAACATAATAACATTTCATCACGCTATATCCCTTTGGGGATGAGCAGAGATATGTTAGTACTATTTATTTATTTATTTACTTTTACAGGGTTGCCAGTGGCCCGGTACAATAACTCATTTATACAATACATATACACAGTTACAATCAACAATGTACAGTTCCTATTAAGGCATCCACAACATACGTCAGAGTGGCCTGTTTATTTGTTCTATCCAGTTTGCGCTTATATGTCGTGCCCAATGTGACCAGTAGCGCAACTGATAGCCGTTCTCACAGCACTAGCACACATGACATTTCTATTAGATGCCGTGAGGGTTTGCTCACGATTTTTGCCTTCACCAGGGACCTCATGGTTCGCATTCCTTCCAAAGTGCATAGATGTAAAGATCGTCATAATGACTTATTTATTCATTTATTTACAAGTATACTTACACAGTCTACATTAACACATAAAACTATATAAGACATGAACAAGATACATTATAAATGTGACTATATTTAAAAGTGTAGACTACATGCACAGAACAAAAGAAAAATAAAAATACGAGTAGCACAAAAAGAAATAAACTAATCTAATTAAACTAATTAAAATTTAAAACAGAAAAAAAAAACAATAATTTATGCAACAATCCTCTCTAATAACATCCTTTTTTTAAATTTGTAAATAGTTTCGTCAAATATGTTGAGATCATTAGATCTGGGCAAAATGTAATCTGATTAATGATCAACGATTACAAAATGTAGTCGTAATTTTAATTTTTTTGCTCTGTAATCATAATTAAATCAATTTAAAACATTAAGAAATCATGAATGTGTTTACAATCTGGGATTTTGTAGTGTTTAAAACATAAATGAGAAAAATGCAGCCATATTAATGGTAAAAAACGTAAAATGTAATCGTTAATCATTTTCATTAATCTGATTACATTTTGCCCATCTGTGCTCGACATATAATTGTATAACTTTGTCATTCTGCATAGGGGTGCATTTTGACCCAAGTTTGTGGAATAATTTTGAATACGGAATAAGTTAAAATTAGATGCTCTGCTTGCTTTCTTCTGCTTGCCGTGTTACGGGATCAGTTTGTATGTATCCAGTTGTTCATATAGGTATATGAACCTAGAGACCTTCAGCCATGGTATATGTGCGCCGACATGACGATGGCGTCTGTCAATGGATGTCTTCCCTTGACGGTCGTTTCCATTTTTGGACTACACTGAACTTTGTCGAGGCAGTATAAAAAAAAACCTCCTAGGACCTGACGAACGAACAGCCTTACATAGGCTCCTTTTATGAGAGGAGTGAGCAAAAATCCACCTCTAAGGACCCATCTATTATACTCATCCGGGTGAGGGAACCCGTTGCCCGGTCAGATTTATCCTCGTCACAGTTACTTCAAAGCTAATGCAAAAAAAAATACCAGTAAAAGGGGTCTTCGGGCTTGACCCTGGCTCCGACAGGCGGCAGTCCGTCCTCATCGATGTACTGCTCGAGGTCTGCCTTGCTCGGGTCCCTCATGAAGTAGGATGTGAAGTGATTCAGTTCGATAAACTCCGCCTTGTAAACGGACCCGGCCGCGAAACCTCGCTCGTACGATGCCTTGTTGATGATCATCGCATCTTCCATGTCGTAACCCTGGGTAATTGACATCTTTAGTGTGGAAAGCTTATTTATTTAGAGTCACAGTAGTGCTTAAACGAATTTACATTATTAACGCCCTTGCTCCACCCTCTCCTATCTAGTTTAATTTATATCATTACGCTATATCTCTTACGGGGTGAGCATAGATACAATAATGGCTGTATCCACTTTGAGCTTATACAGAATGATTTTATAGAGGAGTGAGATATTTCAGAATACAATCATTTGTACCTTCTTATCTATTATATAAAAATAAGTCCGGTTTCCTTCCTGGCGCTATAACTCCAGAACGCACGAACCGATTTCCACGGTTTTGCATTCGTTGGAAAGGTCTCGGGTGCCGTGAGGTTTATAGCAAACAAAATTTAGGAAAAATTTCAACAGAAAAGCAGGAGAACGGGGAAAATCATTTTTCACATACAGCGCCATCTCTGATACATAGCATGTACTACAAACCAATATGGTTTCGCATGGTGGTGGAGCAGATCGCACCAGTATTTTAAGTAGATGGCGCCGATGCGTTATACATTGTTTGACAGCTACTCATTGTACTCTGCTCAGTTAATTTCATGTGACATTTATTATGCGCACGTTCTTTCAAACGCTAACTAAAAACCAAAACGATGCCATCTGGTGGCGAAACGAAGTTCGCCGGGTTTGCTAGTACCTAATAAAAATATAAATAACAATACTCCCTAACAAATCATAAGGAAACATTGATGAAGAAATGAGAATTGATCCGTAAAAAGTGTGGACACCGCAGCGCGTGTGGCGCACGATTGAATGGCATGTAGATAAAATCCTTTTTACGTAATTTTAGGTAAACATGTAATTGATTCGTTACCCTTTCGTACTTTATCCTGGCTTAGTAGAGACAATATACCTACTTAATAATTAATTGTTATTTATTCTATCATGTGTCTAATTGCCTCTATAAAGTTGACTTATACGTTTTAAACACTGGCGCAGGAAGCGAGTTCCACTCCTTCGCGGTACGCAGCAAAAAGGAGGAGGCAAATCGCTTAGTGCGAGCAGCAGGAATGTCAACCACAAAAGGGTGCAAACCAGCACGGCGTGTCGTCAATTTATGGTAGAAGGGGGAGGGCGGAACTAAATCATACAGCTCAGCCGCACACTCTCCAGAGTATAGTCTATAGAAAACCGAAAGGCAAGCCACTCTACGGCGGTGTTCCAAACTGAGTAGTTTACGCGACGTAAGAGCCTCATCGGCAATGAGGCACTATTTATGTATATTTAGAATTAGAATCGAATGCTGAATATCTCCCTGGTCTATAAAATCAGCCTGTATATCGTGCCCAACGCGACCAGTAGCGCAGCTGATCGCAGTTCTCACATTAGATGCCTTACGGGTTTCCACACGATATTTTCCTTCACCAGTGGGCGTATGATGTCTTACACCGCGCGTAATCTAGAAAAATCCAAAGCTGCATCCCAGGATTCAAAATTACAACCATTCGCGTTACCACGCATGGAAACCGGTCAACTAACCACTCGGCCCCCACAATCACCATTAATATCTTTACCTGCTAAGCAAAGTGTAAGCAAAGTCAAAGTAGCGTTTGTGAATGTCAGGGCTAAGTGCGCTCACCGTGTAGGATATGACGGCGACGATCCCGTTGGTGCCGCACGGGTAGTCGTCGAGGCCGATGCGGTCATAGTGCGCCGGACGGAACAGCGGGGTGGCCGGACTCTGGAGCCGGTATAACTTGGTCTCCGCGTTCGTACTCCACGTGTGGATCGGCGTGCCCATCGTCTGCTTGCCCATCTGGCACTGGTACATGTTCCTGCGTTCGTTTCAATCAACTTCATATCAGAGAGTACGGCACAAAAAAAAAACTACTTTTTTGCGAAACATTATAAGCGCAAACTAGGGGTATATATATATTTTACACTGGCTCGACATAGTGACTACAGAGTACCTGATGGTAAGTACAGTATAGTCCAAAAACGAAAGCGACTATCAAAGGATGAAAATCCATTGATAGTCTACATCGTCATGTCGGCCCACATATACCACGACTGAAGGTCTCTAGGTATATGAGCTACTGGATATACACAAGCTGATCCCGAAACGCGACAAGCCGAAACTGGTCACTATGACGGGCTTCACTCCCATGTACTGTGGTCGCGATCCAGACGAGCACCGACGCCCTACAACCTCGCTGCTGCTCGTTTAGCACCACCCAGGAGTCACGTGTACGGGAACTAGGGTAGGGTAGGGTGTAGGGTAGGGGGGTAGGGTAGGGTGTAGTGTAAGGGAGGTAGGGGAGCCTACGGACGCGAGCAGCTTTGACTCCCACGTAGTATTAATTGAAACTCACCGGGGCGACTGGTTGCAGTCAGGCATGGGGACCAACTGAGCCAAGTTGCTCATAAACGCCGCTTTGGACAGTTCCATGTGTGTTGTTATACCTAAAAAAATATTTAATCATTTCAAACTCATATCAATTTATACTTCAGGAAACACATTTAATTTTTTTTCCCGAATTCTGGGATTTTTTGGTAGCATACACGCAACAATAATCACGTTATAATATCCATAGAGTCAGATTATTGTTTATTTTGAGCCCCTATGTTGACTGTTTCATTTTAATTTTTATTGTAAGTGATTCTATCATTATCAGCACTTATGCTATTTTTAAGCGACACCACTAGGTTCCATTATAAAATATTTTTTAACCACAGATCTGCGAATAACCCCGTAACTTCTCACAACGAATATCATTAACGTAGATGAATTTATTATTTTATCATATTTCCCGAATTCCAAGATTTTTTTTTCCAAGGAAGTGATATTGCGACAATAAATTTTATTTTTTTCTCGGAATCCGGGATTTTTAAGCCAACACGACAACAGCTTTAATATTTGTAAATGCCAACCAGGCCATTTAATAATCGCTAGAACAAAAATATCATAAATACCCTTATGTATTTCTTGGGGGGTGACAGCAATGTCCAGGTAGAGTTGCTCCATGGTGCCTATCAACTCCAATTGTGACGTGGCCAGATTTATGACTGGCCGCATCATCCTGCATTCGCTCGTCATCAAGAATATCCCAGGGAACTGTCCGCATACCTATATAGAAGATAACTTCGTAGTCATTTTATTTTTAAATTTTTATCGGAAAATCTGCCCGCCCTATTGCTTATAATATTAAAAATTATAACCAGAAATAGGTAATACAGTCAAAAGCGTTTATGGCGACATCGTTTATTACAACATACCGGTTATATTAACCAAGAACAAAGGTCCCAGCGAAAAAAATAGGACTTCGTATCTCGAAAAAATCACTGGTTGTACGACTACCTTTTTTTACGATTAAATATGAGTAGTCCATTCGTTTTCGTTATTACAGATTTTGCCTGTATTTTACTAAAGGAAATGTGTGTTGCTATGTGTAAATTTTCGTTGTAATTATTAATAATAATGTCAACTTTTTTAATTATTAACAGGCGAACGTTTGACCTCAACCACACCTGGTGGAAGGCGAACTTGAATTCGACGATGTATCGCGTCCGATCAACAAATGCCTAATCACAATTCTCTTAAAGACATCCAGGTCAATTAAGTGAATATGGGTAGAACGAGTCTGAGATGAGGAGAAGCAAAGATCACCATACACCATAGAGGTAATCATCGCTGACGGGAGTCTCAATCAGATACTGAGGGGACGCACAACCCCCCCCCCCCCCGCCACCCTCTCAATGGCAGTCGGAATCTCTCTTCAGGCCAAATAGTATAGAAGAATATGGCGTAGATTTGACCTCGTCGAAAATACTAATTGAGGAACGAAATAATATAGTTATAATATTTTTTTTTTGCAATCGAGGTAAAAGCAGTCCAACCTAGTATATTTGTATTATTTTGCAACAATATACCTGTATTTTACGTATGACGACAATTTCCAGTGTGATAGGAACCTCTTCCCCTTTGACTTTCAAAGTCCTCAGGTTCGCAGTGGACTGGTCTATCGTGTCTTCAGGGAAATAACCAACTAATCTTCCGTCTATGAACACCGGGTACTTGTATACAGTGTGGTCAAGCGCGACCCGAGAGATCGATGTCACGGGTTCCATTCCTGAGTTGACAAACAAATCTCATTAATTTCACATATCACAGTTATTTAATTACTAGCTGATCCGGCAAACGTTGTTTTGCTATATAAGTTATTGTAATATCTTCTAAGATGTTCATTGAAATTGAGTGATGTCAAAGACAATTTTGTTCACAATTAAATACTCTTAATCAACAACACATTTATTTGGATAAAGATTAATATTAATACGTTGATACAACTCTTAACAAATAATGCATTCATTTCGACCAAATTTGTTTACCATAAAAACGGTTCTAGTGACTTAATCTTAAAAGATAGACATATACTGTTGTGGACATTTTTTTAGATCATTTCAAGAGGAATAATTCCTTCATACATATATTTTTGGTATCTTGAACCGTTTTGCAGCGCACGCAACGGAAGCCCTCAAGGATGAATAATTTTTTCCGTTTTTTTTTCACATTTTCCATTATTTCTTCGCTCCTAATGATTTCATCGTGATGTTATATAGCCTAAAGCCTTCCTCGATAAATGGTCTATTCAACTCAAAAAGAATTTTTCATTTCGGACCAGTAGTTCCTGAGATTAGCGCGTTCAAACAAACAAACAAACAAACTCTTCAGCTTTATAATATTAGTATAGATTTAAAAGAGTCCGTAATTTGACAAAAACTTTTGTTACTTTACAGGTTTTTTTTTGTTAGAAAGGTTTTGAGTGGTGAGCTGTTCACTCCCCGGGTGTCAGGAAGGATCTGGATTCCCGAGCCCGGGGGAGTAATTGGAAGGACACCCCGGGGGTTTTTAGTCAACAGGAATCTGACACTCGAGGGTCGCTGCTCTCACAGTGGCTCTGATGCTCCTATCCAGGATTTTTCTCCCGGGTTACTAAAACAAAGGTTTGGTTTTGTTCCAAACTCTATTTCGAGCCAGTTGGACAATTGTTCAAACTGGTTCAAGATCTCAGCACACATGTGCAAAGATCAACATAGCGACTCGCTTCGACTTGTCGCGTTTCGGGTTCAAGCCTGTACGGCCAATGGTTCATATCGAGGGGTGAAAGGCAATTTGGTTTAAGCGACATTTTTTGTTGATATAGTAATATATATAATTTCGGAAGCGTTTTTTACCAATTCCGAATATATATATTACTATATCACCAAAAAATTTCGATTAAACCAAATAGCCTTTCACCCCTCGATATATTTAGAGATTTTTTATCGTGATATATGTAGGCTGGCATGACAACAGCGACTGTCAATTAATTTTAGTTCTTTGATAGTCGTTATCGAGCTTGGATTACACTGTACTTATCACCAGGCGCACTGTACTCACTTTGTCGAGCCAGTGTGAAAAGATCGTTAACATAAAGGATAATTTCCTAGTCCGTCTGTCTACCAAGCCCCTTTTTCTCAGGAACGCATGAAGGTATAACGTTGAAATTAATTTCAAACACTCCGATCTGCAATCCTTTGTAGATCTGCAAAATAATACTTCTAAGTTTTTTTTTATACTGGCTACTAAGTGACTGTATTTCACCTGATGGAAAATAAAGAGTAGCCCAAGTAAAGTACCGACCGCTAAGGGACAAAAATTCCTCGTCCCAACTGGAATGGAGGTATGGAAAATACAGTATGAAAATATTACACTTACTTAATCTTTCCAGAACAAATGGCAGGTTGGCTACTAATTTAGCATCAGCTCGTTGCGTTATCTGTTACATACAAAACATAAGCCATTATTTATATGCGAAAAAGACGTTTTTTTAACCCTCACTTTGTCGACTACAGCGCTTTATTTCACTTTCCGTAGACAAATACAGTCCCGCTTTTTTTTTTTGACAATAAAATACGTTGTTGTGCGGGAAAGGCCTTCACAACTTTACCAGACTTAGGGCGGCTTGCACTAACGAATTAATCTAGTTTAAGCTTGTATAAAACGCTTATTAATTGAATTGGTTTGATTCTATCTTAATGATGATTTCAGTTTAAGTGTTGTTATAACTAGATTTTGATTTAGTGCAAGACATTAATTACAGATCAGCGCTAAATAGCATTTTATATAACTCTAAACTAGATTTAATTTTTAGTGCAAGCCGCCCTTAGAGGACAAACACTGAAGGTGCTCAGCCAGCGAGTTATGAGTGGGGTGGCAAACCAAGAGGACCCCTGTGGGTACGGGCCTCGACTTTGGCAACCAGCCAGGGTAAGAAACCTAAGGTGATCTAGCAGCGTTTCGGGAGCGACTACCTTCAGAACAAACGTCAAATGAAACTCAAGGCTGCATCGGAGTAGAAACCGTCCCGCGTTTAAACCTGCTGCATATTTATATGACAATCTCCAGCCACCTCGTATATTCCAGACTAGCTGATCCGGCAAACGTTGTTTTGCTATATAAGGTTTTGTAATATCTTCTAAGATATTCATTGAAACTAAGTGTGATGTCAAAGACAATTTTGTTCACAATTAAATACTCTTAATCAACAACACATTTATTTGGATAAAGATTAATATTATTACGTTGATACAACTCTTAACAAATAATGCATTAATTTCGACCAAATTTGTTTACCATAAAAACAGTTCTAGTGAGTTAATCTTAAAAGATAGACATACACTGTCGCGGACATTTTTTTAGATCATTTCAAGAGGAATAATTCTTTCTTACATATATTTTTGGTATCTTGAACCGTTTTTGCAGCGCACGCAATAGAAGCCCTCAAGGATGAATAATTTTCCCCGTTTTTTTTCACATTTTCCATTATTTCTTGGTTCCTAATAATTGCATCGCGATGTTATATAGCCTAAAGCCTTCCTCGATAAATGGTCTATTCAACTCAAAAAGAATTTATAAATTCGAACCAGTAGTTCCTGAGATTAGCGCGTTCAAACAAACAAACAAACAAACTCTTCAGCTTTATAATATTAGTATAGATTCCACGTTAGGCTGCAGCGACACTTCTAGAAATCGCTTTCTATTCTCCAATAGATGGAGCCACTCACCACCGGAGATTGTAGTTATGTTATTTGCCATAAGATGCATTATGAACGGTGACTACATACCTCATCCTTACTTCGTAGCGATATGCTTATTTTTTTGGAGAATAAATACTTAGTTACTCACCTGTGCAGACATGGTGAGATGGTTCAGAAGACCGCAAGGCGCCCCGTCAGGAGTGTGCACGGGGCACACGAAGCCCCACGCGTCCGGCAGCAACTGCCTAGCCTCCGTCGTTCGCATCTCCATGAAGAATGATCCTCGATGTATCGACCTGCGGAAATAATGTACCAGTTGTGACAAGCAACGGGGTCAATCTAGCGTCACGCGAATATTTGTGCAGGGCCGCATGATAACTGCGTCTATCGATAGATTTTTTTCTGCTGACAGTCTGTAGTTGTTTTTTTAGATTGCACCATTAGGGATGTAACGGAGGCAGTTTTATCGGAACCGAAGTCGGAGTCGGAGTTTTGAAATTTGATTTATCGGAGTCGGAACCGAAGTCGGAATCGGAGTCGGAAGCAATGTCAGTCACAAGTGACGGCAGAAGAAAGTAGTTTTATTATGGGACATATAAAAAAAATTATTCAGTAAACCTTTTTAATTAGAAAGTAATGAATTTACAAATCCACAGACAATGAAAATAAAAATTGCTGTGTTTCTTATTAACATTTTCCCATAACAGTGAACAAATTAGATCAAATTTGCTTCAGGGTTGTTTTTGTGTTAATTTCTATTTTACTTAATTTCATGTAAATGTAAAATAACAAAACCTTATAGTAATAAATTTAAACGTACATTTAGTTTTAAATTTCATCATTTTAATCATATTTTTTAAATCTAAATTTTTAAAAATGTGTTCTACAAATTACGTAGCACTGATGGTTTGATTAATTGATATTATGTTTCAACAACATATAAAATGAAATCAAATGAATTGACTACAACAGTGGCGGTGACCTCCGATGAATACCTCCGATTAAAAAGTTTCGGAACCGAAGTCGGAACCGGAGGTGTAATAAAAATCGGAAGTTCCGATTTATCGGAGTCGGAGTCGAAGCTCCTTAACATCCCTGTGCACCATACTCACCATAACGTGTGTATATACCAACTGAGAATAAATAAAAATCTTTTTATTTCTTGTGATGAACTATACCATACAAAGCAGTAACCGCTTACCATAAGGTGGTATAGTCGCTTTCTTTGCACATAAAAAATAATATACTCACTTAAAGTGCGACATATAACGCATTCTGTTGATATTCTCGGCGACTATTGTGAGCCCCTTGTACTGGATCAGATTAACGTTGTTCGAAGGCGCGTTGCCCGTAGAGAGAAACGACTCTATCCTCTGTTCCAGATTGCCGCAAGCTCGTAGAATCTGCTGCATTTCTTTCTGCAAAAAAAAAAAAAGTTCTCAATGTGGGTAGAACGATTTACTCAATTGAGCGGTGGGAAAAAACGTCATGTAGCCAGTGAATTTAACAGTGGTATGAAAACCACAGAGACCGAGATAGCAGTAGGACAAAACTACGTGTGCGAAAGAGATATAATGAATAGCAGGTACAGCTACTTTTTTGGTAATCCGGGTGTAAGATATTGCATAGGAGGATCACGGCCGCTATGAGGGCAGCAACACCGGGGTGTCAGACTCCTACTGACTAAAAGCCAAAGGGGTTTTTTTTTTGTTATCCCGGTGGAAATCTCTACGGACCGTCAGAGGAAGTGGTGAGGGCCACTTCCCCCGATGTGTCGGACCTGCCCCGACTAAAACCACCGGGGTGCCAGCACTGCCCTCTCTTCGCCTTCGCCGAGCCTGGGAATCCGAATACTTCCGACGGCTCGGCGGGAGCCAAAGGGGTGCTGTAGCCGTAGGTTATAAAAGCGAAATATTCCTGAAGACGATCATTGACCTGTCATAGCTTAAGACGTGATAACAATATCTTATGAGACTTTTGAGTTAACTTTTAAAACATTAAAATCAAAGTTACTTTTCAACTAATTTTTCATGCTGACATTAGTTATGTAGGCACAGCACACGCAACCTACATACCAGGATCGAAATACATCATTATACCATATCTTAACAGGAAGCATTAGTGTGTTAATTGTAATCATTAGTCATAAGTATCAACTATTATCTTTATAAGTATTATTTAATGGTTTGTTTACCAAGTTCATGCATCCCCACTTGTAAAACATTAGTATATAAGCGATTGTATTGTTTTAATAAAGAGAGTTTAGTTTCATCAGTTGTCATAGGCGCCTCAAGCCAACAACTTGTATTTTATATCAAAACCTCACATCCCCCCACCATATCTCATTAGCTAACTTTTTTAGATGTAATATTTAGTGGGTACACTGAGTGATGTACTCAACTGTCGCCTTTGGACCTGGGCACCCAGGGTATGGGCCCCGACTTGCCCTTGATAATAAAAGAAACATGGAAATCTGTGATGTTCTTTAAATAACTGTTAGAAGAATGTGATTTATTTAAGTTTATAACATGACTAATTCGTGAGAGTACTTTACTGTATTACTCACATGGCCAATGTTAAGTTTGTGCGTCAACTTCGCTCGTTTCAGGATCTGTATGCGGATGTTGTTGGTCATGTTCTGCAGGCGTTCTTTGAGGATCTGGAGGTAAAGGTAGCCCCCTACCATCACCTCTTGCATCATCACCGCGTCGGCTCCTTCCACCTATGAATAGCACTAGTGTTAATACTAGAAATAAACACAAATGTGTATTACCTCATTACATATAGGCCTCTATATTCGCCTACATCAGTGATTTCCAAAGTGGTCTATATCGACCCCTAGGGGTCTATGACAACCAGCAAGAGGTCTACGTCAGCGAAAAAAAAACAGAAAAACGCGAAAAACAGCATCTCTGCCCAGCTCAAAAGGGATATAAAAATGATGATTTTAATATATTATTATTATTAAACTTTTAGGTTGTTAGTTGTTTTTTGGACTGCACTATGTTTATCGTCAGCCATGACGTGGACACACTGCCGTCTTAGTATAGAAAAATCACACTTTACCTTGCATTTATTCTGCACCAGGTCATACAACTTCTGTGCCATAAAGACCAGACTATAGAACTTATCAATATGTTTTTCTAGATGTATCATTATGCAGCGGTTTAACAGAAAATCGGCAGCCTCCAGGTCTGTACTCCACGGGGCCAGTTCGTACATTTTGGGTCTAAACATTCGGCCTAGGTAGAGACGACATTCTTCAGACGTGTGAAGTCCTTCCTCATGTAACTCTCGAAGCATATTTTGGATGCAACTGTAATGTTTTTAAAGTCAGTTAGGATAACGCAGTAAGGATATTTTGATAGTGTGATAATAGTTAATTTTTATAATAATATTTAAAAGTAGTTATGAAGTTTACTGGTAAAATAGAATAGTGCCTCCCTCTTTATCATACTGAGATGTCGCAAGAGCCGACAAAGGTATATAGCTTGCAGATTGCTAGCATCTAAGCTGCTGCATGCATAACGTGATCATATTTTTTTTTACCAGAGCGGGTTCTCTGCGGAATTATATATATCCCGTGCGGGACGCCATGTCACACATTTCGAGCGGGGTAAATATATTTTGATACAGTGCGATTTTATAAATAATGGAGATATATCAGAATACAATAATTTATACCTTCTTGTAATAAATGTAAATCACTATATTTCTTAATAAATCATAACCAAAAATTAATGAACAAATGAGAATTGATCCGTAAAAATTGTAGACACCGCAGCTCGTGTGGCGCACTATTGATTGATAAGTAAATAAGGTTTATTTTACGTAATTTTAGGTTAGCAAGAATTGACTTGTTTTCCCTTGCACTTTATCCTGGCTTAGAACAAGCAAAATACCGACTCAAAATTAATTGTTATTCATTCATTCATGTGTGTAATTGTCCCTAAATATGTTGATTATAATTTACTACGTTTTAATAGAGATATAAATATATCACTATTTTTACATATTTGTACTTAGAATTGAATAATGAATATCGTCCCTGAATATCTCCCTCGTTTTTAAAATTATCCTGTATATTTAATGTATTTTAATTATCGTTTGGTCTGTTTGCAAAAGCGGGACAATATCGGCCTCACTTGGGACACCGGGACAAACTGCCTGAAAGCGGGATTGTTCCGCCCAAGGCGGGACATATGGCCACGTTATGTATGAACATTCTCTGCACATAGTGGATACCCGCCAACCCGCATTGAACATTGTGGGCTGGGTTCAATGTCAAAACCACTTCCCAAAGATTCCACAAATATAGTGGAATAAGGGAAGGGAGGATGAACCTCTGAGGGAGGTGTCTGCGAGTTGCCTTTGATCTGAACAGACTAGACGTCGGGATGTTAAATGAAGTCTTAAAAGGGCTATTATCTGATGATGCGTATGGTTTGTTTAGATTAATGGCACCTTATTTTATTTTTTATTTTTTTTGTTGTTTTTTGTTTTGGGGAAAATCCTGCATAGGACCATCAGGCCTGCTGTGAGGGCAGCAACCCTGGTGTGTCAGACTCCTACTGACTAAAAATCCCCGGGGTGTCCCTTTAATCGCTCCACCCGAGCCTGGGAAACCAAATTCATCCAGACGCCCGGAGAGCGAAATGCCTTGTCGAGGCTGCCTCTCTGGGAGGGGTAAGGGTAAAGAGCCCACCCTTCCAATACCAACCCACAGGCGGCGCGTCGGACACTACACACCGCCACCCTCTCATCCGGATAGCAGACTCCCTCAAGTCTACTGCCCGGCTACCTTATGTTACTTAATTTTACATAAGGGTACCCATCTTCACCATCCACCAGGTGTGCTTGAGGTCAAACTTTAGTAAATCATAAAAAAAATTTAAATAGTTATTTATATATTTACAAATGTTTACTTTAAAGTGATCAACAGTTTAGAACTCACTTGACATAATACAGGTCATTCTTGTTGTGCTGGATAAGAACTTTGTAGATCTGATGGTCAGGCCAGTCCACGAGACACTTCATGATCAGCACGAGCGGGGCGAAGTACATCATTTTTCGGTGAGAGAACATCAGTTTACAAGTACCGTTTGTTAAGAAATGCAGGACGTTATTCTGTGGAGAATAATTGCAGTGTTTATAACCTCTACCTTGGATAGTTAAAGGTACGATTAGGATCCTGGCAGTCATTGCTCGACAGAGGTGACGTAGTAGAGGTTGCCAGGTCACAATGTAAAAAAATGAAAAATAAAGTATTTACTTGAGACAACATCCAACACAGAAGAATAAGTTAATCATGATACAAAATAACAAAATCAAATACACTGTACTGTGATGATGCACCAAAGGGAAGTCAGCACAGCAAATCTATACTAATATTATAAAGCTGAAGAGTTTGTTTGTTTGTTTGTTTGTTTGAACGCGCTAATCTCTGAAACTACTGGTTCGAATTGAAAAATTCTTTTTGTGTTGAATAGACTATTTATCGAGGAAGGCTTTAGGCTATATAACATCACGATGCAACTATTAGGAGCGAAGAAATAATAGAAAATGTGAAAAAAACGGGGAAAATTATTCATCCTTGAGTGTTTCCATTGCGTGCGCTGCGAAAACGGTTCAAGATACCAAAAATATATGTATGACAGAGTTATTCCTCTTAAAATGATCTAAAAAAATGTCATGTGGACAGTATATGTCTATCTTTTAAGATTAACTCACTAGAACCGTTTTTATGCCAATCAAATTTGGTCGAAATTAATGCATTATTTGTTAAGAGTTGTATCAACGTAATAATATTAATCTTTATCCAAATAAATGTATTGTTGTTTAAGAGTATTTAATTGTGAACAAAATTGTATTTGACATCACTTAATATCAATGAACATCTTAGAAGATATGACAATAATTTATATAGCAAAACAACATTTGCCGGATCAGCTAGTGTTCAATAACTAGCTGTGCCACACAGCGCTTATGTTCAGTAGACACCCTTTTATTGTCTTTTTTTTAATTTGACAAAGTGTTGACAACATGGAAAGGCCTTCACAACTAAACCGGGTGGGTTTTATTGCGTGAACCCATTGAAAACAGCCAGATAGTGGCCATAGAGTATAGATACACAGCTCTAGATTTGATTTCGAAATGTCATAGACAATAATATGTATATATACACATGAACATACACTCACACACATATATATATATATATATACATGTATCATTATCTAAAGCTGTGTCTGATGTTAATAGTACAAGTGCAAACATACTTGGGTGCTAGATCAAAGAAAAATTTGTCCTCCCCCTTTTTGTATATATTGGAGCCCCCTTCAAATTGGATGTTTTATTACATTTAATATCATTATCTGCTCAGTGTCAAAAGTTTACTTAATATATCTTATTTAGTTTAGATGTTATTGGCCTATGATAGACGGATTCCTTTAACTTAAAAACCTACTACACTCTCTCAATAAGTAATGTAATAATGGCTTCAGACTCTGTGAATGGGTGTGTAGATGGTTTTCATTAATATTCTAGATATTCATGTGTCTTGCTATTGCATCTATGAGCAAATACCCAAAAATATACTCACTGTACTGGTCTGATCAGGAGTGACACACCGCATGAGAATGCCGTAATCTGAGAACAGGTTGCCTCTCATTTTCCAGCCAGAGCGTTTAATGGCCACTGGGTAGTTTCTTCTCGTCACCAGTAACATACGGGCAAGACGCTCATGTCCCTGTGATTGTTAACATCATTTTAAGGGACAATGTGTTCACAGATATTTATACTATATATCTTTTTTGTCAGAAATACAGAAAACCTAATGAAAAAATGGCACCTAAACCAATATGATCAGAATTAGCAAGATTCTGTTTGGTTAACTAAATTCAGTTATTTATTTTAAATCTTCTTGCTCTTTTCAATGATGATGTTTTCTTCCTCAGCTCTACCTCATCCCAAAACCTTTCTAACATAAAACTTTTTCCTATGGTTTTCTCTGCTCTCACTCAAAGAAATATAGTGTGACAATATGTTATTATAATGCTTTTCTACTCACTTTGACAATGAAATATCCGCCCCATTCATCAGCATGCTCATTACATTCGATCAGCTCTTCAGGTGACAAATCAGCCAAGTGGCACATTTTAGACTGTAATCAAAATTATAAGCTGTAACATTAAGAAGATCTTACTCATTTCTTACTACTCCAGTTTCTGTTAGTCTCTATTCTTGTTATCACCTTAGCACCTTGCTGCCTATTGGTTAATCAACTTTGTATAAGAACGGTATGCATATGATATTTTAGACTTAAGGTGTAAATATAGTTTAAGTTTTTAGCTAAATACATGTTTTTCCAGAACATAAACATGTCTTATCTTTTTGCTTCATTCTCTAGCCTCAACAAGGTTTATTATGTCATAGCAGTGTTGAAATTACCTTTAACATAATAGGAAGAAATCCAAGTGACCTATCGCACGTTATTGATCGCCCGTCAATGGACAGAGTTACTCGTATTTTAAATTCTCCTTTATAAGTTGATGCTCTTTGCCTGCATTCTGTAGGCAAAACCCTTTGATTCTTAACGCCTAGCGTGTCCATAGGGACACTGGGTTTCGCAAAACCTGCTGCATCTATCGTCACTATAACCCTTTCGCCTCCTGGCAATTCGAACTCCGTCGGTACTAAGTTTTCAATGGCCAATTTTAACCCATCTTCCAGCATGTAGTTGAAGGAATCAATATGGGGAGCTCCAAGACTTTGCAAGTACTGAAAAATTAAAAAAATATATGAAGTTTTATTTATAAAGAATGATTTTATAGCGACTTATTACAAAAACAATAAACATGATTATTGGTTACTTACTGGGTTTGCTATTTTAGGGGGTTTCCGATAGTCAGGGTGGCTCGTGTATGACAGAGACGGGTTTTTAATAAGTTTCTTTGGATCCATAGTTTAATTTTAATTATAAATACACAATTTTACATAACTTTCCAATAAAATTCTAACAATCAACAAACACACGTGCAGTCTGTGCGTGCTAGGACTGTTTAATAAAATATTAAAATATCGATATTATTAATTCGATTTTTCGATACTCATAGCTAATATTTTTTTGGGTGATAAACCAATATTCTGATATTAAAATGTCAATATTGGAGGTCGATATTATTTTAAAAAAAATTACGTATTTATTTAATATATAAAATCATCGTAAACGTAATATACCGTTTTTCATTTACACTATATTTTTTCTGTATTCCTAGCTTACTTATTATGTTAGGACGAAATGTAAATTTGTATAGTTAGGTATGTGGCAAAAAAATAACTATAATCTTTGATATGGAGTATCACTTTACTTACAATTGCATTTTGTTGTCACTGTCAGCGTTAACAGCTTATCATAGTTAGCATCCCTACCTCTAGGTTCTATTGAGTTTAGTCTGTGGTTAACAGTAAGCGAAGTTAAAAAGAGATGAACAATTACTATTTTATTGTAATGTAACGATTAAAGGAAGTGTTTATTCACATTAATTTATTTAATATCTAGTTATATAGAAATTGTTAAGTGCCAAAATATGTCATCTTCGACCAATTAGTCCATTGTATAGATGTATTTTAAAAAATTGATATAATTTTCCTACATCTTCTGTAGGAAAAATTATAAAAGCTGCAGAAATAAAACTAATTTAGCAAACTCACTTAAAAATCAAACACCATCATGCATATGCCCAACTAACCATAAAAAAAGACAAATTTGAAGACAGCCACCATTAATCATACGAAAGAAAACAATAATAATATGCCGACAGCATTGCTGCCATCGTCAAAATCGAATACGGAACTTACTGAAAGACTGTTGAAAAAATATTAAAATATCGTTATTTTAGTTCAATATATCAATCTCCTATAATGATATTTAAAAATATCGATATATAAAAGTTCGATAGTTTAAAAAATATCAACAGTCCTAGTTCGTGCGGTATATAGTATATATATAGGTATATAGTCTTTTTTTTTTGTTATATTTTCCCCTTTATAGGGAAAGCAAAGGCAATTACGCCATACAGCCATATCTGAGATTATTCTTTTCATATCTTTTTAAATTTCTGTTAAGTCTTCCCGCCACGCTGCAATATCTCTGTCGTAGTTTCAATTCAATATAAGCCATCTTAATTTCCTGTTTGTTGCACAATTTCTATACACACACAATATAAACGGCGAAGAAGATTGTGCGAGAAAACTCAGCAACCCAAGAGAAGCATCACTCCACTAGCGTCTCGCCAAAAAATCATTGATTCCCCATCGTACACGGTCAGCCCAGCAAACAACAATTGAACACGTGGCCGACCACCACAATAAGAAAACAACAATTGTTCAGCGAGAATGCAGGAGAGATACAATTACTTTTGCTTGAAGCCACAGACTAATAAATAATTGCTTGAAGTTTTCCACTAATCGCGGTATAGTCAATTTGACGTTTCTATTTCTTTTTTTTTTTGTTGACCCAGAATAGCCGACTATCATCATAAGCTCATACAGATATAATCTGGTGTAATATTTTATAAATAATAATATTTTATAAATAATAAATGTACTATTTTCAAAAATTAGACTTGCAGTGATAAGGCCACCTACAACCTATTATTCATTCATTGTCTGGGTACAATAAAATAACTTTAGTACTGATGTATTCATAAAAAAAAAATTAAGAGTAAAATATAAATAGGTACAATTTTGCATTTAAAATATTGATTTATTGTTTTTTATTTGATAATACTCTTCCTATAACAATATTTATTTTAATAATAGAATAGCTATCGAAAAAATATAAATTAGGACGTGATTATTATTGCTATAATAAATTATACAGGCGTAAACATTATTCAGGTAATTAAAAAATTAAATTTTAAGACATATTATTACAAGCGTATTCTGAGATTTATGACTACAGGATACTAAAAAACAAACTGGCAGCCTAACCGATGGAAGGCGGTTACGTCGTAATACTCGCTGAAAGATCAGAAGTATACCATCAACCTAGAGATCTTGAAAAAAAAAACTAGATAAAAAAAGTTGCACATACACGGGCTTATTCTGAAATACAACACGCAGAGGCGAGTCATTATAACGATCTTTGCATCTATGTACTTTAAGTGCTATAAGTTACACAGACCCATTTTTTTCGACGTAATAAAATGTTGGCTAGGGAGGGTGCAACTACACTGGGTAAGGGGAGAGCACTCGAGGCGCTCAGGTAATGAATTTATGGGTGGGCGGCCACCAAATCAAAACTACTAACAGTAATCTTCTAGCATTTCAGAAGCGACTACCTTGAGAAGTAACGCCGAAAGAAACTCGAGGTTACTCTCGGAGAGGAGCAACGACATCCCGTTAAATATAGTACCCATATACTCGTCCATATGTTAAGTAACTAAAATAACTATGTATGTATGGCGACTTTATTGTACAAACAAACGACGTGATCTGCAATTTGTACGCCAAGACGAGTCCGCTTATTTTCCTTTATTACGCAAATATATACTTGGAATTTCCTTTATAAATACCCATGTACTACTTTATAGTAAATAACTGTTCGTTGACTTCTGTGTATTAATATCTTTTGAAAGAAACTTATAATATATTTTGTTCTGGGCTATGGTTCAAATTTCTTTTGAAGGGGTGGCTTCTTGAATGGCTCTAGGGCCTGAGTGGATGGCCACTCCCTCTAGAAATTGAGTCTTAGAAAGACCATTCGTCCACCGGGTCGTTGAAGGAATACTGATCCCCAACACGCCTGAGAGCGAGTAGAGGGACAACCTGGAGGTTTTCAGCGTGTAGGAATCTGGTACATCGGGGTTCTTATCCTCACAGCGTCCTTGACAGTTCTATGTTGGATTATTCCTCAGACTACCGAAAAAAGCTTGCACATCTTTAGGTCCTGCGTTATTCTACACGTAATCTCAGAGTGGTTTGAACGAGCAGCAATGAAGTTGTAAGGCTTCGCTTCCCAACTGGATCGCAATTACAGTACATTTTTTATAGTCTTCATTTTTTTTTTACACTGGCACGACGTAGTGACTACAGAGTACCTGATGATAAGTACAGTGTAATCCAAAAACGAAAGCGACTATCAAAGGATGAAAATCCATTGATAGTCTACATCGTCATGTCGGCCCACATATACCACGACTGAAGGTCTCTAAGTATATGAGCTACTGGATATACACGAGCTGATCCCGAAACGCGACAAGCCGAAACTGGTCACTATGACGGGCTTTACACCCATGCACTGTGGTCGCGATCCAGACGGGCACCGACGCCCTACCACCTCGCTGCTGCTCGTTTAGCACCACCCAGGAGTCACGTATAGGGAAACTAGGGTAAAGCCTACGGACGAGAGCAGCTTCGACTCCCAAAAACTCAACGAACTCAACGGTATAAGAGAGCATAGAATTAAAAAATACGTGGAAGCGAAATCATAAATACATGAAGCAACGTGAAGCAACATCTTAATTTAGTTTTTTATCCTAACACGTTTGATGGTAAGCATGGTGAGGTCCAAAAAACGACGACTACCGAAACATGCACAAATATCTCTTCACGCTTTGTTTAAGGGGGTATTCTTGTTTAAAAATTCGAAAAAATCGTTTTTTTTTTCATATTTTTGTAGTATAATTTTGTAAAAATATGTTCCTAGAAGGATTTTTCGAAATTTAAATTATTTTTAAAACTACAGCTAGTTTAGTGACATACCGACAAAACTGGTTTACAGCCCGGCCAGAGCCAGCGAACAATAGGCGGTAGGTAAACTCTAACTGCCAGAAGGGACTTTCAATCATAAAGGTTCTTTTGTACTCCGTATATATTTTCTCGAAATTGACTACCTGAAACCTGGGTGTTTGTGTTAACTTATATTGTTATAATAAATTCGAATCTTTAAATTCGCTCATCTGGACTTTTGCACCCAAACATTTCCACGCCGGTACCCATACGATTGAAATAGCTAAAATCATTGCAGTAAGTAAATTCAATAAAGAATTTCTACCAGTTTTGAAGATTTTGTCAGAAATGGGAATAACAATCGGGCCAGAATCCCACGCGTTCTCCAACAGACTTGATCGAGTCCGAATTAGTAGGTCCGAGTCACGAGCTTCTAAGGCTTCCAAGGAAGTTAGAACTGCTCGATCATTTGAAAGAGCTTTATTAAATATGACATTTAAAGTGGAAGAAGGTACTTTATATGGAGCAGAGATTGCTGATTAAAAAAAGTGAGTATAACACGCCGTTAATCAACTCTGACTGCGCGCAACTTATCCTCAACCTTTAAAGGACCCAATATCATAGGATGGTGGGAACACGCTCGCCGGAAGACCTCTCCAATATCTATCTATTCCGTTATCTATTTAGTTTAAAACATATTTATGGCTTCTCTTTTAGCGTCTATGTGTGGTTTACTTGTATTTCCAAATTCTACTATGTAAGGGGTTTATTTTTTTTTTATTTGAGGAAAATCCTCATAGCACCATAGTATTCGCAGAGCCAAGTTCATTTTGACAAAATCGGTGAATTAACAAATCCTTTGGCATGCGTTGTGTAATATAAATTGTAATCTCTTAGTGAAGTCTAGTTACGTCTATAAATCTCAATCCCAGTGTTTATCTTCAACATTTATTTCGACCTTCATCTTTCCACGTTTACAATCAGTATTGTGATTAGTATCAGAGAATAACGGATGACGGATAGAAACCGAATGACGGATGTCGTTAGCCAACAAATAGTTCTACGCCTACTTTGGAACATATAATATTTTCACGGATTTATGACGGACGCAGTGCGTATCCTCCTTAAGACGAAGTCACAAGCTGATACTAATACATAGGTACTAATACATAGGTACTAATACATAGGTACTATGAAATACAGTCAAACCTGGATAAGTGAGAGTTCAAGGGAGCACAATCTCATTCTCGCTTATAGAAGTTCCTCACTAACCCGAGTTTCTCGCTAATGCAAGTACATGGGTAGCGTTTCTCTCTTATAGAGGTACGCAGCAATAACAAATCACAGCAAGCACGAATGTATTATGTACATATATATTTTTAATAGTGTGTATATGTTACGTTCATTAGATTTCGATATACAAGTACTTTATAAGTGTTGGTATCAAGATGCTTACGAAAACAAAACAAAAATTGTAACACAATGTAATTTTATTTTATTTAGAACTTATATTTGCACTTAAAAAACTCCGTCAATTTCATTTGGGTTTCTGTTTTTGTATTTGAATGTTTATCCTCCTAAATAATATAAATAAATAAAGCTCTACTGTCGTTTATAGAGGTATAGATAAGTAGCAGTCTCACTTAGGGAGTTTCTGTTTCTCGCTAATAGAGGTTATGGGGGCTTAAAAAGACAGGTCCTGACTCTCACTTATAGAGTTTTCTCACTTATCCAGGTTTGAATGTATATAATAATAATGACACATCTTATGCTTATGTGACAAAGTTAACGATTAGTTAAAATACGTCACCAAAAGGACAATATAAGGTGAAACTACAGTATTCAGTTTAATTATCAACAGGATTTACGTACGTTTGTTACTTTGAAACCCGCGTAAAACTATTTGCAGAACTAAAACAAAACGTACGTAGCGTGTTATTTTATTTTATTTAGCCAGTGCTACGGATCCCATTGGACGCGATACGTGTTTTATCGCAGAGCGTCCCACCAAACGCGCCAAACTGCCGCGTTACGTAATTTTACAAATTATATCGTCTATTATTTTATAATTTGATGTAAATGTGCAGTGATTTGATCTCATAAAGCTTTTTAGCGCTATAAAAAAGAAGATTTATTAGATTTTATCGGTGAGTATTTTTAATCTACCTGCTAATCTGGATTTTATAGCTGATATAAGTAATTAATGATAATAAACTTCTTGTGATTTTTTTTTAAGTCATTTCGTTTTTAGAGCTGATTGCCTTTCAATAAATAGTGATATAATAGTATCGAAATTAAGAATGTTAAATCAAACGAAACTTTTACAAACAAATTACGAATACAAGAAAAGCGTTGCGTATACCTTCATTTTTTTTTAATTGTTAACTTTTTTATATTTTCACTTTTTCTCCATCAAAACGCTATTTATAAAAATTAGCGAGAGTGTATTTTTAAAATCGTGAATTAATTTTAAACATATACAGAAGATATATGAAATATACAGGAATGACGTTCCATTCTTTTTGCTTACCCCAACGGAGCAATGGCTTATCGATAGATATCATTTTTTTTTAATATTAGAAATATTATTTAAATCACACCCAAAG
This sequence comes from Automeris io, assembly GCA_036320925.1. Classification (NCBI taxonomy): domain Eukaryota; kingdom Metazoa; phylum Arthropoda; class Insecta; order Lepidoptera; family Saturniidae; genus Automeris; species Automeris io. The sequence continues at coordinate 15,051,687 of JAUDJH010000005.1, forward strand.
CTATTTCAACGTAAATTACTTTAAAAATACCCAAATTGCTAATTTTATATAACAATTTTTATAAGTTACATATTTATTAATAATATTTCATAATATAGCTAAATTTCCTTTAAACTTGTTCCCCAAAGAGACTATACCGCTCCCGATGGAAAGGATAGTGAAGTCGTGTGTGCAGAAGTGGCTGTGACAAGACCACTATCGGCGGGGCTGTGGGAAATTCAGTAGTTCCTCAGTTTCGTAAATGCACAAAGTCACCTTGGGGCTTAAAGCCGTTATAAGTTCAACACACCTCGACTGCCATCGTGTGTATATGCTGCCGGGACAGTCCTAGGAGCATATTCCGCAAGTCAAAAAAGGCAAAGTCCCCTAGGTGAGATCTGCGGAGAATTAATTACAGTACCTCAGTTCCCGTAAATGCGCAGAAGTAGACACTTTAGGGTTTTTAGACAGTATAAATCCGGCCTACCTCGACCGCCATCCCACCTATGGGCTGCCAGGGGAATACTAGGAGGCTTTCCCTAACTAAAAAATAAACAATGTATGTTTGTTTGTCCCATTATCTTCTATACCCTGGGTATAGAAAATCTGTTCGTTAAAGTTTTTGGGTTGCTTTTTTTTAAATTCTATTTATTTAAGGGACTTTTACGTGTTTACGTATGTCAGCCCCATCGTATCCTAATACAGAAATACCTAACATATTACATACTAGCTGATCCGGCAAACGTCGTTTTGCTATATAAGGTTTTGTAATATCTTCTAAGATATTCAAGTGATGTCAAAGACAATTTTGTTCACAATTAAATACTCTTAATCAACAACACATTTATTTGGATAAAGATTAATATTATTACGTTGATATAACTCTTAACAAATAATGCATTATTTCGACCAAATTTGATTACCATAAAAACGGTTCTAGTGACTTAATCTTAAAAGATAGACATATACTGTCGGGGACATTTTTTTAGATCATTTCAAGAGGAATAATTCTTTCATACATATATTTTTGGTATCTTGAACCGTTTTCGCAGCGCACGCAATGGAAGCCCTCAAGGATGAATAATTTTCCCCATTTTTTTCACATTTTCCATTATTTCTTAGCTCCTAATTGTTGCATCGTGATGTTATATAGCCTAAAGCCTTCCTCGATAAATGGTCTATTCAACTCAAAAAGAATTTTTCAATTCGAACCAGTAGTTCCAGAGATTAGCGCGTTCAAACAAACAAACAAACAAACAAACTCTTCAGCTTTATAATATTAGTATAGATGGTGCCATTGATCTGAACAGGCCAGACGCCTCATCAGATAATAGTTCTATTAAGATTTTGTTAAACATCCCGATGTCAAGTCCGTTCAGACCAAAGGCACTCACAAACGCCTCTCTCACAGATTCAGATCGGACACATTCCATCAACAAATGGTGGATATCATCTATGATTCCACAATTTACACACAGTAGAGAATCATTTAGTTTCATAAGATGTTTAAATGTGTTAGATGGAATGTGTCTGGATCTTAGTGTGTGTGTCACTGACACCAACTTCCTGCACAAAGTTGTTTCAGGAAACATTTATTATCAATTTCTCAATCAGTAACGTTACGTTCCTAAGTATTACGATATCCATGCCCGCTGTGTATTATCTAATTTACTTAAAAACTATAATTAGTTGATAAAAAACAATTTATTGCAATTATGGATTATAAAGGCGACACAATATCACAATTAACTTGCATTTTATCAAGATGGTACTTTTATCATAAACTTTTTTGATAAATAAATCGACTATACCTGTATATTTATTACATTTACGATAACAATTTATTCAGGTGTAGTTAAATATGCCCTAAAAATCTGTATTTTATTTGTTCGCATAAAATATTATTGCCTTGTAAAGTTTATTCGAAATATTGTGGATACATACAGGGTATTTCTATTCCTATAGCGGTCATATATCAGAAATTATTTAAGTTCTATATTCGTCGCTATTACTATAAAATTAAAAGCATACGTTTGAATTTCTCTGCTCGCCATTCTAGAAAAATCTCTGGGCCCGGCTCCACTAGTCACTTATCCACGCCAGCCATTAAGCGCATTATAATTTACAGCCATTCCTTGATTATTCACAAAATTCTATGAGCCATGTAAAGTCACTTGACTCCGAGCAGTTTTGAAACCAGCACCATAATTAAAGGTATTTAATTGTCAATTGCATGCATTTTATTCTATCACTGCAATACTAAGCATTTAGAACAAACCAAATCAACAGAGCCCGATCTAAGGGATCAAAGGGGCCGGATCTAAGGGGCCCTCGTCCAGGGCACAAAACTCCTAGCACGGTAGCCAAATACATCATCTAGCGCACCTGATGCATATCTAAGAAATTGGAACTATTCTTAACAACAATTGCTGAAAATTAGGTTAACGTTCTGTACTTTTTACCCCACCACGAAACATTTTAACTTTTTAAAATCCGGGGCTGCAGTCAAATGCAGTTTTTTTATTTATTTATTTTTACACTGGCTCGACATAGTGACTACAGAGTACCTGATGGTAAGCACAGTGTAGTCCAAAAACGAAAGCGACCATCAAAGGATGAAAATCCATTGATAGTCTCCATCGTCATGTCGGCCCACATACACCACGACTGAAGGTCTCTAGGTATATGAGCTACTGGATATACACAAGCTAAACCCGAAACGCGACAAGCCGAAACTAGTCACTATGACAGGCTTTACACCCATGCACTGTGGTCGCGATCCAGACGGGCACCGACGCCCTACCACCTCGCAAAACCTCACCTCTTCGCTCAGTTACACCTGAGGGAAGATGAGGATGAATCCGAAGATGGAGTGTGTACGCCCAACATTTGCTTGTTCACTGTTCTCTTAAAGATTCCTAAGTGATAAGATCCTGAAAATCGAATTTACTCTTTTACCGCAATATTTAGTATTAGAAAAACGCCATTCGCATGTCATTTACGCTTTTTTTTACCGCCATTACAGTCATTTAGTAAAATACCAATCACATGTATTTTCATAATAATTTAACCTCAATACCAGGCATTTAGAACAACGTCGATAACATGCAATATCCTAATTATTTAAATCTCGATAATAAATGTTTAGAACAACCCTAATCACACAAAATACAAATTACTAACTTTTTACCACAATACCAAATATTCCAAATACCACAGTATATAGTGTAAATTCCGAAACCTCTTGGAATAATGTAGCTTTACGTTATTTGTAAATTGCATCACGCGACGAGAGACGATGTCAAGTTTTATCGAACCCTGATCGACTGGATTTAGATAAAAGAGATCGTTGCCACCGTTTGTAACAAATACAATCCTATGTAATCCCGACATATATCGCGATAGCGCTGTCATAAACCACCGTAAATCTTGCCTGTGGAGACGCCATAAAATATTATTATGGTCGATAGCTACTGGAATGTGTTTTAGATAGTGTATCAACAATTGTAAAAACATATCTTTTGCTCGCAACTTAGCCTACAATATAGAATGATGGGTACTCAAGACGAATTATGGAATAACTAAACCAATTATAACACGAAATCCGTTTAGGCTCTAATCTAAATCTAATATTAAAATATTAGGTCCTTACATATGAAATTGGCGTTTTTCGTACTGGCCAAATCACAAATTTCTCCTCTTTGGTAAGGAATTCCAAATTCAAATTTGTACAGCTATAGACTCATGTATTTGTGCTTCGATGATCGTCATTCATTTGTTTTCTTCTTCTGTTTTTTTCTTCTGTTTTTTTCTGTTTGCGTCACTCATTTTACAAAATGGAAAACTTAAAATATCGCATTATTTACGAGTACGAGTTCCGCCGTGGCACTAGTGCTGCGGAAACAACTCGAAGGGTGAATGATGTGTATGGCGGTCGTGTTGCAAAAGAAAACACAGTTCGTTTTTGGTTCCAACGTTGTCGTTCTGGAAATTTCGACCTGCAGAACAAGCCCCGTGGACGGCCTGAGACTCAAGTTGATAATGAAGAGTTGAAGGCTATTGTGGAAGCGGATCCATCGCAAACCACGTCCGAGTAAGCTGCAGGCTGCGATGTTAGTGATAAAACTGTTTTAATTCACTTGAAGCAAATTGGGAAGATTAAAAAGCTTGAAAGGTGGGTACCTCACGAATTGACTGAAGCAAACCGGCAAGCGCGCGTCGACTGCTGCGTTACATTACTAAACCGGCACAATAATGAAGGTATTTTAAACCGAATCATTACCTGTGATGAAAAATGGGTTCTTTACGATAATCGGAAGCGCTCAGCGCAATGGTTGGATCCTGGCCAGCCAGCCAAATCCTGCCCCAAGCGAAAATTAACCCCAAAAAAGTTACTTGTAAGCGTTTGGTGGACTAGTGCCGGTATTGTTCATTACAGTTTTCTCAAATCTGGCCAGACTATTACGGCTGATGTCTATTGTCAGCAATTGCAAACCATGATGGAAAAGCTAGCGGCTAAACAACCTAGGCTGGTCAATCGCTCCACGCCACTGCTGCTTCACGACAACGCTAGACCACACACTGCGCAACAGACGGCTACTAAATTAGAAGAGCTTCAATTGGAAAGTCTAAGACATCCTCCGTACTCCCCGGACCTTGCTCCAACAGATTACCATTTTTTTCGAAATTTGGATAACTTCTTGTAAGGGAAAAAATTCAACTCCGATGGGGCAGTCCAAATCGGCTTCAAAGATTTTATTGATTCCCGTCCGACTGGTTTTTTTAGTAAAGGGATCAATGAACTACCTATGAGATGGCAAAAGTGCATAGAAAATAATGGTTCATACTTTGATTAATTAAATATATTATATTAAAAAATATTCGACTTTTTGTTCCTCCCATACAAAACGCCAATTTCATATGTAAGGACCTAATAAACAAATTTTAAAAGCTTAAGAACCCCTGGCCTGGGCTAAAATATTGTATTCACCATTTAGGTCTCTTAGTATCAACTGGATTCGGTTCAGCTCTGGGCGGGCAGTAGGCTTGAGAGAGTATTTTGCCCGGATGAGTGGGAGGTGCCGCGCAGTATTCAGTGCGCTGCACCCGAGAAAGGTTTGGAGGGACGAATTCTTTACACTTTTTTTTTTTTAATTTATAGACGAACGCTTGATCTCAATCACACCCGGTGGAAGGTGAAGATGAGTTCGATGATGAAATGCGATTGCCTAGCAAATGCCTATTCACTCTTCTCTGAAAGACTCCCAGGTCATAAGATCGCGAAAATATGGCCGCTGGAAGCATATTTCACTTCTTAGTCGTTCGCATGATGAATGTAGAAGCGAATCTTATCGTGCGAATATAAGGAACATTCACCACATACGGATGGTCATACACCCACTTCTCCCAGAGCTTAAACAGGCTGTTCGTTCCCTGTAGCAATCAGCAGGAGTCACACCGGAGCACTGCCCTCACAGCGGCCTTGATGGTCCTATGCAAGATTTTCTACCGGGTTAATAACAAAAAGGGTCATTTTTGGCGTATAAATGCGATTGGAGCCGATCTAAGAGTCAAGCATAAATATTTGCGACAGCTGGGTCGTATGGTAATCCACCGTATTTCGAGATGTTCTGAAATTGATACTACATTTCAATGTATATAGAAAAACACAAATTGCAAGCAATTTACTAGCTTTTCTAACCGCAACACGTACTACTGTCAATGAGTTGTTAATATATATGTAGGATGAATGTTATTGTGTGAAATATTATTATGTTTGAAGTAGTAAATGCGTAGATCGGAACGTATGGGAGTGAAAGATAGAAAGAGAGAGAGGATAAACGGTTTTTTTTTTGACGCTAGCGCTCGAAAAGATTAAGACGTAAGATAAAGTGTTAAGACGAAACATTAATTTAGAAAGAGAAATAAACGAGGTTTCAAGGTTTATTTGGTTTTTATTTGATCTGAAGATCCCCAAAACTACATTTTGGGGGCTCGTCCGGGTTCGGGCGGCGTCGTCGTCGAGCGCTAGCGTCAAAAAAAACCGTTTATCCTCTCTCTCTTTCTATCTTTCACTCCCATACGTTCCAAACTACGCATTTACTACTTCATCTATAATATAAAAATGAATCGCAAAATGTCTTGATAAGCGCAAAACTCGAGAACGGCTGAACCGATTTGGCTGATTTTTTTTTTTGTTGTGTTTGGTGTAGTCTGGGGAAGGTTATTACGGAGAGAAAATTTTAAAAAATTCCCTGCAACTGTCTAAAAATAACACTTTTCTGTATTCTCCTACAAAAAATTCGTTATAAGTCATTTTGAACTTTAATACCACACCATAAAGTTCAAGTGTTAGTGGTCAGGTTCCGGGAAGGCAAAACAATTGAGTGACGTATAAATATGAATGTCAATATTTGTCAATTTTTATACATATAGCATTAAGGCCAGGTTCCTTCAAACAATTTTCAAAAAACAGCCGACGGGGAATCTATTAGCATTAAAAAAAACAATGTGACTTTGTTTTAGAGAAATAGGGCAGAACAAGGTCTGCCGGGACAGCTAGTATATAATAATATTTCACACAATAGCATCCATCCTACATATATGAATAACCTACACCACAAAGCTTGAAGTCGAAAACCTAACCAGTGCGTCTTACCTGTAATGACGCACGGAGCTGAGACGTGGATATTCACAGTACGACTAATCCACAAATTTAAATTCAGCGTACTATGGAACTTGCTATGGTCAGTTTTTCTCCGAAGAATTGAATCAAGAATGAGGTGATCCACCGGAGAATTAAAGTGATCAACATAGTTCATAGAATTAGCATGCTGAAATGGCATAGGGCTGGTCATATTTGCCGTAGAACCGATAACTACTAAAGCAGACGTGTTCTTAGGTGGGGACCACGCCTCGGTTAATATGGTCTTGGACGCCTTCAGCCTAGACAGAGCGATAATTTGCGCGAAGTGGCGAACTTTGAGAGAGGTCTATACTAGACTTGTCAAATAAATATCAATACATCGATATTTTGATATTTTCAATTCAATATATTGATATTTTTTGGCGATATATTTTGTGACGATATATCGATAGAAAATATCCAGTATCGAAAATTGTATCAAAAACGATTTTTTTTTATTCTTAGGGCAGTGAAGTTGCTGAAATCTAAATCTGTAGAAGAACAGAACGAAAAAAAAGAACTATATTGTCTATGACTGTTGAGTATTATGTTTTGTTACGTTACATGCATTGACATCTGAATTTGTTGCATGTATATTATTTGCCGCCATTTATTTATTTATTATTTATTTTTGTTTCATATTTTAAATAGGTCTTAAAGTTAGAAGATACCCTTTTAGTTCTTGATATTTTTGTAATTTTGTCCAATAAAAAGGAATACTGGTAAAATACTTTTGTGTTTATTGAGATTTAATCGATTTATCGATATTTTTCCTTCGATATATCAACGCCGATATTGATATTTTTATAAATATCGATACATCGATATAACGGTTTTTTTTTCATTTTCGACATCCCTAGTCTATACTCTGCAGTGGACGGATACGGGTGGACGATGAAGAAAATGCTTCTATGTGATGAACGTCACTGAAAATGATAAACCAAAATGAGATTGAAGACAACCGTGAGCGTGTTTCTAATAAAAATGTCCTTGAAACTATCTATGTTACGTATTATATACGATATGGTATCTTATACATAGCAAGATATTCAACTGTGTTACACATTTAAATAGTTATCTTGAAATTGAAATCAAATCCAACACGTACCGTATCTCAAGAGGTGATAACGTTTAAAGAATTTCCAGGAATGTTGGCCAAAATTAAAACTATGAATACAGAAGCACTCCTGTGGAGATTGGGTGAAAAGAGCTTAAGACAATGTTTTAAGTGGACAAATATAAAACTATGAGTGTTAATGTTGGTTGCCAACCTTGAAGAACATTATACAAGTCATGTCATAGTTTCGTCTGTCAGGATCAGCTTGGGTACGTCCAGTAGCTCATATACCTAGAGACCTTCAATCGAGGTATATGTGGGCCGGTGTGACAACGGAGGTTGTCAATGGATTTTGGTTCTTTGATAATCAATATCATTCTTGAATTACACTGTGATTACTATCAAGTGTACAGTTAGTGTAAAAGACATTATTCACTGCCCTTTTTGTTCTTCTGGCTGGACAAAGTAACTATATTGTACCTGATAGAAGGTGCAGTGGTCTTAGAATGACACCAACAGTCAAGAGATGAAAATCCGCTGACGAAGAGTCATTATGACGGATTTACACTTGTGTACAATGATCACGACCCAGGTTGGACCACTCTAAAACCCCAAAAATGATTGCGGAGTATTATTGCTACATAAGCAATTATATTGACCTATTTAATACTGCCGATAGAGTATTATTTTTCGCAAAAACTTGATACGATTTGTGTGGTTGGTCGGATTAAATGAACGTTCAACCTCCAACTAAATTGTATACTCATATATCGCTCGCTGTTGAGATATTATTTGGCATATGTTGTAATTACAACGCGAAAGATTTAACTATCTTTAAGAAGGAGATTATAACCTTTTTCATCCCTTGGGAACCTAAGTATTACTTGAAAATATAAACTTGTAGCTGTGGTAGACTAGTGGATAAGGGACTGGAGGGGAGATGTTTCATGAGTTTTTCGGTGAAGGAAAACTTCGTGAAAAAACCCTTATGGCATCTAATTCAATTCGACGCAGCCTTGAATTTCTTTCAGTGTTTCGTCTCAAAGTAGTCGCTTCCGAAAAGCTTGTAGATGATCGTAGGGTTCTTTTTCCTAGCTGGCGGGCCAAGTCGAGGTCCTTACCCACTGGGATGCTTAATTTGCAATCCAACCCATTAATTGCTGGCTGAGCAGCCTAAGTTCTCGCCCTCTTTGCTTGCTGCAGTTGTCTTTCCTGGCCGCCAACGTATTGCCCTGTCGAAAAAAAAGTATCTAATAGTGATGTCATATATAGCTGCCCTGAGAACCGCGATAAGCTGCGCTACTGGTCACGTTGGACGCGACAGACAGCGCAAAATGGATACAGCCACTACTGTATATCTACTTTGGCGTGTCGCGTTTCAAGGTCAGTTTGCGTATAAACAGTTCCGTAGTTGTTATATGTCGGCTGGCATGACGACGGAGTCTGCTATTAGATATTTATTATTTAATAGTTGCTGACGTTTTTGGACAACACTGTTGTTACCATCAAATGCACTGTGGTCACTTTAAAAACAAATCATTTTCTCAGTTAACTTACCCCTGAAATAGATTTCAAGGCATAGTGATAATATATGCATACGTAAAAACACTATTATCTCTTGTTTTTATACATTTTCAGTGGTCCATCTTGACACGTAGATATTTATGAAGTTAATAGCGATAAGATTCGTTTTTGTGTGATATTTTATAAATATTTTTCTTATGTAAATCAAATATCACTAGGGCTACCATAATCCTTATACCCTCAACCAGGACAGGAGTGAGAGAAAAAGATGTTAATAAACACATTTGAGAATATTGCAAAAAGTTTTACATTAAAAAAAAACAAATAAATATTATACATAGTGCGCAGCCGAAGCTTCGGCAAAATCTTTGGCTTAGGGCAATGTGGACCGAAGTTTTGCACAAAGCCGAAGGTTCCTAACAAGCACCGAGATTAAATGAACCTTTACTAATGTGAACATTGTTTCGAAATGTTATTATTTTTCACAAGTTGCAAGGGAACTTTTGCCATCTCTAGTTGTTGTAAACAGTCAATTTAAACCTGTAGTTTAAAATTATTAAAAATCATTATATTTTGCACTTTTAATCAATCTTGAATTAATTTTTTTAGGATTTTTATCATTTTATTTGGCATTGGTGAAGGTAATGGAGATAGCCGTTTAACCGTTTCGCTACGGCAAGCCTCGCTGCGAAATATTTCACAAGAAATGCAGCTCCGTGCTAAAAGCGCGTACATCAAACGACTACTAGTTCGCCAACTCTTCACAGGCCCCTGCTTCTCCTCCAGGAAACTGGTGTCTTTGAGGATCTTCCGCGCACACTGGTACACTTTGGAATCGGATTGTTTAGTGGAAATTATGAATATTTGAATGGTTCTTTTGTCGTTACTCGACGGACGGTTCGAGCGAGAGCAAAACTCAATTGACAACCCGTACGGTGTTGCCAGAGCTGTCGAAAGTTACCCGCACACAAATTGGAATACGGAACATCGTGTATAAGTGATTTCTCAGACGGTGACTATAATCATCGATAGTAGCGAAAGGATTAATTGATTTTGCGGTGCGCAGTGTCGGGCGGTCAGGTTTTGAAAGGGTGGACTCTTTATACCTGCCTATCTCAGATAAATAATCTCAAAAAGGCTTTTTGCTCCCAAGCGTCGGGATGAATTTGATTTGCCAGGCCCGGGTGGAGCAACTAGAGTGACACTCTGAGGGTTTTTAGTCAGTAGGCGTTTGACACACCGGGGTCGCTCCCCTCACAGCGGCCTTGATAATTCTATGTAAGAGTTCCTCCGGGTTACCAAAGAAATTGTTAATTTAATTTGATTTTAGTCAGAAATCGACCTGCAGTCAGACATTACAGTAAATGTATCCACAGTACGAAAACTCCACTACAACAAACAACTTTTTGGCATTTTAAATTAAGCAATTTTTCGATTTAAATCAGAATTTACTCGTTACTATATTACTTTTTACATTCAATGGACACGTTATAGACAGCATTATCTTCAAGTGAAAATGGTTGAAGAATCCGACACTACCGCCAAAAGGAGGCAAACTAAAACGTATACTGCGTCGGGACCGTGGCCCCAAATGGGACCCCGGGAAAATACTTGAAACCAGGACAATCCCGGCCAAACGGAATGTATGGTAACCCTAAATATCCCAGTGTTATCTGCAAGGCAGGGTCCGGCTTACAATCTGTAATACTGACACAACTTATCAGTGCTAGGAACGAGTATATAAATGATTAAAATGACATGATTTATATAACTACATTTATGAACACATTTAAATTGTTGAAGGAAATGCTACGCTACCAACAGTTCAAAAACCCGGCAGAAACTGTGGCAGTTAATCATTTTCACATAAATATCGTCTAAAACCGAACAAAATTGGTTGTTGTACATTGTAAACATGTTTTCTTGTAAATTAAAGTCATTGATGCTATTATATCGTTTTTATCTGAGTTATTTTTATTTTATTATTTAATTTTGACGGTGGTATCAAGACATACATCTATTTTGGGTGAACCCATATTGTACTTGAATCTATATATATATATATATATAAAACAAAGTCGCGTTTGTTCGAAAACTTATAACTCGAAAATGGCTGGACCGATTTTTATGGTTTTTTATTTATTGTATTCTGTCTCGAATAGCAAAAAACCTAGTATCCCAAAATAATTCAAAACTTTATACATAACTTATGGTAATAGGATAAAGATTTTCGGCTTGTTTGTCTCCGTTGGTAAGCAAAAGGAATTTGTTTGTCTTGATATTAAAAATAGTAAAATTTCATTTGAAACGTTTTAATATAAATGTGACTTACACCACCTTTCTTATTCTCACCAACCTTTCTTATTAACTCATTTTCTACTTTAATTAATCATAGAATAGAGAGGAATCAACTATTTTTATTCAAAATGATTAATATGTTATATGTATAAAAATTGACAAATATTGACATTAATATTTATACGTCACTCAATTGTTTTGCCTTCCCGGAACCCGTCCACTAACATTTAAACTTTATGGTATGGTGTTAAAGTTCAAATTGACTTTTAAATATTATTACGAATTTTTTGTATGAGAATATAGAAAAGTGTTGTTTTTAGACTTTTTCAAACAATTTTTTAAATTTTTCTCTCTGTAATAACCTTCCACAGACTTCAACAAACACAACAAAAAAGAAATCAGCCAAATCGGTTCAGCCGTTCTCGAGTTTCGCACTTATCAACACATTTAGCGATTCATTTTTATATATAAGAAGATATATATATATAATATTAAACGTTTATGTGATGTCTACATTCTGTCCTATGCATTTGGCTCTTTTAGACGAATGGTGAGAAAAAATATTAGTTTCAATTTTATTTTTTCTTTGTTACATTTGTTTTTTTTTATATGCAATTTGTTACTTTTTTGTTGTTTTCTGTCCCTAAGCTTCATTTTTTTTTTGTTTTTTTTTGTTGCAATGAAACAATGACTGAGTCATTACCCGTAACATATCAGAGTACTTAGTTTAAAGGACAACGTACTCTGTGATATGACGTGTGTTATACTGTTATCAACATTTAAATATTCAGTGGGTTGTTGTCAGTCATTACAACTTATGTAATTGTTTATAAAATACGGGAGAACTTATGTCCATAACACTTTACATTTGTATGTACACGTACATTGTAATCTTAAATTCAAAAACTCAAAAAATAAAAAGTTAAAAATAAAATACCACATATGCTATTATTTTAGACGCTTCATAATTGATGGCTGTGATGGTCTAGAATATTAAATACATACCCGGCAACGCGAATAGCCCATAGTAGGTTCGAATCCCGACATCTGGGGTGTTTCAGATTAGGTATGGATTTAACATCCAACTGCTCACCGGTGAACGCTAACATCGTTAGGAAACCCGCATAGCATGTAATAGAAATGTCATGTGTGTCCTGCAAATGGTGATCAGCTGTGCTAATGGTCACGCTGGGCCAGTGACGTGTATAGTGTACTAGCTGATCCGGCAAACGTTGTTTTGTTATATAAGGTTTTGTAATATCTTCTAAGATGTTCATTGTAATTAAGTGATGTCAAAGACAACTTTGTTCACAATTAAATACTCTTAATCAACAACACATTTATTTGGATAAAGATTAATATTATTACGTTGACACAACTCTTAACAAATAATGCATTAATTTCGACCAAATTTGTTTACCATAAAAACGGTTCTAGTGACTTAATCTTAAAAGATAGACATATATTGTCGCGGACATTTTTTTAGATCATTTCAAGAGGAATAATTCTTTCATACATATATTTTTCGTATCTTGAACCGTTTTCGCAGCGCACGCAATGGAAGCCCTCAAAGACGGATAATTTTCCCCGTTTCTTTCACATTTTTCATCATTTCTTCGCTCCTAATAGTTGTATCGTGATGTTATATAGCCTAAAGTCTTCCACGATAAATGGTCTATTCAACACAAAAAGAATTTTTCGATTCGAACCAGTAGTTCCTGAGATTAGCACGTTCAAACGAACAAACAAACAAACAAACTCTTCAGCTTTATAATATTAGTAAAGATTTGGACAGGGTAGGCAGAATTCGCTTAGTTAATTTGAATATAATATTATGATAGTAAATATTATATTGCTTTCATAGGAGAGATAAATAACGTGAATATAGAAAAGATATGAATATAAATGTTTCCATTTTTTGTTTAACTTTAAGCAATTTATTTCAGAGTTATTTATTATTAGGGCATGTAATGCTTTCATGCATCTATGGAATGAACGCTACTGCGCTGGGCAGGACTTATAAGCGTAAAGTAAATACAGACACTAATGCTCAGCCTGAAAGGGATATATCCACGCTATAAGCATGGCGATATATTATTATTATCAGAAAGTTTGAATGTTTGGCAAACTTTAGGATTTTTCTTTATAGTTGTGTCGTAAAGGAGCTCGAAAGACCATTATTTTATTCCAAAGGAATATATCATTGGAGTAAAAAGAAAATATATCTGTCATTGTCTCGGACCCGAATAATCCAAACCTATACCCATATAAAAAGTTCTGCTGATCGAAATAGGTTGCATTAGTTAGATGACTTCTAAATATTTAGAATAAAAAACCGATTTTCAATAAATTGAGAGAAACAAAGAAAAGAAAAAGAATTTTTGGAACATAATATAACATATAATGTAGAAGCATGTGTTAATACATAACACAATAACATAGCTCTAGAGACTATTTCAAAGTGTCATAGATAAAATGTACATGCACACACTTGAACGCATATATATGCTTACATATGTGTGTTATGCATATATTGCCATTTCTATCAAAGTTCTAGAGACCCATAATATTGTAGGCGATTTTAGTTCATTACTAGCAAACCCGGCGAACTTCGTTTCGCCACCAGATGGCTTCGTTTTGGTTTTTAGTTAGCGTTTGAAAGAACGTGCGCATAATAAATGTCACATGAAATTAACTGAGCAGAGTACAATGAGTAGCTGTCAAACAATGTATAACGCATCGGCGCCATCTACTTAAAATACTGGTGCGAACTGCTCCACCACCATGCAAAACCATATTGGTTTGTAGTATATGCTATGTATCATAGATGGCGCTTTTTGTGAAAAATGTTTTTCTCCGTTTTCCTGGTTTTCTGTTGCAATTTTTCCTGAATTTTGTTTGCTATAAACCTCACGGAGCCCGAGATCTTTCCAAAAAATGCAAAACCGTGGAAATCGGTTGGTGCGTTCTGGAGTTATAGCGTCAGGAAGGAAAACCGGACTTATTTTTATATAATAGATTATTTATTGTGCAATATTGGGCTATGCGGTTTAACTCAGCCTGTACCACTGCGACTTAAAAGATCTATTGTTATCGCCACCTTAATTCTATAGCTCTCTGTCCAAACCTATAGTTTTGAAAAACTGTAGTACCTTATTGGCATAGATAGTTTGAACCTCTCCTGGGTGTAGCACGTGGCGACCCAGGATACGGTTGCGTTTGAGCATTAAAAATCCACACTCATACATGAAGTGCTTGGGCGTTTCGTCTGCACTTTTGCAGAATCTGCAATCTCTAGTGTTCGGCCACCAATGCTGAACAAGTGTTTGTTCAGACAGCAATGACCAGTCAGTTCTCTTACCAATGCTCGTAATTGGTTTCTTCTAAGCATCCGAGCCTCCGAAGATTTACACTGGTCAAAAGCCTTAGCTAGCTATTGTAGTTTAGATGTATCATTTCGTTCTATAAGCAATACAAACAAATATTAATTAACACTGCCGGTAGTCACAAACAACTCAGCGTAGACATCCTCAGTTAACGCGTTTAGTTTGAACTTAGCACTTATTATCGCTACAACTTTGTCATGATGCTCTAATAATCATTGGACGTGTCATTCTAACTTTTCCCACTTAGATAACCAGGTGGACTTATACAAAGTAATATTCGATTATCAATAACGCTAATAAAAAAGTGCAAAGTGTATAGGATTGACATAAACTTTAGATAATATCACGTCGTCACGGTAAGCCATAATTGCTGTAGGATGGATGTTATTGTGTGAAATATTATTATGCATAAAGTAATAAATGCGTAGATCGGAACGTATGTGAGTGAAAGGCAGGAAAGATAGAAAGAGAGAGAGGGAAAACGGTTTTTTTTAGATGCGAGCGCTCTGTAGTATTAAGACGTAGAAAAGTGTAAAGACGAATAATTAATTAGAAAAAGTGCAATAAACGAGTTTTGAAAGCTTATTCAGTGTTTATTCTGATCCAAAGATCCCCAAAACTACACTACATCAGTAGGGTTCATTCCATAGATGCATGCAAGCATTGCATACCCTTATGATAAATAAGTCTGGAATAAATTCTTAAAAACACCGCCGATCTTAAAAACAGTGAGGTACATTTATGCACCAGGTTCATACTAAAACACAGGCATTGCCGATGGCCCTGTAGAAAAAGGATAATTTAGTTAACTGTCGCTAATCGGTGCGTTTAGAAAAGAAAAGAAAAGGCATAAAACGTTTTCGTATATAACTACATAATACAATAAATCACAAGAAAAACCAGAAACAAAAAAAAACAAACAATACATAAGAAAATCTAGGCCGCCGCCAATAAGGACCCTGTCTCGGCTTGTGCTACAGAGCACTGGACTCTGCAGCGCTGGTATTGTGACAAGACCTTGCGTACGACGCAGCCACTTCACCGGCACAGCCCTACATATACATTTATATAAATTATAAGTATCTTGTTACATAATAAAAAGAAAGAAAAGAAAACCATCAACAAAAAACACAAAAAAAACGGAATACAATTTGACCTTTCCATTTAGTTAGCCAAACTTTACGCTCTGTTCGTATAGGTTAGGCTAGGTTCGTATTTTTGGCTGTTGGCTCAAATCGAGGTTCCAAAAACCTCTTGCGGTGCCACCCGCATACGGATACTAATATTATAAAGCTGAAGAGTTTGTTTGTTTGTTTGAACGCGCTAATCTCAGGAACTACTGGTTGGAATTGAAAAATTCTTTTTGTATTGAATATACCATTTATCTAGGAAGGCTTCAGGCTAAATAACATCGCGATGCAACTATTAGGAGCGAAGAAATAATGGAAAATGTGAAAAAACGGGGAAAATTATTCATCCTTGAGAGCTTCCATTGCGTGCGCTACGAAAACGGTTCAAGATACCAATAATATATGTATGAAAGAATTATTCCTCTTGAAATGATATAAAAAATGTATGCGACCATATATGCCTATCTTTTAAGATTAAGTCACTAGAACCGTTTTTATAGTAATAAAATTTGGTCGAAATTAATGCATTATTTGTTAAGAGTTGTATCAACGTAATAATATTAATCTTTATCCAAATAAATGTGTTGTTGATTAAGAGTATTTAATTGTGAACAAAATTGTCTTTGACATCACTTAATTTCAATGAACATCTTAGAAGATATTCCAAATCTTATGTAGCAAAACAACGTTTGCCGGATCAGCTAGTCATTCATAAAAATATTGTTATTCCTATCAGCCATTACTCGTTCGCACAAAAGGTAAACTAATTAGTCAGCCTACTCTCGCAAATACCTCTTACAATACATATATACCACCAAGACTGTTGGTTTGCGATGGTCTGCAGAAAGGAATTTTATTCCAATATTTCTTTTTTTTTAATCAAATACTTTAATAAGGCTTTGTGCCTATATTCATATTGTTTAAACTCACTTCGGGTGAAGTGACAACTGTATGAGTCTCTAAATTCTTTTTGCATTAACCGACATCGGCTCTCGCAATATGATGTTAATTTCTCCGACACTTCGCCAGTCCTGAGATAGAAGTCTTCTCCTGAACTTTTCATTGCAACTACATTCCCAAAGCAGATGATAAATCATCAACCACCTTGCAGCGCTCACAAAGGTTTCAATATTTTGGTAGCGACAAATAAGGCAATATGGACAAAGATAAACATCTGAAATATTAATGTAAATTAAAATTTTGTTACAGAATGCGGTAACAATTGTGGTAAATAGTTGATAGAAGATGGACAAACCGACCATCCACATGCTCTCCGTACAGGAGAAAGCAGGGCAGACGAAGAGAACAAATCAATACATCGCTGCTGTGGCTGGTAATTGTCTTTTTAATTCTTACCTTCGTACTGATTGTTTTCCTTAAGACTTTGCTGGGTATTTCAACTTGGATATATCATGACTAGAATACGAAGGAAAACCGTTAGTCATATTGACTAACTAGATCGTCAGCGAGGAATTTCCTTAAGCCGCATGTTAGAGAATTGAATTAATAATTTTAATTAGTCAAAGTTTGTTTACAGAAAATCTTTGCATTGTGGGATTTACTGGTACTTATAGTTGTTAGATATACATACGGTGGCCCCGATGTGTTAGACTTCTAGTGGCTGAACCTTCAGGGTATCCCTCTACTTGGTACTAACCGGGCCTCAAAAAGCTCTAAAACCCTTATTCAGGTATTATCTCTGTTAGCTGGTAGAGGAACCGACCTCTCAGGACCTTTCAGTACCCGGGCAGTAGACTCTTTTAAGACTACTGCCCGATATTATGTCAGTACTAAAAGTATCTGCCTTTGTACAGACAATTACAGGCGATCATTTAAATGTTTTCTTATTTTGTGACTATTCTGTTAGATTTTTTAAATCTACCCATCAAATTACGCTTCCATATTAAATCGTGTAGCATATGATCCTAAGGTTACGTGTGTGACATATACTTGAATGTCATTGTTACTATAATAGTCAGTCACCACTCGGGACACATCAAGTAAATATTTCTATGGTGGACGTTTTTTTTTTTACACTGGCTCGACATAGTGACTACAGAGTACCTTATGGTAAGTACAGTGTAGTCCAAAAACGAAAGCGACTATCAAAGGATGAAAATCCATTGATAGCCTACATCGTCATTTCGGCCCACATATACCACGACTGAAGGTCTCTAGGTGTATGAGCTACTGGATATACACAAGCTGATCCAGAAACGCGACAAGCCGAAACTGGTCGCAATGACGGGCTTTACACCCATGCACTGTAGTCGCGATCCAGACGGGCACCGACGCCCTACCACCTCGCTGCTGCTCGTTTAGCACCACCCAGGAGTCACGTGTAGGGAAACTAGGGTAAAGTCTACGGACGCGAGCAGCTTCGACTCCCAAAGACGAACCGATGGACGTCCGAGTGATAGGACATGTAGTCAATACTAACTGTACACTACTGTTTGTTTTATTCATACCAACTTAACACATTCGGCAAAAGTGGAGCTACAGGCCGTATCGATCCATTAGATGACATAGGCTCCCTCAAAGCTCGCCACTATTTTATCCTATTTAGCCAAGATCCCTATCTTTATACAGTGCGTGATTGTCTTGCTCAGTTCATGCAAAAAAACCAATATGTCAACAAATCTATTAAAAAAGTGTACAGGAAAGTTGGCAACTAATCGATTGTTAGTCTATAAATAATTCTGCCTACTCGTGATTTTTAGCAAACATCACATCCGCATTATTTAAGAATAATCCCGCATTTTTGTTATTTTTCCTTCTTACATGATACTCTTATTAAATCGTGTTGTATTATATTATAATATCAAGGAGATTTCGATATTTAATATTACTACAATATTATAAATGCTGGGATTATGTTTGTTACTTAATCACGACAGTACGGATGAACGTGTTTCCATGAAATTTAGCACAGAGATAAATTATAGACATTGTAGTCTGGTTTAGCATGCAATTATAATTAACTAGCAGACCCGGCTTGACTCCACCAAGGTGTAATTTACAAGCAAAATTGACCAAATTTCAAACGCACTGTCATAACCTTAAGTGTGGAATATCAATGATTCCGACTTCAGTAAGTGCCTACATCATAAAAAGAACCCAATACCCAAATTTAATGTTTCTATATTGAATAGTTTAAGCTCTGTGATGATGTCAGTCAGGATAAGTCTTTCTATATATTTAGAATATGTGGGAATAGCACAAATGCTAAATTTTCGTGACAAAAAGAAGGTTAGTTAGAGTTTGGGTAGCCACTACCCGCTGTAGTCTGCTTTTTGTCCCGAAAATATACATGATTCCTGGAGGAATGAGGATGGGATTACGTGGTGGTAGGTAACCTCGATAACTCTATGACCTAGATAAAACTCGTCTATTTGAACAAAGCCGCTAGATATCTTTAAGGCAAAAATAAGCAGCTGGTTACTAGAGTCACACGACATAACGCGACATTAGTTCTATGCTATCAATGTTTTACTATAAAGATCTGTCTCCTTTTGATTGATCTATGGAAGCCATTATAATTTGTAGGAAGATGCTGCTCACTGCTGGGGATAGATCTCTCTAATAATACTCGTATGTTACTATCCTCAATCTCGTGTGAAGTTCATACACTTTCCCAAATTTAATTACATCTTGTTTCACCCTCTCCCTTTCTGAATAGAACAACGC
This sequence comes from Automeris io, assembly GCA_036320925.1. Classification (NCBI taxonomy): domain Eukaryota; kingdom Metazoa; phylum Arthropoda; class Insecta; order Lepidoptera; family Saturniidae; genus Automeris; species Automeris io. Next base: position 15,071,433 of record JAUDJH010000005.1, read on the forward strand.
GCGCGGGCTTGCGGTGTCACAGCTATACGGTATCACACATCCCGGCTAGGACTATGAAGTTCTCTAACTCCTTCTTTTGCCGTGTCGTTGGGCTGTGGAAGGGTCTTACGGCGAGCATGTTCCCACCGTCCTATGATATGGGATCCTTTCAGCGTAGCGTGAAGAGATATTTGTGCAGACCGGCATGATCGTTGCGACTACCGATGGGTTTTTTCGTACCTTTCGTTAGTCGTTGGCGTTTTTTGGACTGCACCATGCTTACCATCAGGTATGGAGCAGTCACTGTGTCGAGTCAGTTAAAAAAAAAACATCTTCAATCCATATTACACCCAGACGTCCCGCGCTTGATTTTACCAATCTGGGCCACCACACACTAATTTGATAGCTCCATCTGCCATCAACTCGTCTAGCCAGATTTCACTCAAGAGCCGCTATTCGATCTCCAATATCTTATATCATAGTACGAAGCAGGATTTCGAAGTAAGATATACGATCTTGTAATGCCGAGCATTGAATCATGATAAAATCATATTCCAGCGGCCATCGGAGCAGTTATTGCTGGCACGATCTTGGCCTGGACATCGCCAGCGTTGCCGCAACTGCAGCCTTTCGACAACTCAACAGCTGCGAACAATACGTCCAGCAATACGACTGTCATCGTCGCAAATGTGTCCAGCGCTCTGAAAAATTCTACGAACAGTTCAATCCTCATCAACTCGCTCGGACAACCGGCTGATTTCCTTCTGGACACGAAATCAAGTAAGCTTTCAACTTATGATAATTTTTTCTACACTTACTACTCATGTCTTCTTGCCTATTCTTTGAAAGTCAATACTATACACTAAGGTTGTTGCTGATGGAAGTTTTTTTTTTTTAATATCAGCAGATGCTGGTAAGATTTTGATCGTTTACTTAAATAAAATGCAACTTTCTATGATTCATTATCATCAAGCTCTATTTCCTCACAGCTGGACAAAAGCTGTCTCACAAGATCCACTAATGTATCCAATCTTGGGCTTTTCTTGTCAAGCAATTGCTTGCAACTTTTTTTCTATGAATCTTATATTTTTTTTTAATTCATACCGTTTCAATTATTATTTTTTAGTAAAAGTTAGCCTTTAAAATGTAGTATTTTAAAATTAATTTTCGATTTTTTACTAAACTGCTATATTCTAAATTAGTGGTTGAATCTTGTAAAAATAAAGAACCTGCCCAATCCTGCAACAGATAAATATCTCATTAATAATAATCTCTGGAATAGCTAGCAACTATTGAAAAATATTAAATACACCGAGCCGGAATGAAAGCTATATAGTTTAATGTTAAATTTAAGAACTACATTTATACTCTTTTAGCAGGTAATTTGGCAAGCTTATGGATCTATTCTTAAAATAAAATTAATAATGATAAGCCAGACGAGACAGTCAGGAATCCCAATCGAAAGAGCAAATGAAAGTGATAAGTAAACAAATTTGTGAATATTTTAATCTTTACTACTATTATAAATTCGATAGAGTATATTATATATCTCGTTTTTACATCGGAACGGTTGAACCGATTTTAATAAATTGTAGCATAGAAATAAATTTGAGTTTTGAGGTGGACATACACTGCCTTTAGTTATGAAAATAAAATCTTGAAGGAGTTGAATCCAAAGCACAAAGGCTACAAAGTATTTTTTATATATGATTCTTTGAAGGAGAAGGAAGTGAGGGGGACGAGATGAAACAGGGAGAGGCAAAGGAAGAGAAAGAGAAGCGAGAGCGAGTGCAGTAATAGAGTAGCAAAAAAGGAAAGTAGATCAGGGAGAATAGGTTTAGCTAAAAGTTAGAACTATATTCATCATTTGATCTCGATACGAAGTTCACTATATCAACTAGTAGCTGATATAGCTATATAATCGGAGTAAATCTTTGAACAGCCGTAGCAAAACAAAAAAATGTTACAAAAATAAAGCGGATAACATTTCTTGGGTTAATATCCTAAATACCACTGCGTTCAACAAGTCAAACGTAATACAATGAGATCAGGCGATTCTTGGATGACGTCACCGGGAGCTGGCCAACAGCCAGGCGCCGCATGTGGGTGTGACGCGTAAGTGAGGTCAGTTTGAAGGGCATTCGGGAAATGTGCATTTAGGCCTACAAATACATTACCCGCATTTACATCTTATATAAATCCTGACCGATCTTGACCTTTGCGATGTTTTTAAACCAAATCTAGTATTATAGCATGTAGACGCCGCCTGATACGCGTTTGTGGTAACCGCCCTAAAGGTCGTTAGGGTGTTATGTAACGCGCGGGGTAAGAGGATGCGCGCGCGCACGTGATGCTTGCTAATTCACTCGACTACCGAGACCCGAGGCGAGAGTACGTGCGTGTGCGTCGCAGTTCAGTGTGCCTTAAAGTGCAAATAAACAGTAAAACGCCAAAATCCGTGTCTTTCTACAACCACACCCACGACCACCGGTTATAGTATATTTGGGTTGCGGTTTCATTCGACAAAGATGGCAGAGATTACGCTGATGGCTTACGTAAGCAATTTTAGTTCAGAAAGTCCTTTGAATTGATGAACATGTCAGAACATAGCTGACATAGAAATAAGAAATGGACACAAGTGTACGAACCTGAAAACAATACCGCTTTTCGTTCTGCTCAAGATTACGTCTTGTATCAAAGTAAATGCAAATTGCATCTTTAAGCCTATAAATATACTTGTATTTTACGATGTTTTTCGGAATGCGTTTGATGTCTCGTAATAATTTTCCCCCTACTGTTATGCACAACGATATTTGCGGTTCGTGTTACCACTAAAGATAAGAATGTTTCTTGGAGAAGTAGCAATTTTTTTGCTCACATTTCTATATTCTTCTAAAATTACTTACAATATCTTAAATCAAGCTTTGAAATTGTTAGCCGGGCAGTAGACAAGAGGGAGTTTGCTGCCCGGATGAGAGGGAGGCGGTGCACGGTGTCCTGCGCACCGCCTGGGAGAGAAGTTTTGGAGGGATGAGCTTTACTCCTTCCCCTCCCAGAGAGGTAGCCTCGACAGGGCTTCTTGTTCCCTGGGTGTCTGGATGAATTTAGCTTCCCAGGCCCGGGTGGAGCAACCAGAGGGACACCCCGGGGGTTTTAGTCAATAGGAATCTGACATACCGGGGTCGCTGCCCTCACAGTAACCCTGATGCTCCTATGCAGAATTTTCCCTCGGGATACAAAACAAAACTTTGAAATTGTTATCGTCTATTTAGTTAAAGTTGTAACACGATTCTAATGTCAAAACGTTTATATTCTATTATTGCTATTTAAACATCGGACAAAACTAACAAAAAAGATCTTTAAAAAGAAGTTTTATTTGATAAATTGTTTTCGCGACGAAAATACTTTTAGGCTGAGATTATAGGCTCAACTTCAAGTTTGCTTAGACTTCACCAATACATTACAAATTATATTACTCAATAAATGTCAAAGGATTTGGTAAGTCACCGATTTTGTCAACTTGGACTTGGCTCTGCGAATACTATGGCTATACTCAAGTTCCTATTATATATTCAGTTATTTTGTCAAAACGAATATATTTTTGAGAACGTTGCTAAGCAAAGTTGAAATAGCGTTCATAAATCTCAGCAGTACTGCATTGTAAACAGATCCACACCCTCATCGCCCACTTGAACACGTGATTACAATACAATGGACATTATTAATGGTATTATCAGATAAAGTGACGTCACGAAGATCTGGCGGTCAGCCAGCCAACGAGTGTGGGTGTGGCGGGATATCCTTATCATGCATATTTGCTTTGAGATCGACTGCGTCAAGTGGCTCGGCTATTCCTGTACTGTTTTCAATTTCAAATCTTTCTTTTTCTTGAACTCCATTGTACGTTTCACTTTATGGTTTAATTTTAAGATTTCCTGTTGTGTTTGTGAACGTTTTCTAATACTTTCATATTTAATACGGGGCAGTATATTTGATTTATTGTCAAAATATTTTTTTATCTTTCATATCCATTGATTACGAGTACGTTTGAAAATAAACATTTACAAAGGTCACGGATCTAGTTATTTTCATATAATTGCAGTTCTTTTTACATGTGTGACCATTAAAAATTCTCTATATATAACAAACGCAATTTACTCGTTTGGTATTGATTAACTTTTATCGGCTTTTTGATCACCACTCCACTCCACATTTACCAGGAATCGATTGCTTTCGATTTGGTTGATGTAACAAATTATTCATAAGTTTTAATTTCACTATACTCTTAGTTGTATAGTAAAGTAACAGTCATACATTTAATGGGTGGAACGGAAGACTATTAATTGTTGATTACTTAATTTTACATAGCGAATCCGTAATGTTACCATATACATATATTTGTATTATTGTACGATTAAGGATGATACAGAAGTATGAAGGTCCCATTTTCACCATGTTTATATGTTTTTGTATTTTTCTTTTGTTTCTGTATATTGTTTCTGGTACTGCATTTAAATTTCTAGTTTTTTGTTAGTTTGTGGCGAAATAAATACATTTCATTTTATTTCATTTTCATTTCAAATAATTACTTTCGGGTATAGCGTTTTTATGGCAATACTGCCAATTACTATTTTGCACTTACAGGTTTTGCAGTAAAAAAGTGAATACATTGCAAACGATTAGCATTGTACTAAATACCCCGCAATAAAGTAATATATTTTACTGATACTTTTCCGTCACTGTTCATCCTAAGTCTACAGGTGACGGCGATTTTGTATCAAGAGTTTCTTTCATAGCACTAAACAATAGCATCCTAATTAAAAAAAATATATAAGCAGACACTTGTTTCGATCACATCCGGTGGAAGGTGAAGATAAGTACGACGATAAATGGGCCAAATGTAATCAGATTAATGAAAATGACTAACGATTACATTTTACGTTTTTTTACCTGATATGACTGCATTTTGGTCATTTATGTTTTAAACACTACAAAATCCCAGATTATATACACATTAATCATTTCTTAATCTTTTAAATCGATTTAATAAGGATTAGAGAGCAAGAAAATTAAAATTACGACTACATTTTGTAATCGTTCATCATTAATCAGATTACATTATGCCCATCTCTGAGTACGATGATAGCCCGCGAACGCCCAACAAATACCTATTTACTGTTCTCTTATGAGCTTCCAAGTCAAAAAAACGTGGAAATATTGTCTATGGAAGTATATTCGACTCAGCTGTTCGCATGATGTATGTAGCAACGAATCTTTTCGTGCAGATATAAGGAACATCCACCATATACGGATATTATCCGACAGGCATCAGCTAGTTTTATGGTGAAATGGTGTTTGTGGACTTTTTTTTACACTGGCTCGACATAGTGACTACAGAGTACCTGATGGTAAGTACAGTGTAGTCCAAAAACGAAAGCGACTATCAAAGGATGAAAATCCATTGATAGTCTACATCGTCATGTCGGCCCACATATATGTACCACGACTGAAGGTCTCTAGGTATATGAGCTACTGGATATACACAAGCTGATCCCGAAACGCGACAAGCCGAAACTGGTCACTATGACGGGGTTCACACCCATGTACTGTGGTTGCGATCCAGACGGGCACCGGCGCCCTGCCACCTCGCTGCTGCTCGTTTAGCACCACCCAGGAATCACGTGTAGGGAAACTAGGGTAAAGCCTACGGACGCGAGCAGCTTCGGCTTAGAGAATTTAGCCCTGAAACTCTGAAACATTATCGTATTCTTATAGTAATATGTCTTCAATCATCAATTGTCATTTCAGGTTCCTTAGTATCATCAGTTCTCGCTGTTGGGGCGGCTATAAGCGCCTTGCCAGTCGGGTTTCTAGCACAGAGGATGGGCAGACGACCCACGATACTCATACTAGCTATTCCATTTACCATCAACTGGGTGCTGACTATATTTGCCAACGGTGCTGGTATGCTGATAGCGGCCAGGTTCTTTGCTGGTCTCGGAACTGGTAAGTTTATTTTTAAAATGTTCAAATAAATTGTGAATTAGAAGAAAAAAAAAAAACTTGACATTGAAATTTTTCGCAGTTGGTCGTTTTCGTTTTTGGACTCCACCAAACTTTACATCAGGTTTGGTGTAGTCACTGAGCCGTGTCAATGTAAAAAAAAACGCTTTTTCATGAAAATATTATTAAAATTACAAGGGATCGGTACCATATTGTGAAATTTGAATTCGTGATGGGTTTTGGTTGGCTAGTAGAAACTATAAAAAATTGACTAAATACTTAGGGCGGCTTGCACTAACGAATTAATCTAGTTTAAGCTTGTATAAAACGCCTATTAATTGAATTGGTTTGATTCCATCTTAATGATGATTTCAGTTTAAGAGTTGTTATAACTAGATTTTGATTTAGTGCAAGATAATAAATACATATCAGCGCTAAATAGCATTTTATATAACTCTAAACTAGATTTAATTTGTTAGTGCAAGCCGCCCTAAAACAAAAAAGCTTGAAACTTAAAGAAAAAGTCATATTATTGGAATCAAACTCATTGATTCCAATAAATTTATGAATAAAATAACTTTATTTGGTGTAAGAAATTTATTAAAGTGGCGAATAACCTAATAGGTTTTAATTTTGAGAATGCTACACCTACTGCTTTAAAGTACCCTGACCATTTTTGTTTCTTTTTTAAATCTTTGTTAGCAAATAAGGTGATGGCAAGTTACTACTTTCGCCTATGAACACTTGAAACCCAAAGAGCATTCTTATTGTGTTACTAACCAAAATCAATCAATGTATTTATCAATAGCACAAAAGGTAAGGACTTTATATATTCCTGTGTCAATAGGTTTGTTGGTAATCATTTATTAAAAGGATAGAATAATATCTATGATAATGTCCTAGCCGGATTCGGCCACGGCGACTGTTTCAACGCCGATTAAGAAAATCAAGGCCCAGTTTTCGGAAACAGTCAATTGCGCAATAATATCTATAATATAAAAATGAATCGCTAAATGTTTTGATAAGCGCGAAACTCGAGAACGACTAAACCGATTTGGCTGATTTCTTTTTTGTTGTGTTTGTTGAAGTCTGGGGAAGGTTATTACGGAGAGAAAAGTTAAAAAAATTGTCTGAAAAAGTCTAAAAACAACACTTTTCTATATTCTCATACAAAAAATTCGTAATAATATTTAAAAGTCAATTTGAACTTTAACACCATACCATAAAGTTTAAATGTTAGTGGACGGGTTCCGGGAAGGCAAAACAATTGAGTGACGTATAAATATTAATATCAGTATTTGTCAATTTTTGTACATATAGCATTAAGGCTAGGTTCATTCAAACAATTTTCAAAAAACAGCTTTAAGACCAATAGCTATTGACATTAAAAAAACTATGTGAATTTGTTTTAGAGAAATAGGGCAGAACAAGGTCTGCCGGGACAGCTAGTATTTTTATAAACTCTAAAACTTATCTTGTAGTTTCAAAACATGCCATTTAAGATCTCTCCCATTGCAGCCCTCCTTAGTCTTCGTACTGGATTGATGGACACCTGTGAGGACCATTGCATCAAACTCTGACCACATAATTATCTGTTATTCATTTACAGAACTCCAACACAATATCAAACGCCTTCTTTTCGCCACACTCCTGCTCAAGCCGCCGCCATTAAAAGTGTCGCACACACTACCATATCCTTCCTGTTACTTTTTATGCTTGACATCATAAAATATAATTATTAAGAAATATATATACTTAATTGTTAATGGTGTTCACATTAATATTTAGCATGTAATAACTGTTATTTATATTATATCCAGCCTAGCTTATCAGTGATATTTGCTGTTGTGCTTCTCTATTATTGTAACACATTATTTCAAACTCCTAAAGACCAGACACGTGGAAAAGAATTTAATTTTAACATGATGCAGATTTTTCTCTAGACTTATTAATTAGTTTTTAGATATTTCGTAGTGTAAAACAAATAAAATATGTCTTTTCAGGTGGAATTTGCGTGGCAGCTCCGATGTACATTGGAGAAATCGCGGAAACAGCAATCCGTGGATCTTTGGGCGCTTTCTTCCAATTGTTCCTTACTGTGGGCATTCTCTTCACGTTCGTGGTTGGCGGATGGACTCATTGGAAAACCCTCTCCATCATCATCGCCGTTTTTCCTCCTCTACTGGTTGCTGTCTTCTGGTAAATATTTGACCTGATATGTCCGTGATACTACAATTATATAATCAAATTTATTTGTTGTCTGTGGGGGTCTAGTGGGTAAGGAACCGGTATCCATACATGGAAACGCGGATGGTCGTAAATTCGAATCCCTGCTCGTATCCTTGGATTTTCTAGATTAAATACAGATTTAAGCGCCTCATGTACACCAGGGAAGGAAAAAATAGTGAGGCAACCCACATGGAATCTAATAGGAATGTCTTACAGTAATGTCTTAAGAAAAGCAATTAAGTGTACTGCTGGTCACATTGAGCATGACACATATAATGAATACAATCGCTAATGTAATTCTGTTCACGAAAAGGATATAGCATGACGAAATATTAGTATTTAACACTAATCATACCAACCTTTTTGATACCTATTTCCTGCTTAAATGTATTATTATATGGATGTTAGGAAGGAAATAAACATAATAATAAAATTTATTATGTTAAAAAAATTGTATATTGATCATTTCTATTACAAAAGTAAAAATAATTATTTTTAATTATTGCTTATCGCATTTTTTACATACAAGTGTGTCCATTGTAAATTTTCAGCAAACATATTTTTTACATTTAGAGCAAATTTTGTTGATTTTATTTCCTTTACAGTATCCTATTTGACACTTCTTACGTTGATAAGCATCTGTAGGAGACTAAGGCAAGGATTCTTTCGTATTTGTTTTCTTTTGGTTGTTCACGCGCTTCTCGAAAATCGGCGCCAAGTTCAAGTATTACTCAAAATAAATAAAACAAAAAAAAAACTAAATTAACTGTAGGTTAATTAGTTAGAAAAAGTCATGAAGACAAATGTGCAAAAACAATAAGATGATACTTGTATTTTCAATGCAAAAGTTCAAAATGGGTCATTTGACCCGTTATGGCATGTTTAGTGTTAAGAAACCTCAACAAATAATTTCTTTGGTACAATTTCCAGGTGGATGCCTGAAACTCCGCAATACTTGCTGAGTAAGAACCGTCGCCGTGATGCGGAGAAATCATTGCGTTGGCTGCGAGGTCCTGACGCCGACCTTACTGCTGAACTTGAGGACATGCAGAAAGATGTAAGTCCCTTGATTTAATCCTCTCCCTCTTTCTTCTAGTGAGCCAGCTGTATATATGATGATGATGATGATGTCCTAGCCGAATTCGGCCACGGCGACTGTTTCAACTCCGATTAAGAAAATCGAGGTCCAGTTTACGGAAACAGTCAATTGCGCAGATGATATTTAAGTGCATAGCTGGACGCGCAGCCAGAAAAGCACTCTCTCGTCTGAATTCCCTCAGGCCCGATGCAAAGGAGAACCAGTACGATCGGGAGGGAGCAGGATGCAGGTTTGGTCGAGTTTTCCTACTCTGAACACCTGGTTGAATTGCGGTGTTAAAGAGATATCTTAGTCGCCTTTTACGATACCTCAGCAAGAAGTGCTATTCTATTCTGCCGGCAGCAACCACGGCTATATTATAGGTATTACAGTATGAAATAACTAAAAATAATAAGACAATAATTATTTTAACCAAATGGGCTAGTTAATAGTCAAAGTTTAGATCCAATTGAGGAAAACAAGATATTTGATGGCAGTTGTTTCTGGATATATGATTATAACTTTTAAAGGTAAGTCTTAATGTGTAATTTTGCTCGACTCGATCAAAATCACACTATATTGGTTCAAATCCCGTAATACAGACTTGCTGAACCTCTCGTTTGAGATATAAAGACTAGAATATTATTAGTGACACAATTAAAGTCATCCACTGCAACCGCTTCCGTAACACTTTTTTATACTCAATGGGATGTTCTTGAGTCGCCATCAGAATTCATAAAATTCTGCTGTCCAAGTGTCTAATGGGTTCGCCTATTTTCAACTCTTTTTTTTTGTTAACCCGGTGGAAATCCCTTCGAATCTTCAGGGGAGCGGTGCGGGCCGCTCCCCCGGTGTGTCGGACCTGCCCCGACTAAAACCACCGGGGTGTTCCTTCTCCCGTCTGCCGGATGCTAAGGGCAAAGCCGAGTCATCTTCCTCGGCATCCGGCGACGTCCGGCCTTGTTCAGGCCTCACCTACTAGGCAGGGGGCGGTTGAATAGTCGCCGCCCCCCGCGTACACCTAACACATTTCGGGGATAGTGGTGTAGAGTGCCACCCCCCTCGTCTAAAGGTCATTGGAGCGGTATGCGGGAACATATCGCACACCGCTCACGCCTATTTTCAACCCTGAGGAAAATCTTACATATGATCTTTATTATCGTAATGAGGGCGACGCCTGTAATGTGTCAGAATCTTAGTGCTAAAAATTCCCTTGTTGTCCTTAAACTTGCAACAAGCCGGGCCTAGGAGTCTGGATTCCTCTAAGCAAACAGCCTTTTGTATGCTCCATCTCTTAGAGAGACTGTTGTTAGGAGTTTCCCTTCTAGACATCTGCTAAGCAGTGCGAGAGATACTACAGCACAGTGGCGTGCATATTGTTTTCACACAAGGCAAGCAATCAGTAAGAAATCTTACTTCGACTCTTCTATTACTCTTTCTTTATTAGAGAATTGTGAAAACACGTTATTTTTTATTTATTTCGCTAAGCACACGATCGCAATGATGAATGTATCTAGTATTGATTCATTAATTCGTAATGTTAGTATTAGATGCTCGTAGAACGTAAGGCAAACATTGCTATTATGCTTGTATGAGATGAACGCTACTGCTACTGCACTACCATCCACTTAATCTGAGCATAAGAATTTCTCTAATCTACTGTCTGGTTAGAGTCAGGGAGGCATGCTATGAATTTCATCATGGATACCTTCCCCGGGTCATAATGTATCGGAAATCAAACGATAAAATTGTAGAAACCCTCGAATGCTATCCGTACTAGTCTTTTCACAAATCAAGAAATCATTTAAAACGTGTCCATCCAATTTATCAACATGTTTTAATTTGCAGGTGGACGATGCAGCTCGTCAAAGCGTTGGTATATTGAGCCTTCTAACGAACCGGGCGCCTCGCATGGCCTTCATCTGCAGCCTGGGTCTTATGTTCTTCCAGCAGTTCAGTGGTATCAACGCCGTCATATTCTACACCAACAATATCTTCCAATCAGCCGGTTCCAACATTCCTGCTACCATCGCTACTATCATTGTCGGAGTTGTGCAAACTATTGCCACTTACATCTCCTCTCTTCTGGTCGAAAGGGCTGGTAGAAGGATTCTTTTACTCCAGAGTTGTATTATAATGGGCTTATGTCTTATCGTCCTTGGTGTTTACTTTAAATTGCAAAAAGATCTGTACAATGTCTCCTCGTTCGGCTGGGTACCTTTAATTTCTATGGTGTTGTTCATCATCTCCTTTTCCATGGGATATGGGCCCATTCCGTGGATGATGATGGCAGAACTCTTCCCCGTTGAGTATAGAGGCACGGCCACTGGTATAACCGTCATCACCAACTGGGTTTTGGTATTCATTGTAACTCTCTGCTTCCCTATCATGCAGGCTGCCATAGGAATACATAACTGCTTTTGGTTTTTCGCTGCGTTTATGGTGGTGTCTGTGTTCTTCGTGTTCTTTTTGATTCCGGAGACAAAGGGCAAGACTGTCTCTCAAATTCAATCTATATTGGCTGGGAAGAGAGTTTAATTGTAACCACATATTTTGAGGCATACTGCCAGGAACTATAGTCAACTTGCTTGTAAAGTTTTTATCTACTTTATTGAAGTTATAAAATGTTGTTTTGCGTTTATGGTATACTGAATGAGAAACATAAAACAACTTCAGAGCTTTAGCTATAGCTTGCAACGTTAAAAAAGTGCTACATTATGTTGAATCACATGTTTTATAACAGTTACAGTGTTTTATAGCATTAAATAACATTATATAACGTCATTATAATTTACGAAGTAAGAAATATTTCGAATTGTAGTTTAATTAATGTTGTAAAGATTTTTAGAGTGATTTTAGAACCAAAGCCAATTTATACTATACATATTTAACTATTAAACAGGTATATTTATGAAGTGTTTAAGTTTAAATTAGTTATTTAAATGTAGGACTAAATTGAAATATCTTTAAGAAATCCAAGCGTTAAATTAATAGGAAAGGAATTGCAAGATGTGTTAAGAGTTTGAAATGAGTTATACCGTAAAATATATATAATTTGCCTCGTATTATTAATTGTTTGTATTTATATATCTATCACAAACTAAGAATGCCCTTTTGGCAGATACCAGGAAAATTCTAAAAGCGAAATCCATAAATTCTGAATTTAATGTCGATTAATTTAAAAACAAGTGTCAATAATTTTAATATCGACAGCAAATTAATTGTCCTTTTTTAAATATTTGATAAAATATGTTAGATAAATATACAAACTAGACATTTTGCACTTTTTTACATGCGTTATCCATAATGGAATGCTTTGCCTAGAGGCCAAGAATTGTTTATTTTTAAAATTAATCAAAATAATTCTGGTATATATATTTTTAATCTCACATTATTTCAAAAAGGCAAGTTCATGTTATAATTTTATTCATGAATATCATTCATTAATAATGTAATGTACGTTTGTAAAAAAAAGTACATAATGTAAATTGTTGTACATTTTTCAAATTAATTTATATATATGTAAATATAATAGTTAAGTTAACGGAAACTATTTTATGTACCATATATATGTATGTTAGTGTGTGTTTATTAAATCGTAATTAATGTTGCCAATCTTCGCATATTTAGAGATAAATATAGTTTTCTATTATAAATATAATATACCATCAATGATTATAAATTTATAATTACCGATCTACAATAATTTTAGTTCTTTTAAAAGCTTAACCCAGGATTATTAAATAATTTAATTAATAATTGAATATGTAGGTCCATTGTCCGAACTGGATCGTGAACACAGTACACAAATGTTGAGACCGTTATAGTGACTCGCTTCGGCACGTTGCGTTTCAGCATTAGTTTGTGTATATCCAGTTATTTATATACTTAGAGACCTTCCGTCGTGGTATATGTGGGGGCTGTCTTATAGGATTTTCGTCACCTGTCAAATTGAAATCATCATGTGAGGTCGAATGAAACCGCTCCAATTAATTAGCGTTGTAGCGTGCACTCTGCCGGCCCACTCTCGCGGCCGCCGTAATGGTTGGACGGACGGCTTGCGCGCCGGCCGCGGTGGCCGGTGGAAGGGAGATCGTGTGACGTCTCTCGATCGGCCGCGCGCTTTAGATACAGACGCTCGCACTATTATTGCTTGTTTTGTTTTTGCAAGTTTTGATTGTTTATTTTAAGTACGTGCATTAAAGGTATTTGTGATGGACTTTGGTGTTTTTACTGCCTGTGAACATTATATTGGCGCTCCAACGTTGTAGGCCGTGAACTTTCTACAGTGCGTACGTGATAAAAACTAATAGTTTTGTGCACCGACCGGACAAAAAAAAAATGCCACCGAGGAAAGTTCGCGATAAGGACAGTGATTCGGGTTCAGGTGATGATTATGAAGATCCATCACCAGTGCTTATGTCCGGGGATCAATTATCGTCGCTGTTGAACGCCTTTATAAAAACACAGGCGGAAGCAAATCGCCAGCTGATTGATTCCCTTTTGGCATCGCACCAGGGTATGGGATCTTCGAACCAAAATACCAGCACGTCGGCAGTACAACCGCATCCATCATGCACGTTGAGCAATTTTGTAAACTGTACTGCTCGTTTCGACGGAACGTCGCGAGACCCTGAAGTTGTAGAAGCCTTCATAGACGCGGTCGAGATATATAAACAGTGCGTCTCGGCTAGCGATGACCTTACTGTGCGAAGCCTGCCCATGCTGCTGCATGGTGAAGCTGCCGTATGGTGGCGAGGGATCAAGGCGGAGGTATCGTCGTGGACTGAAGTGTGTACACGTCTACGCGCTATGTACGGGGTACCGCGCCCGGCGTATAAACTTTTCCGCGATATTTTTGCCAGCGTACAGGGTATGGAGCATGCTGACAGCTTTGTTATTAGACTGCGAGCCATTTTTTCTAAGCTACCATACCAATTACCAGAGGAAGCAAAACTGGATATGATCTATGGTTTACTCGATAGGAGAATCAGGAAGCGTTTGCCAAGAGAGCTTGTATGTACCATGGAATCTCTTATCGAACGAAGTCGAGATATAGAAGAGTCTTTGCTAGAAAACTCTGCTGCGAGAGATGGTATACTGTCGCCGGGCGGCGAGTGCTCCGCGCTGCGCTCTCACATTGCACCACCGCCGGCATCGCACGGACGTCACTCATCACCCACGAGTTCAGTGGTTAGCGACCGCGCGCGCGCTCACAACTCGTCGAGTTCGATCCGGAGTAGTATAGCCGCTACGCAGGTTTCAAACTCGGGATCTCCGCTTCAATCTTTGCGTTTTGTTAGCCATGGTGATAATGTTGTCAATGTTAATGGTAGTTCTAAGAAGTTATTTTGTAATTACTGTAAAAAGAGAGGTCACGTCCGCGATTCTTGTACTAAACTCCTTAGGAAATCTCCAAATACAACGTCAAGTGTTTATTGTTATAGTTGCGGGGAGAAAGGATTTATTAGAAGTAATTGTCCTAAATGTAAAAATAGTATAAGTAACTCTAACGAATCTATTGTTGAAACTAATAATGTTATGTTTTCTTCTTGTTATGTAGACGACGAGCGTACAATCACGAATTCGGCTCGTACGACCAGTCGAGGTAGACCTACCTTAAACATCGGTGTAAGCGGGTACTTAGAGACCGCGTTGATAGACACCGCCGCGCGACGTAGTATAGCGGGTCATAGATTGTACGTATTATTACAGCGTTTAGGTTTTACCTTTCGTCCGGAAACAATGTCAATTAAACTAGCTGATGGTACTGTTTCAAGTTTACCTGTTTTATTGACAACAGTTAATGTTCAACTGTGTTCGTTTCTTATACCTACCGAGTTTGTTGTTTTCCCGAATTCTTATAATAATGAGACGTTGTTGGGTATAGATTTTATTACTAAGTCAAAGTTAGTGCTTGATTTTTATAATATGTCTTGGTATTTAGCAGATCGGCCTAAAATATTATTTCCTTTACAATTCGAAACCACACGCAAGCTGGTAGGGTGTGCCACCACGAACACGCTTCGAGGTATCAAGGATATATCTCCAGATGAAGATCCAGTACGTGCTGGGTTATGAGAACGCCTAGGTGTATCCAGCATCTTCGTATCTTTCTTCAGAAGTGTTCTAGGCTGCGTAGGTTTATTTCGGATTTTACAAGGTTCGCTGAACCATTGACTCGTTTATTGAAGAAAAGTTATACTTGGAAGTGAGAGTCTGGATAAGTTAATGCTTTTGCCGGTCGAAAAGTGCTCTAGACAACAGCCCCTGTTTTTGTTCAAGTGTGTATATACAAAGCTATGTCATTCGAATATTTTCAAGCAATTCTACATTGGAAGCAGCTTTAATCCAGGGGGAGCCACCCTACTATGAGCGTCCGCTCGGATTCGCTAGCCGTCTTCTCTCTACAGCTAAACGTAAATACTCCGCTAAGGAGCGGAAGGTTTTACTGGTAGAAGGAGCTGTTGAGATATTCCCTAGCTATATTGATGCTCATCGGGTATTGGTTAGGATTGGTCAGCTGCCCTTGAAGTGACTGTTTTCACAAAATAACCCAATGATGTTGCTCGATTCGATGGGCTTCCAGATTAAGATCGTTTCATCACCAAATGTAATATATGTATAATGGTAATGGTCGTGAGCGTATAGTTCATTTTAAATACCGCTACGTTGGTTTGATCAGGCGGAGAGGCCCTCCTGACCAAAAGGGGGAGTGTGTAGCGTGCACTCTGCCGGCCCACTCTCGCGGCCGCCGTAATGGTTGGACGGACGGCTTGCGCGCCGGCCGCGGTGGCCGGTGGAAGGGAGATCGTGTGACGTCTCTCGATCGGCCGCGCGCTTTAGATACAGACGCTCGCACTATTATTGCTTGTTTTGTTTTTGCAAGTTTTGATTGTTTATTTTAAGTACGTGCATTAAAGGTATTTGTGATGGACTTTGGTGTTTTTACTGCCTGTGAACATTATAGCGTTTTATACAAGCTTAAACTAGATTTAGTGTGTTAGTGCAAGCCGCCCTTAGAAATATATCGGTGTAATAATGAACGATATGGCGCGTGATGCAGTAGTACTATGTTCACACATTTGATATAGGATAATTGTAAGCGACATGAAAGAATAATATTATTTAAAATATGTGTTATTTATATATTTATTTATAAAACCTAATAAAATACTCATATTCAGTTTAAAATATTAGTAAAAGGGCTCTAAGTACAAAATATGTAATACAATTTTTCCATTGTTTTCGTTAATTAGTTACTAATTGATCCTTAATCATCTTGATTATAAAAGTTATATTTATAAAATTAAAAGATAATTTACTTTAAATATAGTTATATTTTATTATGAAAATTATATGTAAGGGTACAATTATCTACTGCATTCAATTTGCTACGCTGAGGTTTATAGACGCTGTTTTGACTTGGCTTAATTTTGATAACCCCCGGGCAATAGACTTGATGGGAGTCTGCTGCCAGGATGAGAGGGAGACGGTGCACAGTGTCCGGCACATCGCCTGGGAGAGAGGTTTTGGAGGGGTGGGCTTTACTCCTTCCCCTCCCAGAGAGGTAGCCTCAATAAGGCTTCTTGTTCCCTTGGCGTCAGGATGAATTTGGCTTCCAAGGCCCCGGTGAAGCAATCAGAGGGACACCCTGGGTGTTTTAGTCAGTAGGAGTCTGACACACCGGGGTCACTGCCCGTACAACTTCCCTGATGGTCCTATGCAGGATTTTCCTCCGGGATACAAAAAAAATTAGATAACCCGGGAGAAATCCCTAACGGACCTCAGGGGCCGGTGAGGACTGCCTCCCGGTGTGTCGGACTTGCACCAACTAAAACCCCTGGGATTTTTCTTCTTCCCGGCTGACCGGGACCGGAGGTACAGTGTTATCCTCTTCTCCGAGCTTGTATCATCCTTTTTTTTTGTAACCCGGGGGATATCCCTAACGGACCTCGGGGAGAGGTGAGGGCCATCCCCCGGTGTGTCGGGCTTGCACCGATTAAAACCCCCGGGGTGTTCCACCTTCCGCCTACCGGCATCGAGGGCACGACTGGGGTCTCATCCTCAATGACCGGCTGGGCGTGCGGCCGTGAGTAGGCCTCTACTCGTTTAGGGAGGGGTGGTGTATAGAGCCACCTCTCTCGTGCCTCTGTGTTGTAGAGCGGCACGCGGGAACACGTCGCGCGCCGCTTGCACCCTTGTTGGACGACACACTCCCTCAAGCGTGCCGCCCGGTCTTGTGTCATCCTAAGTAACCAATACCAAGTTTAAATAATCGATACCTGATTATGTACCTTTGTCGTTACGTTGTTAAATGTTACGTTACGTTATTAAGTCGTTGCGTTATAAGTATTTGATTCACGGAGTAAAATTTTCAAGAAAATTCACATACCTATATTTTTACCATACTATCGGCAGTAACTGGAAATAAATAGTTAAAAAATTTCAAACACCATAGATTATTAATTCAATGAATATGAAATGAAATGTATATAATTGATGTTATAAAATTGTACCAAAAATGCTTGTTATTTGTAGTATTTAATTTATAGGCGCATTTTTATTAATTTATTATTAATATTAATGGTTTTGTAAGAGATAATAAATTTTATAAACATACATGTGTTTTATTGTGAATTTTTCCAAGAGTGCCATATTTGGTGGATTTTTTTTTAAGATTAAATAGAGCTTTTGTGTTCAATTAATATGAAAAATATATACATTTTTTGGTCCATAACAGTATAAATTTTGATCCAAAATCACATAGAAGACTTGAAATTATTGGAAACAAGATTTTACAATTTATCTTTTAGCGGACCGGACGTGTCTTACTCTATAATCGCAATTTTTTTTTATTTATAAATTATAGTTTCACGTTTGAATTCAATCACACCTGATAGAAAGTGACGATGAGGCCAATAATGGAGCGCGCTTGCCCAACAAAAGCATATCCACTCGCTGCTTGAAAACGCGCACATTATACGATTTACGAGCATTTATATGTCATGCATATAAATGCTTTTTTTTTACAATGGCTCGACTTTGTAACTACAGTGCACCTGATGGTAAGTTAAATGTAATGATATGTAAGTACAGTGTAATCCATAACGAAAACGACCACCAAAGGATGAAAATCCATTGATAGTCTCCGTCATCATGTTAGCCCACATATACCACGACTGAAGGTCCCTAGGTATATGAGTTACTGGATATACACAAACTGATCCCGAAACGCGACAGGCCAAAGTGAGTCACTATGACGGTCTTTACACTTGTGTACCACCATGTCCCAATGGGGACCCTACCATAAAAAAAAGTATATTCAAAGTGGATACAGCCGCTAATATGTCTGCTTACCTTGAAAGTGATAAGCGTGGTGATATGTAATTATTATTATTAAGAGATTTTTAATATTTGATGAAAAACAACATTCAAAATAAATGTATTTATTTAAAAAGCAGATGACGTAAGAGACGGGCACTCTTTGCACAAAACTTTCTTCTCGATATCGTCAACCCTGGATGCTAGTTCAGAGATTTGTTTCTCGATAGCCCTCATGTCGCTTCTGAACCCATTCACCGTCGCATCAAGTTCAGTTAAATATTGGATTTTATTGCAGAGCTCATCATACTTTTGCGAGATGAAGTCCCTAGTATTCTGGGAATCGGTTAGTTCCTTGTCGATTTTATGCACTATTTCGTATTTCAACTCGTCGAATTTAGACTCCACGCTGGGCCCAAAAAAATTTGATTTTATGGGCGTGTTTTCCTCGTTTATACTGCCGAAGACACATTTCGTTGTGCACGACATCCTTTCATGGTTTTACGACGCGAAACAATTTTAAATTAGAATATTTCACGAGCATTTTGGATTGATGAAAAATGAATTCTACCTTTGACGTAGTTTAAATTTAGACAGTTCATATTGAGTTAAATAATTCTCGATATGAACGACAAAAATAGTTTTTATATATCTTGACTTGAGTTCCATGAAGTCGTATGTGCGGTTGCGACCAAAATTGTTATTTAACAGATGTATAATATATTTTTTTTACACTGGCTTGGCAAAGTAACTACAGTACACGGTGAGTGTTCTGGGGCCTAATTCTCTAAGTCAGTTTAGCGATTTCTTGCTTTGATATCACGTCAATTTCGTAAAAAATTACGACATTTGCAAAAATCGTATTCTCTATGATACTTTGTTGAAATGAATCAGATTCGTTGCCATGACATGATATAGACAAGACACGATATTAACGTGGTTTTCAAATGGTAAGGTTTGAGTGTGAAATCTAAATTGTCATACAGAATTAGGCCCCTGAAGATTTATTTAACCTTGTTCCACTCTCTCCCTTCCTTAAGGGGGGAAACCGGTTTAGGAGGCCGAAATTTAGTGTTTTTTCAAGAATTTTTTGAACAATGAAGAAATAATCACAAATTGTTTAAATTTAGAGGTTATTTTATTTATATTTTTAAGTACAATTTAAAAAATTTTTTAGGCTATTTCCGCTAGAAATAGTGGCGTTAAAGCCTGCTGTCCATGGACGATCGCCATCCGAGTGTCTTGCTGGTGGGAATTCCTGAAATTGCAATTTTTGTCTGAAATCAACGGAAGTTTTTTTTATTATTAACAACATATTTCCTAAGAATATGAACGTAATTGTGATAAAAAATATTGAAAATTGTATGTTTTGGAGGCGCTCGAATGCAATGTCACTTTTTTATACCATATTTTTTCATCTATTTTGCTTAGAAAACAATATTTTTAATAATAATATAATCCGAAAATTAGGTTCATATAAATTAGAATTGAATAAAGAAAAACCTCAAAAAATTTTATAACGATTGGTCGATAACGTTTTAAGCTAGAATGCCCACAATTTAAAAAAAACTGGTTTCGAGAAAACGCGTTTGAAATATAATGTAGCGAAAACGAGAAATTCAAAGTAATAATTAATTATATAAACTTCTTACCATTTAATCAGCTATTCCAGCACCATATAGCAATCCCTCTGATAGTTCGTACGCTTCATTTTGGGCTTGCATCTCCGCTTGACGAGCTATACGAGCTTCCTTTGTCTCCAACGTGGTGCGTCTATTCTGTCTCGTTACGCGCTGACTATCCGTGTTCTCGGCAAAATTGAAGCTCTGCGATCCAACTACGAGTTGCAATTCGTTCATCACCATTAGAAGGGCTGAAAGTCCTTCATTAAAAATGCAGTAGCCAAGAATGCTGCAACTTCGACTATTTTACGAAAAAGGGTCCCTAAGCGACCGCTCCGTTCTAACTACCGCGCGCTACGGTGCTAAACTGTCGAGCGGTCACTTAAGTGCTCATAGCATCGGGAATAATGCGAATTTAGCTTTAAAATTTTTACCACATGTTCTTGAGTAGTTATACTGACGATTTATGCAATAAAAAAAATCGATTTTTTTGATCGATCTAAACCGGTTTCCCCCCTTAATAGAACTACGCGCGCGGGTTTGCGGAGTCACAGCTATATGGTAACTCACATCCCGGCTAGGATTAAGAAGTTCTCCAACTCTTACTGCAGCCGAGTCGTTGGGATGTGGAATGGTCTTCGCGGGAGCATGATCCCACCGTCCTCTGATACGGCTCCTTTAATCGTAGCTTGAAGAGATATTTGTGTAGGCATGATCGCTGTAACTAATCAATGAATTTTTTTTTTGGTAACCCGGGGGAAAATCCTACATTGGACCATCAGGGTCACTGTGAGGGCAGCGACCCCGATGCGTCAGACTCCTACTGACTAAAAACCCCCGGGTTGTCCCTCTAATCACTCCACCCAGGCCTGGGAAACCAAATTCGTCCAGTCGCCCGGGAAGCGAACAGTCTTATTCAGGCTTCCTCTCTGGGAGGGATGGGAATAAAGAGCCCACGCCTCCAGTACCTCTTTCATAGGCGGCGCGCTAGACACTGCACACCACCGCTCTCTCATCCAGGCAGCAAACTCCCTCAAGTCTACTGCCCGATAATCAATGAATTTTTCTTTACTGTTGATAACCGTTGTCGTTTTTTTGGCCTGCACCATCCAGCTTGGTGTAGTCACTGTGTAAAGTTAGAATTTATATAAAATTTTGTAGATACAGCCACTAAGATATCTCTGCTTACCCCGTAAAAGATATAGCGTGTTGATATATTATTTATTAAGTTAAAATGGCGTCTGTAATCTCGGCCTTAGCTTGAGATTATTGTTGCCTATCGATCCGAGCTATCGAGATAAACGTCGATTTTTGTTTCGTAATTCGCTTTAACATTGTTATAGTGATATTTGAATTTTATTTTATGTTTCATACAGATCTGCAACTCATTGTTTTCACATAGCTACAGTTTGATATATTTTTGCTACTTTTATGAATTCAAGCATAAACTGAATTAGTATGTGTTGAGCAAGTACACTCTATTATAAGCCTCATCTTCGCTTTCCATCTAGTGTGATTAAAATCAGTCGTTACCGTATGTAATAAAAAATCTTAGTTTTTTTTTACACTGGTTCGACAAATTGACAGCAGAGTGACTGATGGTAAGTACAGTGTAGTCCAAAAACGAAAGCGACTATCAAAGGATGAAAATCCATTGATAGTCTACATCGTCATGTCGGCCCACATATACCACGACTGAAGGTCTCTAGGTATATGAGCTACTGGATATACACAAGCTGATCCCGAAACGCGACAAGCCAAAACTGGTCACCCTGACGGGCTTTACACCAATGTACTGTGGTCGCGATCCAGACGGGCACCGACGCCCTACCACCTCGCTGCTGCTCGCTTAGCACCACCCAGGAGTCACGTGTAGGGAAACTAGGGTAAAGCCTACGGACGCGAGCAGCTTCGACTCCCAAAAAAATAAAATATATTGTACCTAAATAAAATTCAACTAATTCAATTAAGAATAAATTATAGGCGCGTGGTCCTAGGTTCATATACTACCGTCGAGGAAACCAACCCGCATTGTAAATGCCTTGACAATAGCGATCGGCTGCGCTACTGGTCACGTTGGGCACGACATATAAGCGTAAAGTGGATTCGACTACAATACTAATATATTTCTGCCCGGGAGGGACGTAGCGTAATTTTATATATCCTATAGTAGCTGTCCCGGCAGACCTTGTTCTGTCCTATTTCTCTAAAACAAAGTTACACTTTTTTTCATGTTAATAGCTACCCCGTCAGATTTCATTCTGCCAAAAGTATTTGGCCTGTCGCAGTTTAATAGAAATAAAATTGAATTTAAAGACTTAAGTCATATCTAAATAAACCAAAAATATCCCATAAGGCATTATAGTAAAAATATAATGATATTTTTACTAGGATGCCTTATGGGATATTTTTGGTTTATTTTTTGTTTGATTACTTGGCGTATAAATTATAATTTTCATTAATGACATGCAACCTCTAATCAACTTGAAGGCATACCTTTGTTTTAATTGACATTATATATTTGACAGCTGGCGACAGAGTGGTTTGTATGGGAAAACGAAATTGTTATTTTTACAATATTCCTAGCATTTTTTTTCATATTTACTCACCTTTTAAACCTTTCCTGGACTTCAACAATTTATTCGAAACCAAAATTAGCCAAATCTTTTGAGCCGTTCTCGAGTTTTAGCGAGACTAACGAACAGGAATTGATTTTTATATATATATGTATGTATATAGATAATTTATAATGAATTCTCATATTTACAACTCATTGCATTTTTTATCAAGTTCTTTTTTTGGGCATTCGTTTATATCGCAAGAGTGTGACAAACAAACACATCGATACGTCGAAATGTCAATAACGAACCCAAAGTTCAATCAACTTTATCAGGTTATTTAAACCATTGCCCCATATACCTTATAAGTAGCTATTTTGAGTCATCTGAAATCCTTGAGTAACAGACTATGGTATTACCCTTACTGAGGTTATTTTTTTATATTACTATATGTATATTATATGTACTAAAAGGTCGCTGCATTCTGCGAGGCAGTCATGAGGATGAAGAAGGCTGCCGAATGGAACACGGAATGAACTACCCTGGCTGTTTGGCGGCCAAGGCACCGTCGCCCGAGGGAAACGTTCGCCCAAAGTGTGGGCGTCATCCCCCGGTGACAATTACCGGGCAGTAGTTTTGAGGGAGTCTACTACCCGGATGAGAAGGATGAGGAGCGCAGTGTCCGATGTACCGCCTATGAGAAAGGTTTGTTAAGGTGGGATCTTTGTACCCACCACTCCCAGAGAAGAAGCCTGAATAGGCTATCCGCTCCCTCGTTCCTCGTGTGACAGTATTTTGGAAAAGCAGAATTTTTTTTTTACACAAAATAAGGTATTTAGAAAAAATACGTACCAAGTGAAGGAGTATAGTGTGTATAATATTAGGTCCTTACATATGAAATTGGCGTTTTTCGTACTGGCCACTTTAATCACAAATTTCTCCTCTTTGGTAAGGAATCCCAAATTCAAATTTGTACAGCTATAGACTCATGTATTTGTGCTTCGATGATCGTCATTCATTTGTTTTTTTCTTCTGTTTTTTTCTGTTTGCGTCACTCATTTTACAAAATGGAAAACTTAAAATATCGCATTATTTACGAGTACGAGTTCCGCCGTGGCACTAGTGCTGCGGAAACAACTCGAAGGGTGAATGATGTGTATGGCGGTCGTGTTGCAAAAGAAAACACAGTTCGTTTTTGGTTCCAACGTTTTCGTTCTGGAAATTTCGACCTGCAGAACAAGCCCCGTGGACGGCCTGAGACTCAAGTTGATAATGAAGAGTTGAAGGCTATTGTGGAAGCGGATCCATCGCAAACCACGTCCGAATTAGCTGCAGGCTGCGATATTAGTGATAAAACTGTTTTAATTCACTTGAAGCAAATTGGGAAGATTAAAAAGCTTGAAAGGTGGGTACCTCACGAATTGACTGAAGCAAGCCGGCAAACGCGCGTCGACTGCTGCGTTACATTACTAAACCGGAACAATAATGAAGGTATTTTAAACCGAATCATTACCTGTGATGAAAAATGGGTTCTTTACGATAATCGGAAGCGCTCAGCGCAATGGTTGGATCCTGGCCAGCCAGCCAAATCCTGCCCCAAGCGAAAATTAACCCCAAAAAAGTTACTTGTAAGCGTTTGGTGGACTAGTGCCGGTATTGTTCATTACAGTTTTCTCAAATCTGGCCAGACTATTACGGCTGATGTCTATTGTCAGCAATTGCAAACCATGATGGAAAAGCTAGCGGCTAAACAACCTAGACTGGTCAATCGCTCCACGCCACTGCTGCTTCACGACAACGCTAGACCACACACTGCGCAACAGACGGCTACTAAATTAGAAGAGCTTCAATTGGAAAGTCTAAGACATCCTCCGTACTCCCCGGACCTTGCTCCAACAGATTACCATTTTTTTCGAAATTTGGATAACTTCTTGCAAGGGAATAAATTCAACTCCGATGGGGCAGTCCAAATCGCCTTCAAAGATTTTATTGATTCCCGTCCGACTGGTTTTTTTAGTAAAGGGATCAATGAACTACCTATGAGATGGCAAAAGTGCATAGAAAATAATGGTTCATACTTTGATTAATTAAATATATTATATTAAAAAATATTCGACTTTTTGTTCCTCCCATATAAAACGCCAATTTCATATGTAAGGACCTAATATATATATGCAAAAAAAAAAAAAATATTTTTACTTGTTATATAATAAAATGTAATTACTTTAATTAACCCTTTCGCTACTATCGTGGACTATTGCCAACGAACGAAGAACGTCGCCTGTACTCGATGGGTGACTATATTTTATTCAGCCGTATTATTTTTCTTCTTCAAAGTAATGAAAAACATTTTTGTTTTCTTTTAAATTTATTTTTTACTAGTTGACCCGGCAAACGTTGTTCTGCCATATAAATTATTCATATATTTTTGGTATCTTGAACCGCTTTCGCAGCGCACGCAATGGAAGCCCTCAAGGATGAATAGTTTTCCCCGTTTTTTTTCACATTTTCCATTATTTCTTCGCTCCTAACAGTTGCATCATGACGTTATATAGCCTAAAGCCTTCCTCGATAAATGGTCTATTCAACACAAAAATAATTTTTAAATTCGAACCAGTAGTTCCTGAGATTAGCGCGTTCAAACAAACAAACAAAGTCTTCAGCTTTATAATATTAGTATAGATTAGGGGCTTTTAACTTAGTCATATCAGCCCCATCGTAGCCTAATATATAGAAATAAAACCTTTTATACCTCACCTTTCGTACAGTTTCATAGTTTTTGTGTTTTGAGCCAAAACTGTGCGCGTTTTATGTGCGCACTTGCAGCGCGGAGTTCCGTTTCATGTGAAACACTTGGCAACGAGCTGTGCCGTAGCAAAAGGGTTAAGTATTTCCTTTTTGATCGCCCCCCGTTGTTGTTATTGTATAATGGAGGATAATTATACGATTCCTTAGAGGTGAACAGGGTACAATAAACTCAGTAAATACACTACAAAACAAATAAATAAGCTACATTATTGTATTAAATGTGTTTGCACACAAACACCTTATTATTATCATATTATTATTATGTATTCTGTGTTATTACCTTATTTTTTATAGTTTCGTACCTCAGAAGGAAAAATGAACCCTTATTGTATCGCTTCGTCGTCTGTCCGTAAGGGCCCTTATTCTCAAGAACACATAACACAGATATTAGGTCCTTACATATGAAATTGGCGTTTTGTATGGGAGGAACAAAAAGTCGAATATTTTTTAATATAATATATTTAATTAATCAAAGTATGAACCATTATTTTCTATGCACTTTTGCCATCTCATAGGTAGTTCATTGATCCCTTTACTAAAAAAACCAGTCGGACGGGAATCAATAAAATCTTTGAAGGCGATTTGGACTGCCCCATCGGAGTTGAATTTTTTCCCTTGCAAGAAGTTATCCAAATTTCGAAAAAAATGGTAATCTGTTGGAGCAAGGTCCGGGGAGTACGGAGGATGTCTTAGACTTTCCAATTGAAGCTCTTCTAATTTAGTAGCCGTCTGTTGCGCAGTGTGTGGTCTAGCGTTGTCGTGAAGCAGCAGTGGCGTGGAGCGATTGACCAGCCTAGGTTGTTTAGCCGCTAGCTTTTCCATCATGGTTTGCAATTGCTGACAATAGACATCAGCCGTAATAGTCTGGCCAGATTTGAGAAAACTGTAATGAACAATACCGGCACTAGTCCACCAAACGCTTACAAGTAACTTTTTCGGGGTTAATTTTCGCTTGGGGCAGGATTTGGCTGGCTGGCCAGGATCCAACCATTGCGCTGAGCGCTTCCGATTATTGTAAAGAACCCATTTTTCATCACAGGTAATGATTCGGTTTAAAATACCTTCATTATTGTGCCGGTTTAGTAATGTAACGCAGCAGTCGACGCGCGTTTGCCGGTTTGCTTCAGTCAATTCGTGAGGTACCCACCTTTCAAGCTTTTTAATCTTCCCAATTTGCTTCAAGTGAATTAAAACAGTTTTATCACTAACATCGCAGCCTGCAGCTAACTCGGACGTGGTTTGCGATGGATCCACTTCCACAATAGCCTTCAACTCTTCATTATCAACTTGAGTCTCAGGCCGTCCACGGGGCTTGTTCTGCAGGTCGAAATTTCCAGAACGAAAACGTTGGAACCAAAAACGAACTGTGTTTTCTTTTGCAACATGACCGCCATACACATCATTCACCCTTCGAGTTGTTTCCGCAGCACTAGTGCCACGGCGGAACTCGTACTCGTAAATAATGCGATATTTTAAGTTTTCCATTTTGTAAAATAAGTGACGCAAACAGAAAAAAACAGAAGAAAAAAACAAATGAATGACGATCATTCAATCACAAATACATGAGTCTATAGCTGTACAAATTTGAATTTGGAATTCCTTACCAAAGAGGAGAAATTTGTGATTAAAGTGGCCAGTACGAAAAACGCCAATTTCATATGTAAGGACCTAATATTAAGTTGAAAATATTAAATACCTTGGTCTGCAATCTCTTGTAGTTAAAAAAACATACTTCTAAGCAGAGATGGGCAAAATGTAATCTGATTAATGATCAACGATTACAAAATGTAATCGTAATTTTAATTTTCTCGCTCTGTAATCATGATTGAATCCATTTAAAACATTAAGAAATCATAAATCTGTATACAATCTGGGATTTTGTAGTGTTTAAAACATATATGAGCAAAATGCAGTCACATTAATGGTAAAAAACGTAAAATGTAATCGTTAATCTTTTTCATTAATCTGATTACATTTTAGCCCTTTACATGCTTCTAAGCTAAAACAATAGTACAGATATGGTCGTTTACGTCGCATATATAATTGTTACAAGAGAATAAAAATCTTTGAGCTATTTCTCGTAGACCAGTGTTCAAGAAATTTGGTGAGAAACAATGTTTTACAGCACAAGTACAAGGAAATATCTGAAAGCCCTACATTGAAAAAAAAATTGTCACGCTAAATACCTATCGGGGTGAGCAGAGGTACATTAATGGTTGTAGCCACTTCCCCGATCGATCGATTCCCCTGAGCGTCGGCTGAAAATCAGCGCTGGATGGCGCGTGCAGCGTCGCCCAGCATACGCTGAGCTGAGTGCTCTTTGAGATGGGTAGCAGCGCACAGGATACATGATGTGATGTTATGTATTCTTTCATTGTTGTTTTTATATAAATATGTTTGCTGTGTGTTGTTTCCTTATGGCTCCATAAACTTTTTCTTTCTTTCTTTTTTTTTCTTTTCACTTTGCGCTTATATGTCGTATCCAACGTGACCAGTAGCGTAACTTATCACCGTTCTCATAGATGTCATTCGGGCTTCCTCACGATATCTTCATTCACCGGTAAGCATAAGGTGCCTAAATTCGCACTTAATTTGAAAAAACCCAGAAGTACGTGCCGGGATTCGAACCTACAACCATTGGCATTGCCGTGCAAGGATATTGGTTCTTTATCCACTAGTCCACCACAACCACAGAAAAATGTCTAGTTATATTATAAAAAATAAACTTATATGTACGAGTTTGTACAAAATCCTCGGTGCGTGAGTTCGACTCGCACTTGACCGGTTTTTTAATTTGACAAAAACAAATGACTACGTTAAAAGTTTTTAAAAACATTTTTTGGCTGTCGCCTATACGAAGCAAAACATAAAAAAAGTTTTAGAATTAACCTTCTATTCGGCAAAGGTCAACGACCTTAACCTTCAAAATGTCTATTATTGCGATTCCCATATCGTCAACAATGTCTATAGCAGTTTAAAGATTCTTAAAGCGTATTCACCTCTCAGGTGACGCATCAAAGGCCGTACAGGGTCATTCCCTCAACCTAGTTTCGTCCTTTCGACAAAAATACAGTTTAATACTTCGGCACTTAAATATTTTAGTACAGGTTTCCATTGTTACTTCTTCTTGAGTTATTCAAGGAGTTATAACCGGTCGGCTACATATTATTTAGTAATTTTTTCTATTGTTATTAATATTAATTATCTGTGATGTATTTAATCTGAAAAAACTATGTAGGATTTATGAATATAAGATTTTTTAACTAGACATTTTTCTGGTGAAAATTTCAGTGTTAATTAAGGTGCTGAATACATATTTGTCACATACGATATCTAGAAACAGGTAAGTTTTTTATTTGTTTGTAACTGTTGTAGTCTAGTGGACAATGCACCGCGCGTAACGCGGGTGATCGTAAAATAGGTTCGCATCCCGGCACGAAACTCTGGGTTTTTCCAGATTAACTATGGATTTACGCACCATATGCTCAGGGGTGGAGGAAAACACCCGGAGGAAGCCCGCATGGCATTTAACATCAATGTATTGCGTAAGTGTCCTGGGAACTGCGATCAGCTGCGCTACTGGGGCCTAATTCTCTAAGACAGTTTAGCGATTCCTTGCTTTGATATCACGTCAATTTTACGAAAAGTTTTACAAAAAGTTACGTCATTTGCAAAAATCGTATTCTCTATGATACTTTGTTGAAATGAATCAGATTCGTTACCGTGACATGATATAGACAAGGCACGATGTTAACGTGGTTTTCGAATGGTAAGGTTTGATTGTGAAATCTAAATTGTCATACAGTATTGGGCCCCTGGTCACGTTGAGCACGTTATGTAAACGCAAAGTGGATACTGCTCACCCCGTAAGTGAAATAGCGTGACGATATATTATTATTGTTTAAGTAATGCCCTCTAATGCTTTTAATACTGTTCTCACGTAAAAATACCATATATTTGTTCGAATATAACAATGAAATTATGCTTCTGTAACGTTTGCTTAATTAAAATCTATGACCGGTGGTCGTGCGTGTGGTGGTAGAAAGACACGGATTTTGGCGTTTTACTGTTTATTTTCACTTTAAGGCACACCGAACTGCGACGCACACGCACGTACTCTAGCCTTGGATCTCGGTAGTCGACTAACTTACCTAGAGCATCCTTTGCGCGCGCGCACCCCTAACGACCTTTAGGGCGTTTACCACAAAAGCGTATCGGGTGACGTCTACATGCTATAAATCCGTATTTTAGTTGATTGAATATAACAATGAACTTATTCTGTTTAAACCTTTGCTTAATTAAAACCCGTACTAATATAATAAGGCTGAACTATTATCTGACGAATGCCCTCCAATCCTTTTACCTCTGTTTCTAAATTACATGGCTTAATCCAAAGAAAAATGTTTACAGCAAATTTTTTAGAGATTTCGGCCGCAACAACTTTGTATAAATGGAAATTTCAAATCTCGTATAAAAAGCGAAATGTTCACGAAAAATGATTGCATAAATTAAGACGTGGTAATAATATCTTATGAAACTTTTCAGTTAACTTTTAATACCTGAAAACTAAAGGCTTGTACTTTTCAGAGAATTTTTTTATGGAGTCGATGCATTTTTTTTTGTATATCTTATTCAGAGGGTACGCTGGGTGATGCGCTCGTCTGCCGGCCCTGGAACATGGCAATCAGACGCGGCCCCGGCATGCCCCCCTAGATCCGGACCTGAGCATGAATATTAATAGTAATTTATACGTGTCCTTTTCTTAGATTCATTTCCCGCTTGTCGCTATTACGCTGCAATCAACTTTGACGGTACAATGCATTATTTATAGCTAGTTGTTCAGGCAATATTATTGCAAACAGTTGTTCATTGTGCAGTTTTATTAGTGAGTTATTTTTCTATATACAACCTCAGATAAAATATAAATGCGAGCTCTGTCCCCTTCATAGTTTTTTAATTAAGCTAAGTTTTAATTTTAAAGGAATCATACCTTTACTATTGTTTTATCTATACTAATATTATAAAGCTGAAGAGTTAGTTTGTTTGTTTGTTTGAACGCGCTAATCTCAGGTACTACTGATTCGAATTGAAAAATTATTTTTGTGTTGAATAGACTATTTATCGAGGAAGGCTTTAGGCTATATAACATCACGATGCAACTATTAGAAGCGAAGAAATAATGGAAAATGTGAAAAAAACGGGGAAAATTATTCATCCTTGAGGGCTTCCATTGCGTGCGCTGCTAAAACAGTTCAAGATACGAAAAATATATGTATGACAGAATTATTCCTCTTGAAATGATCTAAAAAAATGTACACGATAGTATATCTATCTTTTAAGATTAAGTCACTAGAACCGTTTTTATAGTAATAAAATTTGGTCGAAATTAATGCATTATTTGTTAAGAATTGTATCAACGTAATAATATTAATCTTTATCCAAATAAATGTGTCGTTGATTAAGAGTATTTAATTGTGAACAAAATTGTCTTTGACATTACTTAATTTCAATGAACATCTTAGAAGATATTACAAAACCTTATATAGCAAAACAATGTTTGCCGGATCAGCTAGTTTACCTTAATAAGGCTTAGGTTATTTTTATTCATACGTTATGTTAGGGTCTTTGTAACGCCATAGTTTTAATTTAATTTTGTAATATAGCCTTAAGTTAGGCTTAAGTTTATCTACTCAAGGTAGGGGCTCTGAATGACTGGTTAGCGACGCTCGAGAAGTAGGCAGAGCATTGTGACGTGCTCTGCCTAAATACAATGAGCAGTGTCGGGGAAGATATCTTCCTCCGAGTTTGTGCCCAGCGGGCGCGGCGCGACGGGGCTGTGGCGAATTGATTACAGGACCCGCCGTCCCCGTCAATGCGCAGAAGTAGTCACCTTGGGGTTTTTAGTCGGTACAAGTCCGACACACCTCGGTCGCGCAACCCCCCTGTGCAGCTGAGACGGTCATATGAAGATTTTCCCCAAGTAAAAAAAAAACGGCTTAAGTTTATATTGTAGAAATTTTCTTGAATAAATGGCCCATTAAACCTTATCAGCGGATGGATGAAACAATAACGTATGGGATGCGTTCGCCCAGAGCGAGCGCGACATCCCCCGGTGACAATAGCCGGGCAGTAGACTTGGGGGAGTCTGCTGCCCGGATGAGAGGGTGGCGGTGTGCAGTGTCCGGCGCGCCGCCTGTGAAATAGGTATTGGAAGGGTGGGCTCTTTAACCCTACCCCTCCCAGAGAGGCAGCCTCGACAAGGCATTTCGCTCTCCGGGCGTCTGGATGAATTTGGTTTCCCAGGCTCGGGTGGAGCGATTAGAGGGACACCCCGAGGGTTTTTAGTCAGTAGGAGTCTGACACACCGGGGTCGCTGCCCTCACAGCGGCCCTGATGGTCCTATGCAGGATTTTCCCCCGAGAAACCAAAAAAAAAACAATAACGTATGAATGAATGGTTGTGGAATGTGAGTAGTGCGAAAATTTAAATTTAATAATTTGAATGCAAGTTTATTTTAGCGTGAGATTTTGCTACACAGTAACCCGCTCCGATCATTCAAAAGGTGAAGCGTGAAGAGATATTTGTGCAGGCCGGCATGATCACTGTGCCGGTTTTGCGCTTATATATCGTGCCCAATTGGACCATTAGCGCAGCTGATCGGTGTTCTCAGACTTACACATGGCATTTCTATTCGATGTCATGTGGGTTTTTTTCACCGGTCAGTATGTGGGGCCTGCATCCGTATGTAATCTGGAAAACCCCAAAGGTGCATTCTGGGATTCGAACCTACGATTCGCGTTGCTGTGCATGGAAATCGGTCAATTATCCACTAGGCCATTATAGCCTAAAAAAAGCAAATATATTTATAGAAGTAACTTATGTCTTTAAGTCTTAACAGTTCAGAAATTCCCGGGATTTTCGAGAACATGTGTAGTCACATACATAGATGGGTAAAATGTAATCAGATTAATGAAAAATTATTACGATTAAATTTCACGTTTGTCATCATTAATACGACAGCATTTTGCTCATCTATACTCACGTTTATGACTTCTTAATATTTTGAAGAGATTTTTAAGCATGACTAGCAAACCCGGCGAACTTCGTATCGCTACCAGATGGCTTTGTTTTGGTTTTTAGTTAGCGTTTGAAAGAACGTGCGCGTAACAAATGCCACATGAAATTAACTGAGCAGAGTACAATGAGTAGCTGTCAAACAATGTATAACGCATCGGCGCCATCTACTTAAAATACTGGTGCGATCTGCTCCACCACCATGCGAAACCATATTGGTTTGTAGTACATGCTATGTATCAGAGATGGCGCTGTATGTGAAAAATGATTTTCCCCGTTTTCCTGCTTTTCTGTAGAAAATTTTCCTGAATTTTGTTTGCTATAAACCTCACGGAGCCCGAGACCTTTCCAACGAATGTAAAACCGTGGAAATCAGTTCGTGCGTTCTGGAGTTATAGCGTCAGGAAGGAAAACTGGACTTATTTTTGTAATAGATTACAGAGAAAAAAAATAAAATTACGACTGCATTTTGTAATCGTTAATCATTAATCAGATTACATTTTGCTCATCTGTGGTAACACAATCGTAGTCCCGGGATTCGGGGAAAAACCACGAGCGAAACCCTAGTTTAAGGTCGTTCCACGTTTTATCCTTTTTCCAACGATTTGTCGTTTAATTTGTTCATTAATAATTTATCAGTAGGTATTTCATGTGTGGTTATAAGTGATACGCCGGGCCGATAGCCTATCATTCGGTTACGATTCGTTACCTATAAGCGAACGCGTTCAATTCCACATTTCACCCGCCGCTACTGCGAAAAAACTGTAAGTACTTCCACAATACTATTTAACTTACTGACGCCCATTTTCAGAAAAGCTCTTTAAATTGTCAATTGTATACAAAGACTGGCACAATATAATCTGATTAATGATGAACAATTACAATATGTATGTAGACGTAATTTTAATTTTCTTGCTCTGTAATCATGATTAAATTAAAAGCATTTAGGGTGGCCTGCACTAACGAATTAATCTAGTTTAAGCTTGTATAAAACGCTTATTAATTGAATTGGTTTGATTCCATCTTAATGATGATTTCAGTTTAAAAGTTGTTATAACTAGATTTTGATTTAGTGCAAGACAATAAGTACAGATCAGCGCTAAATAGCATTTTATATGTATAACTCTAAACTAGATTTAATTTGTTAGTGCAAGCCCTTAAAGCATTAAGAAATCATAAATGTATATGCAATCTGGGATTCTGTAATGTTTAAAACATAGATGAGCAAAATGGAGTCATATTAATGGTAAAAAACGTAAAATGTAATAGTTAATCATTTTCATTAATCTAATTACATTTTGCTCATCTATGATTGTATACAAAATGCTTCATTAGTGTTTAAAAGAGACTTAAGCTGTAAGTAGCGTTGCTTTGAACTAAGCGATAATCTTGTATGTTTGTTGTGGGGGTAGGGAGATTGCCCAAACCGGGTTATGACCACAGTACACGTGTGTAAAGACCTTCACAGTGACTCGCTTTGGCCTATCGCGTTATACTAGAGCTCTTTAGTCGTGGTATATGTGAACTCACATGACGATAGAGAAAATCAATAGATTTTCGTCCTTTGATAGTCGCTTTCGTTTTTAACACTAGAACTACGAAGATGTACCATATACCTATTTCAACCAACCGGTCAACCGGTCGGAAAATTAAAACGTAAGAACAAAATAATCTATAATATTATTCTATACACAAATTTAATAAAAATCAAAACATTTTCGTATAATATTAAATAAGACTTAAAGAGGAAATGGTATAAATAAATGATGCAACCGGTCATTTTGACCGGTTCGTAGTTCTAATGTTAAACTACACTGTACTTATCATCTGGTGAATTGTAGTCACTTTATCGAGTGCTTAGACGACGTCTTAGAATAAATTACATTAGCTGAACGATAACAATAAAGAAAATTTCTGAATGTTATAAATTGGCACAACGTGTTGATGTGATGTTTCAAGAGGTTATATCAAACCCTTATAGTTTACAGTTTTCTATTAACCTTACTACTCGATTAGCGTTCCAGTCTATTCATGACCAACAGAGAATGAGAGCTGACTAAGGTTTGCCGTCGCCGCATTGCGGGGCAAGCTCGCTTTCTCTTCTCAAGGTAGTCACTTCCGCAACGCTGGTAGGTCACCGTTAGGTTCGTTTTTCAACTGGCCGGCCGCCCAAGTCGAGGTCCGTACCCACAGGGGTGCCCTTGCGTAGCCGCCCAACCCATAAATTTCGCAGGCTGAGCGCCCTCTGCGTTCGCCCACCAAGCCCGGTTTTGTTGTGAAGGTCTTTCCCAGGCCACCAACGTAGGACATGCCGAAAAAAAAAAACAAAATCGCTCTGTCTTACCCGCAGCAGTCCGCAGACGGGAGGCTGAACACTTCGGTGGTTTTGGTCAGTAAAAGTCCGACAAACTGGAGCCGCTGCCTTCTTGCTGATTGTCTATGAGAAAGTCCACTGGATCAAAAAAAGTCTACTAATGCCGAAGAATGTAGTGCTAGCAGCAGTGATGTGCATAGGGTATTTGAACAGGCTAGGCAGATTCACATAATTAATATAAATATTGTATGATGATAATAAATATTATATTACTTTCATAGGGAAGATGGCCTGAAAATAGAATATGAATGAATGTAAAGGGTTCCTTGCTTTGTTTAAATTAAAGCAATTTATTCCAGAGTTATTTATCTTAAGGACATGCAATGCTTTCATGCATCTATGGAATTAACGCTACTGGCTAACAGTGCCTGCAGGTTCGTCCGCGTGTAACCTACATATCACGTCGATACGCGATATAAAGCCATTCTGAAAATGAATTCTAAATATTGATGAAAATATTTTAGATAACAAATGGATAATTTGTTTTATTCCTATATCCAAACAAACTTATATTGCCTCTGTACAGTATGTTTCGAAAACTCTGTCCGACCCTGATAGACGGTGACACGATAACATCACCAAAACACATGACAAAATTATATTATTCGTGAGTAAAAGTTATTATTATATATAAATTGAAGAAATTGAATTATTTTACATGCTACTATGCTCGAGTTACTTACAAATATCAGTTTCAAGACAAATTAAACGATTTAATTGATAAACTGTGCTTGGAATTAGCGGGGTCATGACCTACTACCATAATCCTTTGATTTCCTTTTTTTCCTTTGTTCACGTGTTACGCACGTTTTCGGTCTTGCCATGTCAGTTTTCCTCATTTCATATTTTTTAATATATTCTGATTATTTTCACTTTATAAGGATAGCC
Source organism: Automeris io (assembly GCA_036320925.1). Classification (NCBI taxonomy): domain Eukaryota; kingdom Metazoa; phylum Arthropoda; class Insecta; order Lepidoptera; family Saturniidae; genus Automeris; species Automeris io. Next base: position 15,107,370 of record JAUDJH010000005.1, read on the forward strand.
TAAATAGAATCTAATAACAATACCGAGTAACGTCTTCTTGGGTCGGACAGGATTTTTATAACATACTGTATATTATTATTAAAGAATTATAGATAACTAATGCGAAAGATAGTATAGATTACAACTACGTGAGTTGGTTTACGAAATACAGTTTTATCGTTACTTCTATTCTGAGACGCAACAAAAAACTTTCCAATTCTTAACTCTACTGTATTATTAGGGTATGAAACAATCTACCAGCAACTATACTTCTTCTCTCCTATGATATTGGGCTCTTTAAAACGGTGAATAGAGTTTCGAGCAGAGATGGGCAAAATCTAATCTGGTTAATGATCAACGATTACAAAATGTAGTCGTAAATTTAATTTTCTTGCTCTGTAATCATGATTAAATCCATTTATAACATTAAGAAATCTATACTAATATTATAAAGCTGAAGAGTTTGTTTGTTCGTTTGTTTGAACGCGCTAATCTCCGGAACTACTGGTTCGAATTGAAATTTTCTTTTTTGTTGAATAGACCATTTATCGAGGAAGGCTTTAGGCTATATAACATCACGATGCAACTATTAGGAGCGCAGAAATAATGGAAAATGTGAAAAAAAACGGGAAAAATTATTCACCCTTGAGGGCTTCCATTCCGTGCGCTGCGAAAACGGTTCAAGATATGAAAGATATATGTATGAAAGAATTATTCCTCTTGAAATGATCTAAAAAAATGTCGCCGACAGTATATGTCTATCTTTTAAGATTAACTCACTAGAACCGGTTTTATGGTAATCAAATTTAGTCGAAATTAATGCATTATTTGTTAAGAGTTGTATCAACGTAATAATATTAATTTTTATCCAAATAAATGTGTTGTTGATTAAGAGTATTTAAATATGAACAAAATTTTCTTTGACATCACTTAATTTCAATGAACATCTTAGAAGATATTACAATAACTTATATAGCAAAACAACGTTTGCCGGATCAGCTAGTCATAAATATGTATGCAATCTGGGATTTTGTAGTGTTTAAAACATACATGTGCCAAATGCAGTCATATTAATGGTAAAACATGTAAAATGTAATCGTAATCATTTTTATTAATCTGATTACATTTTGCCCATCTATGGTTTCGAGTAGGTCGGTATGGTCACGACGAGCATCATCAAACTTTGTCTTAACAATTGCGGTTGATTTTTGGACTACTCTGTACTTTACATCAGATTCAGCCTTTGCCGAACTAGTATAAAAAAGTAATAATAAAAAATCTTTATGCTACATCCCTTTCGGGTTAAGCAGAGATACATTATTGGTTGTATCCACTTTGCACTTTTATGTTGTGCCCAACGTGACCAGTAGCGCGCTGATCGCCGTTCTCACAGCACTAGTACACATGCCATGCTATTACATGCCATGCGGGTTTCCTCACGACGGTTTCCTCCACCGGTGACCATGTGATGGCTAAATCTGTACTTAACCTGGAAAAACCCAGACTTACGTCTAGGGATTCAAAGCCACGACCGTTCTCGAAACAAAAAAAGTAAACCCTCAAATAAGCATCAAATATTGCAAGTTTTGTTTTAATTTTTTCACTTTAGTTAAAGCCCGTATCGGTCTACATAACTGCAGGTGTGATTACGCATAGCATGGCAGTAGACTTGAGGGAGTTTGCTGCCCGGATGAGAGGGCGGCGGTGCACAGTGTTTAGAGCACCGTCTATGAAAGAGTTTTTTTTTTTTGAAGCGGACTAACTGCTGATTGCCGGGAGAGGCATTTTCAGTTTCACCGGGCTTAGGGGGCGAGCACAGAAGGTGCTCAGCCAGCGAAATTTTTGGGTTGGGTGGCAATGCAAGGGCACCCCTGTGGGTACGAACCTCGACTTGGACCGCCAGCCAAATAAAGTACTGACCCTACGGGTGATCTACCAGCGTTTCGGAAGTGACTATCTTGAGAAGAAACGCCGAAAGAAACTCAAGGCTGCGTCGGAGTGGGAAAGAGATATTGGAGGCGTGGGCTCCTTATACTCACCCCTCCCAGAGAGGCCTGTATAAGGCTGTTCGCTCCCCGGGCGACTGGACAAATTTGGTTTCCCAGGCATGGGTGGAGTGATTAGAGGGACACCCCGGGGGTTTTTAGTCAGTAGGAGTCTGACACACCGGGGTCGGTGCCCTCACAGCGTGCCTGATGGTTCCATGTAGGATTATCCCACGGGTTACCAAAAAAAAGGTGTAATTACGCATTGCGTTGTGTAATATTTTTTTCTGTTTGCGTTGTTATCGTCAACAAGATTAATTAAAATGCAGAGCATCGAGCATCGACGTAGAGTTGCCTGCCTCGTGGTCTTTTACCGGTTGCACGGTGGAGAGTGTTCTCAGGAACTACATTCTTTGATTCCAGCAGCCCCATTCCATCACAAAACCACAAGACATCGTGTCGGATACCATCCGTATGTGGTGGATGTTCCTTATATCCGCACGAGAAGATTCGCTTCTACATTCTTCATGCGAACAGCTAAGGAGTGGAATATGCTACCAGCGGCCATATTTCAGCGATCTTATGACCTGGGAGTCTTTAAAAGAAGAGTGAATAGGCATTTGTTAGGCGGGCGCGGTTCATCATCGGACTCATCTTCACCTTTCACCAGGTGTGATTGACGTCATGCGTTCGAATATAAGTAAAAAAAAATTGAATGATTGGCGTCCAAGCTTGGAACGCAAATGCACGTTTCTCTCTTTCGTTTATCAAAGGATTGCAAATTCATCGTTGTTATGGCTTTCTGAACGCGCTGTTCTTGTCTGACAGCAACTAAATGCGAGGATTGCAGAGCTGCGGGAGGCGGAATACGCGACGCTTGGGTTATTAGTTTTGACTATAATTACATATTACCCTATGCTAAAATTACTAACAACGGGCTCAAAAGAACTTGCACCCAGTGCCGTAAACTTAATATTAAAAAAAATCAAATGACAGTTATATATTTAGTTAATTTTGGTCTACGGATTGTGCGATAGAGAATCAATGGTTTTTTGGCGAAACACTAGCCGAGTGATGCGTCCCTTGGGTCTCTAAGTTTATATTTTGTGTGTATAGAAATGGTGTAACATACAGGAAATGAAGATGGATTAGATAGATATGAAACTACGATAGATATATTGGGGCGTGACGGGAAGATTTAACATAAATTTAATAAAACATGAAAAGAAATGACTTCAGATATGGCTGTATAGCGTAAATGCCTTTGCCTTCCCCATAAAAGGGAAAATATTAAAAAAAAGAAAAAAAAAATTGGCCTACTTTAAATGCCTTTTATTATAACCTGTGGGAAATCCCTGACGAACCTCAAGGGGCGGTGAGGGCTGCCCCCCCGGTGTGTCGGACTTGCACCGTCTAAAACCTCCGGGATGTTCCTTCTTCCCGTCTGACCGGGGCCGAAGGCACAGCTTTATCCTCTTCTCCGAACATTAAATGCCTAAGACAATTAATGTGTTCCATATAATACGTATTTATATAACACAATTTAGAATAAGATACCTTCGCAAAACCATTGTATTTTTGAGCGAATGACAAAAGATGTAAAGATATTACTGTACATCGTTTATGAAAGATAGTTATCCTAATCCAAGCGTTTACATGGACCTTCAACTGAAACAATCTACACACGCATTGTCATCGTTATAAAACATACTTTTGACTGTACCAAAATAATCAAAACATCTCGGCCACTTCCACATTGAATATAAATGGATTACACCATCAATCAATATCAGTTATCAGTTAGTTAAAAAAAAACAGGTCGATCATTTATTGGAGAAAATGATATGAACTAACTGTTCGGTTGATTTGGCTGAAATACTCGTGTATATAATATTACATTTATACTTACAATGAAAATGTAACTAATGGCTGTCTGTACATTGACGATACATGCGAAAACCAATTATTAGGGTCATTCTTAATGACATAGCCCCTTTTTTTGTATCCCGGGGGAAAATCCTCCATAGGTCCATCAGGAACGCTATGAGGGCAACGAGTCCGGTGTGCAATGACATAGCTCCAAATCAATCAACATTAGATTGTTTATCTGTAGTTTCTTCGCGAATATATCAGAAATCGTTAAACCTTATTAACTTATAAGACTGCGATATATCCCAAAAAGATTTCTCTGCTTTTATTTTTAAAAACTATAATAAAGCACTAACGACATCTATTGTCTAATATTATAAGTTTTTAATACTATTTGAGTTCTGTATGTATTGTTATAGTAAAGTTATATATCAAAAACAAAGATTTCCACTTGAAATAATTATTATCAAAACAAATGTATTACTTTCATGCGAACGAAACCGCGTGCACAGATATTGCGGAATAGATATCATAAATTTGGGCAAAGTAGCATCAAGATCCGTTCAAAAGAAATAAGTGAATATTATTGACAGGCAAAAATAACGACTTTATAGTTTGTGAAGGTAAATGAGATAAAGAAAAGATATCCAGTGATATTGGTAAAAATTTCTCCCCAGATTTAGAAATATTTTTGCAAAAACTACTGTTTGATAATTTTCTGTTTGGTTATTCATGATAGGGATTAATCTAATAAAAAATGTTTTAGTAGAATTTTTAGAGGAATTTTTAGTAGGATTTTTTTTTCAACAATTTCGTAAAAATTTTAACATTCACCGTATAAGAAATCTTCATGAAAAACGCTCGTTGACTTTACATAACTTAAGACGTGGTAACGACTTCTTATGAGACTTTTAGTAAAGTTATAAAACGTTTACACCAAAGATTTGTGCTTTTCAGACAATTTTTATGATAGACAAAGTCACGATCAGAAGCTGGTATTGATATTTATCTTATCATAATACTCAAGCTCGTGGAAATGAACACGTGGAAGAAATTACATGTTTGTTTACATTGTTACGTGTCACTGACGTAAAAAACGATAAAAGTATTCTACATTGGCCCCCACTGACGATGCACGAGTTTGGCAGTGAATGTTCCCACTCACTGCTTATTATGGGGGCTTAGGTAAATGGATGACTTCATCCACCTTTCACTTAGAGGAGGCCAGAGGGCCATAATAAAATAAGATTCGATAAAAGACAACTCTAGTAGAAGATAAAAAGGAACACCAATAATAAAAGATTTTAAAATATGCTTGAATCACGTCATCTTAATTGCGTACATTTTGTAATTCTCTACTAACGTTATAGTTTACCGAATGTTACTCTAGACCCTCAGATAAGGATGTTTGCCGGCCGTCATCATGGAGGAACGCACAATTCGCTCTCACGACTGCCTTTCACGGTAGGTGAAGAATACCCAGGGGTTTTTACTCAGTAGGAGATTGACACACCCTCAACCCGCACCCTTGTGTTGGCCGGAAAGTGTTATTTAGTACTTTAACCGGGTTAAAAAAATATCTATATAGTCTTTACATTATTATACTTTATTATTAAGTACCTAATTTTTTTTTCTGAGTAATCAGGTAAACAATGATCAAAAGTTCTATCAAATTCTTCACTTACAACAAGTATTCAAGAAGTGAATTTAAAAAAAATCTCAAGTAGTTCATTGTTAATGCCATCTTGCGTTAATATTAATTATTTTGGCATTGTCAATTAGCGAATAATTAAGAGAGAGATCGTTTTTTGTTGCGATATCGTTTGTCATTGCAATGAGAAAAATAATTTTTTGGCCCAATAATATTATCACAAATCCCGAAAAACTTATTAATCCAGATACTGTATACAACACAAGCAAGTTTAAATCTCGAAAGTAGAAGACCAATTTCGAGAATCACGGGATATTCAGGCCCAGGATTCCGTGATTCTAGCTCTAGTACCATCCCCTATAAGCAATCGAAATAAGTCAATCTAATGACGCATACGGATAATAGATGGTGCTGTTAATCAGTAGAGTGCCGCATTGTCCTTCCGCAAAACAAAATATGCTATCATAATAATTGATTACAATTTTTTTATCAGATGGCTTAACACGTTTTTAATTACATCTGTTCTGTAAAATCCTTCAGAGGTTTTATAGATGTGGTAGATAAACATAATGATAACTAATCTGAGTACACTAGTACCCGATAAGACCTTCGGTTTCGGCTAAAAGGGATTGAAGTTCAACCGAAGGCGTAAGTTACTATCAAGCGCCGAAATTCAATGGACTGTTACAAATGCGCACATATTTCGGAATGTTATTATTTTTGATAAGTAGCAAGGCAATTTTGACCATCTCTAGATTTTTTTTTACAGTAGAAAAGCCACAAGAAAGGAATAATAATAGATTTTTTTTTATTGCATTAAAACAACTTGCTTTAAAAGTTTTGAAAATTGTAATATTGATCATTTTTAATAAGTCTTCAGCTAAATGTCTAATTATTTTTAAAACTTTAGTTTCAGCCTTAGGTTATGATGATAGCCGATTAATGGATAATGTAAACCTTGAATTTTTTTTTTGGTGGTAGGGCGATTCCCGGAGGTTGGTCACAATCACAGTACACAAGTGTAATGACCGTCATAATGACTCGCTTTGGCCTGACCTGTTTCGGGATCTTTCGTTTTTGGACTACACTGTACTTACCATCAAGTGCACTGTAGTGACAATGTCAAGGCAGTGTAAAAAAAACAAATATACGCTGTGCGTTTGATCCTTATCGAATGGAATAGGCGAAAGAGTATAAAAGAATTAATTATTGTATGGCAGTCGCTGTAGTGCCTTAGTGGACCGGTAAATGATCATAGGCTCTAATCCCGGCACGTACATCTGTGATTTAACAGATTAACCTCTTCAGGGACATTGACATTAGTGATGCCACGAATAATGAATATTCGGCAACGCTGTCGCCCGAAGCACCGAATATTCCTGGAAGTAGCGTGTTTAGTAATAATAATAATAATCTTTATTTCAACACAAAACTTATGCATATACACCGGGTGATAAGTCTCACCAATTAAGTATATCTTGTCTCTGGTGAGACTCGCACTTCCGTTCGGGTTATTCAAGGGTGTTTTGTGTTTTTATAGGGATATGCACGGTATAAGTTTATTAGTATGCGTGTGAGCGAGAGAGAGAGAGTGTGTGTGTGAGAGATTATTTTCTGAGGCTGGTAACATTTACGATGAAAAGCATAATCGTTTGCTACCAAAAAATGCTGAAAAGCTTGTTTTTATCCATCACAACTAATATATATATATATATAAGTAATATAACGTGTCTTTTTTACATGAATTCGTATTCGGTATTCGGCCGAATAGTAGGTATTATCCGTCGAATACCGAATAGCAAAAAAAGTGGCCGAATAGGCCGAATACCGAATAGTTGCCGAATATTCGTGGCATCTCTAATTGACATATATGCGTAAGTTTTTTTTTTTCGTTTTTATGTGTATCAAGTACAATTAGATGAAATTTTATCGGAAAATGTTTTACTAAAGAAACTCTCAACAAAAAAAAAATCATTAATTACAACCGTACTGTTAATGGATTATTCTAATTTATTAACTTTTTATTTTATTATTTATATTATATTATTATTTTATTTAACTATATATTTATATTAAAAACAACGATAACTTTAAAAAATTCGTCCCAAGTACAAATTTAGGCGCCGCACGTTCACCGCTGAAAGAAAACATCGTGAAGAAAACCCGCATAGCATCACATAGAAATGTCATATGTAAGTGCCCTGAAAACGACGATTATCTACGCAACTGGTCACGTTGGGGACGACATATATACGCAAAATGTATACAGTCAGTAAAGTATCTCTGCTCACCTCTAAAGAGATATATTGTGACGACTTATGATTAATTAAAGTTGAAGAAAAAGTATTATAGAGATAGAAAGGGGTAGTATTCAATTCTTTTAATCCACCCCAATAGGGTATCAAGTTGATAAATAGGTAGACAAAAGATAATTAAAAATACTAATAAAGATAGCTTTAGCAATGATTTTCCATTTTGATGTTATGAGTCATTACGGCCATAATATTTGTAGGCGCTACATATTTATGTGGCATCTGTTATTTTGATTTTAGATATCTACATTACTGGTACATTACATTATTAGTATACGCGCAATCATAAAAAAAAATGAATAAATATATTTAAATTTCAAATAAGTATCACGTTACTGTATATTAATGCGTATTTTTATACGAGTATATCAAAAGGTAGCAAGAAAACAAAGCAAAGAAAGATAGAAAGGAATAAATAAAACTAAATACATTTTCTTGCTGAGTTTGAAAATTTATATGTAATATTATTTGTAGAGGAAACACGGATAAAAACAATTTACCTGACTTAAGGATTCATTTTCTATAAACGTCAAAAACTATTTAATTTCTAACTAAAAAACGAAATATTCGTTTTCATATGGCTTACTTCATAATTGGTGAATTTCGGAACAAACTTTCAATCCCTCTTTTACAGCCTTTTGCGTTGATTTTCTAGAAACATCAAAATACGTATTTTTTTTTATTTCCAACCAAAAACTTAAATATTAGTTTTATTTCAAAATTGACAGATTTCACCCTTGTATGGGTGGAATATAAAAAATCCACCTTTGGTGGGTGCCTACGTCATAAAAATAAATTATGAATCTAACTTCAGGCCCAGAGATGATGTCAGAACAAGTGTTTACATATATATATAAATCATAGGAAAATTGAATGACATTGAATCTCGCTTAAAGTTTTTCAATGATTTTCCCTAAAGGAAAATGCATTTTATTATGGACATGTCACGAGCGAACAGGAAACAAGATCGGAAATATATTATCTTGACTTTCCTGCGCCTACGCACCAATAAGGCTGAGACTCATTGACACTATTATAACTTTATTTTTACTTTACTCAATCGCTACAAATTATCATGTCCTGGTCGAACCCGATGATCCAGTTACCGCGGTCTTGGGAGCCGCTGCTCCGAAATACAATGAGAACATGCAAGCACTAGTTTCAGTCAACGACACCGGCGTCACTGGCGGCGCTGACGAAGGATAGTTCAGCCAACTGCCTCGCTAACCGGTGCGTTTACACTCCAAGACGAAATTTCACTCCAACGCAGCCTTGAGTTTCTTTCGGCGTTTCTTCTCAAAGCCAACGCTTCCGAAACGCTAGTAGATCACTGTTAGGTTCATTCCCTGGTTGACCGGCCAAATCGAAGCTCGTACTCACAAGAACGCCTTTGCATTGCCACCCAACCCATAACTTGCTGGCTGAGCATCTTTAATGCTCGCCCTCTTCCCCGGTGAAGAAAAAAAAAACAAATTATATTATGTAATTAATGTAAAAGTATGTTGTAAATCACTGATTTCCACAACTTGAACATGACTCTGTAAATACTTGGGCTATGCTCAAGTTTCTAAGCCATGATCGGAAGGGAAGAGGCATGTTAAGAGTTGACATCCTTCTGCGAGGTTATGACGAAGCAGAAGAATGCCGCCGATAGGGTCAGAAAGCAAACATCTTCTCTGGCTTTTCCGCAGCCAAGGTACAATAGCCGGAGGGACGCGTTCGCTCAGGGTTAGCGCGACATCTCCCGGCGACAATAGCCGGGCAGAAGACTGACCGAGTCTGCTGCCTGGATGAGAGGGGGGCGGTGCGCAGTGATAGAAAAGTTTTGGAGGAATGGATTCTTTATACCCACCCCTTCCAGAGAAGTAGCCTCTACAAGGCTTTTCGTCAGTAGGAGTCTGAACACCGGGGCTGTTATCCACAAAGCAGCCCTGGGTTTCCTATGCAGGACTTTCCACCAGGTTACCAAAAAAAATGTTCACGTTTTTGAATATTACGTTGTTTTTGGCAAACACGAACTAATTTTCTGAGCAAAGTGTAAGCACAGTCAAAGTGGCCTCTATAAATCTCGGTCCTGGAGGAGCGCAGCCTTGATCTTAAGCTGTCAGATCACGCGATATGAATACCAATACATGCATTGATTCATTTGAATAAACAATGGGGCGATTAAAACCAATTGGATTATTGTTTCAACGCTAAATAGATGGTAACTTAAACATTTTAATATGTAAATGTTACAGCTTAAAAAGCCTAACAAAAATAATTAACTCGTTTTAAAAATTAAAGGATATCTGATGAAATTATTTTAAAGTTTGATGATAGGTTTTTAATAATACATTTTAAACTTTCCCTTTTGTACTCATTATTAATAATTTAACGGGTCTTATGCGTGAAATATCTTACTATTAATAATGGCTCGTCATTGCGATTTGGTTACACAGGACATGGTCACGAGCAGACTGACGCGCCGCGAACTTTTCGCCGCAAGCGGGAGGTTTCTTCCTCTACCCTCTTTAGTTCTTGATAATTTGAATAGTCCCGACACACAACACTCACAGTATCAGCATTTTTATAAGGCGACATAAAACGAGCTCATAGAAACGTTGAGCCATAATTAAAAGTAAGTTATTTCGCGCATAAGTCCCGTTATAGTATTTATAAATATAGGTTTTCCTTCACTGTCGTATAGTCGTATTATATTTTTGTGCTGTATCATGCTTTCGATCACGCATAGTTCAGTCACTATCTCAAGTGGGGCTAAAAAAAAGTTAGTAAATAAATATGGTAAACAAAGTATAATAAGACATACAAAACGGTATTTGTCTATAACTTTTGTTTTTTCTTTATTATGCTTTCTTGTACCGTAGACCTATAAATACTTTATATGGATGAGTCAATTCTACGCACAAGGTGATAGACCGAATGTGCACCTCTGCAGGGCATTCACACATGTTTAAATGTTGAAAACAATACATAAAGGTAAAAACCTCGTCGAAATTTAATCTAGATAAACGACGGAAACCGTCCGACAGCTCGAGACCTAGCTTAAGGTGTTCTTTGCTTTGTTTTGCTTAAAACAAATGTAAGCAACGTCTCACAAACGACAACCAATTTCATTTAAGGGCGATAAAATAAAATAACTTGTTATTATCATTGTTATTATTTATAACTCCTGCTAAAAATTAACCTTCGAGAAGTTTCACCGGTGAGCATGTGGCGTTGCCGCGCATGATTGCCGGTCCCTTATTACCTCTTGATTGAGTTCGAATGCCTTTTAAGATTTGGCTTATTTATTATCTAAGGATTTTACACGTCGTTTTATAATCTAAATGTAATTTATTAAAGGATTATTTAGATTAAGATTATTAAATCCTGTTGGTCTTGTTATCGTTTAGCTTTAATCCATTAAAAGACGTAAAAATAGCGAAAAAAATGTTTTATTCATATTTTATTATCTGTATTTGTTTACAATTTTAGTGTCTACAATTTGGTGAGAATATTTTTTTGATTGTTGCAGATTTAACAAATCAATAACGCGTGCCAGAAATCCACCCTAAGAAGCCGTGTGTAAATAGTAGTAAAAAAATTTAGTGACGTCGTCTGTGACTATCTGACGTATGGCAGATAATAATTACGCTTACGACCCGGTCTCCACCGGCGAGCCAGTTCGACAGCAGCCATACAGGATGGAGGCGGGACAATTGTGGCGGCAATTTGTTTTCGCAGGCATCGGTAAGTCATTTAAAAAATATTTTATTAATAAATATTTTAACTTTAGGCTGTTTAATTATTGTTTCATTAACATACGATTTTTTTTTAAATATTATAGGTCAGATTAAAAATATGAAATTCTAAATTTAAAATAATTTGTTAATCTTTATTTCAGATGTTTATTTTGTTTATTATAAATGCTATATTCCATAATTTAAATTTGATATTCCAATGAAACAACTGTTCATATTTTTACGAGTACATATTATATTTTTCAATTAATTTTTATACAGGTGCGATTTAATAGCCCTTGTTGTTCATTGTGACAGAGTTAATAGAAAAATTGTAATGAAGTTTTAATTACAACAAAGAATGATGAAGCGAAATTAAATACCAAACAGACTTGATAATTAATGTAAAACAAAGTCCGCTCATTGTTTAACAATAAATGGATATATTTCAGATGCATTGTGTTCGAATTTCGAAACACATGTACCAACGTCACTTTAACATGACTAATGTAAAACTAATAAATTTATTTTAAATCCAAATGCTATTAATATATATTATATTTAAATTAAAAAAAATTCAAATCCATTGTTCGATTCTTATTCGGTTTATTAAAAAATACTTATAATAGGAGCAATGGCATGGGCGTCCTTTAGAATTTGTCCGGAGTTTTTGATATATTAAACCCGACATTGTGCAACATAGAAGTCGTAATGGAAAACCGAACGCGATGAAACATTTTATTTTAATCGACATTAAAAACAGCTAGATCGTATTTAATAGTATCATCGGCATACTTCGAAACTATACTGAATCTTGCTGGCTAGGGTGGGTCGTCCCCCGGGTCGGTTGAGCGACGACTTGCGAAAGGTGGCTGGAAAGGATTGGATGAGAATTGTTGAAGATCAATGGTGCTTATTACGAGAGGCCTATGCCCAGAAGTGGGCTAAGGTGGGCTAGTGATGATAATGAATGTTGCGGAATGAAATAAATTTTATACAATATTATAATATTTGTGGAAAAGCTTAATCTAAATAAGGAAAATAATTTTTAGCTAATTTTTTGCTTAATATATCTTAGTTTAAGATGTTTTGTGACCGCCCAACTTATCCAGGCGAGAGCGGTGTTTGACGTGTTTCCGCACACCGCTCCAAGATATTGAGGTGTAAGAGGGGTGGCTCCTTACACCACTCCTCGCAGTGCAGAGATGCGGCCTTACAAAAGGCCAGACGTTGCCGAGGGTCGGAGAAGAGGATGACGCTGTACCTCCGGCCCCGGTCAGGCGGGAAGAAGGAACACCCTGGGGGTTTTAGTCGGTGCAAGTCCGACACACTGGGGGGGGCAGCCCTCACCGCCCCCTGAGGTCCGTTAGGGATTTCCCTCGGGCTATAAAAAAAACGATGTTTTGTGATAAGCTCTGTGTTTAATACAATAAATAAACAGCATATTGTCCTGTGGAAAAAAGAAAACGTATTTTTTTTGTACATTATAACTTGTTCCCGGTAAGTAAAGGTCAAAAAACATAAACATTTTGGTTATCACGAAGTTATTTAATACATATTAATACATACCAATAACATTTTTTTTATCTTGATAGCTCGAAGCAATAATATAGGGAGGTATAATGTAGTTATCTTAGAAGCGAAATAGGTTATCAGAAGTGCGAATAAAAATGGCGCTCTTTTCTACAAAACTAAACTATTATATTTATTAATAAGTTACTAGCTGACACGGCGAACTTCGGACCGCTTAACGGAGTTAATGAATTTCGTGTTAACTTTTAACTAAATCTACTATCCTCCTCTTCCCTCTTCCTTCTCTCTATTATTAATATTATATCGTTTTTACATAAGTAAAAACTATTTTTTGAATACCTAACTTAAAATATAATCATTTCCCCTTGATCAATTGCATCTTCTATTGCAACCCCTTCAAGTTTTGTATTCGCAACAAATGCTAGTCTATATTCGTTTCCAAGTTATCTACGCTAAAGTTCATCAAACTCGGTTCAGCTGTTTCGACGTTGAAACGGGACATACAAACATAGAAACGTACACACTTTAATATTTATAATATTTAGAAGGTATTATAAATCATCATAAAAGTGAATTTATCTCCGGATTGGAAAGCTACGGTCTACGGAGAGAAATCGGTAAAAATTGGTACGTTCAGATAAAAAAATTTACTCTATAATTCTAGTCCTAGTTAGACCTACAGCAACTAAAAGCTGCAAAAACTTAGTCTTTTTTTTAAACTGGCTCGACATAGCATATGATCCTAAGGTTACGTGTGTGACATATACTAGAATGTCATTGTTACTATAATAGTCAGTCACCACTCGGGACACATCAAGTAAATATTTCTATGGCAGACGTTTTTTTTTTACACTGGCTCGACATAGTGACTACAAAGTACCTGATAGTAAGTACAGTGTAGTCCAAAAACGAAAGCGACTATCAAAGGTTGAAAATCCATTGATAGTCTACATCGTCATGCCGGCCCACATATACCACGACTGAAGGTCTCTAAGTATATGAGGTACTGGATATACGCAAGCTGATCCCGAAACGCGACAAGCCGAAACTAGTCACTATGACGAGCTTTACACCCATTTACTGTGGTCGCGAACCAGACGGGCACCGACGCCCTACCACCTCGCTGCTGCTCGTTTAGCACCACTCAGGAGTCACGTGTAGGGAAACTAGGGTAAAGCCTACGGACGCGAGCAGCTTCGACTGCCAAAAATTTGTGCATACTTTGGTATCTATTTTCAGTTTAATTGTCTAACACGAACTTATTTTCTGAGCAAAATGTAAGTAACCTTTTGAGTTTTGCAGCATCTATAAATCTCAACTTTAAGACAAACATAATTTTTCGTCATACTCCATTGCCCAACCTAGCTTAGCCATGCCCTTAACTACGATATTCTTTCGATTTATTTGTTTTCTCTTATCGATATATGCCACTATGTTCGCATATACTAGATAGTTTATGGTTGGTGTTCGTTTAGGAGTGGCCACGCTCCTCATACACGTTTTTGTCTATGCCATGCTCGTGATAATTTAATGCTGCATTGTCGTAATAATAACGCTATATCCCTTTCTGGCCAATCAGAGATATGTCGCATCCAACGTGACTAGTACGGCAGCTGATCGCCGTTCTCACAGCAATAGTACACATGACATCACTATTAGATGCCTTGCGGGTTTCAGCAGCGTCAGGATCTATGTCTGAGGTCCAAGCCAATAGTAGTTAGACTATAAGAGCTCAGCGAATAACCTTCTCACAATGCGTGCCATATTGCCGGCGCTTTTTGTAACCAACCCTTGATTCAACAACCAAGCAAGACCTTTTTAAGTTGGTAGTCGAGGCTTTTTACGATCAGCCAGTCGATAACTATCGAGGCAATAATCGTAGAATGTGAAAGAAAGCCAAACAACCCACTTTATGGTAAGTAGTCACTGGCACCTAACAACCGTAACAACAAAATACTGACCCTCCCGTCCATTTATATTCTAGAAATTTGCATATTTATATTAAAATATCCAGAGTTTTTTGAAAAACGTGAGGATGTGCAGACAAAATTTAACTTAAGATATAAAAATGAGCTCAATCTCCCATACTCCAGATAAAGCATGCATTCTGGCAGTCCCTACGCAATGGCGGTAAAAATATACAACAAACTGCCCAAAAATATTAGAGACGATCCACAAAACGTATTATCAATACACAAATTGAAGCGGATGCTGATGGACAAATGCTACTACACTGTTGATGAGTACCTAAATGATAAATTGTGAATCATACTGCGTGACTATAAAAATAATAATAACATAAAACAAAAATAAAATAAATAGAAAAAGGGTTATGCTACCTCACTAATATAAATACTGATATCTATATATCTTTGGGACGGATCCGCTAAATATCAGTTGGCGGCTTTGGACTCGATTGATCGCAGAGCTCGTAGACTTATTGGTGACGACTCTTTGTCAAAGATTAGAATGCACAGCATCGAGCATCGACGTAGAGTTGCCTGCCTCTCGGTCTTTTACCGGTTGCACGGTGGAGAGTGTTCTCAGGAACTGCATTCTTTGATTCCACCAGCCCCATTCCACCACAAAACCACAAGACATCGTGTCGGATACCATCCGTATGTGGTGGATGTTCCTTATATTCGCACGAAAAGATTCGCTTCTACATTTATCATGCGAACGGCTAAGGAGTGGAATATGCTTCCAGCAGCCATATTTCCGCGATCATATGACCTGGGAGTCTTTAATAGAAGAGTGAATAGGCATTTGCTGGGCGATCGCGTTTCATCATCGAACTCATCTTCACCTTCCACCAGGTGTGATTGAGGTCAAGCGTTCGTCTATAAATTATAAAAAAAAATTGAAGCACTCTTGCCTATATAAATGTCATGCCCAACAGGGTCCATAGTTTGTAACTAACAAAAAACAAACACATCTCTGTATACACTTTGGAGTGGATTAAATAAATTGAATTGAATTGAATTGAATTGAATTGAACAAAGTGTAAGGAATACTTTTCTCAGAGCCCCATCTCATAACCCAAAGGAAGTTAGCATCAACGCAATACCCTTCTGCATTAGAAACGCGAGCTCGCTTGGCATATACACAACTAAATTAGTACAATATATTAAAGACTAGCTTTTGCCCGCGGCTTTGCTCGCGTGAAGAAGTATTATTATTAATTAGGTATAGTTTTTGCGGCTTTACTTTTGTTTAGCGTATGTAAAAAATTAGGGCCTGCAAAACTTCTTTGTATACAATATTCTTAACTAATCTGTCATTAGGCGCTAAAACTATCAAGCTATTGGGTGAACTCATGTAAATTTTGATCCTCTATTTTATTCTCTAAAGGGTGGAATTTATCAAAATCCTTTCTTAGGTGATACCTACGTCATAGTAGCCTTATGCATGCAAAATCTTAGCCCGATCGGTTTAAAATTGACAAAATTTTATACAAATTTTCATCCCCTAGTTTAACCGTTTGGGGATAGAATTGATCAAAATCCTTTCGTAACGGATGCCTACGTCATAACATCTACCTGCATGCCAAATTTCAGCTCGATCCGTCCAGTGGTTTGGGCTGTGCGTTGATAGATCACTATGTTAGTCAGTCAGTCACCTTATATATTTAGATAAATACTAACAAATATGGTTCTGTATTTGCCAAATGAGCTTTTAGTATTTTACTGTTCCAGATAGTTTTTAAACAAAATGCTCCCATGTAACTGATTTGTATCTTAATGAGAATAAACTGTTTGACTGTAGTACAGCATCTGGTAGCTTATTCCACAACTTTAAAGACAGTAAACTTTTTTTTAGATATACATGCGGGCGCTTGACCTCAAATACACCTGGTGGAAGTTATAAAGGCCAATGTTAGACCGCGTCAGCGTAAAATATATCTAATTACTCTTCGCTTAAACGCTCCCAAATCATAAGAATACGGTCTCTGGGAGCGTATTCCACCCTTCCCTTCACATGATGAGCGTAGAAACATGGGCGTAGCTAACGCCATATCAGCTGTGTCAATGCGGTATCTTGTACAACAAATAACACACTTTATCTGTAGTATTATTTGATAAAATCTTCGATACCGATGTGATATTAGAACTTACAAGTAAAATGAGATTTAGATGTCATTATTGCTGTCGTCGAAGAGAGCGTGTAATCTTAATAATAATATCATCACGCTATATCGCTTTTGGGGCGAACAGAGTTACATTAGTAGCTGTATTTACTTTGCGCTTATATTTCGTTGTCAATGTGACCAGTAGCCAGAGATGGGCAAAATGTAATCTGATTAATGATGAACGATTACAAAATGTAGTCGTGATTTTAATTTTCTTGCTCTGTAATCATGATTAAAACCATTTAAAATATTAAGAAATGATAAATAAATGTATGCAATCTGGGATTTTGTAGTGTTTAAAACATAAATGAGAAAAATGCAGTCATATTAATGGGAAAAAACGTAAAATGTAATCGTTAATCATTGTTATTAATCTGATTACATTTTGCCCATCTATGCCAGTAGCACAGCTGATCGCTGATCTCACAGCACCAGTACACATAACATTTCTTTTAAATGCCTTGCGTGTTTTTGCAATCCGTATTTGCAAACACGTGCGTATACTTGTAGGCATGCATACTTGTAATATTATATTAGACTAGCTGATCCGGCAAACGTAGTTTTGCTATATAAGGTTTTGTAATATCTTCTAAGATGTTCATTGAAATTAAGTGATGTCAAAGACAATTTTGTTCACAATTAAATACTCTTAATCAACAACACATTTATTTGGATAAAGATTAATATTATTAGTTGATACAACTCTTAACAGATAATGCATTAATTTCGACCAAATTTGATTACCATAAAAACGGTTCTAGTGACTTAATCTTAAAAGATAGACATATACTGTCGCGGACATTTTTTTAGATAATTTCAAGAGGAATAATTCTTTCTTACATATATTTTTGGTATCTTGAACCGTTTTTGCAGCGCACGCAATGGAAGCCCTCAAGGATGAATAATTTTCCCCGTTTTTTTTACATTTTCTATTATTTCTTCGCTCCTAATAATTGCATCGTGATGTTATATACCCTAAAGCCTTCCTCGATAAATGGTCTATTCAACTCAAAAAGAATTTTTCAATTCGAACCAGTAGTTCCTGAGATTAGCGCGTTCAAACAAACAAACAAACAAACTCTTCAGCTTTATAATATTAGTATAGATAAGGATCCCTAGACAAAATAATATTCATTTATCGACAACGCTAATAAAAAAGTGTACATGTACGGAATTGAAATAACATGTCAAAGTGATATTTTAAAAGCTTATGTCAATCCAATATATTTTGTGCTTTTCTACAAGCGTTATCGATAAAAGAATGGTAATTTTTCTATGAGCCGAGGACTGCGTAGCATTACTGCGGTGTTGTTACGCTAAAGTCGGTTACATATTCGTGCCGACCTCAATCCGTCAAAATACTGATCAGGGAGCATGTATCCACTTTTTCGAGCCAGTGTAAAAAATAAAGGCATCCTATCCTTTTTAACTATACAGTAATGCCCCGCTTTACGCGAGGGGTACGTTCCGGAAAAATCGCGTTAACTGAAATTCGCGTATATCGGTGTTTAGGATTAAACATAGTCAAAATTTATTATCTACGAAAAAAAAAATATGAATCATTTTAATCAATCACTTTAATTCTAAGAACTCATAATGCAATACACACTATTAATTATTTTTTACGGTAAAATACATTCTTGTAAAATACGTTCATAGCATCCAGTACTGTTTTTAATTGTTTGACACACGGTCAATACACGGTCATCACTATTGTCTATACTCTGCAATCTTTCGCGTAATGCGAGGCAATTGAGTGCGAAATTTGAATTTCGTGTTATAGTGAAACCGCGCATAACGGGGTCGCGTAAAGCGGGGTATTACTGTATTTGTGGAATCCATATGGGTTTGGACATGTCAGCCCAACACATCATGACCAATGCGAGTTGGTGGGTGTGCAGAGAAGATGCATACAGCAGTTTAGATGCTAGTAATCAGAGAGCTGTGTACCTTAGTCGGCTTTTACGCTCTTACGAGACCACAATGTGATGAAAATGGAAGCACTATTGCTCAGGCATGTACCTATGTTTATTAAAAAATTAAAAATAGCTTTTTTTTATTAAACAATGTCATAATGATTCTTATAGATAGGTCAAGCGACAAGGTTATCACACCCCCATGATATGTTGATTAAAATATGGTTTGTTTTTAAATCCTATGATAAATTTTAGTAGTGAAGATAGCGGACTGCTTAAAAACATTTTTATCAACATATTTACAGTAGAAGTTTAGCCCGCGTTTTTGTCTACGAGAGCAATCGTGATATTAATACATTCCGACGCAGCCTTGAGTTTCTTTCGGCGCTTTTTCTCTAGGTAGTCGCTTCCGAAACGCTAGTAGATCACCGTTAGGTTTCGTATATTTTGGCTGGCGGTCCAAGTCGAGATTCGTACCCACAGGCGTGCCATTGCATTGCCACACAACACATAAATTGCCGGCTGAGCACCCTCAGTGTTCGCCCACCCGCCCGGTTTAGTTGTGAAGACCTTTCCCGGTCAATAAACGCGCGTCATTTCGAAAAAAAAAAATATAGATTTAATACTCAGTTTTGAATTATGTATTTTTTGTTCTGAGAGCAAAGTAAGTATGATGCAGACCAAAAAATTGTCAACGACTATCGAGAGAAAAAACCTATTGATAATCGCAGTGGTCATGCTAGCTTGCACAAATATCACTTCAGGCTTCTTTTACTGGACGCAATATCACAGTATGATAGGAACAAGCTTGCCGGTACACCATTTCACAACTCAAAAGTAAGAGTTACAAAACTTCAAAAGAGTTAAATGTGTATACGGAATGAAATACGGGCGGCGTTTCAAGAACTGGCTTTATTGACGTTTCAACACGGTATATTTACCATAAATAATAGTTTAACAAATACCCGACAAAAAGAGTAACAGATTCGTTTTTTTGGAGTCGAAGCTGCTCGCGTCCGTAGGCTTTACCCTGGTTTCCCTACACGTTACTCCTGGGTGGTGCTAAACGAGCAGCAGCGAATTGGTAGGGCATCGGTGCCCGTCTGGATCGCGACCACAGTACATGGGTGCAAAGCCCGTCATAGTGACCAGTTTCGGCTTGTCGCGTTTCGGGATCAGCTTGCGTATATCCAGTAGCTCATATATACCTAGAGACCTTCAGTCGTGGTATATGTGGGCCGACATGACGATGTAGACTATCAATGGATTTTCATCCTTTGATAGTCGCTTTCGTTTTTGGACTACACTGCACTTACCATCAGGTACTCCGTAGTCACTATGTCGAGCCAGTGTAAAAAATATGGAATGAAATACGGGCGGCGTTTTACGAAATGACTTTATTGACGTTTCAACACGGTATATTTAAATAATAGTTTAACAAATACCCGACAAAAAGAGTAAGAGATTAGCTTCTACATATATCATGCGAACAGCTGAGGAGTGGATTATGCTTCCAGTGAGCGACCCTGCAACTGCTCCTGACTGCAACTGCCGTTGTCAGGCAGCAACTGTCAAAATTCGAAGCGTACCTTTAGGGCGGCTTGCACTAACGAATTAATCTAGTTTAAGCTTGTATAAAACGCTAATTAATTGAATTGGTTTGATTCCATCTTAATGATGATTTTATTTTAAGAGTTGTTACAACTAGATTTTGTTTTAATGCAAGACAATAAGTACAGATCAGCGTTACATAGCATTTTATATAACTATAAACTAGATTTAATTTGTTAGTGCAAGCCGCCCTTGGTCCTAACAGGGTTAGAGCGACTGTAAAGCTGTGACTTCGTTAACCTGCTCGCGATGTCCTCTTAGGAACTAATCATCTAAGAAGTTTTTTTATATTACGGAGAAAAACCATTTCCCTTGACCTTTCAAGTGTATGATAACGACTACCGCGAGGAGGTCAAGTTGTATTTGTATTTCTATTCAATTCATCGTAGTAATAATGTTGAAATGATAAACGCGTCCTTGTTTGTATTGACCTCTGTCACAAATCTGTATTAGTATCACATATAGGTCACGCAATATAGACCTAAGGGCACACCCTCGATTAAATACATACACATTTAAATGTTGAAACATGTTTATTTGTAAGCCAATTGGCTCAAAAAATTTTTAATCGTTCTAATATTCTACAGCCTCCCTCTGGAAACAGTTTAAAGTCACAAACCCCCAATTTTCTTACCTTCCCAACTTGGCAGATACTATTACCAGCAGGTATTAGTCCTGTCTAATCCTGTGAACCATTTTTTTTGTATCCCGGTGGAAAATCCTGCATAGGACCATCAGGGCCGCTGTGAGGGCAGCAACCCTGGTATGTCAGACTCCTACTGACTAAAAACCCCCGGGGTGTCCCTTTAACTGCTCCACCCGAGCCTAGGAAACCAAATTTATCCATACGCCCGTAGAGCGAAATGCCTTTCGAGGCTGCCTCTCTGGGATATGTCGGAGTAAAGAGCTCAGCCTTCCAACACCTATCTCTTAGGCGGCGCGCCGGTTACTGCACACCGCCTCCCTCTTATCCGGGCAGCAGACTTCCTCAAGCTTGTGGTGGATGTTCCTTATGTCCGCACGAGAAGATTCACGTTTACATTCATCATGCGAACAGCTAAGGAGTGGAATATGCTACCAGCGGCCATATTTCCGCGATCTTATGACCTGGGAGTCTTTAAAAGAAGAGTGAATAGGCATTTGTTAGGCGGACGCGGTTCATCATCGGACTCATCTTCACCTTCCACCAGGTGTGATTGAGGTCAAGCGTTCGCCTATAAGTTATAAAAAAAAAGCCTACTTACTACCCGGTATCAACAAATAGTCTCGTGTAAACGGGGCAATACTTTAATAGTTTTTGCGTTATTATTTAACAAACCTACAAATCACGATTTGATAATAGATAGCATGGTAACTATAAGAGAGAAGATGTATAATCTAATTTATCTCAAAATACAATTGAGATAGTAAATACATGACTTATCTAGTATCATGAATTGTCAGATTCTGTCAAAGCAAAGGCTCATTTCGAAACCATGCGTTATCATTTTATTTGCTTGTTATTTACGGTAGTTGACATAATATTACTGGAGAGGTACACTAAAAAAATAATAAAGATGACTAAAATAATGTGTTATCGTGAGAAAATTCGCATGGCATTAGAAATGTCATATGTAATGTATGTTATGTATGTTTTTGGGAGTCGAAGCTGCTCGCGTCCGTAGGCTTTACCCTAGTTTCCCTACACGTGACTCCTGGGTGGTGCTAAACGAGCAGCAGCGAGGTGGTAGGGCGTCGGTGCCCGTCTGGATCGCGACCACAGTGCATGAGTGTAAAGCCCGTCATAGTGACCAGTTCCGGCTTGTCGCGTTTCGGGATCAGCTTGTGTATATCCAGTAGCTCATATACCTAGAGACCTTCAGTCGTGGTATATGTGGGCCAACATGACGATGTAGACTATCAATGGATTTTCATCCTTTGATAGTTGCTTTCGTATTTGGACTACACTGTACTTACCATAAGGTACTCTGTAGTCATTATGTCGAGCCAGTGTAAAAAAAATAAAAAATAAAATGTAAGAGCTCTGAGAATGGCGATCAGCTGCGTTACACACGCTGGGCACAACATATGTATGAGCGCAAAGAGTATACAGCCACTGATATTTCATTGCTCACCCCGAAAGGTGAATATCGTGACGATATATCATTATTAAAATAATGTAGGTTTTGTAAATTCTCTTCCTCTTAATTTACCAGCCAACTCTTCAGAAAAATAGTTTTAGGCACCAACTTCCCATACCAAGAATAAGAAAATTATAGAAATTAACGGGTCTTATGCGCATATGAAGTTACTTTACATTTTAGGCCGACGTTTTGACGTTTCACGTGTGTTTTAGGTGCTCTATACATAACTTTTTGATTTTCTCTTTCTTTTTTCCACATTAATTTTTTTTTTTCAAACCTTCATTAAAATGTTTAAATGTGAGATTTTTATTTTACAAGAGATCTTCACTTAACAATATATAGTGCACTAGGATATGAGTTTTTTTAAGAAATTTTATGTACCTATTAATGTAACTGTTGTAGAGAAATAAATAATTTTTTAACATAATTGGTAATTCATTATTATTTAGTTTATACATTCTTGTAATACACATTAATATAATTAATTATCCAATAGCGGTGAAATAAGGAGTTTTGCTACACTGAGGTACCAGAGTCTTGCTAAATCTAGTCACACCGATCTCGAGAAAAATTAAAGCTCGATACTCTAGTCCGCAATTGAGGCGTCTAGTTTCAAAACCCACTAAAACGACTTTTCGTACAAAATTACTTAATAGCCCTAGAAATGAAATGTTTTTAGCAAAGCAAATATTATATATGATTTTTTTTCTTTTTTGCTTTTTTATTCTAGAATAATAATTTAAATACCTTATAAGAATGTGATTGTTAAGTCAAAGATTAATTATAAGTTTTTATAAATTTATGGGATTTGAAAAAAATATGTTATAGAGGGTTTTGAAATTAGACTCCTCGATTGATAGTCTATATTATCCACAATAAACGAACGCTGTGATGTATAAAATCGCCTTGAAATGTTTCTGATAAAGTTATATTGCGTCAAAATTATATTATTACCGATAAAACAACTCTGCAATTTATTAACCCCGGTCGTAAAATGGGGGGTTATCAGTAATAAAGTACGTAACAAATTGAATTGATCAAAAAAAATATCAAGACATGGTGTTTACACGAGAATCTAACAATATCAATGAATACTAATTTTTAAACGTGTTCAAGAAGACAAGGTGTCCGTAATTTTTGTGTATATTTTTGTCTTTGTAATATTTTTTGTGCTGTACCTGAGTACAGAGTAATATTATCAAAAGGGAATTATCTGCATTATTTCCATTTTTATTTATAGGCCAGTCAGTAGACGAAACATTATATAAATATATAACCTATCGAGGGGTGAAAGACTATTTGGACTTAGCGACATTTTTTGGCGATATAGTAATAAATATATTTGGAATCGGTAAAAAACGCTGATTCCGAAAATATATATATTACTATATCAAAAAAAATGTCGCTTAAAGCCTTTCACCCCTCGATATATAATAATAGCAAATCTAAATGCATCAACCCGTGAGAGCCACTGCTGCGTACAAGTAAGCAAGCAATAATAATATTCTAACCAAAAAGTAAAAGTAAAGTAAAAGTTTAAGGAAAGTCCCAAATATCAAAAATAATAAAAGAAACCATATTTGCGCAACAAAACCCAAAGAAATAAAAAATGAATGACATAAAAAAAACAGGATTTTTTGCATACAACAACTAGAATTAGAAGAAACACTAAAGCATAGCAAAAACAAAAATATAGTAAAAAAACAAATAGCAAAACTCAATAATAACCGCGATCATGCACAAATACCTCTTTACGGTACATTTTTTTACACTGGCTCGACATAGTGACTACAGAGTACCTGATGGTAAGTGCAATGTAGTCCAAAAAGGAAAGTGACTATCAAAGGACGAAAATCCATTGATAGTCAACATCGTCATGTCGGCCCACATATACCACGACTGAAGGTCTCTAGGTATATGAGCTACAGGATATACACAAGCTGATCCCGAAACGCGACAAGCCGAAACTGGTCACTATAACGGGCTTTACACCCATGTACTATGGTCGCGATCCAGACGGGCCGAATCCAGAAGCCGTGGTGGCTGCCGGCAGAATAGAATAGCACCCCCCTCTTCTTGCTGAGGTGTCGTAAAAGGCGACTAAGGTATCTCTTTAACACCGCAATTCGACCAGGTGTTCAGAGAAGGACAACTCGACCAAACCTGCATCCCGCTCCCTCCCGATCGTACTGGTTCTCCTTTCCATCGGGCCTGAGGGAGCACGGACGAGAGAGTGCTTTTCTGGCTCCGCGTCCAGTTATGCACTTAAATATCTCCTGCGCAATTGACTATTTCCGAAAACTGGATCTCGAATTTCTTAACCGGTGTTGAAACAGTCGCCGTAGCCGAAACCGGCTAGGACATCATCATGGTCGCGATCCAGACGGGCACCGACGCCCTACCACCTCGCTGCTGCTCGTTTAGCACCACCCAGGAGTCACGTGTAGGGAAGCTAGGGTAAAGCCTGCGGAAGCGAGCAGTTTCGACTCTTCGACATTTGAAGAGCCGGGAGAATATCCACAGTCAAATGACCCGACAAAGTCGCGAGTTAAAGAACTTCTTAATTCTAATTTACACCGTGAAATTGTGGCTTTGTAGTCCAGCGTGAGAGGTTCTTATATGAAAGGAAGAAACTGGAAGTCCAGTTTCGCACAGAGACTTTAAAATTGCAAAGTGAGGATGGCGAAATCTTGGAGTTCTAGTCAGTACAAATCCGGGTCACTTTGACCAAACTGCGACACTCTAGTACCGCCAGGATGATTCTGTGAGGATTTTCCCCCAGCAAAAGGCTATCTTCGTATTTATGTGATCTGAGGAGCCAAGAATAATTGATTGTCGATAGAGTTTAATTCGTTCTTCTATATTCATGTGACCTGAAATGAATGTTTTATCTGAACGATAATGCGTGGCAAAGATTATCGTGGTGCGGGTTCTATCTATAATGTTTTACATAAAACGGGGCTGTATTCAAAATTATTCAACTGTTTGTTTTTATCACGTTAGCTCGTAAACAATATATTATTATATAGCTTTTAGGAAAATAAGTATCTAAATTACGCACTTGTGCTACAATAACATTATCGCTCACGTGTGATAATGTGATATCTCGATTAAGTTTGTACCTCACTGCAAACTATATTGTATGTCGACGAATCATTCATAATTTTACTGAGTTATATGGTTTTCTTTTGAAGTCTAACAAAGAGATATACTATAACTGCTGTGTGCGTCGTAATTGTGTATTTTAGAGCATGTAGACGCCACCCGATACGTGTTTGTGTTAAACACCCTAAAGGTCGTTAGGGTGTTACGGGACGCGCGGGGTAAGAGGTGCGCGCGCGCAAGGGATTTTCTAGCTAAAGCAATCGACTACCAAGACCCAAGGCTCTATAGAGTACGCGCATGTGCATCGCAGTTCGGTGTGCCTTAATAAAGTGCAAATAAAACCGTGTCTTTCTACCAACACACCCACGACCACCGGTCATAATTTTTATTTACTATTGTTTATATTCTAATGCACAATCTGCGCCGATTCGATCTTAAATTATTAAAATTATAATAATAAACACTTTATATATTAAAATATTGCGAGTTTTTAGAACATTCTTAAAAATAAAGCAGTTGTTTGTTTGTTGTATGTATTACAGCTACACTTTGTCTATAACCCTTTAGCTTTAGACAACTTATAGTACACCCTGTATAATCTTCACGTTTCTTGCGCAAATGTCTTAACAAAAAACAATAACTGAATTTATATTAATTATTTTTCTTAGTATTTGATTTCTGTGATAGGTATTTCTGTTACAGCTTAGCTTCATTATCTATTTGCGTGACAGTGATTTGATAAATAATAATTATCAAATCATCAACAACATAATTATGATTTAGATGGTTTCGATCAAAGTTTATCAATGAATAACGTAATAATCTATAGGTATATATAAAAACACTTGTCCTGATTGAGAATCATCGTAGATCTTCAACTGCTGAAGATAGAAACGTAAAATTTGGATTTTGGATTCTTTTTATAACGAAGACACCCACTAAGTGTAAACTATTAGAAATACCACCTCTAAGGTTATAGGTATTGTAAGTTTGTTTGAAAATCTGTCAGTTTAGAATTTAAATAGTACCTACGTGAAGAATGCTGGACCCGCCAGGTACACGAGATATTACTTTCACTGATACATTGTAACAGAAACAATAGTAATTGTACTCAAAATACGCTAAAAAATACATCGAGTTGGATTTTCGACCTTGAATGGATGATAATTTTATCAATAAAAACAATTAAAGCGCAGTTTATATTATCTTGCCAAAGATCTAAGCGTTGTTGATCATTTAAAATAAAGATGTATGCGTGTAAAAACGAAGCAAAAACTATTTTCATTTAAAATCAAGATGGCGGCTAATACACCGGCGGAAATTAGCCGCTTATTTTATTACTAATGGTTAAATATTCGACAATTATTAGGAAATTAGCACTCGATGGTTCATCTAGCAATGGCTGAGCTGACTTCCCTTTGGCATATCCTTTTTTTTTGGTTACGGGTGGAAAAACTCTTTATGAGCTTCTTCTGACAAGCTACATCAACTTGCGAGATGCAGCCCTGGGACGTGTCAGAAGGGTGTGAGGGACTCCAGCTTAAGGCTGTTTACCGCTCTAAAAAAACCACCCGGCTTTTCCTCCATTGCCATATGTTGTGATCGCGGGAAATTTCGCTTTGGCATATCCTTCTGTATTGTTTGTTATCTTATGTTCTAAATAATTGATTTTTTTTTCTTTTAATAGTATCTACTACTTGTTTTGATGTAATTTATCGATGTGATATCAATATTTTTGTTAACTAGGTAATAGCAAAATTTCTAAGCTCTGCCCTTATTCGCTTCATAAGTTTATTAGATACAACTGCAACGAACAATTTCCTTTGTACTCAGATGCGTGCATGAAAATATCATGCATAGCACTGCGTTTATAATTATAGATAATACGATAAGTTCGTTAACTTGACGCCCATATCCAATGACCATGTAAAAACCCGCGTCAGTATTCTGTTTATTTATTACAAGCTGACCCGGTGAATTGTATACCGTCCATTAGTCGGGGCGCACACGGCACAGGGTACGCGTTCCAACGCCGCTCCGCACGCGTTGTGGCCAGAGATTGGCAAAATGTAATCTGATTAATGGTTAACGATTACAAAATGTAGTCGTAATTTTAATTTTCTTGCTCTGTAATCATGATTAAACACAATTCAAACATTAAGAAATTGTGTGTGTGCAATGTGGGATTCTGTAGTGTTTAAAACGTAGATGAGCAAAATGCAGTCATATTAATGGTAAAAAACGTAAAATGTAATCGTAATCATTGTTATTAATCTGATTACATTTTGCCCATTTATGGTTGTGACGCTGGAGCGATATAGTCTTTTCCAATATATCACGGAGCTGAGCTGACTGGGCGTTATATTAAAAGACAGATTACTTAAGAACGTTATATTACTACAGTTACACAGGCTTGTCTTACGCTAGTTCTTATTCATAGACGCAGTGATGATCTAAGGCATAGACAATATAATCAATATAGAGACGTACCTGATACAATACATTTTTAATAAGTTGCCTCGTAACAGAGTGTGCCATTCAATGCGATAAATCTATGCACTGCAGCGCATCGTGTGCACGGACTCTTACAGTAGCTGCGGTGCCCTAGCGATTATCGGAGCGGTATTCAGGAAACGTGAGTGATCGTTGGTTTGTACCCCGGCACGTACCTTTGGGTTTTTCTAAAAAAACCCCGGGGTATGTACCTCTAATTGCTCCAACCGGACCTCGGAAACGGAAAAGCCTTGTTGAGGCTACTTCTCTGAGAAGGGTACCTCTCAGGCGGTGCGCCGGGCCCTGCGCAAAGTATGTGGTTAGTCCCTAATATTGTCATCTCTGACTTTGCTCTGTTAATACTTGGGCTATGCTCAAACTCCTATTATATAATTTCAGTTTCTTTTTTTTCAAAAACCAACTTGTTTTCTAAGAGAAGTTAACGCAAAGCACCATATGTAAACCTCAGCCCAAAAGTTATAACAGCATTATACAGGGATATAGGTAACTAACGCAAAACCTCTTAAGGGTGACTTTGGTATATCAAGACTAACCACTTTTGTTTTACGACTTTTTATAATTTAACCTTTTTTTCCCCATACAAAAAAATAAATAAATCAAATTTGCAGTTCTGATCTTCTTAATACTCTGAAAGGCGGCGCGATGCAACTGGGGCAGACGATTTCGTAGCATCAGCTGACTGAACTTTAAACATAGAGCTAACGATTGATAGAAAGCCCTACTAAAACTAAAAAATATATATATCTTAGGATGTGTTAAGTTTTGGCAAAAGTCATAGAACAAAAGTTGTTAGTCTTGATGTACCTAAGTTACCTTTAACAGGTTTTGCGTTAGTTACCAGTAACGTTGTATAATAACCAATATTTATAGAAATGTTCGTCTAGATTTTCCTATCAAGGTCTGCAGTCATGTATCAATTATATCATTCATAATTGTTGTAATAATTTACAACCACGATAAGATACATATCCGAAGTGAAAAATTTCCATACCCATTCAATGATTTATAAGAAAGTAAGCTGACAAAAATGTCGGCCATGCCGTAAAGTTTCGATAAGACCACAACTGAATAATCTCATCTATTCTGCTATTATTCATGTAATTTATTGCTTATCAAGCTAGCATTATCAATATGATAATTACGAAGAATTCAATATTACATTTTAATATAAATCTTGTGTCAATAAATTAATTACAGATTATGACCGGTGGTGAGTTGGTAGAAAGACATGGATTTTGTGGTTTTAGTGTTTATTGCACTTTTTTGACACAAAGAACTGCGAAGCACAGCACGTACTCTAGCTTTGGGTTCCGGTAGTCGACTGCTTTAGTTAGAGCATCCCTTGAGTGCGCGCACCCCTTACCCCCTGCGTCCCGTAACACCCTAACGACCCTTAGGGCGTTTAACACAAATACGTGTCGTGCGGCGTCTACATGCTATAAAATATAAATTAAATTTATACACTGTATTTAACATATAAATTAATACATACATTATTTACATTTTAAAGTAAAATACAAAAATATACCTACAAATATATAATATATATTTTGGGAGTCAAAGTTGCTCGCGTCCGTAGGCTTTACCCTAGTTTCCCTACACGTGACTCCTGGGTGGTGCTAAACGAGCAGCAGTGAGGTGGTAGGGCGTCGGTGCCCGTCTGGATCGCAACCACAGTACATGGGTGTTAAGTCCGTCATAGTGACCAGTTTCGGCTTGTCGCGTTTTGGGATCAGCTTGCGTATATCCCTAGCTCATATACCTAGAGACCTTCAGTCGTGGTATATGTGGGCCGACATGACGGTGATTATCAATGGATTTTCATCCTTTGATAGTCGCTTTCGTTTTTGGACTACATTGCACTTACCATCAGGTACTCTGTAGCCACTATGTCAACAAGTGTAAAAACATATATATATATATATATATATAAATGGACGTACGAGAGCGAGGCTCAAGGCACCGATGTTAGGAGCACAATGTGAGGAACCTTTTAATAATGAGCGTCGTGTCGAGTAATACTATATCTATATTCTGCAACCGGCCCTTGATCCAACAACCAAGCGAAAGCCTCTTGAGATGGTAATCGAGGCTCTTTGCGATCAGACTGTTTGCTGTCTAAAATCTCTACTTATTGTGATTTAAGAAGCTAAAGCTGAAAACATTCGAAGAATAAAAAAATCAAATCAAATAATTTATTGCCCTCCACACTGTATACAGACTATGGGCCCTGTTGGGCATGGCACCAATGTTACCCAGTGGAGGCCTGCCAAGGCCGTGCTCGCCGGGCTGTAGGAAGCATACGGATACCCAGGCTCGGCGAAGGCGAAGAGTAGGCTGTGCTGGCTCCCCTGTGGGTTTTAGTCGATAAGAGTCACGTTAACGAGGATTTCCACCGGGTTAACAAAAAAAAAATGGTATTCCTTCCCTAGATTCTCTTATTGTTTCTCTATAAGCCTTTGTTTCGTACAGTTTATTAAACGTAAGAAGTTATATTCTATTATAGATAAACTATTGCATCCGCTTAGAGCTCACGTATGAAATTATAAAAGTGGGGATTGACTTGTAACATTCATTCTCAAGGTAGTCACTTCCGAAACGCTGGTAGATCACCCGTAGGGTTAGTATTTTATTTGGCTGGCGGTCCAAGTCGAGGTTCCTACCCACAGGGGTGCCCTTGCATTGCCACCCAACCCAAAAAACTCGCTGGCTGAGCACCTTCTGCGCTTGCCCCCTGAGCCCGATTGAACAGTAAATGCCTTTCCCGGCATCCAGTAGTTAGTTCGCTTTAAAAAAAAATGTAACATTCAATGCATTGGTTTAGTATGTTTGTACGTCTATGATCGAAGGTAGGATTCGAATTCTGGCCGTTGGTACTCAGTAATGACGACCCAACAGCGGTTGACAGGCCGCGATGTACCGCTCTGTAACATTTGACGGGCTACCCTCAGTTATTCTAGGCAAAACCCGCCATTCGGGCTTTACTAATAATTCTGATAAGATGTAACACTACCGGGGGCCCTTCACGAAAACCAGCGCTGCAGACTTCCCCTGTGGCAATAATTCATCTGTAGCTGACGGAGCCCATTTTCGCCATGTTTATATGTGATTGTATTTTCTTTTTTCTGTATGTTTATGTTACTGTATATACATTTTTAGTTTTTTTTGTTAGTTTGTGGGGAAACAAATACATTTTATTTCATTTCATTTTAATTTACTATATAAAGGTCGTGAGTACCGCTCTAGACATTCCACTCCAACGCAGCCTTGAGTTTTCGATGTTGCATCGCAAGGTAGTCGCTTCCGAAACGCTAGCAGATCGTCCGTAGGTTTTTTCCCTGGCTGACTGCCCAAGTCGAAGTCCGTACCCATAGGGGTGCCCTTGCGTTGTCACCTAAACAATAAATCACTGGCTGAGCCCCTTAAGTGTTGTAAAGGCCTGTCACAGCCACCAATGTATTGTCCTGTCAAAAAAAAGTCTAGATATCATTTGATCGACAACGGTTGGCCGGTGCACGTTTCACAGAGTAATCGTTTGCAGTGTTAATTTTATATGTCCCTTTTGTTAAATTAAACTGACATAGCGATGGCGACCATCATCGGATTTTCATCCCTTGGTGATCGATGTCGTTCTTGGTCAACACTGTACTTTTCATCAGATGCAATGCAGGCATTTTTTGGAGCTAGTATAAAATAACTAACTTTACGTACACCCAAACGTTGCAAGTCAATCTCCGCCCTAAGTAAAATTACGCCATTGTCAATCTCGTTCGTACGTCGCCATTGTGTAATGTCATGCTACTTTTGTAATAATTTTATCTTCTTCTATACTTTGTAGTAAAACATTTTTATACTATATTCGGTCGCATCATCCGACCATTGCAATGATCAATTTTTAATTTATATGGATTTAATTCACTATTGGCTTATTTATTAATAAGAAAAGATATAATTATTATAAAACATTGGAAATAATATACTAAAGATACACTTAAATCAATCAAGTTTTCACAGTATGCTGGAGAATACATAATACATACAATCGAAACAGACTAATAACATACAAAATACAATGACAATAATAAAAAAAGCTATATTACATGAATTGATGGACATTGCCGACAATACGTGCTGATACCGAAAAAACGTCCATGTCCGTATAATATGAGGGAATCATAAATTAAATGGATTTTGAGCTACTCTCACGTGTCTCTCGAAACCTTCAAGGGTGTGCCTACTTGAAAATAAATGACACTGAAGATGACAGTAGCATATCAGAGGGCCGAGATCTTAAGTCCTCAAACATTTTTGTCTCGTAGACCCATTGTGTTGTTTTTTAGTTTTAGATAGACACCCTGCAAATTGTGATATTGTACTTTCCAAATTCATCATATTAAAATGTGTTTTAACTGAATTCTGACTGTACGTATACAGGAGAAAACTAATAAAAATACATGCTAAGTTTTATATATTTATTAATGAAATTCAAATTGGCAAAACCAAATTAAAATGTATTATGTGTCTATTATTAGGAATCAAAGATGATAAATAAAACACTATGAGGAATAAGACTCCTCAGTCAGAACGACAATCTCATTCCATCCCAATTAACGGCCGAAATTAATAACATATCCTATCCCCTATCTTAGATTTGTTACTATAGCAACTATATTGCATCTCTTTTCGCAGCCACAGGATTGAAAGGGAGAGATATAGCTATCAATCTACGAATTAAAGATAGATCAGTTATTAATTTCGGCAGTTAGAGTATACATTAGTGATGCCACGAATAGTGAATTGGCCGAATACCGAATATTCGGCAACGCTGTAGGCCGAAGCGCCGAATATTCGGCCGCCGAATATTCCTGGAAGTAGCGTGCTTAGTAATAATAATTATCTTTATTTCAACACAAAACTTATGCATATACACAGGGTGATAAGTCTCACCAATTAAGTAAATCTTGTCTCTAGTGAGACTTGCACTTCCGTTCGGGTTATTCAGGGGTGTTTTGTGTTTTTATACGCATATTAACGGTATAAGTTTATTAGTATGTGTGTGAGCGAGAGAGAGAGAGTGTGTGTGTGAGAGGTTATTTTCTGAGGCTGGTAACATTTACGATGAAAAGCGTAATCGTTTGCTATCAATAAATGCTGAAAAGCTTGTTTTTATACATCACAACTTACCACTGATCAATTTTAATTACTAAAGTGTTGTAATTTGGAAATAAATTCATAACTTTGAGTAATATAACGTGTCTTTTTTACATGATTTGGTATTCGGTATTCGGCCGAATAGTACGTATTATTCGGCCGAATAGCGCATAGCAAAAAAAGTGGCCGAATAGGCCGAATACCGAATAGTTGCCGAATATTCTGGCATCTCTAGTATACATATCCAGGCAGATCGAATGCGAAATAACGTGAATGGGCCACGAGGCTCTTTAAACAACTTTCCATTTATCCGCCGCCCTTATCGTCGTACTATATA
The DNA here is from genome assembly GCA_036320925.1 of Automeris io. Lineage (NCBI taxonomy): Eukaryota > Metazoa > Arthropoda > Insecta > Lepidoptera > Saturniidae > Automeris > Automeris io. Next base: position 15,141,307 of record JAUDJH010000005.1, read on the forward strand.
TAGCTCATGAATGAAATAAGAGTACGCCAGAGCGCTGAACCGCATCATATAAGCAATCCTCACTACCCAGACACCTTACGCGAACGCTATACGAACACACTACACGTCAACGATTCCCTGTGGAACACGACACGACATGGACACTGAGAATCTAAATATATATAACTCAAAGGTGACTGACTGGCTGACTGACTGACATAGTGAACTATCAACGTACAGCCCAAAACACTGGACGGATCGGGCTGAAATTTGGCATGCAGGTAGATGTTATGACGTAGGCATCCGCTAAGAAAGGATTTTGATCAGTTCCGCCCCCAAGGGGATAAAATAGGGGATGAAATATTGTATAAATCTTCTCAGATTTTCGACTATAATAGCTTGATAGTTTTAGCGCCTAATGACAGATTAGCCCCTAATTTTTTACACACGCTAAACAAAAGTAAAGCCGCAAAAACTATACCTAATTAATTATAATACTTTTTAACACGAGCGAAGCCGCGGGCAAAACTAGTAATACATAAAATCACATCGTGAGACAATTACAGATACAATTGTCGAAAAAGAATAAGCGACAAAAAATCGTGGGAAATAGCGACATGTTTATGTTAGAATGACTTCGTGTTTAGCCGCTATAATGACCCTATACAGTACTTACACATCAACGCGAACAAAGGTCGATTTAAATATGAAGGCGCATATAGGTTTCTGACAGCGGCTGCGGTCGTTCTGTATGCATTTGATGGACTACCCTCAATTATTGTGAGCATCACCCGCATACAGGCAGGCCCAGAGGCCTTACGGGCTCTATTATATAAAGGTCTTGCGCACTGCTCTAGGATATTATTTAGTCAAGAACCCGGTGCACGTGTTGCAAAGTAATCGTTTGCACTGTTCTTTATATATGACCCTTTTGTTAAATTGCAATGGTTAATGTTCTAACAATGGGATTCGATAGTTATAGCTAATTCTAGGTTTGCGTAAAAATATATCAATCAAAGACCGAAGTTAGAATCTATTTCGGAGTGTTCTGAAACGTAATCAAATCTAGTATAAATTAGTTATTCCACGAAGTAATTACCTAGCGATCTTTGTAACATATAAATTACTAGACTAGAAGTCTTTAAACTAAGAAAACAACAAAATACCATAAAACAGGTATTATCAAGAAATATTGCCAAGTATATTAAAAGTGTTAATGTATTTATAAAAATACTTAATTATGACATTTATTATATTCATTCGTTTGTTAGTCAAACAATCATAATTTGTCTTTATGGTCCAGAGATAAACATTGAAATATGAATTAGATAAAGTAATCACAGTCTTTTAATATTTATAGTATTTTTCTTAAGAGCGAATTATACAAACTTCATATGTTTAAGCGATAAATAAAGTCTAGTTCTGTGAGGAAAGCATAATTGTTATCACTTAATACAATAATTTAGTCCTTTAACTGTTTAAATCAATACATATAATGGAACTGTTCCTCTGTAACCTATATAATATTATCCAGAAGATAAAACATTTGAGAGCTTCTATATATCCCCACCTTACTGTAAAATTTAGCTTGCGCGATGTAGGTTTGTATAAATGTATGGAAATCGTTAATCAATATATACATAATTGAGCGTCTAGTTTCAAAACCCGCTAAAACGATTTTTCGTACAAAATTACTTAATAGTTCTAATAGTAATTTGAAATGTTTTTATCAAAGCAAATATTATATATGTTTTTTTTCTTTTTTGCTTATTTACTCTAGAATAATAATTTAAATACCTTATACGAATGTGATTGTTAAGTCAAAGATTAATTATATGTTTTTATAAATAATTGGGATTTGAAAAAAATATGTTATAGCGGGGTTTTGAAACTAGACGCCTCAATTATCTGTATGCGTTTGTACTTGCTAATTTCAGAAACGGCTTGACCGATCTTCGAGTTGTGACCACTCTAATACATATTTTTTTTTTGAAAATATTATTTGGCTTGTAATGAACGTAGGTGTTTTAATTTAAGTGAAATATATTTTTGTAAAAACTAGGTCAAACAGAATAGATGATAAATTTTGAGCTCATATTAGAATAATTTTTCTAACTTTAGGCTGTGATGTACGAAATAGAAAACTTAAAGGAAATTAAAAAGAGGAATAGTTATACTTACGAAGTAAATTATAAATGACATGTCTATGGAAAAAACATTTCAATACAGGAACGAAAATTTTGTACTGGAATCGTGAAATGGAGCGAACTATTTCGAAATTACTTTTGAAGAGCGTGGTTACTGTAATGAAAAATTATTTGAATTTAAATGAAGTAAAATTTTATTAGGTATCAATCTAAACAATTGTATAAACTAGAGCTAATTTGTGTTAATCATTTTTGTACGAAAGTGTATGGTAAAGGTGGTACAGTTTCATCCCTAAAGCATACGACGGGTTTTTTTTTTGTTATGTCCTATACCCCGACCCCGATCTTTTGGTCTATGCTCATAGATGGGCATAATGTAATCAGATTAATAAAAATGATTACGATTACATTTTACGTATTTTACCATTAATATGACTGCATTTTGCTCATTTATGTTTTAAACACAACAAATTCCCAGATTGTATACACATTTATCATTTTTTAATGTTTTAAATGAATTTAATCATGATTACAGAGCAAGAAAATTAAAATTACGACTACATTTTGTAATAGTTCATCATTAATCAGATTACATTTTGCCCATCTCTGTCTATGGTTAACACGTATACCAGTGGCTGAGGTCGTAGGTGTTTTTTGCTTGGCGAAAATCCTCATAGGATCATCCTGGTTGCACATGGGAGTGGCAGCCAATGTCTGCTAAACATGTACCATCTAAAAATCCTAAGGTGACTACTTCTGTGAATTAGCGGAGACTGCGGATCCTGTAGTAATTCGCTGCAGTTCCACACTGCCGCGTCTAACAGGAACGATCACGGGGGGAGGCCCCACCTCCCAATAATATAAGGTGTACTTTGGTAGAGCGCGTCACGATGATCCGCTAACTTCTCAAGGATTGCTAACCAGTTGCTCAGAGCCCCGAATCTAAGCAGGAAGATTGAATTATCTAGTTTTTTTTTGGTAACCCGGGGGAAAATCCTACATTGGACCATCAGGGTCACTGTGAGGGCAGCGACCCTGGTGTGTCAGACTCCTACTGACTAAAAACCCCCGGGGTGTCCCTCTAATCACTCCACCCAGGCCTGGGAAACCAAATTCGTCCAGTCGCCCGGGGAGCGAACAGCCTTATTCAGGCTTCCTCTCTGGGAGGAATGGGAATAAAGAGCCCACGCCTCCAGTACCTCTTTCATAGGCGGCGCGCAAGACACTGCGCACCACCGCCCTCTCATCCGGGCAGCAAACTCCCTCAAGTCTACTGCCCGACTATTGTTACCGGTGGATGTCACGCTCGCTCTGAGCAAGCGCGTCTCTCCGGCGCTGGTGAATTATCTAGTTTAACTTAAGTAGAAATAACTGTCAAACCGGAGCAGAGAAATTTAATAGCGTTTTCTTTTCAGCCAACTTGGCAACTATTTTCAGTGGCTTTGCACTGGGATGGACGTCTCCAGTGAACATCAAGTTGAACAGCACAGATGATTCACCGCTGGACTATCCCATCACCAGCGACCAGGTCTCCTGGGTCGGTTCGCTGGTCAACATTGGCGCAATATTTGGTAAATATTCTTTTTACGACCTATGAAAAAGTACAGTGAGTGTCATCGATGTATCTGAGGACTTAGATAAAGTAACATACTACGGGCATTAATGCAAGTAGAAAAGTGCAAATATATGGAATTTACAGATCGTGCCTACGTGATATTTCGAAAGCGTATGTTAATCACATACATTTTGCATATTTACTATATCTATCATAATATAATAAGTCGAATTGGGCATATGTCAAGTCACCCTATTTAGGTATCTAACTGAATAAATCGGTAACAAAGAATCTAACATATACGTATAAAAAAGTTGAAATTACTTTACCTAACGATTCTCACATAAAATAAATTCCCTCGAAATGAGATACTGAAGATAAGACTGACTGGAGTCCGCACTAACATTTTCACACTGAAAGGTTTTCGCATCAATCAAAGACTTTCACTGATTGTGCAGATAAGAATCCTAAGGATGTTTAGACGTATCATCCGCAACTAAAGCTCTTTATAAAGTTTGACGGTGCATGGAGAAGAGATGACGTTCTGGCGGCCGATCATCTACAAGATGGACAGAATTAATAAAAAAAATCTCTATAGACACAAATGAAGGCGTCAGCGAAAACCACAACCAACCGGTTCGACAATTCCTGACTATAACCACTCCGCCAGGAAAATAACTAATAAAATAATAAATAGTAGAAGAAAAATAACGATTCTCAACAGTTTATGAACTCGTTTTACTATATAAATTCAATATAATCTTTGTTTTAAACAGGACCTTTCGTTGGTGGTTTCGTGGCATCGAATATAGGGCGTAAATGGGGCCTTTTGACTTCGGTAATACCTCAACTGCTAGGCTTCATTCTTGTGACTACTGCGCACAACATTGCCATGATATACGCCGGCCGCATCAGCTGGGGTGTTGCCGTTGGTATGGTGTTCACGATTGTACCCATGTATTGCGCCGAGATTGCCACAGTAAGTTTTTTTTATGATTTAGTGATGAATCCACTTACTTACTTTACTTTCCAGGGCATTAGCGTACCATTGGCTGATAGCCTCGCGCTTCTAGGCATGGAGCTAACTGCGGACCTTAACTTTGGGCGTTCGATTGAAGCTAAGGCTAAAACAGCTGCTCGGAAACTGGGGGTTCTTTTCAAGGTTAGGCGGCATTTTACGCCTACCCAACTTCTTAACCTGTATCAGGCGCAAGTTCGGTCGTGTGTGGAGTATTGCTGCCATCTTTGGGATGGTTCCGCCAAACACCATCTGGCTGCTTTGGACTCAATTGATCGCCGAGCTCGGCGACTCATTGCCGATGAGGCTCTTACGTCGCGTAAACTACTCAGTTTGGAACACCGGCGTAAAGTGGCTTGCCTTTCGGTTTTCTATAGACTATACTCTGGAGAGTGTGCGGCTGAGTTGTTTGATTTAGTTCCACCCTCCCCCTTCTACCATAAATTGACGAGACGCCGTGCTGGTTTGCACCCTTTTGTGGTTGACATTCCTGCTGCTCGCACTAAGCGATTTGCCTCCTCCTTTTTGCTGCGTACCGCGAAGGAGTGGAACTCGCTTCCTGCGTCGGTGTTTCCGGCATCTTATGACATGGGAATCTTCAAACGTCGAGTGAATCGGTATTTGCTGGGTGAGCGCGATCCATCGTCGGCCTCATCATCACTTTCCAGCAGGTGAGATTGAGGTCAAGCGTAAGCCTGTATGTAATAAAAAAAAATCCGGTGATGGGCTGTGTCCGTCCATCAAATGCCTATTCATTCTTCTTTTAAAGGCTCCTAAGTCTTAAGAACTTAGAAATATGGTCGCTGCAAGCATGTTCCACTCCTTATCTGTTTGTATAGTGAATGTACAAATGAATCTTTTCGAACGGATATAAGGAACGCCTATCATTCGCGGGTGTCTGACACTGCGTCTAGCAGTTTTAAGGTGATAAGGGATTGATGGAAATAAAAATTAAGAAAAAAAACGTTTATTAAAGACACATAACCAACACATAAACACACATTTAGATATAGCAATATAAGAATAAGAGATAGCGTACCACAATATCTGTGTAGCCTCTGTACCAATTTCGAAAAGCACTCAGCTCAACGTGGCCTGGGTGACGCTGTTACATGACTTCCAACAGAGGCTCCAGGCACATTACACGCTCAACATCATTCACAGCCAGTTTCAGCTCACTTGCGGAAGTGTTCATGTTTTTAAAATCAATAAAATATTGTTTTAGGACGACAGTCGCGGTGCTCTGGGATCATTTCTCCAACTCTTCATAACTCTGGGCTTCCTGTTAATATACAGCGTGGGTCCGTTCGTGACCTACGGCGTTATCCAGTACATGGGAATGGCTGTAGTTGTTATATTTGCTATCCTGTTCTTCTTCGCTCCTGAGACCCCGATGTACCATTTATATAAAGGTTTGTAATTTGTAGTAATTTAACTTAGTTAAATGCAACAGCGCATCATCTACATTCCCACTTTTTTAAAACTAAAAGGAATGAAAATAGTTAACAGGTTACTTGATAAAAAATGGACGCTGTCACCTATAGCCTAGTGCAACATAATGTTGTCTTTGTGCTACCGACTTTAAAGGAGAAGAAGAGAGAAATGAGCTGGAAATGTCCCGAAATGTTCCTGGCAAAAGCAAGTCACTTGGAAGGTCATTGTACCCCAGCCGATCCACTACTGGACATAAACCTATCTCAATTAACGTCAATTGAATCAAGTCTTCAGCTATCCGTTTTCTACTAACCACCCTTTGCAATTCCTCTCTATGTTTTCACTACAAAACCCTCCGGCTCCAATGACCATTGATTCTTCCAACATATGTGGGCAGTTATCACTCCAGCTTGCAATTCCGGCGAGCCAATTCGGTAGCTTTAGATCGTTGTCGAAGAACTTCCTTACGGATTTTATCCTTCGGAAAAATCGTTTTACTAGAAAGTAACCTTGTTCATACAACATATCAATATAGACTGATTTACAAACAAAGGTTAGATGCCCATCACACGTGATAAAAGATGAAGATGAGCCTGATGATTGAATATTTTTATCCAAGAAATGCATACTTACTTCTCTTTTAAAGCCTCCTAAATTTTAAGAACGTGAAGAAATTGACGCCGAGAGCATATTCTAATCCTTTATTATATCCTGTATTATAGATATAAGGAATCGTGGAGGATAATTAAATACTACTTAATGTTAATGTCCAAGATCACGTTTAATAGTCTTGTTGTAAAAAGGGAAAATTGGATTTAACTCTTCAATTCCCAGTGTCACTTGTAGGTGACAGTAGTTCAATATTTATTTTCTACGACATGATAATTTATTTTTTAATTCTACCGTTATTACAGCAACTTACAAGAGTAAAACTATTCATATATTTTTTCACAACGTCCAGTGTCACCTGTATGACACCTTGCTAAAAGTAGGAGGGTAGTTTTTTTTTTAATTTGATTTTGTCTTCGCTGAATGTATCTAAACTATTTGAGTAAAAGAGAAATACAAAATTAACATAAACGTAGACTTGGGAATTGAAGAGTTAAAGAATGAAATGTATTGAATTTTCTGTCATGAATATCTCTATTGGAGACTGGGATATTCTATGAAACTTATCTTTCAGATAATACCGAATCGGCAGCTGAATGTCTTGCCACTATCCGAGGTAAATCGAGATCTGGAGTCCAGGCTGAAATTGACAAGATGTCAGCAGAAGTCAAAGCGTCACTAGAAAAGACCGCATCAGTAAGTATAACTAAACTCAATAATCTTTCTGTTCTCTATTTTTACCCTCCTACATATTTAGGTATATCTAGCTATTTGTTTACATCTTTTATATTACACAACATATCTGTATATGATTTATAAGTAGTAATAAAATAAAAAACAGCAGAGCAATATTGAATATAAAAGAATTGAACGAGATCTAAAAAGACTTTTTAGAATTCCAATATGGTTTGCTCTGGCTAAACTTTAAAAATTATCTTTAAATCTATGTACTGAATTGTAGGTTATTCAAAAACGACCAAACCTTTACTACATCTTCCAACCATTTCAAAGACGGACGTCTCATGCTTCGTTCACTCAATTTTCGTAACTCTATCTGTTAGCACCTCGTCTAACCCAACCAACAAAGTGTTTAACCCAATTTTACTTAAGTCTATTATCCAATGACCAATATCTTGGATGAAGCTTCAACCATTATTGGCATATGCTTTATGCTTTTTTTTATGGTTTTTTTTTAGTGTTTACTAATAGTTTTACCTGCACAAATAAACTGGAGCTTGTATGGAGGATACCTTTTTACACATGTGAACAATCCCTATATAAGCCACGTCACCTAAATCCTCGCATGTATACAGCCTATATATAAGACAAATGGCTGAATTCTGATCACTTTCAGTTCACGGATCTCTTCCGAGGAAATAACTTCAAAGCGTTCTACTTGTCAACCATACTGATGACGGCACAACAACTCTGCGGTATCAATGCCGTATTGTTCTACATGGCGACGATTTTCAAAGCTTCCGGAGCCAGTCTCGATGCGGCCATTGCCACCATCATCGTCGGAGCGGTTCAGGTGATTATAAATCCTTTGATTCCTAATACCTGAAAGTAATTAAAAGTCAAATTTTAAAGAATACACACACTATATCCGTATAAACACTTAATTTTAATATTGATTCTGTATTGTAGTGGTATTTTAGCTCAGTGTAGTTACATTTTTTCCTTGCAATCATTTCAGGCATAGATATTATTGAATAATTCTTTAGGACATGTCTTGAATAGACTAAATTCAAAATGGCGACTAAATTCCGTCTGTGCATTAGCTGCTATTTTCATTTTAGAAATAAATCTAACGAAATCTCCACCATTTTAGTTTCTTTTTTTTTTAATAGTGATAATCAAAGATATTGTAAATTACATTTTCTACAACCTTAGTTTTTTCTACGATTTATATCATATAAATAAAAGACGTCGCAAAGTATAGAAACTATTTTTTCTCGTTTTTATTACCTTTATGGCATAATTAACCCAAATGAATGTTGTAGATGCTTTTTACTATAATACAAATTTGATCTTTACTAGTTTCAGTATTTTATCTCTTAGCTTTAGAATTACAAACAGTTTAAGACTTAAATTCATCAAAAATATGGAGCTGTTTGTCATAAGACGTTTTAAAATAAAGTTTTATCTTAATCTCCTAGGTCGTTGCCTCGTCCATAACTCCACTGGTCGTCGATCGCCTCGGAAGAAGGATCTTGTTATTAATCTCGTGCTGCGGCACTGCTGTTGGACACGTAAGTTTCAGTCAGACGTAACCCTTTCTATTGGATAATCTGTACAGTCCATCAACTTAAAGTATAACACTGAAGAATCCTATTAAAATAAACCCTGCTATATACAGTAATAGAACTATAAATACCTCTCAGCTCGACCCAATGTTCTTTATATGCAAACGTATGAAGCATACTGTATTGCAATAGAAATTTCCTCCAGAAGCATTGGAGTTACCAATTATTTATTTTAAATTCCCACCGGAATAAACATGTAATATTGTGCAGTATTTATTTAATTAAAAAAAGATATTGTTCAATCTGTAACGTATGATATTTTAAATGCTAATGTTTGAGAAACTGGCTTTTAGGCGATTTTGATCTATTCCGAAGTTCAGTAAATTTCATGTAGGTTAACATGTTAAATTTTTAATTTACAATTTATGTAGATTTTTTGGTTTAATTTTTATTATTTTCTTTCTCTATCAGATTTAATTTTATTGTAATTTAGTTTTTTTTGTTTTATGTATGATTGAGCTTATTTATGCATAAGTATTGTTTTGGTTATTATTTTTTCTTTGTAATGGTATATGTGTAAAATTTAAGAGTTTCAAAAATTTGATAAATAACTCCTCTAAGCCCGAGAGAAAGTAATATTTATTTGTCGGTAACTCTAATAGAAAAATGAATCTGTACGGAATTGACATAATGTGTCGACATGATACGAGTAACTCGAAAGCTTCTGTCGATTCTATAGAATTTTCACTTTTCTATTATCGTTATCATTGAAGGAATTTTATTTTGTCTAAGCCCTTTAGTCTACATCTTTATATCTCTAACAAGTAAGAACTCAAGTTCTCAGTATGCAATTTGCTATAATATGATTATTTGTTTCAGGGTCTTCTCGGAATGTACTTCATCTTAGACACGAATGAGAGCCCAGTGGTGGAGAGCATTCGTTTCCTGCCAATTCTATCCTTGGTTCTGTACATCTTGACGTACTGCTGGGGTCTAGGGCCTCTGCCGTGGGCTATCCTCGGCGAACTGATGCCTATTGAAGTGAAAGCACTCGCTTCACCGATAGCAACGGCCTATTGCTGGACCTTATCATTCCTAGTCACTAGGTAATTTAAAATAATAATATTTATGTGCAAGTGATAATATTTCAAATTTCAAACATGATTATAATCCACAAGAATTTTATATATTATATCATTCACCCGGCGTTATCCAGGTAGAGACAATTTGCCCCGATGTGGGGGATTCATTTTTGAAAAAAGTCGAGACATGAATTATTAATTTCAAATAAAAAAACTATACATTTGTTTTCACAATGTTTACTTCAAAATTGACAGAATTTCAAACATACTTTTAACCCCTTTAGTATGAAATATTAAAAAATCCGGCCTTTGCCATACATATAACCCAATGTCCAAATTTCTTGTATCATGCCTTAGTAGATTAGGCACGATTATATGCCAGTCAGGACAAGTATGTTTAAGTGTATATTTAATTTTATACTGGCTCTATAAACTGACTAAACTAAACCTGATGAAGTTTTTACTTTTCTTCGTTTAGTACACTGTTGTAGTCCAATAACGACAGTGAATATAAAGGGAAACGAATCAAGGCGGGCAGTTGGTTAGGGAAAATAGTAATGGGAATAGATATGGCGTCTATATTTGATTTAAGATTTTTTTAAATGATTTCTAAAATCAGTCAGTAAGCATATCCATTTATACACCTTGATTATTTAATTGATCCTTGGCTTTCAAGTGGGTGTAGTATATGCTAACTAAGGCTTTTACTAAAATATCCCATTTGTTACTTACTAGGAAATTAGAATAATTGGGTACACTGGGTGACCCGCTTCGCTGGTTTACCAGATACCTTCCGGATCGAAGTCAAACCGTAACTGTCAAAGACTTTTGTTCCTCATTAGTTATAGTCACATAAGGTGTCCTCCAGGGCTTGAATCTTGGTCCTCTCTTATTAATTTATTTACTAATGATATTGTTCCTAAATTTGTTAATTCTAATCTTACTTTGTATACTGATGATATCAAAATTTTCAGAACGGTTAAAACGCTTTCCAATTGTTCTGCATTTTAGAATGATATCGATAGCCTTTGTTTTTATTGATGTGAAATGTAATGTCATTTCTTATACAAGAAATAACCATATTACTTATTACTATCACCTTAAGAACAATGTCTTGAAATATGTAACTTAGATGCGGGATCTGAATGTGTCCCTTGACGGTAAACTATGCCTTAATTACCATATCGACGGGTGAAAGGCTATTTGGCTTAAACGACATTTTTGGTGATATAGTAATATATACATATCTTGAAAATATATATGTTACTATATCACCAGAAAATTTCGCTTAAATCAAATAGCCTTTTACCCCTCAATATGATCACTGTAATTGCGAAAACATACTTAATTCTTAGGATGAGAAAAGCTTTTAAGAATCCTTTTACTACTATCCTTCTATACAACGCTTTAGATTGTTCATAGCCTAACGGAACCCTTGGGGCGCGAGTCCCACTGGCACTTGGACGCTTTTTTAATGTAATAGTTTATGTTCGAACAGGTACTTCAATCCCATAGCCGAGGCGACTGGTATGGGAGTGGCTTTCCTCATCTTCGGCGGCTGCTGCGTGCTTTCCTTCTTCTTCACTTTGTTCATGGTACCGGAGACTAAAGGAAAGAGTTTCCAGGAAATCCAGGAAATGCTGGCTGGAAAGTGAGTTAAATTACCACAGTATAGAAACTACTAGTAGGACAACGCCTTTGATCTTGTGAAAAATGCCGCCATCTTCTAACAATATTCACAAATTTTGTTTTTTTTTGATTAACATTATAACTCTTTGCTTATAAATTAATATATACAAAAAAAGGAATAATTTATAGCATGTGCCAATTCGGTCTGATTCGTTCATAATTGGTGCAATCGATCTTATAATGTTCAAAATTAATATAAATAAAAAATAATAATAAATATAATGATGTACCGAAATTATTGAAAACAAGGATGAAACGTTAAATAAATATATAAGAGTTATTGGAAATTTGCCATATAATTGATAGCATGTGAGGGAGAACCTAAAATGCTAAAATTGAAGCTATATATTTTTAAATACTTCAACGGGTTATAAGCGCGAATCAACTTACTTTTTATTTTATTATGGCTCAACGTTTGAAGTATTTATAATTAATACAAAATGTGAAAGTTTCAAATGAGTTATATCATGTAGACGCCGCCCGATACGTAATTGTATTACACGCCCTAAGGGTCGTTAGGGTGATACGAGACGTCGGGGTAAAGGGTGCGCGCGCGCAAGGGATGCTCTAGCTAAATCAGTCGACTACCGAGACGCAAGGCTAGAGTACGTGCGTGTACGTCGCAGTTTGGTGTGCCTTAAAGTGCAAATAAACAGTAAAACGCCAAAATCCGTTTCTTTCTACAACCACACCCACGACCACCGGTCATAGAGTTATATATTTATATTGTGACCTTTTGATATGGTTTAAAATTCTTCTTCGAAACATTTTTTAATAACCCGTTTTTTGTTACAGGTCCGAAAAGGAAAAATTTGAGAAGAATTAATACTCGGAATCATCTGAAATGAATTTATATTTTTAGATTAATTTATATGGATTTTTTTATATGTAAATTTTAGTTTATGCTGACATTTATAAGAGCTACTTTGAATTTACTGAAACGTTCAAAATTATATTTAGTTAATATCAAAGTATGTTGTTAGCAGTGGCGTTCATCCCACATATGCATAAAAACAATGCACACCTTAAAATAAATAAGTCTTGGTTAAATTACTAAAAGTTAATAACAAAAAAGGAAACATTAACATTGTAAATAATTATTTGCCACTAAAATATGATTATTCGTTTGCTTAAAGAGAGCACCAAAGTGCTGACATTGTAATAATATAATGTATCTTAAAATATTAACATTTTGTATCAGCGGGCTTCTAACAGAAATATTTGCATACCCGGTGTAGAATTGATACGCCCGCCACTGGTAGTTAGTCACCGATTTCGCTAACATGAACTTTGTGAATCTTAAGCTATACTCAAGTTCCTATTATATATTTCGTGTTTTATCAAAGACGAACTTATTTTCTGAGCAAAGTGCAAGTAAAATCAAAGTGGCATCTATAAATCTCAGTCTTAAGCCCCAGGCAAAGCCGGGTAGTTAGAATATTTCGTCCCAGAAGTGCCTGTGAGCAAAGACTCGGTTTTTAGAACTTTTATGTACATATCTTTTAACCCTTAGCACTCCCAGTGTTTTTTATTAAAGAGTGCAGCAACTCCGTGACATTATTTTGTTGGAGCATCGAAAAATAAATTTAGGTTTATTTTCTAACTGCAATGAAAGCATATGGCGCAATAACGGCGCCTACGGAGTTAATGCACTGATAGCGCTGGCTCAATAGCGGCGCCTACGGAGTGTAAAGGGTTAAACAAATATTTGTAACTATACATATACCAGTTTTTGTTTAATATATCTTTTCTGCGACTTTGTTTAAGTTAAGCTAAGTTAAGGGGGTGACCGACAATCGTTTTTAATACTAGTCAGCGATAAATGTTTGTCGATCAGAGACTCTAGAACGAATAACTTTGATAAAGTATTCGCAAGGTAAACCGCCTTACTCCGAGGGGTTTTGAATACGAAATATTTAGAAAAACATAAATCTTAACCTTCCAACCGCGGACATATTTTCTTCGAAAAATTGCGGTAAACTTTTATGCTTTATTTATATTCAAAATGCGGATTGTATAGATCAGACATAAAAAAAAGCAATCATTATACGTGTTGTGGTTAAAAACGAGTAAATTGCATGTGATTAGAGTTTCTCTAAATATCTCAGATTTCAGGACCGTTCTGATTAAGGTCGTTTACTTTACGATTACGTTATCGCAAATACTTGTACTAGGGCAAAACTGCGGTTTAAAAAAACATCGAAGTTACAGTTCATATCAGTACTTTTAAGTTAAATAATATATTTTATAACTGACATAGTACCATGAAAATCAGTTCATGCGTTTCTGCGTCGCACACAAACATCCGAATTAAGATTTTAGTAGAGACCATTCAATTTTTCTAAATATTTTTCTTTTATACCTATCATTAATCTTGTTAACTTATTGTAATTTTATCATTATAATGACAATTTTAATTACGTTTAGATAAATTTTACAAAATGTTTTTATAAAATTATAAAAATAGTCACTGATAACTTATAATCAATTGCAAAAACCCTATTTAATATATATTATTTTAAACATTATTCGATCATTGATTTGTTAAAAGTCCAGAAAAATAATACTTTATTATTGTTTAAAATAGTCTTTAGAATTTACAGAACGGTTTTGCAACTGAGTGTAAGATATATTATCTGTACAAAAATATATTTACGATTTTTGATATGTTGGTTTCAATCTGTGCGAATATATGTATATAACAAAAACAATCAACGACATTGCAATTCCATTAGTTATAATTATGTTATGTTTGAGTTTGTATGATTACCATGAAAAAAAAATAGGAAAGTATAAACGCCAAAACTTTTCTGGCGATTTTGTGATAATAGTAAATGTTTTTTATAATTTATTGTACATATATAATATTAATTAAACTCATTAAATCATAATAAACGTTTTAATTAAATGTTTTCATGACTTTTATTTGCCATCCAAAATGATATGTCATTTTGTTTGTCTCGCCTTCCTAATCCTTGTTTCTACAAGCACAAAATATGTAACTTCAACTCTGTTGACTTAACAACTCTGGCGACTTGCAACGACAAATTAAATCTAGTGTCAGCTTTAGCATGTAGACGCCGCCCGATACGTGCTTGTGTTAAACGCCCTAAGGGTCGTTAGGGTGTTACGGGACGTACGGGGTAAGGGGTGCGCGCGCGCAAGGGGTGCTCTTACTAAAGCAGTCGACTACCGGGACTCAAAGCTAGAGTACGTGCGTGTGCGTCGCAGTTCTATCATAAATTGTAATAAACACTAAAACGGCAAAATCCGTGTCTAGCAACTCGCCCACGACCATCGGTCATAGCTTGTATAAAATGCTATTTAGCAATGTACTGTAGTTATTGTCTCGCACTGAAACATTATCCTTTTTTTTTGTAACCCGGGGGTAAATTCTACTTTGGACCAACAGGGCCGATGTGAAGGCAGCGACCCCAATGTGTCAGACTCCTACCGATCAAAAACCCCCAGGGTGTCCTTCTCATCACCCCACCCGGGCTTGGGATCCAGATTCTTCCAGACACCCAGGGAGCGAACAGCCTCTTTAAGCTTTATTTTTCGAGAAGTCTGTGTAAAGAGCCCACTCCTCCAATCCTTTCTTAAGAACGCATGCCGGACACTGCGTGCCATCTCCCTCTCATCCGGGTGACAGACTCCCTGACGTCTAATGCACGGGGAAACATTATGCAGTTTTAACAACTGTCCAATTTAAAACACCACTGAGGTAAAATTAACTAACTTTAAATAAATAGCGTTTTATACAAGCTTAACCTAGATTTAATTTGTTGGTACAAGCTGACCTTAGAGATAAAATATATGTAGATAAAAAAAAAGTCGAATTAATCAAAATATTTTTAATCAATAATCTTTCTTACTATAAGTTACACATTAATCAGTCTTTTACATTTATTCTCAACAATTTTTCATATATATAAAACATAGAATTAGATTTCTATTCTTTGATTGTACAAACTACAAAAATATACTTTCCTCGACTGTACAATGTACATTATACTGATCTAGAGATTCTAAGATGCGTCAAATAATTTCAGATAACTTAAATAATATAAAAATAACATTTAAAACATATAAAGTTTTTACAACTAGAGATGTAACAAAAAATATCGATATCGAAATAGCACTCCTATTAAATGTAATCATATTCGGTTTAGTCAAAAAAAACGATAACAATTATTTATTTCTTTTCGTATAAACTGCACACTATTGATAAGGACAAGGTACTATCAAATCAAACTTTTCAAAAATAAGCAATAGTAACAGTTGAGCTTTACCAGAAAATTAGTCTTAAAAAAGTAAAGGAGTAGAAATTAGTTATGTAAACATTAAAAACAGTCTTTAATTTAATTATAGATATATTTTTAAAGGATTTTGTTGATCTTTATTGAAGATCCTGTATAGAATAATACGGGCCGGGAAAAATCAACATCGACAAAATACATGTTTAGCTTTTCATAGTTTTTAGGTTGAAAAACGAATCTGTCAGGTTATATTACACAATGTTATCTATATGTAATCGCAGTATTTCCAAAAAAGTTACTTAATAAGAAGCACAATAATAATATAAAACTTAATTTTTCTCTCAACAGTAAAACGTATTTTAATCTTACGATGTTTATTGTCTCGGTAGTAAGGTATATATATATATACACAGCCACTGAAGTAAAACAACAAAGAATAACTAGAAAATGAGTGAGATACTCGACTGTAGAAATAAGGTTAAAAGTATACGCTCTTCGATTAATTTTAGCATAAATACCTCAAAAATTTACTCAGCTTCTCGACATCGATATTTTTATACAAAAATTCGATTATCCCTATTCCCATTCATTCTGAATCCTTGCAAATACTGTCCATTAAAGTGACGACTGTGCATGTGCTAACGATATACAATCTTATAATTTCTTGCAGTTTTCAAAATGGCGTTAAATAATCTCTTTTTAAGACAAATAAGTATTATAAAATGAACGAGGTAAAAAGATAAAACCTTTAATAAGGTAAGAAAATACGGTAAGGTAGGCAAGTAACGATCTCGATTACAATTGAAATCCCAATCATCAATCAATACCTTAAAAATACATTCCTTTTTATCGATATCGATGTTTCTACACAAAAAATCCTCTATCCCTAATCTCGATCATTCGAACTCCTTAGAAATCTCATCCATAGCTGTCAGAACCTTGCAAATGCTCGCGGCATACACTCTTATATCAGAATTCCTCTCGATCTTCAAACTGGCACAATACAGTTTCTTGTACATATCCGTCATCCGTTCATAATCCTTATTCAACTTCGATCTGCAGTACTGGATAACGCTCTTCAATATGTGGTGCAGTCGATTCTCGAAGAGTGAGAGGAGGCTGTACTCATTCTTTTGCCTCCGCTCGGAGTCGTAAAGTTTCTGGTCTTTACTATCATCCTCCGTTTCTCTTTCGGAAATGAGCTTCATGACTGATTGGCACTGCCTTAGCAACTGGATTGCTGTCTGCAGAGATTTTAGCTTCAAATTTGGCGTCACTGGAATGTTTAAATCCACTTATAAACTAAGTTTGTGTTATGAGTTGGACAAAGATTTTTAAAAAATTATTTATAGGTGAACGCTTGACCTCAATCACACCTGGTTCTCACCAGGTGAAGATATAACGTCATACGTCATAAGAACTACCCCTCCCAGAGAGGCAGTCTCAATAAAGCATTTCGCTCCCCGGCCGTCTGGATGAATTTCGTTTCCCAGGCTCGGGGGGAACGATTATAGTGACACTCCGGGGATTTTTAGTCAGTAGTAGTCTGACACACCGGGGTCGCTGCCCTCACAGCGACCCTGATGGTCCTATGTAGGATTTTCCTAGGGGACGCCAAAAAAATGGGTTAAAGACGATATCATTGGAAGCGGTATACTGTTCCATATTGGCGGTATGCCAAGGCGATATGTCATTACTATTAAAAAGAGAAGTGTGGAAATTGTATATTGTACTAATTGAGGCGTATAGATTCAAAACCCGCTAAAACGATTTTTCGTACAAAAGTACTTAATAGTTCTGTTTTTATCAAAGCAAATATTATATATGAATTTTTTATTTTTTGCTTTTTTACTCTAGAATAATAATTTAAATACCTTATAGGAATGTGATTGTTAAGTCAAAGATTAATTATAAGTTTAAAAAAAAAATGTTATAACGGGTTTTGAAACTAGACGCCTCAATTCAGGGTTTACCTTCAGCCTGTGTTTCCAATATCGCAACATGCTCGCACTGCGTTGTAAGGAACATTGCGGACTCTTCCAACAGAGCAAACATGTTCGCAGCCTGCGTGTAATTTGTCCTGGTTGCGTTGATCAGGGTGCGCCTCTTGGGTCCCTCTCCTGTGGTCAACCTGTATAAACGAAATTTTTTATATCTCTCGCAGCTTATTTTATACCAGAGCTTAGAAAAATTAGCATAATAATATGATGATGATGATGTCCTAGCCGGATTCGGCCACGGCGACTGTTTCAACGCCGATTAAGAAAATCAAGGCCCAGTTTTCGGAAACAGTCAATTGCGCAGGAGATATTTAAGTGCATAACTGGACGCGCTGCCAGAAAAGCACTCTCTCGTCCGAGCTCCCTCAGGCCCGATGGAATGGAGAACCAGTACGATCGGGAGGGAGCGGGATGCGGGTTTGGTCGAGTTTTCCTTCTCTGAACACCTGGTTGAATTGCGGTGTTAAAGAGATACCTTAGTCGCCTTTTACAACACCTCAGCAAGAAGAGGTGGGTGCCATTCTATTCTGCCGGCAACCACCACGGCTAAACACAAATAATATAATAATAATATAATAATATATCACCACGCTATATCCCTTACGGGATGAGCAGGGATACACTAGTGGCTGTATCCACCCCCGAGAAGTCGGCAGTGCGTTGTGACGCGCTCCGCCGAAGTATACTAGGTGGTATCGGGGGAGGCGGCGTCTCCCCCCGTGATTGTGCCTGTCAGGCGCGGCGTAGTGGGGCTGCGGCGAATTGATTACAGGACCCGCAGTCCCCACTAATTCGCAGAAGCAGTCACCTTGGGGTTTTTAGCTGGTTAAAGTCCGGCAAACCCCGGCTGCCACTCCCTTCTTGGCCGGGACGGTCCTATGAGGATTTTCCTCAAGTAAAAAAAGTGGCTGTATCCACTGTGCGCTTATATGTCGTGCCCAAAGTGACCAGTAGCGCAGTTGATCGCCGTTCTCACAGCACTAATACACATGACATTTCTATCAAATGTCAGGCGGGTTTCCTGAGAACGATTTTCTTCACCGATGAGCACGTGGTGCTTAAAATCCGCACGTAATCTAGGAAAACCCAGCGGTACGTATCAGGATTCGAACCTACAAGCATTGGCGTTGCTGCGAATGGATACCGCTCAATTATCCACTAAACCACCAGAGATTTCAGGATACTGTTATTTGTGAATTCTTGTAACGAATACAAATGTAAATAACTATAATCCCTAAGAAATCATAAAGAAAAATTGAAGTGGAAATGAAAATTGATCCGCAAAAAATCAAAGGCGCGTAGCACGTATGGCACACGCTTGAATGGCAAGCAGATAGAACACCTTTTACGTAATTTTTGTTAAACGCGTATTGATTCGTACTTTATCCTGGCTTAGGACAGGCAAAATACCTAATTTATAATAAATTTTTATTAATTCATTAATGTCTATAATTGGCCATAAATATTATCTCTATATAAAGGGTGTCTCAGAATGTTTTTCATTTTTTGATGTTAAATAAAAAACAACATTATCCATTAAAACTTGTTTTATTTATTGTTAAATTAAAGAGCAGATCTTGAAGTTTATTTATGAAAAACAACCGTTTGCAAATGTTCACCATTTACTTGTTCACACTCATTTAGCCTGGAGCTAAAATTTTCAATCACTCGCTGGAGCATTGCTCTTGGAATAGCGTTGATTTCTTCAGTGATTCTTTGCTTCAAAACGTTCAGGTTTGGTGGCAATGGATTGTAAACTTTACTTTTTAGGTAGTGGTGCGTGTGAGTTGGCGAGGAAAATAGAAGGAATCCGGGAACGAACTTACTTGTATATTGTCCCGGTCCACAGCGCTGGTTCAGGCGTCCACACCACAATTTCACGCGTTGTTAGAGTAAGCAGAGCGTTCGAGTTGATACCAATTGTATTACACAGCGTTGTAGCGTTTTATATATTTTTTAAGGAGTTTATTACAGCGAGCGCGTTGTACTTTTCGAAGCGTTCGAACCCAGAGGGGAAAACGGATGAGGAAGGTAGGGGGATAAAATGTCGAGTGAGTGTTGCTAGTGTAAGGATAGATTATATAAGAGAATATATATTTAAATATTATAAATAAAGAATAAAAAATAAAATAAATGTAAGTTAATAATAAACGGCGCAAACATATCCCCCGGCCTGAGGGTATCCCTCAGAGAAAAAGAAGAGCGCAATTAAACAAACATAAAGCGGAAAAGCGTAGCGTTACAAACAAAATAATTACATTGAATTGGAAAGCGTTTACAAAAAAAAAAAGCGAATGCGTTTATTGAAGTGGTAGCAGAGATAGGCGTATCACTGGACGAACGTAACCACTCCGTCCTTGTAGAGATATAGCTCCTCAACAATATCAAGAGGACAGTACAGAGAAAGCGATTTGTCTACACGTATTATAACAATACAATCATTTTGAGTATGAACAAATATAGTATTAAATTTTGTTCTGCTTTGAAGTGATGTCAAGTGTACGAGACACCACCTGCGCCAGTATGATTGTAGGAGTTTATTTAGCAGCTGGTAGCGATTGAGCTTGTTCTTTGGAGAGTCACTGACGTCCTTGGCGGGTAAAAAAATTAGCAATGTTAAGTTTAAAGAATTCGTAAGAAGTAATGATTTTGGTTTAAAAAGCACAGAAAGCGGCTGTTCATAAATGTGTTTATTTTAAGACCTGTGTTGCATGGTTTATTAGTTTTTAATAAAGAGACATCATAATTGAGGTTATTGTTTTGAATAAAACGATAAATATATTTTTCAGCGTTTTCCAAGTCTGGAACTGGTGTTATTCTGTGTGTATAGACTAATTCAATAAAGCGTAATATAAACATAAGTGCGTAAATATATTATCCATTTGGATAAGCGTTCGGGTAATTCATAAAAATTGTTTTGCGTTTTAGTAATTAGAGTTATAAGCGAATAAGATACAGAATTTATCCACGAACGAGTAACAGTTGAGTTAGATTTTAATAGCGTAGAAACTAGAGATAATAAAGGAAGCGGACCTAATATTCGAGTGGTTACAGAGAGAATAGTTTGTTTAGTGCATTTGACATTATTTGCGTTTATTTGGAAAAATAAAATATCTTCCTTAGTTTCCACTGTAATTCAATTATTTTAGTAGGCGTTTTGATATAGAAATTAATAATGTTTTCAATTTTTTAAAAGTACTATTATTAGATAAGCATTTAAAAGGCTTAAAACCCCCGGCCATGAGCAACTGCGTTAGCTGGCGATATAATTCTGCAGCCACCTCGACTGATGGTACTGAGGACACGTAGTCATCCATATAGAAATGGCGTTCGAGTGCCCATGCCGCGGCAGGGTAGCGCTCACGTTCGTCATCAGCTAGTTGCTTGAGAACGCGCATCGCTAGGAAAGGTGAACTTGACACACCGAATGAAACGCGATTAAATTCATATGTGCGAATAGGATCATTTTCATTAAATCTAATGCGTTGTTGCGTATGCGTTGAAAGCATTGATGATCAGGCGATAATTTTAATTGAAAATACATTTTTTTAATGTCTGCGGAGAGAACTAGCGAAAATAATATAGATTGGTTTGTAAATTTGGTCTATCGTGTAAAATATCATTAAGAGATTTAGTTGAAGCGGTTTTAGCGTCTAAAACTATGCGAATCTTTGAGGTAGCTTTGTCCGGTCTGGTCGACCTGGTGCGAGCTGTTCCACTAAAGATAGATGTCCAGTATCTATATATTCGCTTT
This sequence comes from Automeris io, assembly GCA_036320925.1. Classification (NCBI taxonomy): domain Eukaryota; kingdom Metazoa; phylum Arthropoda; class Insecta; order Lepidoptera; family Saturniidae; genus Automeris; species Automeris io. Next base: position 15,163,079 of record JAUDJH010000005.1, read on the forward strand.
TAGTGGCGTTGTATCCGTCGCGTAGCATTGGGTTTGAAATTAGTTTTTTCTCCAAATGTAATAAACGTAATTTTGCCTCAGATTCTGATGTATCTAATTTAGTAGGATCTAAATTTAATGGAAGATTAACATTGTAGCGTACAGTCGCGTCGCGTGAATAATTATTTAAAAAGTCGCGTTCACATTCTAAGTTATCTGGGTTAAAATGTTTTTTATTTGGTGTGCTATCTAACTTCCAGAAGCGTTGAGTTAAATTTTCTAAGCTAGGTTCAACTAATGTGTGAAATGATTTTATTTCAGAGCGCTCTATGCATTCCGTTTTTCCCATAATAACATAACCTAGAGTAGTCTGCATAGCAATAACAGAAGAATGCGGGATTCTCACTTTGTGATTTCCTAAGAGGAACGGAAAGAGTTCACTGCTTATTAAACAGTCAATTTCCGACGGCGAGCAAAATTCATTATCGGCTAAAGGCAAGTCGCGAATGTGTTGTAACATATCAGTACTTACCGTAGAGTTTGGAATTCTGTCCGATATTGAGTCTATGACGCGTGCATTGATTGTATATCTACAGCGAGTATCAAATCGTGAATGTATCATAAACTGCGTATGTCCAATAACAGATTTTTCTGTATGCCCTAGTCCTTGCACTACGGAAGGTGCATTCAAAATATTTAATTTCAAGCGCTCACAGCAAGATTTCGTTATAAAGTGACTCATGGAACCACTATCTAAAAGTATTCTTATTTTAAAGCATTCACCATCACTATTATACATGTAAACAATTGCAGTGGGCAATAGTACGGTAGATACGTTAGAGTCAACTTTATTGTCGCGGGTATTTAATAAAGTAACATCATTGCTGCGTTGTAAAGAGTGAGCGTTAGGTACGGAGTTTGTACTTGAATCAAGCTGCGCGGCTGCAGTCTGTGATGACTCATATATACGCGGCTGCGTTGCGGTAGCGTGGTAGGCAGAACTGTTTCGCGAGGCAGGCGGAGCGCGTTCGAGTACAGGTGTCGAACGATCTATATGCAATTTTGTATGATGCATACGATTACAAATTGCACATCTATTAAGTGATTTACAAAATTTAGTATAATGAAATCCTAAACAGTTTATACAAAAGTTATTTTGTTTTGCATAGTTATACCTTGATGAAATATCTAACTTTAAAAAGGCGTCACATTTATAAAGTGGATGAATATTTTCAGTTTTACAGCATATGCATTTAGGTACGGCGTTATTATTAACTATAAAAGTTTGTACGGAATTTTTATTTTTTATTTGTGGAGATAATTTTGTATTATTCCGAAATTTATTATGAGCGGGTTTAAAAAAAGGTATTGAGTTCGATATCGTTGGCAAATTGAGAATTTTACTTTGGCTTTTTATAAATTCTGTTAAAGAACTGAATGTAGGTATTTTAATACCTCGTTGAGTTTGTTCGAATAATGTGACAGTTTCGCGGTCGAGTTTTGCAGTAGCGATATATGTAATAATAAAATCAGCCAAATTTTCTATTTTTAATTGTTTTAATGCGGCGTGTGCGGTACAAAATTGTTCGATAAATGTTTCTAGCGAGTTATGTGACGGATGCTGATTGCCCTTGAAATTTAACATTTGTTCTAAGTACATAGAACCTAAACCACGAGTATCTTCATACTTTTCTTTGAGCATGTTCCAAATTATTTCATAGTTGTCAGCTACGGGTTGAATAGATCCACAAGCTGTCAATGCTTGACCAGAGAGTTTACCGATTAAATACTGTATTTTTTCAGCGTTAGATAAATGTGGGTTGTTGTGAATTAATGAACTAAAGTTCTCATAAAACATGACCCATTTATTAGGTGATCCATCAAATGACATCAAATCCAAGCCAGGCAATTTTTTGTTCAACCGTTCGAATTTAAAATTCGATTGCACTTGTTCTGCAGCGTTATTCATGAATGTTTACGTTTGAGACAATACGGGAGTAATTTCGCTCTCGACTGACTTGATATGGCAGTATAACTCGTCAAATGATAATAAGGCGGCAAAATCGGGTTTGGTTTTAGGATTATGAGTAATTATTGCGATATTTAATTGATCTAAAACCTCATTAAAGTCCGAGCGTAATTTTTCTAATGATTTCAAGCGAATGAGGAACATTTTTTTTGCATTTTCATCCGAAATATTTAAACTTAAATCGTACATGTTTTGTAAAATGCCAAAAAGGCTTTCTTTTTTGGCTTGTAACATTACTACGGTAGTATCCATGTTTGACTGCGTTTTAAATTTAATCGAAGCGTTTATTTAACAGGATTATGTTCTGTATGTTTTCACAAACGTGAGATATGCGTAGTACCGTAATGAAAAAAATGTAGGTACAATATTGAAGAAGAATAAACTATATTTAAATAATAATAAGCGTTATAAGAGTATTATATATGTGTTTATAAGCGTTTAATATAATAAATAAATACGAAATATGAGTATAAATGTATGAAATAACACAAATTATAAATAAAGAATAAAAAATAAAATAAATGTAAGTTAATAATAAACGGCGCAAACAGGTAGCCCCATAAGAAAAAATCAGCAGGCGTTAAATCAGGACTCCTCGGTGGCCAGTTTATGTCTCCTCGGCGGCTTATCACTCTTCCGGGGAATAAATCGTGAAGAGCAGCTAATGAGTCATTTGTTACATGAGAAGTGGCCCCATCTTGCTGGAAAAAGGTGTTGCGGTTGTAGCCAGACTGGTTTTGCATTTCTGTAGCCAAAAAAGTCCGGATCATATGGCAATATCGATCAGAATTAACGGTCTGAGTTCGACCTCGGTTATCCTCAAAAAAATAAGGACCGATAATTCCTTGACTTGATATGGCAGCCCAAACAACCACTTTTGGTGAGTACAAGGGCTTCTGATGCAGTTCTAGCGGATTCTCGGTAGCCCAGTATCTGCAATTTTGTTTATTCACGTGACCGTTGATGTGAAAATTCGATTCATCGGAGAACCAGATGTTATTGAAACTCCTAAAACGGTTTTTCATTGTCCTGCAGAATTCGACTCGTTTATCAGTATCATCAGGCTTCATTTCTTGAACAATAACAATTTTATATGGGTGAAAATGCAAATCTTTCGAAATAATGCGATAAACCGTAGATTTGTTCAAATTCAGAGAAGCTGCGCGCAATCTCAACGACTGTCGTGGGTCGTCCATAACAGACTGGCGAACGCGGTCGACGTTCGTGCTCGCCCTTGATGTCCTTTTGCGCCCAGATGATTTGTCCGGCATTGTATTCCCAGTCTCTTCAAACTTGCACACCCAATGTTTAATTAAATTGGCACTTGGCACATGTTTTAAGCTTGTTAAATTAAAATGTGTCCTGTAGAGACGACGAACAATAGTGTAGGAATCGTTGTTTTTATAAAACGCTCGCACGCAAAACGCGCGCTGCGGTCCCGTGAAACGATTCATGGCTACTAAACTTAACAAGCCGGCCAAGCGTTTGAGACCACTCCCCTCCCCCTGCTACCAGCGATCGGCGCGTATTGGTCAATTCAAAAACGAAAAACATTCTGAGACACCCCTTATATAAAGAATTCTCGTGTCACAATGTTAGTTAACTACCTTACTCCTCCGACACGGCTTTACCGATTTTTACCAAATTTTATATGCGTATTCAGTAGGTCTGAGAATCGGCTACTATCTATTTTTCATACCCCTAAGTAATAAGAGTTGTTCACACTTAACATTTTTTGTTTTTATTTTTCTATAATGTGGCATTAAAAAATCATATAAACCTAAATTTTTACCCTTTTATCACCAACCCCTATTTTTTAATAGCAAATTAATTTAATAATTTTTTATCCAGCTCGATAACTAATCAATTATCACCTAGAAATCTATACTAATATTATAAAGCTAAAGAGTTTGTTTGTTTGTTTGTTTGAACGCGCTAATCTCTGGAACTACTGGTTCGAATCGAAAAATTATTTTTGTGTTGAATAGACCATTTATCGAGGAAGGCTTTAGGCTATATAACATCACGATGCAACTATTAGGAACGAAGAAATAATGGAAAATGTGAAAAAAACGGGGAAAATTATTCATCCTTGAGGGCTTCCATTGCGTGCGCTGCGAAAATGGTTCAAGATACCAAAAATATATGTATCAAAGAATTATTCCTCTTGAAATGATCTAAAAAAATGTCCGTGACAGTATATGTCTATCTTTTAAGATTAACTCACTAGAACCGTTTTTATGGTAATTGTTAAGAGTTGTATCAACGTAATAATATTAACCTTTATCCAAATAAATGTGTTGTTGATTAAGAGTATTTAATTGTGAACAAAATTGACATCACTTAATTTCAATGAACATCTTAGAAGATATTACAATTTTAAAATAAATAACTAACTAAAATGCCCAAAATAACTATTCCATGCGGACGAAGTCGCGGACACAGCTAGTAACTTATATGGCAAAACAACGATTGCCGGGTCAGCTAGTAGGACAATAATTTAATTGTTAATGGAAAAATTAAGATATCACACAATTTTTTATATATTTTGAATTAGAATCGAATGCTGAAAATCCTCACCGAAATCTCCCTATAAAATTACTGCGTATAGTAAAATGTAAAATCAACAAATAATAGAAAAAAGCTTCTATAATTTTATATCCAAGTTTATAAATACGAAGAGTCATACGCAATATTTGCACGTGGCAATGCAAATATTACTCGTACAAACATAACAAAGTCGGCGCCATCAATTCCTATTAGCCTTTATTATGTTAAGTTTAACAAAGATATTATTTTATTTAGTTTGGCATTAAATACATTATTCCAAGAGTTCCACATACATTTTAATCAAAAATGTTTAATGTATAGGCTTTCTTGGCTTAACTTATAAACATTAAATTAGATTTAGATTTCTAGATCTTTTTCGGTTTTTTTATTGTCCTGTCACCGTACAATGAACCAGAGATAGGCAAAATGTAATCTGATTAATGATCAACGATTACAAAATGTAGTCGTATTTTTAATTATCTTGCTCAGTAATCATGATTAAATCCATTTAAAACATTAAGAAATCATAAATGTGTATGCAATCCGAGGTTCTGTAGTGTTTAAAATATAAATGAGCAAAATGCAGTCATATTAATGGTAATAAACGTAAAATGTAATCGTTAATCATTTCCATTAATCTGATTACATTTTGTCCGTCTATGCAGTGAACACATCACGGCTAATAATAAGCATGCTTCAGTCAAAAACGACGACTACCAAACGTAAAAAACCAATCGATAGTCGCAGCGATCATGCCGGCCTACACAAATATATCCCCACGCTTCGTTTACAGGACCCAATTTTTATCGGCAGGACAAAATGCTGTTGGGCTGGACCTTTACATCTTCAGCGAACGAGAGTGGCAAGCACTGTTAGAGTGCTCAATCAGCGAATTTATGGATTGGGTGGCAAGGCAGGGGCACTTTTGTGGATACGGAGCTCGACTTGGATGGCCAATCAGGGTTAGAACCTAACGGTGATTTACCAGCGTTTCGGAAGCGACTACCTTCAGAAGAAACGCCGAAAGAAACTCAAGGCTGCGTCGGAATGAATGTTTTAAATGTCTTAAAAGGAAAAAAACGGAACTTTTATAGGGTCATTCTGTCCGTATGTCAAGAAGCTTTTTCCGTGGGGCACATTGAAGTATCAAGTTAAAATTAACATCAAATACACCGATCTACAGTCCCTTGTAGCACTGAAAAATATTTCTAAGACATTGTAATCATAAACTACGACCGTTTTTCCTGTATATCGTGTCCGTCTGTATCACGGCGAGTGTTCTGAAGAGTTGTTCAACCTTGTTCCGCCCTCTCCCTTCCTTAAAAGAAACCACGCGCGCGGGTTTGCAGATTCACGGCTATACGGTGTCTCATATCCTGGCTAGAGCTAAGAAGTTCCTAACTCTTACTGCAGCCGAGTCGTTGGTCTTTGGGATGGTCTTCCGGCGAGGGTGATCCCACCGTCCTATGATATGGGGTCCTTTAGTCGAAGCCTGAAGAGGTTTTTATGTAAAGCTTATGGGTAACCAGTGAGTACGGAGCAAACAATTTGACAAGCATATACTGCTTTCATTAATAAAATTAATATTATGATTAGTTAAAATCAATTATATAACTATGTATCGGTATAAAACGCTGATTCCGAAAATATATATATTACTATATCACTAAAAAATGTCGCTTAAACCAAATAGCCTTTCATCCCTCGATATATTCATGGCGATCTAGTTTACAATAACATTGTTTTATTTTAGTGAAGGGTTTAGCGGCGTGGAGGCACACGTCCTGCATGTCGCGAGGCAAACTATTCATTAATTTAGGTAACATTGATCGCCGAGCTCGGCGACTCATTGCCGATGAGGCTCTTACGTCGCGTGAGCTACTCAGTTTGGAACACCGGCGTAAAGTGGCTTGCCTTTCAGTTTTCTATAGACTATACTCTGGAGAGTGTGCGGCTGAGTTGTATGATTTAGTTCCACCCTCCCCCTTCTACCATAAATTGACGAGACGCCGTGCTGGTTTGCACCCTTATGTGGTTGACATTCCTGCTGCTCGCACTAAGCGATTTGCCTCCTCCTTTTTGCTGCGTACCGCGAAGGAGTGGAACTCGCTTCCTGCGTCAGTGTTTCCGGCGTCTTATGACATGGGAATCTTCAAACGTCGACTGAATCGGTATTTGCTGGGCGAGCGCGCTCCATCGTCGGCCTCATCATCACTTTCCAGCAGGTGAGATTGAGGTCAAGCGCAAGCCTGTATGTAATAAAAAAAAAAAAAACATATATTGATGGACTCTTATACCATATACATTGTAGTATTTCGGTAGCAGAAATGATGGTTTGCAATCCAGTGAACGTAAATTGACTGGCCGTTCTTTTTCAGTCAGCTTGATTATTGAATTGTACTTTTCTTTTAATATAAAAGTAGGATGGATTTTATTGTGTGATATATTATTATTATTATTCCTTTCTTGTGGCTTTTCCACTGGTATATGAACAATGTGATTTTGCCAAATATTATTATGTATTTAGTAGTAAATGCGTAGATCGGAACGTATGGGAGTGACAGACAGGAAAGATAGAAAGAGAGAGAGGATAAACGGCTTTTTTTTTTCGACGCGAGCGCTCTGTAAGATTAAAAGACGTAAAAAGTGTTAAGACGATAAATGATTTAGAAAAGTGCAATAAAGTAGTTTTAAAAGTTTATTTTGGTATTTATTTGATCCGAAGATCCCCAAAACTACATAAATAGTTTTATTAAATTTAATTAAGACTGTGGTATAAGATGTCAGAGGCAGTATTTCCTCTGAACTACGAAATGGGGATTTTCAATATAAAACTGAGAAACACTCTTCCCGATCGACAAAGTATCTATGTCACAGACAGAGATGGGCAAAATGTAATCTGATTAATGATGAACGATTACAAAATGTAGTCTTAATTTTAAATATCTTGCTCTGTAATCATGATTAAATCCATTTAAAACATTAAGAAATAATAAATGTGTATACAATCTTGGCTTCTGTAGTATTTAAAACATAGATGAGCAAAATGCAGTCATATAAATGGTAAAAAATGTAATCGCAATCATTTTTATTAATCTGATTACATTTTGCCCATCTATGGTCACAGTTGTCCATAGACAACAATGATCTCTTATCATCGTAGCTCTCATCAGATGGACTATTCACCTGCTTGCCTTCCTTCCAAATAAAAAATCTTATGACCACGTGATTAGCATGTATAGATTGGCACAGATTATAAAATATTAAATCATGTGTAGACATTGTTCAATGCGGATGCTATTAGGCGTAATAAAACACTTATTATCTCAACTCCATTATGATAAACATAGTAATTTGTATGTCAAATCTGACAAAAATAGTCCAAGATTACTGAATATTACTGGCGACTGAGACATTTATTTAGTTTCAAATAAAATTAAAATATTTTTCCATATTTATGAAGATTGTATAATACATCTTTGCAGATTAAAAAGTTACTCCTTTAATTTTTCCATAACTTTTATCAATCGGGCAAGAAAAGCAGTTGTTGGGAGTACATTGAGGTATAAAAATTCCTAAAAGTCATGACCTTCCTATCAATATTTGCGAAGATGCAGTCCATTTATCAAAACAAGGAGAAAATTACATTTTTAGCTTTTTCCAAGTCGATATTGTGGGTGCATATTTTTTTTTTTAACGTTTTAATAGGAACATACAGGAAATTTATTCTAGTTTTAGAAACTGTCCTTAAATTTGCCTTGTAATAATTGTTTGCTCAGATATCGATGGTTAAAGACAAAAAGATCCTTTTTAGTTCATTTACAGATATATCCGCGAGAAATTAGCGTAGTAAGTTTCTAAAAAAAGCAAAAAATGCTGAATAAGCAGGCTATCGACTCCATATATTAGTTTAACAAAAAAAAAATCCTTGCCCGTAGACAAAATAAAAAACTAAAATTTTAGATTTTTCTGTCTATTGATATAGATTACGTAAAAACTGTAGCTCTAAAAATTATTTGTCAAAAAATGAAAAACTAGTATAAAAACTTCAATTTTTTTTTTTTAATTTGTACTATAATCAGTTTTCCTTCCGTTTACAGTTCGTCAAATATTCAGAAAAAGAAATGTATTTTTTTATGCTCCCTTGATTGTTGTAAGAAGTTTATAAACTGCGTTTGGTAATAAGATTACGGTCATGGCGCCTAAAAACATCAAAACAATTATGTAGAATTCGTGCGATAAAATCTAAGCTACCAAATATATTCCGGATCATCACAATAAAGCATAATGTAGAACAATAACATTATCTTTTATCATGTCACATTTATCATAAATCTTTGGTATGCCACGTGGAACTGTCCCATTTACACAAAACAGTATAAGTCTCAAAATCTTACCAATTATTTGAGAAATATTGTATGCAATCGGAATGGATTTATTTATTTATTTACTTTTACAGGGTTGCTAGTGGCCCGGTACAATAACTAATTCACACAATACATACATAAAGTTACAATAACAAATGTACAGTTCCTATTAAGGCATCCACAACATACGTCAAAGTGGCCTGTTTAATTATACTGTATCATATTACATTATACTAAATCATACTATACTATATTATATTATATCACACTATATCATATTACATTATATTATATCACATCATACTATTAAACACTGAAAAATTAAAGCTCACTTTCAAAGAAGTGCATACAAATGTATGATTTATTAGTGTGTACGAGCGTCTTAAAATTTAAAGTTTTATTAAATACTCTGACGAAATCTCCGCGATGCGTTAGTCTATTCGTGACCATGATCTGTAAAACCAGTTTGAAACGTTGAGCTGTAATTAAAACTAAGTTAATTCGCACATAAGACCCTTTAGGATATTTATAATGAGCACATAACGCGGTAGTTTAAAATGTGTCATAGTATTGTAGTGTTTGTATGTAAGGAGGACTTCAAAAGTAGGTTATATGTCTATTGCAAGAATATAATGTTGGCCATTCAATAATAAAAATAAGTTTTATGTAAAAAGAACTAAAAGAAAAAAGGAACATAGCCTTTTGAATTTAAAGTAAGATGGATTTTGATTATAATAAGGGGTTGCGTCTTAAGCTAAGAAAAAAAATGGTCAAACAAAAATTAGTATTTAATATGTAATTGTAACATTTATAATCTATACTAATATTATAAAGCTGAAGAGTTTGTTTGTTTGTTTGTTTGTTTGAACGCGCTAATCTCAGGAACTACTGGTTCGAATTGAAAAATTATTTTTGTGTTAAATAGACTATTTATTGAGGAAGGCTTTAGGCTATATAACATCACGATGCAACTATTAGGAGCGATGAAATAATGGAAAATGTGAAAAAAACGGGGAAAATTATTCATCCTTGAAGGCTTCCATTGCGTGCGCTGCGAAAACGGTACAAGATACCAAAAATATATGTATGAAAGAATTATTCCTCTTGAAATGATCTAAAAAAATGTCCATGTCCAATGACAGTTATATGTCTATCTTTTATGATTAAGTAACTAGAACCGTTTTTTGGGGTTTTCAAATTTGGTCGAAATTAATGCATTGTTTGTTAAGAGTTGTATCAACGTAATAATATTAATCTTTATCCAAATAAATGTTTTGTTGATTAAGAGTATTTAATTATGAACAAAATTGTCTTTGACATCACTTAATTTCAATGAACATCATAGAAGATATTACAATAACTTATATAGCAAAACTACGTTTGCCGGATCAGCTATGTCTTGATAAGCGCGAAACTCGAGAACGACTAAACCGATTTGACTGATTTCTTTTTTGTTGTGTTTGTTGAAGTATGGGGAAGGTTATTACGGAGAGAAAAATTAAAAAAAATGTCTGAAAAAGTCTAAAAACAACACTTTTCTATATTCTCATACAAAAATTCGTAATAATATTTTAAAGTCAATTTGAACTTTAACACTTTTTTGTGTTGTGTTGTGTTGTGTTCGGTTGTGTTGTGTTCGGTTGTGTTGTGTTCTGTTGTGTTGTGTTGTGTTGTGTTGTGTTCGGTTATGTTCGGTTGTGTTGTGTTCTGTTGTGTTCGGTTGTGTTGTGTTGTGTTCGGTTGTGTTGTGTTGGGTTGTGTTCGGTTGTGTTGTGTTGTGTTCGGTTGTGTTCGGTTAGGTTAGGTTAGGTTCGGTTATGTTCGGTTGTGTTGTGTTGTGTTGTGTTCGGTTATGTTCAGTTGAGTTCGGTTGTGTTCGGTTGTGTTCGGTTGTGTTCGGTTGTGTTCTGTTGTGTTCGGTTGTGTTCGGTTGTGTTCGGTTGTGTTCGGTTGTGTTCGGTTGTGTTCGGTTCTGTTCGGTTGTGTTCGGTTGTGGTCGGTTCTGTTCGGTTGTGTTGTGTTGTGTTCGGTTGTGTTTGATTGTGTTCGGTTGTGTTCGGTTGTGTTTGGTTATGTTCGGTTGTGTTGTGTTGTGTTCGGTTGTGTTCGGTTGTGTCCGGTTCTGTTCGGTTGTGTTCGGTTGTATTCGGTTGTGTTCGGTTGTGTTCGGTTATGTTCAGTTGTGTTCGGTTGTGTTCGGTTGTGTTCGGTTGTGTTCGGTTATGTTCAGTTGTGTTCGGTTGTGTTCGGTTGTGTTCGGTTCTGTTCGGTTGTGTTCGGTTCTGTTCGGTTATGTTGTGTTGTGTTCGGTTATGTTCGGTTGTGTTGTGTTCGGTTGTGTTGTGTTGTGTTCGGTTGTGTTCGGTTGTGTTGTGTTGTGTTCGGTTGTGTTTGATTGTGTTCGGTTGTGTTTGGTTATGTTCGGTTGTGTTGTGTTGTGTTCGGTTGTGTTCGGTTCTGTTCGGTTGTGTTCGGTTGTGTTCGGTTGTGTTCGGTTCTGTTCGGTTCTGTTCGGTTATGTTGTGTTGTGTTGTGTTCGGTTATGTTCGGTTGTGTTGTGTTCGGTTGTGTTGTGTTCGGTTGTGTTGTGTTGTGTTCGGTTGTGTTCGGTTGTGTTGTGTTGTGTTCGGTTGTGTTTGATTGTGTTCGGTTGTGTTTGGTTATGTTCGGTTGTGTTGTGTTGTGTTCGGTTGTGTTCGGTTGTGTTCGGTTCTGTTCGGTTGTGTTCGGTTGTATTCGGTTGTGTTCGGTTGTGTTCGGTTATGTTCAGTTGTGTTCGGTTCTGTTCGGTTGTGTTCGGTTAGGTTCGGTTATGTTCGGTTGTGTTGTGTTGTGTTCGGTTGTGTTCGGTTCTGTTCGGTTGTGTTCGGTTGTATTCGGTTGTGTTCGGTTATGTTCGGTTATGTTCAGTTGTGTTCGGTTGTGTTCGGTTGTGTTCGGTTAGGTTCGGTTGTGTTCGGTTGTGTTCGGTTGTGTTCGGTTGTGTTCGGTTGTGTTCGGTTGTGTTCGGTTGTGTTCGGTTGTGTTCGGTTATGTTGGGTTGTGTTGTGTTGTGTTCGGTTGTTTTCGGTTATGTTCGGTTGTGTTGTGTTGTGTTCGGTTGTGTTTGGTTGTGTTCGGTTGTGTTCGGTTGTGTTCGGTTGTGTTCGGTTGTGTTGTGTTCGGTTGTGTTTAATTATGAACAAAATTGTCTTTGACATCACTTTATTTCAATGAACATCATAGAAGATATTACAATAACTTATATAGCAAAACTACGTTTGCCGGATCAGCTGTCTTGATAAGCGCGAAACTCGAGAACGACTAAACCGATTCTTTTTTGTTGTGTTTGTTGAAGTATGGGGAAGGTTATTACGGAGAGAAAAATTAAAAAAATTGTCTGAAAAAGTCTAAAAACAACACTTTTCTATATTTTCATACAAAAAATTCGTAATAATATTTTAAAGTCAATTTGAACTTTAACACCATACTATAAAGTTTAAATGTCAGTGGACGGGTTCCGGGAAGGCAAAACAATTGAGTGACGTATAAATATTAATGTCAATATTTGTCAATTTTTATACATATAGTTAAGGCCAGGTTCTTTCAAACAATTTTCAAAAAAATCTGTCGAGGAAGCTATAAACATTAAAAAAAACAATATGACTTTGTTTTAGAGAAATAGGGCAGAACAAGGTCTGCCGGGACAGCTAGTACAAAATATACACTGAAAAAGTAAGAAGCACTTTAATTGAAGTAGGAAGGAGCTCCACGCCACATTCACGCTCATAGATGGGCAAAATGTAATCAGATTAATAAAAATGATTAACGATTACATTTCACGTTTTTTACCATTAATATGACTGCATTTTGCTCATTTATGTTTTAAACACTACAAAATCCCAGATTGTATACACATTTATCATTTCTTAATGTTTTAAATAGATTTAATCATGATTACAGAGAAAGAAAATTAAAATTACGACTACATTTTGTAATCATTCCTCATTAATCAGATTACATTTTGCCCATCTATGTTCACGCTACATTCTACACCATCATCAACTCGAAAGCAAGACATACTACAGTATTTTTGAAAAACTTTGTTTTTCGAGGTGGTAAGGCGGTTTTCCGAACTGGGTTGTGACCACAGTACACAAATATAAAAAACCGTCATAGTTATTTGCTTAGTCCTGTCGCGTTTCGAGCTCAGTTTGTATATATGCAGTTGTTCATATAACTAGAGACCTTCCGTCCTGGTATATGTGGGCCGACATAGTAATGGCAACTGTTAATGAATTTTCATCCTTTGGCGGTAATTACCGTTGCTGGACTATCCTATACTTTCTATCAGGTGCGATATAGTCACTTTGTCGAGCCAGTATAAAAAAAACTGTAATTTTGAAGATTTCTTCAAGTATTTCAAATATATTAAAATCTTGACTTATACCATTTTCCATAGTTCAGTACAAATGTTACTTCCACGTGGCAGGACATATAATAAGGCTTAATTAATATTATCTCTTTACGATTTACACTGGTATTAATTTTAATAACATAATAATTACATTTTTATCTCGCGATTGTGATCTTATTTTAAATCCAAACAAACCGAACTGTTCCTCATCTTGTACATCATATTACAAACAGTCGATTTAAAAATAATTAATCAAATAGCTTAGTGGATAAGAAACCGGTATCCATGTGCGAATATTCGATTGGTTTTTGATTATAATCCTACTAGGTCAATGGCGTAAGAGATGACATCCTTCTGCGAGGTTGTTATGAAGCAGAAGGAGACCGCCGAGAGGGTCAGAGAGCGAACATCTTCTCTGACCACTCGGCGGCTAAGGCACCGTCGCCGAAGGGACGCGTCCGCCCAGAGCGAGCGCGACATCCCCCGGTGACAATAGCCGGCCAGTAGACTTGGGGGATTCTGCTTCCCGGATGAGAGGAGGGGCAGTACGCAGTCTAAGAGAGGTTTTGGAGAGGTAGACTCTTTACACCCACACCTCCCTGAGATGAAGTCTGGACAGGCTGTTTGCTCCATTTAATTTACATTTATATAATTGTTATAAAATTAATCAATTAACTCAAATTAATTATTGTTCTATATAATAATGTAAGTGAAATTAGTTAAAATATTGCTTATAGTGCCATCTATGTTAAATATGATTAATGTTTTTAAGAAAGATCTGTAATTTATTAATTACAAACATTTTTTTTTTTCGGTATGTCCTACGTTGGTGGCCTGGGAAAGACCTTCTATCTATGTTAAATATGGTTAATGTTTTTAAGAAAGATCTGTAATTTGTAAATTACAAACATTTATTAGGTGAAATTAATTAAAATATTTTTAATTAGAAACGTCAAACATGTCATTACGCGTGTGGTGAAGCGGGAGCCAACATATTGTTTGTGCTATATTGGCATATACTGTATAAGATTTCGTGTTATAATCAACCAAGTGTGACTATATTATGTTTTATTAGATTTTAGCAGTGACGTGCATAGGGCATTTTGACAGGGTCGGGAGATTCACATAATAAATTTGAAAACTATATAATGATAATAAATATTATACTACATTCATATGGAAAATAGATGGCATGAAAATAGAATAGATATGAATATAAAAAGTTCCTTTTTTTGTTTACATTAAAGGCATTTATTTCACACTTATTTATCGTAAGGGCATGCAATGCTTTCTGGCATTTATGGAATGAACGCTACTGGATTTTAGATATGAACACCCGACATTGCTCCGACATATACTCACCTATACTGTGAGTGGTAGAGAGAGCCCAGCCGGTGGTATATTATGGCCGCTCTGAACTGGTACACGTACTGCCTAGGCCCTGGGCTCAGCGGGCTGTGCTTCAAGACCTGTTTGAGGGCCTCGGCCACTTCCGTCGCTTCCTGGAAAAGAAAAGAATCTCACTGTTCTGGGGTGGCGGCGTTTATGACAATTTTCTACATAAAAAACCTAAAGTACGAAATATAGGCCTGAATATAAAGACGCCAATCGTCTGCTGCAACCTACCAACGGTTATCGATAGGACAATATGATGCTAGCCGGAAAAAGCCATTGCAACCAGAGATGGGCAAAATGTAATCTGATTAATGATTAACGATTACAAAATGTAATCGTAATTTTAATTTTCTTTCTCTGTAATCACGATTAAATCCATGTAAAACATTAAGAAATCATAAATGTGTATGCAATCTGGGATTCTGTAGTGTTTAAAACATAGACGAGCAAAATGCAGTCATATTAATGGTAAAAAACGTAAAATGTAATCGTAATCATTTTTATTAATCAGATTACATTTTGCTCATCTGTGATTGCAACTTTACCGGGATTAGAGAGCAAGTACTGTAGATTCTCAGCCAGCGAGTCATGGGTTGGGTGACAACCCAAAGGTACTTCTGTAGGTACGGACCTCGACTTGGCCGGCCAGACAGGGATTGAACCTAACGGTGGTTTACCAGCGTATTTCCTTGAGTTTCTTCCGGCGTTTCTTCTCAAGGCAGTCGCTTCCGTAACGCTGGTAGATCACCGTTAAGTTCTTTCCCTGGCTGGGCGTCTACGTCGGACTCTGTACTAACAGAAGTGCCCTTGCGTTGCCCATGCGCTTCAGTGCCTGCCCTCTAATCCCGGAACAGTTGTAAAGGCATTTCTCGGCCAGCACAATATTGTCCTGTCGAAAAAAAAAAACATCACGACTGTATAGCCGTTGGTGGATCGCAGCAGCCGACGCACGCCTTGTAGATGCGCGTTTGCATGCTCCGTTTTAACTGTTAAGATACGGAACCCTAAAAGTACCTGGTGTCCGAAGTCCTGATCGTCCTGCATACACACCGCTTTAGTGTACAGATGGCTGGACAACTCCCACGAGACCAAGTCCCAGACGCTGTCGGCGCCGCAACTCTCACGGGGCCCGAGTATTTTCAAAGCCTCATGGTACAAATTCTCGGCTTCTTTGTAGAGGCGGCGTTTTTCTGAACTACAAAATCATTATGCTATATCCCTTCTGGAGAGAATACGAAATAAATAAATATATAATCTTCCGAGTTTTGTACTCATTGAAATTTAACTTTAAGTTAAATTTAACGGAGCTTAGGCACGAATGAACTTAGTTGTAACCATGGTTTAAGGTTTACACTTGGTTACACAGCCAATGGTCACGAGGGGACTTCAGTATCGTGGAGTTTACGTCGGGGGCGGGACTTTATTTCCTCTACCCTCTTTTGTTTTTGATAATTTGAATAGTCACGACAGATAATATTCACAGTATCAACATTAATTATCCTGTATTATCAGGTCGAAACGTCGTCCTATAATTACAATAAGTTAATTCGCGCATAAGATTCGCTAGTGTAATAATTTTATAAAAGGTAGTTTTATTTTTTTTAATGGCAACACTACTCGACCCCGTCACTAGTGGTGGGGTTGAAACAGTGTTTTGATTATTGAGTCAGGGGCTCGGCCAGTCGTGGGGTAACCATCGAGATGGTAAGATATCTAATGGAAACATCTATTATATAAAAATAAGTCCGGTTTTCCTTCCTGACGCTATAACTCCAGAACGCACGAACCGATTTCCACGGTTTTGCATTCGTTGGAAAGGTCTCGGGCTCCGTGAGGTTTATAGCAAACAAATTTCAGGAAAAAATTCAAGAGAAAAGCAAGAAAACAGGGTAAATTATTTTTCACATACAGCGCCATCTCTGATACATAGCATGTACTACAAACCAATATGGTTTTGCATGGTGGTGGAGCAGATCGCACCAGTATTTTAAGTAGATGGCGCCGATGCGTTATACATTGTTTGACAGCTACTCATTGTACTCTGCTCAGTTAATTTCATGTGACATTTATTATGCGCACGTTCTTTCAAACGCCAACTATAAACCAAAACGAAGCCATCTGGTGGCGAAACGAAGTTCGCCGGGTTTGCTAGTGCTAGATATGTATAGAATATCGACCGATAAAAGTGTTAAAAATGGAATAAAAGTATTTACTGTACTATTTGGAATGGAATTGGAATTTTCATAATACTAGCATATTTATAAAAAGTTCAAAACGTGACAGTTCCGAATGCGTTAAGCTACGAAAACTTTTTAACTTGATATTGTTATTACAACATATATATGCTTCACGCATATATCACGCTGTATTTTTTTCGAGGTGAAAACAGATACATTAGTAGCTGCATCCAGTTTGCGCTTATATATCGTGCCCAAAGTGACCAGTAGCGCAGCTGATCGCTGTTCGCAAGACAAACATGGCATTACTATCAGATGCCGTGCGGGCTCCCACCCGATGTCTTCAATTACCGGTGAGCATGTGGTGCCTAATGGCCGAAATTAATAACCTATCTTATCCCCTATCTTAAATTTATTCCTATAGCAACTATATTACATCTCTTTTCGCATACACAGGTTTGAAAGGGAGAGGTATATCTATCGCTCTACGAATTAAAGATAGATAGGTTATTAATTTCGATATGTCATTTCGATCTGTGAAAAACCCAGAGGTACTTACTGGTATTTGAACCTATTATTTAATTATTCAACTTTTATAATAGTCTACTCCAATTTTGTTAATTCATTTTTTGTGAAAACTTATTTAATTTACGTGTATTATCTTAAACGTGTGTAATAACTGTTATGACCGGTGGTCGTGGGTGTGGTTGTAGAATGATACGGATTTTGGCGTATTTGCACTTTAAGGCACACCGAACTGCGACGCACACGCACGTACTCTCGCCTTGCGTCTCGGTAGTCGACTGATTCAGCTAGAGCATCACTTTAAGGCACACCGAACTGCGACGCATACGCACGTACTCTCGCCTTGCGTCTCGGTAGGCGACTGATTCAGCTAGAGCATCCCTTGCGCGCGCGCACCCCTTACCCCGCACGTCTCGTATCACCCTAACGACCCTAAGGGCGTGTAATACAATTACGTATCGGGCGGCGTCTACATGCTATACTGTTTATTTTCCTGTAATTAATTAAAATAAAAGTACATTACCTTGACCTTCCAAGGTCGCAGTGCGCCTTGAAACGCAGGTACCGCCCCTTGTTGCAGTACAATAGAGCCAGGTTGGGTATGTCCTTAACAGATTGGAACATATCTGCCGCTTCGTCCAAACAGTCTTTGGATTTATTCGACGAGAATAGAAATTGACCGAGCAGTATTGTAGCCTCATCGGAATCCTGGTTTCCCTCTTCGACGAATTTCGTATAAATTTCTACAGAGAGAAACATAAGGTAAGCTAAACTATTTCTGCTGTGGAGTGAATATATTGTGGGAAAGTCATTGGGTTAACCAGGAAAATAGAATAGTGCCTCCCTCTTCATCATACTGATATGCTGTAAAAGCCGACTTAGGAATACAGTGCACATTCTCTGCACACAGTGCACACCCGCCAACACGCATTGAACATTGTGTGCTGGGTTACATTTCCAAGCTCCTTGCCATATATTTCACAAATGTAGTGAAAAAAGGGATGGGAGGGCTTTATTCTACAGAGGAATAGGTCTGGCTAACAATAAGCTATTTTTGAAAAGTTCTGAAATCGGCTCTATATGCGAAGGTATTCGGGAAAACGCCAATCACATGACTTTAGTATCTCTTTATGGAAACACCTCATATTACTATTTACTCATACATATATTTAAAAAGCTGTCAAAAAACAAATAATGTTTAATTGGTCCTTCGAGCCGGATAAGAATATATGAATTATACTTTGATACAATACAATTCGATTATATTGAATGTTCTAGAAAAACATCGTAAGTAACAATCTGCATTTTTTTATAAAATAGGGGTACCTTTTTTTACCTTGGCCCGACATAGTGACTACAGTGCACCTAGTGGTAAGTACAGTGTAGTCCAAAAACGAAAGCGACCATCAAAGGATGAAAATCCGTTGATAGTCTCCGTCGTTATGTCGGCCCACATATACCACGACTGAAGGTCTCTAGGTATACGAGTTACTGGATATACACAAGCTGACCCCGAAACGCGATAGACCAAAGCGAATAACTATGACGGTCTTTACATTTGTGTACTGTGATCCTAACCCAGTTCGGGCAATCGCCCTACTACCATTCTGTAATATGTCTAAAGTTTTTATCATATTTTTGTAATTTTATTATCAAATTTAAAAAAAAAATTGTGTTTAATTAGGTTAGTAAATATTAAATATATAATTATTATTATTATATATATATATTATTTATTTTATTATTTGAGATAAAGTAGTTACATACGAATGATGACGTTGATATATCAATTTTTGAGGTTTTATAACTTTTTTTATTACAGACAGGCTTACGCCTGACCTCAATCTCACGTGATGGAAATTGATGACAAGTAGAGCGCTCTCACCTAATAAATACCGATTAATTCGTCGTTTGAAGATTCCTAAGTCGTGAAATGCTAGAAAAAGAGATACAGGAAGCCGATTCCACTCCTCGCATACAAAGTAACCAAAAGAAGAAAGTATAGAAACACAATTAAGATAACAAATTCCAAATGGATGCTAACACTGATGGCAAGCGAAAAGAATTAAAAGCATTATTTACTCACGCTGAGCTTCATTCATGTAACGGACTGCCAACTCATTGAGGACCGATGCTAGTCTGCGCAGTAACTCATCTCTCTTTTCCCTTGTTAAGCCGATCGCTCTTCTATAATACTCGCAAGACAACAGCATCGAGTCTAACTCGGTCTTCGGCAGTGATACATCTGAAATCAAAAACTTTTGAGGTGCTGACCCTATAGGTAGTGCAGAAGGTCCTGGAAACGAGTCCCTGTAACGGCAAACTTTTCTGTGATGAGCAGATTAGTTTGACGCGAGTCTTGGATGTATATCTTTGTCTAGTATTCATAGTTTAAGCGCTAATTTAGTTTGATGCTAAGTACATGTATATAAAAAAATAAAGGAGGGCGATTGTCCAACGGAGTTTTGATAAGAGATGGGATCACGAAAGACTGGTTTTCATGGAACAGTATTAAATAGAATCAGGCGAGCAGATCGAGATGGCGCTATGACAAAACTATGCGTGCGAAAGAGAAATACTAATAACATGTACGCCGTGTAATATATTTAGCCTACTGTTTACCTCATGCCTAATTGTGATAACAGTAAAATAGTACCACGGCGGAATCTAACAAGGGTATACCTGATCTCTTGAGCGATAACGGTATTTTTCATATAATGATCACATCAGAAGCTGAAGGCCCTAGCCAAAGACCAATTATATTAAGTCACGAATATATCAACGAAA
The DNA here is from genome assembly GCA_036320925.1 of Automeris io. Lineage (NCBI taxonomy): Eukaryota > Metazoa > Arthropoda > Insecta > Lepidoptera > Saturniidae > Automeris > Automeris io. Next base: position 15,183,284 of record JAUDJH010000005.1, read on the forward strand.
GTATTGTGGACCTAACGCTTATACACAATGAATATTTTTCTGAACCTAATATGTTCCCTTGGAGAACTCCTAAAATTTTCCTTTTTTTAGTACTTGAAACTTGACGGTGTAATAAATTTATAAACGATAATCTTTTTACAATTAATACATAGAGTAAATCTTATTTTATTTGCTAGTAAATGCCAAAACTTCACAGTTTAATAGTCAAGATACACTTGATCCATAGCTTTACTAAAATCATGTTTAATCAAAATCAAATATCTACTTTTTAATACTAAACAATTGGAAGTTTGATACACTATCAGGTATCCCGTAAGTAATTACATTTGCAATTCCTGTAACAACCAAAGTAAATATATAAAGAATCTTACCCAAATCAAATTCGTCACTCGCAATACCGTCCACTTCTTCGGTCATATCGTTGTCAATTTCTAATTTCAGCTTGCTGTCTATATCATGATCTGTTTCAAATTGAGTCTTAAACAGTTCCGTCTTGCTCCAATGCTTACTTAGTTGAAAATAATTGTCACCAACACGTCCTATAAGACATCCGTGATCGACTACTTTGCTTTTTATTATCATATTGCTTAACAACTTCTGGCATTTGCTCACCATAACGATATATTTCAATGAGAAACCATAATGTTCGTTAGCATAACTGTATTCCGCTAAAGTGGCGTAGGCTAGACATATTTTCTCATATAACAGCGTTTTTAAATGCAATTTCCATGCAAAATTATCATCTCTGTTAGGTTCTTGCCACGATGGAAATATGTTCTTGTCTTTACGAATTAATATTGCATTTCTATCTATTTTAGAATCTGATTTGATTAAGCAATTGCCAGGTTTCTCATTAGCTTTCCTTTCTCTTTTCTTGCGACGGCTTCTGGAAGCGTGTTCTTTATTTTTACTTATCGGTTCGTAGTCCATCTTGATTGGTTCACAAGGATTGGCCATTTTAGGATGTTGCTCTTCTATTATAATCTGGCGTTTTAGTCTTTCCTTCTCTTCTTCTTTGCATTTGTCGATAGTAACGTTATGTAGAGCTAGGAGACCTTTCAAAGCGTGTGTAAGAGCTCGACCGCATCGGTCTGGTGGAGTAATACCAAGCCCGCTAGTACCTTGTGACTTACATTTTTGACCCTGTAAATTTGAACAATAATCATCTATATATTGCTAAATTAATCAAACTTGATTCTTACATACAAAAATTAGCAAACGTTGGGTACTAATCAAGTGGTGGATATTACTACAAGCATCCTAAAAAAAACGCTTCTTCATTCTGGAGGCGAACAGCAAATAAAAGGAATATACTCCCCACATTTAGTATAATTTAACGTTTTTATTACTATTATAATATTTTATTTTATTTATTTAGGGAACTCCTACTGGTGTACGCATGTCAGCTCCATCATGCTCTTACATAAAAATACATTTGGTGCCATTAATCCGAACAGAGCAGACGCCTCATTAGACAATAGTTCTGTTAAGATTTTGTTGAACATCCCGACGTTTAGTTTGTTCAGACCATAGGCACTCACAAACGCCTCTCTCATAGATTCAGATCGGACACATTCCATCAACAAATAGTTTCCACGTCTTATAACTTGCAAGAATTTTAGGGAAAAGTAAGAAGACATTTGATGGTCAAACATATTAACAGCCCATCATTAATCCTGTCTTCATCTTTCATCTGGGAACCTAGAGAAAGTAATATTCTACTGACAATAAAGCTAGTTTAAAAGCACTAAATATATAAAATGGACACAGCGGGATCGTCTGGATATTTCAAAAGCTTGTGTCAATCTCATCCATTTTAAACTTATCTAACAGCGTTACCACTAATAGACTGTTACTTTGTCTACGCCCCCAGGTATAATTGAAAATCATTAAAACAAATATTTACCTCATTTGTATCTCTAATACGATCACCAATATCTCTCAAAGCGAGTCCTCTAATCTGTACGGCCAAAGAATTATCATTATCTCCCTCGCTCTTACTCGTAACAGCTTCGTCTGCGTCATTTTCCTTCTCTTTCTCATTCACAGGCTCCGCTTCTTCAACTATATTGTTATCTCGTTCACACGCGGTATCATCTACGTCAGCACGCGAATAATCTTTACCCATGTAATCACCGTCTTCACAATCTGAGTCGGAACTTTCTTCTACAATGTTTCAACACTTTTAATTAAAATAATAACCAATATATCGTCACGCTATAACCCTTTCGGGGTGAGCAGAGTTACATTAGTGGCTGAATCCACTTTGCACTTGTATGTCGTGCCCAATGTGACCAGTGTAAACAAAAGTTTCCCCACACTGGTTATTCCGATAACGTAGGTGTTTAAACATGGACTTCACATTCACTATTAATACTACTATTATTTATGGTGGTAGGGCGATTGCCCGAACTAGTTCGTGTAGGTCGTAGTATACAAGTGTAAAAACCGTCATAGTGACTCGCTTTGGCCTGTCGCGTTTCTGGATCATCTCGTGTATATCCAGTAACTCATATACCTAGACACCTTCAGTCGTTGTATATGTGAGACGAGTTGATGACGGCGACAGTCGACGGATTTCATTTCAACGCTTTCGTGTTTGGACTACACTGTACTTACCATCAGGTGCAATATAGTCACATTGTCGAGCCAGAGAAAATGGAACGCCACTTCCCTCTATTCTTGCAAACATCTTTCACTTCCTTAACATTCCCCCATGCACTCTTGCCGATTCCGTGCACTTCTAACATTACCCTCAATCAGAACTCTTTTTATTTATTTTATTTTTAATTTTATTAAAAAACTACAGTGCTAGTTATGAAGTCACACTTACATATTACATTTTATTAGTGTAGTGTGAGTAAGGTTATGTGAGCGTTTGTGTGTGGGGGGGGAGGGGGAGGTGCGTAGGTTTCGGTGTAGCATGTGATTCATCTGACTGCAGCTTGGAAATAATAGCCTTAAGGACTTCATTACGGCTCAAGCGAAACATCAATAAATGACAGATAGATTGACCAACGTCCGCAATCGACGTCAGCTTAGCAGGAAATCAACCCTTACATATTGTACGGTACTTCGATAGCTCCGCAAGTGGCACGGGCTGCCTAAAGAGTCGCACTTACAGCGATCACCAGTTCGCCAACTCCTCAGGGGCCCCTGCTTCTCCTCCAGGATACTGGTGTCTTCGAGGATCTTCCAAGCACACTTATACACTTTGGAATCGGATAATTTGTTGAATTTTATGTATATTAGGTCCTTACATATGAAATTGGCGTTTTTCGTACTGGCCACTTTAATCACAAATTTCTCCTCTTTGGTAAGGAATTCCAAATTCAAATTTGTACAGCTATAGACTCATGTATTTGTGCTTCTATGATCGTCATTCATTTGTTTTTTTCTTCTGCTTTTTTCTGTTTGCGTCACTCATTTTACAAAATGGAAAACTTAAAATATCGCATTATTTACGAGTACGAGTTCCGCCGTGGCACTAGTGCTGCGGAAACAACTCGAAGGGTGAATGATGTGTATGGCGGTCGTGTTGCAAAAGAAAACACAGTTCGTTTTTCGTTCCAACGTTTTCGTTCTGGAAATTTCGACCTGCAGAACAAGCCCCGTGGACGGCCTGAGACTCAAGTTGATAATGAAGAGTTGAAGGCTATTGTGGAAGCGGATCCATCGCAAACCACGTCCGAGTTAGCTGCAGGCTGCGATGTTAGTGATAAAACTGTTTTAATTCACTTGAAGCAAATTGGGAAGATTAAAAAGCTTGAAAGGTGGGTACCTCACGAATTGACTGAAGCAAACCGGCTAACGCGCGTCGACTGCTGCGTTACATTACTAAACCGGCACAATAATGAAGGTATTTTAAACCGAATCATTACCTGTGATGAAAAATGGGTTCTTTACGATAATCGGAAGCGCTCAGCGCAATGGTTGGATCCTGGCCAGCCAGCCAAATCCTGCCCCAAGCGAAAATTAACCCCAAAAAAGTTACTTGTAAGCGTTTGGTGGACTAGTGCCGGTAATGTTCATTACAGTTTTCTCAAATCTGGCCAGACTATTACGGCTGATGTCTATTGTCAGCAATTGCAAACCATGATGGAAAAGCTAGCGGCTAAACAACCTAGGCTGGTCAATCGCTCCACGCCACTGCTGCTTCACGACAACGCTAGACCACACGCTGCGCAACAGACGGCTACTAAATTAGAAGAGCTTCAATTGGAAAGTCTAAGACATCCTCCGTACTCCCCGGACGTTGCTCCAACAGATTACCATTTTTTTCGAAATTTGGATAACTTCTTGCAAGGGAAAAAATTCAACTCCGATGGGGCAGTCCAAATCGCCTTCAAAGATTTTATTGATTCCCGTCCGACTGGTTTTTTTAGTAAAGGGATCAATGAACTACCTATGAGATGGCAAAAGTGCATAGAAAATAATGGTTCATACTTTGATTAATTAAATATATTATATTAAAAAATATTCGACTTTTTGTTCCTCGCATACAAAACGCCAATTTCATATGTAAGGACCTAATATTTGTATGTTTTATGTCGTTACTCGGCGGATCGGTTCGAGCGAGAGCAAAACTCAGTTGACAACCCGTACGGTGTTGCCAGAGCATAATCGAAGTTGTCCGCACACTTATTCGAATACGGAACACATATAGCCCTTACATACCTTTGAAGTCGGGGCAGGCCGGATTGGTCGCAGCGGGTACATACATATCAGATAGCATGTAATGGGACGAGGCAATTATCTGCGGGTACCGCTCCACTTTTAGCAACTCTATAACATGCTCCAATAACTGACGAACGTGTTTCGTCCTATTCGTTAGCCTGCAAACATTTTTTACAATTTTAACAACTATGGACGGCTGTTTTTTTTTAAACGGGTGAATTCCTCACGAGTAGTGATGAAAATGCCCGGGAATTTTCCCAAAGTGCCCAAAACTTGTATGGGGAATATTCCCGGGAATTTACGAAATGTTCGCGGAAGTGCTGGGCACTTTGGGAAAATTCCCGGGCATTTTCATCACTACTCACGAGGCACCGTGAGGGCTGCGCTCCGCCGACTAAAACCCCCGGAGTGTTCCTTCTCCCGTCTGCCGAGACCAAGAGTACGGGCTGAGCCAACATCCTCAATACCCGGCGACATCTGACCTTTTGCAGGTTCCACCTATTGTGCGGGAGGTCGTAAAGATACCACCCCACTAACCCCTGTTATAATTGCGATGAGAGTGTTGTAAAGTGTCACCCTCCTCGACTATGCGAATCAACTTAGAGAGGCTTAGCACCAACAAATTAAATCTAATTTTAGTTTGTATTTAATTGAAGAGGCTTAAATCTACCTTAATGATAATTTGAATTAAAAATTTGTCATAACTGCATAATGTTTCCGTGTAAGGCAATAATACAGTTTAGTGCTATACAGTGTTTTATATAACTTTAAACTAGATTTAATCTTTTAGCATAAGCGAAGCTTAAAAAATATTTTAGCGCGTTAATTATTTCAATTTTCTATGAATGCTTGAAATAATTGCTTTTTTTTAAAGAAAATAATATATCGTCGCGCTATATCCCTTACGGGGTAAGCAGAGATACTTTAGTGGTTTCATCCACTTTGAGCTTTTTTTTGTATCTTGACTCGTCATAGTGACCACACCCGATGGTAAGCATGGTGCATTCGAAAAACGCCCACAATTATCAATAGTAAGGAAAAACCTATCGACGGTCGCAGCAATCATGCCGGCCTGCACAAATGTCTTCACGCTTCGTTTGACAGACCACACATCATAGGACGGTAGGAACACGCTCCCAGGACGACCTTAAATGTCGACTTAGACGTATAACGTCGTCATTGTAAAATTACATGTCGTGCCCAACATGACCAGTAGCCCAGCTGATCACCGTTCTTACAGCAATAAATTATAATAATAAAATAATAAAATTATTTATTCGACAAACAACTACAAGGCAGCACATTAAAAATCAGCTGACATCCAAACTAGGACACCCTGTATCACACACACACGTGAATCACACACAATCACACGTGAATTTGCTATTAGATGTCATGCGGGTTTCCTTCGCCGGTGAAATGTGGAGCCTAAATTCGTTCTTAACCTGGAAACTTCCAGAAGTGTGTTCCAGGATACGAGCTTACAACTATTCGTATTGTTGCGCATGAAAACTATTCCATTATCCACTTAGCCATCACAGCTACTGTCAATCTCTACCAAACGTCAATTCTAATACCATGTAACAAGCAGTAGCGGTCATTCCATAGATGCACGTAAACGTTGCATGCCCTTATGATAAATAAGTCTGAAATAAATTGCTTAAAGTTAAACTAAAAGGGAACCATTTATATTCATATCTATCATATATTCACGTCTTCTATCTTTCCTATAAAAGCAATATAATATTTACTATCATAATATAATATTCTAATTGATGACGCGAATTCTGCCTACCCTGTCAAAACACCTTATGCACGTCACGGGTAACAAAGTATTGAGGAGTTATTATTAAAATAATTAACATTGTATTGGGCAAAATGTAATCAGATTAATAAATATGAATGCATTTTGTTCATCTATGTTTTAAACACTACGAAATCCCAGATTACCTACACATTTATGACTTCTTAATGTTTAAAATGGCTTTAATCATGATTACAGAGCAAGAAAATTAAAATTACGACTACATTTCGTAATCCTTAACCATTAATCAGATTACATTTTGCCCATCTCCGATTGTATGTACCTCATATTCCTCGCAACTCTATACAGGAGCATCGCCACCGGAGTCGTGAACGGATTGTCCAAGTTATCCGGACAGAGCGAGGTCAAATCGTACAGCTTCACGACGTCATCGTGAGGTCCTTTGAACAGCCAATACGTGTGGCCCGCCTTGGTTGCGTTCGCTTTCAAGAATGAGAGTATGTTTTGAGCCACATTGCGTATCACCTTCGGGGAGAACCTGGAGTTCTCCATGTTAGGCAGGTCTTCCGTCTTCATTGGTTCATATTTCTGGACTATTCCGTCTAAATGGTAGCACATTAGCACTTCCGGTACGTTGCACATTAGATTGTCGAGCCAATAGTCTATGCCGGTCAAGACGTTGATGGGTTCTCTTGTATCTCTCAAGCGGAGACTGACGCAGGGCCGGTCTTTGTCGCCAAATATCGGAAGATCACTGCCAATTAACATGTGTATGTCTTCGAAAGTCCATAGAACGTTGCGGTTGTAAAGATGCTCATTGGGAGGTTCCTCCGGTTTTGTTTCAGGTTCCGGAAGAAATGGTCCTGGGGCAGAATTTAATATTAAAATATACGTATATCGTCACGCTATATCCTTTTCGGAGCAAGCAGAGATACAATAATGGCTTTTTTTTATTACTAATAGGCTTGCGCTTGACCTCAATCTCACCTGTTGTGTTACGACTTGATATCCCATCTTTCTCGTTCCCCTCTCTAACAATCGACTCAACGAGACATGCGCCGCGCGCATCCCTAGCGCCGGTGCATTAAAAAAAATCAAAACCGTAACAGCGAAAGCACACCGGCCGATAAAACTGGATAAAAAAAACCTCATCACCACCAAGTACCATCCCAATAAGTACCTTTACCTTCCTTTAATACAAGTCGTTAACACCCAACACAAGAGAAATCATATTAAGTAAAAACAATCTAGTTCAATTTATAACATGCTGGAAAGTGATGAGGCCGACGATTGAGCGCGCTCGCCCAGCAAATACCGATTCACTCGACGTTTAAAGATTCCCATGTCATAATGGCTGTATTCACTACGCGCTTATATGTCGTGCCCAACGTGACCAGTAGCGCAGCTGATCGTCATTCTCACAGCACATGACTTCTATTAAATGCCATATGGGTTTCCTCACGATGTTTTCACAAGAGAACATGTGGTGCCTAAGCACGTAATTAATCTAGAAAAATCAGAGATATAGGTCGGGACTCGAACCTGCGAATCAGTAGCGTTCATCCCATAGATTTATGCAAGCATTGCATGCCCTTATGTTAAAAAAGTCAAAAATAACTCCTTAAAGTTACAATAAAAAAGGAACAATTTATATTCATATCTATTTTATATTCACGCCATATATCTTTCCTATGAAAGCAATGTAATATTTACTGTCATAATATAATATTCAAAGTAATTTCGCGAATTCTGCCTACCCTTTCCAAGTACCCTATGCACGTCACTGCTGCGAATATTCGCGTCGACATGTGTCGTCCTAATGGATAACAGCTCAGCGACCAATTCCGATTCTGATTACAATAAAGTGTTATGCAGATATTCTGAATATTAACCTGTGATGCAGACCGGGGTATGCGAGATCGGAAGGCTGGGCTGCAAGTCTGGGGCGGAATGCGAGGGGCGCTCCGCTACGCTGTGCGATAGGAACTTGTGCGTCAACTGGAGCCCGGAACCGCCCGCTGCAGCCAATCGGAGCATAGTTCGCTCCTGTACACATTGTTACATTTCATACATTTAAAGTACACGACGTACATAAAAACTTCGTAACTATTCGAAGCTTATCTTTTAACTATTCGAAGTCATTCCTATAACTATTCCATGTTTATCTAATATTTATTCCAACTTTATCAATGTATATTTTCAATTCAATGTATATTTCATAGTTCGTTGATTATATAGTGTGAGCACAATGTTTTAGTGGCTGTATCCACTTTGCGCTTATATGGCGTCATAGATGGGCAAAATGTAATCAGATTAATGAAAATGATTAACGATTACATTTTACGTTTTTTACCATTAATATGACTGCATTTTGCTCATTTGTGTTTTAAACACTACAAAATCCCAGATTGTACACGCATTTATGATTTCTTAATGTTTTAAATGGATTTAATCATGATTACAGACCAAGAAAATTAAAATTACGACTACATTGTGTAATCGTTCATCATTAATCAGATTACATTTTGCCCATCTCTGTATGGCGTACCCATCGTGACCAGAATATTATTTTATTGTTGATTAATATTACATATTTATCGAACAAATTGAGCCCAATATTTCACTTTTTTAAGATAATTAATATTATATACAATTAATATCACTGTTAACACAAAAATATTTATCCAAACTGTGAAATTTTTTTTGAATAGCTATTTGATTCCTGACAAAGTTAAGAGACATATATTTCTAATCGAGACTATATTATAACTAATAATAATATTATATTGTGTCACTATGCCCCTTTCGGGGTGAGCAGAGATACATTCGTTGCTGCATTTCAGGTATCAGGTTCACACGGGCTCATTTACCGCAACTCGACGTCTGAGTTAGTGGTGAAAATGCCCGGGAAGTTCCCCAAAGTGCCCAGCACTTCCGCGAACATTTCGTAAATTCCCGGGAATATTCCCAAGCGAGTTTTGGGCACTTTGGGAAGATTCCCGGCCATTTTCATCACTAGTCTGAGTGCGCCTATTTTGAGTGAAAACTGGACCGGGATGATTTCAATCATCCCAGCCCGGCTCCTTCAGGAAACCCGCCAGCCGCCTTATGTTGCTGGTCGCTTCCGGAAGGGACCTCGGTGAGCCGAGGTGTCGTGCCCGGTATACTGCCAGTTCACTTTTTTTTTAATATAATTTATAGACGAACGCTTGACCTCAATCACACCTGGTGGAAAGTGATGAGTTTGATGATGAAAAGCGATCGCCCAGCAAATGCCTATTCACTCTTCTCTTAAAGACTCCCAGGTCATAAGATCGCGGAAATATGGCCGCTGGAAGCATATTCCACTCCTTAGCTGTTCGAATGATAAATGTAGAAGCGAATCTTTTCGTGCTTTTTGTGCCTGTGTGTGCTTTTCACTCCACTCGATGAGCATGTGCCTGGCTATCTCCTCTTCTCTCATGCATGCCGTCGCTAGACTTTTATTAATTTCTTGCATTATATACACTGGGCGCCATAGTAAAAATAATAATACTCATAGAATGTGTTGCGGAATTACTTATTCTATATTTTTGCTATTGTTTTAATATATAGTCAAACTTTGTCCCTTTATGGTGAACAGAGATACAATAGCGGCTATATCGACTTTGCTCTAATATTAGTGCGGCTGATCACCGTTCTCAGAGCCTTTATACATAACATTTCTATTAGATGCCAAGCGCCTATTATTGTTTTACATGTGAGGCGTCTAGTTTCAAAACCCGCTAAAACGATTTTACGTACAAAATTACTTAATAGTTCTAATAGTAATTTGAAATGTTTTTATCAAAACAAATATTATAAATGATTTTTTCTATTTTTGCTTTTTACTCAAGAATAATAATTTAAATACCTTATAAGAATGTGATTGTTAAGTCAAAGATTAATTATAAGTTTTTATAAATTTATGGGATTTGAAAAAAAAAATGTTGTAGCGGAGTTTTGAAACTAGATGCCTCATGTATACTAAACTCAATAAATGTTTACCTGTTCGGACATAGTCTTGAGTACATTCTCATAAAAGAAATCTTTAAGCCATGACCACTCTGATTTCATCAAATAGTCATAGACATCAAAGTCATCCAGTAAGAGAGTATTCTCCACACGATGAACCATCATGCTTACCTATAAATAAATAATAATTAGGTATTAGACATTTTTTTTTAAATGTGTCTTAGAATATTCAGATGAGAACAATTATTATTTACTACTAGCAAACCCGGCGAACTTCGTTTCGCCACCAGATGGCTTCGTTTTGGTTTTTAGTTAGCGTTTGAAAGAACGTGCGCATAATAAATGTCACATGAAATTAACTGAGCAGAGTACAATGAGTAGCTGTCAAACAATGTATAACGCATCGGCGCCATCTACTTAAAATAGTGGTGCGAACTGCTCCACCACCATGCAAAACCGTATTGGTTTGTAGTACATGCTATGTATCAGAGATAGCGCTGTATGTGAAAAATGATTTTTCCCGTTTTCCTGCTTTTCTGTTAACATTTTTCCTGAATTTTGTTTGCTATATACCTCACGGAGCCTGAGACCTTTGCAACGAGTGCAAAACCGTGGAAATCGGTTCGTGCGTTCTGGAGTTATAGCGTCGGAGATGAAAACCGGACTTATTTTTATATAATAGATTAGAGCAATTTAGTATTGTGGTACCTCGCAGGCTGCCTCGGTATCATGCTCCCATAATTGCCACCAAACAATTTAAGATCAACCTTGGTCACTTCTGTAGTGCCAAGGCTATCGCGTTTATATAGCGGGTGTGTGGCCGGGGACAAGAGCATTGATATATTTTCAGATTCGATGCCGGCCTTCAAGAGGAAAATGAGTGAGCAGGTGTGTTGAGCTTGTCATTGTTCTTGGTGTTGTATCGTTTATGTGTTAATTTTTAATTTTATTTGTAGGTATTATTGCTAGGAATTTTTTTCTTTTTTCTTTTTCTTTCTAGTGTTTTGGTTATAATTTTTTGTTTTGATACTGTTAGTTAATCCTTTTGAGCCATGCTGTAGCTGTCTTTTATTAGTATCCATTGCAGACATTTAGCTTGTGCATGCGATCTCGTTGTGAATGTAAAATGCAATGGAACTGTTGATAGTCCATACATAAATAAATAAATAATAAATGAGAGATATTAGGTCCTTACATATGAAATTGGCGTTTTGTATGGGAGGAATTAAAAGTCGAATATTTTTTAATATAATATATTTAATTAATCAAAGTATGAACCATTATTTTCTATGCACTTTTGCCATCTCATAGGTAGTTCATTGATCCCTTTACTAAAAAAACCAGTCGGACGGGAATCAATAAAATCTTTGAAGGCGATTTGGACTGCCCCATCGGAGTTGAATTTTTTCCCTTGCAAGAAGTTATCCAAATTTCGAAAAAAATGGTAATCTGTTGGAGCAAGGTCCGGGGAGTACGGAGGATGTCTTAGACTTTCCAATTGAAGCTCTTCTAATTTAGTAGCCGTCTGTTGCGCAGTGTGTGGTCTAGCGTTGTCGTGAATCAGCAGTGGCGTGGAGCGATTGACCAGCCTAGGTTGTTTAGCCGCTAGCTTTTCCATCATGGTTTGCAATTGCTAACAATAGACATCAGCCGTAATAGTCTGGCCAGATTTGAGAAAACTGTAATGAACAATACCGGCACTAGTCCACCAAACGCTTACAAGTAACTTTTTTGGGGTTAATTTTCGCTTGGGGCAGGATTTGGCTGGCTGGCCAGGATCCAACCATTGCGCTGAGCGCTTCCGATTATCGTAAAGAACCCATTTTTCATCACAGGTAATGATTCGGTTTAAAATACCTTCATTATTGTGCCGGTTTAGTAATGTAACGCAGCAGTCGACGCGCGTTTGCCGGTTTGCTTCAGTCAATTCGTGAGGTACCCACCTTTCAAGCTTTTTAATCTTCCCAATTTGCTTCAAGTGAATTAAAACAGTTTTATCACTAACATCGCAGCCTGCAGCTAACTCGGACGTGGTTTGCGATGGATCCGCTTCCACAATAGCCTTCAACTCTTCATTATCAACTTGAGTCTCAGGCCGTCCACGAGGCTTGTTCTGCAGATCGAAATTTCCAGAACGAAAACGTTGGAACCAAAAACGAACTGTGTTTTCTTTTGCAACACGACCGCCATACACATCATTCACCCTTCGAGTTGTTTCCGCAGCACTAGTGCCACGGCGGAACTCGTACTCGTAAATAATGCGATATTTTAAGTTTTCCATTTTGTAAAATGAGTGACGCAAACAGAAAAAAACAGAAGAAAAAACAAATGAATGACGATCATCGAAGCACAAATACATGAGTCTATAGCTGTACAAATTTGAATTTGGTATTCTTTACCAAAGAGGAGAAATTTGTGATTAAAGTGGCCAGTACGAAAAACGCCAATTTCATATGTAAGGACCTAATAAAAATCCAGACAGCAAGGATACGCAAAAGCATAAGAATGACAGTCTAAGTTAATATAAAGTACACAACACAATAAAACGCAAATAACAACTACTAGGACGGTGAGAATTGCGAGCAAGCGATACGTGGTGTCCTTGCGAATGTCACAGCAAGACTGAAGCGGGCGCAGACGGCATTCGCGTCGCGGATTGCCCGCGCAATTTGCATGCGCGTGCCAGTTTACAGCGGTACTCAATATCACCGCCCGCTACGTGTTTCCAAAGCACAATAAATATTAAAATAAATATTCTAATGAACTTGACAGTGTCTATATAATAAAATACGAAGAAATAAATAATGTTAAGAATATTAATAAATAATGAAAAGGCCACAGGTCTACACGCAGCAGTGAGCTGAATCAGGCTACTAATCAATGAAAACGGTTGAGTAAAGTCTACTCACTGTGCCGTTAGGCTGGTATGGTATTTTCAACAGCTTCTTGATGCATTCAGCACCAGAAATGACATCTACGTCTCCGACACAATCGGGGAACATGTGCGCCATTCTGAAACTGTCAACACAAATCATTTTACATTTCTCGCCATATTTTGTTCATTGTTATTAATGTAATATATTGTATTGGCTTTTTGTAGTCGCCGCCATTATTGAACTATACTGTTCTCAGCATTAGATGTTTGCATACATGTATTACATTATACTAAGACTGAGATTTATAGACAATACTTTAACTTTGCCTATCCTTTTATCAAATATCACCAAACATATTGTATGAAAAGGTTGCCATAAAATAAGCGAAGATAAGATAAGATAAGATAACATATTGTATAATTAATGTCTTAGTACAAAAGTCACCAATTTCTTGAACTTCAACTAGACTGTGTGAAAACTTGCTATAGTCAAGTTCCTATTATATGTTCAGTTTTTGGTCAAAGATGATCTTATTTCCTGAGCCATGTCTATACAAAGACCAAGTACTGTCTACAAATCTCAGCTGCAGTGTGTACCATACGCACAGATGATCAGGATCTGCTAACTACGGCTAAGATATATGATATAAAATACCTCGATAACCCAGTGCCCCTAGTTAATATCTGCTTCAAGCCATAAGAATCAATCGCCGCTCCCCAATTCGAAGGTGGTAGATTTAAATCAGTGTTACACTGTAGGCGGGCATATCCCACCGGTGTCTGATAAGCTGTGTACTTGACAACAGCTGTAGACTTGATGCCAGGTGATGGACTCCGATCCTAGAAAATTTAATTATAAGGTAAAATCATCATAACCATCATTAATCATTATTAATAATCATTAATCATAACCATAATCATTAATCATATCAATCATTTTTAACCCCTTCATGCATGGTTGGTGTTATATATTATTATACAGGATATTATTACAAGTTAGGAATAAATTGGCTCAGGCCATTGTTTACGCACCATCAACTAATAGTTTCAGAATTTGACTGGATGGATGGCTCTCATCTCAATCAGAGTTAAGTGTATGGCCAATGCAGTGCTAAATAATATGTGATAGTTGAGCACACCACCTGACATAGGTACATCAGCTGCTAGTGAGTATTCCTAGGGATACACGAGTGATTAACATGATCAACAAAAACATGCTAAGCTACTGTGGATTAGAAGCACATCCTGATCCTGGTCCTAGATTTCGTGACATGGGTGAAACTGAGTCTAGCCTCTAGACACAGCCACACCCATCTTAGGCAATATACTCAAGCCCAGGTGAAGGTGACGAAAAACAGGGTCGTAACGATATGTTGGGATTTAACAAACTAAAGGACCTTTCCCTAAAGATGGATTTATTGTGTGTGCCCACTACAACAGTTGCGTGTTTACTTATATACTAACTTACACCACATACACATACTACATTATATTTAGGCAAAAACAATTTCATAAATTAAAATTTACATATGAATCATTCTAATCTACAGCTAAAAATTGTGCATTAAAATATAAGCAAATTTAGTGTTAATAAACAGAAAAAAGTGAAATTACGTTAAAAACAATACTTTTAGTGTCTTTTTTTGTTTTTCAAAGAGTGGAATATATGTATACTCGTATATACAGATTACAATTTCAATGTTGAAACATAACTACATATTGTTAGTACAATAATTGCTAGAAGACATATTTTGAAGTTAAAACTACACAATAAATTAATGTTTTGGTTTAAAATTTTGTATTAAACCGAATTGAGACCTTAGTAAGATAGAAATTTCTAGATATTACCTTATTTTTCTTTTCAGCATTTTCATTTTCGACATCGTCCATTTTCATATTACGCTACTTAATAAATGGTACTATTTCAATTAAAATATCTCAAAAATGTGAGATTTCGTACATTCGAAATAGTACCTACTAAGATAGTACCTATAAATTATTTATTCCTGATTTATTATATTTTTACTTGACGAATTATGATTTGTTGAACTTTAACGCAGTAGTAATAAGAGCTATTTTTACCATAAAACACATGGTATTTGTCAAATCACATGTCATTTATAGTGTCATTTCAATTTTTTGTGTTAATAAATAGCAAAAATATTTTAAACTATCAGCTTGATAGTAGGAGCCTACGTTATCTTCTTTTTTTTAAACAATAACGAAATATTACTTTAAGAGTTTATATAATTTGTAAAGTATTCGGTAACCATTAATATATTCATTATTTATAAATATTTATTATTTCTAAAAATGGTTGAAGGCACATTGTAAAAATTATGACAGCTGTATGATTGGTAAAATTTTGCCTTTTCATAATTGGAAAATAAAATAAAGAAATGTCTATGATAATTAGTGCTACGACTGTAAAGGACTTCGCAATTTTTAGGGTAAAAGAATTAATATCATGTACCATAGATTAAAGATTTGCGGCGGTGAAATTAAAAGTTACTTTATTAGAGATATCAACCTTTGAAATTTTTTAAGTGGGTATTAGATTTTAACTAGCTCGTATTATGGTAGGTACTCAGGTGAAACAAGTATTTTAATTAAAAATAATATAGCGCAACGCTATATTCTTTTTGAAGGTTTCAGGGATTACAATTATTACATTTTCACAAAATTGTTACAAAATACTAATAAAACGAAAAAAATCTCTGATGTATAGAAAACTATCGATTTTAGTGTACATGGAACAATTTTTCAATTTTTAAAACTTATCAGCGCTATTTTAAGATTTTAAAGTATAGGGAAGATGTGTAACTTCACGTATATGTTTTCTGGATATTTAATTAACCTTGATTAAGCTATTCTTCTTGTACTATTTTATAAAGAAAATAAATGTTTGAATTTAAATTCAATTAGGGTAAAACCAAAACTTTAGCTGAAAACACTAACTACAACGCGCTGTGCCGGCTCCATTTTGTGGTTTGTAATTTGTCTCTATTTCATTTCGTATTTTTACCTTTGCACTTTTCATCTTGAAATTGTGAGGAATTGTTGTGAACAGCCGTGAGCGCTTACTGTTGTAATTAGTTATTGTGCATCAATCGTTTCTCTGCGTAACTGGTAAGTAGAAATGACTAATCGATATTGAGATACAATTTTTCCTAAGTATTGTCTTTTGAAACATTATTGAATATTTTGCAAAATCAACAAAAAGACGATGGCGCACTTGTATAACACGTTGCATTTTACAGAAACCATGAAAATTACTGGTATAATCTAACTTTAATTATAGTAATAAATGTGTCGTTGACCTTTGCTAATTATTATAATTACGTGATATTGATATCAGCATGTAACACATGGCATATAATATTATAAGTCTTTAAATATTTTTCTTAGATTTTTTTACAAAACTCTTTGTGAGTCTTAAATGCTCTGGATCTCGCTAAAAGATTTGGTCTTTTTCTTTCTCGTGTATTTGCGATTATTTTTCTCTTTCTCACACCTTATAGACAATAGAAAAGCGTGTAATTTCTGGTGATATAACAGTGATAAATGAAAATCATACAGACCAAGATAGCACTATGACAACACTACACGTGCGAAAGAGACCAAGCTAGTAATAAGCACGCGTCCTGTTATTATTTGTCCCATACTTATAGAAAAATGTTTTGCTTGTGTAAATAAAACATTGCTAGAAATAGAAGAATATTTGCAAACTAAAATAGCAGGATACAGGCACTCATCAGTTGTTTCAACTGCTTGCCTGATAATAGATAAATAAAATAAATACAAGTGGATGACTTGTGAAACAAAACATTTCCTGCAGACACATAATTAAATTATAGTTTGTTTTTTTTATACTGGTTTGACAAAGTGACTACATTCCATGTGATGGAAAGTTCGGTGTAGTCCAAGAATGGCATCAACCTCCAAGAAAGAAAGCTGCATTGACAATCGCTATTGCTGCGGCCCACATCGGCCCACATACAATGGAACTATGCAAGGTAGTAAGTGTTGCTTCACAAGGAATTATAAACAGCCACAACTGTAGTCTATTGAAAGACTAACTAATCTACTTTTAATGTTATTCAGTTAGAATAAATAGACCAAAGTAATTATTATTTATTTATTGTGGCTATTGTAGCAACATTACTAAATTGATCCCGAAACACGTCAGGTAGAAGTGAGTTACGATGACAGCCTTTACGCTTGTGTACGGTGGTCACATCCTTGTTTGGGTTTTTAAGGTGGTATGGTGATGACCATACCACCTTAAAAACCTCGTTTTGTTTGTACACAGTTGTCTATGGGACGAAACATAAGAATTATTACACATATAATAGTCTAAGAAATTTTTTATTTTAATTTCACTTAAGTTTTTCCTACATTCAGTTTTGGCAATCTCAATATGGCGAACCGAAGACCTCAGACGAGCGGACGTCGTATGGAGTTTGGGCGAAATGATCGTGGAAAGAACTATAACCGCAGTGGAGTCTCTCCCTGGCAAGGCGGGGGTCCTGGCGGCACTCTGCCAAACCTGCTGCCGCTTGCGTCGGGCTCTACTGAAGCTACGCTGGCTTTGGCCAGTAATATTATAAACCTGCTGCAACCGAGGCAGAATGCAGTGCCCTCTCTGCTAGACATGCCCATAAGGCGTGACTTCGGTCCAAATATTCGATATGACCGTAGTTTTGGTCCTGCCAGGGTAAGTACACATTACACAATTTATTTAAATCCAATTTTTTTCAAAGAAAACACCACACTATAGCCTTCTCCATAATTAGGCTGGTTAAGTTAGAATGAAGTTATTATGTAATATTTATAGTATTTGTAAAACATTGAATATCTGAATTATTAAATCAATTAAGATATACAATTTGAACGTGAGTGGAAGTAAGAGCTGAGTCCAACTAAGACTTACCTACGCAGACCAAATAAAAAGAGATCTGATGGAGGGTAATGTCAAAAGTATGCGGAATCATTAACAGTGCATGAATGGACTAATGAATGTTAAAGAAGGGAAAGGAGGCTTGCTTGAATAGAGAGAAGTGGCAATCCATACTCTGGACAAATATTTCCTCTATGACAAAAAGAGATAATTAGAAAATTATACTGATCTGGGTGCTACATGCTCAATGGTTAAGGGAAAACGTTGTAAGGAGACCTGCATTTAGGAGAATCGTGATATCTAAGTGCCCTGAGAACAGCAATAAGCTGCACTATTAGTCACATTGGGCACGACATAAATACAGTGGTTGCAACCACTATTGTATCTCTGGTCACCCTGTAAAGGATACAGTGCGGAGATACATTATTATTTATTATATACAATGATGGAATAGAAAGACTCAGGCATTTACCAATTCTTTCAACCACCCATCTGATAATAAATGGGATATTAGACTAAAGATTTTCTTGATTATAATTTATTCCATTATTATAATGTAATATTACTCACATTTTTATTAAATTATAGTTTATAAAGTATAGGGCAAGTGTTACATTTCACAAAAATATTCTTATAGACAGATACACCTTAATTTTTATATCCATTTAATGCCTTTATTGTAATGTAAGTGTGGGTAGCAGCAAACATGTGATATTATACATTAAAATCATAGTTAGAAAAGATCCATTTTTATAGCAAATAATAATTCAGAAGCATTTAGTATTTTTTGTCATTTCTACCAATAGGCATAATGTAAATTTACCTCACAAGTCTTATACATTTCAATATTCATGAAACATTTTTTTTTTTTCTAACACAAGTACAGACAATTTTGTCCAAAAGATTTCTTCATTCCCTGTAATGTTGAGACATTGGTCAAGTCAAATGAGTCAAGAAACTTCTGATCCTTTATCAATGTATTGTATTGAATTTTCTAATGAAGAATGTAAAGTCTTATATATTTCAATATTCAAAGAAACTTTTTTTTTTTCTAACACAAGTACAGACAATTTTGTCCAAAAGATTTCTCCATTCCCTGAAATGTTGAGACATTGGTCAAGTCAAATGAGTCAAGAAACTTCTGATCCTTTATCAATGTATTGTATTGAATATTCAAATGAAGAATGTACAAATTTTATTTATGCATGCAGCACAATGTTAAACTGTAACATGGCACTTGTCAGTTACAAATCTCCGCTATTGCTAATTATATTTGAAAGTGACCCACCTCGGATGCATTGTTTTGTTGTGTATTATTTGACACTTTCAGCAATCCTCCAGGCTTTTGGAGTTTAGTTTCCATACTAATGATGTGTTATGATGATATTCGCTTTAGATGGGCAATCAGGGTAATTTCCGGCGTACGGGAAATTACAATCGCGCTGGTGAGCGTATCAACACGAATCGTAAACCATTCAAGCCCAATGATGGGCAAAGGCAACAAAACAAGAGTTCCCCGAAAAAGGATGCCGATTCTAAGACTAAACCTGTCAAGGAGAGGTAAGCTTCCTTCCGGTGCTCATGCCGAACTTCTTAGGCCTCTCATGGCTGCACCCCGTTGTACATAGATTCCTTACGTTTCGATAAACGTTCACCAGCCTTCGAACAGCCTGTTGGCGACTTTAGCCTCTAAGGTGATGAAGCGTTTAACATTTCCCGACAATACCAACTCCGCAGAGAAGTACTTACTGACATCTTCTCATAGAAATGACTTTTGTCTTTAGAATGGCTGTCTTTGCTATATTAAAGTCACTCTTATCATGAGAAATTATATATTCTATAGCAAGCTTTTCCTGGGTATATTAATATTGTTCGTAAGTATTAGTATTATTCGTAAATATAGAAGAAAGATAAATTAGATATTATATTGGCAGAAATTCATTAATTTTTATTAACATTTGTCAAGAAGTTTTGTGCTAAAAAAAAATATAAATATGTTGAGTATTCTAGGGGAATTTTTATTCTTAGCATGAAATAGTAAAATTTTAATATACATAAGTGATTCAATCTTTAATTATGACAAAAGCGAAAAAAAAACTAATTCGAAAATTAAATATTGCATTGAAAGAAGTAATTTTCGAGAGTTAAGTGAAAGATGTTTGTCAAAAAAAGGCAGCAACAAGTCACTTATATTTAGAATTTATTTATAACTTTTTCTTAATCCATCAATGTATGATGTTATTTACAAACAGTTGTGCAGAAATATTCCAACCCACAATAAGCTATGAATAACTTATGCTTTACTTCATCAGTCTTTTAACGTTTTTGTTGTAAAACGCAAACACACACAGCGAGCAGGCGCAGATCGGTACTGGAGTTTGACGGGTCTAACTCTATTTATGTGGAAGATTACACATTGAAAGTGTGCGCGTGCCGGTCGCATAGCCGGTAATGCAATGTGTAATTATTTTTTTTAAACTTATTAATAAATAATTTTTTAAACATATTTTTTTAATCTTCGATATAAATATATGGAATTAGACTCGTCTAACTCCAGATCAGACACGCGCCTAATCGCTGTGTTGTATTAAAGATGTCAAAAAACGATTTAACAGAATTTAATGAGTGTTCGTTACATGAATAAATAGATAATTTACTTTTCTTAAACCATGGTTTTCGATATATTGTGGATTCGATCATTTAAGGAAGTAAGTGGATACATGTGTTTTATGAAAAATTAAATGGAGCTGATGTATGTTGTGGAATTTCTACATAGACAAAGGTTTGATCATAATAACAGTTTGACATAATTGATAATACGATGCCGTCCGGCGACACCACAATGGCGACGTGCGCAAACTTTCGGTTAACGAACATTTCATAAAAGTAGGGGAACAGGGTTGAGTTGAGAATTAACGATGAGATTAGTTAAACTTAACAATTTATGATCTCCCGATAATGTCAAGAATGGCCGGCGACAAGTCAAGTGATCCGAATTAAAGCGCCAAGTGCGCCAAGCGAATAAATATTGGCGAATCGTACGGACGGCAAAGTGTTAATAGGGAGAAGAGTTCTCTCTCTCTCTCTAATTTTTTCATTATCTTAAAACGATTAATAATAAATATATACTAGTTCAGCTAAGTGATTACAATGCGCGTGATATTAAGCCAAAAAACTGATTATAACTGTCAAAAATAGAGGAATCTTCGTTGACAGTTGCTGTGATCATGCTGGCTTGTTTTGACGTCTCTTGATACTGCCTTTAAAGGACTCGATATGTGTTTTTTTTTTAACTATTTGTTCATTAACATTATCCATTTACTTCTTCCTTCTGCACAACACAATAAAATAATTTATAAAAACAATCTAACGAGTTCAGTATCCACAGTGACCAGGAAGAGAAAGGCGAAAATGAGACAATGGGTACCAGTCAAGAAGAAGGCAAGGAGGAAAAGAAGGAATCTACTCCGAAGACCCGCTATGATGACATCAACTCGCAACTACTGAAGTGTCATATATGTAACAAGAGCATGTGGGACGGGCGCTCGTTCGAGAACCATCTGAGTGGCAGAGCTCATGCTATCATGATGCAGAAAACTGCTGAAAGCTATGCGCTCACTGCTGACACCATGCGCCAGGAGTGCAAGGTAATTTTTCCATTTATTATCTTTACTGGCAGTAAATATAAACTTAGCCCATTTTAGCAATGGGCTTTATCGTCAGAATAGTATAGTGCCTCCCTCTTTATCATAGTAAGGTCTCATAAAAGCCGACTAAAATATACAGCATTAATATTGTCTCTGGTCTACAATCGTCTTGGAGATTTCGTTGATTTGTAAGCAAACTGCATTCCGAAATTCAAGAGAAAGGTCTTTGGGTTGTTGAAAGATGCACAAACTAATAACTTTGACTTTAATTACCATTAATCTATACTAATATTATAAAGCTGAAGAGTTTGTTTGTTTGTTTGAACGCGCTAATCTCAAGAACTACTGGTTCGAATTGAAAGATTTTTGAGTTGAATAGACCATTTATCGAGGAAGGCTTTAGGCTATATAACACCACGATGCAATTATTAGGAGCGAAGAAATAATGGAAAATGTGAAAAAAACGGGGAAAATTATTCATCCTTGAGGGCTTTCATTGCGTGCGCTGCAAAAACGGTTCAAGATACCAAAAATATATGTATGAAGGAATTATTCTCCTTGAAATGATCTAAAAAAATGTTCGCAACAGTATATGTCTATCTTTTAAGATTAAGTCACTAGAACCGTTTTTATGGTAATCAAATTTGGTCGAAATTAATGCATTATTTGTTAAGAGTTGTATCAACGTAATAATATTAATCTTTATCCAAATAAATGTATTGTTCATTAAGAGTATTTAATTGTGAACATAATTGTCTTTGACATCACTTAATTTCAATGAACATCTTAGAAGCAAAAAACCTTATATAGCAAAACAACGTTTGCCGGATCAGCTAGTCTAATATAAATAAACAGGTCACTCTGAGGTATGTTGTGGATGCCTTAATAGTTACTGTACATTGTTGATTATAATTGTGTATATATTGTGTAAGTGAATTATTGTACCGGGCCACTGGCAACCCTATAAAGAATAAACAAATAGCATGCCGAATTACATGCAGATTGCTAACATTTAAGCGGCTTCATGCAACTTCTATGGACATAGTACACACCCGCCTGCCCGCATTGGATTTGCGTGACGTTAAATATCCAAACCCCTTCACATGAAAGTATGGTAAAAGGGAGAGAGACCTTTGCCCAGCACTGGATTAAAACTAGATAATAATGTAAATATTTACGGGTAAAAACTTATAACTGAAGGGAAAGTCCTGCATAGTTAGGATCGTCACTTGGTAGTCATTTTTTGCTTACCATCAAGCGTGATATGGACTGAAGCAAGTTACTATATAAAAAAAATGATTTTCATCTTTTATCACATTCCTAGTTTTATAGCTTATAAGCTACCATCTATTACTTGCAGTGGCGTGCATGCCATTAAAGCATAAAAAGCATTATCTTGTACTTTTATACTTCGACATGTAGTAAATATATTAATTTAAAATTTAGTCTAATTTGGATTACAGTTCTCCTATTATAGTAATTACTAAATGGATTTTAAGGGCGGCTTGCACTAAGGAATTAATCTAGTTTAAGCTTGTATAAAACGCTAATTAATTGAATTGGTTTGATTTCATCTTAATGATGATTTTAGTTTAAGAGTTGTTACATCTAGATATTGATTTAGTGCAAGACAATAAATACAGATCAGCGATAAATAGCATTTTGTATAACTCTAAACTAGATTTAATTTGTTTTTTTTTTAACCCTAGCGAAACCCGTTATGGTCCGTCAGGGGACGATGAGGGTCACCCCCCAGTGTGTCCGGAGTCGCACTGACTAAAACCCCCGGGGTGTTCCTTCTCCCGTTTGCCGGGGCCAAGGGCAAGGCTGTGCCAGCTTCCTCAGCACCCGGCGACGTCTGGCCTATTGATGGAAGGCCCCTGGACACCATTCCGCTCTCCTTCATTTTCTTTGAGCAATGCGTGGGAACACATCGCGCACCGCTCTCGCCTTGGAAATGTTGGGCGACGCACTCCCTCAAATGCGCCGCCCAGGCGTCAATCCGTTAGGGAGGGAAGTGCCTTGAGTAGACTTCCCTCAGATTTAATTTGTTAGCGCAAGCCGCCCTAAGCCAGTACATTAATGAAGTGATTCAATATGACAAGGCAATGCATTGTTGCAATGCAGCGTGCATATTAACCATCGCAGATATTTATTTACGGAAACCCTAAATCCCTGAAACAGATCCGCGAGATGAAGCGCACCCGCAAGACGGGCCAGCAGCCCGCGCGCGACTTCTACTGCGCAATGTGCGACATGTACGCGGCGGACGGCGCCGTGCACCGCACCACCGTGGGCCACCGCAAGCTCAAGAAGTACCTGCATCCCACTTGCGCCTCGTGCCACAAGGAGATGCCCACTAGGATCGAGTTGGACGAGCACCGCCTCACCGCTGAGCACCTGAGGAACATTCAGGACAAGCAGGAAATCACCAACAAGCCCAAGCCTGAAGGTAAGACTGCGTCCTCCCTTTTTTTTATTAGTAGCACGGTGGAAGATCCTCAAGGACCGTCAGAGGTTTGTTAGACATACTGGCTAAAATCACCGGAGTTTTCTTCTCGCGGCAAGCTGGTCCTGGGAGCTCGAATTTCTCTTATAACCCGGCGAGAAGATTGCGCCTCCTGTCGCAAGGAAATGTCTACCAGGATCGAATTGGACGAGTATTGCTCCACCGCGGATCTTCTGAGGAACATTCCGGACAAGCAGGATGAAAGTATTAAGCCAAAGCTTGAAGGTAAGGTTGTAAATTTACAGAAAGTGATAAAAATATGAATGATGAATACTGTCGCATATAATGGAAAGCAGTACTCGGAGGATTGCCATGATATTGCTGGCTTTTGAGGTAGAAGAGAAAAAGAAGCCGGTCTTACTTATTTATTATGAGGCAAGCAGTCAAAGCAACTGACTACTTTGTTTTTTTTTTATTACTGACGGCCTTGTGTTCTCAATCTCACCTGATGGTAAGTGAAGTGATGATGAGGCCGATGATGGAGCGCTCTCACCCAACTAATACCGATTCACTCGTTGTTTGAAGATTCCGATGTCATAAGATGTTGGAAATACAGACGCGAGGAGTGAGTTCCACTCCTCGGCGGTTCGCAGCAAAAAAGAGCAGGCCAATAACCTCGTGCGAGCTGCTGCAACGTCAACAATCCAAGTTTTTGGTCTACTGATAATGGATAAAAATTGCAATGTAAATTGCACAAAATATTCCCAATATGCTCAAATTTTAGTCCCAACACTCACAAAAAAAACATATCGAGGGGTGAAATGCTATTTGGTTTAAGCGACATTTTTTCGTGATATAGTAATATATACATTTTTGAAATCGGTAAAAAGCTATGATTCCGACAAAATATATATTACTACTAGCTGACTCGGCAAACGTTGTTCTGCCATATAAATTATAGCAGACCAGCCACGCTTTGCTGTGACTGGTTTTTGAATAATTACTCAATCCAGTCAACGGATGGCGCCATCTTTTAGAATCGGTTGGAGCTAACTGTAAATTATGACTGCTAAATAATAAACAAATAATTTGCAATAAAATAATATTGCGACTGTGAATTGAGATGAAAACTATCCTATCTTTTAAATTAGATCAAACTTCACGTGGTGTGTAAATTTCATTAAAATCGGTTTAGTAGTTTAGGAGTCCATCGCGGACAAACATCGTGACAGGAGATTTATATATATTAAGATATCACCAAAAAGTGTCGCTTAAAACATATGGACCGTTTATTTTGAAAGTGGTGTAAATCCATTTTCTTTTGTTTCGAGAAAATTAAACTATATTTGTTGATTTATAAATACAGGCAAATTATGTGAGGTCTGGCATTGTTTCTATTGTTTTATCAACATTTAATTTGTTTATATAAATTTGTTTTTGGCTAATTAGACTACGATAACACATATTTATGTGCTGTAAATGGACTTACGCCACTTTCAAAATTAGACAATTGTAAAAATCGTTTAATTTCAATTTTGAAAAATCAAATATCGCTTAAAATATACTTCATTTTAATATAATTTTGTTTACAAATACGCATAACAACACATACAATTTTATTTTAGACGCCAATTACATTGTCGTAATTACAAGCAGAGATGGGCAAAATGTAATCAGATCAATGATTAACGATTACGATTGCATTTTGTAATCATTAATCATGATTAATGATTAACGAAATTAATCAAAAAGTAATCATTTTTCGGTGATTAAGGATTATTAATCCTTAAGCGGATTACAATTAATCATGATTACTTTTATGATTACTTTTCTGTTTGATACGTAAAATGTGCTGCCGACAGCAGAGCGGCGCTCGCCTTTTTTTATTTATAGTATACGACTACTACTAGCTAAACTGGCGAACTGAGTACCAGCACATAGGTGTTAGGGCGATTACCCGAACTGGGTCGTGACCGCAGTACAATAGTGCAAAGACCGGCAGTGACTCCCTTCGACCTGACTACTTTCAGGATCAGTTCGTGCTCGGTGGACATTAAGTAAATCCAACGAAATCTAGTTAATCATTGATGTTTTTACCGTTGTTCTGAGTGATTCCTGGACTATTAGAACTGATTATCAAACTACCGCCCATATTTTACTGAAATACCGTCTCCAACCCGATAATCCACGCCCGCCTTCGGGATGGAGATAGAGAGACAGAGCAAGATAGCGCAAAATTTTAATTGATCAGAACAAGACATCATTTTCTCAAATTTACACAAGCTTCTATAGCGCAGAGCGCGACATCACCTTTCTTGGTCATCCGTCCCTCTCTACTGACTCGGTTTCGTCTTTGATGTAAACCGAGCCGCCGCACACGTTCGTATCGTATTTTGAATTTTAACTCATAATTTAAGTTGAAATACAGATCTTTTTTTTTCGGATAACTGACGTTCTACCTAATAACTTTGATTCTTACAATATATCAGCGGGACACATACATAGTTTTTTTTTCAGTTCGCTTAATTTTTTTTTTTCGCGTTTGACTTCCATTTTCTACGATTTTTATTTAATACGAGTATAGTACTCAGAATAAAAGAAGCAAATCGACATACGGGCACGCGCCATTTTTATCTCACTAAAAACGCTTTTTTGTTTACCAAATTATATATATATATATATTAAAATATATAATAATATTATATAATATATATATATATATATATATATATATATATATATATATACATATATTATTATTATTTTTAAATCATTTATTCAGCACAATTAAAATTACAGGTACAGTTTTAAATATAAATATTTCACCACGACCGTCACAACAACTTATTATCTCCGTCATTCGTATCTATCTCCCTCTCTCCTATACTTTCTATCCCTTTCACACTCTTACACTGTTCTTTATCATTTTATATTATAAGCATCATATGTTCCATTTCACTCACATTCCTACATATATATACAGTAGGCAAAAAAAGTCATCGGCCACTTCGAACATTTACCTATTCTTGAAGTTTTTCTTACTAAGAGATAAGAAATTCCACTCCAATTCATTATATTTACTTAAATTACAGTATATTATCATAAAATAATACATTTCTGACTAAATAATTTAGATATATCTCTTGGTATTCATATTTATTATAAAAAAATAGCAAATCGGGCGCAAAAAAAGTCATCGGCCACATATCATTTCTTAACATCCTACTAATGTTTCGACGCTTAATCGATGGCAATCAAGTGAATTTTGTGCATAAAGGGATGTTATTCTTGGTGAGCCAAGGCAACACATTCTCCAGCTGAGCTTTTTTATATTCAATATTATTTTTTTCTTTAATCAAGGACGTGTTGGCTTAAAGAGGTAAGTGTTAAGATTCTCGGCCTATCCATTCTTTTTATCACATATCGATAATTGTTTAAAATAATTGGAGTGTCATATTATTACGTTCCACACGTACTCACATGAAAAAAAAAAATAAGCGCTTTACTACGACCGGTACAGTATTCAACAAATCAAGATTTGGCCGGCCCTCCAAAATAAATCGACGATTGCGCAACATCATAATCCGAGAAATAAAAAGAGACCCGAAGATTTCTGTTCCAAAGATAACAACAAATATTGTGGAATCAATTGGAGTGAGTATAACGCCACAAACGGTTAGAAATATTCTGCAGAAGGATGGATACCGTGGTCGAGTGTCGCGCAGAAAATTCGTCGTAAGTAACAAGACAAAATCGAAGCGAATGCAATTCGTGAATGATAAAATAGATAAGTCGCAAAAGAACTGGAGTAAGATTATTTGGTCAGACGAGAGTAAATATAACTATTTCAGTCGAAAAGAAGAGTTACCTTTTGGCGTCAGAACGGCATAGCGCTCGAGCCTAAAAGTCTTACGCCAATTGTCAAACATGGAGGTGGAAGCGTTATGGTGTGGGGCTGTATGATTGCCTCTGGAGTCGGAAAATTAATTTTCATCGATGGGAAAATGGTCTAGTATGTATATAAAAATATCTAATAAAATAATTTGATGTCAAGCGCCCGTCAACTAAATATTGAAGCGGACTTCGTGTTTCAACACGATAATGATCCGAAGCATACTGCGTGCAGTGTGAAGGGCTGGCTCTCCAGAAATGTTCAGAGTGTACTCGAATGGTTTGCGCAATCTCCAGATCCGAATCCGATCGAGCATTTGCGGGAACATTTGGATTCAAAAATACATGAGCACTCTATCACCAATATCGGTCAGCTGAAATCGATTATAGTAAATGAATGGGAGAAAATTTCGGCGGATGTGACCAAAAAGTTAGTGGAATCCATACCAAGAAGGCTGCAAGCAGTTCTTATAGCTAAGGGATATCCCATAAAACATTAATTATTTTTCTATATGATGATAAATTGGACCAATTCTCAACCAAGTGTCCTTAAATTATACGTGGCCGATGACTTTTTTTGCGCCCGATTTGCAATTTTTTTTAAATAAATATGAATACCAAGAGATATATCTGAATGATTAAGTCAGAAATGTATTATTTTGTGAAAATATACTGTAATGTAAGTGAATAAATTGAATTGGAGTGTAATTTTCTTATCTCTTAATAAGAAAAACTTCAAGAATAGGAAAATAATCCAAGTGGCCGATGACTTTTTTTGCCTACTGTATATAATATTGTTTAATGAGTAATAAAAGTAAAAAATAGTAATTTCATTTTTCTGTTTTAAAAATTTAACTTTAACTTAAAGGATTGCACACAAAGTCTTTGGCCATTATCAGAAGTATTCTCCATCTCGAAGGTTGGCGTGGATTATCGGGTAGGAGCTTGTATTTCAGTAAAATATGGGCGGTACTTTGATAATCACTTCTAATAGTCCAGGAATCACTCAGAACAATAGTAAAACCATCTATGATCAGCTAGATTTCGTTGGATTTACTTAATCGCCACCGAGCACGAACTCATCCTGAAAGTAGTCAGATCGAACCAAGTCACTATGCCAGTTTTTTCACTATTATACTATGGACACGACCCAATTCCGGCAATTAACCTACCAACTCAAACGGCTGAAAGCACAAAAAATGGTCCTGAACGTAATCAGGTCGAAGCGAGTTACTATGAGTTCGTAGGCTTATTGGCCGAACAATGTCGTGTTTCGTGACCACAGTACACAACTGCAAAGACACTTATAATGATTATGATTAGCTCAACGAGACGGATATTCGGGGGCGGACTTGCACCGGCTAAAACCACCAGGTGCCAGCACTGCCTAATCTTCGCCTTCGCCGGGCCTGGGAATTCAGATACTTCCTAGGGGCCCGGCGAGCGATTGGTCTTAGACAGGCCTCCTCCCTGGGAGAGGGTTGTAAAACTACCCAAACAATACCTCCCATAGGGGCGGCGTGTGAGCACACACACACACGACGAAACCACCCCACCCTCCGCTGGACGCCACCCCCCCTCTCTGCTGGACGCCACCCCTCACTTTCTGCTAGACGACACCCCGACTCTGCGCTGGACACCACCCACCCACTCTCTGCTGGACGCCACCCCCCACTTTCCGCTGGATTCCCCCAATCTCCGCTGGACGTCACCCCCCACTCTCAGCTAGACGCCACCCCCACTCTCCACTGGATGCCACCCCCCACTCTCCGCTGGAAGCCACCCCCCACTCTCCCCTGGACACCCCCCTACACTCTCCCCTGGACACCACCCCCACTATTAGACGGAAGTTTGGGGTCATATATAATTCGAAATGAAATAACTTGAAAAATTAAATAAACGAGTATTTAAATCGGTCTCTCTCTCTCAGCCAGAACTCAAAAGTAATCATTCAATTAATCATGATTAATTGAATGATTACTGTAATCAAGATTAATGATTACCCGTGTAATCATGATTAAAAGTAATCAGATTACTAGTAATCATGATTACATTCGTTATGATTACTTGTAATCTGATTATTAATCTGATTAAAAGTAATCATGATTACGCCCATCTATGATTACAAGATACTGATAGATACTGATTACAATAATTTACTTATTCTCTGCATGTGGTAGTGTTTCAAAATATGCATGATGCACCGGAGGTATATAGGGTAGTAGCTGCTTAATGTCTTTATATTTTTCGTACGTAATAGGTCTGGCATTTTGTTACAAAGGCTCCAGGGTGATATTTTAATCTGAACGGTCTTCCAGGCCGTAGAGGTAATAAATTCATAATTTTAAATTCTGCGGCCGTCATCGTTGTTTTATAAAAAATGGTATATGGTGCAATTTTGAGGAACCTCAACCAACATATTTGCAACCAATTGACCTGTTCCCCGTTAGTATTTTTTTATCTGTTTTTTAATTGCATTTTGGAGGTTTTTTGTTGAAATAAAATTCTCTCGTTTCATTAATAATTAATAAGCTCAATAATTTCATTAATAAGCTCACTGCCTTATAATATAAAACGATAATTATTAATAATATTATAATTAGGTACGTAAAATACTAGTTGTGAGTATTAAATAAATGAAAAATAACAAAACACTGATCGGCATCCATCTGCTATGCAACCTACCTCTGTTAATTGGACTTACGCCACTTTCATAATCGATGATTATGCAATTTCAATGACCGACCGATTTTAAGTTGTACAAAACATGGGGTTTTTTTGAGAAATTAAACACGGACTAGTTATATATATAAAAAAAATACATTAAATTAACCATGACTTACGTGATAGCTCATTTTTCTTAAAAATGGACTTACACCATTTTCAAAATAAACGGTCCATATAGTAACCCCTCGATATAATGTGGTAACACTCCAGTTGAACACAGGTCTACCGCCTTGCAGACACCTTGTCACCTTAAAAACGTTTTCCATTTGTCCAGTGATGATAATATCTACCCTGGATATGGAGCAGTTCTACCTGCGTGATGACAAGCCGAGGCGTCGCCGCCCCAACCAGAACGAGCAGCAGGCCGCCAGCGAAGAAGCCGATAAGGATGGAGAAAACGCCAAAAAGGTATATCATATTTTGTATTATTCGGCAACATTTGACTTTTACGAAGAAACCTTTTTTTACACTGGTTCGACAATGTCTACGGTGCACCTAATTGTAAGTTCAGTGTAGTCCAAAAATGACAGCAACTATTAAACTTTGTCAAGCCAGTGTAAAAAAAATTACAGCCAGTATAAATTTTAACTCAAAATGTTTATACAGGGATACAGGTAACTAACGCAAAACCTCTTAAGGCTGACTTTGGTATATCAAGACTGACAACTTTTGTTTTACGACTTTTTCTAATTCAATCTTTTTTTCCCATACAAAAAATAAATAAATCATATTTGCAGTTCTGACCTCCTTAACACTATGAAAGGCGGCGCGATGCAACTGGAGCAGACGATTTCATAGCATCAGCTTACTGAACTTTAAACGTAGAGCTAACGATTGATAAAAATCCCCAATAAAACTAAAAATATATATATATCTTAGGATGTGTTAAGTTTTGGCAAAAGTCATAGAACAAAAGTTGTTAGTCTTGATGTACCAAACTCAGCCTTAAGAGGTTTTGCGTTAGTTACCAGTAACGTTGTATACCTAGATCAAGTGAATAATCCGAGAGATACATTATCTAATTGCTATACTTTTCAAGTCAATAGTTGTCCATGTGCTCGTTGTGTGAATGATGTGCAGCTGGTTCGTTGGAACTCAAAAACGAATATTGGCTACCACTCACTTAATAAACAACAACAGAATATTGCATGTTTGGAATACATTGCCTCAGGACATTGTTAACGCGCCATCAACGAATAGTTTCAAAGTTAGACTGGATAGATGGCACTCATCTCAGTCGGTCTTTTTAAGTTGAACATACCAGCTAAGACATAGGCATATCAGCTAATAGCTGCTCGCCTATTATTTGATAATAATAATAATAATTCCACCAGCCACATTTCATCATAAATCCTTACAGATGAAAAGATTCTCTTATACATTCATCACACGAATGGCTAAGGAATGGAATATGCTTCCAGCGACCATATTCCTATATTCTTTTGACTTGGGAGCCTTTAAGAGAAGAGTCAATACGCATCTGTTGGGTAGATGCGATCCTCCTTCTTACTCATCTTCACCTTCCACCAGATGTGATTGAGGTCAAGTGCCCACCTGTAAATTGTAAAAAAAAAAATATTAAACCTGTTACATTTTAATCATTTTCGTCTTTAGGACCAGGAAGAAGGTGGTGAAGAAAAAGAAAAGTTGGAGGGAGAAGAAAAAACAGAGTCTGGAGAAGAAAAGAAGCAGGACAAAGGACCTGATACTGAGACGACGATATTGGACTATAAGGAAGGGGATGATTTATCAAACGTCACTTCTGACATGTTCCCTGCTTACAGGTGTTTATTTTTTTTATACTGGCTTGATTAAGTGACCACAAGTCGCTGAATGAAACTAGTCGCTAAAAAAGTCTTTACACTTGTGTACTGTGGTCATGACCCAGTACGAGCAATTGCCTTTGCACCTCAATAAATTTGTTTGATACAAAAAATCTACAAAATTTGAATTTGGGTCCAGCAGTTTTGGATAAACATTTCGTACATTCCAGCACAACTCGCGGCGTGGGCGCGTCCTTCCTGGGAGAGTTCCGGTGCGTGGAATGCAAGCTGTGCCACAAGCTGCTCGACAACGATGAGACAGCCCAGGTTCACCTTAGGACCTGGAGACATCAGCAGCTCTTCAAGCGGCTGCTCCTCGAGAAGACAGGATACAACCTGGTCAGTTTAGATATTTTTATAATTTCAGGTCTGACTGTGGCTGTACTGGCTTTGTTGATAAGAAAATTGTATTCATGTGCGACAACGCGAATTGTTGTAAATTCGTACCGGCCTGTACTCTGTGATTTTCCAAATAAAGTGCGGATTTAGGCACCTCAAGTCCACCGGCAAAGGAAAACATCGTGAGGAAACCCACGTGACATCTAACAAAAATGTCATCTGTGTACCAGTGCTGTGAGAACGGCGACCAGCTGCGCTACTGGTCACGCTGGGCAAGACATATAAGGGCAAAGTATTAGACGACATTTTATTATGGCCATGCTGAAAGGCACCGCTGTGTGCGATGGAAAAGGTGACAGGATGAGGGTAGAAAAATAAAAAAGGGTAGTTTTATTTATTATGAATTATTATTGGCGCGATTAGTAATTGTGGATTTGTATGTAGTCTTCAGAAGCCAGAGTGATTCCAGGGCAAAAGTGGATTGAGATAAGATTTTAAAAGTGTTTTTTCCAGTAAAATTAAATTATATTTCTTTATATATAAAGACGTTGCTTAACTTTAGCTCCAGCAAGCCCAAGAAACCAAGGAGAAATCGTTGAAGAGAAGCACAGAGCCGGACGATGACTCGGGCAACTGGAAGAGGCGCAAGACCGTCCCTGAAGACTCGGAGCAGCTGGACCAGTCTGAGGATGTCAACGGTCTCGAGAATGAGGATATAGAGATGAAAGGTTAGTTGGTCCAGCTTTAGCGAGTTCATTGCTTATCACGCGATATCGCATGGATCTCCCCGAATCACTGTTCTGTATTTATAATGAAAACGCTTAAATCACAGGAGATTTCATACCTGTGCAAAACTATCCTGGGTCCTATAATTTTAGTTAATTTAAACATTATTAATGTATTTGAGGTATTGACTTTTAAACGTTCATAATTAATTACAGAAGATCCGAAAGAGAAAGGTGATGAGGATAATGATTACAACACGGGAGAGGATCTAGAGGATTGGGAGCAAACCGTAGACGAGATTCTAGAAGATGAAAAGATCAACCAAGAAGGTAACTGCTTAGTTCATTCCATTATTTTTGTAGTTTTGCAAAATTTCTTTTACTTCTGTAGTGACTTTTGATTAATTGAAAATAATAAATATTAATTACTGGAGAGGCGTGTAAATAGCCCTCCATATGAGCGGGGAATGTAACTTGGTTGGCGGTTAAGAGAAATTAAAAATAGGTCAAAAAGAAGTATCAAGGAAACTGATCACTCCATAAATCACAGCCGATATACCAGAATGTCTGTATCCACTAACCTGCAGGTCTGCAGCTCGTCCAGTATATGCTGTACAGCACGGCAAGGGTCCAGGGTTCCGATAACGGCCACGGGCACAGAAAGTTTCCTCTCGCACTATTACACCTTAGTTCCTCTCTTTAATAACGTCGTGTGGCGGTTTTATTATATTTTAAAACTAGCTGATCCGGCAAACGTTGTTTTGCTATATAAGTTATTGTAATATCTTCTAAGATGTTTATTGAAATTAAGTGATGACAAAGACAATTTTGTTCACAATTAAATACTCTTAATCAACAACACATTTATTTGGATAAAGATTAATATTATTACGTTGATACAATTCTTAACAAATAAATATAAAGTATTAGTTATAGTAGTATAAAGTATTAGGTAGTATTAGTTTATATAAGTATTATATTATTAATTTCGACCAAATTTGATTACCATAAAAACGGTTCTAGTGAGTTAATCTTAAAAGATAGACATATACTGTCGCTGACATTTTTTTAGATCATTTTAAGAGGAATAACTCTCTCATACATATATTTTTGGTATCTTGAACCGTTTTCGCAGCGCACGCAATGGAAGCACTCAAGGATGAATAATTTTCCCCGTTTTTTTCACATTTTCCATTATTTCTTCGTTCCTAATAGTTGCATCGTGATGTTATATAGCCTAAAGCCTTCCTCGATAAATAGTCTATTCAACACAAAAAGAATTTTTCAATTCGAACCAGTAGTTCCAGAGATTAGCGCGTTCAAACAAACAAACTCTTCAGCTTTATAATATTAGTATAGATTAAAGCGATAATAGCGCGACGTCGCAAAGGTTGCATACAATTGTTGTACTAATGAAGGACGTTTGTTACGTCAAAACAGAGCGGTTGGTATATGCGACATCTGTCGGTTTCACTACAGAATTAGGGATGCAGATTATCCTTATTGGCCGAAATTAATAACCTATCCTATCGCCTATCTTAGATTTATTACTATAGCAACCATAGTACATCTCTTTTCACATAGACAGGTTAGAAAGGGAGAGGTATAGCTATCTATCTACAAATTAAAGATAGATAGATTATTAATTTTGGCCGTAAATCATTCGCAAGTAATTTATGGAGCGATAGAAGAACTTAGGTATGAAGCGGAAATATCTTAACCGCTTCACCAATTACTGTGGCTGTAATGGCTTTATGGATAAAGGACCGCTTTCCATTAACTGTAACGCGTGTGGTCGTAGTTTCTCTGGCTCTTTTCAAATTAAAATACAGATTTAGACATCACATGCTCACTGGCTAAGGAATACATTACCCGTGTGACATCCTGACGTCCTATTGCTTAGAAAGTGCTTTTGTGGGTTGTTGTCTGATCGACTGGTGCATAGCTTAAGCTTGTGGAGTTCATTTGCCGTCATCCGATTTTATCATTGTCACAGCGCATCGAGTCGATCGAGCCGGCGGCAAATGGACACGCACAATGTAATTATTCACGCTTGAGTGAACCGCTGCAACATTGATGCAACGGCGCCGCGTACTATTCATTCTGCTTCCGTTACCCGCGCAGCTCGCACTATCCGCTTGCTTTGGAATTCATAGTTTGGTTAAAAGTAGTTTGCACCAGGGATGTTACGGAGCTTCGACTCCGACTCCCCGATAAGTCGGAACTTCCGATTGATATTACACCTCCGGTTCCGACTTCGATTCCGAAACTTTTTAATCGGAGGTATTCATCGGAGGTCACCACCACTGTTGTAGTCAATTCATTTGATTTCATTTTATATGTTGTTGAAACATAATATCAATTAATCAAACAATCAGTACTACTTAATTTGTAGAAGGCATTTTTAAAAATTTATTTATAGAGAAAAAAAATATGATTAAAATTAATAAATTCAACACTAAATATACATTTACATTTATTACTAAAAGGTTTTTTTATTTTACATCTACATTAAATTAAGTAAAATATAGATTAACACAAACAACCCTGGAGCAAATTTGATTTAATTTGTTCACTGTTAATAAGAAACAGCAATTTTCATTGTCTGTGTATTTGTAAATTTATCACTTTCTAATTAAAAAGGTTCACTGAATAATGTTTTTATTTGTCCCTTAATAGAACTATTTTATTCTGCCGTCACTTGTGACTGACATTGCCTCCGACTCCGATTCCGACTTCGGTTCCGACTCCGATAAATCAAATTTAAAAACTCCGACTTCGGTTCCGATAAAACTGCCTCCGTTACATCCTTAGTTTGCACGTATTCAATCTTGTATTCCATTGTCATTAAATTCATCATAATCATAGTCTCATCTATCATTTGCTATCCGACACCTTCGACATTATATCATAGCAGTGCAGGCGTGTAGTCACACCGCCCACGCACACCACATCGCTATAAGCAGCTGGTCTATGAGATAGGCGCTGCTACTGAGTTTGAACATTTTGGGGTCAAAACCAGTGATGAAAATGGACGAGAATTTTCCCAAAGTGCCAAAAACTTCCGAGAACATTCTGTAAATTCCCGGGAATATTCCCAAGGATGTTTTGGTCACTTTGGGAAAATACCCGGGCATTTTCATCACTAGGCAAAACCTTCAAGATCATAATGCCAATTCAATAGCTTCTAGGTTACCATTAAATTACCAGTCCCTGCGATTAATTAATTTTGTAATTCCAGATAAGTCTGCTGAGACTCCGGCCGAGGAGCCGCCCAAGGAAGAGGAAAAGAAGGAAGAAATCAAAGAGAAGGTGGATGATAAGCCGGAGGAGCAGCCGCAAGAGGAGAAAAAGGAGGAAGTAAAAGAGAGTACTCCAACGCTAACGACGCCGGTCGGTCGCGGGTCGCCTCGGGGCAGATCTCGAGGCCGCGCACGCGGGCGCGGGAGGTACTAGGTGTCAGAAATATCATCGTCAGCGTAAAGGTAGCCATCGGATCCTGAAAGTTATGAACTGGCTGCAGCTACTTCGTCGTGAATGCCAGAACCCGAAGCGCGCACTTTTAGCTTAATCGGCAAACGTGACGTAAGGCCTCCTTCGGGAAGGCGGAGCAACGACTTGTAAAAAGTAGCCGGTTAAGATTGGACGAGAGGAGCCGAAGGCCAGGCTCATTGGTGCTTTTTAGACTTATGCCCTTCAATGGACTGCTACTGAGCACCGGTACGCTGACGATGGTAACTATAAGCTGATTGTAGAATGCTTAAAATTGTCATAAATCTCAACGTAAATGATAATATTCAGGTTGTGCATGACACCTAGAGCACAGGTTTAGATTGAAGACAGTAAGACAAGATTTAGAAGGATTCTCTTTCCTGAGCCTCTTAACGTATGTAGATCTTTCAGATTTCACGGTATATTTAGTCGATGTTAAATACTTTCTATAGAATTTTTTATAGTAAATAATGTTATGTCAAACGTAAACTAATCCATTTTAAAGCTCCTAAGTTGAAATTTATAAATATTTAACTTAAAACTTTACTTTCATTGCCATTCTGCTCCTATTTTTTGGTGTCCCAGGGGAAGATCCTTTTTTTTTACTTATGGATTTATTCCAAGGACAGGTCCTTTGTGACTTCGCCAATGTCAGTGTGACGATTAAAAACGAGGAAAGTTGGCCGGTTATGCTGTTTCAAATGTGCTTAAGATATTGGACGGTTGTCAAATTGTATTATTTCCCTTGAGATTGTCAAGTACCTAGAACAAAATAACACTAACTACAACATCACAAATATATAAACAATAGGAAAGGGGAAAATCCTGCATATGAGCATCAATGTCGCTGTGAGGGCAGCGACCTCAGTGTGTCAGACTCCTACTGACAGTCCCCAGGGATCCCTTTCTCCAATCACTCCACCCAGGCTTGGGAAATCAAATTCGTCTAGTCGCCCAGGGAGGAAATAGCTTTATTCAGGCTTCTTCTCTGGGAGGAGTAGGTATAAAGAGCCAACTTTTTTCACTGGCGGCGCGCCGCCTTCTTCTCCTCCGCTCAACAGATTCCCTCAAGTCTACTGCCTAGTTATTCCATTCTGCTCTTCACCATAGCCTGCGTAACGGGATTTTAAAATCAAAATATTATATTTCACATATTCACATATTATTAGCATAAGTAACTATATTATATGTCCGTAGTAAATGTATTTGTATTTTGCAAAAATGTCTGTTTTCGCGTGTTATTACAATTATTTTTCTCTTTCTCTTAGTGTTTTGCATACACAAGCAAAATATCAGTCTATGCGAGTGCGAGAAAGAGACAAATAATTGCAAATACACGAGAAAGAGAAAGATAAGACAATGTTTTATGAAACATTATAATATTTGGAAAAATTAACACATTGAACGCCAACGTGGTCAGTGCTGACCGACAGCGCACATTTCCTTTGGACCAAACAAAAATCGCAGCTCTATTCAAATTTATACTCAATGTTTTTTTAATTAAAAACTTTTAAGTAATGTCCAGATGTATGTTAATAAAACATAACAAAAGTCAACTCAGTAGCGTTCATTCCATAGATGCCTGAAAGTATTGCTTGTCCTTACAATAAATAACTCTGGAATAGATTGCTTTAATTTAAACAAAACAGGAACCCTTTATATTCATAACTATTAGAGATGGGCAAAATATAATCTGATTAATGATGAACGATTACAAAATGTGATCGACATTTTAATTTTCTTGCTCTGTAATCATGATTAAATCCATTTAAAACATTTAGAAACCGTAAGTGTGTATACAATCTGGGATTTTGTAGTGCTTAAAACAAAAATTAGCAAAATACAGTCATATTAATGGTAATAAACGTAAAATGTAATCGTTAATCATTTTCATTAATCTGATTACATTTTGCCCATCTATGATATCTATTATATTTTCAGGCCATCTACCTTCCCTATGAAAGTAATATAATATTTATAATCATTATATAATATACACATTATGTCAATCTCCCAAACCTATCCAAATACCATATCCACGTCACTGAGTCAACTGTAATCATTATATTAACACGTTAAACGCCGATAGAAAAAATTAAAAATCGTAAAAATACTTTTGCTCGTAATTTGTTTATTATGTTACGATTAGTGATGCCACGAATAGTGAATTGGCCGAATACCGAATATTCGGCAACGCTGTCGGCCGAAGCGCCGAATATTCGGCATGGGAAACATGCTTATCGGGGGCGCGTTAGCTGGATTAAGGCAAGTTGCAACCTGTTTTCCTCGTTGCGTTGGCGCAGCCAGCAAAGACAATACAATACCCAATACAAACGAATAAAAATACCCAAACCTTTCGAAATTTTCTAAAGTTTATCTTTCTTCTCCTGGAAGTAGCGTGTTTAGTGAGAGGTTATTTTTTGAGACTGGTAACATTTACGATGAAAAGCGTAATCATTTGCTACCAAAAAATGCTGAAAAGCTTGTTTTTATCCATCACAACTTACCACTGATCAATTTTAATTACTAAAGTGTTATAATTTGGAAATAAATAAATAATTTTGAGTAATATAACGTGTCTTTTTTACATGATTTGGTATTCGGTATTCGGCCGAATAGTACGTACTATTCGGCCGAATACCGAATAGCAAAAAAAGTGGCCGAATAGGCCGAATACCGAATAGTTGCCGAATATTCGTGGCATCTCTAGTTACGATACGTATAGAAAATAAGTTTTATTAAATTCTGTACATGGGTTACATAGTTACAGTCAAATACATAGCTCAGGTCACCGGTGCACCCCCATGGCGCACATATTTTCGCTATCTTTCAATTTTTTTTTAATTGCTTACAAGGTATGTTTGTCCCACTGCGCAGTATAGTTCTACAGCGCCGTGCCAGTCACGGAGTACGAATAAAGTAACAGTCAGTATGGCCGGCGGCGAGAAAAAGTAGTTTGAATATGACTATACGTTGAGGTCACCGGTGACCCCCATGGCGCTATGATAGAGGAAGGGTGAGGTCACCGGTGACCCCCATGGCGTTTGACGTGTTAAGGGGAAGATATTAAACGTCAGGCGGCGCTGACCAACGCGGCTCGAACGAGAAGATTTTTTATTTTGGCGTTCAATGTGCAAAGGTTAGAATTAACATTCGTTATGTAAGTGTATATTGGAAGCGTTGCATATTATACATGCAATATTTATTTTTATTGTGTTTTTAATGATTTATTGAAGACTTCCTTAAAAATTTGTAGAGTAGTTTTATAATAATTCTGAAACAAAAATTAGAATCTAAGAGATAAGGCGTCAAATAATCTTATTTCTTATTTTAATGGATAATTATGCCAAGACACATTACATTTCATCTTGCCCAGGATCTTGAAATGTCTCTAGGTGAAGTATGAATTATAATTAATCCAATGAAAAATGTTTACGGCACAATGTTTACGAGATTTTGTCCGTAATGTGAAATTTTAAATGACATTTCTTGAATAAGAAGAGAAATATTCACGAAGAGCGGTCTTTGTATAACTCGAAACGGGATAACAATGTCTTATGAGACTTTTGAATTAACTTTAAGACGTTAAAAGGAAAGGCTTTTAATTTTCAGTCAATTTTTTATGGAGAGTTTGGTCAACTTATGTAGATATATTATGCAGTGGGTATGCTGTGTGATGTCCTTTTCTGCTGCCCCTGAAGTTGTTCCTGGGGCGTTGGCTTCAGCTTGCTCCCCATCCCCTATATTCACCCTCTTTCTGGATATATTATTCAGTGGGTACTTTTTTTACCCGGTGTTTCGGACTCTAACCAACTAAAACCACCGGGGTATTTCTCCTCCCGTCTGCCGAGTGCTGAGGAAAAAAGGCAGTGTCAGCTTGCAACTTACATCCAGTCCTGCCATCGTAGGCCTGTCTCAAAATATAAAGATTAATTTAAAAGGTCTATAGTTGTACCTCAATCAGTATGGCTCTATTTTTAAGGTTTATGTAAAACTCAGTGGCGTGCATCCCATATAAAGCATTATCTCGTCATACTTGGACATTTAACACATATAGATACTTCAAATTTGGGCCAATTTAGACTCTCAGACTGCTATTTTGGTAAACACCAGATTTTAAGTGAATATTTATTTATTTATTCAATGGTAACTACACAGCATATTATAAGATTATATACAAAAATAAGAAATAAAAAAGTCTATAATGCCAATAACGTAGTACACAACATATTAATTGTATTAATAATAATAATTATAAAAATAAATAATAATAATATTGGGGCCCTCCACGGAAATCAGCGCTGCAGACTTCCACTGTGGCTTTAAGCTGATGGAGGTCCCATTTTCGCCATGTTAATATGTTTTTGTTTTTTCTTTTGTTTCTGTATGTTGTTGTCTTGTAACAGAAATGATACTGCTTTTGAATTTCTAGTATTTTGTTAGTTTGTGGTGAAAATAAATATATTTCATTTCATTTCATAATTAAATTTTGGTGAATGTTTGGGTCGCTCCCGGTATCATATAGTGAGTGTTGAGTGTGTTTATTAAACATCCAAGTATAACAAGATAATGCTTTATATGGGATGCACGCCACTGGTAAAACCATGCTGTACTCCTACAGTTTCTATGTAATAATTTCACATAAATATTACATCGGTAAAGCCAGGTCGGATTCTGACAGTTGCGACTACAAAAGTACTGGCAGCCGCTGGTGGGTCGTGACTGCCACAATTCGACGAGCCCTTTAAATTTTACTTGTGCAACTATTGTTTATGCTATTATATTATTTTCCTTTTATGAATATATTTGTAAAATAATTTACAGTTATTTCTTACAGTTTAGCCCTTTTCTTCAATTGCAAAACAGATAATTGATATACTCTCAGAATCAGATGATTATTAGATTGTAATTCAATATTTTTAATAAATATGTAATGCTATTTATGCTTCTGTGGGATGAACAATGCTATCTTAGATTAAAATATAGCTAGAGGTTGTAATGAATACATTAATTATTCCTTAAGTTGTGTTTGACATGGGTTGTTTATATAGCAAATGTTCCAAATTCCACTGTCGCAAACACACTGTTACACTGTACTTACCATCGAGTGTACTGCAGTCACTTTGTCAAACCAGTGTAAAA
Organism: Automeris io; assembly: GCA_036320925.1. Taxonomy (NCBI): domain Eukaryota; kingdom Metazoa; phylum Arthropoda; class Insecta; order Lepidoptera; family Saturniidae; genus Automeris; species Automeris io. Next base: position 15,225,729 of record JAUDJH010000005.1, read on the forward strand.
AGAAATCGCAAAACATCTACATGATTTTATTTTTTTGGTTAATAGTGACTAGTGCCTTGAAGGAAGGTGCAGTGGAGTCCAAGAAAGAGTGACACAAAAGGTCTCATCCATTAAAATGCGTCTTGTCGGCTCACATATGCCACGGTCGAAGATCTCTAAGTAAATGTACACAAACTAATTCATAAACTCGATAAGCCGAAGCGAATTACTATGGCTGAGGCTTGTAGATGCTACTTTGACTTTGTTTAGACTTACTTTTTTTATTTGTTCAGGCCGGCATGATCGCTGCGACTACTGATGGGTTTTCCCTAGCTGTTGATAGTCGTCGCTTTTTGGACTGCTCCTTGCTTTCCATCAGGCATGGTGTGATAACTGCCCAGTCAGGATAAAAAAAAATCTCGTACATACACCAATAATATAATAACTACATATAGTTTACTTTTTACTCGCCCATGTCTCAAGGAATGAGGTCTAATCGTATTTGAACTGCTTCTAGTTATGTTGTTATAATCTAAGCATAAAACATTTATTGTTGTATAAGAATTATGTAGGATTACTTATAACCCTTTCGCTACGGGAGGCCTCACTACAAAGTGTTTCGCAGGAAATGGAGCTCCGAGCTGAAAGTGCTCGCAGCATGACCGGGTCAAAGTTTTGGCTCAAATCGATTTTTATTAGTTTTCAGAAGATAAATAATACGGAAGAATAAAATAATTGTATACAGTCACCTCATCATGGGTGTTTTTCATTTTTCAACCGGTGACTAGCCCACTGATAGTGGCGAAAGGGTTAACATGCTATAAACATAATGTTATGTATGCATTGGTTTGTAATCTCTAGTATTGATTGTATTCTCTTACTCTTGTAGTATTGTCATAATAATAAAATTATAAAACTATAATGTGTTTTTTATTCATAATGTGGTCCTCAATGTGGAAGTTAATACTTTTGATACAGTATTTTTTTCTAATATATCATCCAACACAGGACAATAGCAGTCAGTTTTATTAATCTATATATTAGTTAAATAACTTGAACAATTATACCATTTTTTTTTTCAATAAATGATCAATGTCATTTCTTATATTGAGAACGCTTTTTTTATTTGAGTCTATTAAAATTAACACTAAATATGCGCAACTCTGTGTTGGAAACTTTCCATAATACATTAATGAAAACCACATATAGATCTGTTAAACCGTTTTCGAAATTAGCAACATAAACCCATACAGATGTATATAATGATTAAGATAGTATTACAACTTTATTTACCTACATCCTGCAAGCAAAATTAAGTAACACATGAAAGCCCTCACATAACTTGTTTAGATAATTAACATATTATGGATTGCCAAGAGTATCTTATTCAATTCTGGTAGTGTTATTAATATTTAGTTGTATATTTGCCTGAAAAAATTATGAAAGATATCGTCTGGCTACTTCTTTTGTAGGAGGTAGTATAAATGAAACTATTATATGGCAATAAGCATGACATGTCTGATCACTGGTGAACACAGCAATGTCTACTTTTATTGGCCTTTACAACTTCACCAGGTAATAGGCTTGAGCACTTAGGTACTCGGCTAGTGAGTTATTAGTTAGATGATAACAGAAGGGCATCCTTGTGGGTAGAAACCTTGACTTGGGTGGCCAGCCATTAAAAGGAGCAGTGAAATGCGAGGTAATGTCATAGTGGTGTTCACTAAACTATTCATGACCAGATATTTATTATCACACACATTCATGTGGTACTCGCATAGATATATTCATGTCAGTACGCTACAAGATCTATTAGAAATAAAATTCAATATAGTGTATAAAATTATTTAATAGTTGATAATACATTTAATAATAATATATAATCATGCTATATGTCTTGGGGTGAGCAGAGAGATACATTAGTGGCTGTATCCACTTTATGCTTATGTTGGTACCAGAAGTGCAGCTGATCGCCGTTCTCAGGGCACTTAAACATGATATTTCTATTAAATGCCATGCAGGTTTTCTCACGATCATTTCCTTCACCTGTGAGCATGTGATGTCTAAATCCATTCATAACCTAGAAAACCCAAGGTACGTGCAGGGATTCAAAACCATGACTAGTGATGTTGAAGCATATAATAAACAAGAATGTATCGTATTTAGTAACAATCTCGTTAAATTTATTTACATACATGTTTAGTCAAATCAGTAGTTTTAAGCAATTGTTTATATTTACAAAACAACAAATTCTATCCTACTTACCTACATCTTGTTAACTTAATTTTTAACAATTTTAGTAATAATAAATTTAGGAACAATACATGCATCTAGACTTAATGTAAATTACAGTATAATATGTGCAATATGGTACTTTAGGAGAAATATTTTAAGGTAATAAATACAATGCTGATTAGTTACTATCTGATTGAAAAATTTATATACATATATATATAAGTTGAAGGAGACTGCAAAAAGTTAAATTACATGAAGTACATTTTTTTTCATGTAAATTCAAGATAACCATATTTATTGTAACATTAAAATCCACAATTTTAAATATTAAAATAATTGTACAATGCTTATAAAATTTTAAGTTAAACAAATTTATTTCTTTTTCATCAAATTCAGGAGTAATTTCATGTCACTTATTTGAGTTTTCTGCCGTTTTTTCTGTTTTTCTACGGCTTTTACCTTTGGCTTGACCACCTCTTCTTGTGTCCTAATTTTCTTTCTTTTCTTTTTTGCGCCATCATTTAATAATATGTCTTTTATAGTCACATTCTTCACGAGGGAATTATTACTAGAGACAACTTCTTTTAGTAAAACTTCCTTCTGAAAGGATACTTTCTTTTCCGCATTAAGTTTCTTCTTTAAAACTTTATTGGATACATTACTAGAATCGCTTTTTTGTTTCTTAGCTAATTTATTAAGGGCTTTTAACTTATTTTTTCCAAATTTTACCATTATAAATAATCAATTCAAACTACAACACAATCCCTAACACATGTGCTATTTACAGCAAAATGTAAATATATAAATGTCAAAGTCAAAATAAAATGTCAGTTGTCCGGAATAAAAAGCCTAGTCAAAGAAACATGTAAAATACTTCCTATTCCTTTCTGTTTTTCGAAAATTGTCTGAAAATAATAATTAAAATCCAAAATTCAGTCTTTCGATAAAATGAAGGTATATGTAATTTCTGTTAATTTTTTTTGATTCATCTTTAAAGTTTTTTATTGATTTCTCGTATGAAACCATTTTTGTATATAAATTGGTACTTTAGTCTTTGATGGGTAGGTACTTAAGTTTATAATAAAAACCTTTTTTACACACCCTAAACAAGGTGACTACAGTGCACCTGATAGTAAGTACAGTGTAGTTCAAAAACGAAAGCGGCCATCAAATGATGAAAATCCGTTGATAGTCTCCTTCGTCATATCGGCCCACATATACCACAACTGAAAGTTTCTATGTATATGAGTAACTGGATATACACTAGCTGACCGCGAAACATGACAGGTCAAAGCAAGTCACTATGAGGGTCTTTACACGTATATACTGTGGTCATGACCTAGTTCGGGCCATCGCCGAACCACCATAAAACAAATATTAAAGAATTAAAAAAATATATAGTAAAATTTAAATATTACATAATAATCTTTGATCCCAGATATATCTCTTTAATTAAAGGTTACACTACGTTTAGTACTAGAGTGCTTTGTTTATTATTTGGGTTAAGCTCTCTTGGAAGTTGGAACTGTCTCGGCTGTACAAGGGGTAGCCTAAAGTGTGTCGGTACCTCCAAGGTAACTACTTTTGTGCATTAAACAACTATATAAAATAAAAATACGGCTGACATTCAAATATTTATTGTCACATTGCGTCTCCTTCTTATGACATAATTGCTTAGCTGAAACATCGACGTATGCATACTTTAATTAATCCTAATTTCAACTTTTATTACACCATCATTCCCTTGCAACATACTCACCGATACCTATTGCAATTATTTATCGAGCAAAAGCCAAATAAACATTTTAAAGGTTAGATACTATTTGCTTATTAATGATATTCGATTTCTAATCAGGTTGCAAACAAAATCGATGTTTTGTACAAGAATCAAACGTAATTGATAACTAGATCTATTCACACGATAGGAGTTAGTAAAAAAAACTTAATTGATTACGAACAGATATAAATGAGCAACATAAATGCATGAAACAACAAATTATGTTCCACAAAAATCTTAAATTAAAATGAATATCAAAGGTGGTTTTACTTTCTGAAATAAATAATAAATAGGTATGTTACAGGAATAATAAATTCAGATAAATCAAGGTTATTTTAGTTTCTTCCTTATATCTGTTTTTATGAGTAGCTAGTTACATCACATTACAAAATACGCTTTCATTCTTGCAACACTATTAAAAAAAAATTGAAAGTTATATCCATGTTTTTCACATACACGACACGACATTTTATTTTTACCCTCAAGGGTCGACGATATAAGAAATATTTTTAATGCATAAAATGTCGTGTTGTGATCATAGAAATCAAGCTATTTTATAGATAAAAAAATGATATACAAACAGGTTACGTAGATCCACTGTTGTTCATACTTTCTTTAAAAAACTTATAAGCTTAGTCTACTGATACAAAAACGTTACTTATAGAAACTTAAACAATATCACATTTGCTACATAAATTAATATCGATAAGCAACAAAATCATATTATAGGCTAAATGAATATTACATTACACAAATGCAATTTAACTCACTTTCAGTTTAATATTTAGCATCGAGTAATAATTCAAAGTTTAAACTGTAAGTAAAAATTCACACAAAATCCAAGTTTTACTGTTGCGTAATTTTTATATTATTTTTCCGTCAGGTAAAGTTATTTTATTTTTTTAATTTAGGCTCAATACTTGTATTGCTCCTATATTTTATAATATAATAATTGTAAAAAAGACTAAGTATTTTCCTCGTTGCCACAATTTAACGATTCCCGCAATTTTTCAGTCGTCAAACAATTTTTCACAAAAAACGCCAAACAGTTATTACCTTATGCATAGTACATTTTAATAATTTGATCATAATATATATATATATATATATATATATATATATATATATATATAGGTACGCCTTATTATAAAACAAAGTCTATTGTTAGTATGGTACATCATAATTGTACTTTTAATTATTATTGTACTGGGTGCTATATAGTTCCTTTCACATGAATACATGTAGTTTTTTTAATAATAATAAATATCTTAAATTATAATTAATAAGTACTGCATTGTAATGGCAAACTTAGATACTGTTTAAATTCGCACTAAGAACAGACTGCGTTCTGTAATAAGGCTAATATTGATTTCATTGTATTACAACGTGTAAATATTTTCAAAATTGTTAAAATATCACAAACTATCAAAACTGGAAAGCTAATTAATGAGCAACAGAAGAAAACATTTAAAAAAATGTTCTGAGAATTAAAGAATATAAATATGGCATATTATTTGTTCATAGTAGAATAAAATATTGCTTTTTCCGTTTATTTATTGTGGCAGACGAATGCTGAACCATGCATGTAAAATGCTTTTTTTTTTTGTTTAATACGTTTTAGCTTTCCAGCTAAGATATGATACTCACTATAATAAGATATACAATAGAGATATATATATGTATATCATGTACAAAAGCTATACCTGATTTAATTTCTATTACTATAAAGTATAAGCTATTTCTTTGATCACTACCAACAAGAGATTTTATTGTACCCAATGTTAAGTTCGAAAGATATGCCGTAAAACTTTTAAGTAAAAGCGATAATATTGAAATAACAATGTTGCCCCTTTAAATGCAAGATACATTGAGTTTTGAAATATTTTTTTTTAGAAATTGCAACAATGCATTTCCCTTCCCGATGATTTTATTTTATAGTAAATCGTAATTCCTTTAAGACAAGAACCACATTCTTAAAAGCCTGGTTTTGCTCCTAAACTTATTTCAATATAACCAGATTATATTATTATTCCAACATTAAATATTCTTCTCAACAAGGATATTAATTTAGTGGAAAATGTTATAAAATCAAGATCAGGTAAAACTTTCGCTATAAACTATAGACTATACAAATAGAAAAGCTATATCTACTTATCGTCTATTGACCACTCCAAGCAAACTTCGTTCTAACACCTAATAAACTTAATGGAATGTAGTTAAAGGAACTATAGCTTTGTACAAAAAAAATATCTGTAAAATCATTATGACAATAAAATACCGGGGAACCTGCCTTACAGTATCTATATCTCAACGTACAACAATAATTTTATAATTAATTGGCAATTAATGTTTATTTAAAAATAAACTGCAGAGTTTTCCACAAACAAGACGCCAATTTGTTATACATAGTATAAAAATGTCTGTAACCGAAAATCATTGTCGCCGTGTGTAAATCATTGATGATAAAAAAAAAACAAATAAACTTTTTTTCGCATGGAAAACTATTGTTAAGCATTTTCGTTACTAAGCTTGTATAGCTTACAATATAATTTATCAAGCATGATCTATTTTTCTCGAGATTTAACTTATAATAATTAACAATTATTTCTATAAGAACATATTAAAATAACATGCTAAAATGCATTATTAGCTATGTAGGTATTTATTATTATACAAAATATTTAATAACATAATAAATAAAAATCCCCTATAAAAACCTTGCGTTTATAAAAAGACGGCTAACATTATTTGAAATTATATATAATCTTATAAAATCAAATATAACAAAAAATAGCAGACAAAAAAAATCACGCTGAACAAAAATTTTCATGATTTATTCGATTAAATATGAGTGGGTTTTACTAAAGTAATAGCAGGTTTGAAAATGGTCTAATTAAAAAAAGAAAGTACTGTTAGTTTATAGATTTTAAATATCGTATTTGTATTTACCATGAATGTTACCATTCAAAAAGTTTCAATAACATAATTATGTTAAAAAATTAATATCTCACAACATATCGTTTTTAGTTTTTATCGTGATAAATACATATTTAAACATACCTCGTTTAAATTAAATATGTACTAAGCGATTCGCTTTTATTTTATTAGGTATATAATTAGTGTTTTTTTTTAATTGGACCATTCATTTATAGTAAAAAGAACCAAATTGTTTATAAATATTGGATAAATATTCAATAACGACTTATTTCTAACGAATATCAGTTCTTATAAATAGTTAAATGTCAAATCGTTATGTTGATTATTGGAGTTGACTGTACTCGTTTAAAAATATCTTGAGATATGTCGTCGAGATGTTTGAATTTGTTGTTCACTAAAAGGAGATTAAAAAACCATGTCATTATATTGAAATCATGTCATGAAGAAGATACCATATGCCTCAAAATAACGGTGATAGTTTACTGTCTAGACACTTGATGGTCACCACTGTTTTTGACCTACACCGAACCCACCAGGATCATAATTCCTATTTTTCCAAGTAGCAGTAAATAACGGGTACGTGTCCTTGAAATTGCATCTCAGGACCCCTGAATCTCGTATTACAAAAACGAATCAACTGTTTACTTTTTCCTTATTATTTTTCGGTAATACTTCGATTTGGTAAAGGGTTGTATTTTTTATTAATCATAATACAGATAGAAATCTATACTAATATTATAAAGCTGAAGAGTTTGTTTGTTTGTTTGTTTGAACGCGCTAATCTCAGGAACTACTGGTTCGAATTGAAAAATTCTTTTTGAGTTGAATAGACCATTTATCGAGGAAGGCTATAGGCTATATAACATCACGATGCAATTATTAGGAGCGAAGAAATAATGGAAAATGTGAAAAAAAACGGGGAAAATTATTCATCCTTGAGTGCTTTCATTGCGTGCGCTGCAAAAACGGTTCAAGATACCAAAAATATATGTAAGAAAGAATTATTCCTCTTAAAATGATCTAAAAAAATGTCCACGACAGTATATGTCTATCTTTTAAGATTAAGTCACTAGAACCGTTTTTATGGTAAACAAATTAATGCATTATTTGTTAAGAGTTGTATCAACGTAATAATATTAATCTTTATCCATATAAATGTGTTGTTGATTATGAGTATTTAATTGTAAACAAAATTGTCTTTGACGTCACTTAATTTCAATGAACATCTTAGAAGATATTAAAAAACCTTATATAGCAAAACAACGTTTGCCGGATCAGCTAGTTAGAAATATTAAGCACAGATAATAGAAAACTTTAGAGTTCTCACCTTATTATTCTTTGGTGCCACAGCTAATGTCAGCATTTGTACTAAGTTTGTTGCACGTTCTGAGGGTAGAATTGAAAAATAAATACACCGCTAATTAATTAGTAATATATTCACCTAGATATATACATAATAGATATATTAAAAGACTTTTATCTGGTTTTATAGATTGGACAAGAACAAGGAAAAGATTTTCTAACCAAACTGTCCAAATTTTATCCTGGATTACTTTACCAAACTAAAGATTAAATTAATGGTCAGAGTTGCTGGCACAAGGCAAGAAAATGTTTTTAGGAGGCCCAAGAAGAGCCACCGCGCGCCGGTCGCGGCATGTTGGGAGTCCGCACCTACGGCTGGCCTCCAAGGGGATGAAGGAGGACCCAGGAGTTTTAGACGGTGAGAGTCAGACACATGCTTACCGGCCCCCTGATGGTTCATAATGGATTTTCTCCTGGTTAAAAAGAAATAGAAAGAAAATTTTGAGAAGGTTCTATCTTTTCGCTTTTAAATAGGCTAAAGGCCTAGATAATGTAATATTTTACCAAAAAATACATACGAATTAGCGGGGTTAGGCAGCCCATCCTGGTCCTAGGGTGCAGGAGAAGCAGATACACCGGCACAGCGGTCAGGATCATGAGGCAGCCGATGCCGGTCTCAGCGGGAGACGCCAGAGCTGGCACCGCCACCACCAAGATCGTGCAGATTATGTATATCACTGGAAACATTGCAATCGATACTGGTCATATCTGTAGGTAAGCGATGGCGTACACAATTCTTGAAGTAAATGAGACTTTCGTAATACCACCTCAACACTGCCCATATATCTAGACGTCGCATGCAGGTTCGAAGACTAAATCCGATCAGCATTAATCTCCGAAATTCTGTTGTATTCATAGATGGGCAAAATCTAATCAGATTAATGAAAATTATTAACGATCACATTTTACGTTTTTTACCATTAATATGATTGCATTTTGCTCATTTATGTTTTTAACACTACAAAATCCCAGATTGTATACACATTTACGATTTCTTAATGTTTTAAATAGATTTAATCATGATCACAGAGCAAGAAAATTAAAATTACGACTACATTTTGTAATCGTTCATCATTAATCAGATTACAAATTGCTCATCTCTGGTTATAGTTAATCGCCAAGCTTATCGAATTTGGAAATCAGCTGGACTTAAAAGATACCATGCGGGTGCCCCCATATGTGGTGTACATCGCAGCTGCTCGCACGAGGAGATTCGCCTCCCCTTTTTTGATGCAAACTATAAGGAATGAAGTGAATTTTACACTTCTTACGTCCGTTTCTTCAACATCGATATTTGCTGGGCGAGCGCACTCTATCATCTGCCTCATCATCACTTTCAGACAGTTAAGATTGAAGTCAAACGCAACCCAGTCTGTAATTAAAAAATACTAGTCCCAGTGTCATTTTGTGTATTGTTTGGTTGTTTTTTTTATGTTTTTGGTCTTTTATGTGTGTTCTATTGTACAATGTAGTTACTTTTGTATGGCTGCTGTTAATAAAACGTTCTCTTTCTTTCATTTCTCTTCATTTCAAAATTAACAGCACGATGGCAACATTTGTTGTGTAAAAAAGCTATATTATATAAGTATACCTTAATAAGAGTAATGAAATTAGATCTAAGTAAGCTTAAGTTATGGTCGCGGAGATCCATTGTTGTATAACTTACCGGGGAATATAAGGTTGACTTTTATTGGCCTCTCCAAGTTCGGTTTCGTATACCGCAGAACTGGGAGACACAGGACAGCCGCGCCGATGCTCAGCTAAGGAATAATGTATATATTTTTAATTATTTTCTTAATACTAGCCATAATATTGAGGTTTTGACAAAAACAACAATTGAAAAATCAAAATATAATACGTTAGACTGTGACGCTAAATGCTAAACGCTATATTAACGACATTTCACAAGCTCGATAGCCGAATTTAATAAAAGGTGGGTTTACACGAAACGAGCTTTAACTAAAGCAAGGTATCATTATTCTTGGTACTGCGAAGGTATATGTAATTATATTTACTGTTGACTTTTATTTAATAACATGTTGAATTTAAAATAATATGCCAAAAAATCGGATTTCCGATTTTCAATTTATTTTTAATTTTTAATCGAAAACTCTGCAAGCTGCTTTCCGTCTCATTCAAGGTTTGTCGAAAATCTAACATTAAAGAGTCATAAATTTGTATGCATTTGAAGATTATTTAGTGTTTAAAACATATATGGATAAAATTTAATCATATGAATGATGAAAAATACAAAATGTGTCCACGCATTGACAAATAAATTGTGGCAGAACTGCAATCTGCGTCTTTTTATGTTTACGGAATTTTAAGCACTAACCGTCACTTATGAAATGTATTCAAATTCAATTATACGTACGACACAAAAACAGATCTTTTATTCAGACACAATTCTCAAACAAAATGTAATAGTTACAACTTTTCATTAATCCGATTACTTTTCCCCCATACGTGTCAGATTACTTCTGACCATATTTTCATGGATTTTAATCGGATATAGTGCGTAGCTGTCCTAAATCGGAAGGTGTGAAGATCGCTTTGTTAAACCGTGACATTTCAACGGTAATAAAACAGCGACATAATAATTTCACAGTGCAATCGTTAAACAAGCATTAATTTTTATGCCATTAGATGTAAATTAATTACCCAGGTAGCGAAGCCGACGTAGTTGATAAGCGCGTATATGTCTGAGACTGTGAGGTAAAGCAAGGAGAGCAGAGCCACGGCTATGACTGCAGGAGCGGGAGTCGCTCGTGGCGTCACCATTGTCAGCATGATTGGCATCTGACCCTGGGCTGCCCCGGCGTAGAACAACCTAGAAACGACACACAGTTTTGCATTTTAACCCCTCAAATTAGAAACAACTAATAGTTTTCACTGCCTCCACCCACAATATAGAAAAGGCAAACAGTTTTAACCCTCAACGCAAAAGAGGGGTACGTATAAAATTCAACGTGTGAACTTTTAACTACTATGACCGGTGGTCGTGGGTGTGGTGGTAGAAAGATACGGATTTTGGCGTTTTACTGTTTATTTGCACTTTATGGCACACCGAACTGCGACGCACACGCACGTACTCTAGCCTTGGGTCTCGGTAGTCGACTGCTTTTGCTAGACCATCCCTTGCGAGCGCGCACGCCTTACCCCGCGCGTCCCATACCCTAACGACCTTTAGGGCGTTTACCACAAACGCGTATCGGGCGGCGTCTACATGGAATACTATATATATTTTTCTATCTATATACTTATCCCTGATGGATAGAACGTTACTTTGTCTAGGCGCTAAGGTAAAGCCTTTTTTTATAACAATTCTGTTGCAAGAAAGACGGTAAACAAATAGTAGTTAGGACAGATATAAGAACAGGCAAACGCTTTTATATCCTTCAAATAGAAAATTGAATACTTAGTTATGAGGTCTATCGATATATACCATTAAGCTGATGATGGCGCCAGGATAAAATAAAGAAGTTACCTTGAGGATGTGAGCAGAACCCCATTGACGGCGCCAAAGGTCGACGCAGCAACGAAGAGCGGTATCGAGAGGGCAAACCAGCCGAAAAGCCGCTCAGCAAATGTTACTGCCACTGCAGCCGACCCAAGAACCTGAAGCATAGTTTATTTATTAAGAAACTCAAATACACAGAATTCACATCTATTATATGTATATAATGGATAATAATGGCGCATTATGAGATAGACTTAATAGGCTAGTGTATTTATTTTGCTATTATATTGTTTAGATTATAGTTTCATTTAATACTAGCTGTCCCGGCAGACCTTGTTCTGCCCTATTTCTCTAATACAAAGTCACATTGTTTTTTTTAATGTTAATAGCTTTCCCGTCAGATTTTATTCTGCCAAAACCTATTGGCCTGCCGGCTATTTTTTGAAAATTGTTTGAAGGCCTGGCCTTAATGTTATATGTATAAAAATTAACAAATATTAACATTAATATTTATACGTCACTCAATTGTTTTGCCTTCCCGGAACCCGTCCACTAACATTTAAACTTTATGGTATGGTCTTAAAGTTCAAATTGACTTTTAAATATTATTACGAATTTTTTGTATGAGAATATAGAAAAGTGTTGTTTTTAGACTTTTTCAGTCAATTTTTTATAATTTTTTTTCTCCTTAATAACCTTCCCCAGACTTCAACAAACACAACAAAAAAGAAATCAGCCAAATCGGTTCAGCCGTTCTCGAGTTTCGCGCTTATCAACACATTTAGCGATTCATTTTTATATATAAGATATGTATTAGCGACTAGCTGCCCTTTTTTTGTTACCTTGGGGAAATCCTCATGGATCGTCATGGGACGATGAGGGCCGCCCCCGGTATGTCGGACTTCTACTGACTAAAACCCCCAGGGTGATCCATCAAGCGCTCTAGGGCCGAGGGGCATGGCTTCTCGCCTATCCCAGAGCCCGGCCCTGCGCGTTGCCTCATTACGGGCAGCCGTGAATGTAGGGGAGGCAGATGATCGCCTCCCCACCGCCCCTTGGTGTGTGGGATCACGCACTACACCACCGGAGTTTCGCCTAAGCAGCTGGCTCCTCAGACAGACTAGTGACTAGCTGCCCTGTCTTAAAAAATGAACGATTAGTTAACTAAAATGTATTTTTAAGGTTCAGTGTGCGTTTATCAGAGAACACAGTCTTATTTTTAGATGACATAGGGGGTGTAAAGTTAAATTAAAGTTATGGAGGTCATATGTCTCGCGGCTGCCATCTTGGAAAAATGGTTGCAAACATAGATGGGCAAAATGTAATCAGATTAATGAAAATGATTAACGATTACATTTTACTTTTTTTACCATTAATATGGCTGCATTTAGCTCATTTATGTTTTAAACACTATAATATCCCAGATTGTATAAACATTTATCATTTCTTAATGATTTAAATGGATTTAATTATGATTACAGAGCAAGAAAATTAAAATTACGACTACATTTTGTAATTGTTGATCATTAATCAGATTACATTTTGCCCATCTCTGGTTGCAAATGGTTTTTTGGTTTATCTGGTATACTATTGATCTAAAAGAAAATTATTTGGATAGTTTTCGGTCCATATTAAAATCTCTACAACATTGGTTATGTAACTTTTAGTCGTATAACCAAAAATAAGAAAGTTATTATAACTTTATTTCTGATCACTTTACAAATGCAATATTTCAATGAACTATGTAAATATTTTTTAATACGATGTTTAAAGTAAATTCGCCAATGGCTTTTAAAATTCACGTATTCCCAAACGGTTTCCTTTTTTGGACGGATCAAATGCTTATGGCCTTTTTTTTTAACCCGGTGGAAATCCCTTCGGACCGTCAGGGGAGCAGTGAGGGCTACTCCCCCGGTGTGTCGGACTTGCACCGACTAAAACCAGCACTGTCAACTCTTCGCCTTCGCCGGGCCTGGGGATCCAGATACTTCCGAGGGCCTGGCGAGCAAATGCTTATGGCCTGGGTGACTTGGGCGTTGGAAGGGAGTGATTAGGGTGCTCAGCCAGCATAATTTCTTACCTCGGTAGGCGATAGGGTTGTATAAAAAGCCACGTTGGTGAAGGTGTAAACAATCGTCACTAGAGCACAGGATATAGCTATAGCACGGGGCAAGTTCCTCACTGGATCTTTAAGCTCTTCGATGATGAAATTCAAGTAGTTCCTGAAAAAGTATTATCGTCATCATTATTTTCATTCGTACGCTCATTCAACCCGCAATTGAATATAGTCCAGAGTTGTGATGAGGCAAGTTTTTGTTTAATTTCCGTGGATGTTAACTTTAATTTATTACTTTTTAATCCTGGCCTGACAAAGTGACTACCCTGCACTTGGTCGAAACCACAGTGTAGTCCAAGAATGCCAACGACCGCCAGAAGACGAAGAGTTAGAGAACTTCTTAGTCCTAGCCGGGATGACATCGTAAACCTGCGCGTATCGTTCTATTAAGTAAGAGAAAGGGTGGAACAAGATTAAGTAACTCTTCAGAACACTCGCATATTAGTCACATATGGGAGTCGAAGCTGCTCGCGTCCGTAGGCTTTACCCTAGTTTCCCTACACGTGACTCCTGGGTGGTGCTAAACGAGCAGCAGCGAGGTGGTAGGGCGTCGATGCCCGTCTGGATCGCGACCACAGTACATGGGTGTAAAGCCCGTCATAGTGACCAGTTTCGGCTTGTCGCGTTTCGGGATCAGCTTGTGTATATCCAGTAGCTCATATACCTAGAGACCTTCAGCCGTGGTATATGTGGGCCGACATGACGATGTAGACTATCAATGGATTTTCATCCTTTGATAATCACTTTCGTTTTTGGACTGCATTGCACTTACCATCAGGTACTCTGTAGTCACTATGTCGAGCTATGGTAAAATAAAAAAAAGGTGTTTTTTGCTTCGGTTTCGTTAACAACTAAATCAAAAGCTGTGTGTGCTATGTAAAGGTGTTTTTTGTTTATTTTCTAGTACGAGTACTTACCATCCATTGTATGCAAATAATCCAGAGTAGAAAGATAGGGCAATTGATGTGACATCATCGGTGGTACCTTCGAAAGTGAAGTGCTGCACATTACCTGAAAAATAGAATTAAATGTTATCAAGCTATATCGCCAATGAGGTGAGCACAGACTTCATTCGCGTATTGGTCGGCAGTGACAGCATGGCAGGCGATTCTCTGTTATAGTGAAAATATGATAAAGGTGTAAGAGGTGGTGGAAAGGGATCGGGGGGGCAATCGCCAACCCCGAAAACCCTATCCACCGCCCACGTAGAATGGGAGAAAAAAGGAGGGGCTTAGCCACAGGCTTTCCTCCATAGGACATGACGATTTGGGTGCCGCAGATGAGCTGAAACGCCGTTTATCATATCCAGGCGAGAGCGGTGTGCGATGTGTTTCCGTACACCGTTCCAATAATATTAGTTCACAGGCAAGTGAGGATGGCCTTTTACACACCCTGTAGCCCTCAGTAAGCGAGTAGGTGGAACACCCTGGTGGTTTTAGTCGATAGGAGTTCGACAGACCGGGGCCGCTACCCTCATAGCGGTGCTGCCGGTCCATGAGGGTATCCACCGGGTCACAAAACAAAAGCGGTGAGCAGATACTTAGAAATCTACTAAAATTAGTAGATACATCCACTGTCCATTTGTAACTGATTTGTGACATTTATTATTTTGTTAGTTCCCGAGAATGGCCATCAAATAGTTTTGGTAAGGTGATTCAATTCTACGCAAGAAGCCGGTGTTACTGAAAGCTAATCATAATTAGCCAGCGCTATATTCTCTTCCGACACTTTCATTATCTTCCAGTTCGAAATTATGAACGAAAAAAAAGTTTTGCTAAAGATTACAAAACTGAATCCTTTCACGCGACATCAAAGAAGTAAGAAGCGCCGAATTGCATCCTCCGGAACTAAAGCAATCATCTAATAAGAAACGGTTCGTCCGTCTGTCTGTCCTTCGTCCGTTTGCAAAGGATGCACAAATTGATAAGTTATTTTTGTACTGGCCTCTACATTGTTAACATAAAATAGTTAATTCGAATCACAGTTGTGTGAATTTCTATTTCTTAACTCACTTCTGAATTTCGGCACTCGGCTTTCTGATTGTGTAGGGAATTTACTATATCGAGGGGTGAAAAGCTATTTAGTAGCGATATTTTTTGATGTTATAGTAATATATATATATATTTGGAATCGGTAAAAAAATCTGATTCCGAAAATATATATATTACTATATCAACAAATAATAGTTTTCACCAGATTAAACAAAATAGTCTTTCGCCCCTCGATATAAAGCCTTCTTTATTAGTCCCCGACGAAAAAAGGGAATTATTATAATATTAATACATATATGTGTGTTTTTTATACAAACTCGGCGATGTGACCACACCTCGTCTGATGGTATAAACATAGTGCAGTCCATAAAACGACATTGACTACCAACTGTTAAGAAACCCCCATCGGTAGTCAAAGCGATCATGCCGGCCTGCATAAATATCACTTCAAGCTATGCTTAAAGGACCCAGTATCATAAGACGGTGGAATATGTTCGCGGGAAGACCATCCCACAGCCCAAGGACTCGGCAAAAGTAAGTGCATCTAATAGAAAATTAATGTGTACTAGCAAACCCGGCGAACTTCGTTTCGCCACCAGATGGCTTCGTTTTGGTTTTTAGTTAGCGTTTGAAAGAACGTGCGCATAATAAATGTCACATGAAATTAACTGAGCAGAGTACAATGAGTAGCTGTCAAACAATGTATAACGCATCGGCGCCATCTACTTAAAATACTGGTGCCATGCAAAACCATATTGGTTTGTAGTACATGCTATGTATCAGAGATGACGCTGTATATGAAAATGATTTTCCCCGTTTTCCTGCTTTTCTGATGAAACTTTTCTGAATTTTGTTATAAACCTCACGGAGCCCGAGACCTTTCCAACGAATGCAAAACCGTGGAAATCGGTTCGTGCGTTCTGGAGTTATAGCGTCAGGAAAGAAAATCGCACTTATTTTTATATAACAGATTAATGTTGTAAGACCGGCAAACAGCTGCGATACAGGTCACGATGTAAAGCGCTTAGTGAATACATCCATTAATGTATGTCTGCTTACCCCGAAAAGGATATAGCGTGACGATATAATATCATTATAACTCGTTAAAATAGTAAAAAACTTTACCACGTGTCAATCGCTTAAGGAAGATTCGATTTACCGCTTCGTGTTTATTAATATCGTATTTGTCTATCAACCAGATTGCCTTGAAAATTTCAAGTTAAGCGATTTTGCCTCTGACATTTCGATTACAAAGATAATAGACACTCGAAAGCCGATCGCGCAGAATTCTATGAAATTCTTTTTGCAAATTCTCCGGGTTAGTATTAATGGAATCACTCCGTCAAAATTGGTTCAAATGGACCATTTTCAATGTCGCTATAAACTTTTTTTTTAATACCCCGGGGGAAAGCTCTAACGGACCTCAGGGGCGGTGAGGGCTGCCCTCCAGTGTGTCGGACTAGCACCAAATAAAACCCGCAGGATGTTCCTTCTTCCCCTCTGACCGGGGCCAGAGGTACAGTGTCATCCTCTACTCCGACCCTCGGCAACGTCTGGCCTTTTGTAAGGCCGCATCTCTGATGTCGCTATAAAGTTATCTGACTTTTGCCGTGTCGTTAATTAGTGGAATGACCTTCCAGACGGCGTCTTCCGTGGTACTAAGTTATTGGGTTTTTTTAATCAACCGTGATGATATGACATCATATATTTGAGGAAACCTAAGTGATTCTGGCTGTTAATAGAATATTTGTCACTGGTAGTCGATGTTTTGACCGCACTATGGTTATCGCTTACCATCAAATGTATTTTTTTTTATTGTCTCCGGTTTTTTTTTTGGTACTTTGGATCAGGCTGACCATGTCAGTCCCATAATTACACTATACTTTTGTAACTACACTACACTATACTATAAGATTTTCAATAATTGGTATGTGAGTCTACAGAGCATCTCAGCTGCGCAAGATGTTTGCTCAGCTAAAATGCTCTGAAATAGACACACATCAGACCTGTTCCAACAAAACTTTAAACAGGATTTCTCTCACAGATACGCTCCGAACACATTTCACCAAGAAATGGTGTATGTCTTCTGGGACTCATCAAATGTATTGTAGTCAGTATACCAGAATTGGAATAGTAGGCTTTTTAGACTATTTTAAATATCAATGCAATACAAATACTGGTGAAATATTCCGTACTACTTTCGTGGCAATTCTTTAAATAAAAATTAAGGAAAAAACGAGTATTACCAAGAAAGAGTCAATGTACTGTTTTAAAAATGATTAACGTGTCGACCACGCCTCTTTCGATAGCAAACCACCTTGAACCAAATCCAGTTGTCAGGTATTTTGCATTGAACTTTACTGGCCAGCGAGATTATCAATCACTTGAATGGAGCCGAAATACGTATTCGGATGACAATGTTTCTACGTTGACTTCTATCAGTAGTGTTCATTCCATAAATGCTTGAAAGCATTGCATGCCTTCACGGGAAATAAGTCCGGAATAAATTCCATTAATTTAAACAAAAAAAGGAACCCTTTATATTCATATCTTTTCTATTTTCATGTCATCTATTTTCCATATGAAAGTAATATAATATTTGTTATGATTATATAGTATTCAAATTCATTATGTGAATCTGCATACCCTCTCCAAATATCCTATGCACACCACTGACTTATTTATTATTTATTTATTTATGTATGGGCTATCAACAGTTCCATTGCATTTTACATTCACAATGAGATCACATGAACAAGCTAAATGTATACAACGGATACTAATACTAATAAAAGACAGCCACAGCATGGCTAAAAAGCATATATGACTGTATATATCCTAAAAAATTTAAGTTTTTTTTACTTTTGTCGGCAAAGGGGCTGTCGTGATTGAAGTGATTTCCGTCTCCCATGGACCACGGCAGCACAATTAATGTTGTTATTGCGTTACTGACCAAGAAGTACAATGCGCACTGCCCGTTTGAAGAACTATATATCAGTGTAGTGTAAATAATATTTGGACAGGATAGGCAGAATTCAGGTAATTCGTTTGAATATTATATTATGATAGTAAATATTATATTACTTTCATAGGAGAGATAAATGACGTGAATATAGAATACATATGAATATAAACAGTCCCTTTTTTGTTTACCTTAAAGCAATTTATTCCAGACTTATTTATCATAAGGGCATGCAATGCTTGTATGCATCTATGGAATGAACGCTACTGCTTTATATCATAGTTCTGGGGGAAAACCATACCCAGCAGGCAATTCCACAGCTTCAATGTTTAATTGTAAATAATTAATAACAATGTGTCATCATGCTATATCCCTTTCGGGGTGAGCAGAGATACTGGCTGTATCCACTTAGCGCTTATATGTCGTGCCTAATGTGAACAGTAGCGCAGATGATCGCCATTATCAGGGCATTTACATATGACATTTCCATTAGACACCATGCGGGTTTCCTCACGATTCTTTCCTTCATCATTAATTCAAGTTTAATTAGGAATCTTAGGGCGGCTTGCACTAACGAATTAATCTAGTTTAAGCTTGTATAAAACGCTCATTAATTGAGTTGGTTTGATTCCATCTTAATGATGATTTCAGTTTAAGAGTTGTTATAACTAGATTTTGATTTAGTGCAAGACAATAAGTACAGATCAGTGCTAAATAGCATTTTATATAACTATAAACTAGATTTAATTTGTTAGTGCAAGCCGCCCTTAGTGTTTAATCGGTTTGCTTCAAGTTGAGTTTTTATAATCTACCCACGGGGTTTCTTAATGTTTTTTTTTAAATTACAGGCAGACTCTTTAGCTCAATTATACCTAGTGGAATGTAAAGATGGGACCGATTATTGACCGCGTTCGTTCATCAAAAGTCCATTCATTTTTGTTATTTCTATTATATATATATACTTAAGTTTAGGAGAAGACTTCTCTACGGGTCTTTTAGTAGCTGCATTTAGGGTTCAATCGGGACATATCCCTTTAAACAATTATTATTTTCTTATAAAAAAGAAAACTTCCCCATTTTGTGAGTACTGCAAGGTGTTGATGATATTTATCATCTCCTTTGGGAATATAGTTGCAATAAAAAATTTAGGAGAAGAATTCTTTCTCAGGACTGGCGAAGTGTCGGAGAAATTAACGTCATATTGGGAGAGCCGATGTCGGTTAATGTGAAAAGAATTTACAGATTCATACAGTTGTCACTTCGCCAGAAGTGAGTTTAAACTACATGATATACTTTACGAGGCTGGCATAGTCATCAAGGATGCACTAAAGCCTCATTTGATTAAAAAAAATATATATATTTACTGTTAGTGCACCATAAATAAATAAATACATTTTTATTTACTCTTCTTTTCAAGTCTCTCAAGTCATATTGTCCTAATTTTCTGAGTTGATAGCAAATATTCGATAAATTATTAAAATATTCACAAATAGCGATACTAAAAGGGAAGTAACCCGAATAGGAAGAGCCAAAACTAACAAGTGAGAGAGATTTATGGAGGTGGAAAAAATGGATTACTGACTAACGTGATAATTTAAGAAAGTCTTGTGAACGTTAGGTAATAATATATTAAAGTTTATAATAAACTGAGTACCAAGTTGTGATTATATATTTCAAAACACACGAACGTGGAAAAAAGCTACGGAGAGTGCATTGCACTCCTTCGCTATTCGCATAATGTATTAAGAATGAACAAGCGACTTTTTTGAAAGTATAAGTAGCCTGAAAAAATGTCTATTTACAAATACAAAAGCTAGCCATTTACATTTATTATTCAAAAACTTTCAGGATAAAGATTTTTTTAGTGGAATTTAAATATGTACATCGAAGGGTGAAAAGGAATATGAAATCGGAATATGAATTTTTATTTATATCAAAAACTAATGAAAAACGCTGTATCTGAAAGTATATATTACTTAATATCGCCAAAATGTTTCGCTTAAATCAAACAGCTTTTCACACCTCAATATGTATTTTTATGTTTTTTGAGCAAGCTCTTATTTTAGTTAATCCACATTCTTTGTAAGCATTTGATTGATATCTAGTGATTAAAACTGTGCACGAGAAAAAAATTGCATTTAATTTAAAAAGTTGAGTGTTTTCATTTTCGGCACAAAAACGTTAAAATAATAGTTATTTTATACAGCAAAACTTAAATGTACGCGCTGCGCCGAATCGCAGTTTGTAAGAGCGATGATAATGTGTTCAAATTACCGGCCATTCACACTTAAACGGTCAAAAACTATTCATGGCCGTCAAAAATGAAATAACCGAGTTCACAAAGATATCGACATGACATCCGAAATTTAAAACACTAGAAAAATATGCGAATCGTTAGCTAAATAATTGAAGGACTATATATAGGACTGATCTCTTTTAAAAAGATATATTAGAAAGATTATATTTATTATACAGGGATGCAGGTAACTAACGCAAAACCTCTTAAGGGTGACTTTGGTATATCAAGACTAACAACTTCTGTTTTACGACTTTTTATAATTCAATCTTTTTTTTCCCCATACATAAAAATAAATAAATCAAATTTGCAGTTCTGATCTTCTTAACACTATGAAAGGCGGCGCGATGCAACTGGGGCAGACGATTTCGTAGCATCAGCTGCTGAACTTTAAACATAGAGCTAACGATTGATAGAAATTCCTACTAAAACTAAAAAAATATATATCTTAGGATGTGTTAAGTTTTGGCAAAAGTCATAGAACAAAAGTTGTTAGTCTTGATGTACCTAAGTTACCTTTAAGAGGTTTTACGTTAGTTACCAGTAACGTTGTATAGTCAGATTTAGATATTGTTGTCCCATACTAGGAGTTTTTCTGTATCGTGGAGGAGTCTTTTAAATATAAATTCCTCAGGATTAAAAAATTAAAATCAAATGAAATAATAAATAATTGAACGCTGTACCATACTTTCTTATCAGCGATTCTTCTAGTGCGTGTAAGGACATAGTTTCCCCATCTAGAGTCATTCATATCACCATCATAAGGAGTTTGCCCATCTGGAGACTTTTTTGTTTATCTCATTCAGCCAGGATCGGATCTAGAGAGGTTCGAACCATAGATGGGCAAAATGTAATCAGATTAATAAAAATGATTACGATTAGATTTTGCGTGTTTACCATTAATATGACTGCATTTTGCTCATCTATGTTTTAAACACTACAGAATCCCAGATTGCATACACATTTATAATTTCTTAATGTTTTTAATGGTTTTAATCATGATTACAGTGCAAATAAATTAAAATTACAACTACATTTTGTAATCGTTAATTATTAATCAGATTACATTTTGCCTATCTCTGGTTCAAGCCCGGATCCTTGCCCAGGACTCATTCTGCCCAGGACTCATTCTGGGGGCGGCAGACGATTACATCAAGCTGTATAGTCACGGATATGGCATTGGGAGAATCTACCCATGATATACAAACAAAACTTTGACACTACAAGGAATATTTGTTTGAGTGTAATCGATTATAATTGAATTATTAAGTCTCCGTTTTCTAAGGCAAGTGACGTGTGGCATTTGGCAATGTCAAATAGCACCACTCTCACAAGATCATGGCCGTTATAACTGGATTTAATGAATATTAAATAAAGCATTTTAGGCTTGTTGATATTGTTACAGAAATAGTGTGCCATATCCTATTGTTTTTAGCGTTTTATAGCTTTATAATCTTAAATGTAGCAGCAAGCAGCAGCAGCGAGGTGGTAGGGTGTCGGTGCCCGTCTGGATCGCGACCACAGTACATAGGTGTAAAGCCCGTCATAGTGACCAGTTTCGGCTTGTCGCGTTTCGGGATCAGCTTGTGTACATACAGTAGCTCATATACCTAGAGACCTTCAGTCGTGGTATATGTCGGCCGAGATAACGATGTAGACTATCAATGGATTTTCATCCTTTGTTAGTCGCTTTCGTTTTTGGACTACACTGTACTTACCATCAGGTACTCTGTAGTCACTATGTCGAGCCAGTGTAAAAAAAAAATATATATATGGTTTTTTTTTACATGGGAAAATTCTCATAGGACCATGTCAGGCACAGAGGGGAGTGTTGGCCGAGATATGACGGACTTTTATCAGCTAAAAACTGTAGTAAATCCTCTACAGGCCTGCTGCCCCTTCTGGACACAATCTCGGAGGAAGACACCAACTCTCGCGACATAGAATGGTGTATTACTGATGTACGCGTAACGACACTTCGCCGGCTTCTCGAGGGTCGCCTATCTTTTCCTCAAAGCCCTCAAACTGAGCAGCCACATCGTCGGGTGAAAGGCTATTTGGTTTAAGCGACATTTTTGGTGATAAATATTTTATAAATCGGTAAAAAACGCTAGTATTCTATTCTTTCTAAAACGAACTACGCGTGCTTTTTGCTGGAATATGTCAAAGTTGAACTTTTGAGAGGGGCATTTGAGTGTTTTTAGCTTGAACAGTTTAGATATCGGGATATTTAAAAAAAAAGGTAATATTAATAATAATAATAATAATTTATTGGATCAAAAATTTTACATTATATAATTTAATTTACGTTGACGCCTGCACTAGTCGTGAGACTGTATCGCAGACCTCAGCGCCCACCATTACAGAGGATACAAATAATTACAAAAATATATAAAAATATACAGACGTTTTGTGTATAGGAGTGTTATGTGTAGAAAAGGGTGAGTAAAGAGTGTTGTGTGTGAGTGCAGATTATATATAAGCATCTAATGAGGATCTGGTCTATTCAAATAACTAAGGCTGACGTTTATAGATGTGGCTTTAAATTTGCTTAGACTTTACAAAACATTACAATTTATATTACTGAATGAATGTCGAAGGATTTGGTCAGTCACCGATAATGTCAACATGGATTTTGATCTGCGAATATTATGGCTGTACTCAAATTCCTATCATATATTCAGTTTTTTTTAAAGCGAATTTATATTTTGAGAACTTTACTAAGCAAAGTCGAAATAGCGTCTATAACTCCCAGCTTAAGCCCCATGTGTTATCTGATAGAGGAACTGATACACTGAATGGCTGCAATAGAGTTAGTACACGCACTGAAGTAAAGCTTCAAGAAAGTACGCGTGCTGGGTTCCAAAGCCAGAATAATACCACGAAATACATAATAATTGCTGATGTGTATAACTATAAAAGTTTCAACATAATTTGTAAGTTTGAAGCAATATTTGAAGCTTACGCAAATTAAAACCGGTTACTATTATGAAACACGCGCTAAAAAAGTTCAATTCCGGAGTTAATTTTAGGAATAGTCACATTAAATTAAAAAATTCTTGATTTTTCAGTCATTTTCGAAATAATTGTTATAATATTAATTTCTAATTATATTTCAGTATTTTTATTCGCCCTTCTAAATGTATAGTTACGGGTTCCTAAAAACCTTCGGTAAATATGATGACATTAATAGTTAATAGGTTCTCCACGGCTTTATCAGTCGCAAAAGTTCATGAGCTGCGCTGTACTTACCATCAGATGAAATGTAAAACCTAACTGACTTATAAAGTTACTGTAATTAACTTTTTAACCGCGTAAAAATATTTTTAAACCGAAACTGTATACATCCACTCAAGACCTTCGATATTAAATATAATTTGTTTTTCGTTGTGGAAATATAATACAAAATAGAATAGCATTACAGTTCTGATTATACTCAATAAGAATTCAGTCTAATATATAAATATTGCGAAAGGTTTTTGGGTGTTTGGTCACTTGAAATACAGCGATTGAGCTCATTGTTTAACCTAAGCGAGTAACTATAATGGACTCTCGCCCCAGCACTGTGGTCACGAATCCCATTCAATTCAGTAATGAAGAAAAGCATTAAAAAAGCCAATATGTAATATAGCTAAATTTTGACGTTAAAGTATATATTTATTCAGTTTTATTATTTGCGTGTAAATTGTGGATATTTAAACAGCTTAGGAAACAAGGTCAGAAGCAAAATTAACTAAATATTTCCATATTTTTTTATATTAAATAACCAATCATTAATTAATGATATCGGTACGTTTTGGGATTTCACTTGGAGACACTACATACTCGAATCTATTTGGGATAGTTTTAAATCAAACTACCGATTGTCCTTATATAGGAATCATTCACACTAAAACGCCAAGATCGTATTATATTAATACTAGCTGATCCGGCTAACGTTGTTTTGCTGTAATATATTCTAAGATGTTCATTGAAATTAAGTGATGTCAAAGACAATTTTGTTCACAATTAAATACTCTTAATCAACAACACATTTATTTGGATAAAGATTAATATTATTACGTTGATACAACTCTTAACAAATAATGCATTAATTTCGACCAAATTTGTTTACCATAAAAACGGTTCTAGTGACTTAACCTTAAAAGATAGACATATACTGTCGCGGACATTTTTTTAGATCATTTCAAGAGGAATAATTCTTTCTTACATATATTTTTGGTATCTTGAACCGTTTTTGCAGCGCACGCAATGGAAGCCGTCAAGGATGAATAATTTTCCCCGTTTTTTTCACATTTTCCATTATTTCTTCGCTCCTAATAATTGCATCGTGATGTTATATAGCCTAAAGCCTTCCTCGATAAATGGTCTATTCAACTAAAAAATATTTTTTCAATTCGAACCAGTAGTTCCTGAGATTAGCGCGTTCAAACAAACAAACAAACAAACTCTTCAGCTTATAGATAATACGACCTTGGCGTTACTAATTTATTTAATTAGTTGTTAATAACCCTTTTTTAAATGGGTTATTTGCTCTGAAATTAAATCAAATTTGTCGTTACTACAAAGCATCAGGTATTCATGACGGCATCATTGGGGAAGCAATTATGCTACCTTTCTCTGTATTCCACAATATTCATGTTGGTTATCGTGCTTCCAGAGTTGCGAAATGTTTT
Organism: Automeris io; assembly: GCA_036320925.1. Lineage (NCBI taxonomy): Eukaryota > Metazoa > Arthropoda > Insecta > Lepidoptera > Saturniidae > Automeris > Automeris io. The sequence goes on from JAUDJH010000005.1 coordinate 15,251,520, forward strand.
GTGTCATATTTTTTCTATTGCAGTTTTGTTGATTCTCCATTGTCAGGTTCTGGATACCGTACTTCTAAATAACTGCTGTCTAAGCTTTCTAGTGTACCATTGACTTAACTTGCTAACGGACTTACTGGGAGATTTGCCTTTTTAAAAGAAACATTTGTTATGATAACTGGAAGTAGTTTTTTGATGAAAGAAGCAAAGAAAAAAATTATCATTATTCAGCCTCTTAATAGCCTCAGGTTCAGTGAAGCTAAATGTAATAGACTAGAGCTAAAAGTATGTTTAAGACTCCATTTCGAGAAAGTCACAACACTCACAAATCACGCACATAACACTCACTATATGATGCGGGGAGCGACCCAAACATTTACCAAAATTTAATATGTGTACTACGTTATTGGCATTCTAGATTTTTTTATTTTTTGTTTCCTATTTTCGGTACATAATCTTATAATATGCTGTGTAGTTACCGTTGAATAAATAAATAAATAATAATAAATAAATAAGACTCCGTTTCGAGCATTATCTTGCGGTAAATTTTGAATGTCTTATAAGGAAAGCCGAATCACGCAATAGTGACATTAGTGGCCAGACCGAGGATGAGCACCACTTGCTGACAGAGTGTGCCCGAATGAAACACAAAAGAAGTTGCTGATGAGTAGTTCGAACACTAACAGCCAAAGTATTGGAGAACGTTATCCCATTTTCGCCATGTTTATATGTTTTGTATTTTCTTTTGTTTTTGTGTGTTGTTTGTATTGATACATTTAAATTTATGTTTTTTTTTGTATATTTGTGGCGAAATAAATACTTTTTCATTTCATTTTCATTTTGGCAGAAGGTTGTGGCAGATTGTGATGCTTACTCATCGGGGACTCCATTAGAATTTAAGGACGTAGGTTAAGGTACAATGATATATGTTCCATAGAATAAAAGCCCATAAATAAAAAAAATAAAAACTTCCTAGTGGATATATTCTTATATTACTTCGAAGATTAAACTCACCCATACAAAGCTGGTACACTCCAGCAGCTATGATGATAAACAGCGCAAGAAGCTTGGCGTATGTGAACCAGTCCTGAACGCGTGTGGCTGCCTTCACAGACCAGCAATTGACGAATGTAAGCAGCACTGCAATAATAAAATTGATTTTGTAAAACTTTTCATTTTGTTATCTTAGCTAAAGCTAAGTACACGGAGTATTTTAGTCAAGCCATTGATTTTTTCTATAATTTGTATGCAAGAAAGATTTTGAATCCCGATGTATACAGTGATGTTATTGTTACTCCAAAAGACAATAAGGAATCGATTAGTACGGTTTTAGTTTCGATCGGCTGTGACCCAGTTTCTGTATTTATTTGCGGGTCAAGTTACTAATTCCATAATCCTTTTTAAGCATAGGAAAACCGATTGACTTAAAAGCATACACTGTTAAGTCAGCTAAGAAATTATGGTTTTTCGTGAGGAGTAGAAATTAAGTACTTACGTATACAGCATGCTGCGAGAAGCCTTGAAGCGTTTTCAGGAGGATCACATTCTGGGTATAATGGTTTTAGGACGTATACACTGAACGTCAGAGCCACGATAGCCTGTTAAGTAAAACAAACACCCTATAACTACAAAATAATACGAAAAAAGTGATATTGGGTCGTCTAAAAGGTAGCCGTCGTCTATACCAATATTATAAAGAGGAAAGATTTGCTTGTTTGTTTGAAATGAATAGGCTCCGAAGCTACTGGACCGATTTCAAAAATTCTTTCACCGTTGGCAAGCTACAGTATTCCCGAGTAACATAGATTATGTTACATTTAAAAAAAAAATAGAGATGCTTCCTAAAACTTGAATAATCTAATCCAAGGTGTAAAAAAATAAACAAAAAACTTCCTTCAATCGCGTGCGCTGCGAAAACTATTAATGATAGAACAAAATGATGTATTACAATTTTTCAGGACACATCACTATCTATAAAAAATGTCGGGACAGTATGTCTCTATCTTTTATAGATACGTCACAATACGCGTCCTTTTATTATTATTTTTTTATTAAAATACCACCGCTAGAAAAGGCTCTTTATTCGTACCTAGATATTGATCCTTATCAAAATAAATAATCATTATTTAAGACTACTTCAATACCTTCATAATATCACCTTTTAAATGATTCGATTCGGATATTCCATTTAAAAGATATCACGAGTTTAAATAATAGAAAAAACTCCGCTCGGCTAGCTATGCGTTGAAGACGTACGGGAGGGGAGTCAAGGGAGTTCTTTTTATTTTATTTTTATTTTTTTTTATTTTATTTTCTTTTGTTAGCTGATCCGGCAAACATTGTTTTGCTATATAAGGTTTTGTAATATCTTCTAAGATGTTCATTGAAATTAAGTGATGTCGAAGACAATTTTGTTCACAATTAAATACTCTTAATCAACAACACATTTATTTGGATAAAGATTAATATTATTACGTTGATACAACTCTTAACAAATAATGCATTAATTTCGCCCAAATTTGTTTACCATAAAAACGGTTCTAGTGACTTAATCTTAAAAGATAGACATATACTGTCGCAGACATTTTTTTAGATCATTTCAAGGGGAATAATTCTATTTTACATATATTTTTGGTATCTTGAACCATTTTCGCAGCGCACGCAATGGAAGCCCTCAAGGATAAATAATTTTCCCTGTTTTTTCACATTTTCCATTATTTCTTCGCGCCTAATAATTGCATCGTGATGTTATATAGCCTAAAGCCATTCTCGATAAATGGTCTATTCAACTCAAAAGAAATTTTTCAATTCGAACCAGTAGTTCCTGAGATTAGCGCGTTCAAACAAACAAACAAACAAACTCTTCAGCTTTATAATATTAGTATAGATTATGCCCGTGCGAAGCCGGGATCGGCTGCTAGTATTTTATAAAAGCGGATGCCAGGTTATTTATACATAAAGTAGTCCAATATAGACCGCACGGTCGCAAGCCTGATTCGTCACCTCATAGGGCTGCAGTCACCTACCTCAGACACCTTTGCTTAAACGCTTAAACGCGGCTTTGCTGACGTCTCCCTTAAGACGATATATCATTAACGCTAATAACAGTAAATGTCAATATTTTGATAAAATATTGGAACATGTATTACTTGTGTACCTCTCCAATATTGATAAAATATAACTTATACTGTGTACGGTACTTCGATAGCTCCGCAACAGTGGCACGGGCTGCCTAAAGAGTCGCACTTACAGCGATCACCAGTTCTCCAACTCCTCAGGGGCCCCTGCTTCTCCTCCAGGATACTGGTGTCTTTGAGGATCTTCCAAGCACACTTGTACACTTTGGAATCGGATTATTGTTGAGTTTAATGAATATTTGTATGTTTTATGTCATTCCTCGGCGGATCGGTTCAAGCGAGAGCAAAACTCAATTGACAACCCGTACGGTGTTGCTAGAGCTGTCGAAAATTACCCACACACAAATTCGAATACGGAACATACTGCATTACAATTAATATTAAAAGGTTGGTTTCAATAAATGTTAACTTTGAGGTAAATATATCAAGACATAAGGAATATCAATCGATATATATAATAAATCCGTTCCTCAGCCACCCAGAGATGGGCAAAATGTAATCTGACAATTATGATTGATGATTGGGATGAATGAAATCACCCCGACCCAGTCTCACGCAAAATAGGCGCACTCAGACGTCGAGTTATGAAAAATGAGCCCGTGTGAACCTGATACCTGATTATTTACACAAAGATTGGAACTTGAAATAAATATTGTCATAATAAACTACGTCCACGTGAACGAAGTCACGGGTACAGCTAGTATTGAGTAAAGTAATATGAACCCCACGTTAGGTGTCAAATTTTGCAACAAAACCTTTAAACATCTTTAGATAATAATATCGAAGACAGTGCAATACTCTCCGATGTAAATCCAATACTCACACGATACTATAAAATAGAGTTACAGAAACAAATAATAGAGTTGCGTCAGAGCCACATTTGCATTGACGTCACCACTCGGTATGTCTCCATAGGGGTGACACAACCATTTTGTTCTAACATTCAGTACTTTATTTATATTATTGTTTAGTGTATGATTTACCACTCTATATACTCCAATGTGATGATGCACGTGGAAATGAATGATGAAAGGATGATGAAAAAGATATACAAAATGGATGTGAGTAGAAGTAAGAACCGAGACTGACCTACACAGACCAAATAAGAAAGGAATCAGCGAGTCTGCATGAATGATTAAGGACTAAGAGATTGCAAAATTAGAGACAAATGGCGTTCCATTCTGTCTGCTTACCACCCCAATAGGGATTCAGTGTGATGATAAATAGATATCCTCGAAGGCTAAAATAAACTAAGTAAAAAAATATGAAGTTATTTTGGAAAAATAACAATATTTTTTGGTAGCATGGCGTCAAGGAATTAAGAAATATATAGTAGAATAATCTAGTACAAAACACACAGATAAACGCGAAGCAACACATCTTGTGTCTCCGTAAACTCATTCATTGACGGATCTGGGTGTATTCCATCACAATTTTACTGTTCCCGTATCCTCCAGGACACACATCTCCACAGCCACTTATTTTAATAATAACTTCTTGACATATAATAGAAATGTCATGAGCCCTGAGAACGGCGATCAGCTGCGCTACTGGTCACGTTGGGCACGACATATAAGCGCAAAGTGGATACAGTCACTAATGTATTTCTTCTCACCCCGTAAGGGATAGAGCGTGAAGATATATTATTATTATTTCTTATAAGGAAAACTGTTTGAAAAAAGTGACAGAATTTTTGAAGCGGATAAAGTAATTCAATTTGAGTCGAAACTAATTTGAACCAAGTGCGGTTACTGTTACTTTAATGTATCTAAAGGCCGATTTCAAAGTTACGAATAGGATATTACAGTTATTACTCATTCGTTTTACAACCTTCAGTAATAAAATATTGTAACTGTCGCAATTCAAACAATAGTATATTTTTTTTTAAATGTATTTTCACTGTATTTATTTTCGTAATTGTGATTTGAAATAAGAATTCGTATATCTATCATTGTTTCATTAAAAAAAATACGGTTACACTGATTTAAAACTTTAAAAATTGCAACTCCTTCTCTATAAAAAGTATAAAAAAGGGAGAGCATGGCGCAACGGTGAGATATGGGATAATCGAAACTATCACCTTATTTAGAATTAGATTTTGTTGAATTTAAGCTTGTACTTTCATCATGTTACATCTTTTTAATGTACAGTTTTTTTAATGATTTAGGGGGCGTTTGACTTCAATCACACCTGATGGAAAGTAAAGATGAGACCGATGATGAACCGCGTCCGCCCAATATTTAAATGCCTATAATATAGGTTATTTAGATTCCCAGGTCATAAAATCGCAGAAATATCGTCGCTAGAAGCATATTCCACTTCTTAACTGTTTGCGTGTAGAATATAGAAGCGAAGTTAAGTTGTAATAATAATAACATATCAAAACGGTATAACTCTATCAGGATTCACAGAAATGTATTAGGGGTATATCCACTTTGCGCTTGTATATTGTCCCCATCGTGACCAGTAGCGCAGTTAATTCATTATTTCTATTAGATGCTATGCGGGATTTCTCACGATGTTTTCCTTTACCGGTGAGCATGTGATATTTCAGCCCTAAAGGGGTATAGACCCCGTAAGGTTAAGCGTACTTAGTGCCTACCCTAAGGGTAGGCGTCATAATATACATATAATTACTATTACAAGTAAGTAAATCTTTCTTTAGTACTCATAGCAAAATCACAAGCTTAGTTTTGGAGTAGGATAATGTGTATAATCTATATATATATATATATATATATATATATATATAAATCAATTACTGTTCGTTAGTCTCGCTAAAACTCGAGAACGTCTGAACCGATTTAGCTAATTTAGATTTTAAATTAATTTATATGAAAAAAAAAATAGAGTAAAAACAACAATTTCGTTTTCCAATACAAACCACTCTGTCCCCAGCTGTCAAACATATGATATCAATGAAAACAAAACAAAGGTATGCCTTCAAGTTGATTATAGGTTGCATGTCATTAATGGAAATTATAATTTATACGCCAAGCAATCAAACAAAAAATAACCCAAAAATGTCCCATAATGCATTATAGTAAAAATTTCATTATCTTAGATATGAGTTAAGTTTTCAATGCAATTTTATTTCTATTAGACTGCGACAGGTCAATAACTTTTGGTAGAATGAAATCTGACGGGGCAGCTATTAACATAAAAAAAACAATGTAACTTTGTTTTAGAAAAATGGGGCAGAACAAGGTCTGCCGGGACAGCTAGTGAACCATAAATCTTATATTATTCATCCTTATAAGCTAAGCTTTTGATAATGGTATGATTACAGTATATACCTGTGAACAAGGCCTGACGATCATACACTCGATCCAAAGTCTCACGAAGGCTGCAAAAGGGCCAAACGTTTCCATAATGTAAGCATAGTCCGCCCCACTCTTCCGTATCATTGTGCCCAACTCTGCGTAGCAGTACGCTCCTATCTGGAAATGAATAATCAATTATTAATTATTTTGGGAGTCGAAGCTGCTCGCGTCCGTAGGCTTTACCCTAGTTTCCCTACACGTGGCTCCTGGGTGGTGCTAGACGAGCAGCAGCGAGATGGTAGGGCGTCGGTGCCCGTCTGGATCGCGACCACAGTACATGGTTGTAAAGCCCGTCATAGTGACTAGTATCGGCTTGTCGCGTTTCGGGATCAGCTTGTGTATATCCAGTAGCTCATATAACTAGAGACCTTTAGTCGTGGTATATGTGGGCCGACATGACGATGTCGACTATCAATGGATTTTCATCCTTTAATAGTCGCTTTCGTTTTTGGACTACACTGTACTTACCATCAGGTACTCTGTAGTCATTATGTCGAGCCAGTGTAAAAAAAAAATATTAAAAGGTTAAGCCACCTCGCCCTCGATTTCATTATATATCTGTAACATATTCATTGATAACATTTTTATGAGTTTGAACGAGATATTTCTGCTGTAAGTTGGTGAAGAGATGAGTATTATACCGATTTCCGTTTTAGATACAGCATCAGATCCAGGTTATTGTATATCATTGACATAAAAGAATACAGTTGTAAATGAAAATCATTTTATAATACAGTAGAAGCTATTTACATTCCTTCAGTAGCTATAATAGAAAAGAGATGATAATTTTCAAATACAGTGCAAACTCTATATAACAACCCTCAAGGGACTGTGCATATTTTGACGTTATAGACAGTTGTCGTTAAATGGAGAGAAGAAAAATCTGTGTTAGAAATAGTTTATTTCAGACTAGTGTTAGTAATTACATAAAAAAAAAAACAATTCTTATTTGATCGCTATTGAGTATAGTCTGTTATTTTTGTCTGATGTCTTTTGTTGCACCAGTAACTAAGAATATGATAACGTATAGATAATCCATGACTCCTACTAACAACAGTCAACACGTGAAAGCAATCCCAATTTGTAAACAAAAGAACGGATTTCTTAGAAAGTTCGGTATGTGTAATGCCGACAGTCGAGCTTATTACGGGCTAGGATAATAAAGCGAGAAAAAACCTGCGCAGTTTTTACTAATTATAGCAACTTAAAAAGTACTTTATATTATTAAATTACTGTCGTTATTGAGTGGGTGTAATGCTATGTAGAGTGTATGGGAAACAAGCTAAACCAACCAAAGCCGAGTGATATCGACGCTGTAGGGAGTTTGTCGTTAAATCGAGTGACGTTATATGGAGGTTACACTATATAGTAAAACTGGACGAAAGGGCGAACACATAAGGTGCTCAGCCAGCGATTTATGGATTGGATGGCAACGCAAGGGCATCCTATAGTTACGGACCTCGAATTGGGCCCCCAGCTATAAATAGGAAACATAATGATACTCTACTAGCGTTTGGGAAGCGACTACCATGAGAAGAAACCCTGAAAGAAACTCACGGCTGCCTCTGAGTGGAACATGTATTGTATAATAATTATAATGATGATGATGATGATGTCCTAGCCGGATTCGGCCACGGCGACTGTTTCAATACTGATTAAGAAAATTAAAGTCCAGATTTCGGAAACAGTCAATTGCGCAGGAGATATTTAAGTGCATAACTGGATGCGCAGCCAGAAAAGCACTCTCTCGTCCGAGCTCCCTCATGCCCGATGGAATGGAGAACCAGTACGATCGGGAGGGAGCGGGATGCAGGTTTGGTCGAGTTTTCCTTCTCTGAACACCTGGTTGAATTGCAGTGTTAAAGGGATACCTTAGTCGCCTTTTACGACACCTCAGCAAGAAGAGGGGGTGCTATTCTATTCTGCCGGCAGCCACCACGGCTAATAATAAATAATAATAAAATAATTATAATAATAGTATATCGTCACTCTATATCTTTATCGGGGTGATCAGAGATACAATTACAAAACGTGACCAGTAGCGCAGCTGTTCACCGTTCTCACAGCGCTAGTACGCATGAAATTTCTGTTAGATGCTATGCGGGTTTCGTCACGATGTCTTCACAGGTGAGTACGTAGTGTCTAAGCCGGTAATTGATCTGGAAAAATCCAGGGATACGTGCCGGGTATTCAAACCCACGACCATTCGCGTGCCGCGCATAAATACCGGTCGCTTATCCAATAGGTCACCATAACTATAAATTGCATTGCATTTTTTTTTTTTTATTCTATTTATTTAAGGGACTTTTACGTGTGTACGTATGTCAGCCCCATCGTACCCTAATACAGAAATACCTAACATATTACATATGGTGCCATTGATCTGAAAAAGCCAGACGCCTCATCAGATAACAGTTCCGTTAAGATTTTGTTAAACATCCCGATGTCAAGTCTGTTCTACAAACAGACAGGTGGAACTACATTCTTTGATTCCACCAGCCCCATTCCACCACAAAACCACAAGACATCGTGTCGGATACCATCCGTATGTGGTGGATGTTCCTTATATCCGCACGAGAAGATTCGCTTCAACATTCATCTTGCGAACAGCTAAGGAGTGGAATATGCTACCAGCGGCCATATTTCCGCGATCTTATGACCTGGGAGTCTTTAAAAGAAGAGTGAATAGGCATTTGTTAGGCGGACGCGGTTCATCATCGGACTCATCTTCACCTTCCACCAGGTGTGATTGAGGTCAAGCGTTCGCCTATAAGTTATTAAAAAAAAACCTGAAAGAAACTCACGGCTGCGTCTGAGTGGAACATATATTGTATTATAATTATAATAATAGTATATCGTCACTCTATATCTTTATCGGGGTGAACAGAGATAAAATTCCAAAACGTGAACAGTAGCACAGCTGATCGCCGCTCTCACAGCACTAATACGCATGAGATTTCTATTAGATGCCATGCGGGTTTCGTCACGATGTCTTCACAGGTGAGTACGTAGTGTCTAACCCGGTAATTGATCTGGAAAAATCCAGGGATACGTGCCGGGTATTCAAACCCACGACCATTTGCGTGCCGCGCATAAATACCGGTCGCTTATCTATTAGGCTACCACAACTATAAGTTGCATTGTATTAGCAAGTTGTATTAGGTTTGTAATTTCTATGCAATGAGATTGGAGGAAATTAGTAAATTAGTTCATCATCATTTCTAACAACTTCTGGATCATGACTGGAGGCTTAATGGATTAAGAGCCGGTATCAAGGAACAGTCTTGGGTTCGAATCCCAACGCTTACCTCTGTATTTTCCCAAACTAACTACGAATTTGAGAGAGCTCTCATAACATAGAAATACCATGCAACTATGCGGTGAAAACAGCAATCAGCTGTGCTGTTGGTCACGCTGGGACCGACATTTAAGAAAAAACAATACAGCCATTAATGTTACTCTGTACACCTGGAAAGAGATAGTGTCAAGATATATCTATATTATAAGTTCTGATCTGTTTGGTTCTAGTGATTTGATATTGTAGGTAGCTTTCAAAACTAATTCTCTCCTCGTTATAATGGTGCGAGATTCAGCCGTCACGGTCTACAAAACACGCGATAAAAACGTTTCTTGTGTGAAATAATGATCCGATGGTTTTGAAAGTAACTATTACTTTTTATTGATTTTTACCGCTACCTTCAATTTACGACTCTCCTGAAATTTGAGATGTTTTACAGCCATTAAAAATAAATAGCTTGTAGATTAAATTGTCATTGAAGCTAAACGTGTATTTTAATCCATGAATATTTAGCTCTCTGATTATAATATATAATTTTAGTACTCAGCCTTCATTTGATAGTAATCATACAGATTACAGAGTAGCCTAAAACGGCAGAGACAAGAAACCGATGAGAGTTGCTCTTTTGAAAATCACGTAAACAATATAAATAAATGTTTATTTATGTATCTGATGTATCTGATGAAAGGTGAAGACAAACCTAATGATGGACCGCATCTGCCCAAGAAACGTCCATTAACTCTTCTTTTAAAGACACCCAACTGCTAAATCAATTCCCAAATCATAAGAAGGTTGAAAAATAATCGTAAAGGGTGTATTCTTCACTGTTCGCATTACGAATGAAGCAGCAAATTTTTTTAGTACGGATATACGGAATATCCATCTTATAAAGATGGTATCCGACATACCGTCTAATGGTTTTGTGGTCAAAGTGGGATTGTAGAATCAGGCAATGGAACTCTTTGAGTTCTGAACCGGAAGACTGAGAGGGAGGTGAGGTGACTTTACATCGAAATTTTTGTATTGATAGATAAATATATAGATGCAAGTAATTCAAACCCTTTTTCTTGATAAAATTATAATGAAAACTCGCGTCATAAAAATTGGAAACATTTTTTTACACTAAGGTCATAATGGAGAAGAAATAAAGAAATTAATTTAACGCAAATGTGTAAATCTCTCTTTATCAACTTTCACTTCGGTTCATATAAATAAATTAAATAATAAAAGGTCTTTAATGCGTTAAACATTACCTTTAGATATCTTAATTGTAGAAATATATTTGATATGTTTCATATTTTGGAAACATCACTTACGTAAGCATCCATTTTTGGTAGTCTGATTTATCTTTGCCTTTTTCAAACCAGCATATTCTAAACCGGCCATTCCCTCTACTTCCAGCAAATTATTACGTCAGTCCAATAGTAACCATGCTACGAACCAATTCTTTCGGAACTTTCATAACTTAGGCAAAGCGTAGGGCATCTATGAACTTAGATTTATATACTATATAGACCATTTTTATTCATAGCAGTAAGTTCTGTTTAACTAGACAATAACAAAAAACGGGTACATTATCTCGTGCTTTGCTTTGTTCTCAACCGATCGTGTCGCCGATAAAATTCACATGATCACGACAAAAAACATTGTGTACATCATTTAACGGTAGAATTAATAACATTGAGAGCATACATATATGTTTAATTACTTCCTTATCTGAATTGGCCATGTGCTGTGATAACCGTTCATTGCCCAGTTTTATTGTTACATATTTAATCATTTAAAAGTATTCATTTCTACCCTCAGCTTCGTCTAAGTTAGCGACAAGAAAATATCCAAAATTGAGTTAATAACTTAGATCTACAGTCTAAGAAGTGTCTTTCCAAAAGGGAATTTAATTGTTACCTTACATATTATAATAGTTTTTTAATTTAATGAAGTAATAGATATCCCGCTGTTATTCGTGAACTAAGTTCCAAGAAAAAAATTATGGGGCTTATATACCGTCTTGTTACAGTTATGCCGGATGTACAGCAGTTTTAGCGCGAAGCTTATATATACATATATATACAAACAAACAGAGATGGGCAAAATGTAATCAGATTAATGATTAACGATTACGATTACATTTTGTAATCATTAATCATGATTAATGATTAACGAAATTAATCAAAAAAAGTAATCATTTTTCGGTGATTAAGGATTATTAATCTTTAATCGGATTACAATTAATCATGATTACTTTTATGATTACTTTTCTGTTTGATACGTAAAATGTGCTGCCGACAGCAGAGCGGCGCTCGCCTTTTTTTATTTATAGTGTACGACTACTACTAGCTAAACTGGCGAACTGAGTGCCACCACATAGTTAGGTGTTAGGGCGATTACCCGAACTGGGTCGTGACCGCAGTACAATAGTGCAAAGACCGGCATAGTGACTCGCTTCGACCTGACTACTTTCAGGATCAGTTCGTACTCGGTGGACATTAAGTAAATCCAATGAAATCTAGTTAATCATTGATGCTTTTACCTTTGTTCTGAGTGATTCCTGGACTATTAGAACTGATTATCAAACTACCGTCCATATTTTACTGAAATACCGTCTCCAACCCGATAATCCACGCCCGCCTTCGGGATGGAGATAGAGAGACAGAGCAAGATAGCACAAAATTTTAATTGATCAGAACAAGACATCATTTTCTCAAATTTACACATGCTTCTATAGCGCAGAGCGTGACATCACCTTTCTTGGTTATCCGTCTCTCTCTACTGACTCGGTTTCGTCTTTGATGTAAACCGAGCCGCCGCACACGTTCGTATCGTATTTTGAATTTTAACTCATAATTTAAGTTGAAATACAGATCTTTTTTTTTTCGGATAACTGACGTTCTACCTAATAACTTTGATTCTTACAATATATCAGCGGGACACATACATAGTTTTTTTCTCAGTTCGCTTAATTTTTTTTTTCGTGTTTGACTTCCATTTTCTTAGAGACTAAAGAATACGAGTATAGTACTCAGATTAAAAGAAGCAAATCGACATACGGGCACGCGCCATTTTTATCTCACTAAAAACGCTTTTTTGTTTACCAAATTATATATATTTATCGGAGACAGTTATTGGTTACTGGTCTGTATCGAAACGAAGCGCGAGTAACTGGCCATACCGTCGCCATCTTGCAAGCGAACTTCGCGCTACAACAGAGTCTAGCGGTGGGGAGGCGGCGCACCGGGCGTCACTTACCTTTGGGTCGTCTCGTCGGTCGTCGGTCTACCTCGCTGGGAACTGTTTGCCGTTTCGTTGTAATTGTGATCAGAATTATTGTGAAGTATTTAAATCGTGTACAGTGTGTATCTTATTATCGTATTGCTCGACTACCCATATACGCCCAACTATGTCGGATAATGAAGCTGATAATCCGGCCACGCCGTCATCAGAAGTGAGATCTAATCGAGCAAATGAAAAAACACGTGGCGATAACCTAGATACCGCACAATGGCGAAAGATGTTTGAAATGCAAAACGAGCATATGCGTGCGCTAATACAAGCGTTAAACACGCCGCGGCCTAAGAAAAACGTGACCCTGCCTGAGTTTGATCCAGATAAGCGTGAAGCTGACCCGCAATCATGGTGCGCGACCGCTAACCTGTGTCTTTTGGATAGCCCACTAGAAGGGTCAGAGTTAATTGTCGCGCTCAGCAAGGCCTTGAGAGGAACAGCGTCAACGTGGTTGTCACAAATAACCTATTCTGGAATCACGTGGTCACAGTTCAAGGAGCTTTTTTCTGCAAGATTTGTGCAAACTGAGACCATCCCGGCTACTCTTATGCACTTGAATGCCAGCAGACCTGACGAGGAGGAAAGCTATGCAGCCTACGCCAGCCGCCTAGTGTCATCGCTGATGAATCGCTGGAAAGATGCAAGTACGGAACAGATAGCTGTGTCTGTTGTGCTAGCTCATTTCGCTCAAATTGATACGCGACTACAGCGACTTGCTTTTACTACCGAGATTAATTCCCGCCATAGCCTACAACAAGAATTACAGGCGTATTCCTTTCTCAAACGCAAGTTACCGCAAGGCGTAGAAGAGAACTCTGATAATACGAAGCGAGGCCGTATGTCAACACCGCCGTTGAAATGCTATGTATGTGGGAAGCCCGGACACAAACAAGTTGATTGTCGTTTCAACGCAAAGGAGGTTATAAAACGTCCCATGCCGCCGACAGAGCATACTCGTACGTCTCAACCAGCGCCAAAAGGAGCCCTCATCTGCTTCAAGTGTGGCCAGGCCGGTCACATAGCCTCGCGCTGTGGCAACGCCGCGCCCGCCGTCACCGAGACGAGCGCCGCGCCCCGAGCTGAACGTTGAGTCGACCTGTGCATGGACGAACCCCCTTCAGGATCGCTTATTCATAAAGGTCGGTTAATAAATTTTCACTTTGATTCCGGAGCCGAGTGCTCATTAGTTAAAGAAAGTATTTCTAGGCAATTGAGTGGTAAACGTTTTAACAATGTAGTTTCATTAATAGGAATAGGAAACAAAAATGTTAGAAGTACCGAACAGATTTTATGTAACGTAAAAATCAATGGATATACAACCGAAATCTTATTCCATGTTTTGCCTGATGCTTATTTACGTAGTGATGTTATGATAGGTCGTGAGATTTTACTTTTCGGTTTTGTCGTTAACCTAAACGCGAAAGAATTAACACTAACAAAGGGTAATGTTATTAATTTGTGCACTACAGTAAGTTCACAGTCCAGTGCAAACAATTTTAATGAGATAGACACAGACATTTCAATTGAACGAAAACAATCACTAGTGGACATGTTACAATCATTCTCTGACTATTTTGCTAAGGGCTTTCCTACTACTCGCTTTAAAACTTATAAACTACAGATTCGTTTGATTAATCAAAATAAAACTGTGCAAAGACGACCTTATCGCTGCTCTCCAGAAGAACGGAGCGGAATGCGTGAGCGAGTGAGGGAGTTATTAGATGCCAACATTATTAGACCGAGTAACTCACCTTTTGCGAGTCGCGATTTCAAAGAATTTTGTGACAGTAAAAACATTAAATTACATCTTATAGCTACCGGAACATCGCGGGGTAATGGTCAAGTAGAGCGAGTAATGAGTACTTTGAAGTCTATGCTTACCGCAGTAGAAGCGAACGAAGATAGGTCATGGCAGAATGTGTTAAGAGATCTACAGCTTGCTCTAAACTGTACTGTCAATAGGGTTACAAAAGCGAGTCCACTTGAATTACTCATCGGTAAAATCGGGCGTCCTCTTAATTTAATAACCTGTGCTGACGATATTGCTGTAGATATTGAAGAAGTTAGGGAAAGCGCATCTCGGTTAATAGAAAATTCAGCTCAGTATGACAAGAAGCGTTTTGATAGCACGAAGGCAAGACTGGATAAGTTTTCTGCGGGTGACTTTGTGTTACTTCAAAATGAAGAACGTAACCAAACTAAGCTTGACCCTAAATATAAAGGACATTTTAAAGTTGTAGAATTGTTAGAGGGTGATCGCTACATATTAAGAGCTTTAAATTCCAGACGTACTTACAAGTACGCACATGATAGGTTAAGGAGAATGCTTGAGGGCCAAGTACCACTTGAAGTAGAAGAGTTTAAATTGAGTGATAGTAGTGAATCTTAGATCGGTTGGTCGGACCGTACCAGTAGTCATTTCGTAGCCGTAGTCCGTTAGAAGTCGGTATTTGCTTTATGTGAACCGTGGATGCGCGGTGGGCGAGTGACTCTGGCGGAGGTCGGGTCTTGCAGAGACCATAGAGTCCGTGGGACTCGGCATTCAAGGGAATGCAATTGTGTGAGGGCTTAATGAAAAGCCACAGGCCACGAGTTTGATTCATGCTTTGTGTTATTGTGATAACTTTACGATAATTGCAAATGGCAAGATGATATGACATTGGTACTTGGTTGCTCATGGTCCTATTTAATGCAATTGTAACTTAAGTGGATTTAAGATTAAAACGATTAGAATAGATAGTAGATTAGAATGATTAGGATTAGATGGAAAATTGGTTTCTTTCAATCCTTAGTGAACTTATGGAGCTTTTAAAGCTTTAACCTTCTTTAAAGGTTTATGTCAGGAGTCGCCGAACGGTATACTGTGCTACGTTAACCTTGTTACAGAATAAACACACGAGGACGTGTGTCGGCGCAGGATGGCCGTATCGGAGACAGTTATTGGTTACTGGTCTGTATCGAAACGAAGCGCGAGTAACTGGCCATACCGTCGCCATCTTGCAAGCGAACTTCGCGCTACAACAGAGTCTAGCGGTGGGGAGGCGGCGCACCGGGCGTCACTTACCTTTGGGTCGTCTCGTCGGTCGTCGGTCTACCTCGCTGGGAACTGTTTGCCGTTTCGTTGTAATTGTGATCAGAATTATTGTGAAGTATTTAAATCGTGTACAGTGTGTATCTTATTATCGTATTGCTCGACTACCCATATACGCCCAACTATGTCGGATAATGAAGCTGATAATCCGGCCACGCCGTCATATTTTTTAATATATATACATATTATATTATAAAATATATAATATTATTATATAATAAATATATATATATTATATAATGTAATATGTATATATATATATATATATATAATATTGTTTAATGAGTAATAAAAGTAAAAAATAGTAATTTCATTTTTCTGTTTTAAAAATTTAACTTTAACTTAAAGGATTGCACACAATGTCTTTGGCCATTATCAGAAGTATTCTCCATCTCGAAGGTTGGCGTGGATTATCGGGTAGGAGCCGGTATTTCAGTAAAATATGGGCGGTACTTTGATAATCACTTCTAATAGTCCAGGAATCACTCAGAACAATAGTAAAACCATCTATGATCAGCTAGATTTCGTTGGATTTACTTAATAGCCACCGAGCACGAACTCATCCTGAAAGTAGTCAGGTCGAAGCAAGTCACTGTGCCAGTTTTTTCACTATTGTACTATGGTCACGACCCAATTCCGGCAATTAGCCTACCAACTCAAACGGCTGAAAGCACAAAAAATGGTCCTGAACGTAATCAGGTCGAAGCGAGTTACTATGAGTTCGTAGGTTTATTGGCCGAACAATGTCGTGACTGATGACCACAGTACAGTACACACGTGAGCACACACGACGACACCACCCCACCCTCCGCTGGACGCCACCCCCCACTCTCCGCTGGACGCCACCCCCCCTCTCTGCTGGACGCCACCCCTCACTTTCTGCTAGACGACACCCCGACTCTCCGCTGGACGCCACCCCCCCACTCTCTGCTGGACGCCACCCTCCACTCTCCGATGGATCCCCCCAATCTCCACTGGACGCCACCCCCCACTCTCAGCTAGACGCCACCCCCACTCTCCACTGGACGCCACCCCCCACTCTCCGCTGGAAGCCACCCCCCACTCTCCGCTGGAAGCCACCCCCCACTCTCCCCTGGACACCCCCCCACTCTCCCCTGGACACCACCCCCACTATTAGACGGAAGTTTGGGGTCCTATATAATTCGAAATAAAATAACTTGAAAAATTAAATAAACGAGTATTTAAATCGGTCTCTCTCTCTCAGCCAGAACTCAAAAGTAATCATTCAATTAATCATGATTAATTGAATGATTACTGTAATCAAGATTAATGATTACCCATGTAATCATGATTAAAAGTAATCAGATTACAAGTAATCATGATTGCATTCGTCATGATTACTTGTAATCTGATTATTAATCTGATTAAAAGTAATCATGATTACGCCCATCTATGCAAACAAACATAAATGAATATAATCTAAACTTTGCAATTAGAAACTTAAATAGCGTTTTCAAATTACGTGTATTAAACAAAAGCTTTGGAGTAAGTGTAATATTAGTTTACGTAATAAATTTCTAAAATAAATTCTATGTTATTAAAAACTAAAGAAGAAGATTAATAAGATTTAATTAAATAACGGTGATGATTTATTTAACAGAAGATTGCTGTTTTTAGAGGCCGATGATGATGATGCCGTGTTCAGAGAATAAATACAAATTATCCCATTGCTTGAAGAATCCCATGATAGATGGTAAAGATTGTATTTCAATTGTACTGTACTTTTCAGTTGCAGGTGATTAGTAAAACAAAGATGGTCTTACCGGTTAAAAATTTAATGAGCAAATCTGGTTAAATGT
Source organism: Automeris io (assembly GCA_036320925.1). NCBI lineage: Eukaryota > Metazoa > Arthropoda > Insecta > Lepidoptera > Saturniidae > Automeris > Automeris io. The sequence continues at coordinate 15,269,459 of JAUDJH010000005.1, forward strand.
CAAAACTCTGTTAAATTGAGCAATGGACTAGCAACTAGCAGAGGTCACTTCAAATATTATTTATGTACTTTCTAATTACTTTAGTAATGTACCACCACACAAGGTCTTACAGAATCGGCTGGAGCTACAAATATCTTGAACTTAACCTCGAATTGAATCTAAATTAAATTACGCTTGTTCCGTTTGTGTTATGTATACCTTCTACCTTCACCTTACGTTACAATAAAGTTATCAATCGATTTGTTATCAGTTATTTTTTTTAATAAATTGATAAGGTTTGATACTTAAATTCGTTAAATGTAATATTGGTTAGCTTCTAAGATTGTAGGTCTTAAAGATGATACTGAGCGATAAAAGCTTTAGTGAATGGATTTTTAACCTCTATGAGGCATTATTTTGAAGACTAAAATTATAAATTATCGGATTTAGTATAAGAAGCCATAATTTCAGTGTAATCATCTTAAAAATAGAATTATAAAAAACGAGATTTCTTATAATTTAGGTTTGTAAATATGGAATTAGCTAATAAATGGAGCAAATCTTTTTATTGTCGTTACTAAAGTAATTCATATATTCGTATCCATATTATAATATAGACACTTAAATACCTATATATAGATAAGATGTACCATCGATAAATTAGGTCAGATGAAGTATTATAGAAAATAGCCTTGTTATGAAAATAGCTTCGGGAGTACTTACTCCGTAATAAGTCCCGCGACGACATGACAGCCAATTTCGGAAAGCTTACATTTTTTAGTCTGACAGTAATAATCCTCTATAGACTGGAGCATTTAATCAAAATGCTTTTAAAAGAACGTGCAAATGCCACGGAATTCATTAGGAATACTAATCAAAATATTTCCAGTTTAACAAATAGCATTGATATATATTCTTCTTTTTCTGTTACCTTATTATACTTTTTACATCTGTATTGGCCATTAACACTTTTCTGTTCTAAAATTTGTACTAAAATTTTAGTACAGATTCTATGTCAATCATCATTCATTAAATTGTCATGGAACAAATAAAATGTATTAAGGTACAGAATACTTTTATTTCACAAATTGGGGATGATTCATGATCTAATGACGCCTTAGTAGATAAGAGGTCAATCAATATTGGATTTAAATTTAAAGGTTTTAGAATCTTTCGAAATTTATATTCCATTATATATTGTACGCCATATAAATTGTTGATATCATTCTAAACTAACAGAGTAACTGGAATTATCGACCGATTGTACGAATGAATCATTGCGATGGACTTTTAACACGTAATCCTCTCCTCTTCTTCGCAATCTCTTCTCTACTTCTACTACTGCCCTAATTCTACGTCCTCCTGCTTCTCTTTACTTTCTCTCTTTTACCTTCCTTAGACCTATTTCAAATCTATATCAATAGTTCAATAGTTTTAGACTTACCATACTGAAAATTCCGGATGCTATCCACACCAGAAGACTGGCATTCACTGATCCAGTGTATTTCAAGACTCCTGTTGGTGATACGAAGATACCACTCCCGATGATAGATCCTACGATAACTGTGCAGCCGTTAAGAAGAGACATTTTCGCTTCGAGCCCACCCCCGCCATCTTTCGCTGTTTCAGCGTCGAGATCTGACTTAAGGGTTTCGCTTTCGCCATTATCTTGCTTTTTACTCTTTCCGGACCTGGTTAACAATAACAAAAAGAAAATATTAGTCTAAAATAATTAATAGTAATTAATTAAATCATATTTTTTTGGTAAATAAAATACATGTTTTACGTATTTATATTTCTTTAGAAGTAAATTCGATTAAATTTCTTTTTTACGTAACTTGTGGACGCGTATTGGGTTTCAGAGTTTATTAGTAGGAAAGCATTATCAGCGAAGGGATAATATAATAAAAAAAAATGTAAACATGTTATAACAAAGATTAATGGTCATGAGTATTGCTATCTCAGACTTGTTTAATGCATGTTAAGGGTAAATTTCATACATCTAACTATTATCAAAATGCCCATTCGTGATACAGGTGACATATGACTATTTCCTTGTTATTAAGATAATATCTCGTAGTTTAAATTCGACTTATATAAATATAATTAAGAGAATAGAGGTATAATGTATTATGAGAAGACGGACTTAGAAATAAAATTCTACCTTCTTCTATGAAAACGTACACCAATGGCGGCTGACGCAATCTTCCCGACCATTTCAATGACTCACAGACTGCACAATAAACGTCCTGGACTAAGAAACCCAATTGCCATATTCCGGTGTTGCAACGAAGAACAAATTTGATTTTTATTAACTCAATTGTCAGTATACAATACAATTTTATTCGAATATAATATCTATGATATGTATTTAAAGTGAACTGGGTAAAAAAGTATTTTAGAGTCTTCCTTATCTTTAATAAAATCTTAAAAATTCTTAGTAAAGTTATTATTACGTTATTTTGATCATGTTCTCAAACCAACGTATTTAAACTTTAAAGAACTTTAAAATTTTAAATATCAATTAGTATACCTGAAAACAACCTCGCCAAAGAGCTGTATATTACCTTCAAAAGGGCCATCAGCTTTACTCTAACCTATTGGTTACGTTGAGCAGAAAATAAAAGAGCACAATGCTTACGGTCAATTACTTAATCATTGCTTACGGTTACAATTATACCCGTTTACGTTCAACAGGATAGAAACAAGCCAGATTATGTTTAGCTTTGGACTAATATGATCCCATAGGTAGAACAATTGCTAAACGCAAGTAATGCCAAAAGCGAATTCGTAGTATGTAATTTGATACAAAGCCCTTCGTAGACTTTTTTGAACTTTAAAGACTTCAATCCGTATACGAGTTTACAGAAAACAATAAAACAACAGGATTTTGCATTGGGGTGCCTCAAGGCCGTATTCTCGGCCCCTATTTCACTTGGTTGTATTATATATGTATAGAGTTCTATTTGTGGTTGTAAGGTGTAGGATTCTACGTAATTACGTTTTAATTTATTTATTTACATGCTGCAGTTGGTTGATATATTATCAGTCTCCGGGTATCTCCGGGGGTTTTTAGTCAGTAAGAGCTCACTGCCCTCACAGCGTCCCTGATGGTCTTATGATTTTCCCACAGGATACCAAAAAAAAAATTGTCAGTGCTAACATTATATCAGGATAAGTGTTTCTGGTAAAAATGAAAGATATGTATATAAATACTGGAATATAATCATAATGCTATTCTAATGTTTCTTTATACACAACGATAAAATTTGTTTATAATCTTGTAGAATAATTAGAAAGAATGTATTAATTTAGACAAAACGGTAAAACTCCTTCATTTACTGAAATTAAGATTTAATTAATATCATATTTTATTATTTTAAAATAACTGTTTTAATAATTAACTATTAGTTCGTTAAATTTATTTTATATCTCTACGTCTAGATGTGAAAATTAGCCTACAGGCAATTATTTGATTTAACTGTATTATATAATAGTTTAGACTTATTCTAAGCCTTTAATTGTATATATATATATATCAACAATATTCAATAAATTAAAAATAATGTCGTGTAATCGTTAATGAGTTGAACTTTCTATTTCATTTACAAGAATAATGCTTTTGTTAATGTTTTAGCACAAAATAAGTATGACATAATTAGTTTAACTTGATGTAATTGGAAGCAAATTATAATTATTAAAATGTCATGAACTAGATATTTGAGGTTCTTTGAAAATCTAAGGTTTATCAGAAATCAAGGTCAAAGAGTAATTAAGTCAGGAAAATTAAATGTAATAGAACCAAAGCGTAACTGAATGATTATTGAAATAAAAAACTAATACATTAGTGCTGTGAAATAAAAGAATTTTGCCGCTTTTAATAAGCACGTAATTACTCCGTATTCTGCGGTATGAACAAAAATTTGGACAACCCACGCGACACGCATTCATATTCCAGGAATGTTTATGGAAAAAGTAGTCAGCCGGTATTTTGTGATTCTATAACTTACCGCTTCTGAACTTGATATAAACGAAGTTTTTCTGTTACGGATGCTTCCAAGTATTCTTGGATAACTTTATGAGGCTTTAAAATATTGTTGCGTCACTTTTACTGTATTGTATTTTATATGGTAACAGATTGCAATTTAAAAAAAACGTCCCATTTAAGGATAACAAGTTGAAAATACCAGATGCTATTATCAGTATAGCTACAGAAAAACGATCAAAGGAAAATATCGCAAATTTTTGCATTAATTAACATCTGTAATCACACGTTTTAAAAAATGGTATAGTTTTAGCCAATATAAAATCAGCCAATTGGCAATAATTTCCTTAGTATATTTCCCAGTTATAGTTGAAGGTCCCAGTTTCGCCATGTTTATATGTTTTTGTATTTTTCTTTTGTTTCTGTATGTTGTTTCTGTTACTGCTTTTAAATTTCTAGTTTTTTGTTAATTTGTGGCGAAATAAATACATTTCATTTCATTTCCATCTTAAATTATCCTGTAAACCTAAAAGTGCTCTGCTGTGGTATATAAAGAATCGCTGGTTTATACCGATTTTCAGTATATTTATTTATTTATGGGCTGTCAACAACTCCATTACACTTCACATTCACAATCTGAATCACATACATACATACAATCACATACATTAGGCTTAACAAGTTTTTTAGTAGAATAGACTAATTTAATAATCTTTAGCATGATTTCGTAAAACTTCAACAAAAAATTAGCTAAGATCTAAAAATATTAACTAGCTAAAGAAATCAATTAAAAATACTTAAAAAAAAACATTATTTCTTTATTATAATAACTCTTATAGAAAGATTTTAGGGCTAGCACTTAGAGTGCTCTGTCAGCGAATTTATGGGTTGGGTGGCAATACAAAAGAATGTGGGTATGACCTTGACCTTATTAACTTGAGATAAAACGCCGAAAGAAACTCAAGGCTGCGTCAGAATGGAACTACGCCTCAGAGCGTAACCGGTGCGTTAGCGACTGTGGACTGAAATCTCCTTCGTCGACGCCCCCCCCCCCCCCGGCACCGCCGCTGTCACTCTGACTCACTGTCGTCCTGAGCAGCGGCAACTAAGGCCGCAGTGATTGGATCATCGAGATCCAACAGGACGTCAGCATTCGTTAATATTAAAAAAGTCTGCATTAGCGATCACTCTGAAAAACTCTATGAACGCTATAGTGAAACCTAAATGTCATTTACTAGGTAGGACAGACAGAATGTTAGATGTCGTCTAGTACTGTATCATATGTTTATTCTTTTGTTTTATCGGTATCGATCAATGTAAAACCGATCTTAACGGTAAAGCCTGTTTATTGATCTATTGTTCTGACATCGTATGCTATATAATTAGGAGCACTGATAAATCTGAACACAAAGCATAAGTTACGATCCTTTGACACTAATTTTGTATAACTATAGTGATAGCTCTTATCAGAGTCACTGGGTCAGGAATATAACAGACGTGCTTACTCAGGGATATAAGAATTTGTTTTGGAGACAACATAATATTTGATTAACTATCTGAGGAATGTTATGCTCACATGGCATATTCCAACAGACTTTATTTAATACTGGCACGGTGAAGTGACTTCGATCCTGATGAAGTCCAAGACCTGAGGAAATTTCATTGACAGTTTCCGTAATTGTAGCGGACAAATACAGACAATGGTGAGATATTTTAAAAGAAAAAGTACTTACAAGTTGTACTATTACAAATTATTTTCAGAATACAATAAAATAATAACAATGTAAGGATTGAGAAAACCCCTTGACATTCCTACAAGGTTTAGTAACCTTGGCATGCCTAAGGGTGTACCACTCACAGCCCCTCCTAATGGACAATGTATGTTTGCTAACTCAATAAGGGTGCCTGTGTTTGTCCCTCCATACCTACAGTACATCAACGTTTTGTAGAGCTGTGCAAAATATTCTGAAATATGTGGTATAATGCTCTAAAGGCAGTCAAACACCATAAGTTCATCACTGATATGTTTATTGAACAAAAAACTTAGAATTAGTGTCCGACCGAAAGTTCGGTTTCAGTGTCGGTTTCGGCCGAGTTTCGGCCAAAAATCAAGTTTCGGCAGCAGTTTCGGTAGTTGTCGTACATGCTTGCCTAACTTCGTTTCTCGCGGCAACGGCGGCCCTGTTCGGGATTCGTGCGCCGTTCGCATTGCTCTATAGCAACAAAACTTAGTGCGTTATCACCCGACGTAAACATTCTTTAGAGGTTATGTTTTGATGGAACTGATTACATGTAAGTTTATGTTTCATTTTTTTACTTGACCACGTTGACTTTTATACTTGACCACGTGAGTTTCGGTTTCGGTTTCGGCCGAAACTGAACCCACGGCCGAATATTCGGTTTCGGCCGGAAAACCAGTTTCGGTCGGACTCTACTTAGAATTAACAATATAAACCACAAAAACAAGCAATCTAGTGAACTCCGTATCCATCGCGCGGTCGATCGAGAACGTCACATCAATTCTCCCTCCTACCGTCCACCGCGGACGGTGCGCAAGCGATCCGTACCAACATTGCGCTGCCCGCTAGGGTGGACCGGCAGAGTGTACGCTACATATGTCATTAAATTTTGTTTTTATCTTGACTCGGTATAGTGACCACACCTCGCCTGAGAATGAGCAGGGTGTAGTCCAGAAAACTACAAAGATTATCAACAGCAAAGAAATGTCGATAGCCGCAGTTGCCGGCTTGCACAAATATCTGTCCACGCTTTATTTATAGGACCCAATATCGTAGGACGATGCGAACACATCGATGGTAGACCATTCCACTGCTCAACGCTCGGTAAAAATGAGCTATGAAACTTCTTAGACCTAGCTAGGATATAAGTTTCTTTAAAACTATGATTCTGTAAGCCTACTGTCTGTATCTATATCTGTAGTTTTTATATATAAAAGAGCTGTTTTATATATAGTCATATAATGTATAATATATGGTTACATATAAGCTAGTATATATGTGCATCACTTGCTGATGCAGTGTGCTCGGAACGAGACACAAAGGGAATCGCTGATGAGCAAGTTGAAAATTATCAGACAAAGTATTGGAGCATGGAGCGGCATTTTGGCGATTCCTTTGTCCAGTGAAGTCAGAATGCTGTGCCAGATGGTGACGCTTGCTCATCCGCGACTCCCCTAGGATGTAAGGACGTAGGTTAGGATACAATGGGGCTGATATATTCAATGTAATAAAAGCCCCTAAATAAATTTAAAAAAAAAATTAACAATTTATATTTAGTATCGCAATTTGTTATTGAATTATTTATACCGGAAGCTGAAATATCGCGGTTAACTTTGCGGTCGCAATAGGTAATAATGACCTGATAAATAGAATTCAGCACTTTTAAATTACCTTCAACAAGCAAATCACAATAGAAACTTAAATATATTTAACGAGTAGTTCTGCTCATGACTTCGTCTAAAGTACTCAGCTGTGATAAAACATATTTATTTTTTATTAAGTACATATGTATAAATAGGATAGTTTCAAATATCCCGTTCTAAATAACATTTTGAATCTACGGGTAGATAATTTGAAAGCGTTTTGCTTGTAAAATTAATAGCTATCGGCACCCTCGACTTTGCCCGCGTGGAAATCATGTTTAGCAGAGAAACGAGATATTACAGTCTACGTGAAGCTTAGGGAAGTCGAATTCAGAAATTTCGAAATTTCAAACCATGTTAACAGTCAAAAATTGCGTATTGATCTGTCCTGAATACCTCCCTGTCTATGAATAATACAAATTAATAAATAATCGTGACTCTGTATGTATAAGCTTAGGATTTATGAAATCAATGTTCGTTTGAAATAGAAGGTTTTATTTACTCAGGTGATTGTATTTATTAAACACTTTACGGTTACAATATCTATGACCTCATTTTAACTTTTAACCCTCCGTCGTTCATATCTCTGGTAGATTAAACATATGCCGTGGTGGCTGCCGGCAAAATAGAATAGCACCCCCCTCTTCTTGCTGAGGTGTCGTAAAAGGCGACTAAGGTATCTCTTTAACACCGCAATTCAACCAGGTGTTCAGAGAAGGAAAACTCGATCAATCCTGCATCCTGCTCCCTCCCGATCGTACTGGTTCTCCATTCCATCGAGCCTGAGGGAGCTCGGACGAGAGAGTGCTTTTCTGGCTGCGCGTCTAGCTATGCACTTAAATATCTCCTGCGCAATTGACTGTTTTCGTAAACTGTACCTCGATTTTCTTAATCGGTGTCGCCGTGGTCGAATCCGGCTAGGACATCATCATCTTCATCAGATTAAACATTCTGCATTTCTTATCAGTGGCGGGTAGTGAATACCAAAAAGGGATGGTTGTTCAATTAGGATTACATATGTAATCTGAGATCAAAAATTGTACTTTTTATTATATTTTTGTAAGTCGGACTTTTAAGTAACCAGTAGGTGGGCTGAGAAGAATTTATTAAAGGTCCGTCAATCCGTAGAAGTGTCAGTGCAGCTTGTGTTTTTAATCACTTTAAGTCCAGCTTACCTCAGCCGCTATAGGACTATACATAAGATTTTTCCTAATATAAAAATTTCCTAAAAGTGTAACGGTCAGGGTTGTGTCAGACTCCTATTGTCTAAAAACCTCTGAGGGTACCTATCGCACCGCGGAAAATTTGCCATAGAAGTAAACTACGCAATCCGCCACGGTACCAGCACGCGGACGGCATTCTCAGGCTCCCTAAAATTATGGAGGGTAGGTGGAGTAGACCACCTCTAGGAAATCATTTAATATGCAGTGTGTGAGACTGACAATGCCTTCCTTTAGGTAGTGGACTTCCTCAGGTACCACTGCCCATGTTAGTGTTATGATGGAGGGTTGGGCAGGTGAGCATTTGCGAAGGTCATCCACCGCCTCTACGTTGCTGAATGGTTATAGTGGATCTGGCCTCTCTGTGCCCCTCGACCTCCTCTTTTCGCTATCGACTGTCTGTAGCCGGGAGAATTTTATGAAGATTTTCCCCAAGGCAAAAGATGGAACAACCGTAACACGAGTACTTCATTGATAATAATAGAAGGTAATGCGGTTAAAAAAAATAGTAGATTGAAAGTCATTTGCGTTTTTCTGAATAATTCAAATTCCTGAACCTCTTGGAATAAGATGGTTTACCATAGGAATACTTTATTGCATATATTAGTACTAGGGCCTCTCTAGTAGCGCAGTTTTTTTTTATTCTATTTATTTAAGGGACTTTTACGTGTGTACGTATGTCAGCCCCATCGTACCCTAATACCGAAATACCTAACATATTACATATGGAGCCATTGATCTGAACAGGCCTAGTAGCGCAGTTGATCGTAGAAACAACGATAGTCGTTTAAAAAAAATTGCTATCATTTAGCCAAAGAAAGAAAATGTAATGTAAAGTTTATGCAACTTTAGTTATCTGATGTCTCAAGTAAGTTTAAATTTAGCAATGTTATGTAAATATTGTTCGGAGTTTTATAATGATTACAAGTTTATCAACAGATGACTTGCAATGATCATCATACGTCATCCTTTGTTACTTGTTTATGCTTTTAGTAATATATAATCCGATAATTGAATGATTTGATGATGAAAAATTAATTTGTGTTTCAAAAATTTTGACAGCACTTTGATTTTTTTTTAAATTATTATTTTTTAGTTAAAGGCGGCTTTAGATAAAATAGTCGTTGATATTTTAACACAAACTGCTTGCTTAATAATCTGATAACAGCCAGTTTCAGAAACGCTTCTTAAATTTTAAGACACTTTCAAACGCTAATGAGCCATGCATGCAGTTAACGAGTTATTAGTGTTTATAAGCGTTTTTAAATTGAAGGATTTTTTTCTAAAACTGTGCATAAGCCGGATTTTCTTCATAAGGGCAGTGAAAACACTCTTCAATGTCGGCAACATGATATTAAGCATTGAGAAATGTAATTCACTTGGAGACGTGTTGTAGTTAGGTTTTGGTGACTACACCATACAAGGGGAGTATATAAACAAACCAGTTTGTACATTCCCTCTGGCGAGGGGTTGACTACCCTTTAAAATCGATTGCGTCAGACAGAACTGTCAGACGCTATGTTTCCCGACGCATCGATTACTTTCGATTATGCTTTATAGAAATATTAAAGGTCAATTATTATCAATGCGTTGTTTCTAATTAAACTTGAAGGGTCTATTTATTAATTTCGGTAGTTATAATAGATAATATATAGTGCGGTATGGCTGCGGTATGGCTGCGGTATGGCCAAGTGAATAGTTACGTGCATAGGGTATTTTGGCGGGGTAAGCAGAATTTGCGTAGTTAATTTGTATATTATATTATGATAGTAAATATTATATTGCTTACAGGAAAGATATACGGCGTAAATATAGGATAGAAATTAATATAAATGAGCCTATTGTTTGTTTAACTTTAAGCAATTTATTGCAGACTTATTTATCATAAGGGCATGCAATGCTTGCATGCATCTATGAAATGAACGCTGCTGCATGTGAATAAGAGACTGATATTCATGCACGGGAACACGAATAATATCCCAATATTCGTACCCCGGCGCGTACCTCTGGGTTTTTCCAGATTAAGTACGAATTTGCACCACAAGCTCACCGGTGAATAAAACATTGTAAGGAAATGCGCATGACATCTAATAGAAATGTCATGTGTACTAGTGCTGTGAGATCAGGGATTTTGGTAAAAATGTCGCAGCAGGAGGTCCACAAACACCAGTAAAATTTTAAAAGGGTTCTACGAGAAAGAGATGCTTGGCCATCTCTGGTAAGTACGCGTAATCGGCGAAAATGCATAAAGGAACTAATGAATACTAAGGAAAGAAAAAGTGTTTGTAAAAATATAGAGAAATAGCGTTCAATTCTCTCTGCCTTCCCTAATAGGAATTCGGTGTAATGATAGATAGATGTTATTAGCCAGATTCTTCCCACTACAGGCTGGGCGGGTGACGTTGAGGGCGTCCCCGTCCAGCGGAGAGAGGTAGGGTCAGTGTGTGTGTGCCTACACGCCGTTCCCATAGAGAGGAAATGAGGGGTTTCAATTCTCCTCCCTGAGAGGAGGCCTGGCCAAGGCCTATCGCTCGCCGAGCCGTCGGAAGTATCCGGATTCCCAGGCTCTGCGAAAGCGAAGAGAGGGCAGTGCTGGCACCCCGGTGGTTTTAGTCGGGACAGGTCCGACACACCGGGGGGAGTGGCCCTCACCACTTCCCCTGACGGTCCGTAGGGATTTTACACCGAGTTAACAAAAAAAAAGATTCTTCCCACTGCAGGGCAAAGGCAGTAGTCCTTTTTCCAATAAACAGTGTAACCTCCATGTAACGTCACTCGATTCTACGACAAACTCCCTGAAGTGTCGATATGACTCGGCTTTGGTTGGTTTAGCTTGTTTCCCATATAATTATACACTCTATATAGCATTACACCAACTCTCAATAACGACAGTACTTTAATAATATATAGTACTTTTTAAGTTGCTAAAATTAGTAAAAACAGCGCAGCTGTGTACGGTTTTTTCTCGCTTTAGTATCCTAGCCAGTAATAAACTCGACTGTCGGCATTGCACATACCGAACTTTCTAAGAAATCCGTTCTTTTGTTTACAAATTGGGATTGCTTGCACGTGTTGACTGTTGTTAGTAAGAGTTATGGATTATCTATTACGTTATCATATTCTTAGTTGCTCACAAATTTTCAAACTGTAAACATGACAATTAAAAAATTTAAACTTTTTCTTTTTCTAATACAGACTTTTCTTCTCTCCATTTAGCGACAACTCTCTATAACGTCAAAATATGCACAGTCCCTTGAGGGTCGTTATATAGAGTTTGCACTGTATTTATGAAAGACATGGGAATGGGATCGAACATTAAACCCAGCACGCTTGTCCAATACGAGTAACACCATGTTATCACATAGGTAATTAAAGTATGTCCAAGCAACTCATCAATTCCGAGTTTTATGAATGTTTCCAATATTTAACAGATTTACGCGACCTTCACAAATAATTAATGTTTATTTCATTCTATAAAGATATTCAAATCAAGTTATCAAGTTTGAGCCTACGATTCTTGTTTACACCGCGTATCAGGTTATTCTAGAAAGTTATAGATTACCGGGCAGTAGACTTGAGGTAGTCTGCTGCTCGGAGAAGAGGGAGGCGGAGCACAGTGTTTGGGACGCTGCTCGTAAGATAGGTCTGGAGGTGTAGGCTCTTTACACGCAACTCTCCCAGAGAGGAAGCCTGAATAAAGCTATTTGTGACCCGGGGGACTGGACGAATTTGGTTATCCAGGCCTGGAAGGAGTAATTAGAGAGACACCCTGGGAGTTTTTAGTCAGTAGGAGTCTGACACACCGGGTTCACTGCCCTAACAGCAGACCTAATGTTCCTATGTAGGATTCTCAACCCGTGTTATTAAAAAAAAGAACAAAAGAAAAAGTTGGATATAGATTGCATCAGTACCGAAAGCTGAAGATATGTGATCAAGTAACTTTGTAGCCAGCAAACTATTTTAAATTACCAAACTTTCGTGTATTGTATTCATTTTTAAGTACTGCAAATGCTGATACTGTGTGTTGAGACTGTGGGAGTATTTGAAGTTTTCATATGGTAAATCGCCTTATTCCGAGGGGCTAAGATATCCGAAATGTTTATAAAAACGCCAGCCACATCCTTTTTACTAACTTCTAAGCATAGCCACTGCTTGACATTAATAGAAGTTTTGGCGGTTTAAAAAGTTATAATTAGATGTAGCTGGCTTTTCTAAATGACTCGGAGTTTATAATAACTTGGAATAAGATGTTTTACCATACGAAAACATCGCATTTGTTGGCGTTAGGATCACATATACGTTATTGATTGCGTCTGGGACGATATATACGCCAAACCTGATAATAATGGTTGCATTATTATATGTATGTTCACTCCGAAAGCAGAGATGGACAAAATGTAATCTGATTAATGATGAACGATTACAAAATGTAGTCGTAATTTTAATTTTCTTGCTCTGTAATCATGATTAAATCCATTTAAAACATTAAGAAATGATAAATGAGTATACAATCTGGGATTTTGTAGTGTTTAAAACAGAAATGGGCAAAATGCAGTCATATTAATGGTAAAATACGTAAAATGTAATCGTTAATCATCTTTATTAATCTGATTACATTTTGACCATCTATGTCCGAAAGAAATAACGATATACTGTATGTTTTGGAAATCCTGTCCGACCCGAAAGGAACATATTGCTGACACGACAAGATTACCAAAATAAATCAGAAAGTTATATTATTCGTGAATATTAAAAAGTCATTGTCATATAAAATTAAAGAGATTAAATTATGTTACATGCATTCTATGCTCGGGTTACTTACAATAATCAGTTTAAAGGCTAATGAAACGATATAATTGATAAACGATGCTTGGGGTCAGCGAGAGTCATGATTCTTTTGAGGTCAGAGCCTAATAGCATGATCCTTTGCTTTCCTTTCTTCCTTTGTTCACAAAATACGTACACTCCCAAAATTGCCATATAAGTTTTCCCCGTTTAATTATTTTTTTTATTTTATTCGGATTTTTTGCTAATTAACTAAAAAATTTACCTAATTAGAATCTAATATCGATACTGAGAAACGACTTCAAGGAGCTGGCTGAGCATCTTCTGCGTTCGCCCACCAAGCCCGGTTTAGTTGTAAATGCCTTTCCCGGCAGAGCAATAGAGTCACTTAAAAAAAAAACCTTCCAAGGATCGGAAAAGGTTTTTATAACACACTGTATTATTCGTGTTAAATAAATTTTCTTTTGATATAAATCTCACTCAATTGAAATTAAAAACGAGATGCATTTATTTATCAAACAAAGCTATATGATTTGTTCTGCATAGGATCTAAGAGCAAATTATATTAATTTACCGTCAATAACTATAAATATGCACACGTATAGCTCTAGGAAGTTAGAAAATAACATAGTTTTGAGTTTCAATAGTTTGCAATCCGTCCAATGATTAATGACAGAAAAAATTAAATTCAAACAATAAAAATAAAGATCACCTTCAATTTATATATCGCAACATTCGCTGAAAAAAATTCATCTAGTTTCAAAACACAACGATTTCAAAGAGCTTTCGCTCACAAGTATCTCAAAAGTTTTCGAATCCTTTACAGACACGCTATATTTCTATATACATATATGTATGTAGTTAGTAGACGACCCGGATGGTTACAAAGGTACGTTTTAATGCTTACTAAAAAATTGACGGATTTTTATACGAACTTTTGTCTATTTCACCCTGTATGTGTTGGACTATCAAAAATCCGCCTTTAGTGAATGCCTACGTTATAAAAAGAACGCATTGTAAAATGTCATGTTTCTGGCTTCAGTAATTTAGTTATGTATAGAATATAGACAAGTAATTGTTTTAATATATTATAATAAAATTCCCGACGCATATAAAGATGGACAAAGGGATCAAATTGGTTTATAAGCATTTGCCTCTCAAAGGAAATTGGATCGATGAAGGCAGTGGTTTCGGCCTGACGCAACCTCTGTTGAATGTGAAGTAAGAGTTCGGGTAATAACGGGAAGGCGTTTTTGAAATTACAGCAATTATTATTTCAACTTATGAAATTGTTATGCATTTAAGTGCTTATATTACGACCTGATAGTGCAAATTACAGACACCCTACCTGCTACGCCGAGATTCCTGGGTTCAAATTCCAGTATAAAAAAATTACACTTTCATAAGCAGAATTTGTCACGAGCTGTGTATATCTTTATCAAGTACCCATAGTACAAACGCAAGCTTAGTTTGGGACTAGGTCAATATCTGTAATTGTCCAGAAATGCTCGTTATATATAATTTTTATAAGGTCAATGTGAGTACACTACTCTTAATGGTAAACATAGTATAATCCAAGAAAGACAGTTACCGCCAACGAAAGCATGCAATTAAGTCGCCGGTTCAAACACATGACGGTTAAAAGACTCCAGTTGGTCCCATGACGAGGGTTTTGAAGAGTTATTTAACCTTTCTCCACCCTCTCCCTTCCAAAGTATAATCACGCACACGGATTTACGGAATCCATAAAGTCACACGTATACGGTAACTCACATCCCGGCTAGGAATAAGTTCTCTAACTCTTGCTTTTGCTGAATCACTGGGCTGTGGAACGGTCTTCCGGGGAGCGTGTTCCCACCGCCTTATAATATAGGATGTATCAAACGAAGCGTGAAGAGATATTTATGCAGGCTTGCATGATCGCTGTGACTATTTATAGGTTTTTTTTTACTGTTGATAGCCGTTTTCGTTTTTGGACTGCATCATACTTGCCATCAGGAGTAATGCGAATAAAGGAGTATGCAAGCCGATCCAGAAACATAATATTATAGTCTGAAGCGAGCCTTTATGACGGACTTTGCGCTCAAATAATGTAATCACGATTCAGTTAGATATCGTATTGGTTTTTAACTCCTGCGTAAAATCTGAGTGCGGTACTGCGTAATACTATTGCAGTATTTTCCCACATCGAAACAATCTCTATTAAGATCGCGGTGATTGCATCAGAAATTTAGATTTTAATCGTTTGTCAAACCTTGACCCCTTTCGAGTTGTCTGTTTCAATTGCACATTCATTTCACAGGGTCCTTGACCGAGAGTTTTGCTTAGTTTGTCCAAGGTCATATTTAGTCGAGGATATATGGGGTTTGAGATGCCCAAAAGCACATTCTTAAAAAGGTATGAGGATAATGATGATTATCCAGGCCGGTTTCGGCTACAGCGACGTTACCTAATCATGTCAAGTAGGCACGGGCTGCAGCCCCATTCGGTGAAGGTAAGCTCGATAATTAAAATATTCGGAAACAATCAATTGTGTTGAGTATATTTTTAGCGCGTGAATGCTGGCGCTTGGACAAACGCACCCTTTCGTCTAGTCACGCCAAAAGGCGCAACCCTAGAACAGGAAAAACAATAAAATATAAACGCACCTAAACGCAAACGCCCCCTGGCGTACACATTCACTCCTCTTTCTTAACCGTTCTCGCTTAAAACTCAAATATCGCATCGCATTCTTTTTTTCCATATCTAATTATTTTCAAACTCGCTATACACATTGAAAAACATCACAAACACCATACTCAACATCATACGCATTCAAACACATACAGTGAGTGATTTGTAATGTGCCTCACTACCACTGCCAACCGGTATGTACTTTATATTTGTCTCAAATATCGCAACTCTTTATTTTTATAAAATCATCCCGCCTACGAGGGTACATTTGTGCAACGGCATAAGTACATTACTTATCCTGGTCCGCGTATCGTCCAAGCCCCTCTTAATTTAAAGTGACGGGGAACCGACACAATTAGAGAGAGGTAGGATGCATTGCCTTGTTACTGATAAGTGATAACTAACCCCTATTAGAGCCCCAGGCGTTTCAGAATGCCTTCCTGCCTTGATCACGACAGATGAAGAATAAGTAGGCAGACGTTTGCACTAAGTGGGGAATCACCGCTGTCAGATGGTGACGTTGCTATGGATACGTGTAATGATGATTGGCAACAAAGTAAATAGCAGAACATGCCCGGCTGGACGCAAGTACAGAGACATCTTGAGGGTTATTAATTTTCCAAACACTATAAAATATTTTAATTTGGATAGTTAACATATAACATATTTCTTCATCAAGAAGACTAAGCTTGGCGTTCGTTTACCTGACTAGATCAAAAATTAAGAACTCTGTAGACGAACGAGATTCGCTGACATAGTTCAACGAAATAGATCAGTGGACAAGGCACATAATTCGTAGAGCGGAGGCTGATGGGATAAGAAAATTTTCGAGTGGAGACCCACGTAGTGGCAAGCGGAGCCTGGGACGTTCACCTGCAGTAAGTTACACGACCCAATTCAGATCGCAATGCGACGCTGAATGCCAGCCAATTCGGACCGATCGTTGAAGAAAACAGGGGAGATATATGACCAACAGTTGCCATTCTATGGCTGCTATGGTGACGATGAAAGTTTTTTTATCCTAACTCGACATTTGTTTTTTTAAACTGACTCGACACTGTGACTGCACCATACCTGAAGGTAATCATGGTGCAGTCCAAAAAACACCAACGACTATCGACAGGTAAGAAAAACCCATCGGTAGTCGCAGCGATCATGCCGACCTGCACAAATATCTCTTCACACTACGCTTAAAGTATCCCATATCATAGGATGGTGGGAACCCGCTCGCCGGAAGACCATTCCACAGCCCAACGACACGGCAAAAGAAGGAGTAAGAGAACTTCTTAGTCCTAGCCGGCATGTGAGATACCGTATAGCTGTAACACCGCAAACTACCCACAACACACTTGATATTAAAAAAAATGACTAAGAATAAAAACAGCAAAATAAAGGATTTTCCTTTGATGATATTGATAAGTATCAATAATCGTATCCATCATGCCGGCCCGCATAAATATCTCTTCACGCTTTGCTTTAAGGAACCAATATCACGGGAGGGCGGAACACGCGCGGTGGGAATTGGCAAACATTAGAATATAGTGCTCAGTGTGTGCAGTTCATCCCAGTATAAACATAGCATAGTGATGCACGCACCGATCAAGATATCCGTGAGAATGCACATTACACTGCAATTCTTGGCAATTTGTAACGGGATTTTAAGTACCTACTTGACCAAGCATTGCGGGGATTATTAATTTAGTGAGGGATACTCTAGATCTCGTGAAACCCGGTTCTAGAGCACGCGGACATAGCTCAAAGCAAACGGCTTTTTTATTTTTCCATGCTCAGGAGGGTTTAGGCTTTTATGATTTAATTATAATTTTACATTGCTTAAACTTTGGTAAGAAAATAGTTTCGTCCTTAACTTAAATAAGGGTATATAGTACGACCCTGAGTATAGCCTAAGTATTCACAGATCCAAGTCGAAGTTTTGAAAATTGGTAGCTTAACATATATTTGGACAAAAATTAAATAATATGATTGATTTTATATTATTTTTGAGGTGGTAGGGCGATTGCCCGAACTGGGTTGTGACCACAGTACATAAGTGTAAAGACTTTCATAGTGACTCGCTTTGGCCTATCGCGTTTCAGGATCAGCTTGTATACGTTCAGTGATTCATATACCTAAAGACCTTCAGTCGTGGTATATGTGATTTGCCGTGGTGGCTGCCGGCAGAATAGAATAGCACCCCCCTCTTCTTGCTGAGGTGTCGTAAAAGGCAACTGAGGTATATCTTTAACACCGCAATTCAACCAGGTGTTCAGAGAAGGAAAACTCGACCAAACCTGCATCCCGCTCCCTCCCGATCGTACTGGTTCTCCATTCCATCGGGCCTGAGGGAGCTCGGACGAGAGAGTGCTTTTCTGGCTGCGCGTCCAGTTATGCACTTAAATATCTCCTGCGCAGTTGACTGTTTCTGAAAACTGGACCTCAATTTTCTTAATCGGTGTTGAAACCGGCCAGGACATCAGTATCATCATTATGTGGACCGACATGACGACAGACTGTCATTGGAATTTCGTCCTATGATGATTGCTGTCATTTTAAGACTAAACTGTACTTACTATCAGATGCACTGCAGTCACTTTGTCAAGCCAGTGTAAAAAAAACATTATATAATATTTAAGAATAGGCTAAGCAAAGACAAAGTAGTGGCTATAAATATACGTACGGAGTAACCGGGAACTATTTGTATGGTATCTTATGCACTATATCCGCTATCCGATTATCATCCGTTCATCTGTTAATCTCCGATTCAAATCCGATTATTGTCAGAACACAAAACTCTATATTATTTTAAATAATGTTAATCCGGACTTTTATAATGAAAAAATTCTATCTAAGAAATAGGATATGAAAGTCAGTAATTAATAAGCGAATATTTAAATGGGACGAAGGAGCAAAGTTCGTGCGATAAGTAGATCGGATTTAATAAAACAGACGAGAATTTTATTTCAGCAAAAAATTAAGTTGTAACTTATTAAAAAAATATATTGCCCTTCAATTGATGATAAATCAATTAATGATATTGCCCTTCAAATATTTGTGAAATATTATTAATATATTCGTTTATCAAAACAGTTTATAAATATTTTCAATATTACATTTTGAATTAAAAAAAAATACATATATAAATGCTGCCTAATAAATATTATTGATATTTGATTGGTTTTTTTATTTTGTGTACATATTCGATTATATACTTAATTATTATTTATATTACTATATATTATAAATAATTGATTTATATAAAATACAAATAATATGCTCGTAAAATATTATCATAGGAGAAATAAATTTAAAGTAATATCGAAGAGTAACGGCTCGTAATAATAACATTATTTTTTAATGTCAGAGGTGATTTGCTGAATATAAAAATAATTGTAAATAAAAACGACGCATCATGAATATTTACTTACATTTTGATAAATATTTAATACGCCTTGATTCACAAAAAATATAATTTAAAATTATAATATAACACTGCACTGATATTTTTCCCGCGCTTTTTTACTACGGCGACTTAGCCCGCCAACACGGGCTGCGAGACTGCCGTGAACTCAAGGCGAGAGAGACAGTATATTACTCTTCTATAAGGGTAACAGAGATGAACACAGGAATTTATTGAGCGAGGGTTAAATTAAGGGTGATATTACGTATTCTGTGTTAGGGGTGAATTTTAGATACAGAAACGTAAGTATCGATTCTAATAACATTATTATATCGACTAAAGCCAAACATATCATAACTACCCCAAAATGAACATTAAAATAAAGCAAAATATTATATATCCAATATTTAATTTCCAAATTGAAACACGAATATTTTATAGAATATATGAACATAATGTTTAAAAATATATATTTCCGTCCCGCTGTTTTTTTACTTTATTTAATTTGAATTATTAGAGTAAGTAAAACACGTAATAATTAAAAAGTCAAGTAAAAAGGCAAATTTAATGAAAATTTACCATAGCACTTATTATAATTTTGATAAGCCCAGTGATGCAAGCTTAGGGATTTTACCCTTATAAGAGAATTTTATGAAGGATAAAGATATTTTAATAATATTTTTTATACGCCTTTTGACAAAATTATGAAAAATTTGATGTTTTCAAACACCTTATGTTCATGTGGTAATCACAATCAGTAGCACTAATTGTGGTTACTATTTACTAATAGCTTTTTTTTCGTACTGAACAATACGTTGATGGCCGGCATAGACCATCACAAATAAACCGGGCCAATACTAATCACTGTGAGCTGTTGCAACCACTATGGTGGCTATGGGGTATGGTTATTATTGTAGTTTTAGAGATAATAAATAAGTTGTTCGTAGAGTGTAAGAGTGAAAATGATCATCATGCTAGTCGAAACAGACGTTAATACGCCCAAAATGGACTAATGTAGAAAAATGTCACAGAGCTCAACTTATCTGTCGGCCACTGTTACATTCTGCTACTATGGTACCCACTTATCTATAAAATATTTCATTGGCTTTAGATGAATTTTAAGTTCGAGCTTGGCTACACTGTCCACAAATGTCGATTGTCATTATCATATTTGAAAATTTAATGTTACGTTTTTTTTTACTTTTATTTGTGAAAAATGACTGTATCTAGTAGATTATTAGTGTTATATGGGAGCCAAACATTCACAGCTCAAGAAACTGCTGAACGAGTATGGCGGAAGACGAAAGCGCTCGGTTTTCGTGGTCCAGTACAGCCGATGGATGATTACCCCATAGCGAAACTTATTCACGAAGAATTTGCTATATTTGTTTGTTCTACGACAGGCCAGGGTGATGAACCTGACAATATGAAGAAGTTTTGGAAGTTTCTTCTAAGAAAGAACTTACCAGCGAACTCTTTAGTGAAATTAAAATATGGTGTACTAGGTTTAGGGGATTCATCATACTCAAAATTTAATTTCGCTGCCAAAAAGCTTCATAGACGCTTAATACAATTGGGTGCGACGCCTCTTATTGATATTGGTAAATATTATTCTATTTAAAATACTTTCAGAGTCAATCTTAATATTTATAGTAAAACTTCTTAATATTCTTCTAGAAAATAAAAGCAAGTCCACAGCAATTCTCCTGCTCTTGTGTTAACATTATAAGTACTGAGGCTACACTATTAGAATGTTTTGCTCAAAATATTGTATCTGAGGAATCTAACGAGTTAATGTCCTTTCACTGTATTTAACTTGAATAATTACTGATAGTCTCAAATTATATTTTACAGGATTATGTGATTACCAACACGATTTGGGCCATGATGCAGTTGTATCTCCATGGGTTAAAGAATATTTCACTAAATTAAAAAGATACTTTCCAAATATAGAAATTGATGTGAAAACAGATTTCATACCACGTTGGAAGGTTTCATTGTTAAAATCTGAAACAAAACTATCTAATAACTGTTTCAATGAAGATATTTATTTTAGCCATATTAAAGATAATAACTCAGAAGCTAAGTTATTTACAATAGAGTCAAATGTGAGGACAACTCATGAAAATCATTTTCAGGTGAGTTTTCTTCTATGACTACCAACTATGTTATTCTCATTGAAAAAAAAAATCTACTTTAATATTCAAAGTGGAAGAACACATAAAATAATAATTAATTGGTAATATTGCCAGAAAAAGTGACAATATTTAATTTTTATACTCAAAGTATAAGGGAAACTCTTCTAAATTAAAAATGTACACAGTCTAGTCCCCATATAGTCTATGTCTCGCATATATCAAAAATCATATTAGTTGTATAAAACAAACATCACATAAAAAGTGAGATATATGATTGAAAATTGATAAAAAACAAAGTAGGGGTATTACCTTCAGCCTTCACTCCATTTTCTATAAATTGCATACAAAGATCAAGTTTACATTTGCGCAAAGTATTGTTACATCTTTTTTCTTTTGAAAATAGTATTGTTTATAATAATTATCTTTACTATAATAAAGATATAATGTTTGTCCCTTTTTAAATTTAAATGTTATGCTGATTACTACATATAGAATAAAACTGTGTAAGATGTAATTAAACTAAATGTAATTTATTTTGCAGGATGTCCGGCTCATTACACTTAAAACTGTTGACAATAGTGTTATGTACAAGCCTGGGGATGTGTTCAATATACGACCGCGTAATTCCAAGGAAGATATAGAAGACTTGTTTTCAATATTTGAGACTCATAATCTTGACATAAAACCTTATTATAGATTATTGGTAGAAGAATACCATGAAGGTAAACAAATTTATGTATGATTTATTGTTAAATAAAAAAGATCTAATATTTATTTTAACAAACGATTGCAATAATTAAACGCTCAAACGAAACAAACACGTGCTAGTTGACGTTTGTTAACTATTCAGCAATACCAATTTTTAAGTTTTACCCCTAAATTTTGGAGTTAATGTAGAGAGCGGAATTTTTAGGAGTTTTGCCTTTGTTAATAACAAACAAAATTAGGAAAAATATTTTTATATATATACACGATCAATTTATGATACTTTTAGATTATAAATATTATTAAATTTTAAATATAATTTTTATTATACGTTTCGCATATAACTTGTAAGTATTAGGTCCTTACATATGAAATTGGCGTTTTGTATGGGAGGAACAAAAAGTCGAATATTTTTTAATATAATATATTGAATTAATCAAAGTATGAACCATTATTTTCTATGCACTTTTGCCATCTCATAGGTAGTTCATTGATCCCTTTACTAAAAAAACCAGTCGGACGGGAATCAATAAAATCTTTGAAGGCGATTTGGACTGCCCCATCGGAGTTGAATTTTTTCCCTTGCAAGAAGTTATCCAAATTTCGAAAAAAATGGTAATCTGTTGGAGCAAGGTCCGGGGAGTACGGAGGATGTCTTAGACTTTCCAATTGAAGCTCTTCTAATTTAGTAGCCGTCTGTTGCGCAGTGTGTGGTCTAGCGTTGTCGTGAAGCAGCAGTGGCGTGGAGCGATTGACCAGCCTAGGTTGTTTAGCCGCTAGCTTTTCCATCATGGTTTGTAATTGCTGACAATAGACATCAGCCGTAATAGTCTGGCCAGATTTGAGAAAACTGTAATGAACAATACCGGCACTAGTCCACCAAACGCTTACAAGTAACTTTTTTGGGGTTAATTTTCGCTTGGGGCAGGATTTGGCTGGCTGGCCAGGATCCAACCATTGCGCTGAGCGCTTCCGATTATCGTAAAGAACCCATTTTTCATCACAGGTAATGATTCGGTTTAAAATACCTTCATTATTGTGCCGGTTTAGTAATGTAACGCAGCAGTCGACGCGCGTTTGCCGGTTTGCTTCAGTCAATTCGTGAGGTACCCACCTTTCAAGCTTTTTAATCTTCCCAATTTGCTTCAAGTGAATTAAAACAGTTTTATCACTAACATCGCAGCCTGCAGCTAACTCGGACGTGGTTTGCGATGGATCCGCTTCCACAATAGCCTTCAACTCTTCATTATCAACTTGAGTCTCAGGCCGTCCACGGGGCTTGTTCTGCAGGTCGAAATTTCCAGAACGAAAACGTTGGAACCAAAAACGAACTGTGTTTTCTTTTGCAACACGACCGCCATACACATCATTCACCCTTCGAGTTGTTTCCGCAGCACTAGTGCCACGGCGGAACTCGTACTCGTAAATAATGCGATATTTTAAGTTTTCCATTTTGTAAAATGAGTGACGCAAACAGAAAAAAACAAATGAATGACGATCATCGATGCACAAATACATGAGTCTATAGCTGTACAAATTTGAATTTGGGATTCCTTACCAAAGAGGAGAAATTTGTGACTAAAGTGGCCAGTACGAAAAACGCCAATTTCATATGTAAGGACCTAATATTTACTCCATATTTTTTGGGGAGATTGTAAGGAAATTTCTGATTCGAGGCAGGCATCTCTGCTCTCTACTGTCAATTTCGTTGGAATTTTGTTAAGTATATACACCGCGTTTTTAGTTATTATAATTTATTTACGGAATTATAAGTTTCAATGATAAAATAAATATAAATTAAATTACGTATATAGCAACCGTTGTTTGTAAATATATTCGTTTTGAGACGCGAAAACAATGTTGCGTAGACAGGCCCGTTTACGTCGTGAATACCTGTACAGAAAATCAGTTGAGGATAAACAAAAGAGTATTCAAGCTAAAAAAGACCAATTAAAAAGAAGTTTAGAGGAGAATATACCCATACATGGAGATCTGCGGAAGGAAGCGCTCACTTTGCAGAAGAAAATTGAATTTGAAGACAAGGGTGAGTTTCAGTCCATTAGTGACTACTTATTTGATAAGGATTTGTGGTTTTAATTTCATTATCATTAGCTTATTCGCACCTACTGCTGAGTATAAGTCTCTTTCCGTCATGCCACAAGGATCTGTGCTACTTGAGCCCAAGTATTATTCATAACCTTGTAAATATTATCGGCGCACCTCGTTACAGGTCTGCCAATAGACCTCTAGCATCACCAAAATATACATATTTTTAAATCTCTGTTTTTCAATATATACATTTTTCTCCCAGGACATTCATTCCTTTGTTTATTTATCACTAGATTTACTAAACCAATCAAAATTACTGCTATTTATATTTGTCTTAGAATAGTTTTCTTCTCTAATATTTTCTCATTCTGTAAGATAACATGTCTTTTACTAATACAAGATATTGATAGATATATATGTTTTTTTAATTTATTACAAAGCAAAATAAACCATGTTATGCCTATTTCTAAATTAGACAATAATAAATAGTTTTCCAGTAGATCTAGTGTTACCATAATATCTCCAAAGACAAAACTATCACAACTATTGTTGTCAGTGTATTCTTTATTCTAATTTAATTCTAATTTTATTTTTATTACTAAAGTCTTTTATAGTAGATATATTTGGATAAAGCCATTTTTCATTCCATAAATTTAATTCATTTGGAAGAAAGTGGAATTGTTCAGGTACCAGGTCCAAACATTGTCATCCATAATTCAACATCTGACTGTTTCTCTTTTGTAATAAGACTCATTAGTTATTTTTTTCCGATGTAAACTACAGGTCCTGAAAGAGCTGCAGTTATTGGCGGGTTCAGTGGTGGAACAAATACTCTTAACTCTCAAGATGATGAATACAGATATGCTGGAGTGGAGGATCCCAAGATTATGATAACAACATCAAGGGAACCAAGTGCAAGATTGAAAATGTTTGTTAAAGAACTCAGGTTAGTAAGATGATTGATAGAATTTTCTAGAAATTACTTTCTGAAATTATTAATGAAAAATCAATTGCAGATTAATATTTCCAAACAGTCAGCGAATGAATCGTGGTGGTTATGAAATGTCACAGTTGATCCATGCATGCAGAGCTAATGAAGTCACAGATTTCATAGTAGTTCATGAGCATCGAGGAGTGCCTGACAGCCTGGTGAGTTTATTCATGTTTAGAAACAAAGAGCAACATAAAAATCCAAGCTGTATCTATAAATCTTAGTCTAATGCCAAAAAACTCTAAGCTGTTGTAAAATAAATCTAGTTTAAACTTTTATAAAGCATTATTAACATTTAACTGTTAATATTGTCTTGCATGACAACATTATCCAGTTTCAACAATTATTATATTTAAAACATCATTGAGGTTGCTTTAAATCATCTTAACTAAACCCCTTTTAAAAAAATTGAAACTAGATAGAATTTGTTCATTCAAGCCTACAAGTAATGAATCTTCAATTGGATACAAATTTATATTTTATTTAAAAAGTGAAATAAATGATAGTAAAAATTTGTAAAGTCAAATGAAATAATTTTGCCATATATAAGAACATGTTTGACTTCAATCATAACTACCGGAAGGTGAAGATGAGTTCGAAGATGGGCTATGTCCATCCAACAAATGCCTAAGCAGTCTTAAAGAGTCCCAAGGTCTAAAGATCATGAAAACATGCTGCTGGAAGCACATTCCACTCTATAGCTGTTTGCTTGATGAATATAGAAGCAAATTTTTTGTGTGGATGTCCACCACATACTTATGGTATTCGAGATAACATTACTGGTTTTATAGTGCAATGTAGCTGGTGGAATTAAAGAATGTAGCTTGGTCTTATAAGGTAACTTAGCATTTTCTGAGCCGCCTTTTGGCACATCATCAAATTGGGAGTCGAAGCTGCTCGCGTCCGTAGGATTTACCCTAGTTTCCCTATACGTGACTCCTGGGTGGTGCTAAGCGAGCAGCAGCGAGGTGGTAGGGCGTCGGTGCCCGTCTGGATCGCGACCACAGTACATGGGTGTAAAGCCCGTCATAGTGACCAGTTTTGGCTTGTCGCGTTTCGGGATCAGCTTGTGTATATCCATTAGCTCATATACCTAGAGACCTTCAGTCGTGGTATATGTGAGCATCATGATGACGTAGACTATCAATGGATTTTCATCCTTTGATGGTCGCTTTCATTTTTGGACTACACTGTGCTTACCATCAGGTACTCTGTAGTCACTATGTCGAGCCGGTGTAAGAAAAAAAAAACAAAGCACTTGCTTTTTTAGGTTTCTGTCTCTATTAACCTATCCTTCAGGGTTGTATGTTGTGTTGTGTGCCGAATAAATGCTTTCTCTTCCTTTCTTGTTTCCTCAAAGTTTATTCAAAATTACAGGTAATATGCCATCTGCCGTATGGTCCAACAGCATCATTCACCCTCTCCGGCGTTGTAATGCGACACGACATTCCAGATATAGGTCCTATGAGTGAACAGTACCCTCATTTAATATTTCATAACTTCAAATCTGACCTCGGTAAGATTTTTGTACTTCGTGCTCTCCTATGATATGTTAATAGTGACATAATTTTTTTTTTTACACTGGCACGACATAGTGGCTATAGAGTACCTGATGGTAAGTACAGTGTAGTCCAAAAACGAAAGCGACTGTCAAAGGATGAAAATCCATTGATAGTCTACATCGTCATGTCGGCCCACATATACCACGACTGAAGGTCTCTAGGTATATGAGCTACTGGATATACACAAGCTGATCCCGAAACGCGACAAGCCGAAACTGGTCACTATGACGGGCTTTACACCCATGTACTGTGGTCGCGATCCAGACGGGCACCGACGCCCTACCACCTCGAAAAATAAATAATGAACTATATAACAAACGATTGCAGGTCTGAGAACAATGAGTATATTAAAGTACTTGTTCCCTGTGCCCAAACCGGACTCGAAGCGGGTCATTTCCTTTGCGAATCACGATGACTACATCTGTTTCAGGCAACACACATACAAAAAGGTAAGTATTCTTTGTTCCTAGTTAAGCTAAATAAAAAAGAATGCAAAAAGGTTTTTCTACAAATCAGAAAATGTCATGGTGCATCGAAATTGACTTCTCGTCCCATTTTTGGTGCTAAGGCTTATATTTTTTTTTTCTATTCTTATAAAATAATATTGTATCAGGTGCCCCGAATTAATTAAATATTCCGCTTTACTCGCTCCTGTTTAAAGCACACGTTCTATTCTGGTAGATGCCGTTATCGTTTCGCGACTTTATGAAACCGATTCGTACTTTTAGCTGTCCAGGTTTACAGATTCAATTGGATATTTACTCGATTTAATTAGATATTTACTCGATTTAATTGAATATTTACTCGATTTAATAGAATATTTACTTGATTTGTTTAAATATTAAATCGATTTAGTTTTTGAATTGTACATTTACAGAATTAAATACTTGAGTGGAAGTAATGCTTCTTGCTACAGTTTTAACTAATTTATTTTCAGGCCGGTAAAGAGATAGAGCTGACGGAATCTGGTCCTCGGTTTCAAATGAAGTTGTATGAGATAAAGTTAGGAACGTTAGAAGCCCTAGACGCGGCGGACACGGAATGGGCGCTCCGCCCCTACATGAACACAGCTGCTAAGAGGCGGTTTTTAAGCGATGATGATGGATGGACGCAGGACGAATAAATATATATTTCCTATAAAGTGTCTTATTTTTTCCCACATATTTTTTTATTACTATCTATTGTGGCTTGATGTATTACAGATCAGTTTCCATGTGCGGACATATATGGGCAAAATGTAATCAGATTAATAAAAATGATTAACGATTACATTTTACGTTCTTTACCATTAATATGACTGCGTTTTGCTCATTTATGTTTTAAACACTAAAAAATCCCAGATTGTATACACATTTATGATTTCTTAATGTTTTAAATGGATTTAATCATGATTACAGAGTAAGAAAATTAAAAATACGACTACATTTTGTAATCGTTCATCATAAATCATATTACATATTGCTCATCACTGTGTGCGGCAATGCGAATGATCGTGGGTTCAAATTCCGGCATGAACTGGATTTTACCAGATTACGAACGAGTTAAGGTTCCACATGCTAACCGGAGAAGGAAAACATCATGAGGGAACCCGCATGGCATCTAATATGTCATGTGCCCTTGAGTAAGACGGTTAGCTGTGCTGCTGGTCACATTGCCACGATATATAAGCACAAAATAGATACAATCATTAATACATCTACTTACCCCTTAAGGGATATAGCATACGATATATGTTTTAAAGGTATCTAATTTTTGGATTAGAACATCCGGAGATGTAGCTTGATCTCTTCGTAGTACTTGCTGTCGTACACACGGCAGATGAAGTTAATGTTAATAATAGTTTTATTTCTTAAACCTATGTCGTCATTGGTTAAGACTGGCTTGAATCAACAAATTAAATATAGTTTAAAATTGTATAAAACGCTATTTCATTAAAGCGATATTATTGTAATTTAATAGTGATATAAATTTGACAGTAATTTTGAGGTGGTAGGGCGATTGCCCGAACTGGGTCGTGTCCACAGTATACTAATGTAAAGACCGTTATAGTGATTCTCTTTGGCCTGATGCGTTTCGGGATCAGTTTAGTGTATATCCAGTTCATATACCTAGAGACCTTCCAACCTGGTATGTGTGGGCCGATCTGTCAAAAATAACACTGTCATTTTTATTAGTGTTAAAATCAGTGATTTTATCCGACGTCTTTTTCTTATTGGTCTGTGACTCCACAGACATGCCGGTACCAGAATTCCTCAAGGGTCCATTAACATTTTACGAAATAGCGGAACAATATTGGGATTTGAAGTGCTACCCGACGCAATATGTCTTCTCTCTTCTCGCACTAGTGTCCCAGGATAAGTTGGAAAGAGACAAGTGTGTCGAGCTCAGTTCGCCTGAAGGGCAGGAGGACTGGTTGAACTACTGCCGAAGACCTAAAAGGACTGTTCTTGAGGTGATTTCCTTTTTATACGGGCTCAACCATAGATGGGCAAAATGTAATCAGATTAATAAAAATGATTAACGATTACATTTTATATTTTTTACCATTAATATGACTGCATTTTGCTCATTTGTTTTAAACACTACAAAATCCCAGATTGTATACTCATCATTTCTTAATGTTTTAAATGGATTTAATCATGATCACAAAGCAAGAAAATTAAAATTACGACTGTATTTTTTAATCGTTCATCATTAATCAGATTACATTTTGCCCATCCCTGGGTTCAACATAGTTGCTACACCTCACCTGAAGCATATTACAGAAGCTTTAAAAAAATTATCTTGTTATATTTGGGGCTTTAATATATATTCTTTTTAAACTGACACGGCACAGTGAGTGCACCATACCTGGTGGTAAGCATGATGCAGTCCAAAAAACGCCAACGACTATCGACAGGCAAGAAAAACCCATCGGTAGTCGCAGCGATCGTGCCGGCCTGGACAAATATCTCTTCACGCTACGCTTAAAAGATCCCATATCATAGGATGGTGGGAACACGCTCGCTGGAAGACCCTTCCACAGCCTAACGACATGGCAAGGAGGAGGTAGATAACTTCTTAGTCCTGGTCGGGATGTGGGATACCGTATAGCTGTGACTCCGCAAACCCGCGCGCGTGGTTCTATTCAGGAAGGGAGATGGCGTAACAAGGTTAAACAACTCTTCAGAACACAATTTTAAAAGAAATGGGTCACTTTTTTTTTTTTATTCTATTTATTTAAGGGACTTTTACGTGTGTACGTACGTCAGACCCATCGTACCCTAATACAGAAATACCTAACATATTACATATGGTGCCATTGATCTGAAAAAGCCAGACGCCTCATCAGATAATAGTTCTGTTAAGATTTTGTTAAACATCCCGATGTCAAGTCCGTTCAGAGCAAAGGCACTCACAAACGCCTCCCTCACAGGTTCAGATCGGAAAAAAATGGGTCACGTTTTGGTAAAAATTTCAGGTTTTACGAGACTTCCACAAATCGACATCTAAATTGACGATAGATCTCCTATTTGAGTTGTTCTCTTCGATCAAACCGCGCTCGTTCTCGATAGCCAGCAGCGCGCTACCATCTGGAGGCAGTCAGGTGGAACTCCTGGTGGCTGTCGTCAAATATTACACCAAACTGAAAAGCCCACGGCTGGGTCTCTGCTCGAACTGGCTCAAGGACTTGGAGATCGGTGATAAGGTTTACGGATGGGTCAAGCACGGATTGTTTACATTCCCTGAGGATGTTGTAAGTAGTTCTATTTAAAGTGTCGATTGGTTGGCGCAGTGGTGGTCGATCCCAACACGGCAAAAATATTTGTATGACCTACAGATAGCTAATACGTTTTAAATTTTCGTGGTCATTATAAATACTTTAACAGGTCTTATCCGCGAATCAACTTTTAATTATGGCTCGACGTTTCAATCCGGTTATGAATGAACTGAAGCTGTGGAGTTTTCGTCGAGGGCGGGAAGTTCCTTCCTCTATCTACCCCTTTTTTGCTCTTGATAGTTTCTAGTCCTAAAACGAGGTCCTAATTTTCTAATAACTGGGTCCCAAGCCGATAACGGTGGTTCCACAGTCAGTGTATCCAGGTCGAAGAACCGTAGAGCCATAGTAATAAGTACAAACTACGAAAATGCAGAATGTCTTTTTCAAAATGGCTCGAGAATTTGACTATATCGGACTTGATGGAAAGTGCAGTGTAGACCAAAAACGTCAGCGACTACCTAGGGATGAGAATACATTTACAGTCGCCGTTGCGATGCCGGCCCCCACATAAACCGTGACAGAATGTCTCTAGATATATGAACAACTGAACACAGAAAAGCTGAATCCGTAAAGCGATAGTCTGAAAGAAGCCTCTTATAACGGTTTTTGCGCTTGTGTACTGTGGCCACGGTCGCCTTACCACCTCAGAAAAACCTCTCAGGATACTTTAATTTTAACTTTGTTTCGTTTTTTCCCAATCAGACTACCCCCCACATTCTAATAGGGCCCGGAACAGGCTTGGCCCCATTCCGCAGCCTTCTCCAAGAGCGGCATCATGAAGGGACTGCCTCTAGAAGTAACATGCATTTGTTCTTCGGATGCCGGTACAAAGAAAAAGACTTCCACTGCAGAGAAGAATTAGAGAAAATGGTAGAAGAAGGGAAACTGAGTCTCTATTGCGCCTTCTCTAGAGATCAGGAAAACAAAATGTATGTAAAAAATTAAATACATTTATTTCGCCCCAAACAAAATTTAAAATCCAGAAACATAACTTACAGAAAATAAAATATAGAAACACATATAAATGCGATCAGTCAGTTTAATGCCACAGAGGAAAGTTCTTATTTGTTTTAAACTCAAACATTTACAGCATTTTCTAAATTCTTTCACACAATAATCGATAAAAATGATTTAGACATCTGAATATATAATTTAAAATATATTCATTTATGGAATTTAGGTCTCATACGCTCACCGGTAAAGGAAAACTTCGTGAGGACACTAGCATGGTGTCTACCAGAAATGTCATGTATACTAGTGCTGAGAGAAGGGCGATCAGCTGCGCTACTGGTCACATTGGGCACGACATATAAGTGCGCAGTGGATACATCCACTAATTTATCTCCGCTCATCGCGAACGGGACATAGAGTGACGATATATTATTATACTTAAATTGGAGAATATTGATAGAATAAGAATGGCGATGTCCATCTCTAGGATAGATTGATGTTGAGAACACACCCCTCAGGACTTCTTCGTCAGGCGGCGCGCAGGATTCATAAGCACCTCCTTCGCCTCATCAGAACAGCAGACTTCCTTCAGTCAACTACCTGGTGCTTTATATATCCTGCCCTTGTTTCGGTAACCCGGTGGAAACCTTCATGAATCGTCAAGGCAGCTATAAAGGCCGCCGCTCTGATGTGCCGGACCCTGACCGACTAAAGCCACCAGGGTGTTCCTTCTCCCGTCTGCCGGGGCCAAGGTTACGGCCTTGCCAACTTCCTCAACTCCCAGAGTCTATCCTGCCCTGTGCAATATCTCACACGTCTACATATAAAGGATATCTTTCAGATATGTTCAGCACAAGATAACAGAACACCGGGAGTTATTGTGGCAACTGATTGAAGAGCAAAAAGCCAGTATATTTTTGTCTGGTTCGTCTAAAAACATGCCGGATAATGTCAGAGACGCTTTCGTCGAGGACGTGTTTGGCAAAGTTGCTGGAATAAATATAGAGGAGGGGAAAACTTTGCTTAAAAATATGGAAGACCAGGGTCGATTTCAGGTTGAAACGTGGTGAATAACTTTAGTCATATATAGTTATGCCGAGAGTTGAGTGTAGATCTCTTATGCATTTGCCAGCACTGTAACATTCTTGACAAAAATATCGACATTGTATCGATAAATTACACGAAAACAAAACAAGAGCAAAAGTAATAAGATTCCGCCGTTGCGCTAGCCGCCATCTTGATTATAAATATATAATGTTTTCTTAATATCTTGGTTGTTTTGTTTTTTAATGTTAAAAGGCGAAATTCTTGCAAATTTAATTCTTTATAACTTTAGTTCATATCATTTTAATGCTACAATATATATTTTTTTGTCAGAATGCTTAAGTATCACCCATTTAAAAAAGTATTTATAGTAACTGAAATAGATCATTTCAATTAAGTAATTTTAAAACAAATTAGTTAAACGGAATTTAACGCGATCGATAACCGTGCAATAGCTATCAAGCTCAACACTAAACTACGGGCGCGGGAGGCGAATGGTGGGGGAGGGGTAGTGCATTTTCCTTTTACATCAGCCCCTGACTGCATTCAACTCGCGCAATGACTATTGTAAATATATTTAAACAAGATTTTAAGTGATGCTTTTAGTCAATCTCGAATTTAAAAGTACTTATTATAATCTTGTAAATGGGAAATAAATAATATTGAAGAATTTGTTTTTTATTTATTCATTTTACTCGGACAAAAATATGTTTCAGCGTCTTTGGAAAATAAACCTTTTTTTTGTCGGCATGTCCTACGTTGATGTCCTGGGAAAGACCTTCACAACAAAACCGGGCTTAGTGGGCGAACGAAGAGGGCGCTCAGCCAGCGAAAAATAAACCGTTAGGAGGGTTAAATAAGGGACTAGTTTGAATTCGGATGAGAGGGAGGCGGTGCACGGTGTCCGGCGTATCACCTGGGAGAGAGGTTTTGGAGGGGTGGGCTTTACTCCTTCCCCTGCCAGAGATGTAGCCTCAACAAGGCTTTTTGTTCCATGGGCGTCTGGATGAATTTGGCTTCCCAGGCCCAGTTGGAGCAATCAAAGGGACACCCCAGGGGTTTTTAGTCAGTAAGAGTCTTACACACCGGGGCGCTGCCCTCACAGCATCCCTGATGCTCCTATGCAGGATTTTCCCCCGGGATACAAAAAAAAGGGACTAGTTTGAAAAAAATCCGGCAGTTTTGAGTGTACATCGAACCCGGGCGGAGTAGGCCGGCTCCAGTTAATCCTTACTTCTATTATAAATACAGAAATGTGTATGACTTTGTTCCGTTTTCACATCAAAATGGTTGAACCGATTTTATTGAATTGTTATTAGCTGAGAAATATATTAAACCTAGAAGAGGGATATATGTAGGGTTACAAATGATAGAATATTAAAAACGGAGTAGATTAGATAAAATTTAATAAAACATTAACTATTAGCCGGCATGAAGTTCGCCGTGTCCAAAAAAATAAAATATATCATTCTAAAACTTATATTTTAAGACAGTCTTAACGCTATACATCAGGAAATGCTGTTACTGAAGAGTTTCACAGCTCGCCGAGAGCATCCCAGTGGTCTACCCGCTGTTGGGCAGTCCCCAGAGCTTGAGGTTGCCCGCGTCCCGCTTCCTCTCCGGCGGATCCTTGTCTTCGCAGGCGAAGGCGACCAGGTACCGGCTGGGGTGCCACGCGACTGTGAACGTCGAAGCCTGAACCGGGATCTCTGCCACTTTCTCGCCTAACACAAACAATAAGACCGGATTAAGAATGACGTACGTATGAGCGAGTTTCATGCTGACAGGGCAATTGCCCAAATAATAAAAAATGAATGGACTTTTTATGAACGAACGCGGTCAATAATCGGTCCCATCATTACTTTCCACTAGGTGTAATTGAGCTAAAGCGTCTGCCTGTAATTAAAAAAAAAAACATTAAGAAGCCCTGTGGGTAGATTATAAAAACTCAACATGAAGCAAACCGTTAAAAAACTGAGATTCCTAATTAAACTTGAATTAATGATGAAGGAAAGAATCGTGAGGAAACCCGCATTGTATCTAATGGAAATGTCATATGTAAATGCCCTGATAATGGCAATCATCTGCGCTACTGTTCACATTAGGCACGACTAGTGATGAAAATGGTCGGGAATTTTCCCAAAGTGCCCAAAACTTCCTTGGGAATATTCCCGAAAATTTACGGAATGTTTTAGGAAGTTTTGGGAACTTTGGGAAAATTCCCGGGCATTTTCATCACTACTCATGACTACAATACACGAGTACAAAGAACCTCATAGTCATAGATGGGCAAAATGTAATCAGATTAATGAAAATGATTACGATTACATTTTTTGCCATTAATATGACTGCATTTTGCTCATTTATGTTTTAAACACTACAGAATCCCAGATTGCATACACATTTATGATTTCTTAATATTTTAAATGGATTTAATCATGATTACAGGGCAAGAAAATTAAAATTACGACTACTTTTTGTAATTGTTGATCATTAATCAGATTACATTTTGCCCATCTCTGCTCATTCTGACTCGCTTCGGCCTGTCGCATTTCAGAATCAGCTTGTGTGTATCCAGTAACTCATATACGTAGAGACCTTCACTCGTGGTATGTGTGGGCTGACATGATGACGGAGACTCAAGGGGTTTTCATCATTTGATGGTCGCTTTTTGGACTACACAGCACTTATTACTATGTGCACTGTAGTTACTATGTCGACCCAGTATAAAAAAAAGTATAACATAGTCCAAGATTGGCAACGAGCGCCAAGGTGCAGTCCATTTACATAATATCATATGACAGGTATCTAGGCATATGAATTGAATTACACAAGCTAGTCCAGTCACTGTGACGGTCTGTATCTTATGTACCCTGGTCACAATTAGTGATGAAAATGCCCGGGAATTTTCCCAAAGTGCCCAAAACTTGCTTGGGAATATTCCCGGGAATTTACGAAATGTTCGCGGAAGTGCTGGGCACTTTGGGAAAATTCCCGGGCATTTTCATCACTAGTCACGATCCAGTTCGAGCAATCGCTTTACCAGCTCATAAACCTGTTACCCATACCTGTTTCTGTGTCCCCGATGTCTATGATATGATCCTCGCTGGCAGACGCGAGTAACCTTCCGTCGAAGCTAAACGACAGCGTCCGCACTGGCCATTCTAACCTGACAACATCAATATTTCAAAGTCTTTCTTAAGCAAAAACGATTATTGTGAAAAAAAAAAATCGAATATTTCTACAATATAGTAATCCAAGGGGGATTAACACAGTACTCTTATAATGCATTTTCATATTACGCGATTTAAGTCCCTCGTATAACACAAATATTCCCTCCTATAACGCGGGAATGTCCCACGTTATATTTCTGTACTGTGAAATTTATAACGATTTGTACAGTTCACAATTAATTTCGCGTACCTTTGCACATTGTCAATTCTGTTATAAAATTATATTATTTTATTAAATTTGTGTTATTTAAAATGATCATAGTTTGATTTTAATAAAACGCACATATTTCATTCCTAACATAGCTTTTTCTTAATATTAGATTTAAACCCTCTTTAACGGGAAATGTTAAACGTTAACAAAAAAATCATTTGCACATGGCGCGTTATACGGGGTCATACGAGCGTGTTATACGAGAATACTCCTGCAACAAGTTTTCTTATAACGCGGAACCAATATACAGTGTTTTTTTATTATTAATTTATGGCTTTATTCCAAGGACAGGTCCTTTGTGACTTCGCCAATGTCAGTGTGACGATTAAAAACGAGGAAAGTTGGCCGGTTATGCTGTTTCAAATGTGCTTAAGATATTGGACGGTTGTCAAATTGTACTGATATTAAGTTTTACGGCTCTGGGTACAAGCCCTTTTGAGCCCACATTATACTATTTATCTTGAGATTATCCAGTACCTAGAACGAAAATATACAGGGTTATAGTGGGAATTACTGTAATTATTGATCATATGCCCCGGATTTTCAAATTTCGAGATTTGTCGAGGCGAGGCAAAAGCTACTGTCTACCGCGCCAAGCCTGTCCTTTCGCCTTTGTTTCTCAATCATACGGGTTAAGCCAATAAAAATTGTTACAGCACAATTTATTAGAGATATTCAGCTCAACAACTTTGTAAATAACATTTATCACACAAGAAACGAAATATTAACGAAAAACGATCATGACCATAACTTAAGAAGCGGTAACGATATCTTATGAGACTTTTGAATTGACTTTTAAAACGTCAATACCAAAGGTGTGTTCATTTCAGCCAATTATTTAGATACATTATTCGATGGGTACGCTGGGTAATCTGCCTGCCGACCCTGGAGCTGGACGCTCGAGGCGTGGGCCCAGGTTCGACAAATACAGAAAACATCTTTAGATAGCATACACAGGTTTCAATTTAGTAGTTCGTGAAACCGAAGCAACTAAAAACCATATGCGAGTGTTCAGAAGAGTTATTTAATCTTGTCCCACCCTCTCCTTCGCACCTTCTTTTTCCTCGGTGTCGCAGACATCGCTGTTCTCATTACCTAGATGGAGAGATGAGCAAATGAGCTGGTAAAGAAAAGCATCGCACTGACCTGGAGAAGACCCGGAGGCAGGCCAACTCCTCGACGTCCCAGAGCGAGACGAGCGCGTCAGCGGAGCCTGTCGCGAAGTACCGCCCCGTGGGGTCGTGCTCGATGCAGATGCACGTGCCCGGGTGAGCCTTCAGCACCGTCTGCAACTCCAATGACGGGTAGCTGAAACAAGCAAAGAGAACGTTTAAACAACGGCTGCCACAAAACATAACAGATAAAACATAAACGTGGAAACGTCATTGTGTCCGGGAGTCGAAGCTGCTCGCGTCCGTAGGCTTTACCCTAGTTTCCCTACACGTGACTCCTGGGTGGTGCTAAACGAGCAGCAGCGAGGTGGTAGGGCGCCGGTGCCCGTCTGGATCGCGACCACAGTGCATGGGTGTCATAGTGACTAGTTTCGGCTTGTCGCGTTTCGGGATCAGCTTGTGTATATCCAGTAGCTCATATACCTAGAGACCTTCAGTCGTGGTATATGTGGGCCGACATGACGATGTAGATTATCAATGGATTTTCATCCTTTGATAGTCGCTTTCGTTTTTGGACTACACTGTACTTACCATCAGGTACGCTGTAGTCACTATGTCGAAACAGTGTAAAAAAAAAAACGTGGTAGTATGCTGGATAATAGAGCTGTTTCCATGCGACATAAATGGTCTTAGGTTCGATTCCCAGCACGGATCTCTGCATTTTTCCCGATTAAGTATATAGAGCAAGATCCCAGAGCCGCCAGACCTTTCTTATTTTCTCAGAAATAAAATATATAAAATAACGTAGTGTTAGTATGTACTATGAGTGTATGCATACCTGCTAGCTTGCGCGGGCGGCCAATTTACAGGTACCAGGTGCGAAAGGTAGGTAAAAATTATACTTACTTTACTTATTTTCTCAGCGCTGATTTTTATATATATTTTAGAAAATATTATTTTAAATTTATAATGGTTACTGCCAGACTCGTTTCGACGGCCATTATTTTTACTAGACGCTTTAAAGCAGCCAAAAAAATAAGGTAACTTTACTTATATTCTCAGTCTTGATTTTTATACATGATACTCAGGAACCTAATTCAATAATTTTTGCAAGCAGCCAGACCACTCGGATGGGCCTAACATTCCCCCAGACACATATAAAGGCTTTCTGTGTGTATGAACGCGATCGTGATTGTTAGACGGTTTTATAGCATAGTTTTGTAAAATTTGTTATTAATCATCTAATTATTGAATTCGTTTCCTGAGTATCACGTATAAAAATCAAGACTGAGATTATAAGTGATGTTACCTTATGTTTTGGAAGCTTTTAGGGGGTTATCCCATGTGATGGGCTGTTTTTTAGGGATGTTTTAGGATTTTTTTTTTCTACGACCAGTAAATAGATAGTGCTTTATTATCATTTATTAATATATATTTTCACAGCAAAAATATAAATTTTAAGCTAAAAAAGTTGTGTCGAATATGAGTTACAGCGCTCTGAACAACCCCGCCTCAAAAAAATGGGCTCGCACTTCCTCCACGATTTCGGCTGATTGGCTTATCTGAAACAAAAAAAAATAGCAGCATTTAATCTGTAGACCTAAATGCACGGAATGAACTATTATCAAATAAATATACCGAAATTTGACTTGTGGTAGGCATTTGAAAAAAAAGTCGTGAATTTTGCGTTTTTGTGTTTAGTTTTTTGCTTAAAAAAAAAATCGAAATTTTGGGAAAGTTTAATTAATAATAGTTCATTCTATGCGTTTACATGAGATGAGTGCGCCTTTTAAGTTTTAAGATATTCGGTCAAGCCGTTTTTGAGATACGATGGAGGAAAGTTTGAAAAATACAGTTTTGAGAAAAACTTATTTAAAATTTCAAGTCTGCTTAAAACTATGAAAGTCTTAACTTACCCTCAATCGGCGATGCCTGTTCCTTAAAGTATTCCTTCCTCTTCCTCTTAAAACTCTTTCAAAGCATATTGTTCAGCTCTTGAGTCATTCCTGGCTTAACGACATCGCTTACGCGCCGCTCAGAACGTGAGATTCGCTTTTCATCACGTTTCTTAACATAAAGCATGGGCTTCGCGGCCAATAGGGCATCCCATAACTGGCATTAGTTTTAAAACACCTTCAAAACCTTCATTAAAGATGATAACTGATATTAATCGCATCACAAATACAAACCGGCGATTAACTTTAAATGCATTCTCGATCAATGGGCCCTAGTTTATAACTGTCTGTTTTTCACACTCTCACGATAGAATAATTTTAAAACCTAAGCCTTCGAAACTTGATAGCGAAATAGGCACATCACTTTTACAAGTTTTGCATATTACCATTTCAGAAATTGCAGCGAATACAGAAACAAACTCCAAAATGCAATACGCGAAATTCAAAGCGACGGGAACATCCATGTTCAAGCTATTTTGAAGTTTTTTGTCGAAGCTGATGTCAATAACGTTTCATTTTGGGTGGTAAAACGGTTTCTTCTAAACTTTCTTTTTTTACTACGGCCAGGATGAACATATCTACTCGTATATCCTTTCCGTCCACTCATTATGAAAAGAAATAATTTGTAGTTTTCGCGCTCTTCGAAGTTTAACGAAAACTAAAATAACTTCAGTAAAATATTTAATAATTATAGAAATTAATTTTTAAGCCTGTAGAAACTTGTATAAACTTATATTTGTATGAAAGCGTGCCGGGTATCAAACCGACTGTACACAATAGGCCCAACTCCGACTGCCAACTCAGCGCTCCGAATAGCTCCTTCTTTTAACAGCTGTATCTTTAAAATGACTTCGAATTTTTAAAAATCACTTTACTACAGTATTCTAGATATGTTAAGAAAGCTATTTATGAAAAAAATAAGAAAAACGTTTTTTTGAGCCCATCACATGGGATAACCCCCTTAAAGCTTCCAAAAACATAAGGTAACATCACTTATAATCTCAGTCTTGATTTTTATACGTGATACTCAGGAAACGAATTCAATAATTAGATGATTAATAACAAATTTTACAAAAC
Organism: Automeris io; assembly: GCA_036320925.1. Lineage (NCBI taxonomy): Eukaryota > Metazoa > Arthropoda > Insecta > Lepidoptera > Saturniidae > Automeris > Automeris io. The sequence goes on from JAUDJH010000005.1 coordinate 15,309,668, forward strand.
TATGCTATAAAGCCGTCTAACAATCACGATCGCGTTCATACACACAGAAAGCCTTTATATGTGTCTGGGGGAATGTTAGGCCCATCCGAGTGGTCTGGCTGCTTGCAAAAATTATTGAATTAGTTTCCTGAGTATCATGTATAAAAATCAAGACTGAGAATATAAGTAAAGTTACCTTATTTTTTTGGCTGCTTTAAAGCGTCTAGTAAAAATAATGGCCGCCGAAACGAGTCTGGCAGTAATCATTATAAATTTAAAATAATATTTTCTAAAATATATATAAAAATCAGCGCTGAGAAAATAAGTAAAGTAAGTATAATTTTTACCTACCTTTCGCACCTGGTACCTGTAAATTGGCCGCCCGCGCAAGCTAGCAGGTATGCATACACTCATAGTACATACTAACACTACGTTATTTTATATATTTTATTTCTGAGAAAATAAGAAAGGTCTGGCGGCTCTGGGATCTTGGGCTAATAGATTTAAGCAGTGCCGTGCATAGTGTATTTGGACAGGGAAGGCAGATTCACATAATCAATTTTAATATTATATAATAATAATAAATATTATATTAATTTCATAGAGAAGATAGATGCCGTGAAAACAGAATAGATATGAATATAAAGAGTTCCTTTTTTTGTTTAAATTAAAATAATTTATTCCAGACTTATTTGTCGTAAGGGCATGCAATGCTTTTATGCATTTATAGAATGAACGCTACTGGATTTAAGCACCGCGTATCACCGGTAAAGGGAAAAATTTTAAGGAAACCTGCATGACATTTAATAGAAATGTTATGTTTCTTGTTCATTTCACGAAGTCAGCCATGACGAACAAAAATATGTTGTATTTGTTGGTGCATCAACTGTTTATTTTTTTTTTAACCGGAGGGAAATCCTTCATTGGTGCATCAGAGCCGCAGTGAGGTCAGAGACCCTGGGATATCCGTCTGATCACTTCGCCCAAGCTTAGGAAACTAAATTCAACCAGTAGCCCAGGAAGCTAATAGCCTTATTCACACTTCCTCTGTGGGAGGGGTGGGTATAAAGCAGTAGCGGTCATTCCATAGATGCATGAAAGCATTGCATGCCCTAACGATAAATAAGTCTGCAATTAATTGCTTAAAATTAAACAAAAAAAGGAAACATTTATATTTATATCTATTATATTTTTACACTATTTATCTTTCCCATGAGCGCAATATAATATTTACTATTATAATATAATATTCAAATTTATTGCGCGAATTTTGCCTACCTTGTCCAAATACCCTACACACGTCACTGGCAGAGATGGGCAAAATGTAATTTGATTAATGATCAACGATTACAAAATGTAGTTGTAATTTTAATTTTCTTGCTCTGTAATCACGAATAAATCCATTAAAAGCATTGAGAAATCATAAATGTGTATACAATCTGGGATTTTGTAGTGTTTAAAACATAAATGAGCAAAATGCAGTCATATTAATGGTAAAAAACGTAAAATGTAATAGTTAATCATTTTCATTAATCTAATTACATTTTGCCCATCTATGGTCACTGGTATAAAGAACCCGAATCACCAAAATTTTGTAACGGGCGGGGCGCCCCCTAAGTCTGCTGCCTGGTTTAATGTTTTATTTTCATTCTAGAGTGTTTTAATAATGTTTTAGTACCCCAATCGATAATTGTTTTCAGTTACTACTTGTTTTACTAAATATAGTAATTTATGTTTAAAGAATTGTTATAAGAGACTTTGTAAAATGAACATGGTATAGTGCTATGAGAACAGCGAATAGCTGCGCTACTGGTCATGTTGGGCATAACATGTAATCGCTGTTGTGTATATTGATTAACGATTTAAATACATTATTACCAACCTACGTCGCGCAAGCATAATTTAACTGGACGGCGGTATATATAGAACCTCTCAATTTTTTTAAATCTAAATAATATATATGCAGCTGCGGAACGAATGTATTATATGTGTTACGAACAGCGAGCCCAGGGCGCCGGAGACGCAAGAATAGGGGTGCGGGAGAGGAGCACGTCGACCGGGGCGACAGCAGCGACAGCGGCGGCCGGACGTAGGAACTACGGCGGAATCCGGCGTCGCTATTGGCGGACTTAGTTTTAAGGAATGCTTTGTATATAGTACTAGTTGTTAGGGTAGCCCGAGGGGATATATATAGCGACCTAATCGTTGGTCGGCGGCGAAGATCGAAGACTCGAAGAATTCCCTCGGAGCTACCCTCAAGAATAAAGAAGCGAACTGCGAACGAAGAAGTGTTTTTATTGAAGAATCCCTGCTACTAGTCATCGAGTATTGTCCATCGTGTATATCCTGGTCCATCGGAAGCCGAATAGAAGAAAGAAAGTAGAACCAACGCATCGATTTATCGAAGAAAGAAAATCAATATTCAAGAATTTGGGAAAATGGTCAAGACTCGATCGCAGGGGGCCGATACTACGGACGAGTGTGACATGTACGCACCGGCCTCGGTGCGTCATGTTGAACCACCACGCTCTCCGTCAGTGCGGCCTGCTGTTGAGACTACGACAGGGGCGTCAAACGCTACATTGACATGCGATAGGTCAAACGCTACATTGACATGTGACAAGTCAAACGCTCGATTGTCAAACGCTGAAACGTCAAACGCAGTTTCTTTCCCTACAGCAGCAAGACAACGTTCGCCAGCGAGGTCACGCCGCACAAGTACAAGCTCAGCTGCCAGATTACGGTTGCAGTTGGAGCTGCAAGCGCAGGAACGTCTCGCCGAGATCCAACGGCGGGAACTGCGCATGGAAGCGGACCTAGTCAGGAAGAGACTAGAAGTGGACCTCGAAAATATCGAAGAAGACGAACGGGGCAGCAACATGTCACAGACGAACGAACGCGTGAACAGTTGGCTGCAACAAGCGACCGAGGGGGATTCAACGTACCCGGCCGAGACACCGTCAGCAGAACGAGGAGGCAGAACGGCCCTCCACACCTCCGACGATCAACGGGGGGAGCTGACCACGGCCCGAGTGACCTTTGAGGAAGAAAGGTCACAGCAACGTGATGCGACAGAACGGCGTCGCACACGTTCGCCCACGCCCACGAGGGGCAGATCAAGGGCGATCGAGGAGCTGGCCGAGGCGTTGAAGAGGATGACGGCACGGGAACGAGTGCCGCCACGTCAAGCCTCGGACCTACCAGTATTCACCGGGGCACCGAACGAGTGGCTGCCATTCAAGGCAGCCATGCGAGATAGCACGAAGATGTACCACTTCTCGGCGGCGGAGAACCTAGCCAGGCTACGGGTGTGTCTCCGGGGAGAAGCGAGGGACGCCGTGGCGCCTCTACTGCACACGGCGGAGAACCCGGATGCCATAATGCACACACTGGAGCGCTGTTATGGCCAGCCGGACACCATCATCAACGACGCCATGGAGAAGCTGCGCCAGCTGCCACAAGCAGGAATGACAGCGCAAGAGCTCAACGTGTTTGCAGTGCGAGTGCAGAACATAATCGCCGTGCTGAAGAACGTCGGCCACAGCGGTTATCTACGGAATCCACAGCTGGCGGGAGAAATCATGGAACGAATGAGCCCGCTGCTAGTCTCAAGGTGGAGAGACTACGCACATCTGCACCGAGGGATGGAAGAGTGCGAAGTGATCACTCTGTCTCGCTTCCTCACACGCGAAGCGGACTTGGCGTTCAGTTACACGCGCCAATCCAGCACATCGGGCGCCGTCAGCACTGCAAAATACGCCGCGCCAGCAAGACCGAGGCAGCAGAACACGAAGCCAGCACGCCGAACGACGCGTGGGGCAGCCGTCTACACAACGATAGAGGAGCAACGCGCACCACAAGGGTGCTTCTGCTGTGGAGCGGACCACGCTACGGATAAATGCAAGAAGATCAAGAATATGAAGATCAGCGCCCGCTGGGACTGGGCAAAGTCAGCGCGCGTTTGTTTTAAGTGCCTGAAGAAGAGGCATCGTCGGGCCGACTGCCAAGCTGACGCATGCGGTGTCAGCGGTTGCCGCCGGCCGCATCACCCGCTGTTGCACGATACCGAGCAAGTGCAAGCGCAGCCAGAGGTGCGATCCAGCGACGAGGAAGAACCACCCCGCCCGGCCAGAGAAGAAGCAGTGATGTCGATAGCAACACCCAGTGAAGACAGCAGCGTGTTGCTAAAAGTCTGCAACGTCATCATTACAGGTCCTGGGGGAGAAGTAGCTACGTACGCGCTCCTGGATGAGGGGTCGTCAATAACCCTCATCGACCAAGAACTGGCAGACAGCATCGGCGCCAAGGGGACTCCGGCACCGCTGAGGCTGCGAGGTGTCAACGCGACGGAGCACGAGAGCAGCAGTCAGCGGGTCAGCATCAGCATCCGAGGGCGGCAAGAACGCGCCGCACACGAGATCACCGCTCGCACGGTCAAGAAGTTGGACCTGCGAGGACAGCGGGCGCCGCGGGAACTGACGCGGTACGTCCACCTGCAAGATCTCCGGGAGGCCTGCTTCGAGAACGCGAAGCCAAGGATCCTGATAGGTGTCGACAACTGGCACCTGATGGTCTCCCAGCAGATGAGGACCGGAAAGAAGAACGAGCCCGCCGCATCACTCACCAGCCTAGGGTGGGTCATCTACGGCATCGAGCCTCGCCTGCTCCATCGACGGGGGGAGAACACGGTGCTGCATCTGCACGCAGCGGAACGAGACTGCGGCAGCACCCCCTCGAGCACCGAGCAAGAAGACGACGAGCGTCTTCAAGAACTGGTGAAGAAGCACTTCACGTTGGAAGCGCTTGGTGTGTCGCTGACCACCAAGGAGAAGCCAGAAGATCGACGAGCGATCGAGATTTTCAACAAAACGGCGCGCCGAGTGAACAATCGATTCGAAGTCGGGTTACCGTGGCGCACCGATGACATCGTGCTGCCGCCGAGCTACAGTGAAGCATTCATACGCCTCAGGGGCATAGAGAAAAAGATGGATCGCGACCCGGCATTTAAAGAGGAATACACGCGCCAGATTGAAAATTTGTTGAAAAAAGGATACGCGGAAAAGTATAGCGAGAGTGAACGAGACAGCGCTATACAGTGGTTTCTACCGCACTTCGCCGTACGAAACCCGAATAAGCCAAACAAGATACGGCTAGTGTTTGACGCAGCGCACCGCGTACAGAACAAAAGTTTGAACGACTTTTTACTCGAGGGACCGGACTTGTTACAATCACTTCCCGGAATATTATTTCGATTCCGGGAACGGCCGATCGCCGTAACAGCGGACATTTCTGAGATGTTTTTGCAGGTGAAGGTGCGAGCGGAAGATCAACCGGCGCAGTCATTCTTGTGGAGAGGCGACAACAGAAAGGACCCTCCGGAGCAGTTCAAGATGACTTCGATGATCTTCGGAGCAGCCAGCTCGCCCTTCCTGGCCCACAGCGTGCGGGACCGGAATGCGCAGGATCACGCGCATTCGCACGCCAGGGCACTGCCGGTCATCACCAGGAGCCATTACATGGACGGCTCTGGGCCACGAACACCACCAGGAAAAGACACTTGGCATGCTGTGGGACGCCGAGAAAGACGAGCTGGGCTTCAACACGACCCTGGCACGCGTCCCAAAACAAGTCCGTGAACGGCAGCGGGCCCCGACGAAGCGAGAGGCCCTGGCGGCGGTCATGTCGATTTTCGACCCGCTGGGGTTACTCAGCTGTTACAGCATCACTGCCAAGATTGTGTTGCAGGATTTATGGCGCATCCAGATAGGATGGGATGAGCAGCTTCCGGGCGAGCAGGCGGATCGCTTCGACCAATGGCTGAGCACGCTGGACGACATAGCTCAGCTGCGCTTGCCGCGACGATACGTCACCGACAACGATGCTGCGGAACCGGAGAGGCAGCTTCACGTGTTCGTCGATGCCAGCGAACAGGCATACGCAGCGGCAGCATACTGGCGGCTGATGCACGAAGACGGTCGCGTCACGGTGACACTGGCCGCTGCTAAGGCCAGGGTGGCGCCGCTGCGCCCGCATACGATACCGCGGCTGGAGCTACAAGCAGCTGTCATCGGAACCCGGCTGGCTGGCATGATAAAGCAAGAACATCACTGGAAGGCTGACCGCGTGATCTACTGGAGCGACTCATCAACGGTGCTGCAGTGGATAAGGACGGACGCGCGGCGCTACACGCCTTACGTCGCGCACCGGCTCGGCGAGATAGCGGAGGCGACTGACATAGAACAATGGCGCTGGGTGCCGACCGCACACAACGTCGCGGATGACGCAACCCGCGACGGTAAGGCGCCAACCGACCAGCATGACCGCTGGTTTACCGGACCTTCTTTCCTGTACGGGCCTGAGAATACGTGGCCGCAGGAAAAGGCACGACCGAGCAGCACCGGCAGCATCGAGGAGGCCGCGTGCTGCGCAGCGAGCATCATCGACAACGCGAGCCCGTTGCCGGACATTAGCCGCTTCTCATCATATGAGCGGCTGATCCGGGCGACGGCGACGGTGCTCGCCTTCATCGACAAATGTCGCAAAAGAGCGACCCGACTTGAATTGCAGCACATCGAGCGAGCGGAGCACCTATGGCTACGCAGGGCGCAGGAGGAAGACTTCGGCAAGGAGATCGCGAGGCTGCGCGCTGGCCGAACCTTGCCAGCTGCCAGCCGCCTCGCCAAGCTGGACCCGATGCTGCAGGACGACCTGCTGCGTGTGCGCGGACGGATCGATGCCGCGCGCGCGCCGTACGAGACGAAGCGGCCGATCATACTGGGCGGCCGTCACCCGCTGACAAGACTCATCGTGCTACGAGAACACGCGGCTGCGGGACACGCCAGCAACGAGCGCGTCCTCAATGACATCAGGCAGCGCTTCTGGATACTGCGCGCGCGCCCCACTGTGCGCGCGGTTGCCCGGGCTTGCGCGCTCTGCCGGGTGCGCCGAGCGAAGCCCCGGGTGCCGCCGATGGGGGACCTGCCGCCGGCGCGCCTGGATCAGCATCGCCGACCCTTCACCAACTGCGGGGTCGACTACTTCGGGCCGATGACCGTCACTATCGGCCGCCGACGTGAGAAGAGGTGGGGCGCGTTGTTCACGTGCCTCACTACCCGAGCTGTCCACATCGAGGTAGTGGGCAGCCTGTCTGCCGACTCCGCAATCATGGCGCTGCGACGGATGGCAGCGCGACGCGGATGGCCGCGTCAGCTCTGGAGCGACAACGGGACGAACTTCCGTGGAGCCGACGCGGAGCTACGGGCAGCATACAGCGAGTGGGAGCCGGCGCTGCGTGACTACGCGCAGCTGCGCCGAATGGAGTGGCGCTGCCGAACGCCGGCGCCGCGAACGAAGAAGTGTTTTTATTGAAGAATCCCTGCTACTAGTCATCGAGTATTGTCCATCGTGTATAATATGTATTGATAAGTCTGCATCATACTTACGTCATGATATGCACGCAACCCAGTCCGTTCGTGAGGAAAAACAGGTCCGAGGTGTTGTTCCAAGATATTTCATTTACTTCAAAGTTGAACAATTCTTCAACCACCTAAAAAGAGAATTATATAAACTGAAAATTTGGTATTCTCGGTGTAGTGGTTTTCCTCCACACTGTACCAGTTTGTGAGTTGAAATTAGGGATGTAACGGAGGCAGTTTTATCGGAACCGAAGTCGGAGTCGGAGTTTTTAAATTTGATTTATCGGAGTCGGAATCGGAGTCGGAGGTAATGTAAGTCACAAGTGACGGCAGAATAAAATAGTTTTATTAAGGGACAAATAAAAACATTATTCAATTAACCTTTTTAATTAGAAATTGACAAATTTACAAATACACAGACAATAAAAATTGCTGTTTCTTATTAACATTTTCCCATTAACAGTGAACAAATTAAATCAAATTTGCTCCGGGGTTGTTTTTGTGTGAATTTGTATTTTACTTAATTTAATGTAAATGTAAAATAAAAAACCTTTTAGTATTAAATTTAAATGTACATTTAGTTTTAAATTTAATAATTTTAATCATATTTTTTTAATCTAAATTTTTAAAAATGTCTTCTACAAATTAAGTAGCACTGATTGATTAATTGATATTATGTTTCAACAACATATAAAATGAAATCAAATGAATTGACTACAACAGTGGTGGTGACCTCCGATGAATAACTCTGATTAAAAAGTTTTGGAACCGAAGTCGGAACCGGAGGTGTAATAACAATCGGAAGTTCCGACATATCGGAGTCGGAGTCGAAGCTCCGTAACATCCCTGGTTGAAATGAATTATAACTTTGTAAATATATTTTTTTAACTTTATTAACATGTTTAAGGTGGTAGGGGGATTGCTGGAACTTGGGCGTGACTACAATACACTAATGCAAATACTGTCATAGTAACTCGTTTAGACTAGGGACGGCGTTTGAGATCTATTAATTGTAGAATCGATTATTCGAGCCAAAATATTAATATGTAGTACTAAGTCGATACTTTTGCTTTGGATATCGACATAAGATTCTTTGTTTGCTTAAAGATTATTATTTAGTTAAATGTCCTCAAACAAATGCTCTTTTTTCATGTCTTCTCTTATAACTTTCACTTTGAAATGGCTGTACAAATAATGATAATTACTGAGTTGACTGAAATGTTAACTCTATTGATAATGATAAAAGATCGTTTATTATTATGTTTTTCTTGTTTTCTATAAAATACATTTATATTATTGTAAATATAAACTCGAAATTAACGATTTTTGAAAAATTTAATAATATTAATCAGATTGTAATTTGAATCGATTAAATTTTTATTTTTTTTGGGAAGATGTGCCGTTTCTGTTTTTCTCGTTTTGATATCTACTTGTATATATTTAATTAGTCATATGCCTAGAGGATTTCCACCAGCTTACCAAAAAAGAGGGCAAGTTTTACTAAATATATATAATAAAAAATTACCACTTTATATGTCCTGGTGTCGATAAATGATACCAGATCCTCCTTATTACCAACAGCGATGGTGCTTCCATTCGGAGACCAAGCTATGTTGATATTTTCCCCTTTTGTTGGTATCGTCGCTGCACACTTGTAGGACCTGAAAGTAATCAAACTAAAATTAAACACATTCACAAACACAAAAGATTAAGGTCTTGAGGAGATGAAGAGGCAATTGTAAGATGAAGAACGAATGGATAAATATTTACAGTTCCAGGATTTATTCCCACTGTCCATACAAAATATCGACTACACCTTGTGATATGTGGCTCCCTATGTTAATTACCTATTTTATGGAGTTTTATCATTTAATATTAAGCTTTAGGACAATAAACTTATCTGTGATGGAATTGTGTTTTTGAGGCCTGTTACGAACAGCGAGCCCAGGGCGCCGGAGACGCAAGAATAGGGGTGCGGGAGAGGAGCACGTCGACCGGGGCGACAGCAGCGACAGCGGCGGCCGGGCGTAGGAACTACGGCGGAATCCGGCGTCGCTATTGGCGGACTTAGTTTTAAGAAATACTTTGTATATAGTACTAGTTGTTAGGGTAGCCCGAGGGGATATATATAGCGACCAAACCTTTGGTCGGCGGCGAAGATCGAAGACTCGAAGAATTCCCTCGGAGCTACCCTCAAGAACTGCAAATAAAGAAGCGAACTACGAACTGCGTACGAAGAAGTGTTTTATTACGAAGAATCCCTGCTACTAGTGATCGAGTGTTGTCCATCGTGTATATCCTGGTCCATCGGAAGCCGAATAGAAGAAAGAAAGTAGAACCAACGCATCGATTTATCGAAGAAAGAAAAATCAAGATTCAAGAATTTGGGAAAATGGTCAAGACTCGATCGCAGGGGGCCGATACTACGGACGAGTGTGACATGTACGCACCGGCCTCGGTGCGTCATGTTGAACCACCACGCTCTCCGTTAGTGCGGCCTGCTGTTGAGACTACGACAGGGGCGTCAAACGCTACATTGACATGCGATAGGTCAAACGCTACATTGACATGTGACAAGTCAAACGCTCGATTGTCAAACGCTCGATCGTCAAACGCAGTTTCTTTCCCTACAGCAGCAAGACAACGTTCGCCAGCGAGGTCACGCCGCACAAGCACAAGCTCAGCTGCCAGATTACGGTTGCAGTTGGAGCTGCAAGCGCAGGAACGTCTCGCCGAGATCCAACGGCGGGAACTGCGCATGGAAGCGGACCTAATCAGGAAGAGACTAGAAGTGGACCTCGAGAACATAGAAGAGGACGAACAGGGCAGCAACATGTCACAGACGAACGAACGCGTGAACAGTTGGCTGCAACAAGCGACCGAGGGGGATTCAACGTACCTGGCCGAGACACCGTCAGCAGAACGAGGAGGCAGAACGGCCCTCCACACCTCCGACGATCAACGGGGGGAGCTGACCACGGCCCGAGTGACCTTTGAGGAAGAAAGGTCACAGCAACGTGATGCGACAGAACGGCGTCGCACACGTTCGCCCACGCCCACGAGGGGCAGATCAAGGGCGATCGAGGAGCTGGCCGAGGCGTTGAAGAGGATGACGGCACGGGAACGAGTGCCGCCACGTCAAGCCTCGGACCTACCAGTATTCACCGGGGCACCGAACGAGTGGCTGCCATTCAAGGCAGCCATGCGAGATAGCACGAAAATGTACCACTTCTCGGCGGCGGAGAACCTAGCCAGGCTACGGGTGTGTCTCCGGGGAGAAGCGAGGGACGCCGTGGCGCCTCTACTGCACACGGCGGAGAACCCGGATGCCATAATGCACACACTGGAGCGCTGTTATGGCCAGCCGGACACCATCATCAACGACGCCATGGAGAAGCTGCGCCAGCTGCCACAAGCAGGAATGACAGCGCAAGAGCTCAACGTGTTTGCAGTACGAGTGCAGAACATAATCGCCGTGCTCAAGAACGTCGGCCACAGCGGTTATCTACGGAATCCTCAGCTGGCGGGAGAAATCATGGAACGAATGAGCCCGCTGCTAGTCTCAAGGTGGAGAGACTACGCACATCTGCACCGAGGAATGGAAGAGTGCGAAGTGATCACTCTGTCTCGCTTCCTCACACGCGAAGCGGACTTGGCGTTCAGCTACACGCGCCAATCCAGTACATCGGGCGCCGTCAGCACTGCAAAATACGCCGCGCCAGCAAGACCGAGGCAGCAGAACACGAAGCCAGCACGCCGAACGACGCGTGGGGCAGCCGTCTACACAACGATAGAGGAGCAACGCGCACCACAAGGGTGCTTCTGCTGTGGAGCGAACCACGCTACGGATAAATGCAAGAAGATCAAGAATATGAAGATCAGCACCCGCTGGGACTGGGCAAAGTCAGCGCGTGTTTGTTTTAAGTGCCTGAAGAAGAAGCATCGTCGGGCCGACTGCCAAGCTGACGCATGCGGTGTCAGCGGTTGCCGCCGGCCGCATCACCCGCTGTTGCACGATACCGAGCAAGTGCGAGCGCAGCCAGAGGTGCGATCCAGCGACGAGGAAGAACCACCCCGCCCGACCAGAGAAGAAGCAGTGATGTCGATAGCGACACCTAGTGAAGACAGCAGCGTGTTGCTAAAAGTCTGCAACGTCATCATTACAGGTCCCGGGGGAGAAGTAGCTACGTACGCGCTCCTGGATGAGGGGTCGTCAATAACCCTCATCGACCAAGAACTGGCAGACAGCATCGGCGCCAAGGGGACTCCGGCACCGCTGAGGCTGCGAGGTGTCAACGCGACGGAGCACGAGAGCAGCAGTCAGCGGGTCAGCATCAGCATCCGAGGGCGGCGAGAACGCGCCGCACACGAGATCACCGCTCGCACGGTCAAGAAGTTGGACCTGCGAGGACAGCGGGCGCCGCGGGAACTGACGCGGTACGCCCACCTGCAAGATCTCCGGGAGGCCTGCTTCGAGAACGCGAAGCCGAGGATCCTGATAGGTGTCGACAACTGGCACCTGATGGTCTCCCAGCAGATGAGGACCGGAAAGAAGAACGAGCCCGCCGCATCACTCACCAGCCTAGGGTGGGTCATCTACGGCATCGAGCCTCGCCTGCTCCATCGACGGGGGGAGAACACGGTGCTGCATCTACACGCAGCGGAACGAGACTGCGGCAGCACCCCCTCGAGCACCGAGCAAGAAGACGACGAGCGTCTTCAAGAACTGGTGAAGAAGCATTTCACGTTGGAAGCACTTGGTGTGTCGCTGACCACCAAGGAGAAGCCAGAAGATCGACGAGCGATCGAGATTTTCAACAAAACGGCGCGCCGAGTGAACAATCGATTCGAAGTCGGGTTACCGTGGCGCACCGATGACATCGTGCTGCCGCCGAGCTACAGTGAAGCATTCATACGCCTCAGGGGCATAGAGAACAAGATGGACCGCGACCCGGCATTTAAAGAAGAATACACGCGCCAGATTGAAAATTTGTTGAAGAAAGGATACGCGGAAAAGTATAGCGAGAGTGAACGAGACAGCGCTATACAGTGGTTTCTACCGCACTTCGCCGTACGAAACCCGAATAAGCCAAACAAGATACGGCTAGTGTTTGACGCAGCGCACCGCGTACAGAACAAAAGTTTGAACGACTTCTTACTCGAGGGACCGGACTTGTTACAATCACTTCCCGGAATATTATTTCGATTCCGGGAACGGCCGATCGCCGTAACAGCGGACATTTCTGAGATGTTTTTGCAGGTGAAGGTGCGAACGGAAGATCAACCGGCGCAGTCATTCTTGTGGAGAGGCGACAACAGAAAGGACCCTCCGGAGCAGTTCAAGATGACTTCGATGATCTTCGGAGCAGCCAGCTCGCCCTTCCTGGCCCACAGCGTGCGGGACCGGAATGCGCAGGATCACGCGCATTCGCACGCCAGGGCACTGCCGGTCATCACCAGGAGCCATTACATGGACGACCTCGTGCACAGCTTCAAGACCATGGAAGAAGCAAAGAAGACAATAGAAGAGGTCATCACCGTCCACGCTCAAGCAGGCTTCACGTTGAGAAGCTGGAACTCCAACTGCCCGCTCCTGCTGAACACCGTCCCTCGAGAGCTGCGAGCCCGGGAGCCGACCGCTCTGGGCCACGAACACCACCAGGAGAAGACACTTGGCATGCTGTGGGACGCCGAGAAAGACGAGCTGGGCTTCAACACGACCCTGGCACGCGTTCCAGAACAAGTCCGTGAACGACAGCGGGCCCCGACGAAGCGAGAGGCTCTGGCGGCGGTCATGTCGATTTTCGACCCGCTGGGGCTACTCAGCTGTTACAGCATCACTGCCAAGATTGTGTTGCAGGATTTATGGCGCATCCAGATAGGATGGGATGAGCAGCTTCCGGGCGAGCAGGCGGATCGCTTCGACCAATGGCTGAGCGCGCTGGACGACATAGCTCAGCTGCGCCTGCCGCGACGATACGTCACCGACGACGATGCTGCGGAACCGGAGAGGCAGCTTCACGTGTTCGTCGATGCCAGCGAACAGGCATACGCAGCGGCAGCATACTGGCGGCTGATGCACGAAGACGGTCGCGTCACGGTGACACTGGCCGCTGCTAAGGCCAGGGTGGCGCCGCTGCGCCCGCATACGATACCGCGGCTGGAGCTACAAGCAGCTGTCATCGGAACCCGGCTGGCTGGCATGATAAAGCAAGAACATCACTGGAAGGCTGATCGCGTGATCTACTGGAGCGACTCATCAACGGTGCTGCAGTGGATAAGGACGGACGCGCGGCGCTACACGCCTTACGTCGCGCACCGGCTCGGAAAGATAGCGGAGGCAACTGACATAGAACAATGGCGCTGGGTGCCGACCGCACACAACATCGCGGATGACGCAACCCGCGACGGAAAGGCGCCAACCGACCAGCATGACCGCTGGTTCACCGGACCTTCTTTCCTGTACGGGCCTGAGAGTACGTGGCCGCAGGAAAAGGCACGACCGAGCAGCACCGGCAGCATCGAGGAGGCCGCGTGCTGCGCCGCGAGCATCGGCAGCGCGAGCCCGTTGCCGGACATTAGCCGCTTCTCATCGTATGAGCGGCTGATCCGGGCGACGGCGACGGTGCTCGCCTTCATCGACAAATGTCGCAAGAGAGCGACCCAACTTAAGTTACAGCACATCGAGCGAGCGGAGCACCTATGGCTACGCAGGGCGCAGGAGGAAGACTTCGGCGAGGAGATCGCGAGGCTGCGCGCTGGCCGAACCTTGCCAGCTGCCAGCCGCCTCGCCAAGCTGGACCCGATGCTGCAGGACGACCTGCTGCGTGTGCGCGGACGGATCGATGCCGCGCGCGCGCCGTACGAGACGAAGCGGCCGATCATACTGGGCGGCCGTCACCCGCTGACAAGACTCATCGTGCTACGAGAACACGCGGCTGCGGGACACGCCAGCAACGAGCGCGTCCTCAATGACATCAGGCAGCGCTTCTGGATACTGCGCGCGCGCCCCACTGTGCGCGCGGTTGCCCGGGCTTGCGCGCTCTGCCGGGTGCGCCGAGCGAAGCCCCGGGTGCCGCCGATGGGGGACCTGCCGCCAGCGCGCCTGGATCAGCATCGCCGACCCTTCACCAACTGCGGGGTCGACTACTTCGGGCCGATGACCGTCACTATCGGCCGCCGACGTGAGAAGAGGTGGGGCGCGTTATTCACGTGCCTCACTACCCGAGCTGTCCACATCGAGGTAGTGGGCAGCCTGTCTGCCGACTCCGCAATCATGGCGCTGCGACGGATGGCAGCGCGACGCGGATGGCCGCGTCAGCTCTGGAGCGACAACGGGACGAACTTCCGTGGAGCCGACGCGGAGCTACGGGCAGCGTACAACGAGTGGGAGCCGGCGCTGCGTGACTACGCGCAGCTGCGCCGTATGGAGTGGCGCTTCATCCCTCCTGGCGCGCCGAATCAAGGCGGCGCGTGGGAGCGACTCGTGCGCTCAGCAAAAGCTGCGCTGAGCGCGACTCTACACTACCAAGCACCGCGAGAAGAGGTGCTGACGACGCTGCTGGCAGAAGCGGAACACGCGATCAATTCGCGACCGCTGACACACGTCTCCGTGGATCCGGCGGATCCGGAGGCGTTGACTCCGAACCACTTTCTCATTGGGACGTCGGCAGGGCTGCCCCAGACCGGGGTGTGCTCGCCGGCGGATAGGAAAGCATGGAAGGCGGCACAAGGGCTCGCCGACCAGTTCTGGCGACGGTGGGTCCGGAAGTACCTGCCGACGCTGGTGGCGCGCGGCGAAGCGCACGATCGACAGCGCCCGCTACGCCCCGGAGATCTAGTCATCGTGATCGACGCTGCATTGCCCCGCAACACATGGCCTCGAGGCATCGTGGAGGCCGTGTACCCCGGGGCAGACGGCGACGTGCGCAGCGCTCTCATCCGCACCAGAGGCGGAACCTTCGTGCGCCCTGCAAGGAAGCTGGCTGTTCTCCGGCTGAAAGAGGAAGGCTTCGACGAGCTACGCCGGGGGGAGGATGTTACGAACAGCGAGCCCAGGGCGCCGGAGACGCAAGAATAGGGGTGCGGGAGAGGAGCACGTCGACCGGGGCGACAGCAGCGACAGCGGCGGCCGGGCGTAGGAACTACGGCGGAATCCGGCGTCGCTATTGGCGGACTTAGTTTTAAGAAATACTTTGTATATAGTACTAGTTGTTAGGGTAGCCCGAGGGGATATATATAGCGACCAAACCTTTGGTCGGCGGCGAAGATCGAAGACTCGAAGAATTCCCTCGGAGCTACCCTCAAGAATAAAGAAGCGAACTGCGAACGAAGAAGTGTTTTATTACCAAGAACCCCTGTTAACAGCGATCGAGTGTTGTCCATCGTGTATAAGGCCTTTAAAGCTAAACTATTAATTAAAGGGTGTAAACACTCAGGTTAAACTCAAGTTCCTACTATATAGTTTTTAGTAAAAGATAAACATATTTGCTAAGTAAAGTCTGAGCTAAGTCAATGTAGCATCTATACATCTCAGCCTGAGAGGTCTTCTGTTATTCCTTACCTTGCATCCCATATCCTGACTGACTTGTCACCACTAGCCGTGCTTAAGAGTTCTGGATGTGATGCATGCCAACATAACTGATCTACTGATCCTGTGTGACCTTTAAACACAAAATCTTGCACCTAGAACATATAAAACATCTCTAGTTTGGTTGTAAGGGGCTTTCACATCTAGTTCTCAACATTCATAAACTCATTATGCCTACAACATCATTATAGCAAGACGAAAACTAAATCATGATTATATTGATTCAATATTGACCTAATAGCACAGTTTGTAGTGACCTTAACTGAGGCATTAAAGGTTCTGGGTTTGAGTAATGATACCAGTAAACTGCACTGTGATTATCAGGCTAGTTCATCATAACTCATTGTTGTGTATTTATATATAAGTTTATTTTTGTCTAGTAAAGAGAGTACAAACACTAGTTTAGTGATAAGCCAAAGTGTGTATCTATCTGTAAATAATATTTTAGTAATATATAATATGATATCATGTTCTATCCCTTCCGGGGAGAAATACAAAAGAAGTTGTATCCACTTCGGTCTTACATGTCTGGTGCCCAATATGACTAGTAGAACAGCTGATAGCTATTTTCTGGTCACTTACACATGAGATGTTGATGTCAATATAGTAAAAGGTGATTGATAAAACATATCTTTTGTATTTGAATAATAGTTTAATGAGAAAATATTTGATTTTATGATAAGTATTGACAGAAGTAGTTTCCTAATTTAAAATAAAACTATAAAAAAAATATTCTAATATACCTTAACTACCTCATCTTTCAGAAAATCACTATCTCACCATAGGAAATATAAAATCTCTTCTCATTAAAATAACTCCATATGGGCCCTTCTTTTTGTCTTGGGTAAAATGCCAAATTAATACAGTAAACAGTATTCTGTGTTATCCAATATGTATGTGTAAAAATTGTTATTTCATTGAAAACTATTAGACATGTGATTTACACTAAGTATTTTGTTCTGGGATGGGGCATATGCAGATAAAAAAGGCATTTGCCCTCCATTCTCAGCTTCCTCACCGCATCCTAACCTGGTCCTTAGCATCTCACGTCAAATTTTTTTTTTACACTGGCTCGACATATTGACTACAGTGTACCTGATGGTAAGTACAGTGTAGTCCAAAAACGAAAGCGACTATCAAAGGATGAAAATCCATTGATAGTCTACATCTCCATGTCGGCTCACATATACCACGACTGCAGGTCTCTAGGTATATGAGCTACTGGATATACACAAGCTGATCCCGAAACGCGACAAGCTGAAACTGGTCACTATGACGAGCTTCACACCCATGTACTAAATAATATTGGCTTGCGAAATAAATAACACTAAGCAGAATATTCAGTATATTTTTTTAATCTATGACATGGCATCAGATAGAGACGTCATGTGTAAGTGTCCTGAAAATGGCGATCAACTCCACTGCTGGCCACATTGAGCACAACATATACATGTAAAGTGAATACAACCACTAATATATCTCTGCTCACCCCATAAATTATATAGAGTGACAATATATATCTATATATTTTTTTATTGTAAACTGTTTGGAGCTCCGGTAGCCTGTCTTCAGCATCCATGTTTGCCAGTGCCTCTTACCTAATTCAGTATCACTGTGCCTAAATGTACTGATTAAGCCATACTTAATTATGTGGGAATCAAGAGCTAGCAGTGGTTCCCTATACTAACAATTTGTTATTATTTTTGTGATATAAATCTTATTCTACCTTCTGTTAAACAGAAAACGTTACATTTTAGGGAAAAGACCACCCTTAATAAGTTACTATGTAAATTGTTTTTTTTTAGTCAGCACAGGTTGATTATTTATTCTTTGTTTTTCAGCAGGATATTTAATTGTTGGCCGGAAAAGACCTCCACAACTACACTGTGCTTGATCAGGCGAACACATAAGGTCAGCCAGCGATTTATGGGTTGGATGGCAAGGCAAGCTCATCCCTGTGGCTTTGAACCTCAACATAGGTAGCCAGCTAGAAAAAAATGAATCTAACGGTGATCTACTAGCGTTTCGAAAGCTGCGTCGGAGCGAAACTGTGCTCCGAAGTATAGACGCACCGGTTAGCGACAATTTAAAACCTATCATCTTTGAATGACTTTAGTATTTATAAGCTAGTGGGATCGTCCCTACAGTATCACTTAGCACTACAACTCTTTTTGAGGGGCATATCGCAGAATTTCAAAAGATTATCTTAAGACTCCTCAGCGAAAGTCTGTGACAAAACAAAAACATAACCTAAATTTACGTCTTTTAATAAAAATCATTAAACTCACCAATCTGTTCCTTTCCAAGGAAAATATTACTACACTTTTGTCGAAAGAACCAGACGCGAGTTTTCTACCATCACAGGACCAGCCAACGGAGTGTACTTTTGAGCTATGAGCTACATATTCTCGAATGCTATTATGTGAAGCGAAATAACTTCTTAGTTCTGATAAATCTTCTATCGGAGTTTGCGTCTGTTTGGGTTCTTTCATAATGTGATTAAAGATTTTTTGTTCTAAAGTTATTTTTACAAAACAAATAAATTTTTTTCAATTGTACAGTGTTGCCAAAAAGGTTTTATGAACTTCGAAGTTACATTTTTTACAATTTTAATCATACCGATAAAATTGAAAGCTATAATAGCAGGAATTAGTATTTTGGTAAAATAAATCAAATAGAGTAAATCAGAATGTGCAACATTGCTTTTAATTTCTAAATTGTTTATATTATTATAACATTATCATTTAGTAATGTTATAATAAAGACATTTTGTTCTTTTTCGGATGCCACTTGCATTTTAACTAAGCTCCTTAATTTAGAGGTAAACTTCTAAATGTGTATCTTCACTGTCATTCTTTTGTAGGCAAAGGAAATGAACTATACCAACTTAAGCGATGATTTATTTATAATAAACTTACTTTTATTGATTTCATTGATCAGTCTTTAATTTTGTCAATACCAAAAAAACAACATCAGTAATAGTTTATATTATTTATTGAATAATTTACCTACAAGATATTAAATGGGCATTATGAACTTGAAGGTCTTGAAAAAATGTTCAAATTCAATAGAAGCATCCAACTCACAAGGCCATCAACTTAAGCTTTATCCCAGTCGATCAAACAACAACCCACATTAGCACTTTCCAAGCAATAGGATTGTCAGAGCGTAAAAAGATCTCCAAGAAGACGTAATCTCAGATCTAAATGTGAAGTAATTAAAAATCGCCTGGACATATACTATCTCATTCGTAAGCAGAAATAATAAAAAAAAAAGTGAAATAGCAGGATACAGGTACTTATCAGTTGTATCTTGCTGCTTGCCTGATAATAAATAAATAAAATTTTAACGCTGGAGATATTCTTGTCTCCATACTTTAATTTGTGACATGAAGTAAGCCATCGGAGTTACCCAAACCGTTATCATAAAAGCGGCGTGTAGCATCTTTTCCTGCGGAAAAAAAATCTTCATTTTAGACAATTAAATGTCACACATCCAAGTTTCCCATTAATGGTGAGCATGTGGTACCCAAGCACAATGGCGACTGGCTCAAGCCCCCAAACTTATTAAAATTCTTTTGTGCCTAAGTCGTGCTCACAAACAAAAATCCCGGATTTGAAATTGCTAAGTCCGTACTAAATATATAGGAATCTAGAGATAAGAGCCAATACCATAACCTACAGCCACTCAGTTAACGCGCATGATCCCGACTATTTACAGTTACCATAACTCGGTATTTCAAAATATTGTTACGCAAAATTTAATGAGGGTATCTCAATCTTCATTTATGTCGGTGATTACTCAATTCAAATAATATTCCTCGCTTTGTGTGAATGATTTGATTGCGTCGAATTAAATGTATGATTTTGGAAGCTATAAAGGACTCTAAACCTGAGTATTTGGTATTATTTTTAATAATAATAACCTAATACCTCCAAGTGTTCCCGACAAAAAAAGGAGTTAATTAATATAAAGATTCCTTTTGAGGAATAGAACTCTAAGAAACATTAGGTAATTCATATCAAGTAATGACACTTACACCCATAGAACATTTGACCCTTGGTGGTATAGCTACAATCATTCCCACTTGTGCAAATTTACGCTTTGGAGAAAAACAACATGGTTTCGCCGCTGTCCTTAACAAATTTGCGTAGCTGTTAATAAGCATTTTGAAGAAAATTTCTATTTTCCTTGTGATATGGCAATGTATGTGATGTCATAAAAAATAATAGTTCTTAATTCAAATTCTTTCAAATTATGCAGCGCAAACTTTTTACTACAATATTTTTATAAAATGATAATTAGACTTGAAATATTTGATAAATGCTCAAAATAAGGTATTCTTATCCCAAGCTCATGGCTGGAAATGGGTTCACATTGATATTGTTCAATTATTTCAATATCTGTGTTCAAATATTATTAAAAAAAAAAAAAGATTAATGTGTGTCACCCAGATATCTATGCAGCTGCGTGTTGGGTGGGGTCAATAACCATGCTCTCTGAAATAACTAATGGCAATTATTATGTAAAGACTTTAGTTTTTTAAATCATTTATTCAGCACAATTAAAAGTACAGGTACAGTTTAAATTTAAAAATATCACCATGACCCCTCAGCAACTTATTATATTCGCCATTCCTACATATATAGCATATCTGCTAAAGGAAAGCTTCACTTTTCCTAATGTATTTCTTTGACACATACAAAAAAACCTCTTAAATTTGCATATTTTAAACTCTGTAATTCTTAAAGTATATGTGTTTTTGATATCTTTAAAACTACAAAATAAATAAAACGATTTAATAAAACATTAACATTTATTTAAAACTTAATAATAACTTAACTTTTCGACTGCCCAAACTTGGTCGTGACCGTAGTACACAAGTGCAAAGACCGACATTGTGATCACTTTCGTTTTTGAGACGAAAGCTGATCTCAAAACCCACGTTTTGAGATCAGCTTGTACATGTTCAGTCGTGGTCATCAATTGGCCCTGTTGATTGTTAAGGTGACCAATGGATTTCGTATATTGACTCTCATTGATATTCTTGAACTACACTGCACTTTTCATCAGGTGCACTTTGTTGAGCTGGTATAAAAGAAAACAACCAATAAAATGAATACATACTTATTAAGTCCGTGGTTTATATTGTTTTGTTACTTTTTTCCCTGCACGGCATAAGATGTGATATTCTAAATACTGCATGTTTTTATATAAACAAAATTGTCTACACCCACTTATGCTAGCACATTCTTTAAGAAGGAAACTAAATGTCTTTGGAGTATTCTCATATATTTCACTATCAAATTTAATACCGACATTAAATTCTCTACCAATGTAATAATCATGGTAACGCTTCACCCAATATTTAAACTCTTGAATACTTTCACTCTTAATTAAAGGCTCCAAATTTTCTTTTTCACTTCCTTTTAAACATAAATCACGTTCTTCTTGAATTATTTTCAATGGTACATCATCTTCAGAATCACTCGATTCTTTATTATTAAAATTATTTGGTTTTTTATTATATTCGTCTATAGCTCTTTCTAATATTTTGTCAATTTCAGGATCTTGTATTGAAGCATATATGTCAACTGGTTCGATCATGGAGTTATCCTGAATTTTGAGATATAACTGGCTAGTATCATATTCTTTGTCGTCGAACCTAGTATCGCTCTTTGGGATTAGATCATCAACCTCTCCTTCATCACTTTCCCCTTCAAATAAAATTGGTTCAAGATTATCCTGGCATTCAATTTTGCTTATGTTATTAGTGTCCGGTAATACAATACTGGAGTTAATTTCTTTGCTTTTATCATGATCATCAATGATACTATTTGCTACCGGTTGGGAATTATGAAACTGTTCATTGACCTGGTCAACTGATCCTTCTAAATGTTTTGACTGATCAGATTCCCAAATAGCTGCTTTTACTTCCTTAGCCATCTTATTTATTACATCATTCTCGACGTAATTAAAATAGGCTTCTAGTAATTTTTTAATTCTTTGTTTACTTTCGAGGCGGTCAGAGGTTTTTATATGTTTTTTGGGAGGTTGACCTTCGTCTAATAGATCACCTTTCCTCTTTCTAAGTTCTGTTGATCTATATTCCTTTGGTATTTGTATTTTATATTTCCTGCATGCCTGTATTATCAGTTCCTTTATTGCTCTTTCTCGGTTGAATGTTTCTGGATTGTATTCAAAGGAGTCTACACTAGATATGCTTTTATTATCGTCCATGTCATTGTCGAATTCATTTTGTTCCGTGCTAGTTCTCCTGTGTTCTTCTATTTCATCAAAATTAATGTCATCTTGTGTTTCTGTATCGTCACTAATTTCAAGATTTATAAACAAATCATCAAAAATATTAATGTCTTTATCCTCCTCTGTAATTGTTTCTAATTGCATGTTGTCACATATTTCAATTGATGTCTCTTTATCACTAGGAATATTTTCTGAATTAGAATTATAACCCTTATCACTTTCGGAGTCACTTTTACTATCATTTTCGTTATTTTTTTCATTATATTCAAATGAAACATGATCTGTAGAAGGTTTTTGTGTTTCCTTCCAATTTTTATTTTCGCAATTTCGTATAAAAATCATATTAAGCTTCCTTTTCATTTTTATGCTTTTTGTATAGCTACAAAGTAGGTCTTTGCCTGTCTCAATTTTGTTATTATCACTAACACCAGTAAGAATATTTTTAAGTTCTTCAAAATCAGTTAAATCTAAACTTTCACAGGCATATTTAAGAGAATACTGTTTAAAATCTTCAATAAGTAATTGCATGGTTTCACTGTCTTTACAGTGATTCGTAATTATATCTGTGTAAGTAGTCATAGGAGTTAAAGTATGAGGTAACTCTGAATTTAAAATGGTAACAATATCATCATTTAATGGTATTTTATTTAAAATATTCATTGTTAATTCATCAGTCAATAATACTTTTCCTTTGCGCCTTTCTGATAAATTTTCGAAGTAAGCATAATCATCTATATCAAGATAATGTGCCATCTCTATACCACATAAGCGAAACTTATAAAGCATTTTTCTCCGACACTGTAAATAATTTATCCATTCCCTAAACGAGAAAATTCTTCCTGTAGGTTCAGGAGTAAAACCTAGCTTATAACATTTGGAATACATGTTTTTTTCATTAATTTTATCTACAACATCTGCCAGCTTATATTCATACTGATCATCTAAGCCAAAAACCATTTTTAAAGCAACAATAATGTAGGACATTGCAACACCTTCATAATCTGGAACTGTTACTATTTTATTTAGATTTCTTTGATCAACTTCTAAATAGTCACACGGCCAAAGATGCATAAGTGAAAAAACTACATCTTTAAATTCATCGGGAAGACATAATTCTGTAATAAAATTATTAACAATTTTTCTCATGTCTGGTAGGACTGGAAAACCTAAATCTAATGTTTTGAACAGAGACATTGCTTTGATTCTAGATAAAAAAATAGTCAACCTTGAACTATCGCCACAACTCTTACAGAAATTTGACCATCCTGATACAGCTTTTAGATTAACATCTTTGGGTAAATGTCTATTAAAATTAGTTATATCCAGTTTACCCTCATCAACAAACCTAAACAAATGTGAGATCTGTATGTCACTCTTGTCCAGATTTAATGCTACATACAAAATACTGCACAGTAATCCAGATGAGATGATACTTATATCTGCTGTGCGGCGTCTAGAAAGTAATTTAATTTTTTCCTTGCTTGTATCCTCATTCCCAGCATCACAATCTTCATTATCAGTAGTATTTAGTGTTTGTTGCAATATAGATGCTCCATTAGTTTCATTATTTACTGTATGTCTGAAAAAATAAATTATTAAATTGTTTGATGTGATTGCAAACTAGAACATCATCATTTATTATAATATTATCAATCACAAATAAATGACTAGATTGGGAAGCTATAGATATTAAGAATTAAAAGGATGGTATTTTGAGATGGATTGCAAAGACATATTTTTTTATTGGGAGAAATTCTTAACAACAAGTTTCTTGGCCCCACACAAGGGCAGCAGTCTAAGTGAGTCAAATACCTGCTGGACTGTGGCTCCGGTTATCAAATGTCTACAGTTACACCAAGTCCTGTGGGTCAATCTAGAAAGATGGAGAACACCACTTCCCTCAATACTAAATGGAGTATTTCAACAGTCTGCATCTCTCGCATGTGTAGTGTGCTCTTCTTTCTACTCAAGGGTCATTAGCCTGTCATGGAGTATTTACCCTAAGTGGCTGCTAAAAGCTATCTTAACCAATATAGTTAAAGGAAACCAATGTGACACTAAAAACTATCAAAGCTGGATTCAATATCCTATGTAACCTCTACCTAACATTTATTACAATAGCAACCATAGTATGTCTCATTTTAATTTTGTACTTGTCTGAAATAGATAGATAAAGGTATCTCTCTAGAAATCAAACATATTTTACATATTAAAGCTGGCCATAAGTCATCTTTTAAATAATAATAATTATTAATTCATGACTTATCAGGCAATCAGTTAAATCAACTGATAAGTGCATGTAACCTCCTGATATTTCACTTTAAAAAAATTATAACTAACTAATATATGCTTAAATTACCCTTTTCCTTTTATCTGATATTTCTTCACATATTTTGTCCAGATCCAAAGTAGTTTGGTTTTGAATGTAGGTGCAGCGCCCAGCGCAATCAGTTCATCCGCTAAGCCAGATAGGATGAAATTAAATACATGCCATTTGTACCACTCTCCTGACACTGAAAAAAAAAATCAGCATAAGAACATCAGATTAGATATAAGTTTTTTTATTCTTAAGGTACTGGGCGCCTGGTCTTTTCAACCAATTATTAATATTTTTAGTATCTCATAGTCTTTAATTACTATTAAATCCAATTACCTAAGCAATGCACAATCCACCCACCCCGTCAGTAAAATCACCAAGTTCAAGTTATTAGTATCAAGCCCACTAAGCTTGGATGCCAATGGACAAAATATATCAGTAAAACAAAAGAAAAAGAGACCATTTATTTGGCACACAGCACAGAAGAATAGGTTAATCAAGATACAAAACAAGGAAACAAATACCCTGTCACATAATGATGAGCCAAAGGGAAGTCAGTCCAGCAAATGTTAAGTGACTAGCTGAACCATTGCGCTGGGTGGTTATCCAGCGCTGATTTTCAGCTGACTCCCATTTATTTTTAAAAGCTGCTAACTTATTAATAAATAATAACTTACTTTGCACTTGTGCGTCTTTAATATGAATTATCTTTCGTTTACTAGTAAAGGCTAATTGACCATCAGCTAATATTCTACATGCCTCGTCTACTTGCGTCTCTCTAACGTTAGTATCCTGTGTACCGCATTCCACACAATAATAATAACCATCAATTAAATTTAAGTCCCTGCTTCCACACACACTGCAAGGATCATTGGCCTTCATATTGTTTGTATTAAAAAAGATATATTCTTTAAAATACACTGATATTCTTAATAACCGATAATTCGTTTATTCTAATGAAGATTTTTCTAGCTCTTGTTTGGATATCGTGTTTACATATTACAATCATTTAACAGCAGTGACAGAAATCAGCCGTTCCTCAGGGCAGCCAACCCCCAGTCTCTCGTAGGCATGTCTATTATTTATTAGTCTGTGGGCATGTCGATTGACTGGAAAAAAAAACGATATATGATTTGACTCTAAATGAACATACTAGAATCGATGCATGATGAAATCGAGAATTAAAAAATCGGTATTTAATTAATTGCGAATTTTTAAAAACATGCCAATTTTCAATTTTTATATAGACACAGAGCATTACTGATGATAATTTACCGTTAATACAAGTAATGTAGGAATTGCAGGAGACCAATCAGGCAGTCTGTCTGTAGTCTAACCTAACTAAGTCAGTCATACAAAATAAACGAATCAAATTGTAAGTTTATAAAATTTTATTAAATTTAAATAAATATTCAACAAGAAATCACATTCCCAAGTATTTTAAGTTGAGGTATTTTAAAAAAAAACAATTTGTCTAATCGCTTGTAATCTAGAGGACTCCTTTCGTCACTAAAAATATTTCCTGCCACAGAAAAAATCCTTTCACATGTAATAGATGTTCCAACTATGCAAAAGTATTTGTTGGCAATCGGCATTATTGAGCTGTACAAGGAATTTCTTTGGCGATTACATTTTGCCCATATCTGGGTGATAATAATATGTGATAGGGTCCGACGTTTTGAAGTCGACAACAGGCTGTGTTAAATAATGTTTTAATTTAATTTAATTCATCTTGTAAACCTTCTCCTTGACTTTCTGTTTGAAGTGATTACAGCTGATTTTTTGCCATCTCGTGGTCTAATTCCCAAATGTTAGATTCTTCTGTTTCTTTCATGCGTCAACAGCAAAATATTAAAAAACTAAAATATCGTAGCCAATTTAGGAATTTTATTGCTAGTTCTTGAATTGAATTGAATCGGTCCGATTCGAGGATTCATGGGTTCATGATGAATCGATTCACAATTAATCGAATCGATGTAGTATTACGTGTAATTCTGAAAAAATCATTAATTTAAACTAAATAATTAATTTTACATTGAAATGTCTAGTCTCTCGACAGTTCCATTCTTTAATTTCATCGAATTATTGCAAAATATGCTTAAACTCGAAAATCTATATCTGTTTCGAAATCTTAGATAAATTTAAACTGGTCTTGTACAATCTCTTTTTTGGTCCAACATGATTACACCCAACTAGTTTTGTCAAGATGTTGGTATACACAAACATTACAATGGCGGTTGACGTTTATAACATATTAAACAAAGTTTTACCAGTTTTGAAATTATTTTTAATTGAGTAAATGTTAGAGGATAAAGATGTGTTTTTTAATTGCTTTTCCTAATATCAATTTTTTACATCCACTCGCCTCAGATCTATTAAGTGGTATTTACGAGCCAGCCTCTTCTAAACTTATACCTCTTATTCCGGAAAACTTTAATGACACAACACTGCTGAATCGTCTATTTAGATATCAGGCGTGATTATTTGTAACCCCATACCTAATGTAAATAAAAATCACGCTCATTTTATTATTTTTCAAATCAATTTTGAAGAAAACCGAATATCAACGAACTAGCTTTCAAAAGTAAATTATGAATTTGGAAAAATTACGAAAAATAAAATAAAAGTTCAAAATCGTATTTATTAAGCGCATTTGACGGTATAAGACACGATCGTATTGACATCTTTATTATTACTAGGTACTAAAAATACTTCTAAATGGAAAGAATGAAAACATATTTCTACAATAATTTATTAATAATGTTTTGTCCAGTAAACGTGTTTTGTGTACTCATTGTTACAGAAATATCGGTACAAAACATTTTTGCCTATGGACTAGGGATGTAACGGAGGCAGTTTTATCGGAACCGAAGTCGGAGTCGGAGTTTTTAAATTTGATTTATCGGAGTCGGATTCGGAATCGGAGTCGGAGGCAATGTCAGTCACAAGTGACGGCAGAATAAAATAGTTTTATTAAGGGACAAATAAAAACATTATTCAGTGAACCTTTTTAATTAGAAAGTGATAAATTTACAAATACACAGACAATAAAAATTGCTGTTTCTTATTAACATTTTCATAGTACTGTGAAAAAGCGATTACCTGAGCTACTGGTCGTGTAGTCCACGACATTTAAGCGCAAAGTGAATAAAACCACTATTGTATGTCTGCTCACATAGCGTGATAGCGTGAAGATATGTTATTTATTATATCTTAAATTTGATCCCATTTTAAATTTTAATATGGTGCAGGATTGATACATGTCTTCGAAAGTATATGCCAGAACTTTTGAATTGACAACAGCATAATCCATTTCCCTCTACATCTCCCTCGTGTGTAGACAGATGTTGAGAATCGAGACTGTTTCCAAGCGTATATCAGGTTTTTTTTTTATAGCCCTGGGGATATTGTTGACGGACCTCAGGGAGCTTTTTGGTTGTCGCACTTGCACCGACTAAAACCCCCGGGGTCACACAGCGCTCTCGCCTGGATAAGTTGGGCGGCACGCTCCCTCAAGCGCATCGCATGGTTCAACACAACCCAACACAACGCAACACAACACAACACAACACAACACAACCTAACTTGGGCAAATAAAAGCTGTTGTTCACAAAGTGTTGGATATATCAGAAACCGTTATCCTCCAGTGAACATTGTCCAGTGAACAAATTAAATCAAATTTGCTGCAGGGTTGTTTTTGTGTTAATTTCTATTTTACTTAATTTAATGTAAATGTAAAATAAAAAAACCTTTTAGTAATAAATTTAAATGTACATTTAGTTTTATTTTAATCAAATTTTTTTAATCTAAATTTTAAAAAATTTCTTCTACAAATTAAGTAGCACTGATTGTTTGATTAATTGATATTATGTTTCAACAACATATAAAGTAAAATCAAATGAATTGACTGCAACAGTGGTGGTGACCTCCGATGAATACCTCCGATTAAAAAGTTTCGGAACCGAAGTCGGAACCGAAGGTGTAATAACGATCGGAAGTTCCGACTTATCGGAGTCGGAGTCGAAGCTCCGTAACATCCCTGCTATGCACACGAGCGTTGGCTGCTATGTATGTGTCTAGCAAAACATTTGTCTATGACTATGATTTAGTCTAATTATAGTTTTGTCGTAAAAATATAAATAAGTACCTATCTAAACAAATATACTAAAATAATTTAATTGATTATATAAGTACTTTCCGTCGATTAATTCATGGCTCATTTAGCATAGTCTTTATTTAAAATATTATTTATTTTTAATAAAATAGGTACATTTAATTTGGTAACAGTAAAATGTGTTGGTGTTTCCTATCGACAAAAATGTTGTTATGCATACCTTATACAAGTATTGTGTATGCAAAACAATCTTTTATACTTGCATTTTTAATACTCGTATTTACAAGAAATATGTAGCGGTCAGGTATTAACTTTGCCGTATTATACTGTATTCTAAGCACTATTAGTACTTCAATCTCTTCTTATTTAAATATATTTAGTAAGGTTTAAGGCTTAATTAAATTTTGATTAGCTACTTTTGAAACAAAATTTACAAACAAGATATATGAATTTTTGTAAGGTATGTGATATTTCCACACAATATTAAATACAAAATCTTGTCACATTAACTTAAAATATAAAATAAAAGTGCGTATTGTGAGCGATTCTCTATAATTACTAAGGACTAACATCACACACGGCATAAATATAATCGTTGATCACTTTTAATAGATTCTAGTAGTTATAATATGCTTTTGTTGACTTTTCTGTTTAGCTTTTATTTTTAACTTTGTACATGTGCATGTGCGAATCAATTTTCGTCTTCTTTTTTATTAGCTACCGCCAAAGACTGTAATTAGCTCCTCATATCTGATTTTCCAACAATAATAATATGATGATCTTCAAATAGCGAGTTAATTTGTACTAGGACCGTTGTTTCATTTAAAAATATAAGTACAAACATATGGAATATAAAAAAAAAAAATTGGTAGAAATTGTATTATGTACCTGGTAACTGGATTATCTATTCACTTCGCAGTCTGTAGTGTGTGTGTGCGTAAGTTGAGAGGACTAATTTTTATAGCGTATCTTCGTTCGCCTTTGATAACTCGCGTATTTCGGGCGTGTTCTACATATGAGCTTTTACTGAAAGAAACTAGCAGTTTAGCGCGACCGTGAACGCCTGTGAACGAGCGTACAACCTTAAAACTATTGCCAAAGTGACATGCTTAGCGTTCTACCACACCCTTGGTAGTAGCGTGTTTATTGCTGCCCGTGTTTCTACAATCCGTTTGTTTAGTGTTATGTGTAACGTTTGCTGTGCTGGATAGTCTTGAGCGCGATTCTTGTGTATACATTGATGGGCAGTGCCGCGATCTGGCTGGCGGCTAAAAGGCCGCAGCGGCGGGTTTGTGCTTCGCGGAGAGTTTTCTCTATAATCAGTCACACTGGAACTGATGGAATTGGAGAATATTGTCGCGAACACTGTTTACTTGAAAGCGAGAGAGGGTGAGTGACACTTTAACTCTAAAAATAAATAATAATTTCCCACACATTGTTTAGATAAATTGATGATGTACACTTGTAGTAAAAATATTTAAAATGGAAACAATTTTTCAGTTGCCATATAATAAGTTGATCAAAGCAATTATAAAAAAAATATCATATTAGGTCATATAATCTTCTTGGATGTTTGGATGACGAAAATACCCCAAATCTGTTCAGTGTAAGGTATTTTTAATACTTATATTGCACTTATTTAATAATATATATATCTTTGTGTCTCCTGTTATAGAAATTCTGTATCCTGAAATTTGTAAGTTCACTTACATTTTAATACATATGTTGAAAGAAATAAGTTGATTACGATTTCGCCTTAATTAGCAGGAGCTTCTACCTGAACTAGCAGGAGCTTCTGGTTTATACCATAATTCCTACAATAGTAATATATGATTGTATTTAATTTTTGTTTCTTGGATTAATCTTGGAAACTATCTATCTTAATTCAATTTTTTTAATATAATATGAATAGCCTTTTCTTATGCTCCTATTATTAAATGTATACATACACATTAGAAGTTTATGTTTGTTTTTGAATCCTTTTCTCAAGAATATGTAAAAATGTTATGTTTATCTGTGTGTGCGTATGTTATTATTATAGTTTACACAGAGTAAGAAAACAAGCAACATTCCTGTAACCATAAGTTACAATGATAATCTAAGATTTATTTATTTATATTACCTTAATAACTCTTGAGAGATCCTTAATACAGATGATTTTTCTTTTAGGTTTGGTTAGAGAAAAATTGCCTAAAAACTAAATTTAAACTTTGTATTCTCTATAGATGCAGTGTTTTATAGATTAAATTCTGTCTTACATTACAAATAACTCTAAAATGTATTTAGATAATATTTTTTATCTTTGACATAACTTTATCTAATCTGACTTGATTATCTCCAGATGACTTGATTTTGTGCATACAATTGTAAGCTTATCTCCACTATTATGAAACTATATTTTAAAGGTTTGTTCATGTGTCTCATAAGAATTTTAACAGTACTTTTACAATTCTAATATTCATATTCTAATATAAAAACTTTTATGTGTTTAATTTGATGATTTTCCCTATCATACCTCATTCAAAATTATTTGGTTTGTACTCCACTTACAAAGTTCTTTACAAGAATAAACCTCATGTAATATTAGAAGTGAAAAACAAAGCAATTGCCCATCTTTTACATGTATGGAAGCCCTTCCAATTGGATTTTAAGAGTGGTTTGCACCAACAAATTAGATCTAGTTTAATCTTTATCAAACTCTATTTAGCCTTTAATTGTGTCATTGTGCTTATTGTTTAGCTCAGAAAAGTCATTAATTTTTAACAACTGTTAAATTTACATCATCACTGAGGTTGAATTAAACCACTTCAAATAAATAGCATGTTTTTTTATACTACTTGACAAAGTGACTATAGTGCACCCGGTGGTAATTACAGTGTAGTCCGAAAATGGCAGCAACTATCATAGGACGATCTCCATTGGATCTCCATTGACAGTCTCTGTCGTCATGTTGGCCCACATATATGACAATTGAAGGTACACAAGCTAATTCTGATATGCTACAAGACGAAGCTAATCACTGTGATGGTCTTTAAATTTGTGTACTGTGGTCACAATCCAGCTTGGGCAATTGGTCTGTGGTGGTCACTCAGATCATGTTCCTTTCCCACAGATGGCTGCACTGAAAGCTTTTCTCTCTATAATTTGTTTCTATGTACTCAATATTCGATTTAAATCTAAACTTGATCTGGGATTTGTTGCACACATATGAGATTTTGAATGGGCATTTATGACCTTGAATGTTTTGAAAAAAATCTTCAAACTCAGTAGCAGCGCTCATCTGAAAGGTCTCCAGCTTTAGCTATGTTATAGTCGAACAAAACAACCCACATTAGCACTTTCCAAGCAATAGGATTGTCAGAGTGTGGAATGATCTCCAAGAAGATGTAATTCCAGCTCTAAATGTGAACCAATTTCAAAATCGCCTGGACAAATACTATCTAAAAAATAAAAATAATTTATTAAAAAAAGGTAAATCAGGATCCAGGCACTTATCAGTTGTTTCAACTGCTTGCCTGATAATAAATACATTTTTGGTGGTATTCACAGCCTAGTATCATAATTTGATACGAGCTACTGGTGGTACCTGCTGCCCAATGAGGCAGACTTGTGTGTGCTAAAGTGAAGGTTCAAATAATAATAACTATATCATCGTGGTATATCCCTTTTGGGGTCAGCAGAGATACATTAGGCGGTTGATCCACTTTGCGGTTATTTGTCGTACCTAACATGACCAGTAGCGCTGCTGATCGCCGTTCCCACAGCACTAGTACACATGACATTAAAACTGATGCTATGCAGGTTGCCTAGTGGTGTTTTCCTTCACGGGTGAGTATGTAGGGTCTAAATCCATACTTAATCTGGAAAAACCCCGGATGTACATTCTGGGATTTGAACCTAGCACCATTCGCATTCTCGCGCATTGTTACCAGTCGCTTTTCCACTAGCCCCCACAGACAGAAAAAAAGGAAAAAAAAAACAAGAAAAGCAATATAATGTCTATACATTACATAAATTAATATTCCATGTTTAAAACCTTATTTGGATTGTCACATAAAACCTATTTTAATTGTCATCCCTTTTCTCTATATAGTACTAGCCGTCCCGGCAGACCTTGTTCTGCCCTATTTCTCTAAAACAAAGTCACATTGCTTTTTTTAATGTTAATAGCTTCCCCGTTAGATTTTATTCTGCTAAAACCTATTGGCCTGTCGGCTGTTTTTTTTAAATTGTTTGAAGGAACCTGGCCTTAATGCTATATATGTATAAAAATTGACAAATATTGACATTAATATTTATACGTCACTCAATTGTTTTGCCTTCCCGGAACCCGTCCACTGACATTTAAACTTTATGGTATGGTGTTAAAGTTCAAATTGACTTTTAAATATTATTACGAATTTTTTGTATGAGAATATAGAAAAGATTTATTTTTAGAATTTTTTAAGACAAAAATTTTTAATTTCTATCTCCGTAATAACCTTCCACAGACTTCAATAAACACAACAAAAAAGAAATCAGCCAAATCGGTTCAGCAGTTCTCGAGTTTCGCGCTTATACACATTTAACGATTCATTTTTATGTTATAGATAATTTTTTTTTTTAATTTAGAAGATTATAGTTAGTTGTCAAATATAATAAAATATGTAAATTGATAAAAAAAACACGTAAAATTATTTTAATTATTGCCTTCAACGCAAACATCCATAAATAAGAAATAACCAG
Source organism: Automeris io (assembly GCA_036320925.1). Taxonomy (NCBI): domain Eukaryota; kingdom Metazoa; phylum Arthropoda; class Insecta; order Lepidoptera; family Saturniidae; genus Automeris; species Automeris io. The sequence continues at coordinate 15,343,072 of JAUDJH010000005.1, forward strand.
ATAAATGTGTGAAATGTTTGGTCGCAAAAACGTCAATTATATTCATATTAGTATCAACATACTCTCAAACGATTTACATATTAGTCGGAGGTTGATTTACTATGCCTATCTCTCTACGGCCTTGCTAATATCTGCTTTCAATACGCAGTCAACACTCATTCAGTATACAGTTAGAATGGAGATATAAATAAATGTAATTAACAATACAAATGCCATCATTAATGCATGTCGCTTAATTAAAAATGTAACAATAGCTTATTGTAGGGTAAATACATGTAAATAATAACATATTTATGGCGCGATTATTATAAAAGTTAATTAAAATCCCTAATGACGTCAATCCAGGTGTTCTCCGTTATGTTCATGAATCTATGTTTCATGTTTCCCACATATTTTTCCTGTTTGTAAATGGTTAGCAGATTTGGCTCTTCCTTTTTTTTTACACTGGCTCGACATAGTTACTACAGAGTACCTGATGGTAGGTACAGTGTAGTCCAAAAACGAAAGCGACTATCAAAGGATGAAAATTCATTGATAGTCTACATTGTCATGCCGGCCCACATATACAACGACTGAAGGTCTCTAGGTATATGAGCTACTGGATATACACAAACTGATCCCGAAACGCGACAAGCCGAAACTGGTCACTATGGCGGGCTTTACACCCATGTACTGTGGTCGCGATCCAGACGGGCGCCGACGCCCTACCACCTCGCTGCTGCTCGTTTAGCACCACCCAAGAGTCACGTGTAGCGAAGCCTACGGACGCGAGTAGCTTCGACTCCCAATATATATATATATATGTCAATATGTCAAAATATGTATGTTCAATATGTCAGTGAACTACTGAATAGGTTGGGAAACGCTGCTCTAAATAACACACGTTGCTAAGTATATTCTGAACGTAGCAAATATCGAAAGGGAATGACGAATAAAATCCAGAGGCGGCGCTGCTTGCGACTCGGGTTCGTCATAACCGGCCCGGCCCTGTAGATAATGGACTTTCGCGTTGACCCCTCGGTCATAAAATCCAGGATAATAGCTAGAAAAAAATACCGTTTTTTTTTAATTAGCTTAGTAAAGCGCATTCAGCTGCATGATCAAAAGTCGACCGCAATTTTCGAGGGACTAGAGGTCTTAATACGAATATTTGCTATAATGTATTGGTACGTTAAATCACAGTATATCGATGTATTATTGTTTTTTTTAATAATTTACAGGCGGACCCTTCACCTCAATCACACGTGGTAGAAGGTGAACAAGAGTTTGACGATGTACCGCGTTCGCCCAAGAGATGTCTATTCACTCTTCTCTTAAAATCCCAAGTCATAAAACTGTAGATCTGACTGAGTATTAATTTTAACCTGATTCCTTCACGCGTTCCTGAGAAAAAAGGTCTTGATAGAATGATGGACAACAAAGTAATCATAAAAGGGTTCTCTTTTTTTTCTTTTAAAGTACGGAAACCAAAAATGGTGCGGCTGAAGTCCGGAGCCTTCATGATAATTATATTACTCGTTGTAGAAATAGCCTGCAGGATGGATCAGGGTATTCACGAGTTTCATAACAACGATACCGTGAAGGAAAACAGAACGATATATTGCTAAAGTAATTTGTTAGTTAATGCATTAATTAATAAGGTATTTGCCTTGTTATTTACGTATGCATGTTTGTATAATTAGCGACAATTCCTGTCTCTGCGGTTAAGAAAATATAATTATAAAGCTACAGTTTTAGAGTGGAGACATTCTTTAAACCTCTCGAATCTATTAATTACTGTTATGATATATGTATATGATTATATGATAGTTTCTTGACGATATTTCCCTTCACTGGAGAGTATGTAGTGCCTAAATTTGTACTTAATTTAAGAAAAACCCAGGTGTATATGTCGGGATTTGAACCTACGACCTACCGCGTCGTTTCACATGGATAAGGGTCCCTTATCAAAATTTATAAAAATGGAACAAAAATTATAAAAGAAATAGGCTATATAGTTTTCGGGATTAATTGTACCATGTGGTTCCAACTGCGTTTCCCACAGGAACTGATTATATTTTCGGGATGAAAAGCAGCCTATGTGCTAGTCCGGACTGTTACTCAGTAGCGTTCATTCCATAGATGCAAGCACTGCATGCCCTGACAATAAATAAGTCTTGACTAAATTTCTTAAAGTTAAACAAAAAAAGGAACCATTTATATTAAAATCTATTCTATATTCATGCCACCTATCTTTTCTATGAAAGCAATATAATATTTACTGTCATAATATAATATTCAAATTAATTATGCTAATTCTGCCTACCTTGTCCAAATACACTATGCACGTCACTGCTGTAACTGATCTCTGTGCCAGAGTTTATCCTGATCCGTTTAACTGTCCTGATGTGATTGAGTAACAAACATAAATAAACTAAATAAATATCTATTTTACCTGTCCCCTCGAGCTCTACAACATGTTTACAGACCTCCAGACTGATTGGAAGCCTAGTTAAGTAATTATAATATAAATAAATACTTTAATAAATCCGATTAAGGCAAACAGCCGTTGTCGTAAATTACATGAATGTTTCAACGCGTCAATCAACTGACACTGATACATTCAATTCAATCCACAATTATACATGTCTAGTTTTTACACGCAAAACGACGCTCGGCCGCAGAATGCATAATATAAGATTGGTTCATTTCATTGGTTTTTCTTAACTTTTGGTCTGCTAACGTGCTGGCGATCCACCTTATGGTAAATTTTCTTTTATCCTTACTCGACACAGTGGCAGCACACCTGATGGTAAGCTTGGTGAGGTCTAAAGAATGACAACGATTATCCACAGTTAAGAAAAGCCATGGGTAATCGCAGCGATAATGCCGACCTGCATAAATATCTCTTCACGCTACGCTTTTAAATGATGATGATGATGATGGAGCGGTATAAGTCTTCCGATGTATTTTTTACGCCGTCGCATCGTATGCCATAAATCTTTGCGTTGCGACGGCGATGCGGTGCATCGTATGCACTAGCTCTTTAAGGGTGAAATAGGGGATAACATGTTCGTCGGCCTGCGCGATTCGTTTGTGTTTCTCACGGGGCCCGATTCCGCCTAAACAAGCGATATGCAGGAATATAAACAACTCGATATGTATTCGATTTATGGCAAATAACTTTATGTCTCACTTCCAATGTGTTTAGAGTGTTATAACGATGAATATGTGACATAGTATAATGTAATATCTTATCCAATATAAATTAATAAAAGGTATTCTATAATGTTCAATTTTTCAGTATTTTGACGCTGTACAACCTATATTTACATATAAATGTTTATTCCATTAAATTCCTTTTAAAAATCCAATTAAAAGTCCTATGAACTTCAACAAGGAAAGCGTTACAATGTTTGGGTGACGCGGCGACAGACGTGTTAAAAGGTTTTTTGAAAATCCTTAAATTTTTAGCGTAAATATCATGTGGACGAAGCCAGGCCGGTGTCGCTCGTAGTCTATAAGAATGTGGCTCGAATTTTAATTAAAACCAAATAAGTTCTCAAAGGATTCCGATTTAATTAATGAAAGGATCTTCTTTGTGAATAATAATTAGCTAGCTTATTAAACATTCTATCGTAAATAATTGTTTTGAATATATTTACATAGTAAATTCTGCCTGTATATCAATTTATTTATCTATCTTTTATTTTTTTAAACAGTGGTAAATTGTACCTTTAATAAAAACTGAAGACAAACTGAACTGAACTGGAGACGGTATCTTTTTCATGAGATGAGCAAACTTTCCAGATGCAATATGTCCAGAACGCAATCTGTGTAATAAAATAACCCGAGATCTCTTCAGCGTCACATCGCAGAACCAGGGGCTCCGAGGAGGCTGACTTTGTATAATTTTGTACCAAATACCAAATATTATATTTAACACTAAACATACCATAACGGGTCAAATGACCTATTTTGAACTTTTGCATTGAAAATACAAGTATCACCTTTATGTGTCTGTACATTTGACTACATGACTTTTTCAAACTAATTAACCTACAGTTAATTTAGTTTTTTTTATTTTGTTTGTTTTGTTTGAGTAATAGTTGTCGTATACTGTTACCTACCACAACGGGTCATTTGACCCAGAGAGGATTCTTTTGTTTTATAAACTTATTGAGCCATATTGCTTATCGTTTTAGTTGCACATTTCTGCAGGGAAAAACAGACTGTTACGTAAAGTAGTTCGATCAAAATAACTGAGAATAATTTCAAGAAAATATCAACGTTCAATATTTGGACGTAGCTTTTTAGTGTTTGAAAAGGTAACAAAAAAATACAGGTCACTCTTTACCCAGAAAAATGATGAAGCAAACAAGACAGTACAAATTCTTAGAAGATATAAATAATATTGGCGAAGAGTATTCGGAAATTGGTGAAGAGGAATTTTCTGAAAATAAGATACATAGGTTCCAAATGAAAATGACTTTGACTGTACATATATTGACGATGAAAAGGAAAATATTGTGAATACATGTTGTGGACGAAAAGGAATATTATTACTCTCAAGTTGTGAAGAAAGTGAAGTGGATTTAAATAAACAACATGTTGCGAATGATCAATCTGTTTGGGAAGAAATACAAGTCGAAGTCAAGTTTGGAAGTCGAAGCTGCTCGCGTCCGTAGGCTTTACCCTAGTTTCCCTACACGTGACTCCTGGGTGGTGCTAAACGAGCAGCAGCGAGGTGGCAGGGCGTCGGTGCTCGTCTGGGTCGCGACTACAGTACATGGGTGTAAAGCTCGTCATAGCGACCAGTTTCGGCTTGTCGCGTTTCGGGATCAGCTTGTGCATATCCAGTAACTCATATACCTAGAGACCTTCAGTCGTGGTACATGAGGGCCGACATGACGATGTAGACTATTAATGGATTTTCATCCTTTGATAGTCGCTTTCATTTTTGGACTACACTGTACTTACCATCAGGTACTCTGTAGTCGAGCTAGTGTAAAAAAAAGTTCAGTATATTTAGTGCGTCTGTATTTGCATAGTGGAGCTATAGTGGCGTATGTCGGAGGAATATAGCCTATCTCAAAGTTATGCCGGAGAGTGGTAAACAGTTCTAGTTATAATCTTTAATACTGCCACGGATAAGTGTGGTTGGAGTTCATATTAAAATTCTATAAATTACACAGATCTGCAAGGTTTAATTGTTGGCAAAGTAACGGTCATTTACAAAGTTTTTTTTTTTTGCATAGAATCCGAATGTGGCGTCAGAATTGCTCCACACGTCAGGTTTTTAAAATGTTTTAACCTGAAAGTTAGAAAAAAGCAGTTGTTTATTATGTTAGCAGTAACATTGTGAATAAAATTTTTTAACGAGTTAGCAAGTTTAAAGTACTACTCTTACGCTTCAAAATCCTTATTTTATATTTGGAAAATCTTTTCTTTCCTCTGAGATATCGGCTATTGGAGTTTATGTTATGTTGATTTTGTCAAATACCGTTTTTTGAAAGAAAGAAAAGAAAGAAAGAAAATGTTTATTGATACAAAGGAAACAACACACAACAAACATATATATATAAAAACAACAATGAAGGAATAATACATAACATCCCATCATGTATCCTGTGTGCTGCTACCCATCTCAAAGAGCACTCGGCTCAGAGTATGCTGGGCGACGCTGTACGCGTCATCCAGCGCTGATTGTCAGCCAATGCTCAGGGGAACCGATTGCGCGGACGTCACGGTGCTATTTCAGTATTAAATCCCTTCCCTGCAATAAAAAACTTTTGCACTTTTAGGTTAAGATATTTTGAATACCCGACGTAATAGAGCAATTCTGACGCCGGATTCGGATCCTACACAAAAAATTTCTTCTAAAATGATCCTCAGTTGGTCAACAATAATCTCAACCCATTTTTTTTTGGAGATCTGTGTTTTATCGAAAGGTTCTAATTATAATAGTTGGTGTTGATGTTAAACGTAGAAGCAGAATGACAAATAAAAGATACGTAACTCATTATGTTTTGGAAATTGACTGCACTGATTTTCTCAAAATAAAAAAACGAACCAGACCAAAGTGAAATCTAGTGATTTTGGTTCAGTAATTGCGAACTGGATTACAACTTTTTCTCAGCATTAACTAGTGAGTTAATTAGTAAGGTTGTTAACTCGGTGATTATAATGAAAACGTTATTTTTAAATAATGAATCCGAACCAATAAACGTAAATGTAACAGAAGCATAACTAAAGTTAGAATATGCAATGCAATACATTTAAACATTTTCGCGTTTTGTATTCTTTTTAAATATTTTAATGGGTCTTACCCGCGAATTAATTTACTTTAAATTATGGCTCGACGTAGCGATCTGATTACGTAGGCCATAGTCACGAACGGGCTGGAACGTCGCAGAGTTTACGTCAGAGGCGGGAAGTTATAATACATCCGTAACCCGATTTTGTTTTTGTTAATTAGAATAATCACGACACGCAATGCTTAAAGTATAAGCATTTGTACATAATTATATTCTCTAGCAGTGGCGTTCATCTCATACAAGCAATAAATCAATGCTTACCCTACGCTCTTCGAGCATCTAATTCTGACATGAATGAATCAATCAATAATAGATAAATTCACCATAGTGATTGTGATGGAAATACGTGATTATCGAAATTAATGAAATATAACGTGTTTTCACAGTCCTCTAATTAGTCAGTGCTCGTAGACTTGTTGGCGACGACTCTTTGTCAAAAATTAAAATGCAAAGCATCGAACATCGACGTAGAGTTGCCTGCCTCGCGGTCTTTTACCGGTTGCACGGTGGAGAGTGTTCTCAGGAACTACATTCTTTGATTCCACCAGCCCCATTCCACCACAAAACCACAAGACATCGTGTCGGATACCATCCGTATGTGGTGGATGTTCCTTATATCCGCACGAGAAGATTCGCTTCTACATTCATCATGCGAACAGCTAAGGAGTGGAATATGCTACCAGCGGCCATATTTCCGCGATCTTATGACCTGGGAGTCTTTAAAAGAAGAGTGAATAGGCATTTGTTAGGCGGACGCGGTTCATTATCGGACTCATCTTCACCTTCCACCAGGTGTGATTTAGGTCAAGCGTTCGCCTATAAGTTATAAAAAAAAAAATAAAGATTAATAGAAGAGTCGAAATAATGTTTCTTACTGATTGCTTGCCTTGTGTGAAAACGATATGCACGTCACTGTTCTCTAGTATAACAAGATAATGCTTTTGTAAGCATCTGTGGGATGTATGAGGCTACTTTAGAGAAATAATGATATTTTTTAATAAGTCGGTCGCGGCTGGATGTTTAGTGCAATTATAAATTCGGTACGTGAAAGTCCTTTCAGATTTGTAATTAGTCGAGTTGTTTATGAAATTATCTTTCACATACTCTCACTTAAACTATAACAACTAATAAAGTATAATTGAAAAGCGGAAATGCGTTTCTGTTTATGACCGCTGGCTCAACATTAATTCAGATCAAATCAACATTCATAACAATTTCAAATAGTAGTAAGTGATTATCGCGAATTAGAGTACATATTTTTTTTAACGTATTTTCATTGTTTTTTAGTACACTGGTTTGACAAAGTCACTACAGTGCACCTGATTATAAGTACAGTGTAATCCAAAAACGAAAGCGACTATCAAAGGATGAAAATCTATTGAGTCTGTCATCATGTCGGCCCACATATACCGCGTCTGAAGGTCTCTAGGTATATGAGTTACTGGATATACACAAGCTGAGCCCGAAAGCGATAGGCCAAAGCGAGTGGCTGTGACGGTGTTTACACACGTGTGCTGTGGTCATGACCCAATTCGGACAAACCCTGCACAAAAAATTAAATTGTGTTTTTAAGTTTTCGTATCGGCTTCCCTATTGGACATTCACCACACGGCACTGATCATAGTGAAGGCAGCGAGTGGTATCTAGTTTAGATCGATATAATTTATTCAGTAATAAATCATTCGCATTTACTACAGAGAATCGCATGCGTTGGACCGCTGCACAGGTAGTTCAGTAGGGCAACTTTTCTCATTGCCTTTTTTACTAATGGGATTAATTATTTTAGAGTTTTATTTAAGCAAACAAATAAATTGTGCCAAATAACAGTACAAAACTAAAATGCAGACAATGTAATAATAATAATTTTATTGGATCAAAAATTTTACATTGTATAATTTAATTTACTTTGATGCCTGCACTAGTCGTGAGACTGTATCGTAGACTTCAGCGCCCACCATTACAGAGAATACAAATGATTACAAAAATATATAAAAATAAAAATATACAGATATGTTGTGTATAGGTGTGTTATGTGTAGAAAAGGGTGAGTAAATAGTGTTGTGTGTGAGTGCAGATTATATATAAGCATTTAAAAGATTTTCAGTTTGTAAATAATCGAGCTGCAACAAGTAATCCTTGACTTTGATTTTAAGTTCATAAAGGGAAAGGGGATAGATATTGAGAATTACATTTAGTTTGTTGTAAAATCGAGCGCTTAAAATTTTGAAGTGTCTAGAGGCGACCGAGGTGCGGTGAAATTCAGTTTTACAGACAGTAAGCCCTAGACGTATATTTAGAATGCCTAAATCCAAAGATTGAGTGTCATGCCTAAAAACAATAGTTTGGAGCACAAAGAGCTGTCTCACAGTCATGATTTTAGTCTCATTATACAGTAGTGTTGTTGGGTATAAGAACGTAACGTAACGTAATGTAACTACAAACTGAAATATCTACATTTAAATTATACAATATTTTAATTACATTTAAACTATTAGAGACCAAAATAATAAGGTTTCATTTTATAATAGTCAGCAGAGAAACAGCGTGGCTAAATTTACAAGAATAATAATCTATCGTCACGCGATATCCCTTTCTGGGTAAGCAGGAATACATTAGTGACAGTATCCACTCTGCGTTTATATGTCGTGACCAACGTCAGTGAGTTTAGTGCTCAGTTGTGCAGCTGATCGCCGATCTCAGAACACCTGACATTTCTACTAGATGCCATGCGGGTTTCCTCACGAGGTTTTCCTTCACCGATAAGCACGTGGGGCATAACTCCGTACTTAATCAGGAAAAACCTAGATGTACGTGCTGAGATATGAATCTAGAACAATTCGCGTCACTGCGCATGGTTAATGGTCCCTAATTGAATAGACCACCACAGCCAATATATTACACTATTAAGCCATAAATATACAAGAAAATAATGTAAAATATTAGGTCCTTACATATGAAATTGGCGTTTTGTATGGGAGGAACAAAAAGTCGAATATTTTTTAATATAATATATTTAATTAATCAAAGTATGAACCATTATTTTCTATGCACTTTTGCCATCTCATAGGTAGTTCATTGATCCCTTTACTAAAAAAACCAGTCGGACGGGAATCAATAAAATCTTTGAAGGCGATTTGGACTGCCCCATCGGAGTTGAATTTTTTCCCTTGCAAGAAGTTATCCAAATTTCGAAAAAAATGGTAATTTGTTGGAGTAAGGTCCGGGGAGTACGGAGGATGTCTTAGACTTTCCAATTGAAGCTCTTCTAATTTAGTAGCCGTCTGTTGCGCAGTGTGTGGTCTAGCGTTGTCGTGAAACAGCAGTGGCGTGGAGCGATTGACCAGCCTAGGTTGTTTAGCCGCTAGCTTTTCCATCATGGTTTGCAATTGCTGACAATAGACATCAGCCGTAATAGTCTGGCCAGATTTGAGAAAACTGTAATGAACAATACCGGCACTAGTCCACCAAACGCTTACAAGTAACTTTTTTGGGGTTAATTTTCGCTTGGGGCAGGATTTGGCTGGTTGGCCAGGATCCAACCATTGCGCTGAGCGCTTCCGATTATCGTAAAGAACCCATTTTTCATCACAGGTAATGATTCGGTTTAAAATACCTTCATTATTGTGCCGGTTTAGTAATGTAACGCAGCAGTCGACGCGCGTTTGCCGGTTTGCTTCAGTCAATTCGTGAGGTACCCACCTTTCAAGCTTTTTAATCTTCCCAATTTGCTTCAAGTGAATTAAAACAGTTTTATCACTAACATCGCAGCCTGCAGCTAACTCGGACGTGGTTTGCGATGGATCCGCTTCCAAAATAGCCTTCAACTCTTCATTATCAACTTAAGTCTCAGGCCGTCCACGGGGCTTGTTCTGCAGGTCGAAATTTCCAGAACGAAAACGTTGGAACCAAAAACGAACTGTGTTTTCTTTTGCAACACGACCGCCATACACATCATTCACCCTTCGAGTTGTTTCCGCAGCACTAGTGCCACGGCGGAACTCGTACTCGTAAATAATGCGATATTTTAAGTTTTCCATTTTGTAAAATGAGTGACGCAAACAGAAAAAAACAGAAGAAAACAACAAATGAATTACGATCGTCGAAGCACAAATACATGAGTCTATAGCTGTACAAATTTGAATTTGGAATTCCTTACCAAAGAGGAGAAATTTGTGATTAAAGTGGCCAGTACGAAAAACGCCAATTTCATATGTAAGGACCTAATATATTTTATTTAGAAGCGTATCATATATTAGGTTTTTTCAACGCCAACGTATCAGGAAATAAATAAAATACCGATATTTACTATACCTTTTTTTGTTAACCTGGTGTAAATCCCTTCGGACCGTCAGTGGAGTGGTGAGGGCCACTCCCCCGGTGTGTCGCACTTGCACCGACTAAATCCACCGGGGTGCCAGCACTGCCTACTCTTCACCTTCGCAGGGCTTAGGAATCCAGATACTTCCGATATGTTTTCTATACCTACTAAACACCGTGTCGGATACCATCCGTATTTGGTAGACATTCCTTACATCTGCACAAAGAGATTCTCCTCTACGGTCATGCGAACGGCTAAGGAGTGGAATATGCTTCCAGCAACCATATTTCCACGTTCTTATGACTAGGGAGACTTTAAGAGAAGAGTGAATTAGATAGATGGGGTATATCGTAGGACTCAGGTTCACTTTCCACCAGCTATGATTGTGTTTAAGTAAACGCCTGTAAATTATTTAAAAAAAACCATCAGGCGTGCAGTAGCAGTAAGCCTCGCAAGCTCCTTAGCTCTTCCTATATATGATTTTTTTAAATTTTGGATATAGTGAATACACCGCCCTGGATGCAAAATACAGTGTAATCAAGAACGGCAGCTGCCGTTAAGTGATGAGAATCTGTTGATTCGTCGTCGCGCATCCTAATACGACCATCCAAATACAACGACCGAAGGCCTCTAGGTAGATGAACAAGTGATTCCGAAACGCGACGGGCCGGCCGTGCCGAATCAGTTTATATTAGCGTTGTACTGTCTCTCCTCATACAGTGTTTTAATGTGTTTATTTGTAATATCGGTAGCAAAACCGCATATAGTTTTTTATAATGATAGAAATCATCAATTGATCATTAAAATGGCTTTAAAATATTCCAGTATACATAACGATTTGATTCTATTCTTCAGCGGTTTTGTGGTTCGGGTAAATCAAGGGTTTTCAGTCGATTAATTTATTTTAATGGGTATCGGCTCCCTCAGTCGCATGCCGGTTGGATTAATGATCTGCGAAAAACGGACGGATGCGTTCGCGAGATTAGCGGCGCTCCCTGGGAGATGTATAAATATCGTCGTCAAGTTGTGGGTATATTTTATAAAAAAATATCTATAGTACAATGATTTCCTTGTTTGTTGCAGGTGGTTCCGATAGCAATAAGGGGAAAAGCAAAAAGTGGCGGAAGATCCTGCAATTTCCACACATATCACAATGTATAGATATAAAAACAAAAATAGGTGAGTGCATCACATAGTACTACCCACTAAACGTGTGGGATTCTACTCATAAATAGGTAAAATGTTATCAGATTGACAAATACCCATACATTTTGCCCATTTATGTTTTAAACATTAATGAATTCTCAATTGCATATAACTTTTTGCCTCGCTAATGTTCAGAAGGTTCATGATTACAGATTAAAGAAATTACAATTATGATTTATGACCAGTGGTCGTGGGTGTGTTGGTAGAAAGACACGGATTTTGGCGTTTTACTTTTTATTTGCACTTTAAGGCACACCGAACTGCGACGCACACGCACATACTCGAGCCTTGGGTCTCGGTAGTCGACTGCTTTAGCTAGAGCAACACTTGCGCGCGTGCACACCTTACCCCGCGCGTCCCGTAACACACTAACGACCTTTAGGGCGTTTAACACAAACACGTATCGGGTGGCGTCTACATGCTATAGATTATATTTTACCTGCCTAGGATTCCACATTTATATGAAGGATATTTTCTATATCGGCACTATAGACAAGATCAACATGATTCGCTTCTTGTTTTTTTTTTCTTTCGTATCTGTGACTAACATAATTTAAATGCTATGGCTCAATTTGTATGCAGCCATCTCAATAACCGTATCGGATCCTACAATCAAATTTTATAAAAGTAGCCGGCAGTTTATGAGGGGCACGAGAGTTAATATGACAAAAGATTGAGTTAATGATTTGTTTATTCGTAATGCGAATGATGTAGGAGTGAAATATGGTCCTCGCGTATGTTATTCGAAGTTCTTATGATTTAGGGAGTCTCATTATAAATAATTTAAAAAGTCTTATACGCTAATTATGTTCCTTTTAATTATGGCCCGACGTTTCGAGCTGGTTACACAGGTCAAGGTTACTTGAGTTATTTGAGTGTATTTAAAAGGAAAGTGAATAGAAATTCGATGAACGAACGCGGTCCCTCAGTATCAACTTCACCTACCCACCGGGTGTGTTTAAGGTCATGCAAAATATAAAAAAAAGGTATTTATTATTTTATGTAATGATCTCGTGCTCACATCTGTTACTATATCGATATAAAAAAATTACTGATGCCACCAAAAAACCCGAAAGTTTGGGAATACCGCGTGACGTCAGAATTAGCCTTAAATATTTATTATTTACTCTAAAACTCTTAGCTTAGGGTGTTAATGCACAGTATCCGATTCAAATCCGTGAAAATACGTTCTGAAGTAAACGTAGAATGCCGTGTATGGTAGCATACGCACTCCATTCAGCATTTAATTTCTATCCGTCATCCGTTATTTTCTGATTCTAATTAGAATATTGACGGATTGATGAATACGTTCGAACTGAATCTGAGATTACATCCATGATGCGGGGCGGAATGTGGGGGTAGGGGGAATTGTCACGTGACTCCACGCGGTGTCCATATTAAATTAAAGACTTTTTAATATATTTCTATGTATAATATATTTAAGTACATTCATTTATATAGCTTTTTTTTGTAGTTCCTGTATTGCGTGTTTTCCTAGATCTATATTTTAACGAATTAAAAGCGGGAACATTGCGTAAACGCGTAGTGGGTCATGTCTCGTTGGATCCCGATGATCAAATTACTGCGGCCTTAATAACCACCGTTCCGAAAAACAGTGACGTACACACAAGCACTGGATTCATTCCACGATGCCGGCGGCGCCGAAGAAGTATACTTCAGTCAAATGTTGCTAACCGGTGCGATCACGTTCTGAGTATAATGTATTAAATGAAAGACGGACTATCGCAGACTGGTTATTTATTGGTCAATCATATGCACCCCGTTGATGGCGGGTGGTTACATAAAAACATATTTGTTAATACCTTTTTTTTTTCTTTTTTTTTACTTGGGGAAAATCCTCATAGGACCGTCTCAGCCGCACAGGGGGGTTGCGCGACCGAGGTGTGTCGGACTTGTACCGACTAAAAACCCCAAGGTGACTACTTCTGCGCATTGGCGGGGACTGCGGGTCCTGTAATCAATTCGCCGCACCCCCGTCGCGCCGTGCCCGATGGGCACAAACTCGGGGGAAGATGATACTCTCCCCGACACTGCTCGCTGTATTTAGGCAGAGCACGCCACAATGCCCTGCCAACTTCTCCAGGGCCGCTAAACCAGTTGCTCAGGGCCCCACCCTGAGCAGCCACGACCCCAAAGACATCAGCCAACTGGTCGTGGATCGACCGGTCGGCTGGGACTGATCTGCCAGGGCGGTTATTTGTTAATACCTACAATATAGCAGACTGAGGCGCAGTTTCACTCCGACGCAGCCTTGAGTTTGTTGTGCCGTTTCTTCTCAAGGTAGTCGCTTCCAAAACGCTAGTAGATCACCGTTAGGTTCGTTTCCTGGCCGGCCGCCCGAGTCGAGGTCCGTACACACGAGGGTGCCCTCGCGTTGCCACCCAGCCCATAGTTCGCTGGCTGAGCTCATAAGTGCTCGCGTTCTTCGCAAGGCCAAGTTGTACAGACCTTTCCCGGCCAACAGCATTTTTCGTCCTGCCATTAAAAAAAGCGTAGTGCGTTGTTATTTACTACAAAACTCGTGGCTTGTTGTTAGAGTTTGCTGTCAGATCCAGATGTAACTTTATTACGAGGGAGATATAAAAAAGTTTTGTGTGGTACAATGTAAAGGATCGTAAAACAAATAGTATCGCTTTCATAAATAGTAAGGGGGAAAATGTAACAGAAGCCGCGGGACCAGCCAAAGAACTTATTATGAAAAATGAAACATTGTACCACGTATTTTATTATTCAGGAAAAAAATGTTGTTTATATAGAGCAGGAACTAGGGCGCTGCTGACAACGTAAGGCTGGTTATATACTGCGCGTGTTGCGGATTTGTTTTTTAGATGTACGTTTAGCTATTTCTGTATTTTAGTTTTCGCGCTGGTATGAGTAATCATGCCAAGATAGAATAAAAGAAAATTTCCTCGCAAGTCCGTTTACCGGTTAATAGAATTATTAAGCAACTTATAACTATCATAATGCATAGATGCGTCCTGTCGCGTTTCGGGATCAGTTTGTTGTATGTACCTGGAGACTTTCCGTCGTGGTATATGTGAGCTGATATAGCGATGGCGACTGTCAAGGGATTTTCGTCCCTCAGTGGTCGTTGACGTTTTTGGACCACATTATACAGTCCATCAGGTCTAATGTAGTAAATTTGTTGAAGAGTAAAAAAAAAATAGCGAATGCCGTTCAAAATAGACACAGCACACAGGATGCATGATGTGATGTTATGTATTATTCTTTCATTGTTGTTTTTATATAAATATGTTTGTTGTGTTTTGTTTCCTTTGCCTAAATAAACTTTTTCTTTCTTTTTTTCTTTCAAATCGTTGGGAATGGGTAGAAAATGTAATAAGCTTTTTATACATAAAATAAATCTTACTGATTTTTAGGTATTTTTTTTTTGGGAATATTGAATTGAATCTTTCATTGTGGTTTCCAAGTACACCGTAGTACCAAGTAAGACCGTGGATCTTGCTTCAGTCAAACCTTCAATTCGCACACTTATCGTTAATAAAAGAATGCAAAATATAGTAAACCATAATTTTGTATGTTATACAGGGTTATAGGTAACTAACGCACAGCCTCTTAAGGGTGGCTTTGATTTATCAAGACAGACAACTTTTGTTGTACGACTTTTTCTAATTCAATTACTTTTTTTCCCATACAAAAAAAATAAAAATCAGATTTGCAGTTCTGAACTTTTTAACTCTTCGTAAGGCGACGATCGCGCCACGCCGACATAGGCGACCGAAGACAGACTTACGTAGTGCGCGGCGTCTTGTGTCGCTACTAACGAAGAAAGGGGTCTGAGGCGCGGTGAGCGGGCGTGGCGACATGTGCTTGACTACTGTGTAACACGGGTCATGTCAGTCGCAAATTTGCTTGCGTGTGCGCCGACGTGTTAGTTGTCCCAGTGACGCGTTCGTTTCATAAATCACAATGTCAAATCGATACACTAACATTGAATATACCGAAATGGCGCGTGTTTATGCTCGGTGCGGTGACAATCTGTCTGAAGCTTGCCGTGAGTCCGCGAGACTATTTCCGAATGTGTTGACACCGAGTAAATAGATTTGTGAGTATTTTTGTAAATAGTTTAATTATTGTAAATAGAGTGATTCCGCTTTTTAAATACGCCTACATTAAAAAATAGTTTGCAATTATCTATCTTCAAACAGACCGCGCGCCTCTTTTGGTGCGATGAATTGCTTGATTACGTATCAATGTTCGTGTTTTTCTATTTACTTTTTTATTTTTTAGTGTAGCCAGTCCTAAGCCTGGATAAGTATGAAGGGATTGTGGATTCAGTGTATAAATATGTACAGATTGTACAACCTTTGAAACATTAACTTACGTAGAGGCCTTTACCTTGTTCATTTTACGATGTTCCCTATGGCAGACAAATAATAGGTCGGTTTTGTTTGTGAAACAATTATTTAATGTTTTATTTTGATTCTAGTTTGTTTTAATAGTGTATTAGTACGTCAATCAATAAACATTTATTTTCACTATTTAACTAAATATGGAAATTTACGTTGAAATAATTGTTATAAGCGAGTTTGTAAAATAAACAAGGTATAGGGTTAATAAACTTTCTGCTACACGATCCTTAACGCTGCGTAGCAACGTAACTTTGCGCACGACTGTATAGCACCAGCTGATTGGATACCTACGCCAGATCGAATGAAAGTTGGAATATAGAGCTAACGATGACTAGATATTCACACTAAAACTAAAAAAAAAAAAATCTAACGATGTATTAGGTTTTGGCAAAAGTCGTACAACAAAAGTTGTCAGTCTTGATAAATCAAAGCCACCCTTAAGAGGCCGTGCGTTAGTTACCTATAACCCTGTATATAAAAGGATCATCTAGTACAAAATCCTCCGCTAAAAGAGAAGTAACATATTGTCGTAAGTCGTAAAATTAAAATAAGGATACTTCGACGAGTTAACTCGCTGCAAGTCGATGAAATATCTTGTTGTTCAATTTAAGAACATCTTAATGACTGCATTATTAGTGGGTGCTTGTGTTCTTTTTATATTTCCCAATTCTATGGTTGTCAGTTATCTTCCCTCGAGTTCGTAACTGATGGGCATATAGTTGTTACCTTGGGGTTTTTAGCTGGTACATGTCAGCTATAACCACCCCATGTGCGGCCAAGACGATCCATAGAGGATTTTATCCAACTAAAAAATGCGATCAGTTTTATAACAGCTTATTTGAGGTGTCTAGTTTCAAAACCCGCTAAAACGATTTTTCGTACAAAATTACTTAATAGTTGTAATACTACTTAGAAATGTTTTTATCAAAACAAACATTATTATGAATTTTTCTTTTTTTCTTTTTTACTCTAGAATATTAATTTAAATACCTTATAAGAATGTGATTGTAAAGTCAAAGATTAATTATAAGTTTTTATAAATAATTGCGATTTGAAAAAAATATGTTATAGCGGGTTTTGAAATTAGACGCCTCATTTATCCGTATAATTCTGTTTAAAACCCTCTTAATGTGCGCGCGGCCTAATCTCGCTCACAGTCGATAAGTCCACTCATATGCCCTCGACATTGGACGTGATAAACATCGCGATCTGCGATTCTTGACGGCAATTTTCCGCCCCCCCGACCAGTCGACATGAATTCTTCATTAAGTCAATTTAGTCCGATCCTTCCTTCCTCCGCCGACGCGTCGTGACCGAGATCAATTTACGCTGGATATATTTTATTGTCGTTCTTTAAGAATTTGTTGGCAAGCAGACTTTCGTCTGATTTACGATTCTATCTTATTTGATGACCTTTATGACTCGTTACGTTAATGTGCACATTTATTTGTATATCCTATTTATTTCTAATGAATGCTGTATTAATATTTATGATGTTTTTATTTAGATTAATGCCATAAATATTGTTAAATGTTCACACTTGTCAGGAACATTATTCACGATAATTGTAATAAGTGATCGATAAATCTTCCAGGAGATTAGTACCAGTGACTAATAATATAAATGCGGCGTTAATTTTGTACCGGTTCATTAGATTTAATTTTAGGCCGTGCATTTAAATATTCTCCTTCGAGTGTTTTTTTATCCAAGCGAACCGGCTTGGGTACGGTTTGCTTATTTTTTTTGTACCAAACATACACGTGTATATATGATTATATCTATGTAATGCAGTAATATAGATCAGCTTTTTCCAAAGCGGACCTTTCCATGATTTTTTTGATAGCCCGGGCGAAATCCTTCAGGGACAATTGGGGCGCTATGAAGACGGCGACCTGCTGTGTCAGACTCCTACTGACTATCACCCCTAAGTGTTCCTCCGCGAATCTCTTTAAAAAATTATTTGTAGTACTGTTATATATCCACTTAATTATTAAATCCGTCAATTTTAAAGTAAGCGCTATAAAGAAAAATCTGTAGTCTTCCAAAAAGTTGTTTTTTGGCTACTTCGGCACGTATTTATAATATATGAAATGAAATGTATTTGTTTCGCCACAAACTAACATAAAACTAGAAATTTAACAGAACATTAACAGAAACAACATAAAGAAACAAAAGAAAAATACAAAAACATATAAACATGGCGAAAATGGGACCTTCATCAACTTAACAGAGGAACATGCATATTAATTATATCTAAATTTAATCTTTGATCGAAATAAAGCGTGTTTGTTAATGTGGATTCAATTACCGCGGCCCTTGCGACCGCCGATCCTATCAACAACGAGGTACACACAAGCACTCGTCACATTGCGAGACACCGGCGTCGCCGACGACGACGATTAAGGATAGGTCCGTCAACTGTCGTTTAAATAACGCAGTTTCACTTCGATGCAACCTTGAGTTTCTTTCGGCGTTTCTTCACAAGGCAGTCGCTTCCGAAACGCCGGTAGATCACCGTTAGGTTCGTTTTTCAACTGGCCGGCCGCCCAAGTCGAGGTCCGTACCCACAGCGGTGCCCTTGCGTAGCCGCGCAACCCATAAATTTCGCTGGCTGAGCGCCCTCTGCGTTCGCCCACCAAGCCCGGTTTTGTTGTGAAGGTTTTTCCCAGGCCACCAACGTTGGACATGCCGAAAAAAAAATGTTAATGTGAGTAAATAATGATTACAACAATTCTATTAGTTCCCATGACAAAGTGTTGAAAACTATCAGTTTTAACAGAATATATATTGATTAATAAAGATTGTATATGAAAAACCTACTTTTAATGTGCTACTGTATTACACTAAGCCGTGCGGTGACACCACAGTGGTGACGTGCGGAAACTGTCGGTCTTGGAAATGAAAGTGAAAGTAGGGGAACAGGCTTGAGAACCTATGAGAACTAACGATGAGATTAGTTAAACTTAACAATGTGTAATCTCCCGACAATGTCGAGAACGGCCGGCGACATGTCAAGTGACCAAAATTAACGCTGCCGGCGTCAACGCAGAAAAATGCAGAGCTACGTACCGGAATACGAACCAGAGATGAGCAAAATGTAATCTGATTAATGATGAACGATTACAAAATGTAGTCGTAATTTTAATTTTCTTGCTCTGTAATCATGATTAAATCCGTTTAAAACATTAAGAAATCATAAATGTGTATACAATCTGGGATTTTGTAGTGTTTAAAACATAAATGAGCAAAATGCAGTCATATTAATGGTAAAAAACGTAAAATGTAATCGTTAGTCATTTTCATTAACCCTTAACTTGGTAGAATGTTCTTTCTTTCAGTGTCAAAATAATATTCATACCGTTTAACCCTTATGTTCCAAGGATGTCTAATAGAAACTAACCGTGCGTTCAAAAACTGAGAAATTACCTAAATATTAATATAAAAATATTAAATTTGCGCTAAAACTATAAAGCAATAGGTTTTGTAAATTCTGATGTATCTCCACAGATATACTATCAAGAAAAGGGTTAATCAGAATACATTTTGCCCATTTATGATACGAACATAGGATCGCTCGCATTGCTACGAATAGATACTGGCCTCATATCACTAAGCCACCTTTTAATGATCATTTAGATTTAATTTTGAATAACAAAATGTGTTTTGTTCTTAAAGTGTCGATCATTAGCGCTTTTACCTTACTGATTACAAATGGGTTTGATTTGAATAATTTAATTATTTATCACGTTATAGTTAAATGTAATCGGCTGACCCGCAGCGCGAGCGATTGCTGCTCCGTCACGGTGATAACACTGTTCTGATAAACACAAGTACTTACAACATTGTTTCGATGTAGTTATTGTGCGTATGAAATAAATACCAATAGTAGGGCGCGTAAACATCGTAAAAATACGTTCCAATGAGAATAAAGGCTAAATTGTGGAACGATTGTTCGAACTGGGTCATTACCTCAGTACACAAGTGTAAAGCCCGTTATAGTGACTTGCTATGAACTGTTCCATCAGGACGAGTATATATATAAATATACAAAATCTATAATAGATTAATACACAATATAGATTGAAGTACATTTATTTATATATTTATCTATATAATTATTTTTGTTGTTTCCAAAAGCGTGGTTCTATTTTTATATTTTCTCGTATTTGTATCAGACAAAGTCCGTAACTGTCCGTAGTCTTTACGGAATGAATATCGAAGGTTAGGAAACAGTTTTTAAATTAATTTACTAATGCAACGGCCGCAGAAGTACGCCCCTACTCGTTGGCAAAGAAGGGTGCGCAGGGCTGTCGCGTAAAGAATCCAATTTATTTTTTATTACCAAAATTACACGCCGGAGGAATTAAATTTGCTGCTATCGTCTTTTTTGTAAGGAGGTCTCGGTGTATCATAGCTTTTACGGTGAACGTAATTTAGGCTTTCTGCTTTAAATTGAGCTAGATTTTTAGATCCGAAGATGAAGATAAAGAGAGCGAAAGGCCGTCTCAGCAGCTTATATTAAGATAGATCTGTACCCTTCTGTGAACTAAAGTGAAATGATGCTGCTAAGATCGCACAGCAAGCAATTAATTGCTATATAACGATGCTTCGTTAGTGATTAAATTATCTTTAGTTAAGGGTGATTCTTATTTCATAGAGCTTTAGAACATGAATAAATATCTCAAAGAATTTAATCTTAGATAGTACTTCAAAGATACCTCGGGGTAAAGTTTGTAAACCAATCTAAGATATAATTTCTACAAAAAATCTTTTTGGATAAGTAAAAAATATCCACATAAAATCTTTTATAAAACAATATTATTTTTAGCTCAAAAAATTGTTAAACAAGGAGGTAAATTAAATGTCCCCTGCCCCTTCTTCCACACATTGACTGCACGCGGTGATGGTTTGTACCCTCATGTGGTTGACATTCCAGCTGCTCGCACGAGGCGGTCCGCTTCGTTTTCTTTTTCTGCGAACAACCAAGGTGTCGAATTCGCGTTCAGCGTCTGTTTTTCCAATATCTTACGACATGGGCATCTTCATCATCCGCCTCATCATTACTTTCACATGAAATTGAGGTCAAGCGCAAACCTGTCCGTAATAATAAAAAAAAGGTTGACGAATAAGACATCGTCAGGGTTTTACACGTGACAATTGATGGATAGATGCCCTTTATGGCCAGATCATCTAGAGACCACTAGTCATTGAAATATACTCTATACAATAAGTACAAGTCTTCCTTTTTGAGCATTTTTACATTTGAAAATTTATTCGTTTCTTCGTTACATAAATTAACGCTTTAACTCATAAACTAAGATTTTCTCAACTTAACTTTAACTAAGAATCAGGCTGAAAATCATCCCAGTGTGGCTTCATCACGCAACACACGCTTAGCCTGCCCCTTTGCCAAATGTTCCTATTTTTTATATATCTAAATTTATAATTATTTCTGGTAAAATGTGATTATTATTATTTTATCAGATAAAAGAGATACATAAGTGCCTACCACCACGTAAGAGGAATATGGCATGACGATATATTATTATTTGTAGTCTTAAACCTGACCTTAATCCAACCTGATGAAAAGTGGTATCGAGTCTAATAAGTCCATACAATATGGAAATTAGACTTTTCCCTATGGTTTCAAAGTCAGTACCGCACAAGTTTTTAAGGTGGTAGGGCGATTTCCCGAACTGAGACGTAGCCACAGTGCACAAGTGTAGAGACCGTCGTTATGTTTCGGGATTAGTTTTTTATATACCTGGAGACCTTTCGTTATGGTATATCTAAACCGATATAGCGAAGACGACTGTTCACTCTGACGCAGCCTCGAGTTTCTTTCGGCGTTTCTTCTCAAGGTAGACGCTTTCGAAACCCTAGTAGATCACCCGTAGTTTTCGTATTTTTTGCTGGCGGTCCAAGTCGAGGTCGTACCCACAGGGGTGCCCTTGCATTGCCAGCCAACCTATTAACTCGGTGGCTGAGCACCTTCTGTGCTCGCTCCCTAAGCCTGGTTGAACTGGTTAAGCATGGTTCTAAAAAAGAAAGAAGATGATTGAAATCGGATTTTCGTCACTTGGCGGTCTTTGCCGTGCACACTGTGCTTTTTATCAGGTGCAATGTGATCATAAAAAAGGTCAAAATGTGTAGAAAACAGCTATATTAACTTATCTTGCGAATCTCAGAAAAATCTTTGAATCATTGATGGTTATAGATTTATAATAAGACAACAATAACATAATTCGTAGGACAAAAAAAAAACGACTGTAAATATATCAGAAAGATGTATTTTAAAATACAATCTTTGAACCCTTTGAGGCTTTTAAACTTGGGTTTCATATCTTATTGATGATAATACTGATTTACTTGAGTTAAAGATCCATGACTCACTTATCTGTAAAAAGATTTATTTTGTCCATGTCTAGTTTTAAGGTCACTCTAATGAAGATTGAAGTTTACTTTTGCGACAACCCTAAATGACTTTTAGCGTTTACTTTTCGTCCCCGGCTGTCGCTGGATCGAAGGCGAGTAATAGCAGCCCAACGTAAACATTCAGTCCTGTACTTGTTTTTTCTTTTTCAATATTATTTAAGGCCTTTTAACTGCCGGTTGAGTCATGCCAGCCCTATTGTGCTTATTACAATATAGAAACCTCGGAATTTCAATTATGTTAACGAAATGTGCCAACTTTACGCACTTCTGGACTTTTTAGATTAAATGTTTCGAAATTGGTTAGCAGAAAATGTATCTTATAAAATAAAATGTCTTTGAAAAAAATAGCTAATATGAATACCGGATGATAAGTAGGTATTCTCATTTTCATAATTTTCGGCATAAAAATACATTTTTCATTGTAGGCTACCTTTTTATTCACACCTTTTTTATATTTTTAATTATACTTTTTTATAAAGGTCAATATGTCAAAAAAATAAGATTCGAATTTGTGACGTTAAATGGTGTGCTTTATAGCTCTTAAGAAAAACTGTTTATATTATTAATATATACATATTAACTGCTCGAGTATCTTAATTCTCCTTCCCGTGTTGAGTGAACTCCACCTCTACATTCATGATTTATAATTTCATGAATGGATTACATTTGAGATGGATGTTCAATGTGGTCAAATTTGCGGTTCATAACATTCCGCGCATTCCCATGGAAGATCCTTTTTGCTTTTTAAAGTGTTATTTGTAAAATCAACTTATGTTTTTTTTAATTCTGACTAGAAACAGTGACTGTACTTAACCTGATGGTAAGTATGCTACGCAGTCCAGAAACACGACGCCTATCGACAGTTAAGAAAAACCCATCGGTAGTCGTAACGATCATGCAAGCCTGCACAAATATCTCGTTACGCTACGCTTAAAGAATGGTATCCCCCATGTAGGACGGTGGGAATTTAAATGCAGCAATACAAACAACACACAGGAATAAAAGAAAATACAAAACATATAAACATGGCGAAAATGGGACCTCCATCAGCTTAAAGCCACAGAGGAAGCCGGCAGCGCTGATTTTCGTGAAGGACCCCGGTCGTTCTACATCTAATTAGAAATATCTATAAGCGATAAAAAAAATACACAATAAATGGAAATAACGTCTAGCTTAAGTAATCTTAAATATAAGTGTTTATAATACACACCCACTCAAAAATAAACAATACCAAAATAAACTATTACATATAATAAATAAATCGACTACAAAATGTATTAGTGATAGATAGTATAGTAAAAATATATGTATATCTAAGAAAGAGCAACAGTATAAGTAAAAATAAATGAAATAGACTACGTGTAACGGATAGATTATTAAATAAATATCATTTTAATTCTATTTTTGTAAGTTAATTTAGATTTGGATATTCTAAGCGGTGGCGGCAAATTGTTCCAACACTTCGTAGCCTGATGACGAAAACTACCAGGAAATGTTGTCAATCGGTGTCGCGGCGTTACTAACAAGAATTCGGAACCTCTCGTCTTATAAGTATTCACGTATGAGGACCAAACCAACTTGTTGTATAAATATTTTGGTGCCTGAGTGGGTGTTTAATATCGTTATTCTGTTTTGTATATTTAGCTCCTTTAGAAGAATGATGTGAAAAAATCACTAATATTTTTTAAAACACTTTTAAACAAGGCGAAGAACAAAATTCTTTGCGATAATACGAAGATAATAATATCACAACATAATCGTAATAATTGAGAGGTCGTAACCTTCTGCGAGGCAGTTATGAAGCAGGTGAAAGCCGCCGAAAGAGTCAGAGAGAGAAAATCTTCCGTGGCTATTTGGCGGCCAAGGCACCGTCGCCGGAGGGACGCGTTCGCCCAGAGCGAGCGCGACATCCCCCCGGTGACAATAGCCGGGCAGTAGACTTGAGGGAGTCTCCTGTAAGTAAGCGTGGGCTGTTTATACCCACCCCGCCCAGAGAGGAAGCCCGAATAAGGCTGTTCGCTCCCCGGGCGACTGGATTAATTTGGTTTCCCAAGTCTGGGTGGAGTGAATAGATCCCTCTATTCACTCCACCCAGACACTTCGGGGGTTTTTAATCAGTAGGAGTCTGATATACCATGATGGTTTATGTAGGACTTTCCCCCGGGTTACCTAAAAAAAAAAAATTATAATAATCGAGCTATATTGCTTATATTATCGCTGGATTACATTACGGCTTACTGATAGTTGGATTTGAGCCCCGTGAGAAATACAAACGAATCGCGCTGGCCGACGCACGTGTTAATATACTGTACGTAGCTTGGATGTGGTCTAATTTGGTAGTCGAAGCTGCTCGCGTCCGTAGGCTTTCCCTAGTTTTCCTACACGTGACTCCTGGGTGGTGCTAAACGAGCAGCAGCGAGGTGGTAGGGCGTCGGTGCCCGTCTGGATCGCGACCACAGTGCATGGGTGTAAAGCCCGTCATAGTGACCAGTTTCGGCTTGTCGCGTTTCGGGATCATAGCTTGTGTATATCCAGTAGCTCATATACCTAGAGACCTTCAGTCGTGGTATATGTGGGCCGACATGACGATGTAGACTATCAATGGATTTTCATCCTTTGATGGTCGCTTTCGTTTTTGGACGACACAGTACTTACCATCAGGTACTCTGTAGTCACTATCTCGAGCCAGTGTAAAAAAAAAATTGTTACTACCGAACCACAATCAAAACCCTATGAAACCTTTCATTTGTCAGTGCGGTATCAACTCTAGCGTGCATGTAGATATCTAGCACTAGCTGTGTCCGCGACTTCGTCCGCGTGGAATAGTTATTTTGGGAATTTTAGTTAGTTATTTATTTTAAAATTGTAATATCTTCTAAGATGTTCATTGAAATTAAGTGATGTCAAAGACAATTTTGTTCACAATTAAATACTCTTAATCAGCAATACATTTATTTGGATAAAGATTAATATTATTACGTTGATACAGCTCTTAACAAATAATGCATTAATTTCGACCAAATTTGTTTACCATAAAAACGGTTCTAGTGACTTAATCTTAACAGATAGACATATATTGTCGGGTACATTTTTTTAGGTCATTTTAAGAGGAATAATTCTTTCTTACATATATTTTTGGTATCTTGAACCGTTTTCGCAGCGCACGGAATGAAAGCCCTCAAAAGGATGAATAATTTTCCCCGTTTTGGTCACATTTTCCATTATTTCTTCGCTCCTAATAAATGCATCGTGATGTTATATAGCCTAAAGCCTTCCCCGATAAATTATCTATTCAACACAAAAAGAATTTTTCAATTCGAACCAGTAGTTCCTGAGATTAGCGCGTTCAAACAAATAAACTTTTCAGCTTTATAATATTAGTATAGATATGAAGTGAGTTTGACAAGGCTATTGTAATAACTGGTATTGTCTTGGGAGTCGCGCTGGGTCGCCGTCACTGGCGGCGACAGCCCACTTCATGTACTCGTATACGTTATATGGTTTTATTGTATTAACTTCTATCCATGAGTTAGTAATAAGGCAATTACGCTAAGATATATAGATGCAACATTGACGTAGCTTAGGAAATAAATTCATCTGGGACATAAAACACACTATATGCAGAGATGGGCAAATTGTAATCTGATTAATGACGAATGAGTACAAAATGTAGTCGTAATTTTAATTTTCTTGCTCTGTAATCATGATTAAATCCATTTAAAACATTAAGAAATAATAAATGTGTATACAATCTGGGATTTTGTAGTGTTCAAAACATAAATGAGCGAAATGCAGTCATAACTACTATCACCATACCTAGGTATATTAATTGATAATACTCTAAATTGGAAAACTCAAATTGTGTCTGTTACATCACGCATTAGAAAACTTATTTATGTTTTTAATAAACTCAGAAATGTTGCTGCTGATGATGTTGTAAGAATGGTCTATTTTGCACTCGCGCAGTCAACTATCTCGTATTGCATCACAGCTTGGGGTGATGCCTGTACTAGTCATCTAATCCAACTGGAACGAGCACAAAGAGCTGTTCTTAAAGTCATGTTTAAAAAACCGTTCTTATACCCAACAACACTACTGTATAATGAGACTAAAATCATGACTGTGAGACAGCTCTTTGCGCTCCAAACTATTGTTTTTAGGCATGACACTCAATCATTGGATTTGGGCATTCTAAATAAACGTCTAGGGCTTACTGTCTGTAAAACTGAATTTCACCGCACCTCGGTCGCCTCTAGACACTTCAAAATTTTAAGCGCTCGATTTTACAACAAACTAAATGTAATTCTCAATATCTATCCCCTTTCCCTTTATGAACTTAAAATCAAAGTCAAGGATTACTTGTTGCAGCTCGATTATTTACAAACTGACAATCTTTTAAATGCTTATATATAATCTGCACTCGCACACAACACTCTTTACTCACCCTTTTCTACACATAACACACCTATACACAACACGTCTGTATATTTTTATATATTTTTGTAATTATTTGTATTCTCTGTAATGGCGGGCGCTGACGTCTGCGATACAGTCTCACGACTAGTGTAGGCGTCAACGTAAATGAAACTATACAATGTAAAATTTTTGATCCAATAAAATTATTATTATTATTATTTATTAATGGTAAAAAACGCAAAATGTAATCGTTAATCATTTTTATTAATCTGATTACATTTTGCCCATCTATGACTATATGTTAGGTTTTAACGTTCTTTAACAATTTAAAAAGAAACTATGTTGTTGCTCTAATAAATCCAAAGATTTTATTTAATGAATGATCGCTTACACTTTTTTTTCACAATGTAAATAATTATCAACATTGCTATTACTTTTTTTTTTTGTAACCCGGGTGAAATCCCTAACGGACCTCAGGGGGCGGTGAGGGCCGCTCCCCGGTGTGTCGGACTTGCACAGGCTAAAACCCCCGGGGTGTTCCTCCTACTCCTCTGCCAGGGCCGAGGGTACGGCATTGGCCACTTCCTCGGCACCCGGCGACGTTTAGCCTTACGGTATGCCTCTCCTTATTGCAAAAAGCAGGGGAGGGGTGGTGTAAATGGCCACCCACCTACTTATCTTGGAGCAGTGTGCGCGAACATATCGTACACTGCTCTCGCCTGGATCATTGGCCGGCTAACTCTCTCAAGTGCGCCGCCAACATTGCTATACATAAAACATCCAAAGAAACGACAGTAAATTTTTTTTTTAATGAATTTTGTCATTATCTGTCATGTGTAAGTGCCCTGATAACGGCGATCATCTGCGCTACTGGTCACGTTGGGCACGAAATATAAGCGCAAAGTGGATACAGCCACTGATGTATCTCTGCTTACCCCGTAAGAGATGAATGAAGGGACATGAAAATTTTCAAACGCCGAGTGAATTGGTTTTTATAGGGTGAGCGCGCTCCACCATCGGCTTCTTTACCCGCCCCGTTTAGTTGTTAAGACATTTCCCGGTCAATCAAAACGCGACAATTCGAAAAAAAAATCACCGGCTTCATAATCACTTTCCATCAAGTGACACCGAGGTCAAGCGCAAGTCTGTAATAAAAAAAAGAGGCATCTATGTATAACTTTCTAAGGATTCCCTGGGTTTGGTGTCTGTAACGTGGGTAGTGAGCATAGATGGGCAAAATGTAATCAGATTAATGAAAATGATTAATGATTACATTTTACGTTATTTACCATTAATATGACTGCATTTTGCTCATTTATGTTTTAAATACTACAAAATCCCAGATTGTATACACATTTCTTATTTCTTAATATTTTAAATAGATTTAATCATGATTACAGAGCAACAAAATTAAAATTACGACTACATTTTGTAATCGTTGATCATTGATCAGATTACATTGTGCCCATCTCTGGTAGTGAGTCAGAAGGCAAATAGCACATTTATCATCTCGTGTGATTACGGCAATTGATCTCTGCACCTCTCGTTCGACCGACAATTCTATGAGCCGCTGACCCAGTAATACAGACGAAGTGTGGGAGGCCCATGCTTATGATTCGTTTCGTTTGTTAACAATGTTTTACCACCGACTTAGTCTACCTGTTTTTTTAAAAAAAATATTTTCGGTTATCGGAAACACGTAAGTATATATATTTTAATGAAAATTGTTATATTTCTAAACTACCAGACTTTGTAATTTTTTTAGTTAGTACTATGTAATTTATCTACACACTGCCTTTAAAAATAACATAGTCTAATTGGTAGATTTATGATTATTATTTACTTTTTGAAGTCGGCTGATTATCTTCTATAATATAAAAATGAATCGCAAAATGTCTTGATAAGCGCGAAACTCGAGAACGGCTGAACCGATTTGGCTGATTTTTTTTTTTGTTGTGTTTGATGAAGTCTGAGGAAGGTTATTACGGAGAGAAAATTTTTAAAACTTCCCTGCAACTGTCTTTAGACATATAACACTTTTCTGTATTCTCATACAAAAAATTCGTTATAAGTCATTTTGAACTTTAACACCATAGCATAAAGTTTAAATGTCAGTGGACGGGTTCCGGGAAGGCAAAACAATTGAGTGACGTATAAATATTAATGTCAATATTTGTCAATTTTTATACATATAACATTAAGGCCAGGTTCCTTCAAACAATTTTCAAAAAACAGCCGACGGGGAAGCTATTAACATAAAAAAAAAACAATGTGACTTTGTTTTAGAGAAATAGGGCAGAACAAGGTCTTCCGGGACTGCTAGTTTCTTATAAAAATATTTTCATTTTACAATTTTTTCGGCGTGACATCAAATTTCGGTTATATAATGTCTTTTTTTTCAACTGTGCAAATTTTCTTGGCCTGGATAGACCTTCATAACTAAACCGGGCTAGGGTTATTTAGTGTGTTCTAGAAAAATACCCTGATTTATAGAGCGCAAACTCGATTAATCTTCTATATTAAGGAAGATTTTCATCCGACTTTAGCTTTATTAAACCTCAAGCAACTTTGGCCTGGATCCTATCGATCACAAAAATAATCACCCAAAGCGGTCCACTCACGGTGGAGATATGGAGGATAAACCATATATGTATTTCACTGTCACTGTCATGTGTGTATTTTGGGAGTCGAAGCTGCTCACGTCCGTAGGCTCTACCCTAGTTTTCCTACACGTGATTCCTGGGTGGTGCTAAACGAGCAGCAGCGAGGTGGCAGGGCGTCGGTGCCCGTCTGGATCGCGACCACAGTACATGGGTGTAAAGCCCGTCATAGTGACCAGTTTCAGCTTGTCGCGTTTCGGGGTCAGCTTGTGCATATCCAGTAGCTCATATACCTAGAGACCTTCAGTCGCGGTATATGTGGGCCGACATGACGATGTAGACTATCAATGGATTTCCGTCCTTTGATAGCCGCTTTCGTTTTTGGACTACACTGTACTTACCATCAGGTACACTGTAGTGACTATGTCGAGTCAGTGTAAAAAAAAATCTGTTCAAGCGTTATCACCTATATTTCCTAAGACCTTTATCAGAACTTTACTATATTAAAGTGGGACAAACTTTACGGTATGCCAATAAACTTAAAAAAATAATTATCTAAATCGGTCCAGGAATGGTGAATCTATGGGTGAACATGTGTAAAAAAAACACAGTAGAATACAAAACCTCTTCTTTATCGAAGTCCGTTAAAAATTAAAACGCCTCGCATCGCTTTTGCCACTTATTCGGTTTCCTACCTTTAACCTTTACAGGACCAAAGATGTCCAAGACTAAATACGCCAATACAACACAATATTTTAGCTATTGTGGGTGCAAAGTAAGAGAATATCACCAGAAAAACATAGCAGGGTGCATAGGTTTCCTATAATTCTATGGGAAATATTTTTCCCTATGAACCATAAAAGTAAATAAACGTAGACTTAGGTTTATTATATCGGTATTTTATTTATAGCTTTGTAATACAAAAAACATAATAAAAATTATCAGAAATGTAAAATAAATAGTTAGTTATGGTATTCTACGAAACAATTTCGTTTACTTGTAAAGCACAAGTGGACATTGCACATAACACTATTGAATATACACTATTGAAATTAAAAAAAACTATTAAAAAACTAAATGGCTAAAAAAGGGATATTATTCCATTAAT
Source organism: Automeris io (assembly GCA_036320925.1). Classification (NCBI taxonomy): domain Eukaryota; kingdom Metazoa; phylum Arthropoda; class Insecta; order Lepidoptera; family Saturniidae; genus Automeris; species Automeris io. The sequence continues at coordinate 15,373,845 of JAUDJH010000005.1, forward strand.
GACTGTTTGAATGATAAAAGTGCGTGGTCCTAATATATGCAATCGTTCTCGTAAAGGATTGAATCCTTTATATATTATACCTGTTATTGTACCTCATTATGTTAAAAGGAGCAACTGCCAGAGTTTCTTGCCGGCTCTTCTCGGCAGATTCTGCTTTCCGAACCGCTCATAGATTCACTTTGTTTTTTTTGACGATTCAAAAGTGCTTGGAAGTAGGCCTATTTGAATAAAGTTATATTTCATTTCATTTCATTTCACATTTATTATGTGTCCTAAGTGTGTGTGTAAGCTGGATAGTTATTTTTTTATTCGTTCATCGATAACGATTTTTGTAGAAGGGAAAAAATATTTTCCTTGAGCGTGAAAGGGTTAACCCTTAACTTGGCAGAATGTTCTTTCTTTCAATATTAAAATAATATTCATACCGTTTAACCCTTATGTTCCAAGGATGTATAATAGAAACTAACCGTGCGTTCAAAAACTGAGAAATTACCTAAATATTCATATAAAAATATGAAGTTTGCGCTAAAAACTTATGGCAATAGGTTTTGTAAATTCTGACGTATCTCCACAGATACAGTATCAAGAAAAGGGTTAAAGATTAGATAGAATATTGAAACGGGCTATTATATAGTGATATGTAAATTGGATGATTTAATTAAGATTAAAATCGGTATGTACAAACGAGCGCAAACATACGAGCGTATATAATAAATGTTGAACAGAACAGCGTCCATACAAGTTTCAGAGATCCATCAGGAAGACAATAAACGAACCAATAAATCCGTCGCGATGTGTCCGTATCGGCCGCAAGCGGTTTTATCGCCGAATTAATAGTGATTGAAAGATCTTTTAGCGCGTGGGCGTATGTCATGCGCTGCGGTCGATGTTATTAATCAGTTAAGAGCTTCCTCCGCGATGGAGCATTAGAGCTAGACAGATTACAGATTAATTTAATTATGTTGGGCTCTGCGACTTTACGCACACAATATCACTGCCATCTAAAACCTTAATACGAATATTTGTAACAGCGTATTCGTATGGTATTATTACATTATTCAGAAGAGTTATGAAATGCTGGATTTTGTAAAATCCTGACTCAATATTAGTGACTGCACCGTGACTTAATAGAAAGTAGAATGCAATCTAAAAACCGAGTAGGATTGTCGAGAAGATACAAGCAGAGATGGGCAAAATGTAATCTGATTAATGATCAACGATTACAAAATGTAGTCGTAATTTTAATTTTTTTGCTCTGTAATCATTATTAAATCTATTTAAAATATTAAGAAATAATAAATGTGTATACAATCTAGGATTATGTAGTGTTTAAAACATAAATGAGCAAAATGCAGTTATATTAATGGTGAATAACGTAAAATGTAATCGTTAATCATTTTCATTAATACGATTACATTTTTCCCATCTATGGATACAAGTACTTGCCAATAGTCGCCGGGATCATACCGGCGTATACAAATATCCCTTTACGTTTCGGTTAAAGGACCCAATATTACAGAACGAAAAGAACACGCTCGATGGAAGACCATCCACAATTTTAAGACCGGACAGCGATAAAAGCTAGAGAACTTCTTAATTCTAGCTGAAATAGAAGTCACCGTAAAACTGTGGCACCGCAATCCAGCGGGCTTGGTTCTGTAATGAAAGAGAGAAGGTGCAATGAGGTTATACAACAAAGTATGTTCGATTTTCAGAAAAAGCTGACCGTTTGTATCATGGCGAGTATTCTGAAGGGTTGTTCCATCCTCTCCCTTCAATAGTAGAACCACGCGCGCGGGTCTTCGAAGCCACAGATAGTCGGTGACTCACATCTCGGCTAGGACTAAGAAATTCTCCAACTCTTATTTTTGCCGTGTCGTTGGGCTGTGGAATGGTCTTCCGGCGAGCGTGTTCCCACCGTCCTATGATATGGGATCCTTTAAGCGTAGCGTGAAGAGATATTTGTGCAGGCCAGCATGATCGCTGCGACTACCGATGGGTTTTTTTTTACCTGTCGATAGTCGTTGGTGTTTTTTTGACTGCACCATGCTTACCATCAGGTATGGTGCAGTCACTGTGTCGAGTCAGAATTAAAAAAAAAAATGAGCCCGTTCTACGGCATTTATCATTCAATTCATACCGGTCGCCTTTCGCAAGTCAACGCTCTTTACAAAATTGAAATTTATTTGAGAAAATAGTGTCTACATAAACGAAAATATAAATAAAAGAGAGTGGATAATAAAAGATGACTATAAAATGCAATATCAGATATTTGTCAACATGTCGTTTGGCACGTATCGCTTGCAATTTAGCGTTCAATCCAATACAATTTGTCTGTTTTCCCCGATACAAAAATACAAACGGAGGTCGCCGAGCGCCGGTCGAATATATTAGGCACCGCGCGAAGGCTCTAAAGTTGTAATAAATTCGGTGCCGAGCGTGCCAGCCAGCGGGCCGGGTCGCAGCGGGAATTGTACCCCCGCCGCCCCGAAGGCTTCTAAATCGATATCTAAATGTATACGGGTAGGATAAGCCGCGGCGCGAGATAAAGTCAAGCAAGATCCGCGTAACGGAATGAAAGTTGCAAAAGGGTTATGTTCCTATATTACGGATCCTCCGCGAAGGCTGGCCGTGGTATTATTTTAACGGTGCTTGCAATAATTATTCTAGGTACAGTAACCAAAGCCTGAACGTTTTGGACAGCATCCGCGGGTCACTGATAGCGTTATATAAATATTACGGATGAAAATACTTGGAATGTATAAAATACAATTGTACACATCGCATCTTCCACGGAAAACGAACGTAAATTGATTTGCGTCAAATATTTATTTTTTTCCATTGAATACAAGAGGAAATGATATGTATTGTGTTTTTTTTTTTGTAACCCGGGAAAAAATTCTTCATAGGAGCAACAGGGCTGCTGTGTGGGCAGCGACCCCGGTGTGTCTGACTCCTACTGACTAAAAACCCCCGGAGTATCCTAATCATTTCATCCAGGCCTAAGAAATTTAATTCGTCCAGTGGCCCGGGGTGCAAATAGCCTATTCAGGCTTCCCTTATGGGAGAAGCGGGGTTAAAGAGGACGTGTCTCCAAACCTTTCCCACGGATGGCGCGCCGGACACTGTGCCGCCTCCCTCTCATCCGGGTAGCAGACTCTCAAGCCCTCTACTGACCTGCTAGATACATATCGTCCTAATTTCTCAGAAATAAATAGTGGAGATTCGTGCAAATTAAAGAAAATCAACGAAAAAGGTGATTTATTAAAAAAAATCATAAAAAATTACTATGTTAAGAGTTGAGTTAAAAAGCACTTGCAGCTGTTAGCACATAGAATTTTTCTTATTATTTAAGATTTCGTATTTATTCGCAAACCTGGTTGTTTGTTGACGCTATTGAAATTTGATTTTTCAATTTACGTCTTTTTTTTAAGAAGGGTCCCCCGATTCTCGATTTCATGGAAACTCTATGCCGTATATCTGGTTACACTTCTCTTAACTATTAACAGCGCTAGAAAGTTATGCTCCTGGTATATATTATTCACAGATCTAGGTTTCGCGGATAGAGTCGCTCTTTCATGAGTTTACCGGAGCAAAATCATTCTGGATTCTAAGTCTGGTAAGATATCACCCAAAGTCAACTTACAATCCAAACCCCTATGTTGATTAAATACAAACAAGCCCTTTGTGAATGCTAAAGTTTGAAATTCCGTTCTAAAATGGAGTACTGAGGAGTATTGTATTAACAAATATAAACCCTTTTGAAAATGTTGTTTAATTTTTAGGTTTCAATGCATTTGCGCTGTTAAATATAAAATTCCCATTAAACGCCAAATGTGCAGTGAACGAGAAAACATTGTTCTTATAAAATTAAAAAAAAAAATAGCGTCTACATTCTCACAGTTTCTACTAGGTTCTTTTCTAAATATTAGTTTAATTTTAAACAAATTTAACAACTTTGTAAGTGGTTATAAGAGGCGCAATGATTTCTACAGTTTAATCCATTTGAGATGTTTTTTTATTTGTAGGAGAGAATAAAATGCTAGACTAATCTATACTAATATTATAAAGCTGAAGAGTTTGTTTGTTTGTTTGTTTGAACGCGCTAATCTCAGGAACTACTGGTTCGAATTGAAAAATTATTTTTGAGTTAAATAGACCATTTATCGAGGAAGGCTTTAGGCTATATAACATCACGATGCAATTATTAGGAGCGAAGAAATAATAGAAAATGTGAAAAAAACGGGGAAAATTATTCATCCTTGAGGGCTTCCATTGCGTGCGCTGCGAAAACGGTTCAAGATACCAAAAATATATGTAAGAAAGAATTATTCCTCTTGAAATGATCTAAAAAAATGTCCACGACAGCATATGTCTATCTTTTAAGATGAAGTCACTAGAACTGTTTTTATGGTAAACAAATTTGGTCGAAATTAATGAATTATTTGTTAAGAGTTGTATCAACGTAATAATATTATTCTTTATCCAAATAAATGTGTTGTTGATTAGGAGTATGTAATTGTGAACAAAATTGTCTTTGACATCACTTAATTACAATGAACATCTTAGAAGATATTACAAAACCTTATATAGCAAAACAACGTTTGCCGGATCAGCTAGTATATGATATTAGAGGTATAAATAGGTAAAAGGTATCTTTTTTATTAGTAACTGACAAAAACGTCTTTCTACGACGCTATAGGGATACCTGGATTCAACGTGAACCAAATTAAACCGGATTAAAAGTAAATGGTCTGATAAACTTTTGCTCCAAGCACATACGGTTTACCAGGAGTCTCGAAAAGGTTGATTAGATTATGTGGAACTTCCTAAAACCGCCAAAGAGCGGAATATTTTTTCCTTTTTCAGCGAGTTACGACTTGGGAATCTTCAAATGTCGAGTAAATCAGCGTTTGTTAGGCTAACGCGCTCCATCATCAGGCTCATCATCACTTTCCATCAGGTGAGATTGAGGTCACGCAAGCTTGTCTTTAATAAATAAAAAAAAATCGTTAAGTATTTTCATAATCATATTTAGTTAAAACTAATTGTTAGGTGAGTAAAATGCGCATAGTAAAAATTGAGAGTATCTTTACGGAGTAAGCGAATATATTATTTATTGTTGTATCCTATATAAGCCTTGAAAATGATTGCGGCTGAAATTAATGTAATTTATTTAAAGCCTCTTCGACATTTATTGTTTGGTGTCTAATAAGAAATTCTAATTTGGATGTTCACGCTTTGGAACGTAGTCGCGCCAAAATGCGTAACCCCAGTGCCATTAAAGTAATGATCATGTGAACGCACCCAAGTTCAAGCGCCATCTGGGGTACGACAATTATTACCGTTCTCGCCTTGAAGAATTCAAAAACCGCATCGCTTATCTTGCGTCACAAACACTTAGAATAATAATAGTAATAATATATCGTCACGCTATAACCCTTACTGGGTGAGCAGAGCATTATTGGCTGTATCCATGCTTTACGTGACCAGTAACCCGGCGCGTACTTCTGAGTTTTCTAGATTAAGTCTAAATTTAGGTACCACATGCTCACCACGATTATGAAACCCGCATGGCATCTAATAGAAAGGTGTACTAGTGCTATGAGAACGGCGATTAGCTGTGCTTCTTGTCATGTTGGGCACGCAAAACTGGATACAGCCACTAACGTATCTTTGGTCATCCCGAAGGGGATATAACGATACGATATATTATTATTATTTACGTCTAAGCAAAGTGAAGGTAGCGTTTATAGAACATTCGGGTTATAGTGACCTCGTAACGATATGCTTCAAAGCAATTCCTAGAGGAACCACTCGAGACGTCTCGCGCAAACGTGATTAGTTCGCCGCTGTAAATTTGCGGAACTTGTCCTGTCTGGTTCCCAATTGTCGGTTTAATCTCTCAAGTTGCGCCGACAGTGGCGCGATGGCGCCGCGGCGCTCTCTCCCTTGAATATTAACTAGAAGCGGATGGATTGCTCGCCGGGCTGCCTCAATCTTGTTATATCATTTCGTACTAGATTCATTTTAAGGGATTTGTGAAATTGAATTAAGATTCTGGATGAGTAGTAATGTCTCATCACGTTGTAATCCTTTCGGGCTTAGCACGAATGCTTTAATGGCTGATGGATGGTGCTGTTTACCTCTTTATAACATTTACGGACAATTACACACAATGGCCTAGTCCCAAATTAAGCTTGCGCCTGTACTATGAGTCCCACTTAAAGATTAGAAAATTACTAGTTCTGACTGACATCATCGAAAAGTCTAAAGCTAGAATCATGAATTTGTTACATTTGGTTCTATTTATGACATAAGCACCTAATAAGACCAGGTTTTTTGTTATTTCACACATAAAAGGGAGAAATAGGATTTGAAAGTATTTTTTATCTTGATTCAACATAGTGACCATCCATATGCCAGAACGGCATGCATAGTCCAGTCAAAAAATAAACAACGATGTAAGAAAAACAATTGATAGTCGCAATGATCATGCTGGCCTGCACAAATATCTCTTCACACTGCAAGCGCCCAATATCATAAGACGGTGGGAACGCGCTCGCCGGAAGACCATTTCACAGCCCAACGATTCGGCAAAAGTAGGAGTTAGAGAGCTTCTTAGTCCTAGCTGGGATGTGAATTACCGTATAATAGTGGCTACGCAAACCCGCCCGCGTGTTTTTTTGATAGAAGGGAGAGGAACAAGGCTAAATAACTGTTCAGATCACTTGTCGTGATGTAGACGATAGAAAACGCTGAAACGCTTCTTTGAAAATCAACGAATTTTAAGTATAAATCCCACAGGGCGAAGATAGGTCGGGTATGCTAAGTCATTCATATGACTTCGGCTACGCGACAAGAATTACAGAACTAAACTCCGTTCACAAGGGGCTTGGAGTGAATTGCTCTTAATAAAGTTGAAGAAGCAGTTGTTACTTTGAAGAGGTCGCTTCCGTTATTGATTGAGTACACTCGTGTTGTTTCGCTAAAGCTAGCGGGATGTACTCCAGGAAAATGTGTTGAATAAAATCTTACGTCATATTGAACGAGAGCATTCTAGAAAAGAATACACCAAGATTCCCTTGAAAACTAGTATAACTGACAAAGCTAATGAGTTTGCAGTTAGAAAATGGACGTGGATGAGCTATGTATGTCGTAAATCTAGTAATAGGTTGGAAAGAAAGTGCTCGAGTGGAGACCACAAACCAGTGGTATGATACGGAGAGAGAACCTGCCAGATGGACCGAGAATCTGGTGAAGTTGACTGGGAAAATTTAGTTAACCAAAAGTCGAGATCGCTATGAGTGGAAAAGATTGCAAGATATCTGTACACAGTATTAGGTGGATGAAGGTTGAAAGAAAAGTTGAGATTCTTATAAACATTCGTTCCATATGCTTACCCTCGATTCATATTGAACCCTCACACTTTTTATATCGGCGACTGCTGGAAGATTATCTTTCTCAACTCTAATTTCCACTTTTGAATCGAACCTACCGGTTTCTACGTTCGTATGTCTTAAGGACTTTTAAGAGAAAAGTGAATATGCATTTGTTGGGTGGATGCGATCCATCGTCGGACTCATCTTTACCTTCCACCAGGTATGATTGAGAACAACCGTTCACCCGTAAATCATTATAAAAACATCATTATCATTAAGTGTAATGCTTTTAAGTGTTTCACCGAATAAAACATTTGTACGAAATAGAAATAACTACGTAACTAGGATCCTCTTTGTGAAAATAATGATTTCTAGTAAATGTATAAAAAATAATACTACATATATTAATCTCAGAAGGTTTTGGATGTAACCACCTCATCTTGAAAGAACTGCTTAAGTCTTACAATTATCTTGGATTAGTCTCTGAAGGCTTCCTCATTCTATAGTCAGTAACTTGTGTAATGGTTTCGAATGTTTAAAGAAACTGGATTTACGTAACCTGTTTTGTAGTTATGACGTCATTTTATCACAAACGCACAGTTTAAACGTTCAAACAATTAACTAAGCCACCTAATGCTATTGTGTTAATGAGCACGTAGTCTTAGGCCCTCAGAGTTATTTGACCTTTCGGATCTTATACCACACTTGAAGATTGTTTCTAACCACTGACGCAAAAGAAGGTGTTTTATAAGATTTATTGGAGTATCTCTGTCTGTCTATGGCACCGTACCTCTCCATCGGATGAGTGAATTTTGTTGTAGCTTTTTTAATTTCAAAGGTGACTTAATCGAGAGTGTTATTAGCCATAATTAAATAAAATTTGTTTAGCTGCTTGAAAATTATCAAGTCTTTTGTAATTGTTAAATGGATGTAAACAATTTCCACGTTCAACTGGCGCGTTATATATAATAAATGTGTGTCAGTTGAAAATTAGCGTTGGGTGACTCAAGTGGTCACTTGGCATTTGCTGAGCTGACTTCCCTTGGCTCATAATCACAGCACAGGGTATTTGCATTTGTTTTATTTTTTTATCTTGATTAACCTATCCTTCTGTTTTGTCTGTTATGTCGTGTGTTGTGTTGTGTATAATAAATGCTTTTTCATTTTTTTGAATTTCGGACTTCTTTGGTCGAATTAATTCAAAATTTGTCATCCTGTGACTTAGTGATATTACAATAAAATTGTAACCTAAACCTATTGCTGCAGCATCATCTGGAAGCAACATGGTAGCCAACTCTTCACCAACTTACAGCAGAAGTATCGTGTTTGAGTTAATTGGAATGTTCCCAATGAATATATTGTAGATAGATAGTTGAATGAGAAAGTTTTAATGACGGACGAGAATTAAACGCTTGACCTCACTGAAAAGTCGGTGATTTACCTTACAGATACTTTGATATTAATTAAATTATATAATTTGTTATGTTTGAGTATATCAAGTCAAAATAGCGTCTATAAATCTTTACCTATGGTGCAGTTTCAATTGTTCACATAATGGTATATAGTACTCTTGGAATATCATTTGAAATAGAAGTTGTTTCTCTCAAAAATACAAATATATATGTAGATGATGTCATATTTATATGAATCGCCTGTTGTGAACATATACACAAACAAAACTGTCGTCCATTTATCAAAAGTAAAGATGCTACCGAAGCGATAGCCGACGACCCCGTTTTGTTTAGAGAATATTTGTGTGCAACGAATCTTCAACTTTGATAAATGTCTCTTGTTGAATTATCATGAAGCGTCTGTTTGTCTGTATTGATATTAGAAGTACTCTGCTCGTATGAAGTGATTCTCCTTTTATGTTTCACCGCGTACCGTGGAGTGGAATTTACGACCTGCGTGTCTGTTTTTCCATCATCATATGACTTAAGAATCTTAAGCCCACAAGTAAATCAGTATCTGCTGAGTGAGCGCGTTCCATATTTGGGCTCATCATCGTTTTCCATCGTGTAAGATTGAAGTCAACCGCAAGCCTAGTTGTGATAAAAAAATGTTTACCTTCTGGTGAACAACTAGATTTATGGCTATTAGAAGTTTATACATTATATATTTATATATAGCGTTTCGAAGTTAGTTTGTGTATATCCAGTTGTTTATATACCTAAAGACCTTTCGTCGTTATTGTGGACCGACATGGCAATGGCGTCTGTCAATAGATTTTCGTCCCTTGTCAGTCGTTGCCGCTTTTGGACGAAACTTCACTTTCTATCACGTGCAATGTAGTCACTTTGTCGAGCCAGTATAAAAAAACCAATATCGTACGCACAAAACAATGTTGAGAATTCTTAATAAACAGTTGTTAAGACCATCCTAAAGGTCATCAGATTACGTCGTTTGCTAACAGCCGACGCGTCCTAGACACACTCTAAACTTTACCCGCAACTTGTGCTTTGGCCGGAATTACCGAAGAGATTGTTGTTATTTTGAAAGAAATGAAACTATTAGATTTAGTTGTTTTACTATGGTAATTTAAATTTTCACAAAATCTCTGAGGGCTCAAATATTATTAATGATTTGCTTATAGTCAAATGTAGATCTTCGTGGCTTAATTTTATGTTTTTATTTCGCGCAATTTCATTACCATTGTCAAGTAGGGGTGCTCTTTAGGTAATAACGAAAATTTTAAATTACACGAGATGAATGGATGTATATTTTCTCCCCAAAAATTGTATAAAAGCGATGTTTACAAGAAATTATTCATATCAATTTACATGCAGATTCTCAATTTTCTTATGCGGTTAAAAAAGGGCAATGAAACGAAGAGCGAATGGAACAAATGGAGATCCAACCGCGGAATGTCGATAAGCTGAATAAAATAACGTATATTCTGACGGATGTAGGCGTCTGAACACGTTTGATATCGCCAATTGCGACATACTCCACAACGTCCGCGAATTTATTCCGTAATACATGCCGCGTGATAATACACACATACAGGGTGCGGCAAAAAAGTTTCGTCATATTTAAGGATTGTGGAGAGAATATATCCAATATATTATAAATTGTTTTGGTCCAAGACGAAGTATATTTATCTTCAACTTTAATGGATGCTCCATGCTCTATAGTTTGATGTTTCTGGATGCGTACAACTCAGAATAGATTTCAGTGAAATAGAGAGAAAAAAAGAAAGCATTTATTTGGCACATAACACTACATACAACAATGAAGGAAAGTTTAATTGAGCAAAATAACAAAAGCAAATACCTTGTGCTGTGATGATACGCCTAAGGGAAATCGGCTCAGCAAGTGCTAGGTGACTAGTGAGCTACTCAGCGCAGATTTTCAGCTGACACCACGTTGGTGGGTCAACGCGAAGAAAACAGATTTATTGACAGTACAGCAGTGATCCGATGTTGTCCGAAATGGTTAGAACTAAGGTATTGCAACGCTTTCTTCCATTCATTGCCAATCTTTGTTTACTGTGGAATTATTCTGGATGAGAGACCTTCCTTTATCATCTTTACATTCACATCCATAGACTCATTACAATAGGACGAAATTCTGTTTTATTGAAGCAGCTGTTGTTAAAACATTATTGATTGTAATGGATTATGTAGATATGCGGTTTTCTGAGCGATGTGAAACGAGTCCTGGACAATTCTCTGTTATTCAATAGATAAGACGCTTCGAGATTTCTAAAGCCTGCGGTACACGGCCATATTATCAATGTCAGTGATAACTTCGTGAGTCCAAAGACCTAAGACCAATACGCTGATGTTTTGGCAGGGTATTCTTTCATAAGTGACGCTAATGTCGATATTTATATCGCGTATCAGTGACGTGTATTCAAACCTTAATTTATTTTATTGCCATTTTGAATTTTATATTTCTTTGGTCCTCCTAATGTCAAGTGTCAGTAGGCACCAGATTAGGATTCCTTTTTCTATTGTTATCGATGTAAATTGGTAGGTTTTATGCTAGCCATGTGTGTCAATGCAAAAGATACTTTGCAAAAGACATTATCACATAATGTCTAATCTTCCGTAAAGCAGTTTCTAGAAATAATCTAAACAATAACTAGACAACAAAGTCCTCGATAATAAGAATGCTCTAATATCTTACATGAATTTAATGTATATTATTCCACCGCCAGGGATGAATTAATATGTCATAAAAGAGACTGGACCATTATAGTCTGATAAACTATATCAAAAGTTATCAATCATAATTCAGCACAAATCGTAACACAGTTCAGGCAGTTAGATTTGGCGCGAAAATCTGTCGCGCTCTGTTCAGGGTACCAAGTCTACATGATGTTGCGGAGATAGCAGACCCTGTATGTACCAAAATGACTTGTTAAAATTTATCCGTAGCACGATATTTATAGCATTGTCGGATAAGTAAATTCAACAGTATTTGGTGCGAATATTGTTTCTGTGGCCTGTGGTAGCCTAGAGGAAAACGGACCGGAGTAGCAGTTTCGAGTGCCAGGACGTACCTCTGGGCTTTTTTAGATTATTTACGGATTAAGGCACTACATTCTCACCGGTGAAAAAAAACATCTTGAGGAGATCCGCATGGCTTGTGAGTGGTTATATCGTTCAGAATTGATGTCACATTCGATGGAGTTTTGATAAAGTTCAGTGTGGACTCGTTGCTAGCCTGGAATGTAATGTCTTGCAGAGTTTCTCTTCTCACAGGCTTGAGTCTAACTCAGAGGGTCTGCACGGCAGATGTGTTGGCGGCAAACTACACAGCGAGTCACCGTGAAAGATTGACCATTGCGTTGTTGCTAATAAAGTTTATTTTATCAATTGTTGACAAAGGAACGCAATTAACAAAGGCGTTTTTAAAGCGTAGTAAATCCAATCGCATTAAAATAAAGGTTCAATAGATACGTTTTGTGTACGTACAATGGCATTAATAGAAATGTCATGTGTAAGTGCCTTGAGCACGGCGATCAAGTGCGCTATTGGTCACGTTGGATACGATATATAAGCGCAAAGTGGGAACAGCCACTAATGTAACCCTGCTCACCCCGAAAGGGATATAGCTTGACGATATATTATTATTAAATTCAACAGTATTCCGTGCGAATATTATTTCACAATCAAGTTTGTTTAGACCTCACACGCCATAGCAGCAGCGATTCTGCTTTTTGTCATTAATTAAAATTGTTGCGTAATTTGAAAATACGAAACAATGGCTTCATTATACTCCGTGCAGCTAATATAAAGCGAAATTCGAAACAATATGTTCATTTGTCACAGTCGTATAGCGCAGTTCGTGGTGTCCCTGCCTACCATGCTTAAGGTCCTGGGTTTTATCCCGGTACCAGCAAACTTCCTGTGATGAGCAGATTAATTTGTAGCGAGTCATAGATGTGTATTTGTATGTAAGGGTGTATGTATATATCTCTGTTTAGTACTTATAGTAAAAGCGTAAGCTTAGTTTAGGTCTAGGTCACTTGTGTAATTGTCAGTAAATTTTATTGTGCAGTTATATTGAGATGGTTTGAATGAGAAGGTAGGGCGATTGCCCGAACTAGGTTATGACCGCAGTATACAAGTGTAAAGACCGTCATAGTGACTCGCTTCGTCCTGTCGCGTTTCGGGGTCAGGTTGTGTATGCCCAGTGACTCAAATACCGAGGGAACTTCAGTTGTGGTATATGTGGGCCGACATGACGACAGAGACTGTCAATGAAGTTTCGCCCTATGATAGTTGCTGTCGTTTATGGTCTAAATTGCACTTACCATCAGGCGCAAAGTAGTCACTTTGTCGAATCAGTGTATAAAATAATACAAGTGGAGTTTCAAGTTCTATATTCCAATCCATTCTTTATACTTCTTTTTTTTGACATTCTCGAGTGGGGTGACGATTGGCGCAACGTGGCAGGCAATTGTTTCGGAAACGCTCGCCGAGCCGTCGGATGTATTCGCATTCCCAGGCTCGGCGAAGGCGAGGAGAGGCAGTGCTGGCACCCCGTTGGTTTTAGTCGGGGCAGGTCCGACACACCGGGGCAAATGGCCCTCACCACTTCCCCTGACGGTCCGTTAGGGATTTCCACCGGGTTAACAAAAAAAAAAAAAGGCAATTGTTTCGGATAAGAAGAACTGTACATTGGGAGAGGCCTATATTCAGTGGACAAATACGGGCTGATGATGTTGGAATAGGCTTTAGAGAATGTATTTATTAAAATACTAGTTGCGGTAACTGAGCGGTGCGTTAGTAAAAATTGTTTACCCTTTGAAACGTCAAAAGGTGTATTTTTTTAAATTTCTATTCAAGAATGTTTAAATATACCGCTATACACACGGCTCACTTCAAAATGAGTTAACTTTTATTATTATTATCATTTATTCAACATAATTACAGTATACATTTTAAAATAAATACATATAAACAACATATATTTTATATATATATTTTAAAATATAAAAACATGTAGACCTACAGGGGCGAGGCCTAAGGCCCAAGCCACCGGTAGTCAGGACCTCAGAGTGAGGAACCTCTTAACAATGCGCGCCGTATCGAGTAGAACTGCCTTCTGTATCCGGCCCTTGATCCAACAACCAAGCGAGAGCCTCTTGAGATGGTAATCGAGGCTCTATTATTATTAGTTTTTTCCGTCCTTTGAAAATAGTATATCAAAGAATCCGCACCCTAATGAACAGCTCAATGTTGAAATTTCATGTTTCTAGCTTGAGTAGCTTAGCTTTTGCGATGATATGTCAGTCAGGACGAGTGTTTTTATGTATATTTATAGTTTACTGCTGGGGTTAATATACAGTTTCAGAGTCTTCCTAATCACATACCTGAACACTTCCTAGGAAGGGAGTTCGTCAGTACAAAGTTTTGATTAGTTCCAATACGCTCTGAGACATTTCTACGGCTTCTTATATATCATAGTAATATTAACCTGGAGTTCGCTTTTGAATCTTAATTGCTTGGCAAATTATTAATTGATTTCTGATTGAATTAATTAGTTATAAGTACTCGTATGTAAAGCTGCTCGCATAAAACTTTGTTCATATATAATTACGGTATATCGTTTACGGGGCGAGCAGAGATAGTGTGATCCAAGTAGAGATACATTTTCCAATAGCCTTTTTTTGACAGATCACGTGTGAGTCGTGTCATGCTGTCATGTTGTTTTTGTTTAGTATTGTTTGACATTTCATTATGCAAAGACTTACGCGTGAACAACTTCCCACACATCGCATCAATCAATGGATTTATTGAGAGAACACTTCGGTGAGCAAATAGTTTCACGTTTTGGGCCGGTCGATTGGCCATCAAGATCGTGTGATATCACACCGTTAGACTTTTTCCTGTGGGGATATGTATAGTCTAAAGTTTATGCTATCGACGCGGGATTGTCGAGTCAGGCCTTGGAGCAAAGCATCACGCGTGTCATTCGCCAGTTACCACTCGAAATGCTCGAACGAGTCATCGAAAATTGGACTTAACGGATGGACCATCTGAAACGTAGCCGCGGCCAACATTTGAAAGGCTTTGAAATTTTTTGGGAGTCGAAGCTGCTCGCGTGCCTAGGCTTTACCCTTGTTTCCCTACACGTGACTCCTGGGTGGTGCAAAAGGAGCAGCAGCGAGGTGGTAGGGCGCCGGTGCCCGTCTGGATCTCGACCACAGTACATGGGTGTAAAGCCCGCCATAGTGACCAGTTTCGGCTTGTCGCGTTTCGGGATAAGCTTGTGTATATCCAGTAGCTCATATACCTAGAGACCTTCAGTCGTGGTATATGTGGGTCGACATGACGATGTAGACTATCAATGGATTTTCATCCTTTCGTTTTTGGACTACACTGTACTTACCATCAGGTACTCTATAATCACTATGTCGAGCCAGTGTAAAAAAAAAGGGATAATCTTCAAAAAAAAAATGCCAAAGAATGTTCTTTCAAATGATAATAAACATTCCCCATTAAATTTGAATTTTCTGTGTTTTTTTTTGTTTAAAAAAGTAGAGAACCGCGAAATGAATTACCCATTAGTACCAAACCATATCATTGCCCACATATGAGGCTACGCGAGGAAAAGCGCTCTTAAATCTATCTTTATCCAGTACCGGGCAGAAGACTTGAGGAGGAAGGACTAGAGGAATGGATGTCGATTTAGGTACCACATGCTCACCGGCGAAGAAAACATCGTTTGTGGACCCGCATGGCATCTAACAAAAATGTCATGAGAAAATCACGCTGAAATGCCGATCAGCTTTGCTGCTAGCCACGTTGGGCACGAAATGTAAGCGCTAAGTGGATACAGCCATTAATGTGTCTCTGCTCATTCCAAAATGGATATAGCGTGACGATATATTTATTTATTTATTATCAGGCAAGAAGTTGAAACAACATAAAAGTGTTTTATCAACTTAGAATTAGATCGCTGATGCTTAGACTATACTCAAGTAAGTGCTTATTTATAGTAGACTTGAGGGAGTCTGCTGCTCGGATGTGAGGGAGGTGGTGCGGAGTGTCAGGATCGCCGCTTGAGAGAGAGGTTTTGTTGGAATAGGTTCTTTACACCCTCCCAGAGGGGTAGCCTCGACAAGGCTTCTTCGGAGTTCAAGGGTTTTTCCCAGGCCCGGTTGGAGCGATTATAGGGGTACCCTGAGGGTTTTGAGCCACCAGGAGACTGACACATCGCGATTGCTGCTCTCACAGCGGCCCTGGCAGTCCTAAGCAGGATTTACACCCTGGTTAAAAAAAATATATATCAAGAAGGAACGTTTGTGACCTCATTTAACTTGTACATATCGTCAATAGTCTGTAGGTATGTCCCTCGGCAATTGGTATCAATTACTAATTAATTTAAACCTATCGTCTTCATGTCGCTGTACACTAGGGGATATAACATCAATGTATGTAGGCCAGGCCCATTTAAACTAGAGATACCATAAATGTCCGTATCCGTATCCGAATGTTGCGGATATATGAAATGATTTGTCTATTACCAGCGGATCTGCCTTACCTCGCCCAGGTGCGGCTTATAGTCAGTAATGGCCGATTTTCAAACAAACTTTGACCCATTTTTTTTCTCCTCAAGGGTGGATTATCAAAACATCTATCCTTAGTGGATGCCTACGTCCTAAATGTAAACCAATGTTAAAATTTATTTTTTTAGCTTTAGTAGTGTTTATTTTATGATGATGTATTGGTTCTTTTAAAGGAAGTGTGAAGATATTTTGTGCAAGCCGGCATTGCTACAATTATCCATAGGTATTTTACTGTTGGTAGTCATTTTCGTGCTGTATCATGCTTACCATTAAGAGTTATGTGGTCACTATGTCAAGTCAGGATAAAAAAATCAGTCAGGACAAGTATTTTTAATACAATCCATTAAAGGCGGCTTGCCCCAACAAATTAAATCTGATTAAGCTTGAATTAAATGCTATTTAGCATTAAACTACTTATAGTCTTGCACAGAAACATTATCCAGTTCTATCAACTGTTATGACCGGTGGTCGTGGGTGTGGTTATAGTAAGATACGAATTTGGCGTTTTATAGTTTATTTGCACTTTAAGGCACACCGAACTGCGACGTACACGCACGTACTCCCGCCTTGGGTCTCGGTAGTCGACTAACTTCTAAGCGTCCCGTGCGCGCGCGCATCCTCTTACCCCGCACGTCTCGTAACACCCTAACGACCCTTAGGGCGACAAGAGCGTATCGGGTTACGCCTACATGCTATACTGTTATATTTAAATCATTAACTCGAATTAAATCCTTTTTTTAAGTAGGAAAAAATTCTATATAGGACCTTCAGGGCAGCGGAGAGGGCCGCCAAAAGGCTCCTGGGTGCTCCTCCATCTGCGTAGCCACGACTGGTGCTAAATAAACCTCCTCAATCATGGGAGACGCGGGGAGTAAGAATTAAATGGATTTAACTTAATACCGTATTATACTAGTTTAATCTAGATTTAAGCTGTTAGTGCAAGCCGTTTGGAGTTTTTCTATAATTTGGATTTAAGTGTCGAAATCGTGTATTCCTACAAAAACCCTTAAAATTGAGATAACTCGAAAACTATTGAATTTGCCTTGCATTTTATGTCCTCTATCATTGGTTTATAATAATACGGCGACTTTTCAATAACCCTGTATATAGTGACCTTTCCGAAGAACTCCTGACTTTCGTGCTACCCGCCGACAGCCGCGAAAGTCGCGTGATGTCTCGATTATATCTCTCCGTTTGCCCATAAAATCGATTCTATTCGGGTCGAGTAGTTCCCGTATATTGCGTCCTTTCTATCTTTAAATTACATTCTTTCTTTACGGTGTCTCTATAACGGCGTTTGTCCCTACGTGGGTGTAACCTTTTTATTTGAATCTAGTAATATTTGTTTGAGTTATTTTTAGATATTTGGAATATAGATACATATTACTCGGGCCTGGATAAGTTGATGGACTTATACCGTTGGACAAAGGTACCCTCGTAGGCGGGATAATTATAAAATAAATATTGCGACAATTTGCGACAATTATCAAAGTACTTACCAGTTGGCAGCGCTGAGCAGGCACTTCACAAATCACGCACTGTATGTACTTGAATGCGTATGATGTGGAGTATGGTGTTTGAGGATTTGTGATGTGTATAGCGAGTTGGAATAATTATTATAAGCGACTGGCAAACCCGGCGAACTTCGTTTCGCCACCAGATAGCGTCGTTTTGGTTTTTAGTTAGCGTTTGAAAGAACGTGCGCATAATAAATGTCACATGAAATTAACTGAGCAGAGTACACTGAGTAGCTGTCAAACAATGTATAACGCATCGGCGCCATTTACTTAAAATACTGGTGCGATCTGCTCCACCACCGTGCAAAACCGTATTGGTTTGTAGTACATGCTATGTATCAGAGATGGCGCTGTATGTGAAAAATGATTTTCCCCGTTTCCTGCTTTTCTGTTGAAATTTTCCCGAATTTTATTTGCTCTAAACCTCACGGAGCCCGAGACCTTTGTAACGAATGCAAAACCGTGGAAATCGGTTCGTGCGTTCTGGAGTTACAGCGTCAGGAAGGAAAACCGGACGTATTTTTGTATAATAGATTATAACGAAAAAATAATGCGATGCGTCGTTTGTGATTTAAAAGCGAGAACAGTTAAGTAAAAAGTGAAGATGTACGCCAGATGGCGTTTGCGTTTAGGGGCGTTTACATTTTTATTGTTTTGACGTTCTGGGATTGAGCCTTTTGGCGCGACAACATATATATGTATACTAATATAATAATAATGTATCGTTACGTTATATTTCTTACGGGGTGAGCAGAGATACATTCGTATGTCCACTTTGCAGCCACTATACCAGATATATAAATATGTTAATATGGGATGTATGTACAGCTATTGACATTACATTTTCACGAGTGAATGGAAACTTCGCGACGAAACCCACATGTCATCTAACAGATATGTCATATTAGGCTGTCAAAATCAGAGTTAGGCTCGACATTTAAATGCAAAGTGAATACAGCTGTTTACCCCGAAAGGGTCATGCCGTGACGATACAAATATAAAAATACTCCGAACTCGGTTACAGGTAAACATAAAACATACGTTGAAAAAGTGAGCCCGATTCGTCTAAAAGGGCATTGATTATGCGTAAAATTCGCGCGTGATATAGCATAAGAAGTATCATTTCTGTCACTTTTACCAAATCGTATGCGAGATTTTTAGTTCCTTTATAAGTATTTATATTGTATTCTTTTATTTAAAGCAAAAAACAGCGATCAATATGCTCATACAATGAAACGTGCGTAGTAAATCTGAGTACGTAAATCTGAACAAAAAATAGGTCTATCTGAACAGTTCAATTTAAATGGTAATACTGTATGGTATTGTGAGGCGAATTAATTAATCACCAGAGCTCATAGACATACACCGGGTTTAGAGCAGCTAAGGTTGACAAAAGTATTCTCTGCATCGTATCTTTCCGATGAACAATTTAACCCGGAAATATAGCCGGAGTACCGAGAGAGAGAATAGAGCTGGAAATATCCCAGACCTACTGAAATTCAAATCATTATTAATGTTAAAGGTCAATGTAAATAAAAATAATGTATTTTTACTATCGTAGGATAAGTAAGGCTAAGATTTACAGACGCAACTTCAAGTTTGCTTAGATTTTACTAAAATATTACAATTTATATTACTCAATGAATGTCAAAAGATAGGGTAAGTTATCGATTTTATCAACATGGACTTGGCTCTGCGAATACTATGGATATACTCGAGTTCCTATTAGATATTCATTTTTTTTTTGTCAAAACGAATTAATTTTTTAAGAACTTTGCTACGCGCCTGAGGGAGCGCGTCGCCCAGATCCAGGCGTGAGCGGTGTGCGATGTGTTCCCGCACACCGCTCCAATGACAAATTAAGGAGATGAGGGGAGGGTGGCATTTTTTTACACCACTCTCCCCGCCAAATGTGTTAGATGTACGCAGGGGGTGGCGACTATTCAGCGACCCCCTGCCAAGAAGGCGGGGCCTGCAGAAGGCTAGACTTTGCCGGATGCCGAGGAAGATGGCTCAGCCTTGCCCTTGGCACTCGGCAGGCGGGAGAAGGAACACCCCGGGGGTTTTAGTCGGTGCAAGTCCGACACACCGGGGGGCAACCTTCATCGCCCCCTGAGATCCGTTAGGGATTCCTCCGGGTCACCAAAAAAAAAAGGAAGCGGTTCATCGTCGAAGTTATCTTCACCTTCCACTAGGTGTGATTGAGGTCCAGCTTTCGCCTATAAATAATAATAATAATAATAATAAAACCCGATAAAGATTTGGTTAATTTCTGTTAGCTCAATATTAGAGTTATGAAGGATTTGCTCTGAATTAAGAGAAGTCTAAGGGAACGTCAACTAAACAAAGTTGAGCGATCGGTGACCTAGAATATCAATCATCGGCCCTCAATTTTTGTACTGTATATATTTAGCGAAAAAACTTGTCAACCCTAAGCGCGGTCGGTGTTATCGACTACGGAACGATCGATGAGATGTTAATCTAGTGTAACAATGGACGTACGCCGAACTCCCTAATAACATATTTATCAACTAACGTACTGCTATCTCTCTGTGCTTATCTGTAATAATATTATACTTTTCCTACGATTTAAATGGCTACTAACCAGTGACGTGCATAGACTATTTGGACAGGGCAGGCAGAATTCGCCTAATTCATTTGAATATTATACTATGATAGTAAATACTATATTGCTTTCATAAGAAAGATAGATGGCATGAATATAGAATAGATATGAATATAAATGGTACCTTTTTTTGTTTAACTTTAATCTATTTATTCCAGACTTATCTATCATATCTGAGGCTCTTACGTCGCGTGAGCTACGCAGCTTGGAACAGCGGCGTACAGTGGCCTGCCTTTCGGTTTTCTATAGACTGTACTCTGGAGACTGTGCGGCCGAGTTGTATGATTTAGTTCCCCCCTCCCCCTTCTACCATAAATTGACGAGACGCCGTGCTGGTTTGCACCCTTTTGTGGTTGACATTCCTGCTGCTCGCACGAAGCGATTTGGCTCCTCCTTTTTGCTGCGTACCGCGAAGGAGTGGAACTCGCTTCCCGCGTCAGTGTTTCCGGCGTCTTATGACATGGGAATCTTCAAACGTCGAGTGAATCGGTATTTGCTGGGTGAGCGCGCTCCATCGTCGGCCTCATCATCACTTTCCAGCAGGTGAGATTGAGGTCAAGCGCAAGCCTGTATGTAATAATAATAATATCATAAGGGCAAGCAATGCTTTCATGCATCTATGGAATGAACGCTACCGCTACTAACATGTTTCATATTGAGGTACTCCGCTTGACAGCCACTCGTAATTGCTTACATCGGCTGTCTTTGTATACTCCGACGCAGCTTTGAGTTTCTTCTCTAGGTGGTCGCTTCCGAAGCGCTAGCAGATCACTGTTAGATTCGTTTTTACCCAAGTCGAGGTCCGTACCCACTGGGGTGCCGTTGCGTTGCCACCCAACCTATAAATAACTGGCTGAGCATCTTAAGTGTTCACCTACTCAAGTCTGGTGTAGTTGTTGAGGTCTTTCCCGGCCAAAAAACATGTTCTGCTGCAGAAAAACAGGCTCTTATATAAATGTATACGATCGGTACATTGCGACGTGACTGCCGTTGCCAGAACCTACTAGTGGACCCATTTAATACGTCCACTTACAATTTACTAATATAACAAACTACAGTCAAAATATGTTCTAGCGACATCGAAGGGACTTCTCATATTTAGTCGTAAAAACCGATAGATGTAACAACCGGTGATGTTTTCGAGATACGAAGCCCTATTTTTTTGCTGAGACTTTTGTTCTGGGTCAATATAACCTATATGTTATTCTAACCGATGTCGCCATAAACGGTTTGGACTGTACTAGATTGAGACCGAAGAATTGGCTGCGTCTTTGGCTTTAGCCTTTTTTTTTGACAAGTTGTGAGGTCATTTTAATAATATCTGGTTGGTGTTTTGTAATAATAATATATCATCGCGCTATATTCAATTCGGGGTGGTCAGAGATACGTTAATGGCTGTTTCCACTTTGTGCTTATATGTCGTGCGTAACGCGGCCATCAGAGCAGCCGATCGCCGTTCTCATGGCTTTTACACATGATATTTCAATTAGATTCCATACGGGCTCCTTCAGGATCTACTTCCTCACTGGTGAGTAAGTGGTGCCTAAATCCATCCCTACTTTACAATAACCCAGATGGATATGTTGAGATACCAATCGGATAGAACTCTCATTGTCGCGTACAGGTACAGACAAAATGCCACGGTGTTTATATACAATGAAAATAAACCTTTAGTTAAAAGGTTTTAAAATTTTGTGTTGTGTCTATATATGTAAATCTTTTTTCTTTTTTTGGAATTTTATTATTATTCTTTAATGTAAACTAGCATTATATATTAATCACTGTGCATGCTGTGGTGCCCTATAATTGTGGGGGCATTTATATGTTCTATTTAAGTACCATGATCCTTTTGTTTTCTTGTCTAATGTTACCCATGTTGGGCATCCTATTATGTAAAATAAAATAAAATCATTATTCTATTTGCTTCTAGCCAATCTTGAACTCTTTTTTTTTAGGATTATTAAACCTCCGGCTTTGGTATTGGTTAAAAGTAGAGGCAATAGTTGTTTATTCGGCTTCCGCCAGGTATCGATCATATTTGCTTCTACATTCATCATGCGAACAGCTAAGGAGTGGAATGTGCTTTCAGCGAGCATATTCCCACGGTCTTCTTTCTGACTTGGGAGCCTTTAAGAGAAGAGTGAATAGGCATTTTTTAGGCGGACACGGTCCATCGTTGGACTCATCTTCACCTTCTACCAGGTGTGTTTGAGGTCAAGTGTCCGCTTGTAAATCATAAATAAAGGATATCGACCCAATAATTAGATGCTAATTAAAAATAATTTAATATCACAATCAGAACAATCAGTCTTAGTTTGCTAGAAACTTTAGAACTACAATTTCGGCTTTAAATTTTTACCAAATGTGGTTTCTTTAGCCGAATGTAGCTGAAGCCTTTGGTGCAACACTACAAATTACCTAAATACGTATTATTATTTTATATTTCACATTTTCTGGGAAAAATAGAGCAATATAAAAACAATAAAAATACACAAAAATATACATAACCTAGTAAAGTTTCAACAAAAAAAAAAAGTATTAGTTAACTAAAGTTTCCGGCAAATTAACTGAATAGTTATTTTATAGCTTTTTTTAATAAATGTTTGACATGATTTTGTAATTTTATAAAAGGTAATTTTTTATCTATGAATCTATTAAAATAAAGCTAATTGTTGGTGGAATCGCACCTTAAAGTTTTGAAGCAGGCGCTGAGAAATGAATAAAAACAGATCGCACTTTTGTATATTATATTTTATGACACCATATTTCTATTAAAATACTTAGATGACACATTCTAAATTCATACATGCTATTACTTCTGTAATTTGTATAAAAACCTTATAAACCCAAAGACTTCGACCTCTCCACATAAAGTCGTTTATAGCAAAAAAAAAATCGATAATAATAGTTTTACCGGTATTTGAGTAATGAAAAACTGTTATTGTGTTTTCCGACTTGTAAACAGATGCGGAGACCCGGCTACGGCTAATTTTATAATATGAGGAAAATTTCTTAAAGGAAAACGTTTTCTATTCAGAATTCACCCAGATAAGCATTAAATATTAATGATGGAATTGTAATAAGTTTGCTGGAAAAAAATGTTGTTTTTCGTTGAGCGCCCTCAAACGACGTCAATACTACAAGCCGATCAATCTGGCCGTCACATCAAACGACCCTCGAGATATCTTTATTTATAAATAACAACATACGGACAGCGACAAATATGCTCTATTAAATTTAATAATACCGGCTGTGTATCGTTACGCTTTGCAAGGGTCGATTAGCAAGGTCAGCAGGGACATATTAGCTAGTGAGAACTGAAGAAGCAATGTACTCAGTAGCGTTCATTCCATAGATGCATGAAAGCATTGCATGCCCTGACGTTAAATAAGTCTGGAATAAAATGCTTAAAGTTATGCAAAAACGAAACAATTAATGGTCATATTCTATATTCACGCCGTCTATCTTGCCTATGAAATCTATATAAGATTTACTATGATAATATAATATTCAAACTGATTACACGAATTCTGCCTACTCTTTCCAAATATGCTATGCACGTCACTGAATGTACTATATAGGAGCTGCTATAGTGTGTTGATTTGCTCACAGGGCGATCAAAACAATTCAATTTGTATTAAGGAATAATTCTATATATTAAAAATGGATCACAACCTTGACTCAATTATGTTTTTAAGTGTGTATTATTCATTGGACCACTCTAATAAAATCAAACAGTATATTTTTGCTGTAAATTAGTGAAGAGTTAAGCATGCTATTACTTCCAGATGACGCTACAGCATCTGGTCCAAGTTATTGTAATATCATTGAAGTCATAGGATACTAAACTCCCAATCGATGTAACCAATAGAAGTGGTTTACATGTTTTTTTATTACACACAGGCTTTGTTTGACCTCAATCATATAATCTTTATATATTTGTAATGGGTTTATATTAATGTATTAAACTAACACACTGTAATAGTTATAAATTTAACATACAATAAAAAAAAATGTTTTTCTTTTTAAAAATATTTATTGCAAGGAATTTGTCAATTCTTTTTCATTACTGACATTATTCTACATTTTAAAATCTAAAATACGCCATTATCTGAATAGGATATGTCTTGTCGATTCGAAATATTTATTTATATACATTCTTTAATTTGAAGGAAGAGTTGATCGTATCGACGGGATGAACATTAAACGTTTGACAGTTACGAAACTCAGGAACATTTTGTATGGCAAAATGTTATTTCTTTTTTTGCCGTCAATTTTCCAATGTTTGTATAATTATTCTTTTATACGGCACAGAGACAAATGTATCGAATCAAAAACTATGAAAATCGGTTCGGCTGTTCTCGACAAACCAAACCCGACTTTGTTTTATATGTGTGTATTATATATATATATATATATATATTAAGGATATTTAAATTGATTATTAATCTATCCAAATCGAGGTACGTCGGCGGCAAAAGCTAGTTTATATATTAAAACAGATACGTTTATTATACACAAGTGTTGGAAAAAATTGAATTCTTTTTCATATATTTTTACATAGTAATTTGCAAGAGGATACACTAGAAAATTGTTCAAAATACAAAAGCAAAACATTTTTTATTGTTATTCCAGCAATCATATAAGCATTTATGAAAATGTATTCCCACTGAATTTGGCCGTATTGTATCGATATGGTAATGGGAGAGGGTCTTGCGAAGTTTTATACCACAAGTATGGAAATTACGTGATCTAAATAAATCGTACGTCTCTTCGGAATATATATTGACGTCACTGACATTTCTCAGAGGTTAAATGCGATTTTTTTTTAAATTCCATATCGGCATTATTAGTGCATTCAATCTGAAATTATGTACAACACAACCAGAGGGCTTAGAGGAAGTCGTATTCGCTCAGCGTTAGTTTAGGAAGCTGGTGCGAAATACATAGAATTGACATAAGCTATCAACCAGTGGCGTTTATCTCATACAAGCATAAAAGCAATGCTTGCCCTACGCTCTACGAGCACCTAATTCTAATATTCTAGATTAATTAATCAATAATAGATAAATTCACCATTGTGTTTGTGATGAGAATGTCTGCTTATCAAAATAAATAAAAAATTACGTGTTTTCACAGTCCTCTAATAGAGAAAGAGCAATAGAAAAGTCGAAGTAAGTTGTCTCACTGATTGCTTGTCTTGTGTGAAAACGATATGCACGCTACTGTTATCAACATACCAAATCGTCACGTTATGCAATTTACATACATATTGGCTTTTTTACCAGCGCTACTGAAGGGCAAACGTTATTTTGATTAAGCCCTTTGGTAAGGGGTAATACTATACACACCACGTTTTAGGACTCTTCTAACAATAAAACAATATCTTAATAAATAGACAATTCACTGACTGACTGATGGAAGCATATGCATCAGTGTGATGACCAGTGTCGTGAGCGAAGTCTACATCAATAGGACTGTACCAATCCTACAAGACAGTCTCATCCGATAAAGGTCGCTTTGAACAAAACAGACTGCTTTTTGCAATAGAAAAGGGGATAAGCTAGGCGATGGAGCTAATCCCTACGCCCACCTTGCAGCAAATGGAGGTACACCCGGGAGTTTTTTTAGGAGTTTGGCATACCAGTGCCGCCACCGGCCCTGTCGGTTCTTTGCAGTATTTTCCCCAAGTTACCAACAAATAGAGATGGTTATAACTCCAGATAGAACTCTGTGTGCCTAAAGTTCCACCTGATTTATATCTGTTTCCATAGCTGGACTTTCGCAATGAAGCTTAGGTGTTTAACGAAATTTAGTAATATTATAATTGATTGACGATATTGCCTCCGACTTTTTAATAACCCCTAAAAGAGTTAGAAATCAGATATTTTACTGAGCCTCTAGTTTACTTGTGTTCAATTTCAAGTTCAGATTCCTTCCTGTATAAGGCTCAGGTGCGGTCGGAAGTGGGATGATGTTTTCTTTTGGGACGGATCCGCTGAATACCAGTTGACTGCTCTGGGCTCAATTAATCGTAGACTTGTGGGCGATGACTCCTTGATTGAGGCGAAAATGAAGAACAGCAACCTCAGCGATCGGTGTAAGGTCTACATTTTCTAACCACCAGCCCCATCTATACTAATATTATAAAGCTGAAGAGTTTTTTGTTTGTTTGAACGCGCTAATCTCAAGAACTACTGGTTCGAATTGAAAAATTCCTTTTGAGTTGAATTGACCATTTATCGAGGAAGGCTTTAGGCTATACAACATCACAATGCAATTATTAGGAGCGAAGAAACAATGGAAAATGTGGAAAAAAAAAAACGGGGATAATTATTCATCCTTGAGGGCTTCCATTGCGTGCGCTGCAAAAACGGTTCAAGATACCAAAAATATATGTAAGAAAGAATTATTCCTCTTGAAATGATCTAAAAAAATGTCCGCGACAGTATATGTCTATCTTTTAAGATTAAATCACTAGAACCGTTTTTATCGTAAACAAATTTGGTCGAAATTAATGCATTATTTGTTAAGAGTTGTATCAACGTAATAATATTAATCTTTATCCAAATAAATGTGTTGTTGATTAAGAGTATTTAATTGTGAACAAAATTGTCTTTGACATCACTTAATTTCAATGAACATCTTAGAAGATATTACAAAACCTTATATAGCAAAACAACGTTTGCCGGATCAGCTAGTTTCATTATAAAACCACTAGACACCGTACATCATACCAACCGTGTGTGGTAGAAATTGCTTATAGTATATCTGCACGAAGAGATTCGCTTGTACATTTATTATGCGAACAGCTAAGGAGTGGAATATGCTTCCAGTGAGCATATATCCACGATCATATGACTTGGAAGTCTTTAAGAGAAGAACCAATAGGCATTTGTTAGGCGGACACCGTACATCGTCGAAGTAATCTTCACATTCCATCAAGTGTGATTGAGGTCAAGCGTCCGCTTATAAATTATATATTAAAGAAAAAAAGGGATTATGGAAATGAAACGCAAAGATATTGGCAGACACTACGTTTATTATCTTTTAGAAAATTGATATTCAACTATTTTGACGGAATGCACGCGGGTTAATAAAACGCAATGTTGACAATTCGATATAAATCAATCACAAATGAGGCGTCTAGTTTCAAAACCCGCTAAAACGATTTTTCATACAAAATTACTTAATAGTTCTATTAGTAATTTGAAATGTTTTTATCAAAGCAAATATTATATATGATTTTTTTGCTTTTTTACTCTAGAATAATAATTTAAATACCTTATAAGAATGTGATTGTTAAGTCAAAGATTAATTATAAGTTTTTATAAATAATTGGGATTTGAAAAAATATGTTATAGCGGGTTTTGAAACTAGACGCCTCAAATATGTATGTAAAACGTGTTTTGCTATAGAAAAACAAAAAATGTAGTTTTACAAAGTGACATTATTAATTCAATATACAAGGTTGTGTACCCGAGAAAGATAAACCTGAAAGAGAAGAGTCACGATTTGTTCGCAAAAATTCTCAATAGAGATCGGCTCGAGTTAGTATTAAGATACTGGAGCTGCGTAATCCACACTGTAAAAGCGTTGTTATGTCCCCGACGTTTATTTCTAAAGAGGGGGGGTGCTGCTGAGTTATAAAGAGGGTGTTTTGTAGAGATGACTCCATTAAAGTCTTTATTGTCGATGCCTGGGTGTAGGAGGATTACTTTGCGTTCATTTTCTGCTTAAATATAAGATGGATGTAAAAAATTGTCATAAAAACTTGATTGTATACCGTGTACATTGACCATTTCACCCTTATAATGAGCAGTGGTAATAGTTTAAAATACTTCTTATTGTGGCTGATAAATAACTTAAAAGAGATACAAGATAACCGCATCAAGGATCAATGACAGAGAGATGTAACCTTGAGCAGGCTCTATCAGGTGGTAAGACGATTACTCTCAACTTGGTCACGACTAGTGATGGAAATGCCCGGGAATTCTCCCAAAGTGCCCAAAACTTGGTTGGGAATATTCCCGGGAATTTACGGAATGTTCGCGGAAGTGCTGGCCACTTTGGGAAAATTCTCGGGCATTTTCTTCACTAGTCACGACCACAGCACTCAAATGCAACGAGCATCATAGTGTTAATTTCAGTCTGTCTGAAGACGTGCCGATGGCAACTCTTCCCAACCATTACTAGGTCGCTGCCATCTTTTGTCTTTTGACAACACAAAAAAAATAGGCGCTAGTGAGTGCCTTCTTTATGACGTTGGGCAACGTGACAAAGCTTGGAGCGATTCTGAGACCTGGGTAAAGAAAAGCTCTTAATTTAAATACCATTGGTTAGCTCATTTCATTTTGACTACGAATGTAATTGTAGACAACGTTAGGAGCTTTGTCCTTTTGAGGTCGCAGAATAAAATCTGTTTTGCCAGAGGTTAGTTTTCACTAAGGTTTGTCAGGGGCATTGGAGTTATTTTGCTGAGATGGAATAAAAATTGATAGGTATAGCATGCAGACGCCGCCCGATACGTCTTTGTATTAAACGCCCTAAAGGTCGTTAGGGTGTTACGGGATTCGCGCGCAAGGGATGCTGTAGCTAGTCAGTCGACTACCGAGACCCAAGGCTAGAGTACGTGCGTGTGCGTCGTAGTTCGGTGTGCCTTAAAGTGCAAATAAACAGTAAAACGCCAAAATCCGTGTCTTTCTACCACCACACCCACGACCACCGGTCATATGGTGGAAATTTCAGTAGATTGGAGTACATATAAATGTAAATATTTTATATATTTCGTGTTGGAATTAATTCGTAGCGTTTGTTTATTAAAAAGTAACGATTATTTTGAAATGAAATTTTAAAATTACATTATTGAAAATACTACCCATCGTTTGCCACTATTTCTTCCCATCTTTCAGATAGTAGTTGAATACCCCGTCGAAAAAACTCTTTGTCCTTGGAGGCAACTGAAAAGAACCTACCGTCTTCTGGGATTAGCTCCCTTAGAGCAGTTCCGATGTCGTATACTTAAGGTATCATAACGATAGTGACGTGTTAGTAACTTGTGCCATCTTTGTTGGTTTCAGATGTAGGTTACGACTACGTGGTTGACCAGCAGCCGATCGGCAAGCTGCTGTTCAGACAGTTCTGCGAGAGGAACGGGCCTGAGTACCACAAGTACAACAATTTCCTCGATGCGGTGTGTTGGTTTTTTCTATCACCATCCTTATTTTTTATTGGGGTATGTTTTTATTTACACTGGCTCGACATAGTGACTACAGAGTACCTGATGGTAAGTAAAGTGTAGTCCAAAAACGAAAGCGACTATCAAAGGATGAGAATCCATTGATAGTCTCCGTCGACATGTCGGCCCACATATACCGCGACTGAAGGTCTCTAGGTATATGAGTTACTGGATATACACAAGCTGATCCCGAAACGCGACAAGCCGAAACTGGTCACTATGACGGGCTTTACACCCATGTACTGTGGTCGCGATCCAGACGGCCACCGACGCTCTACGACCTCGCTGCTGCTCGTTTAGCACCACCCAGGAGTCACGTAGTCAATGTAGAAAAATTAAGTCACATTATTTTCTATCTTTTTAATGCTCTTTCGTCACCTTAACATTAATTACTCCCTCTAAGCACTGACGCTGATTTTGGATACTTCTGTCATTTCTGTTGAAGTTTATCCCATTTAAGCATAAAAAGCATTACCTTATTATATTGGAACATCATCGATACATATCGAGGGGTGAAAGTGATATAGTAATATATATATATATATATATATATATATATATTTGGAATCAGCGTTTTATACCGATTCCAAATATAATATATATATATATATATATATATTATATCACCAAAAAATGTCGCTTAAACCAAATAGCCTTTCACCCTTCAATATAATAAAGCTGTTCCTCAGCCACCTCTCTAACATTCCGTAGACTTGATGATTTGCAAGAACTTGTATATATGTGACTCTCCAGAAGAAAATCACTTGCCTGATGTAGGTTAGTAATACTTAATCGGAATCGTTTATCAATATACACATATGTGTACTCGTTTATGATCACTAATCTCTGAAACATCATACCCGATTTAAATGTGGTTTTCATTAAAGTTTCGCGGAAAGCTGCCTTTAACCCTTAATAACCTAGAGTTTCAATTTTGATAACAAACTTTTAAACCGAATGTTCACATTACTATTAGTTTTTATGCCTGAAGTGTCAAAATTGATACCTGGTTTTTTTTTTAAATAAATATTGTGATTTTTTTTAGCTGTTTTTCCCTTCATCAAGACACTCAAGCAAACACAGTTATATTAAAAAAAAATCACTTTCGTAAATCAGGCTACTAAGGGTTAACATTTACTGTGTATTTTATTTCAATTGGTTCATAAATAAAAAACTGACGTCAGTTTAAAAAATGTCGATAATTTATTGGAATAATATTTTATATAATAACTGTTCAGTTAATTTGACTAAAATTTTAGTTAACGTTAACTTCAGTCTGTAATAAAATAACGATTGAAAGTTTCTATGAACAAAATAAAAATTAAAAAATTTACAGTTTCGGAGCAAACATACAATATTAGTTGAGCTCACATCTATATTGTGAATCATATAAAATAGAGTTCAACTTAGATTGTACGTGTGCGTACACGGGTTGGGACTTCGCGTCACGCTTTACTTCCGAAATTAATAATCTATCTATCTTTAATTCGTATATCGATAGATATACCTCTCCCTTTCAAACCTGCGTATACGAAAAGAGATGTACTATAGTAACAAATCTAAGATAGGGGATTGGATAGATTATTAATTTCGGCCATTATAGAAGCGTGATGCGGGCCGCGGGTATCACTTTCACGCGAACGAAGCCACGGGCAGAATTAGATCAATAATATTGACTTAAAATCTGGTGGTATGGACTTCTGAGTCATTAGAATCTAGTAATTTCTAGATTTAAAGTTGATATATTTATTAAATGTGTAGGTGTTATAGGGCAATGTATTTTATGTTTCTATGGAGTGAACACCGCTGTTTTTTACCCTCCGTCAGAATATTATCTAGTTCTTAATTATCTCATTGTTAATTAATGGAAAATACTTCTAGAGTTTCTTTTTAATTTGAGTGAAATGAAAATATAGGTCCTCGTGATCGTAATGACTATTAGACCATAATATTTCTCGTAACCTGGGTGTAAGGATTGTATTTATTAACTGCAATGGTTCACAACTTCGAATGTCAATATAATAAGGTTTGATAAAATTTCCGCGTTCGAGTTTTCCGATCTAATGGAGTATCGGAGTAGCGCGGGAAACCCGAAGAAAGTGAGCGATAACGTTTTTCGCATGCCTAATCAGCTTTCCAATCTCTTGATAAACATATCATTCGTCTTTTACATGGCACATGAAGGAAATGTTATGAATAAAACAGTAGGTATATTTTGTGTAAGTGTTCCAATATTTCTATATCGACTCACACGTATGTTAAATGTCTGAATACATAACTGAATGGTTATTATTCAAATGAAATTCATTTATTTCGCTCCAAAATAAAAATTAAAAATATAGAAACGTAAACAACATACAGAAAAGAACATACAAAAGACAAAAACATGGCGAAATGTGTCCGTCAGCTTAATGCCACAGAGGAAGTCTGTGGCGCTGGTTTTTCGAGCAGGGCCGCAGTCGTGTTACATCTTATCAAGATAATAGACAAATAACAATAGAATACAATAAAAAAAGAAAAACCTTATAACTTAAAACAATATACCTATCTACTTAAAATTAAAAAAAATCTAAATAAGCCATTACATATCGATATATAATCGATGAAATCGGTGAATCGTTAAAAAACGCTGATTCCGAAAATATATATATTACTATATCACCAAAAAATGTCGCTTAAACCAAATAGCCTTTCACCCCTCAATATAATAAAGAAATCGACTAAAAATGTAATAGTGACACTATATTAAGAATGTGTATTAATTAATATAATGCTTTATACAGGCGGAGAGGTATGAAGTGGAGGTCGAAGAGACCAGGGTGGCCCTCGCCGCCGACGTGTTCGGCAGGTTTCTGAAGACGGACGACTGCGAAGCTGTCACGGACGTCGTCAGCAAGCAGGTCATCGACGAAGCGAGCGCTCTGCTCGAAGGTGCGTGTCTCACTCACCATTTTTATTTGGGAAACATTTCTGAACTGTTGGAAATTCACCTCAAAATTGTTAAACAACAATCGATCGACTTTGTAAGCGTAGGTTGGTCCTTAGAGGCAGCAAGTATGTGTGATACAGGATTGTAGGTAGATAGGTTTTTTTTTCGGGTAACCCGGGGTTAAATCCTACATAGGAGCATCAGGGCCGCTGTGAGGGCAGCGACCCTGGTGTGTCAGACCCCTACTGACTAATAACCCCCGGGGTGTCCGTCTAATCACTCCACCCAGGCCTGGGAATCCAAATTCGTCCAGTCGCCCGGGGAGCGAACTGCCTTATTCAGGCTCCCTATGTGGGCGGGGTGAGTATAAAGAGCCCACACCTCCAATACCTGTCTCAGGCGGCGCGGTAGACACTGCGCACCGCCTCCCTCTCATCCAGGCAGCAGACTCCCTCAAGTTTACTGCCCGACTATTGTCATCGGGGGATGTCGCGCTCGCTAGGTAGGTTGGGTGTATCATTGTATAGGTAAGTCACAGATGTAGTGTATCTCTTTTTAATCAAAATGTTGAACAAGCTGGACAAAAATTAATTCATTAATATATATATATATTTTAAATCAGGTATAGCAGGATAAAGTTATTTATAAATTTTTTAACTACCTGCCTGATAATAAATAAATAAAACCCCATATCTAATGTGTCTGTCGGTTTTTATATAACTGCTTTTACATAATTGCAGCTATCAGAGGGTTATTCCAATCGGGTTTATTTTGGCTTGATTTGATTCAACTTAAACCTAAAACATGTCATAATTAATCAAAAATTGTGACAGATATCGGTCAATATTCCCCGAGATAGATTAAAAAAACTCTCGCGGTCGACCGTTTGGAAACAGCTGGATTAGAATAAGTTACTAAATTTAAAAAAGAATTAGTGACTAAAGTTTGTCCCTACTTCCGTCGTAACAATACTATATTCAGTTTTTGTCAAAGGCGAACTTAATTCTTGAGAAACGTTTGAGCAAAGTCAAAATAGCGTCTATAAATTTTATCCTCAGCTCCTCTTACTATCACTCACATTCGTAATGTATATATTTTTCGTCATTCATCATTGATGATCTTACGTGTCCGAACCAGCAAAACATGCTTTTGGGCATTCTTTCTGTGACACGATCACTCGATCCAACCGCTCTGCATGTATCTCCCACCCTATCGCGATCCGAAAATATTAAATGGAGTTATGTATTATGTAGTAAAAATGATCTAAATCAATTTTCTTAATAGCTCGGGTTAATATCAAATGCCCGGATTAGATCAATCTTGATGCCAAAGCTGATATATATAATAGATTATAGTACAACAAACTACGATAAAAAAACTTAATTCAGTGTAGTAAAATTTAGTGAATAATTAGATTACACAACTTCGCGTATAAAACTAATTCGCGGCATTTAACGACAGCATAAATAGCCCGACTGTTTTGTAGATATCTAATTATATCCCTTTCAAAACGATCATTGACTATCTCGGCGTACTTTATTATACCGACGAGATCGTGTTTGTTTGTTTGTTTACCGAACCGAGCGGGCTGGACCGAAGCTCGAATCGTAACGCGCTGTGTAAACAATTTTTATAGCTATAAAAAAAATCTGGATTATTGCCATTACGCTTTTTATTAGTGATTGTGGTTAATTAAACTGTAATTAGCTGCCAATAGTATAATAATAATATAATATATGTTATTGCTATCGAGGCGGTGCACGGTGTCCGGTGCATCGCCTGGGAGAGAGGTTTTGGAGGGATAGGTTTTAGAGAGGTAGCCTCAACAAGGCTTCTTGTTCCTTGGGCGTCTGGATGAATTTGGCTTCCCAGGCCCGGGTGGAGCAATCAGAGGAACACCCCGGGGGTTTTTAGTCAGTAGGAGTCTGACACACCGGGGTCACTGCCCTCACAGCGTCCCTGATGGTCCTATGCAGGATTTTCCCCTGGGATACAAAAAAATACATAAATGTTATTGATATTAAGGAAATAGTTCGTTCTTTATTAATACCGTGTTTTTTACTGTTTCGTAAATTGTTTTACAAAGCTACTCGTGTAGCCATTTGTGCGATTTAATGGGCAGTTTTTATAGCGTCACCCGCTGAAAGATATTCTTTTTATGGAGTGTAACATGTTGATAATAATATTTATTTTACGAAAATCTGATTTTGGCACCATATATTTGCATCTGTTTAATTTCGTTTTAGAAGTTTTAAATTTTCTGCCGTGTTACAAAGTTACGGAATATGAGTAACTTCTAATACAGCGCGTTCGTTTGACCTCTGAAAGTGGTTATAAATGTAAAATTAAACCTTTTCAGGGACTAGTGGCCTTATTACAAAAGGAGATGTAACCTAAGTAAAAGTTTAAGCTGTGGCAAGTGTTTATTATTATAAAATATATTATATTGGTATCTTATATAAAAAATAAATTAACATTTAAGCGTCGGACTAGCCGTAGCTAACCATTAACTAAAATAACATTTGTTTTTTTATAAAGTGGAAGATATTTTAAGAGTCTGTAAAATTGAGATTCACAATATATTGTATTCATTATAAATACATTAACGTGTCTTATACGCGACAATACTTACTATCAACCATGACTCGAAGTTTCGATCTTGTTACATAAAACATGATCACGAGCAAACTGTAGCGTCGCGGACGTTTCGTCGAAGGCGGGAAGTTACTTCCTCTACCCACTTTTGTTCTTCATAATTTGAATAGAAAACGTCGTGCCTTGGTTGACAGTAAGTTTCTTCGCGTGTAAGACCCGTTAAAATATTTATAATGAGTGTAAATCCTGTAAGTTTTAAATATAATAAACATAATAATGATATATTGTCACGCTATATTTATTTTGGGTAAAGCAGAGTGGATACAGCCACTCTCTGCTGCTGTATCCACTTTACGCATGTATGTAGTGCCCAACGTGACCAAAAGAGCAGCTTACCGCTGTTCCCAAAATAGCTATACATGACATTTCTATTAATTGCCGTGCAGATTTCCTCACGAGTTCGAAATGTGTTAATATGATATCAATTCAGTATATTTCCGATTACGATGATAACGTGGAATCAGCGTTTATGAGCACGCTCAATCAACACGGGAGCTATTTTTTTTTAGTTGGACGTCAAGAAAACATGATAGAGAAGATGTCGTTGACGGTTGCAGACGGATCGAAAGACATATTCAGGGAATGCATCCGGCGCGTGAAGAGCTTCCTGGCGGGGCCGCCGTTCGCGGAGTTCGAGCGGTCGATGTACTTCCACCGGTACCTGCAGTGGAAGTGGCTCGAGGCGCAGCCGGTCACGCAGCACACATTCCGCATGTACCGCGTGCTGGGCAAGGGCGGCTTCGGCGAGGTCTGCGCCTGCCAGGTCGGTACGCGACGCCCTGTCACTGGGTACGGCATTCATTGTAACAGGTAGCGTGCTTGATGCGTTGTCCAGGGGCAGGTGGAAGGCAATCATCTACGTATGGGTCAGACCAGTAGCGGTCATTCCTTAGATGCCCTGCATGGGCTTTGCATAGGCCCTGTCGGAATACCAGCGCTGCAGAGTCTGTAGTAGAGATGCCACGAATATTCGGCAACTATTCGGTATTCGGCCTACTCGGCCACTTTTTTTGCTATTCGGTATTCGGCCGAATAATGATGATGATGATAATGTCCTAGCCGGTTTCGGCCACGGCGACTGTTTCAACACCGGTTAAGAAATTCGAGGTCCAGTTTTCGGAGACAGTCAATTGCGCAGGAGATATTTAAGTGGTGATATTTATGCGGCCGAATAATACCTACTATTCGGCTGAATACCGAATACCAAATCATGTAAAAAAGACACGTTATATTACTCAAAGTTACGTATTTATTTCCAAATTACAACACTTTAGTAATTAAAATTGATCAGTGGGTAAGTTGTGATGGATAAAAACAAGCTTTTCAGCATTTTTTGGTAGCAAACGATTATGCTTTTCATTGTAAATGTTACCAGCCTCAGAAAATAACCTCTCACACACACACACTCTCCCTCTCGCTCACACACATACTAATAAACTTATACCGTGAATATCCATATAAAAACACAAAACACCCTTGAATAACCCGAACGGAAGTGCGAGTTTCACCAGAGACAAGATTTACTTAATCGGTGAGACTTATCACTCTGTGTATATGCATAAGTTTTGTGTTGAAATAAAGATTATTATTATTACTAAACACGCTACTTCCAGGAATATTCGGCGCTTCGGCCGACAGCGTTGCCGAATATTCGGTATTCGGTCAATTCACTATTCGTGGCATCACTAGTCTGTAGCACAAGCTGAGACAGGGTCCTTATTGGCGGCGGCTTAGACTTTTTTTATGTATTGTTTGGTTGTTTTTTTTTTATGTTTTTTGTATTTTATGTGTGTTTTATTGTACAATGTAGTTACTTTTATATGGCTGCTGTTAATAAAACGTTTTCTTTCTTTCTTTCTTTTAGATGCATTAAAGCATTGCTTGCCCTTACAATAAATAAGTCTGGAATAAATTGATTAAAGTTAAATAAAACAAGAAAACATTTATATTCATATCTATTCTTTTCTTACGTCGTGTAAATTTCCCTTGAGCTCAATAGAATATTTATTATAATAATATAATATTAAAATAATTACGTGAATTCTGCCTACCCTGTCCAAATACCTTATGCACGTCACTGGGTCAGACTTAATTAAGGTTGCTACCAAAACACCCATAGTCCATATTATCAATACTTTAACGATGCTTATGCGCGAATTAACTTATTTTTAGTTATGCGGGAGCGGAAAGTTGTTTCTTTTACCCTCTTTTGTTGTTCCTTATTTGAATAATCATGACACACAACACTTACAGTATCAGTATTTTTACAAGGCGACATAAAACGAGCTTCTCGTTTTCTAACCACTGGGTTCCACGCTGATGTTAACCAACCAACCAATAACCAACCAACAACCTATATAATAATAACCGATTATCTCGAATAAGTTTTATGTTTCTTAATATCGATCGACTTATAAAATCACTGCATAAAAAAAAAAATTGCGAAAAAGTCAATATTTACACACAGATTAACTATAATTGTTTATGTTTACTATTAAAGAACTTTGTTTGGTTGTATGGCGATTGCCCGAACTGGGTCATGACCACAGTACACGAGTGTAAAACGCGTCCTAGTGATTCGCTTTAGCCTGTCGCGTTTCGGGATCAGCCTGTGTAAGTCCAGTAACTCTTACGATGACAGAGACTCAATAGATTTTCGTCCATTGGTTGTCGGTTATTTTTTTAAACGACATTGTACTTACCATCAGCTGCACTGTAGTCACTTTGTCAAACGAGTGTAAAAATGTGAGATAGTCGTATACATGTATTTTTTAGAGTCACACAAATCTTGCGAGAAGTCGTGCCAATAATCCCGTAACACACTGTATCTCGATATTGCGTGATTGAAAACCTTACGCCGCGATGTTGTAAATTTTAGCGTTTGATTATAGCGTCGATTTCGTCATCCCATCTTGGTATGGGTTTCCCTATTCGCCTTTTACCTTGTGGGCCTTCCCACAGCGTAATTTTTAGACGAAATAAAAAAAAATGCAGGCCCAAGATGGCATGAAATCGCTCAAAACAAAGATGCTTGGACATCCTTGGAGGAGGCCTTTACCCGCTAGGGGGTTCTTGACATAGCAAACACTAAATCTAGCAGATAAATGTAAATAACAAAAAAAAGAACAAATAAAGGCTTTTTTATTTTATCTTTATAGCGTCGATTTCGTGCTTGTCAGGTGCCTAGAGGATTGACTACATGTTAACAGTAAACGATCTTTTCTTACATCATCAGGTGCGGGCAACGGGTAAAATGTATGCTTGTAAGAAATTAGAGAAGAAACGCATAAAGAAACGCAAAGGAGAGGCGATGGTGCTCATCGAGAAGCAAATATTGCAGAGAATAAATTCTCGCTTCGTCGTCAACCTCGCGTACGCGTATGAGACTAAGGATGCGCTCTGTCTCGTTCTAACCATCATGAACGGTGAGATACACACAGATGGGCAAAATGTAATCAGATTAATAAAAATGATTAACGATTATATTTTACATTTTTTACCATTAATATGACTGCATTTTGCTCATTTATGTTTTAAACAATACAAAATCCCAGATTGTATACACATTTATGATTTCTTAATGTTTTAAATGGATTTATTCATGATTACAGAGCAAGAAAATTAAAATTACGACTACATTTTGTAATCGTTCAATATTAATCAGATTACATTTTGCCCATCTCTGGAGATACAACTCACTATACAGGGCGATTTTATAGACGAGGGAGATATTCATATAGGATATTCAGCATTCGATTCTAATTCCAAATATGCAAAAAAAAAACATTATATTTCCATGCCCTGACGGTCCATGAGGATTTCCACCGGGTTGGAAAAAAAAACTATTGTAAGGCTAATGGAAGTTTTATATACTTACTGCAACGTAAGGTAATTTTTAGTTCAATGCACGGTTTCCAGGTCACGCGCATTATATATAACGCGCGCGAAATAATTAATACAAGGGATTCAAGTAAGGACTGCCTTTGATTCATAAGCCTCCCACAAGCGATAGAGACCGACCAGCCTCCACAAGCCAAAGGATGGGCTTAATGGCGTTTGTTACGAAATACCTATATTCAGCAGTGGTCTAGGGTGGGTTGATGATGATGCCTCATGATACCGTGGTCACTCTGCCAAGCATGAAGAGGTGGTTAAGATGCACAGCCTCTGAGTTTATATGTGTTTATGTGTGTTTCTTCTTGCTGAGGTATCCTAAAAGGCGAATAAGGTATCTCTTGAACACCGCAATTCAACCAGGTGTTTAGAGAAGGGAAAACTCGATCAAACCTGCATCCTGATCCCTCTCGATCGTACTGGTTCTCCTTTCCATCGGACCTGAGGGAGCTCGGACGAGAGAGTGCTTTTCTGGCAGCGCGTCCAGTTATGCACTTAAATATCTCCTGCGCAATTGCATGTTTCCGAAAACTGGACATCGAATTTCTTAACCGGTGTTGAAACAGTCGCCGTGGCCGAAACCGGCTAGGACATCATCATCATTTTGTGTTTATACAGGCGGTGATTTGAAGTTTCACATTTACAATATGTGCGGAGCTGACACCGGGCTTGGGTTGGAAA
This sequence comes from Automeris io, assembly GCA_036320925.1. Lineage (NCBI taxonomy): Eukaryota > Metazoa > Arthropoda > Insecta > Lepidoptera > Saturniidae > Automeris > Automeris io. Next base: position 15,413,792 of record JAUDJH010000005.1, read on the forward strand.
GGTCGAGGTTCTACGCGGCACAGGTGGCCTGCGGGCTGGAGCATCTTCATAAGATGGGAATCGTCTACAGGTAATAATAATATACCGCCACTGTATACCCCTTTCGGGGTCAGCGGAGATACAATACTGGCTGTATCCACATCACGCTTGTATGGTATGCCCAATGTGACAAGTAGCGCAGCTGATCGCCGTTCTCACAGCACTAGTACGCATGACATTTCTATTAGATGCCTTGCGGGTTTCCTCATGATGTTTTTCTTCACCTGTGAGCATATGGTGTTCAAATCCGTAAAAATACAGAGGTACGTGCTGGGTTGGACGTTGCCGCGCGTGGACACCGCATCGCGTAGGCTTGGTGTCCTGAATAGGGTGCGACGGTTTTTCACGCCAAATCAATTGTTCCTTTTATATAAGGCTCAGGTCAGGCCTTGCATGGAATATTGTTCGCATCTTTGGGACGGTTCTGCCCAGTACTTACTTGATGCCTTGGACAGGTTGCAGCGGAGGGCTGTTCGTGTTGTGAATGATCCTAAAGTGACTAAACATCTTGAACCGCTTCAGTTGCGCAGAGATGTGGCCTCACTGAGCGTTTTCTACCGTTTGTATCATGGCGAGTGTTCTGAGGAGTTGTTTAACCTTGTTCCACCCTCCTGCCTTCCTGAATAGATCCACGCGCGCGGGTTTGCGTTGTCACAGCTATACGGTATCTCACATCCCGGCCAGGACAAAGAAGTTCTCTAACTCCTTCTTTTTCCGTGTCGTTGGGCCGTGGAATGGTCTTCCGGCGAGCGTGTTCCCTCCATCCTATGATATGGGATCTTTTAAACGTAGCGTGAAGAGATATTTGTGCAGGCTGGCATGATCGCTGCGACTACCGATGGGTTTTTTGTTACCTTTCGATAGTCGTTGGCGTTTTTTGGACAGCACCATGCTTACCATCAGGTATGGTGCAGTCACTGTGTCGAGTCAGTATAAAAAAAAAAAAAGAACAGGTCCTGTATCCACGCTAGTCATCTCAGCCACACCATTCTATTATTACTCACTTTAATAAATTAGGTAAAGATGTACAATTCACAACTCACCACAAACTAATTAACTCGACACAGCGCTGCTTGCCGCTGCGGGGACACGAACCCAGGAATTTCAGCGTCCTAGGCAGGGTCACCGGTTAGCTTGAGCTGATGCGGATTGTTTACTGGCGCCTAGACGTCTTCGTCTCCGAACGGGATTAGCACTGTCGCTCCCGTTTTGCGGCCTTCTTTTGGGACATGTCATCCTCATAGAAGATCTGAGACCCGATTGTCTAGATGCAGCGTTAAGGCAATAAACTTATCCATTATGTGTTACTAGCTGATCCGGCAAACGTTGTTTCGCTATATAAGGTTTTGTAATATCTTCTAAGATGTTCATTGAAATTAAGTGATGTCAAAGACAGTTTTGTTCACAATTAAATACTCTTAATCAACAACACATTTATTTGGATAAAGATTAATATTATTACGTTGATACAACTCTTAACAAATAATGCATTAATTTCGACCAAATTTGATTACCATAAAAACGGTTCTAGTGACTTAATCTTAAAAGATAGACATATATTGTCCTAGACATTTTTTTAGATCATTTAAAGAGGAATAATTCTTTCATACATATATTTTTGGTATCTTGAACCGTTTTCGCAGCGCACGCAATGGAAGCCCTCAAGGGTGAATAATTTTCCCCGTTTTTTCACATTTTCCATTATTTCTTCGCTCCTAATAGTTGCATCGTGATGTTATATAGCCTAAAGCCTTCCTCGATAAATGGTCTATTCAACGCAAAATTATTTTTCTATTCGAACCAGTAGTTCCTGAGATTAGCGCGTTCAAACAAACAAACAAACAAACTCTTCAGCTTTATAATATTAGTATAGATATAGATTATACAATAAATGGACTCAAGTGGAGGTTCATAAGGGTCTAATAAAATCTCGAATAAGGTGGCGATGGTGTATATGTACCCTTCGAAACGCCTTGTCGAAGTTTACCCCTCCAAGAGCCTGTATAAGGCTGTGTGCTCGTCGAATCACAGAAGGAATACGGATCTCGAAGCCCAGCTAGCAGCGAGATGAGAGACACCTCGATGCCGCCTTCCTGAAGGTTGCTGGTTGTTCGCTGGTTTTCCTCCAGGCTATTAAAAAAGGATCAAATAAAATGTGCAGTATTTTCAGGGACTGCAAGCCGGAGAACATCCTGCTGGACGATGCAGGGCACGTGCGCATCTCGGACCTGGGGCTCGCGGTCGACGTGCCGGAGGGCGGCAGCGTGCGAGGCCGCGTCGGCACCGTCGGGTACATGGCGCCCGAGGTATTCCACCCAGCTATGGTTAATTTTTTTTTTACACTGGCTCGACATTGTTACCACAGAGTACCTGATGGTAAGTACAGTGTATTCCAAAAACGAAAGCGACTATCAAAGGATGAAAATCCATTGATAGTCTACATCGTCATGTCGGCCCACATATACCACGACTGAAGGTATCTAGGTATATGAGCTACTGGATATACACAAGCTGATCCCGAAACGCGACAAGCCGAAACTGGTCACTATGACGGGATTTTACACCCATGCACTGTGGTTGCGATCCAGACGGGCACCGGCGCCCTACCACCTCGCTGCTGCTCGTTTAGCACCACCCAGGAGTCACGTGTAGGGAAACTAGGGTAAAGCCTACGGACGCGAGCAGCTTCGACTCCCAAAAACTCCTTTTTTAGGACTCTGGAAAATCTGGGACTTAGGAAAACGAAAAATGGAACTCCTTTAAGGTTAGTTTGTCGCCCGTACGTTTGTCTGTTACGAGCCATTTTCTCAGGAACGCGTGGCATAACAATCCAAGCATCAGCAAGAGGCAATATTGATATGTCACAATTCGCCAATTCCACACGCTCTGGACTTTCATTCGCCTATTGGCTGGACAATGTGCTGTTGACCGGGAAATACCTTTACAACTTCACCGGGTAACAGTGGTGAGCTCTTAAGGTGTGGTGCTCAGCTAGCGAGTTATGGGTAAGGTGAAAACCCAAGAGGGTACTCCTGTGGGTACGGACCTTGATTTGGCCGGCTAGACAGGAAAGGAACCTAACGGTGATCTACTAGCGTTTCGGAAGCGACTACCTTGAGAAGAAACGCCGAAAGGAACTCAAGGCTGCGTCCGAGTGTCTTAATCGCCTGAACCCTGTACTCGCTGTACTCGGTCACGATTCAAGGGGGACGCTAACTGACTTACTAACTTTTAAAAGGGGTGTGAGTTGTGGGCATAGATGGGCAAAATGTAATCAGATTAATAAAAATTATTACGATTACATTTTACGTTTTTTTTACCATTAATATGACTGCTTTTTGCTCATCTATGTTTTAAACACTACAGAATCCTAGATTGTATACACATTTATTATTTATTAAGGTTTTAAATAGATTTAATCATGATTACATAGCAGGAAAATTACAAATTACGACTATATTTTGTGATCGTTCATCATTAATCAGATTACAATTTGCCCATCTTTGGTTGTGGGTAACTGATGTTATTTGTAAACTTTAGTTGGCGAACTGATTGACAGTTCAAATGATAGTAAGTGTTTACCGTAGCCCGTGGAAAGCTGCAACATGAGGAGTGATGCCATTCCGTTGCCGATTAAGAAGCGCGTTATTCACTGCCTCCTTGAAGAACCCTGTATCATAGCTCGGAGAGGAAACTCAACCCGGCAGCCTATTCCACAATTCTAAAAAGTGCAACAAAAATATGTAACATAGTAAACAATTTAAATATAAAATTATCCATAATCCGTAATATTAGCTTTAAATGTTGTTTTGTAATGATCCTTCGATATTTTATATAAAAACTAGCTTAAGTGAGTTGCTCTGTAGAGAGAGCAATTTATTCATTAAACAAATTTATTTTACAATTTTAACAAATACGCCTAATTACAAACTTACCTGTAGAGAGAGAAACAACATTTAAAGCTAATATTACGGTATATGGATAATTTTATATTTAAATTGTTTACTATGTTTTGTAACTGTTTTGTTTACTGTGTGTTAACGTAACCTCCAAACTTAATGTCATCGAATCAATGTCGCCTACAGTTCCATAAAGTAAAGTGAGTTCGGATACGTTCATAGATCATACGCGTTAAATAAACTTTATTTAAATGAAGCGTCACACGCTTTGTTTACAAATATAATTTAAAAAATTCAAAGAAAGTGCTTTATACATATTCATCGTAATTCGGCTGGTTTGGAAATAATCGACGATCGGTTTGTCAGGGAGACACGATGAGTTGTTCTATTAATCTGAGTTGGATTCGAATAGAATCAAATGAACAATATTTCGATTGATTAATCGATACGTTAATTGACTCGATTATAAATTGGATCGAGTACGATCCCGTTTATAGTTCACGGTACCTTGTGTTCATAGATGGGCAAAATGTAATCAGATTAATAAAAATGATTACGATTACATTTTACGTTTTTTTACCATTAATATGACTGCTTTTTGCTCATTTATGTTTTAAACACTACAGAATCCCAGATCGCATACACATTTATGATTTCTTAGGGCGGCTAGCACTAACGAATTAATCTAGCTTTAGCTTGTATAAAACGCTAATTAATTGAATTGGTTTGATTCCATCTTAATAATGATTTCAGTTTAAGAGTTGTTACAACTAGATTTATATTTAGTGCAAGACAATAAGTACAGATCAGCGTTACATAGCATTTTAGATAACTCTAAACTAGATTTAAATTGTTAGTGCAAGCCGCCCTTAATGTTTTAAACGGATTTAATCGTGATTACAGAGCAAGAAAATTAACATTACGACTACATTTTGTAATCGTTAATCATTAATCGGATTACATTTTGCCCGTCTCTGCTTGTGTATAGTGCGAGAGTAGATAAAAAAAAATAATAATAATAAATTATTTATTCGACAAACAACTACAAGGCAGCACATTAAAAATCAGCTAACACCCAAACTAGTACACCCTGTATCTTGGATGTCAGCATATTTCACACAAATTTGTTACAGTTTTTTACTGCTGCGTAGCACCACACATAACTCAAAACAATACAAAAACAACATTACATACCAAACAACAGTTTATACAAACAAAGTGAATAACAATTACAAAAGAATGTTAATATTAAAGCCCAAGCACATCTACACCTGCAACAGTTCCTCAGTATCATTATATTTTAGACTCGAGTCCAGACCAGTCTCTCAGCTTCATCTTACATTCGAATTTTGATAAGTTCAATATATTTAATACATGATTAACCTTATTATAAATCCTTGAACCAAGAACCCAAAATTGATGAATTGAAATTGAATTGATGTCGCTACTGCGTTGTAGAATGAAGTTGAAATAATCAGGTGATAGACAACGAGCGGTACACGTACAGCCCGGACTGGTTCTCATTCGGCTGCCTGCTCTACGAGATGATCGAGGGCCGGGCGCCGTTCCGGGCGCGCAAGGAGAAGGTCAAGCGGGAGGAGGTCGACCGGAGGGTCAAGGTTATTAACCTTTTAAATATTTTTTCCACGAATATAAAAAAGAATATGTTACTTTTTTTTTTTTTTTTTTCGGCGTGTCCTACGTAGGTGGCCTGGGAAAGACCTTCACAACAAAACCGGGCTTGGTGGGCGAACGCAGAGGGCGCTCGGCCAGCGAAATTTATGGGTTGCGCGGCTACGCAAGGGCACCCCTGTGGGTACGGACCTCGACTTGGGCGGCCGGCCAGTTGAAAAACGAACCTAACGGTGATCTACCAGCGTTTCGGAAGCGACTGCCTTGTGAAGAAACGCCGAAAGAAACTCAAGGCTGCGTCGGAGTGAAACTGCGTTATTTAAATCACAATTGACGGGCCTATCCTTAATCGACGTCGTCGGCGCCGTCGGCGACGCCGGTGTCTCGCAATGTGACGATTGCTTGTGTGTACCTCGTTGTTGATAGGATCGGCGGTCGCAAGGGCCGCGGTAATTGAATCGACGGGAATATGTTACTCGGGGAGTCGATACATTAAGACGAGTTCAATGGACCCCAGGGAGGTAGACAATCTTCTCTGGCTATTTGGCGGCCAAGGCACCGTCGCCGGAGGGACGCGACATCCCCCGGTGACAATAGCCGGGCAGTAGACTTGGGTGAGTCCGCTGCCCGGATGAGAGGGAGGCGGTGCACGGTGTCCGGCGCGCCGCCTGAGAGTGGTTTTGGAGAGGTGGATTTTTACTCCCACCCCTTCCCTAGAGGGATAGCTTCAACAAGGCCTTTTTGTTCCCTGGGCGTCTGGATGAATTTGGCTTCCCAGGCCCGGGTGGAGTAATCAGAGGGACGCCCCGGGGGTTTTTAGTCAGTAGGAGTCAGACACACCGGGGTCGCTGCCCTCACAGCCTCCCTGATGGTCTTATCCAGGATTTTACCCCCGGGGTATAAAAAAAGGGAGGTAGACAAATGTCAAACTAACTCCATCTAACGTCGATCACCGCAACGGTTACACGTTCTAAAAACACGTAACCGTTAGGTATCCTAGTCGGTTGGCAGGAAAATAGTTTTTCGTTTGACCGAATTCGAATTCAATTGGAGGTTTGTTAGAGCCTTGGAATCAGGCTAACCTGATTCGGATAGACACGAGACATAAAGTAAAACCTTCAAATTAAAGTCACGTGAAGTTCGCTGCAGCATAACAGCGTCGCTGGGTAGCTAGATATGGAGTAAAGCGCAGTCATTGTTGGGGAACAAAAAAAACTTTAAAGTGACCTTTGGTATTGGTTAAAGTGAGGCGTGATGAGAATGCGTTTGTGTGCCGCGCAGCACGAGCAGGAGAAGTACTCGAGCAAGTTCAGCGAGTGCGGGCGGTCGCTGTGCAGCGCGCTGCTGCAGAAGGGCGTGGGCGGGCGGCTGGGCTGCGGCGCGGGGCGGGCGGGCGCGGCCGCGGTCAAGGCGCACCGGTTCTTCACGCAGCTCAACTGGGCGCGGCTGGAGGCCGGCATGGTCAGCGCGCCCTTCGTGCCGGACGTGAGTCGGCCCGCTCTCCAGCACTATCTTAATCATAATCACACTGAAAACTTATATTTACTTTAACCGATATTTTATTTTACACAACATGGGTGATATTGAATGAGAAAAAAAAGAACCATGGTAATGAAATGAAAAAGTATTTATTTCGCCACAAATCAACAAGAAAACCAGAAATTTAAATGCAGCAATAACAAACAACGCACAAAAACAAAAGAAAATACAAAACATATAAACAAGGCGAAAATGGGACCTTCATCATACAAAATACACACAAAATAGAACATATAAATGTCCCACAATTATAGGGTACCACAGCATGTACAATAAACAACATGTTAACTGAGTATGACGAAATATTTCGTCATACATAAAAACTAGTGATGCCACGAATAGTGAATTGGCCGAATACCGAATATTCGGCAACGCTGTCGGCCGAAGCGCCGAATATTCGGCCGCCGAATATTCCTGGAAGTAGCGTGTTTAGTAATAATAATAATCTGTATTTCAACACAAAACTTATGCATATACACAGGGTGATAAGTCTCACCAATTAAGTAAATCTTGTCTCTGGTGAGACTCGCACTTCCGTTCAGGTTATTCAAGGGTGTCTTGTGTTTTTATATGGATATTAACGGTATAAGTTTATTAGTATGCGTGTGAGCGAGAGAGAGAGTGCGTGTGTTTGTGTGTTTAGTGAGGGGTTATTTTCTGAGGCTGGTAACATTTACGATGAAAAGCGTAATCGTTTGCTACCAAAAATGCTTGTTTTTATCCATCACAACTTGCCACTGATCAATTTTAATGACTGAAGTGTTGTAATTTGGAAATAAATACATAACTTTGAGTAATATAACGTGTCTTTTTTACATGATTTAAAAGAGCTTTACTATAACAAAGTGATAACGTGGTATATCGGTTTGCAGCCTCACGCGGTGTACGCGAAGGACGTCCTCGACATCGAGCAGTTCAGCACCGTGAAGGGGGTGAACCTGGACGCTGCCGACGACACGTTCTACGGCAAGTTCAACACGGGCAGCGTCAGCATACCCTGGCAGACCGAGATGATCGAGACGGGCTGCTTCACGGAGCTAAACGTCTTCGCTAGAGGTCAGCGCTTATAGACGTTCGCCCTTTCCTTACACACTGGCTCGACATAGCGACTGCTGTGGACCTGATGGTAAGTACAGTGTAGTCCAAAAACGAAAGCGACCAGCAAAGGATGAGAATCCACTGATAGTCTACATCGTCATGTCGGCCGACACATACCACGACTGAAGGTCTCTAGGTACATGAGCTACTGGATATACACAAGCTGATCCCGAAACGCGACAAGCCGAAACTGGTCACAGTGGCGGTCTAGACACTTGTGTACTGTAGTTATGACTCAGTTCGGGCAATTGCCTTTACCACTAAAAACTTTACACCCTTTTTGAAATACGGCTTTTAATTTGAGTAAGGTTCCGAAAAATCCTCATTCCTTATCGTTACAATTTAATAACGCCGCGATGTCTCAGTTTGCTACAAACTACTAGTAATAATAGTATATCGTCACGGTATATTCCTTTAAGGGTTAGTTGAGAAACATTAGTTGCTGTATCTACTTTGCGCTTGTACTTTGTTCCCAACGTGATTAACAACTCAGCTGATCGCCGTCCTCAGGGAAATTGCACATGATGTTTCTATTAGATGCCATGCAGGCTCCCTGACGATCTTAAACCTAACCTGAATATCAACGTCAAGAAATCTGCATCGATTAATGTGTATACTGATTTGAAATCAATGCTGATATCACAACAAACCTGCCTAGAATAGTGCCGATTACCGAACCCTATTGAATTGAAGTGACTGATATGGATTGGGTATTCTTCAATAAGCTCTTAGCGATATGACCCTCAAAGAACTCTTTCGCCTGGTTACCGGTGTAGCGTGTCCTCAGAGACCCCTGCTTCTCTAGGAAACCGGTGTCCCCGGAGATCTTTCCGGTGGTACGCTATTGATACACTTTAGGTTCCAATAGAAAGGACTCTAGATGTTAGCACAAAGAAGCGCCGATGGCTTTAGATTTCCAGGCAATTAATTAGGGGGACCAATTGTTTGTTCAGGCACAGTGATACCGGGGTAGGTAAAATAACATTTCTGGAAACTAGATGCCGGGGACACAGTTTATTGTTAGCAATTTATAGAAAACTAGAAAACCCGGCGAACTTTGTTTCGCCATCAGATGGCTTCGTTTTGGGTTTTAGTTAGCGTTTGAAAGAACGTGCGCATAATAAATGTCACATGAAATTAACTGAGCAGAGTACAATGAGTAGCTGTCAAACAATGTATAACGCATCGGCGCCATCTACTTAAAATACTGGTGCAATCTGCTCCACCACCATGCAAAACCATATTGGTTTGTAGTACATGCTATGTATCAGAGATGGCGCTGTATATGAAAAATGATTTTCCTCGTTTTCCTGCTTTTCTGTTGAATTTTTTCGTGAATTTTGTTTGCTATAAACCTCACGGAGCCCGAGACCTTTCCAACGAATGCAAAACCGTGGAAATCGGTTCATGCGTTCTAGAGTTATAGCGTCAGGAAGGAAAACCGGACTTATTTTTATATAATAGACTAGCTGATCCGGCAAACGTTGTTTTGCTATATAAGGTATTGTAATATCTTCTAAGATGTTCATTGAAATTAAGTGATGTCAAAGACAATTTTGTTCATAATTAAATACTCTTAATCAACAACACATTTATTTGGATAAAGATTAATATTATTACGTTGATACAACTCTTAACAAGTAAGAAAAAGTAAAGTAAAAGTAAGTAAGTAAGTAAGTATTCTATGTATTTATTGTCATACTTATTTGTTGTACGTTATAACTTATAAGGTATGTTTTTGTATATTTGGTCCTAATATTTAAATAGCACCGTGACGTCCTCGCAATCGATTCCCCTGAGCGTCGGCTGACAATCAGCGCTGGATGGCGCGTGCAGCGTCGCCCAGCATACGCTGAGCTGAGTGCTCTTTGAGATGGGTAGCAGCACACAGGATACATGATGTGATGTTATGTATTCTTTCATTGTTGTTTTTTTATATAAATATGTTTGTTGTGTGTTGTTATCTTTTGGCTCAATAAACTTTTTCTTTCTTTTTCTTTCTTTCTTAACAAATAATGCATTAATTTCGACCAAATTCGATTACCATAAAAACGGCTCTAGTGAGTTAATCTTAAAAGATAGATATATACTGTCCCGGACATTTTTTTAGATCATTTCAAGAGGAATAATTCTTTCATACATATATTTTTGATATCTTGAACCGTTTTCGCAGCGCACGCAATGGAAGCCTTCAAGGATGAATAATTTTCCCCGTTTTTTTCACATTTTCCATTATTTATTCGCTCTTAATAGTTGCATCGTGATGTTATACAGCCTAAAGCCTTCCTCGATAAATAGTCTATTCAACACAAAAAGAATTTTTCAATTCGAACCAGTAGTTCCTGAGATTAGCGCGTTCAAACAAACAAACAAACAAATTCTTCAGCTTTATAATATTAGTATAGATAATGCACAGCCATATTGTCCAAAAGAAAACTAAATATTCCGATAAGTACTGTTGGTTGTTTCGCCGGCCAATAAAATGTGGGAGAATTGTGCAGGACCGAAGTTGAGGTGCGGTGAGCTGTGAAAGGAGAACAAGTACTTCTTCTATTCATGTACTGCGCCTGAACAGTAGAATTAAGGTTTCTACTGTTTGCCGGTGTATTATACACGGAGAGTAAGTCATTGACAGATCGCACGGTGTTGCCAGGTCTATATCAAAATTACCCCTTTAAAAATTTTAAATACTGAAGAGTGAGTGCACCTGGTCACATTTGCAGGTGAGGAGGGTAAGGAGGCGCCCACGGTGGACCTGCAGCTGGTGCCGGCCGCGCCCGCTCCCCCCGATGACAACGGTTGTTTTATGTTCGCTAGACGGGTAACAACACTATTCATATTTGTTAATTCCTATGAATTGTTTAATATCGTTTTTTTTTTATTTAAATCTTGACTCGATAGAAGTGATCAGTAGAGCTAAGGAACTTATTACAATTTTACATTACATTATTATTGTAGCCGTAGTAACTATTGTAATCAGTTTTCATTAATCTGATTACATTTTGCCCATCTATGCTTTAAGCGGGTTTGCGGTGTCACAGCTATACGGTATCTCACATCCCGCCTAGGACTAAAAAGTTATCTAACTCCTTTTGCCGTGTCGTTGGGCTGTGGAATGGTCTTCCGGCGAGCGTGTTCCCACCATCCTATGATATGGGATCCTGTAAGCGTAGCGTGAAGAGATATTTGTGCAGGCCGGCATGATCGCTGGAAGTGTTGATAGTCGTTGTTGATGCATTTATCTGCCGCTTCTGAAGCACCGGCGACATTGCCAACGCCCAACGCCCCTCCCCCCACCCCTTATTTTATACTCTCTAGTAACGTATTGCACAATGGTCCAGTTTTTTAATGTACCCTACCGTTCATAAGTTTAGATATACACAAATAATTTGAACAAACAAAATACAAAGTTATTTGATTCGTGTGATTTGTGTTTGACTATCAATGTTCTGTTAGTTTACACAATTATCATAACACATTAACAATGTTTAAAATGTAGTCTCGCGAAAGTAAAATGACACTATTTTATATTAAAAAAATATTCAAATGTGACTTGAGATTTAAAATAAGGACTAAATGAATCTATTTTCAGGTGCTTTTTCATTCTTTATTTTAAGTAACGGAGAAGTGTTGAAATCTTATTTAAAAACGCTAATAATCACTAATTTTATATCCATGCTTTGTTGTAGATTTGGAACTTGGACTTATCCGGTTTTGGTTTTTTCCAGTAGTTTGTTATATGGTAAGAGAGTATAACTTTAACATGGCAAGCTTTTGCGCAAACCGCCTTTTAAGGCAGATCACCTAGTCCGAAATGAATGTGGCAAACGCTGTTTTAGAGTTCATTTTTTCATAGCTGTCGAAATAGTTATTTTATAGAAAATATTGAGTTAAGCGTAAATGAGTTGGGACATCTTAAGGCCCATTTTGTTTGAAGTGGCGCTTCAAAATTTACATATTAAAAAAGACGTTATAACCTTGAACGTTATTTTTATAATTATACTAGCTGACTCGACAAACGTTGTTCTGCCATATAAATTATAGCAGACCAGCCACGCTTTGCTGTGACTGGTTTTTGAATAATTACTCAATCCAGTCAACGGATAGCGCCATCTTTTAGAATCGGTTGGAGCTAACTGTAAATTATGACTGTTAAATAATAAACAAATAATTTGCAATAAAATAATATTGCGACTATGAATTGAGATGAAAACTATCCTATCTTTTAAATTAGATCAAACTTCACGTGGTGTGTAAATTTCATTAAAATCGGTTTAGTAGTTTAGGAGTCCATCGCGGACAAACATCGTGACAGGAGATTTATATATATTAAGATAACGTTGAATAAAGGAATATTAAAGAAATAGGATATTAATTATTGCTTATTTCTAAATGTATACTTATAATAATAATATATCGTTATGCTATGCTGCTTTTTTTTTACACTCACTCGACATAGTGACTACAGAGTACCTGATGGTAAGTACAGTGTAGTCCAAAAACGAAAGCGACTATCAAAGGATGAAAATCCATTGACAGTCTCCGTCGTCATGTCGGCCCACATATACCACGACTGAAGGTCTCTAGGTATATGAGCTACTGGATATACACAAACTGATCCCGAAACGCGACAAGCCGAAACTGGTCACTATGACGGGCTTTACACCCATGCACTGTGGTCGCGATCCAGACGGGCACCGACGCCCTACCACCTCGCTGCTGCTCGTCTAGCACCACCCAGGAGTCACGTGTAGGGAAACTAGGGTAAAGCCTACGGACGCGAGCAGCTTCGACTCCCTGCTCCCTGCTGCTTACGGGGTGAGCAGAGGTACATTAGTGGCTATATCCACTTTGCACCTATCTGTCGTACTTTTTCGTGTCATGTCGCGCAGCTGTTGGCCTTTCTCACAGCACCAATACACATGCCATCTCTATTAGATGCCATGCGAGTGTTCTTACGATGTTTTCTTCACCGATGAACATGTAATCTGGAAAAAACAATTGTAAATACCCGAATTGAACTGTTTCGATGTGTTTGATGTTATGAGGAAGTTGTTTCTGCAATACATTTGGTGATTTTTTCGGCAGCTATGAAAACAATGGACCGTATAATATTCCTTTCCTCGTACGCTGTTTTGTTTAACAAAATTGGATTCAATCATAACTAAAACAATATTGTAACTAATCAAATTTTCAATGTAAACCTTTGCCGTACTAAAATGTATTATGTGTCCGCTTCCGATGATATATCGTTAAATATATTAAGTATCGTTTATTAATCGAAACTAGAAAATACCGTCCTCTCCGGTAGAACTTGTTTGTAGACGACAGTAACCACTTTCCATTTAGGGGACTGTCAGCTTGAGAGATTTGTGAGAATATAAAAGCTTCGACAGGAACATCCCATAGTCAAATGTTTTCGTGCTGCTGAGGATCGCAATATAAGACTACAACTATTCTACCAAGAGTATTCGACTGACGAGGGAGACTCAGATTGTTAGCCATTATTATGTATTCAAAAAAAGAGTAATTAGTTAAAAATCTCTGTAGGAAAAAAATTCTGCATACATCTACCGTAGCGGATTTTTTGCGGGAGTATCTGTAATGCAATACTTTTTAAATGAACTATGACCGGTGGTCGTGGGTGTGGTGGTAGAAAGACACGGATTTTGGCGTTTTACTGTTTATTTGCACTTTAAGGCACACCGAACTGCGACGTACACGTACGTACTCTAGCCTTGCGTCCCGGTAGTGAACTAAATTAGCAAGCATCCCGTGCGCGCACGCATCCTCTTACCCCGCACGTCTCGTAACACCCTAACGACCCTTAGGGCGACAATTACGTAACGGGCGGCGTCTACATGCTATAGAACTGTTTTTAGAACGAACTTTTTACGTACTTTAGTTTTCAATTATAAGTTTAGATTCTTAACAATTATTAGTCGTAAATAGAATTAAACAAAAATTATATATCTCTCAATAATCTTTGTCGGTGTATATTTTTAAAAGACAAATATGTGGATTTTTAAACTTTTGAACGGTATCTTTATAACGTTTGGCATACAGACATATAGTACTACACTATCTGTAGTGGAAGTAATGGATTGTCTACGGCTAACGTTTCTTGTACCTGTAAGTACCGAAAACACCAGTACAAAACGTTTTGGTCTATGTAAACAAGCGTCTGCTGCTTTGTATCTAGTAAAACATTTATTAATGACCATGTTTTAGTAAACTTTAATCCTGGTTTAGTCTTAAAGAATATTGAAAATCCAAAATAGGAGCATCAGGGCCGCTGTGAGGGCAGCGACCCCTATTATGTCAGACTCCCACTGACTAAAAACCCCCGGGGTGTCCCTTTAATCACTGCACCCGCGCCTCTGAATCCGAATCCGTCCAGTAGCCCGGGGATGGAACAGCCTGTTTAGGCTTCATCTCTGTGATGGGTTGGTTTAAAGAATCCGCCTTTCCAAACTTATTTCAAGATAGTAGCTACCTAAACAAATATACTCAATTAATTCAATTTACTATAATATATGTACTCTCAACTATTTCAATCAGTTCATAGTACATTTTGCTCTTTTTTTAATTAAAAGATAATACATTTTTGTTAAAAATCGATTTACCTATATTTGAGTTAATAATAAAATATATTATCATGCTATACATAGATGGGCAAAATGTAATCAGATTAATGAAAATGATTAACGATTACATTTTACGTTTTTTACCATTAATATGACTGCATTTTGCTCATTTAATTTTTGAACACTACAAAATCCCAGATTGTATATACATTTATGATTTCTTAATGTTTGAAATGGATTTAATCATGATTACAGAGCAAGAAAATTAAAATTACGACTACATTTTGTAATCATTCATCATTATTCAGATTACATTTTACCCATCTCTGATGCTGTTTTCCTTTCGGGGTGAGCAGATATACATTTGTGACTCTATTCACTTTGCGGTCATATGTCGTGCTCAAAGTGACCAGTGGCGCACCTGAATGCCGTTCTCGTGGAATTTACATGTGATATTTTTATTATATGCTATTCAAGATTCCTCGTGTTGTTTTTCTTTTACCGGTGAGAACGTGGTGCTTATATTTAAGTTGGTAATACTAAAATGTGTAAATATTTTCCAACGACAAAAAAAGATTTTTTTTTTTTTTTTTTTTTCAAATTTTTGTACTGGCTTTTTCAGTACTCACAGGTAAAAGAAACATTAGCTGCGGACGCTCACTAAAAAAATGTGACTTGGAGGGTATGCGATGTTTTCAGGTATTGTGCCCACAGAAGAAAGTGCCGGCGCGGCTGCGGCCCGTGCCGGTGCCCGAGCATCTCGTCTCCTCTCAGTACACGCAGCACGCGCAGCCCAACAGCTGACCGGCCGCAGCGAACAGACATTCACCGTATGTACTCCTGTACCACCATAAGCCTTGCCCTAGCTTATTACCATAGGCCTAGGGGTCAGTTAAGCTGCTCGCGTCCGTAGGCTTTACCCTAGTTTCCCTACACGTGACTCCTGGGTGGTGCTAAACGAGCAGCAGCGAGGTGGCAGGGCGTCGGTGCCCGTCTGGATGGCGACCACGGTGGATGGGTGTAAAGCCCGTCATGGTAACCAGTTTCGGCTTGTTGCGTTTCGGGATCAGCTTATGTATATCCAGTGGCTCATATACCTAGAGACCTTCAGTCGTGGTATATGTGGGCCGACAAGACGATGTAGACTATCAATGGATTTTCATCCTCTGATAGTCGCTTTCGTTTTTGGACTGCACTGTACTTACCATCAGGTACTCTGTAGTCACTATGTCGACCCAGTGTAAAAAAAAAAGTTATCAGCACCCCGATACTGCACCCTGCCTCTCTAGTTGTATCGGTCCTCCGTTCCATTAGATTAAGATGCCATGGACGAGAGGGTGCGTTTGTGCAAGTGTTAGCATACACGCATTAGGTATATTCTACGCAATCGACTGTTTGCGAATATACCAAGGAGTATTCTAGCTGCGGTCATACTATATCTATTGGTAAGTGTGCAGGAAAATGGCGTCGTTCAAATGAGCCGTTATTTTATTTAGACAGTAAATCCCGATTGGCGCGAGGCAGTAGCGTCAGAGCGAGTCTACCTCTCTCCCGTGATGATGGGTACCGCTCCCCCTGCAATTCAACAAAGACCGAGATTGACTACAGCGTACACTTCAGCCGGGCCGCCTAACATTGTTTGTACTCATGGAAAAGAGACCCCATCTTGCTTTAGGATAAAATCATCGACTGCTAATTACATAGGCGTATTAGGCATTGTTATAATGTCAATACATGATCCTTTTAAAGCGGAAACTATCGATGTATGTGTAAGGAAGGCACGATTCTCGAGGAATATTGGTATCGATATCTTACAGTCGATTTAAATTTAACTTTAGACTCGATAGGTGATATTGAAAGATCGGGTGGAAATTAATTTAACCCAGTGGGTGCACATTTCGTGTATCGATATAAAAAAAATGACATGATAAATAGTAAACTCGATGTTCCTTTTAATTAAATCGACTGATATTTTTAAAAGTGAACGTCTTAAAGATTATTTTGTAATGCGCTTAGAAAACAATGGTTGCAATATATTGTTCTGGAAATTACACTGTCGTATTTTTTTATATATATCTATATTTATTTACATTACTTTATAAAATAAAAAAAATATGCAGAATATTACAAAAAAAGACAAAAATCTGGCGATCTAAAACAAATTAAGATTGATTTTAAAAGTCGTCGTGTTGGACGTACCGTACAAACATTTAAATATTACTGTATGCTTTGTGCGTTTATTTGGTTTTATCGATATTTTATCATTCGGAATCGATGCTAACCTCGATAATTGAGCATCCCTAGTTTTAAGAGGAGTTTTTTAGTCAATCAGGTAGTTTTTTTTTCTTGTTTTATTACATGACAGAGCTTATGTTTGTTAATGATAATTAACCATTAAATTATAATTTGGCCATCGCCAACATACCCGTATATAGTTACTGATATGAAACTTCTTTGGCTGAGAAGAGAGCAAATCCAATGATTTCCTAAAATATAATTTTATTTGAAAGACTTTAGAATAAAGAAAATATACTACCCATCATTTCAGATTGAAAAACGTACGATGAAGTTTTATTGAAATATAATAAAAAGTTAACTATTATAGTTTTACGCTCAAATTTTATCAGAGGAAATTAAATACGGTTTGAAGTGCTTGTAAAAGCGTTAGGGTGCTTACAGTCTAGACGATTTTATGGTGTATTTTATTTATCGATGTTAAACTGCGTAGTACGACTAAGTTGTGTGATTTATTTGTTTTTGTACGTCGTAAAAATCAGATGTAAATAATGTGTCCTGTTGATTTTATTTTTGTCTGTCGATAAATTCACATAACTCGGACACACTGAGTGGGCTAAATATTATGATTGAAATATCGTCGAGTCTGTAAATGCCTTATCTGACAACTGTGGCTAAAAGATTGTATTTAATCTTAAGTCTAGGATACGATAAATTGTTACATCACTTTCGATTAGGTATTTTTGGCTTGAAATTTTAATACGGCTGACGCCAGAATTACAAACAGATTGTAATTTTTTCGAAATGCACTATTAATATATCGTTCCTTGAATTACGATGCTGTAATTTAAAAAATCTTATTGATCGGTGCCACTTTTTATAAATTAACTTTATTAAATATTCTTGTAAATGTATCATTGTGAAGTTTATCGTGTTTAAAAGCTGAAAAACACTTTCGTGCTTCAGTATTTAGTGTTCGATATTATAGATAAAAAGATCGAATATAATCGATTTAAATTTATTAAAAGTCATATGGTTCTGCGAATTAATTATGCTTTTTTGTTTGTAAAAAATGTAAATGCATCTTAATACGAGTACCGTTATTCCGTATTCGTGTATAACAGTTTGTAACCTGCAGCAAAAAGAATGAACAATTTAGTGTTTTTTTTTTTGTTGGCAACTCTAAAAATCATGCTTGTTTTTTAAAATTGTACATAAAAAAATTTGCGATAGTAAATGTAATAAGAATATTTTGGTTTTATTTTGAATCGATTAAAAAAATATTGTTATAAATTGATTCCATATAATCTGTATGAAAATTTAAAAACAATATCTATGATCTCGTCAAGCCAATTAGAGTTGCCAAACTTACAAACCTATAATTATATGAAACAGTTTTCCAAGCAATAATGCATGTGACTGATGTTCTTACAATATGGTCTATCGAGTGTTATTTACATTGCATTTAGCTCAAGCACAAACCTCCGATATAACGGCGTTTTAAATAAACGTACTCATACTTATCTTATTATATTTGTATTTTAGAAGTTTGATTTTATTTTGATTTGATATTAATAATTTGGGTTGTATAGTTTTATATAATTCCGATTTAGTCGGAATATTTATTTCAGAATAAGGTGATTTTATCTTTTAATAAATTCTGGCAATAATGTTTGATGAACAATAATGTGTCTGTTTGAGAGAGATATCGATTGTTTCTCGTTTTAATCGATTATTAGTGTTGCGTGCGGGAGTTTTGTGTTGTCGGTTGTATTTGGTTAAATAATGAAGATTTTGCGTAAAATAAGGACTATTTGGCGAGCGATAGTGACGAACAAAATGAAACTGAAATATATTTTTATTTATTTTTGTAGTATACGTTGTAGTTATTATAAAAAAAAGAGTTTTGAAAATTATCTATCATTGAAATATCGATAGTCTGAAGAATGTATCATCGATTCATTTTTGAGTAAGTTGAAAATATTTTATATTAAAAAAAAAGTATTTTATTTATACATTGATTAACGTTAAAAAGTATTCTCAGCGGGCTTAGATAAAATAACATTCGATAAACGATTATGCTTGTAGAAAGTGTCAAATTCATGGAATTGATGTATGTTTCTAAAATATTGCGTTGACGCGCTATGACAATTCCGTACGTTTACACTTTTCTACTGGCGTTATAGACAAACGTATGTTTGATGTGATTTTGTTTAGGGAGACAGATTAAAGAGATTTGATTAAAAATTTCTCTACGGTAGACATCGTACAGTGCAGTCTTTTTATACAAATTAATATATTAATAGTTCGTCTGTAAACGTTTTTCCGCACGTTCCGTCTGTAAACGGGATGTTTTGCGTCCTGCTGTCTTTGCACACCTTAAATGCATTTAAAAAATTCATGCCTCTGTTCAAAACATTCATTTTGAAACACCAATCAAAAATTCTCGTAAATTATGTATTGAAAAGTGCGCCCGCCCCTCCTTTATTTCGGGTATCGATATATTAGCAGAAATCGATTTTGCTCGGACACAGGTGACGCCTGTTTACAGACGAACGTTTGATATAATTTGTCAAGAACAAAACACCGATTTGAGATCCTAGTCCCTTTGTGGTATTAATTGGAAAACCTCGCTTGTTCCTTATTACCATGTACATATAAATTACTAAACAATTATATTAGAATTAGCACTCGAGTTGCATTGTGCTCACACTGTAACCGCTGCAATTGTAATGATTTCAGTTATCTTAGTAGTTACGAAGACTTAGTAATACAGTTTCGTCACTATCGCTCATTCCGAGCAACTATTTTGTTTTACACAAATGCGATCGCTGAAAATAAAATTGGGAGAGTTTCGCGAGAATATCGTAAGCAACAATTTGCATCTTTTACGGGAGAATAATTATTCCTAAAGTGTGTACGCAATTTTTGTCGATTTGTATTTATATAACTCTTTATTGATTTATTGACCATATGCTAGCTACTTAAGATTAAATCATTACATAGCTAGGTCGTTACGAAGATGATAGAAATATTTTTGAGATTTTGTCGCTTACAATATTCTTCGAGAGAAAGCTTGATATAATTTCGTTATTATTGCGCTAAAAGTATCACTGCATTTTGACGTGTACGCCTCATTTTGTGTTAAAATGAAAATACGTTATGTATAGATAATATTATGTCGATATTCCTGTTACGATTTTTCGCGTTAAGCCATCGATTGAATAACGTGTAAAGGCGGCTCCAGATTAATGCCATGAACATCTGTGAACGCAAGTGGTTTCCAGTACTGAAGCCAAAGCACATTTTTTAAAATAATTTAAACGTCATAAGTTTGTTTTTAAGCACTCTGCTTATATGGTGCTGATTTCAAAACCCCTCTGAATGAAGTAGTTTAGTTGACGAATTCGATATCTCAGATATTAGTGTTAAGGCTTCTGTTTACGTCTTGCTATTTTGAGTAGATTTTTGTGTCCGCGTTAAAAGATTTGTTAAGTCTCGTTGAGTGTGAAACAGCAAATGTGAACATTGTACAGTCGTTCGCGTAACGCCGAGTGCACGGCTCTAGTCTGGAGCGGCCATTACATATTTATATCGCTTTTGTATTCGTGACCTCAATCCTCAATGTTACCATTTGGTGATTAGTTTTAAAATTGAGTAATTTGTAAGCTCGTTATTTTATTTTATTGATTTCATTATTTTATTTTGAGTAGATAACTGAGAATTAAAAACAGCATTATATAATTTGAAATAAATAAATGATATTCCGCTCGTAAGGTCGTTGATTTTTATATGGAATTAATTAAAGATATAAAGTATTGGATATTCTCATATTTTATTAAGCTGATTGTGAATTGTTGTGCGGTTGTAACAAAAACTTTGGTGTACTAAAGTATTGAAATATTTCAGTACAAGGTTCTGATATTCAAATGTAAGTTTTTACTTACTTTTTTTTATTTTCCGATTTCAAATGTCAAACTCGACGGTGATATTTGAAGGCCTCTGCCAGGTCGTTTAGAGAAACTTCATTCAATTTGAGAATATAAACGAATTCGAGAAATAAATCAAATTACAATTACATATTTTGGTCTCTGAATATAGCATTCTAGGGAGCCGTCAAAGCAATAAATTAAAAAATATATATTTATAGGAAAGGGGGGAGCGGAGGAGAAATAATTATGTGGCGTCTTTAATTTGTGCTAGTAACTAAAATTATATAGATTCCCATTGAATTTAAAAAGGTATTGATTGAGCTCACGAGTATTTTTTAAGCACATTTTTATTACCGACCCGGTCTATCCACTCATTCGCTATTCAGCTATAACGATTGCGCGTCCATTCCGAATTCAAATTGCCATAGTGTTAGGGATGTATATTTTTTTAGAACAATTTGAAATAGACATCGGGCAGCCGGCGAGTGTGCGCTTGTGAGTTGACAGACCGGGTTTGTCCACTCCTATTTATATTTAGGACAATGTTGCCTAGTCTTGTGTAATGTTGTAAATTTTATCCCGTTTTTATTGTCAAAGCTCTCATTTTTAAGAATAACCGACCGTTTTGTGCGAGATTTGAAAAGTGTGGGTGATGTTTGTGATTCTGCGGTCTGCCTTCCTAAGCCAAAAACATTGTCATAGCGGATTCGAGGAAATTCTATGTTCCGTAGTTTTTCATACATTCATAGCGTTTTTTCTTATTAAAACAAAATTATACATCATTTTCAATTTCAGTATATTGATTGCACTCCGTAACGTATGATAGTAGATCATAATAAGTTTCTTTTTTTGTTACAATTTTGGACGCTGTTGGGCACGGCATTAATATAAGTAGAAGGGGGCTTCAATATTGCAAAGGAAATATAAAAAAAACATATACAAATATGTTCTAGGACGTGACACATTCTGTGTCTTATATCTATGTATTCAGAAGCATGCGCATATTTACGGTGTATATTTTACTCGGTGAATGCCTGGAGGAAATCACTCACAATGGTAATACCCTCCTAGTACCCATTATTTAATGTAAAAGCTGTTTATTTCTTGGGTTCAGTAAAGTCTCTTTTATTGCATTTTAAACATATCGCGTGCTCGTCCGACTCAGATGGGTCTTTCCCCTGAATGTATGGATATGATCCCGCAACTCTCTCTACCGGAATGTGTTTTCCGACGGCTGTTTGTGCTCGGCGTGCACGCATCGCGCCATTTTGTAGATGGCGCTCGCGACACAAATCGGGAGTCAATCAGCTTAGATGAAGTTCGGATAAGAAAAAATTTACGTTTACGAAACATGCTGAAATACTTATTAATATGCTTCTTTTTCTTTTGCTGAGTCCAGGTGATAAGTAATCGTTAAGCTATAGGGTGAAATAAGTTTTACTAAGTAATGCTTTTTGACTTAGGATTGCAGTGTTAATTAATTTTAAGATTTGATAAGGGTTTTGCGTAGGATGGTTTGGCGACCGACGATAAAAATGCTATAGTGTCGCATTTTTTTTTTGTCGATGGCAAATGTCTCTAAGTTTAAGAGGAATCTGTAAAAATATGTAAGATATTATTTTAATTACATCAGTAAATGTCAATTACGTTTTTATTTATATTCTAAATATATTTTTAAATCGTTCAGCGTTAGGTTGAATTCATATTTTGTCAAGCAAGCGCGCTTCAATATCGACATATTTACTTTCAGACGTAATCGATTGAGACGTTCAAGCGTGAACCGATAAAGGATCAAAGAAAGATTGAACGTGGGTATCTGATTTTCAATCTATAATATACTGGGGGACTAAGTTAATGGCATGCGAAACGAATGTTATCGTATTACCTCGAAAATCATTTGTCTTTTTCTCCGAATGTCAAGGCAGACGATATTTACACGAAATGGCGTGCGGTGAATGTCTGCAAAGGAAGTCTCTCAAGTCAAACATATAGTCCACGTGTGTAAAGTAGATATTTTAAATATAGTTAATGCAAATAATTTTTTAAATTTTAGAGGGCTGGTAATTAATATTCGGCAGGTCCGATCTATGATGTTAGCACGTTTTCTCTAGCTCTAAATTATAGGTATTGAATATCGAAATTACGAAGATAGACTACTATGTTCAAGTGAACCGGCTTCCTTTTAGGATGTTCAAAGCGAAGGGTCTAGACAAAGAAACATTCGATAAACGATAACGCTTGTAGAACAGTTACATAAACTGTTTTTTTTAAAGATTATATCCGTTTCATTCATTTTTCACTTTCTACTAGTCTTTTTTTTTTTCGGGAAGACTATATGGTGTTGGCCCGGGAAATGCCTTTACAAATTAACCGGGCGAAGGGGACGAGCAGTTAAGGTGCTAAGCCAGCGAGTTATGGGATTGGTGACAAGGTAAGGGCGCGCCTGCGGGCACGGACTTCGGGACACTTTCGGGTGTGGCTGCCTTGAGAGAAACGCCGAAAGAAACTCAACGCTGCGGCGGTGTTTTACTAGTGGTATCGTTTGTCGAATAGTGCCTGATGTGGAGGAGGGCGGGAAGGGGAGGGGGGAGGGCAATCGTCGGTCGCCCGCGTCTGTATTGTACAATGGTTTGTGAATCGTAAGCAAGCTCAAATATTTACATGGTACAGTCGCTATTGTTAATTTGCTTATAAACGTTATGTTATACTTCAATAGCTTCTATATATCTTGTTTTATTTGTTTACAAAACTTCTCTCTTCGGCTAGTAGACAATAATTTAAAAAAAATACGTACTTCTTAGAAAATTTAAATCAATTGGTTACTAGTTGAAGGAAAGTAACCTATCGAATACAAAAAAATAAATAATACAAAGACGTGAGGATTTGCATCACTTGCTGATGGAGTGTGACCGGAATAAAAGTGCAAGAGAGTCGCTGATGAACCAATGCAGAGTCAGCTTATTTGATATAGGTGCCTGTCATGGCGTCCCCGCCATGAAATTGTCGGTGGAGATGGTAGCACTGACTCATCAGCGAAATAATAAAAAAAAAAAATAATTAAAGCTGTAAGACGAACATAGGTCATAGACGACGATTGCGGCCGCTGGATTACGTTGAGGGCCTCGACTTTGTGTTATGCGGAATTCCCCTTCTGATTCGTCGACTGGAATAGCGTTAGGGATTTCCCTTTCTTATTTATTGACCGGGAGCGCGGGTCGGTACATCAGTCAGCAAGCGCCGTTTGAACACACACGTGCTACAAAGCTTCTTATCAGAATATAACAGTTATCAACAATATATCAGCCGTAAGACGCCCACTGCTGTGCACAGGCCAGGCTTAATGTTACCCAGGAGCTGTCGGTCGGAAGTGGCTTGCGTCAAGCGTCATCCTGCGATCTTGACTAGAGATGCCACGAATATTCGGCAACTATTCGGTATTCGGCCGAATATCGAATACCAAATCATGTAAAAAAGACAAGTTATTACTCAAAATTATGTATTTATATCCAAATTACAACACTTTAGTAATTAAAATTGATCAGTGGTAAGTTGTGATGGATAAAAACAAGCTTTTCAACATTTTTTGGTAGCAAACGATTACGCTTTTTTATCGTCAATGTTACCAGCCTCAGAAAATAATCTCTCACTAAACACGCTACTTCCAGGAATATTTGGCGGACGAATATTCGGCGCTTCGGCTGACAGCGTTGCCGAATATTCGGTATTCGGCCAATTCACTTTTTGTGGCACCACTGATCTTGACCAGGTGGTCGGTACGCCTTGTCTCTTGAACTTCCCACACTGCACTTGCCAGCACGTGCTCTCCACTCGAGAACTTTCCTGCCCTTCGGCCATCTTCTCCACGAGGTATATATCCTGTCCGATGTCGATGACGTTCGTCTAACAGTCGTTAGTAATTAATCGATATATTTGTAACGTTTATAGGCAAATAGAAAACAAAATCGTTTATATTTTATAGCATTTAAGAGAGAAAATGTGAATTTCAGCGAATTTATGTATGAAATTATGTTACGTTCATCATTGTATAATGTAAACTCGGTTCATGCCTGCGTCATACTCATCCGAGGCGTTTCTCTGACGTTTGTAGGAACAGTGTCGCATGTGTGTAGTGACGACTGCGTTAATGGCGAATGAAATGAATGAAGATAGACGGTGATAACCAAGACCAATGGGTGTTAAGATCCTTTGATATTGAGTGTTAAGCAAAAACAATGTTTTTCGTCCACACATTGTTTGCCCCAGAAACTATAGTATGTTCATCCACAATCAAATATAAGGTTGAAACTAAAACCTATTTATTAAGATTGTGTCATTTTCCAGGCACATGAAATCGCCTCTGCGTACTTTTATATGAAAATTTAATTAATACAAATATACGTTAATTTATACGTATATTATAACAATGCGATACTGTTTCTTTGAATGGCATTTTGGTTGTTTGTTGACGGGAGACTGCTTGCTGATTGAGGACTCTGTTCATCCTTGCTTAGATAGGTTGAATTATAACGTTTTAATAGGTACAACAAGCATTCATTATAAATTTCACCTTGTACTATGTATGAAACACAACACGTTAAGAATGCAGTCGTCGAAACAAGTTGTGAAGGCGATACGCTGGTGAAATATTCGTCATACTGAGGAAATTATCCGAGGGCAGTGGAGCATAACGATCGCGAGAAATTTTCTCGCAGAGTTTGACCCTTAGGTTAGCCGAAGTTCAAATAGGTGAAAAACGCCGCAGAATTTCACTGGCAAAGTTTCACGAATAACATTTTAGTTCGCTCAAATATGGCGCTTTAGAAATATTTCTTCTCGCTATAACAACGTGAAATTAGTTTAAGTTCTGCTGCATTTTCCGCCTAGATTCGTCAATAAGTTAAGACGAAAGAGTTTTGCCAATGGGGAGATAATGTAATCTGTGAAACTTCGAAACTTTTTCAAACACGATGTGAATGTAATGTAGTAAATACGGCAGTTTGGGATAAGCAGAGTCCTCAGCGGCGAGCGTAAGGCGTCAGGTTCGACGCGTACGCTGTAATTAGCTTGACTAGCGTTCGGAGCTGGCTTTCACTATATTGTTAGTCGTTATTGCAGTATTTTGATGCAAATAATATTATTTAATAAGCGTATTCGTAAATAAATCGACTCCGATATAGAATTGTTTCGTTTTATTTAGTGTGAACTACCCTTGTGAGGAACCCTTAGTTGCTCGTAGGATTCTGGCAGTTGCGACCAGGTCGCGATCTATCGATCTGTATACGTTTATATGGAAAGGTTTCCAATGTCGGCCGCATGGTTACGAGCTCGAAACGCCGCCCGACAGCACAGCAGTCGTCTAAACTGAACGTATATAAAGTACGTCACGACCATAGATGGGCAAAATGTAATCAGATTAATAAACGATTAACGATTAAATAATTAACGATTACATTTTACGTTTTTTACCATTAATATGACTGCATTTTGCTCATTTATGTTTTGAACACTACAAAATCCCAGATTGTATACACATTTATGATTCCTTAATGTTTTAAATGGATGTAGTCATGATTACAGAGCAAGAAAATTAAAATTACGACTATATTTTGTAATCATTCATCATTAATCAGATTACTTTTACCCATCTCTGGTCACGACCTATCAGCCACTGCAGAGTCGCACCTGTCAGAGTCCGACGCAAGCCTTTAGTAGTAGAAAACGCCATATTTAAGCTTAATAAATAAAATAAAAATCATTAGTTTCAGTTTATTTAAAATGCATAATCAGTCGAATACTATGTACAAACGAGGGCTGAACGGTACGAATCGTAAATTTTTTTTTAATAATAATCAGTAAGCACTTATATTTACATAAAACTTTTTTTTAGTTAAAAACAGTAATCCATGCGTCATACTAGATGAAAAAAAAAAAGTACAATACATACCATACAATCCTCAAATTTAAAATGGTCTACCTACGTATTTAAATATTGACAATATTAAAACTACTTATACTAATAAACTTTTCAAAATTTATAAAGATCTAAAATGCAAGATTGTATCAATACATCAATAATCGAACAACTTTGTAAGGATATACAGAAATTAGGGATTTTTACAGGATACATTCTAACCTCCAGTTATAAATAATTCACATGGATTATAAAGAAAATATAAATTTTATTGGCTGGCAACATTTTCAAAATATACTTGACATTTGACAGGATTTCAATAGTTTAATTATTTAAAATTCTCTAGCTTTGTTGTCCGTTTGATTTTAGATAACCTGATCTGGATCTGCGAAAGAAATATACTTTCACATATTTTAAATTTATTTTACCGACCTATCTTCTTCGTTTATTGCACTACTTACATGACATTGGCAGAATTGTTCTTGCGCGTTGCCATTAAGGAAAGAAGAAGAAGAAGAATTCTCTAGCCAATTTTTGTAGTTTTTTTTAAGTCAACAACGAGATTGGCGAAGTCACAAATGACCAGACGTAGGTTAAAGCCATGAGAAAAAAAAACCAAGTATTACATAAATATTCAGCAATGAGTGGTAATAACTATTCAAGCGTAAATATACAAATATCCCTCTAAATAAAATACTCATTTTAATTTTTTTTCAATTTTTAAGGGCATTTCTATGTTCCTGTCTGAACATTTTTTGTAAATAAATTCAATTTTAGTGAAACCGTGTTCTATATAATAATGCTTATTCTCCATTACTCTATTATATAAAATTTCTAGAGACTTCTTCAACTACAAAATTAAATTGGATGTATAAATGTTGCCACAAGAACAGCAAAGTAGTGAATGCATTTATTTAATTTTTTCTTGGCAAAGTAGGATTAGGAAGGTCTCTAGGTATGTAAACAACTGATATATAAACTTATTCCGAAAAAAGTCGCTATGAAGGTCTTTACACTTATGTCTACGGTCACGACCTGGTTGGGACAATGACCCTAGCACTGACCTAATCAATACTCAATATTTATTACCACTCATTAGTTATTTTGAAACACTCACACCGAACGTCACTTGAGGCGTCCAGTTTCAAAACCCGCTAAAACGATCTTTCGTACAAAACTACTTAATAGTTCTAACAGCAATTTGAAATGTTTTTATCAAAGCAAATATTGTATATGATTTTTTTCTTTTTTGCTTTTTTACTCTAGAATAATAATGTAAATACCTTATAAGAATGTGATTGTTAAGTCAAAGATTGATTATAAGCTTTTATAAATAATTGGGATTTGAAATAAATATGTTATAGCGGGTTTTGAAACTAGACGCCTCATTTGTGCCGATAGAAAAAAAAAACAGCATAATACGTTTTGTTAGTTTAAAACATTAAACACGATCTTTTTTCTGAACATTTTCTTAAAGATCCTTTGAAACAACACAAACATCCTATTTCTGATCCTTATCTTTATATATAGCGCCATCAATCAATTGACTGGATGAATGAATAATGTCGCATATAATCAATCTTTCTAACTAAACACTAACTTTCCTCTGAACAACCCTCTTATTCACATAGATCATTTGAAACAGCACCAATTCTGATGTTCTTAGTTTCGTATTTAGCGCCACCTATTTATTGACTATAGAATAATGTAGCACATTTACCAGCTATTAACTAGACACTAGCTTTCTTTTGAGCATTCTTCCTATCTGTGTAAATTCTTTGAAACAACACAAACTTCCCACTTCTGATGTTCTTCGTTTCGTAAATAGCACCATCTACTCTCCACGAAGGTACTTCACAGTGTTCCCAGTTCCGGCAATCAGCGGGCACTTGGAGTTTATCCAACAACCTTTGGCATAACTCCGGAACTATTGGCTGGAGAATGATGCCGCATATCCTCAAGGTTTCCATGGTGATGTGGAGTATCACGTCCAGGTGTTTCTGGTTTTCGAGTTTCTTTCTCAGTTCCCAAGGCTTATGAGTCTCGAAGAAGAAGTTGGCTAGATGCAGACAGTGTATGACTGCATCTACTGCTTTGTAGAATTGATAATTTTTGTAGTGGGTGTGGCAAGTTTCTGTAAGAAAAAATATTTATGAATTACAATATTTAGTCTATGAATCTGTGCTGTACCAGCTCCGGATCTTGACAAAGTATTGTCTGACACGTAGTTGTTTTGCCTTTATTTTAAATTATATAGATTAATCCTAAAAAAAAATTACAACACTATTTGGTGAGAATTTTACAACTTTATAAAAATATAAATATTAAATATTCGTAAAAACAGATTTCTTTTTATAATCTATAGATGAACGCTTAACCTCAATCACACCTGGTGGAAGGTGAAGATGATTTCGATGATGAAACGCGATCGCCTAGCAAATGCCTATTCACTCTTCTCTTAAAGACTCCCAGGTCATAAGATCGCGGAAATATGGCCGCTGGTAGCATATTCCACTCCTTACCCGTTCGCATGATAAATGTAGAAGCGAATCGTTTCGCTTCTATATCATGTCATATATATATGTGTTCTATATCATGTTTTCGCTTTTTTTTTCTTTTTTTTTTATGATACTTTTAAAACGTCAAAACATATTCTTACACAAATTTTCAGTCAATTCTTGTTATGGAAAGATTATCTCACTTTTTTTAGACATATTATTCAGTGGATATCCTGGGTGTGGTATTTTTCTACCGTCCCATAGGATTTTGCACCTTGGGCACGGGTCCAGGCTTGACTCCCCTCTCCATCCAAAAATGAAGTTTCTTATGCTTTTATTTGTAAAACTTTAATTTTGTAAGGCTACAATCCTAACATTATAAATACAACTTTTGTTTGATTTCTAATAACCTTACCTACCGACAGTCTTGGCTTTGATTCCCGATACCACCAAACTGCTCTGTGATGAGTAGATTAGTTTGTCGAGATCCATCGTTGTGAATATATATTCTAGTATGTATTTTATAGTGAGTACTCATAGTACAAGCGTTAGCTTAGTTACGGGCTTTCTAATCATATGCTTTTGTAAGAGTAGGCATGAACAGGCATAATGTTTAGAGGCGCGCCCTCTGTTTATCTCACATTGACGTTTGGCGGGCGTTTCCACTGATTAAAGCGTTGGTCAAACCTTTAAATTGTTCGATTCAACGTAGCGAAGACTTCCACGAAAGCAACTTTACCCACTCTTAAGCAAACATGAGTTCTACGGCAACATGGCGTAGTTCAGCGATTCAGTTCGGGGCTAGGAGAATGTGCGACAGTGAGCACCTGGCAGCGCGTCGAGGCAGTGCAGGAGCGCGGCGGTGGCGGAGTGCTGGCATAGTGCGGCCAGCTCGCGCGCGTGCAGCGCCGGGAACTCGCCGCGCGGGTTCAGCGCCGCGCCGCAGCACCGGCTGGCCAGGTTCCCAACCGTGTCCGCCAGCTCAGAGTTAGCTATATTCACTAGCTTCGACTCGCTGTAATCTTAAATAACACGCATAACACGCGTTGAGGGTCACCAGTTTAGTGAGGTAGGTATGCAAGTGCTGCTGCGACACTTCTGGAAAGTGCTTTCTATTCTCCGATAGATGACACCACTAGTTACTGTACTTACGCCATTCGTCACAAGATGGCACTACGAGCGGTATTACATTTACTGGACAATAAAGGTCACTACATACCTTATTCTAATTTAGTAGTAGTATTATATTTTCTTTATTATATTAATTTATATTTTGCGTTTTTTATTCATCCTATACAAGCACAAATTAAAAGGGAATGAATAAACACCGCCATTTTGAATTCTATTCTATAACCTCCCGAGTACTGAACACTTACTAGCATCGTATGCCATCGTGGCCTCCCTGAGCAGCATGTACCGGAGCGCCGCGGGCTCCACCCCGACGGTGCGCGGTGACACCACATTGCCTAGGGACTTGGACATCTTGCTGCCGTCCACCGTCCAGTGAGAGTGGCAGACTAGACGCCGAGGCGGGTGCTTCTTCACTGCCATCAGAAACGCCGGCCAGTAGATGCCGTGAAACCTGGTTAAGGATACAAAAACTCACGTTGGCCGGCATTATACCGGCAAATATCGACGGACGTTAACCAGTCTCGCTATAATTGTGGTCGAATTTGAACTGTTTAGGACTTACCATTAGGTGCAGTATTGTTATTTTGCTTAATTAGAGATATGAATTTTAATGTGATGTGTGTTTATTTAAATGTTTGCCAGTTATGACAAAATAGATAAGATAAACCGTTTGCGTGCTCGTACATTGAAAATATATAACGATTGCGTTCTCAGATATTATAAAGATATAATGATTGAGTAAATTACTTCACTATCACTTTTAGATACACATACCTAAGTATATCCTTGCCAACAACATGCACATCAGCGGGCCAAGGTCTCCCTTTGGCCTTCATCAGATCAGCATCAGGATACCCGGTCACGGTCAGATAGTTTATGAGGGCGTCTAGCCACACGTATATACTCTGTTCCTCGTCGCCTGGGACCTGATAAATTTATTTACAATAGGATAAAAAATATCGTCACGCTATATATTTTACGGGGTACGCAGAGATACATAAATGGCTGTATCCACTTTGCGCTTATATGTCTTGCCCAACGTGACCAGTAGCGCAGCCGATCGCCGTTCTCACAGCACTAGTACACATGACATTTCTATTACATGCCATGTGGGTTTCCTCACGGTGTTTTCTTTCAGCGGTGAACATGTGGTGGCTAAATCCGTACGTAAGCTGGAAAATCCCAGAGATACGTTCTGTAAATTGCTGTGAATGGAAACCATTTCACCACTATCCACCATTAGCCACATGATATAAAAATACAACTGCATAATTATGATATCGAGGGGTGAAAGGCTATTTGGTTTAAGCGACATTTTTTGGTGATATAGTTTCGGAACCCGTGTTTTTTATCGACCACAACCTTCACCTCTCGATATAAAGATTAGGAAGTTTTTTTTTTAAACGGTCTCGAAAAATTAACTACAGTGCACCTGATGATAAGTACAATGTAGTCCAAAAACGATAATAACTTTCATAGGATGAAACTCCATTGACAATCTCTCTCATCATGTCGGCCCACATATACCACGACTGAAGTTCTCTAGGTATGTCGCGCGCACTGCACTTTGTTAAGATGGATTTTCAAATAAGAGAACGTACTGTCGAACTCTGATATATTAAAATTCTCAATATATTTACAATTTTGTGTAACAAGACAATTGTGAGTTGTAATTCGATCTTAGCGCTATCTAGTTGAATACAAATATACTAAATGAGCGGAAATGATTATTTTTAACTCTCAACAATTTGAAACAAGCTATATGACCTTCAGACCTTCCTCCCTTCCTTTCTTTTGAGACCTTCAGTCGTGGTATATGGGGGCCGACATGATGATGTAGACTATCAATGGATTTTCATCCTTTGATAGTCGCTTTCGTTTTTGGACTACACTGTACTTACCATCAGGAACTCTGTAGTCACTATGTCGAGCCAGTGTAAAAAAAAATGAGCCACTGGACGTATACAAGTTGATTCTGAAACGCGACAGGGCGAAGTGAGTCACTATGACAGTCTTCATTACACTTGTGTACTATGATCACGACCCAATTCGGGCAAATCACCCTATCACCTCAAAATGTTTATTAATCTTTGCAGAACAGTTAGGTAGTACTCACTCTGATTGCCCAATGAACCCTGGATGACGGTCTACTGACAGATATATCTGGGAAGTACACGTCATCTGCCAGTGAATCTAAAAGTTGTTTCTGAAACTTGCTGGGTTGTACCACGCCATCTGAATTCAATACAAACATATCCTGAATGTATTTGCTTGTTTGCAAAGCCTTACGTCAATCATGCATGGTGGAAGGTGAAGATGAGGTTGATGATACACCTTTTTTTTTTGTAACCCGGGGAAACACGTTATGGGCCGTCAGGGGGCGATGAAGGCCCCCCGGTCTGTCGGACTCGCACCGACTAAAACCCTTGGGGTGTTCCTTCTCCCATGTGCCGGGGCCAAAAGGTAAGGATGTGCCAGCTTCCCCAGCACCTCGAGACGTCTAGTTTAATGGAAGGCCACTACACAACGTCTATTCACCTTCGTTGTCTTGAAGCGGTGCGCGGGAACACATCGCGCACCGCTCTCGCCTCAAGAATGCTGGATGACGCTCCCCCTCAAGTGCGCCGCCTAGGTCATTGATACACCCATCAACTCAAAATATTTAATTATTACCACCCACATTTGGAACGAACTAACTTGGGCTTCAAAGGCACCTTTATGTAGATTATCTCGTACCTACAATCGTCTTAATGATTCGGTCGATTTGTTCGCAGATTCTTTGCCGTTGATTGATGACATATAGAATAATCTAATCAGTGACATTATTGTGAATTTGATTTTGTTGAATCAACGCGTACACTTTATCTTTCAATGTGTAGTTGTTTTGATTCAATTTTTATGTTGTATTCGTAGTATCTACCTCTACCTCTGTCAGACAATAAAATCATCTTGTATAATGGAAAGTGTGCTTCTTCTGTGGCTTAGGCTGATGAAGGGCCCATTTTCGCCATGTTTTGTATGTTTTTTGTTTTTGTGTGTTGTTTGTATTGCTACATTTAAATTTCTGTTTTTTTTTTTTTGTATATTTGTGGCGAAATAAATACTTTTTCATTTCATTTAATGTAATTTATTGTTAACTTATAATGATGATGATGATGATGATGTCCTAGCCGGTTTCGACCACGGCGACTGTTTCAACACCGGTTAAGAAATTCGAGGTCCAGTTTTCGGAAACAGTCAATTGCGCAGGAGATATTTAAGTGCATAACTGGACGCGCAGCCAGAAAAGCACTCTCTCGTCCGAGCTCCCTCAGGCCCGATGGAAAGGAGAACCAGTACGATCGGGAGGGAGCGGGATGCAGGGTTGGTCGAGTTTTCCCTTCTCTAAACACCTGGTTGTATTGCGGTGTTAAAGAGATACCTTAGTCGCCTTTTACGACAACTCAGCAAAAAGATTGCAAAAAGATTTTTGAAGTGCTATTCTATTCTGCCGGCAGCCACCACGGCTTTTTTTTAACTTATAATAATAGCTATCTTGTAACATCATATGAACAGGAAAACTTTAGACCGTTTACCGCTTTTTAACCAGTCTCGAAGGTGATTTTTGAAAGCGCTCAGTCTGAACATGTAGTTGGTCTCCTCCGTCCACTCCAATACGTGTCCCGACTCCGCAGATACTTTCACCTGGGACAGGAATCGACAAACTTATTTATTTATTAAAATCACCTGCAACAATGTCGCTAAGGAGCAAGCAAAATAACTGGTTTGCTTGGCACGCCCGGATGGTTGTTTGTCACGCCGAAACATCAAATTCTAGGGTCGGCACGTGAGCACATCGTTTAGCGTACTCATATAATAACATATCTAAAAAAGTGGACTAACTTCTCCATTAAAAATATAGGCTGAATACATAAATGAGCAAAATGCAGTCATTTTGCTCACACTACAAAATCTCAGATTATATACATATTTATGATTTCTTAATGTTTTAATGGATTTAATCATGATTAGAGAGCAAGAACATTAATATTACGAATACATTTTATAATCGTTAATCCTTAATCAGATTACCTTTTGCCCATCTCTGGCTGAAAATTTGTAAGTCTTTGTTTTGACGTTTTAAATGTGAACTCAAAAGTCTCATTAAATATCGTTACCACGTCTTAAGTGATGCAAGGTCGATGGTCGTTTTTCGTGAATTTTCGCTTCTTGTGCATTAAATAATATTTAGATTTTTACAAAGTTGTTAAACGCAAAATCTTAAAAATTGTGCTTTAAGCATTTTTGTCATTGGATTAATCAATATAATTGAGATACAAAATTAAAAGTATAGCCGGGGTAAGAGGTGAGGAGGGGGCTGGGAGCCACACAGCAGTTTTTGACCCACCTCGTAAAAATTAAAGATCTAGAGCTATTGCATTGTGTGTATTCCAATGATGCAGTTTTTGCTGCCTAGCAAAAAAGCAGCTGTCTTGCTAGTTCGTGACCACGACATCGTGCCGTCTACTGTTTTTGTTTGTCTTTTATTATAATTTACAAGCGAATGCTTGATTTCAACCACACCTGGTGGAAAGAGAAGACGAGTCCGACGATATACCGCATCCGCCCTACATATCCCTATTCACTCTTCTCTTAAAGGCTCCCAAGTCATAAGATTGTGGAAGTATGCTCGCTGAAAGCATATTCCACTCTTTAGCTGTTAGCATGATAAATATAGAAGCGAATCTTTCGTGCGGATATAAGGGTATCCTATACGGCATCTTCTGGCTTTATGATGAATTGGGGTTTGTGGGATTAGAGAATAAGCTCCTGAGAACACTCCATTCTACAAGTCGATAATCAATGTTAAGCATTTTACCACCATTATCAACAAACCACCTTTACATAAAGTATGGTCTTAATATATGCAATCTTTCTCGCAGGGCCTGCAAGAAAGATTATAATTATAATATATATATATATATATATATATATATATATATATGTTATACCTGTTATTGTACCGCATTATGTTAAAACGAGCAACTACCAGAGTTTCTTTTCGGCTCTTCTCGGTAGATTCTGCTTTCCGAACCGGTGAAGATTCGCTTTGCTTTTTTTTGACGATTCAAAAGTGCTTGGAAGTAAGCCTATTTGAATAAATTTATATTTCATTTCATATGATGGCGTACCTTGTCTCCATTTCGGACGTCTTCTTTCACCTGTGCCTCAGGGATGAATGACTCATCGTTCACGCTGTACCAGCCAGAATACTTAGCTTTGTAGATGTAGTCCTCTTTCAATAATTCATTCTGGAAGGACATTAATTTGTACACTCGTATACTTTTTTTTATCCTGGGGGATATCCTGCATAGGACCATCAGAGACGCTGTGAGGGCAGCGACCCCGGAGTGTCAGACTCCTACTGACTAAAAATCCCCGGGGTGTCCTTCTGATTGCTCCACTCGGGCCTGGGAAGCCAAATTCATCCAGACGCCCAGGAAACAAGAAGCCTTGTTGAGGCTACCTCTCTGAGAGGGGAAGGAATAAAGCCCACCCCTACAAAAACCTCTCTCTCAGGCGATGCGCCGGACACCGTGCACCGCTTACCTCTCATCCGGGTAGCAGACACCCTCAAGTCTACTGCCCGGGTACACTCTTATATGCTGTGAGTTGACGCAGCTCGCCCAACACGTATACAATAAACATTATAATAAATAACGTAAAAAATAGTAATAAATAGATAAATATAAATAGTAGGCTAGAAGTATAAATTTATGTGACAAGTTAACACTGTGGGTTCAATCCTCACATGGAATAAATATTTGTACAACTTCTAGGTAGTTGCTCCTGCTCTGGGTCTTCGTGAATGTGAAATTTATGTATGTAAACGTAACTACGGCATAGGTAAATACTACAGTGAGGCAACATTAGGAAAAAAAAGTATAAGAACTCAAAAAATAGACGTAACTGAAGAATATAGATCCTCCCATTTTTGAACTCTGTTAAAAATGACTCTTTTTTTACCTACAAGATGCTAAAGTATTTATTTAACAAATCAACAGTATATATTTTCTTTTTAACAGGAATTCAATTTAAATATACCGATTAACCAAAATGATTTCTAACATTAATGCAGATACAAACGCGACTCAAGTATTCCTTATAAAATTACAATACTACATATATTATATATACTACATAGGTATAAGGCATCACGTCCAGGTCACCAATTGTGGAGGATGAACCTTTACCGCTTGTGGGAGGCTTATAGATCAGAAGGCAGTCTTAGCTTGAATCCCTTTTATTACTTATTTGGTGCGCTTTTTACATAATTGGCGTGACCTAGCAGTTCATTGCACTCACTAGTGCGTTGAACTTGAAATAACTTTACAAAGCTTTGTTTTCTACATGTATGCGAAATGTGTAGTGTGATTGTGTATTTAGTGTATGAGTATGTCAGCTGCCGTTGTCCGAACCTGGCTGAAAAGCCTTGACTACCTTCTTACTATAGCTTCCCACAGCCCTCGTGGAAAATGTCTACATGAGCTGTTCTTCAGTTATGTCTGCATACATCTAGCAAGCGTATAAAGACGTATACAGGCGCATTTAATATTTACCCAAAAATGTGTAACAGCCTTTTTATGTCTCTCTTCTGTTGTGCGAACGAAGTCTGTGTATTCTACATTGTATTGTTTGAACAGTTCTTTGTACTCATTGGAGATTCCCGTGCAGTATTCTGGTAAGGAGAGGTTGGATTTAGCTGCCGCTTGCTGGATCTTTGTTCCATGCTCATCTGAGCCTGAGGAGAGATTTATGTATTATTATAGTTGAGTAAAAATTGTATGTGAATGTGAGCACTATGGAATCATAGAACAATAATATTTTCTAGTCCTGAATAGTGATGAAAATGCCCGGGAATTTTCCCAAAGTGCCCAAAACTTCCGAGATCATTTCGTAAATTCCCGGGAATATTCCCAAGAAAGTTTTTGGCCACTTTGGGAAATTTTCCCGGCATTTTGATCACTAGTCCTGAACATATGTCAGTATAATTAGTTAAAGCTAACATCTCTCTGCTCACAATACTATTGTACAATTTATAAAGGCCACTTATAGGCCTAACATCTGACTTTGCTGTCCTTATTAATAATTGTATTCCTTTTTATAAATGTTGGACAAATAAATTAGTGAATACTAAGCA
The DNA here is from genome assembly GCA_036320925.1 of Automeris io. Classification (NCBI taxonomy): domain Eukaryota; kingdom Metazoa; phylum Arthropoda; class Insecta; order Lepidoptera; family Saturniidae; genus Automeris; species Automeris io. The sequence goes on from JAUDJH010000005.1 coordinate 15,451,473, forward strand.
AATTGCCTAGATATTCCCTTGATAGACCTATGCTACAATAATACATGAGTGAAGAGATAGTAGGATGTGCTATGACAATATTTTTTGCCAATTTTATCCACCTTAACACCAATTTATTTTAATCTACATAAACAAAGGAATATATTAATTTTTATTACATTCTATATGTAAGACAGTATATTTATATAAAAAAATAAAAATAGAACAAATAATATTTTATAATACATAGCAGACCCGGCCACGCGTTGCTGTGACTATATATACATATTATAAATAAAGTAATATATATGGTAGATAGATGTGAATACGCATTTATTGTAGTAACAACCCCTACAGTACGTTTAACATAGCACCATATAACAAATAATTACTCAATCCAGTCAACAGATACCGCCATCTGTTAGAATCGTTTGGAGGTAACTGAAAATTAGGACTGCCAAATAATAAACAAATAACTTGCAATAAAATAATATTGCGTCTATGAATTGAAATGAAAACTATCTTATCTTTTAAGTTAGATCAAACCGCACGTGGTGTGTAAATTCTATTAAAATCGATTAAATAGTTTAGGAGTCCATCCCAGACAAACAACGTGACACGTAATTTATATATATTAAGATAGTGATGAAAATGTGACCTCCCTTTACTTGACTTTCATGAATGGTAATTTAAGGGCAGAGTTAACTTATATTATTATATTTTTAAAATGAAATAACATTTATAAAAAATCATGTGTAGTGCCCTGAGAATGTAAATCAGCTCTGCTACTGGTCATACTGGGCAAAGATTATAAGCTTGAACGGGAGACAGTCAATTCTGTATCAATGCTCACCCTAAAAAGGATACGGAGTAACATATTTTCCAGGTACATCTTGTATTATAAACTGATGATAGTATCATTTTATGGACAATTAAAAGGCCTATTTCAATAGAATTCTTTTAAGATCGAGTTTTGTTATTATTTGCTTTCTTAATTTTATTCACAACTAGCTGTCCCGGCAGATCTTGTTCTGCCCTATTTCTCTAAAACAAAGTCACATTGTTTTTTTTTTATGTTAATAGCTTCCCCGTCAGATTTCATTCTGCCAAAACCTATTGGCCTGTCCGCTGTTTTTTGAAAATTGTTTGAAGGAACCTGGCCTTAATGCTATATGTATAAAAATTGACAAATATTGACATTAATATTTATACGTCACTCAATAATTGTTTTGCCTTCCCGGAACCCGTCCACTGACATTTAAACTTTATGGTGTTAAAGTTCAAATAGACTTTTAAGTATTTTTACGAATATTTTGTATGAGAATATAGAAGTGTTGTTTTTAGACTTTTTCAGACAATTTTTTTAATTTTTCTCTCCGTAATAACCTTCCCCAGACTTCAACAAACACAACAAAAAAGAAATCAGCCAAATCGGTTCAGCCGTTCTCGAGTTTCTCGCTTATACACATTTAACGATTCATTTTTATATTATAGATATTAATATATTATAAAATATATACATATACAAAAGAAATAAATTTTAAAATATGTAGACCCACAGGAGCAAGGCCTGAGGCTCAAACCACCAGTAGTTAGGAGCTTAGAGTTAGGAACCTCCTAACAATGTATGCCATATCAAGTAATACTGCCTTCCATATCTTGATCCAACAACCATGCGAGAGGCTCTTAGGATGGAATTCAATGCTCTTCGCGTTCTGCCCATGAGTTGATACAACTTTTAGGACAATAATCTATAAAATCCCACATGCTAGTAATTTCATGAGGAAAGACTAAATATATCTTTTACACTGGCTTGACAAAGTGACTATAGTGCATCTTATATATATCATCTTATATAGTCCAACAATGAAAGCAACTATCAAAGTACAAAATTCCATTGATAGTCTCCGGCCTTATGAAGGCCTACATATACAATGACTGAAGGTCTCTTAGGTATATGAGTTACTGGATATACACAAGCTGATCCCAAAACGCATCCAGCCAAAGCGAGTCGCTATGATGGTTTTTACATTCATGTACAGTGGTTACGATCCAGTTCAGGTCATCACCCTACCACCTCAAGAAGACCTCAAATGTTCAGAAGTTTCTCTTTTTCCGCTTTTATGAGGGTCTTCTCGTGTGGATTGGTGATATCAAGAAGTATTGCGCATCGGCTAATCAGTCTACTTCAATAATGGTAGGTCTATTAGCAAACATTATAATTTGTAATGTTAAGTAGTATAAATGAATATCATGGATGAAAAAAACACACGTACCTGTGCTAAAGATCACATTGCAGTCAGGATTAATCAGCTTTTCAAATCTTTGTATAGCATCAGCCACAACAGCTGTATAGAGGTGGCCAAGATGAGGGGCTAAAATATTAATTTTAATATTACTTTCTGGTTTAATATATTGATCGGAACTTGAAGTAAAAGCTTGTAACTGAATTATAAAACTCATTTTTAACATGTAGATAAAATATTTAGAAATTTACCTGCATTAACATAGAATATAGGAGTAGACACAAAGAATGGCCTTTTTTGAACAACTGATGATAGCAAACCCAAGGTCAGTCGCATTTTTAGAGATTTAAAAATAAAAATATAATATATATGCTTTAAAAAAAAACACAGCACAGCTGATTTTTTAAGGTTATGTATCTGTGAAGATAAAACAATAATACTTTTCAAGGCAGTACAGTATTACTACATTTTCTACAGTAGTATATTGTAAGAATGATCATTTTTTTTAAATTGATCACTAGTTTTTCAAGGCTAATTTTATTTTACAATCTCCAAATTACTATCATACACAAACGCCTAGGGATGGCAATCTGAAATATACTATTTACGGAAAAGATTATTGAATTAAAATAACAAAATTGATTGAATCGATTTATTGCCCTAAATCGATGTAGTGAATTGATTCATTGCTATAGTTTAGTTATTCTACATTTGTTTTGTTAAAAATTATACAATTGTTCACAGTAAGTTGAATATACGTAAACATAGAAATAAAAATCAGTTTTTTCCCATATTATACATTATTATACCTGATTATTATATTACCTTTATTATACCTGATAATTTGGTATAGTTATATTAAAAAAGTTAATTAAATAAATCTTTTTGTGTATAAAATGGATTTACTTTTATTTCGTATGTAAATACTTGAAAAAATCAATTTTTAAGTAAAGAAGGTATAAAATAACCTCGCTTTATTTGTGAAAGAAAATATCACATTACATTCAATTTTAATTGATCTTTTTTTAGATTAATCACAATCTTACTGTTGCCAGCACCAGTATTTCCAACCCCGACCGAAAGTATCAAATTACACTTTGCCCAAGAAGAAAATCAGCTACATACGTTAAATTTTTTAAAATATCTCTAGCAATAAAAATTGTATCACTACACTACTCTGTAGTGTAGCAGACGTTTCGTTATATATAATTATAAATAATAAAATATATAAAAATAATTTACATATTACATTAGCAGAATAAAAATAATGCATGTAATGAAACATAATATTTTTATATTATCCGACAAAGTAACGAACAGCAGTATTTCATCTTGCACCTTAGTTTAAAAGAGTACTTTTTAAAACAGTTGTTTAATTAATATTAATCAATGCAATCTGTCAAATTTGTTGATTGGATTGGTGACTTTGTTGTGGTTGTATCAAATTGTCAAATAAACGGGTTTTTGCATTTATTTTGAGTGGAATTGTACAAAAAAAAATGACGAAGGGATTAATAGTATTAATGGCTTGCGGCAGTTTTAGCCCACCTACATACATGCATTTGCGTATGTTCGGTAAGTTAAAAATTTTCTATAGAAAACCCAATATTTTGTAATTATTAGAATTTAACATTATAAAATTGTTAGTACTTATAGAAATGTTGAGTCATATGGTTAAACTAAGGAAAAGTTATATAAAATATTGATTACAATTAAATCACATGTTTTACTTTTTATTTTTTCTATAGAACTGGAAAATTAGGTTTAATAACTCGAATTTTCAAATATTTCTTAGAAATTATCAAATTTTAAAACTAATTACTGTTTCTACAAAGTATAAATATTTTCTTCAACCTACATTTACTTGTGTTGCTTCCATTTTTATATTATAATATTATAATTGCCATAAAATACTAATTATGGTGGTTTACAGAAATCGCTCGTGATTACATACACTCCCTTGGCTTGGGGAACGTAGTGGGCGGGGTTGTATCCCCAGTTCATGATGCTTATGGCAAAAAGGATTTAGTTGCGTCACATCACAGGTAATTACAAAATAAGAAAAAATATTCTGTGTACCCTGAAAAAACTGATCCTCAGGTGTGCTACTGATTACCTTGGGCAGGATATAAAAGCGCAAAGTGGATATAGCCGCTGATCTATATCTGTTCACCCAAAAAAATTGAGGTTCATCCCTTTTATTTTTTAACTCGGGGGAAATCCCTACGCACCTCGGGGGGGGGGGGGCGGTGAGGGCCGCCCCCGGTGTGTCGGGCTTGCACCAACTAAAACCTCCGGGGCTTTCCACCTTCCACCTACTGTCATCGAAGGCATGACTGGGGTCTCATCTCCGATGACCAACAATGTGTGTGGCCTTAAGTAGGCCTCTACTCATTTGGGGAGGAGTTGTGTAAAGAGCCACCCTCTCGTACATCTTTGTTGTAGAGCGGCATGCGGGAACACATTGCATGCTGCTTCCACCCTTGTTAGACGCCACACTCCCTTAAGTGTGCCGCCCGGTGCCACCGGTAGAGTCGGACGTTATAAAGCCATGCAATGCTTGCATGCATCTATAGAATGAATGCTACTGCTGTCACCCAGTGGAGTGCATCCTATATAAAGCATAAAAAGCATTATCTTGTTATACTCCAACATTTAATAAATATATATAGACTTAAAATTTGGTCCAATTTCTATTATTTTCATAAGCACCAGAGTTTAAGTCAATATATTAGCCAAGTATAACAAGATTATGCTTTTTATAGGATGCACGCCACTGCTATCACCCTACTAGTATGACTGCAACCTTAGCAAACTCTTACCTGAGCTCTATATACAAATTTTAATTTAATGTGTCATTGGTGCTATTAAAATCACTGAATGAATACAGCTTATCACTAACTGTTATCAATAAGGTTAAGGCTCTGACTTGTTATGTTATCTCTTGAGTAATTATTTAACTACTATTATGTAATTTGTATGGAAAATAGGACATTACTTATCTGTAACAACTTGTGTTGAAGATGTAATTATATGGAGAGTACTTTGAAAAGCTATTTAACCTTATTCCATCCTCACTCTTCTATAATAGAACCACATGTGCAGGCTTACAGAGTCACAGCTATATAGTAAATTATATCGACATATAACTTAGTCCTTACTAGTGATGAAAATGCCCGGGAATTTTCATCACAAGCCCTTACCAGGGCTTTGCCAAGTCCATTAGCTGTGAAATGAATAATTATTAAGTAGTTGTTAAAATTGGATAATTTTTCCTCATACGTCTTAATGTACAATTTAAGGTTAAACAATGTTTTATATAAGATTACACTAGATTTAATTTTTTAGTATAAGCCACCTTTAATGTCAGCTAAAAATGTAATCCAATTAAGTAATTCTCTAGATAAATTTTTAATCAATTACAAAAATAAACAATTTTAAAAAACTTGGAATAACAGCTGATAGCTGTTGAAACTTTCTGCCTGATAAGTAAAATAAAATTGTGTATATTTTTCAGAATATCCATGCTTAAGCTGGCGTTGCGTTCATCAGGCTGGATCAAGATATCAGATTGGGAGACCCAGCAAGCTGGCTGGACTAGGACCAGAGTTTCACTTCAGCATCATCAGGTAACTAGTTTATTAACCTTTGAATTCAGTTATTAGGTATCCTAATGTGGTTCTAACCTGACGTTGCTGGTTGCTTTTGGGACGGACGAAGTTCACCGCACTCAAGCATCACATGCTTGGCTATCTCTTCGCCCAAACATGATCTGTAATCAGTAGTTTCTGTGACACCAGATAAAGGAGATGCCTTTTAAAATAACTGTGCCTTGTTATAGCTCTAGTGGCCCTATGTATTTGTAATTTACTGAGATGCTGGACAGCTTTGTATGTATTCTATGTATTTATTGTCATACTTGTTTATTGCACGTTATAAGGTATGTTTTTGTATATCTGGTTAGGTTCTAGTATTGAAATAGCACCGTGACGTCCGTGCGATCGGTTCCCCTGAGCGTCGGCTGACAATCAGCGCTGGATGGCGCGTACAGCGTCGCCCAGCATACGCTGAGCCGAGTGCTCGTTGAGATGGGTAGCAGCACACAGGATACATGATGTGATGTTATGTATTCTTTCATTGTTGTTTTTACATAAATGTGTTTGTTGTGTGTTGTTTCCTTTGTATCAATAAACATTTTCTTTCTTTCTTTTCTTTCTTTGAAGACATTTCGAGTTCTCTCGAAGTAAAGCCTCCTTAAATCCTTAAAGTGTCAGTGTTTTACTGAAATGATCCAGTATGTCTCAGACGCCTTATTCATAGACGTATTTCGGATAAGATCCAACTGAAAAATAGTGGAATAAAATCAGGTCTGAATGTACTCGAACCAGATCCCCTTCTTGCTAGTACATCTGAGGCATAGATGGGCGAAATGTAATCAGATTAATAAAAATGATTACGATTACATTTTGCGTTTTTTACCATGAATGTGACTGCATTTTGCTCATCTTTTCAACACTATGGGATGCCAGATTGCATACACATTTATGACTTCTTAATGTTTTAAATGGGCTTAATCATGATTACAGAGCAAGAAAATTAATATTACGTGTAGATTTTGTAATCGTTAATCATTAATCAGATTACATTTTGCCCATCTCTGATCTGTGGCATAATTACCGTGTGAACCATGGATGGGCAAAATGTAATCAGATTAACAAAAATGATTAACGATTACATTTTACGTTTTTTAACATTAATATGACCGCATTTTGCTCATTTATCTTTTGAACACTACAGAATCCCAGATTATATACACATTTATTATTTCTTAATGTTTTAAGTGGATTTAATCATGAATACAGAGCAAGAAAATTAAAATTACGACTACATTTTGTAATCGTTCATCATTAATCAGATTACATTTTGCCCATCTCTGGTGTGAACCACTGTTTCTCTATCCCTTTTAGGGTTGTATTATTATTGTAAAAACACACTGAAGTTAGGGCCTTTTCTTAAGGTGCGGTTTGGCAGTTGCTGCCAAGTTTCGATGTCCCGCTCTGTATGTATAAAGAGAAGCACTAGATACATCCCACGACACCGGCGTCGCCGAAGATAAAGGATAATTTTTTTTGGTATCCCGGGGGAAGATCCTGCATAGGACAATCAGGGACGCTGTGAGGGCAGCGACCCCGGTGTGTCAGACTCCTACTGACTAAAAACCCCCGGGGTGTCCCTCTGATTGCTCCACCTGGACCTGGGAAGCCAAATACATCCAGACGCCCAGGCAACAAGAAGCCTTGTTGAGGCTACCTCTCTGGGAGGGGAAGGAGTAAAGCCCACCCCTCCAAAACCTCTCTACCAGGCGGTGTGCCGGACACACCGTGCACCGCCTCCCTCTCATCCGGGCAGCAGACTCCCTCAGGTCTACTGCCCAGAAGATAAAGGATAGTTGACTCAACTGTCGCTAACCTGTGCGTTTAAGCTCCGACGTGCAGGCCCACTCCAACTCAGCCTTGAGTTTTTTTGGTGTTTCTTCTCAAGGTAGTCGCTTCCGAAGCTCTAATAGGTCACTGTTATATTCATTTCTCTGACAACTATAAAAAATGAACAGGATTCGATCAACAATCACATGACGAACCTCGATCCCGACCCGCCTTCGTGGTTGCCAGATGACATCCTCAACGTGAACAGCTTCGAGGAGCCTGATAACCTGGTAGAGCAGATGAACGGAAACCAAGAGTCAAGGGTCACGGTGAAGCTGCTCTGTGGTGCTGATTTGCTGGAGTCTTTCGCTACGCCTGGGCTCTGGTCTGATGAAGATGTAAGTAGACTGCGGATTATCTATTTATTGTATTTATTTCAAATAATTGTCTGAGACACGAATTGAGAGGTCTGTTTCTAGAAATCCAGCGGCAAAGTGGCGAAACTCAGTTATTATAAAAGTTTTTTTTTAATGATTTACAGGCTTACGCTTGATCTCAATCACACCTGGTGGTAGGCGAAGATACAGGTCGAGGATGAATCTCGTTTGTCCAGCAAAGGTCTATTCACTCTTCTTTTAAACGCTCACAGATCGTATAATTGTAGGGAAATAGACGGTGGGAGATTCACTTCTTTGCTATTCGTATTGTGAATGATGCAGTTAATCTTTTAGTACGTATATGAGGTATATCCATCACGTAAGGATGGTATCCCTCACAGTGATTTTATGGTGAAATAGGGACGATTTTATAGCCAATATAAAAAATAGGTTAGCATTTGTTGTAGCAAGAGTTTAATTATCCTTACTGTACAGATTTCCCTTTACTGGGTCATGAGCGGGGAGATTGAAGTGAAACACTAGATACAGGTCACCACTGGTTTAATTACTTCACATATATAGCACGTTAAACCAATACTTGATATCTCTTTTGTTTCTCTGTCATTTCGTCACGATCTACAATATGGCACCTTTGCCTTATATGCAGCTGCTGTGAACGAAACTATAACGCGATGCAATTCGGCACAACGCCATCTACCGAGCCGACATGCATCACGCCATAGTCTGCTCACAGCAGCTGACTAATGTCCTTTTACTCGAACACTTACTCAACTAGGGACGACACCACGCTTTATTGTAAGCGTAGCGCAGGCCAAAAACACGACTGCGTTTATCAACTGTAAAAAAAAACATACCGATAGTGTCGCAGTGATCATGCCGGCCTGCACAAATATCTTTTAATCTTTTTTTTTTACACTGGCTCGACATAATGACTACAGAGTACCTGATGGTAAGTACAGTGTAGTCCAAAAACGAAAGCGACTATCAAAGGATGAAAATCCGTTGATAGTCTACATCGTCATGTCGGCCCACATATACCACGACTGAAGGTCTCTAGGTATATGAGCTACTGGATATACACAAGCTGATCTCGAAACGCGACAAGCCGAAACTGGTCACTATGACGGTCTTTACACCTTTAGCGTGGTAGGTATGTGGTAGTGACCTACCTTACACTATAGCGCAGGATAGCGTGTAAAGATGACATGATAGAAGAAAGATATATATAATAGAGAATAGAGATAGATGAGATGTAGTGGCGCGTCAAATGTGATAGCGAGACTATTGTGCCGGGCGCGCGGGCGGTGAAGCGCTCGCGTCGCGCGCGCCCGCGCAATCCCCCCGGGCACGCCGGTACACAGTGATTCTCAACGTTAGAGCCATTGTATGTTAATATAAAAAGTATTGATAAAATTACTTATATAAATAACGGAAGATATAATAATGTTATTTAAAATAGTTGTTAGTGATAGGTTAGTATAGTGAAAAGAATTAGAAAATAGATAATGTTAAAGACAGAAATAAATAAATGAATAGTGGACACAGTGATTCTCAACCTTAGAGCCATTGTATGTTAATATAAAAAGTATTGATAAAATTACTTATATAAATAACGGAAGATATAATAATGTTATTTAAAATAGTTGTTAGTGATAGGTTAGTATAGTGAAAAGAATTAGGAAATAGATAATGTTAAAGACAGAAATAAATAAATGAATAGTGAGTATGCCACAAGAACTTAAATTTGTATGTTTACGGGGGTGACATGACTGCGTAGTCAAAAGCCATTTTTTTTTCTCAACAATAAAAAAAAATGTTCTGCTGATATCTGAAAGGTTATTAGTCTGTGGCTCAGGGCCCTTACCCTGAGCAGCGTGTAAGTCGCACGTACTCGTAAGGGAAGATTACTACAATATCTGTCTACGTGTCGTCAGATGGAGGCGATAGTCGGCCGACACGGGCTGGTCGTGGTGACGAGAGCTGGCTGCGATCCCGGACGGTTCATCAACGATTCGGACATGCTCTACAAACATAGGGTATGTGCCTTTGAAAGAAATAATGAAAATGTATTTGTTTGACAGAAAAACTTGCACTGCCTTATTAACTAACATGCGTGGTTGTGGTGGCTAAACGGGTAAGGTACAGGTTTCAATGCGCGGCAACGCAAATGGTTGTACATTCGAATCTCGGCACGTAGTACCTCTGAGTGTTTCCACAGAATTTTTACAGATTTAGGCACCACATATTCGTGTTGTTACGCATTTTAAATACCTAGGACATGTAACGGAATGGCTTACTGATGATAAAGATATTGATAGGGAGCTTCTTTAAAACGAATCTTGGACAGTTTTCTACCATGCCAAGGATCTGCAGGCAGTACAACGCACTCTCGCGACTCGGTGACTTGGACCTGACTGTTTCTCTTTCAAAATTTAGAACAGCGTGTAGAAAGTGACTGTATTTTCATTTTTATTTTTTTTGTGTTACTTTTTGTGTTACTTGGAATCAGTCACAGTTTCGTTTAAAGTTGTTATTTATACATTCTACAATATTGTCCTTTTGTGTTGTGTCTATGTATGTATGTATGTGTTTTTTCTTTTTTTGGAATTTTATTATTATTCCTTAATGTAAACTAGCTTTATATATTAATCACTGCATGCTGTGGTGCCCTATAATTGTGGGGGCATTTATATGTTCTATTTAAGTACCATGATCCTTTTGTTTTCTTGTCTAATGTTACCCATGTTGGGCACCCTATTATGTAAAATAAAATAAAAGAAAATAGGGAGCGCAGGGCGTTGGCTGCTCGTTGCAGTATGCTTGCCCGCAGGTTTGCGCGCTGCACGAGGGATGTTAAATTAACATTGTGTTAGGGCATATTGCCAGTCCTTTTACTCGTGCAGCTTGTGGGTGAGGTACTCGCGGGGGGCGTACAACGCCCTGCGTGTTCAGTATAATAATGCTTTTAGAGTGCTGTTGGGGCTGCCCCGATTCTGTAGTGCGTCGGGTATGTTTGCCGAGGCAGGGTTGCATGATTTTCATGCAGTCATGCGTCGGCGGTGTGCTTCGATGCTGCAGCGTTTGAGGGGCAGTACTGATGGCATTTTAAGTATTTTGTCTGAGAAAGTGGATGGGCCTTTCATTCAGTTTTGGGTGAAGAAGCTCATCCACTCTGGTATTTATTTAAGAAATAAATATTAAATTTAATTTTTTTATGTATTTTTAATTTAAGAAATACGAAATAAAGTTATTATTATTATTATATTCACCCATGAAGGGAAACATCGTGAGTAAACCCTGCATGACATATATCGTTACGCTATATTCTTTACGGGGGTGAGTAGAGATACATAAGTGGCTATATCCACTTTGCGCTTATATGTCGTGCTCAACGGTGTAGCTGATCGCCGTTCACAGGGCACTCACATATGATATTTCTATTATTTGCCGTGCGGGTTTTCTGATGATGTTTTCCTTCATCGGTGAGCATGTGATGCTCAAATTCATACGTAATCCCGAAAACATTCAGATATATGTGCTGGGATTCGAACCTACGATCCTTTGCGTTGTCGTGTATTGAAACTAGTCCATACTAATTGTTATGTGTATAGGATATTAAAATAATGTGAAAGTTAATCTATCACACTATCATCACACCGCTTCTCTATTATTGATGTGGCCAGAGAGAATGGAACCTCAGTTCCCTTTATTTAGCTTCTTTTTAACATTCAATAATCCCTGTCTGCCAATAAGTCCTGTTATTCTGTTTCATATTATATATTTTTTGCGCGTAAGTGGTTTATTTAAATTTTATGATCGGTGGTCGTGGGTGTGGTTGTAGAAAGGCACGGATTTTGGCTTTTTACTGTTTATTTGCACTTTAAGGCACACCGAACTGCGACGTACACGCACGTACTCTGGCCTTGCGTCTCGGTAGTCGACTAACTCACAAGTGTCCCGTGCGCGCGCGCACCCCTTACCCCGCACGTCTCGTAACACCCTTACGACCCTTAGGGCGACAATTACGTAACGGGCGGCGTCTACATGCTATAATTTTTCTAAATGTATGAATACAACCGTGTAATGTTGAATTTTCAGAAAAATATAACGCTGGTAACGAACTACATATCGAATGAAGTGAGCTCAACGGTGATCAGGCAGCTGGTGCGGCGCGGCGACAGCGCCAAGTACCTCACCGACGACGCGGTGCTCGCGTACATACGCCAGCACGGGCTCTACGGCGCACGCCCCTGCCTCACGTGAGTCCACCCTCCATCTTCGCCTTTTCTATATATCATAGATTACTTTACTTGACGAATTTCGTATCGCCTAAAGGTCAATTATTGTCTTGGCTAAACCTATGGCCCCATCTCCCACGTACATCTCCCTCTCCTGCCACTCTCATACAGTAGCGTTCATTCCATAGATGCATGCAAGCATTGCATGCCCTTATGATAAAAAAGTCAAGAATAAATTTCTTAAAGTTACACAAAAAATGGAACAATTTATATTCATATCTATTTTATATTCACGCCATGTATCTTTCCTATGAGAGCAATGTAATATTTACTGTCATAATATAATATTCATATTAATTACGCGGATTCTGCATGCCCAGTCCAAGTACCCTATGCACGTCACTGCTCTCATCCTCCCTCACCTATGCACCCTTTACATCAGTGGCGTACATCCCACAAAAGCATGATTTTGTAATATTTGGATATTTAATAAATATTACCAAGCTACGTGGGGTGTAATGAAAATCTGATAATTACCCTTTTCCATGTTAACGTGGTGAAAATTCTCATTGGCCGTCATAGCGGCTGTGAGGGACGCTGCCCTTTTTTTAGATTCGTTCTTCTGTATAATTTGGTAATTTCGTTTAGTAATGAATTTGCTTTAAAAGTGCTAATTGTTAACGAAGAGGATCCGAAAAATCATCTTTCACTGTCGTCACAATTGAATAATGCCGCGAGGTCTCCGTTTGCCACAAACGACTATTAGTTATATTCATCTACTCCTCTTTATTTCAACCATATCAAACCGTAAATTTCAGTGTTTCTAGTGTTAATAAATACTTTTGTGCACGCTTTCCTGGGACAAACAGTGAGTATACCATTATCAATGACCTTATAGCTAACTACGACAAGCGTTCTCCGCAAGACGTCATCATGGCCTCCCCAGAAGAATCGAACTTCAAAAATATTTTGATATCGATACGAGACAAACCCACAATCGCCGATGAAACTGTCACTGTCAAACGGGCTCGAAAAACCAACTTCCTCTTGCCCTGCCATACTGATTGCGTCAGCCCCGCGGATGTCATAAAGCCTCGCCTAGCGTATGTCGATAGGGTACCCCCGAGCTACGTCCCAGGGAAGGCGGTCAAGATAGTCAGCGATGTCACTCAACACGCAATCAAGGATGAAAAGGTAAGTTATGCAGAATCGACGTTCTGCTCTTTAGACAGCTACCTGCAGAAGGAGGAATTGGATATCGATGTTTACAAGCGCAGGGTGAGCGAAGGTAATGTCGATAACCTGCAGCCGGACAGCGCTGTCAAGAAGCGATGCTCCTCGACGATACGGAAGCTCAAACCGGACGAAATCAAGAAAAGCAAGTCTGAAGTCAGCAAGCTATGCGATAAAATGAAGAGTATTAAGCTAAAGGACAGAAGTTACAAGACGAGGAGTTGTAATGATATAGTCAGGTTGATACTGACTAAGCATGGGATTCATGTCATCAGCGATACTGAGGCTATTGTTTAGGCCAGCGCTTCTCAAATTTGGTAGTTTTCTATTGCTGGAACCGCTGTGCCATTCGGAAGGCTCAACGGGAATTAAAAGATTGGACTGTAATTTTTCTAAAGTTTGTCTCATGTACATTGAAAGAAAAATTTTTTTGTGTTTAGTCTGTTAGTTTTGTCAATTACTTCAATGCATTCTCTTGTAGATGGATCTAATTAAAAGCACTGTTTTAATTTGATAAATTTAAACAACCAGTGTTGCGATATCGTTAAAAAAAACGATTTTGATTCTTTAGGTTTTTGATTTGTAGCGAATTTCAAGGAACGTTTTAAATCTATTTCAGGCATATGAATTTAGTAGTTATTGAAGTACTTTTTGAATGGAAAAATGGCCTAATGTAAGCAATTTTGATCATTTTATCAAGGATAGGATTCTATAGTGTCCATGACTCATACACATTTATATCGACTCTAATTAAATTTAGAAATATGGTCTATATTTACATTAAACATATGGTATGGTTAAACATATATATAATCTTTATGTTTTATAAAGTTTTTTGGCATTTTTCTACATTCTACAGTGACATAAAAAGCTGCAGATTACGTACTAAAAATATTTTTCTAAAAAGCTCAATCTATTACTATTACTAATCTATTACTATCTATTATATTATAACTATTTTGAACTGTTATACTCAGTATTTAATTAATTATTTAAACATAATGTTTATTATAATTATTTTCATCAATTTATTGATACTTATACTTGATTAATAATTGGGTATTTACTATGTTTATTCATAACATTTTACTATAAATAAAATGTTAAGCAAGAAATGTCAAATTATTAAAAAAAAGCAAACGAAAAATGTTTTTATTTTTAATTGTAAATTCTATATATAAAATATATGATATGAAAGTCCTAGAAAAAAAGTTAAATATTCGATAGTTTTTTTATTATATTTAAAAACTGTTTGATGTTTTAAAGAGTTTAGGGATGGTTTTGTAATTGTCTATATATTTAATCTTCTATTTTGAATTGTTAATATTTGTTTAAATCTCTGAGGTATACAGTAAGTAGATTATAATGACATTCTTAAGTATTAAATTTTATACAATGTTGATATAATTATAAATTAGCTTTTCAGGTAGGTGGAGCTGATATTTTAATAATTAACATGAATAATTAATTATATTTATTTATATGTTACTACTGTGTCCATAGCATATGTTTGCATGATCTAATTTAAAAAATAATCCACTTCATTAATTTTTATTGAACATTCATTAAAAGTATTCAAAATCTCCGAGAATTACTATATTTATTACTGAAATCCTTGCAGTGAAATGTCTCATGTTATAAATATTTGTAGATTATGTAAAATTATTATACAACCTTATACTGTTGTTTTTAGCTAAAGTAATTTATGTACAAAATGTCTCGTATACAGATTTATACTTAGCTTTGTTGAGTAATGTCGATTTGTGGATCTGTAACGTAATACAGTGGACCCCCGGTTATACGACAAACGTTATGCAGGGCGATATCGGACTATAAAGAACAGCCTTAAACCCTCTATACTTTGGAGTTTTTTTGAAAAACAGTACCTTGTAATCAGACATATTATTATACAAAAATAATCTATTAGAATTGCGAAACATACAAGGTGATTATGTATACCTCTATATTATGTATGTGATTTTTTTATGTAAAATCAACAGTGATAGGTATGTCGAATTATAAGGGCGCCGGATTACCCGGGGCCCATTGTTATACAGCCATGAACAATATTAAAAAATTGCAAAGATTAAAATAGTCTTATTAAACATTAAAAAGGAGGTATGTCTAAGGAAGCTGTAGCAGAAGGGTAGCAATTTAATAAATAAAAAAAAAACAAACATAGTGACTGGTTTTTATAGATTCATATAGAGCGTATTCCGCAGAAGCAGCAGTATACTCTATAAAAATCTATGAAAACCCTAAATTAACTTGTCTAAAAGTTCAGGGTTACATCAGACTAGATTGTGGCTTCCACGAATGTGATAAAGAATAAAACTGGATACAGTGTGTTCATGGACTGATTTATTACCCATTGGCGAAATTTTTTTAATACGTATAAATTACCTTTTACCTTATGATACGTTCGCAGCAAATGTTTCACGTTTTGTAAAAGATATTTTCTTTTTTCGTTAATATATTATTTTTTATTATTATTTACTTTTCTCTCTCTCCAAGGGAAACACTCGTAGGTAGCGTGCGAAAAAAGAAAAATAATCTATACTAATATTATAAAGCTGAAGAGTTTGTTTGTTTGTTTGTTTGTTTGAACGCGCTAATCTCAGGAACTACTGGTTCGAATTGAAAAATTCTTTTTGAGTTGAATAGACCATTTATCGAGGAAGGCTTTAGGCTATATAACATCACGATGCAATTATTAGGAGCGAAGAAATAATGGAAAATGTGAAAAAAACGGGCAAAATTATTCATCCTTGAGGGCTTCCCTTGCGTGCGCTGCAAAAACGGTTCAAGATATCAAAAATATATGTAAGAAAGAATTATTCCTCTTGAAATGATCTAAAAAAATGTCCGCGACAGTATATGTCTATCTTTTAAGATTAAGCCACTAGAACCGTTTTTATGGTAAACAAATTTGGTCGAAATTAATGCATTATTTGTTAAGAGTTGTGTCAACGTAATAATATTAATCTTTATCCAAATAAATGTGTTGTTGATTAAGAGTATTAATTGTGAACAAAACTGTCTTTGACATCACTTAATTTCAATGAACATCTTAGAAGATATTACAAAACCTTATATAGCAAAACAACGTTTGCCGGATCAGCTATGTGTTGATAAGCGCGAAACTCGAGAACGACTGAACCGATTTGGCTGATTTCTTTTTTGTTGTGTTTGTTGAAGTCTAGGGAAGGTTATTACGGAGAGAAAAATTTAAAAAAATGTCTGAAAAAGTCTAAAAACAACACTTTTCTATATTCTCATACAAAAAATTCTTAATAATATTTAAAAGTCAATTTGAACTTTAACACCATAAAGTTTAAATGTTAGTGGACGGGTCCCGGGAAGACAAAACAATTGAGTGACGTATAAATATGAATGTCAATATTTGTCAATTTTTATACATATAGCATTAAGGCCAGGTTCCTTCAAACTATTTTCAAAAAACAACCGACAGGCCAATAAGTTTTGGCAGAATGAAATCTGACGGGGAATCTATTAACGTTAAAAAAACAATGTGACTTTGTTTTAGAGAAATAGGGCAGAACAAGGTCTGCCGGGACAGCTAGTTGCAAATATACGAGAAGGAAAAAGATAAACAGTTAATCGAAAAGTTTTCCGAAACAGTTGCTGCGAACGCAGTAATTATAATTAAAATTAATTTCATTTTTATTTTCTCAACCATAGATGGGCATAATGTAATCAGATTCATGGAACACGATTACGATTACATTTTGCATTTATCATCATTAATATGATTGCATTTTGCTCATCTATGTTCAAACACTACGGACAATTAATTCAATTGCATAAACATTTAGGAGTTCGTAATGTTTTGAAGGGATTTAATCATGATTACAGAGCAACAAAATTAAAATTACGACAATTTGTAATCATTAATCAGATTACATTTTGCCCATCTCTGTTCTCAACAAGTTTCTTTACTGTGTAAATATTTTCATAACCCCTGTGATAAGTTTATAGAATTTTTAAAAATAAAAAATATATTGTAATATAGTGCCAAATATATCTGTTCCTATTTGAAAACCTCATTTTATAAAATCTTGTTATTTCAGTATCTTAAAATTAAATAGTTATAAAAATGTTAATTGTCGTAAAAATTGCTGTTTGTAATTAAGTTTGCATGTTTTTATAAATAATATCGCGTATTGTAAGATTTGATTAAGTAAAATTATTTGTATTCGTTTTAAAATTAACACATCATATTAAAGATCTAATATTGATCTAATCTTCGTAATGATATCTCGTGACATTTATATTATTGAATATTATCTAACGATATTAATAGGAAAAACTATTTGATAATCGATGTATGTAGGTGTACATCAAGAAATTGTATTCCTAAAATTTTGTTTACGTCATAATTAATTACAAAATTGAAGTTGATTTTTGTGTAAATTAGTGACATAGATTATTATCTAGTTGTTTTAACGATGTTTTCATTATATCCATTTTTTAATTTACAGAAAAAATCCTGAATTTTTTTTTGCTATTCAAATATATTTTATAGAAAATATAGAGTATTTTCATTATTTTTCACCCCCTCTATAGTGGTTATGGGGTATAGTTCAAAAGAAAGAGATGTAATATTATTATTTTCAATTATTTTTATTAAACTCTTCAGGGACGAGTTTTTTAAAGTTATTTTTGTAGTGTTTTCACATCACTATGCATAAAATATTATAGAATATTCCATTATCAGTGCGGTTGTATTAAACGATTTGTTTTTTTTTTTTGTTGAGAGATTCTGTAGTGAAATATTCTCTGGCAAAATTGTACCTAATTTCCCTTGAAATAATAAAAAAAAAAAGAAACAAAACGTGCTAATGTCCCTAAAGAGGTTAAAATGTTTCCTAAAATAGTTTTGTATGTGTTTGTTGAATACTTTATTGTTTAGTCCATGCATTGGCTTGCTATTTTGATTATAATAATAAGGTTTGTTTCTGTTTTACTGCCAAATAGATTGAGACAATACATATTTACTTTTAGAACTTGCTGATTTTGTTAAAGAAAATTAAGTTATTTTAAGGAAAATTGCAAGAGCTATTTTCTATTTGGCTTTCAAACAAAACTTAACTGAGCTTACGTGATTTTTTTTACCCTTTCGCTAAGAAAAGTTAAAGTAAACGGAGCTCCGTGCTGAAATTGCGCACATCAAACGCGCGGAGTCGTGCAGCACAAACGGGCTAAAGTTTTGGCCCAAAACGATTTTCATTAGTTTTCAGAAGAAAACTAATACGGGTGAATATAATATAATCACCCAGCGTGTATAAGCGGTATTTTCCAGCTAGCTACTGTAGTCTCCGATACTAGCGAAAGGGTTAAAGGTAATTCAATTATTTTAGAGACACTCGACAAAGTCACCTAAGTCATCAGTTTTTTTCTTACATCCCTTTATGTGTATGTGCAACCCAATTCCAATTATTTTTAGACACTGTCTCTTAGAATTTTTTAATTCCTTGTACATTAAGAAAGGAATGTCGCTACAGTAGGACATCTAGTATATATTCGCATAGTCGATGTTTTGATATCTTTTTTTATCGCGTTTGGTCTTGAAGAACTTTTTGTCTGGCTGGTATTGTAATAGCTCATTTATGTAGTATCTATCCTTAAATTGTGTCGATAAATATCAAAAGGCTGTACATCCATGCTAAGCGATATATGGAAAATGGAACATAATACAATACATTTTTAAATTATGCCTGGGCACTTTTTAAAGTTAGTAAACTTAAATTAGAGAGAAAATAGTATAAATGTTTCTAAATAAGCTACAAAATGAGTTAGTTATATATTCGATATATTAGAGTGTGATATATAGGAATTTGATATTTATCGGCAAAATTGTAGATTGCCAAATATCGACTTTACGATTATATTCAAGAAGTGGTCTATGAGAGTTTTTAGTACAATTATTTCTTAAATTATTTTCGTTTTTAATGTTTTATGCTTCCCAAATGATCCGGTAGAGTTTTTGATTCGAAATTAAATTTTAAAAGTGTAAACAAATAAAAAAGTATCTTATGAACTTCCGTACGTCCAGTAACTCTTATGCCTAGAGACCTTCAGCTGTGGTATATGTGAGCCGCTATCACGACGGAGACTCGATGGAGTTTTGTCTTTTGAATTGTCGGTTTCGTTCTTGGACTAAACCGCACTTTCCAACAGGTGTATTGTCGTCATCGATGGGCAAAATGTAATCAGATTAAACATTACAAAATTAATCGACATTTCGTTAATCTGTAATCATGATTCTTCTAAACGTTGATGAGTCATGTAAACAATGTAATCGTAATCGTTAATCATTATATTTTGCCCATCTATGATTGTAATTACTTAGTTGAGTCAGTATAAAATACACTCACTCCTTTAAAACGAAATCATGCCTATTATGCTTTAGTTAAATAATTTAGTAATTTAATAGTAAAAAATATTTCTAAAATTGGTCGATATTTCCTTCCGTACTTTGAACACTATAATTTTTATAATATTAGTTTGACTGCAGATTAGATCAAAGTCGTTACATTAATTGATATTGTACACAAATGTAGATATATATCACACAGGCTGTATCAGAAAAATTTAGTTGTTTTGAGGGTCACTATGGGTGACTTGCAAAATAAATATTTCAGCCAAGCGCTATTGAGAGTCTGATTTCTAAACTTTCATTTATAATAAACTGCTCATATCGTTTAATCAAACAGATCGATGATTATTTCAAAAGGTTAGGTTGGTTGGTTGGACTATAAGGAGGGTGGGGGTGTGCCTATGTGTCTCATGCGACGCATGATATAGAGATCTTGAGGTGTGAGCTCCTCACATTCACCTCTTCCAGAAAAGGTGTTTGCTTCCCAGGGGAAAGTAGAAAAGAAGAAAATACTTAATATTTTGAATGTGTTTAAAATTTTGTTATCGAACAACCCAATGATTAAGTCAGTTTCATGGCAAAGGAATTAAAACGTGCAGTCACCCACAATGTTAAACCTTAAAGTTTAAATTTGAGGAACAGCATAAATACTGATTGCGTAAATGGAGACATACATACACGTAAGGCCGTCATTTTCCCGCTCGAGTCTTCAAAATAATATTTTATTGTTTTCGATCACCATTAGCATACTAGTCAGCTAAATTTTCCTGATACACCTGTTCGAACATTCTGGAATTGAGTTGCATGTTTGTTGTTTTCCCTGTGTGTGTGTGTTGGTTTGTTTCTTTGTCTTAATATCGATGTTGTGTGCGTAGGGCAGCGGTTGCGCGTTGTAGCTGACATGTTGCGCGCGCTGCCCACACACGTAGCCGGTCCGTCACCGCCAGGGACGAACCGGTACGCGGCGGAGCGTGCCGGAGCATGACCGGACGTGTTGGGACTGGCCGGGACGTGATCAGACGTGGCGGGGCGTGCCGGGACGGGATCGGACGTGTCGGGACAGGCCGTGACGTGGCTCTGACGACTCTGGGGGCGGGGCGCGCATGCTGAACTTAATATAAGTAGCTTTGAACTTTACTCAGTGCCTGCTTTTGTGTATCCATTAATTAAAATTTTAGTGTTATTAGCGATAGATGATTTTTCTCCAAAATGGCAACGACCTTATCACAAAACAATTTATGTTTAAACACTTAAACAATCGGTTGAATCGATATTACAGACGATAATCTGTTTCTTACATAATAATGTTATTTTTATTACAAAATATTATTGATTTCTTTAATAGGGCATTTATTTAGGGAAAACTTATAGTATTAATATGTTTAAAAAAATTGATATATTTACCGCTTACCTGTGTATCCCATTACAGGACTGTCCACAAACAGGTTTTTGCACTAATTTTTGTTTAGAAAAACTTTATTTTCTCTAAATATAATTGGAATTGTGAATAACTCTACATAGTTTTATCAATAAAATATATTTCTTTATATAATTTCTTACACTACACTTGACTTTGATTGCATTGCAACTGTTTTATGAAAAATAATATAAGTTACCTGATAACATAGATGGGCAAAATGTAATCAGATTAATGAAAATGATTAACGATTACATTTTACGTTTTTTACCATTAATATGACTGCATTTTGCTCGTCTATGTGTTAAACACTATAGAATCCCAGATTTCTTAATGTTTTAAATGGATTTAATCATGATTGCAGAGCAAGAAAATTAAAATTACGACTACATTTTGTAATCGTTCATCATTAATCAGATTACATTTAGCCCATCTGTACCTGATAAGTAGGATTTTTTACTTTGTCCTGTAATGGGACGCGTTAACAAACAAGAGATTAAAGTATGTGCTCTAGCAAAATTTCCACGAAATAACTAATAACTTACGTTTTATACCAAAAATGTAATGATTCTCAAACACTTTCAACAAACTATACTTTAGTTTTGTGTGATTTTAATTTAACTTTATTGTATTCTGTATTTTTTATTAATAATAAATAAATACATAATAGTTTTGACCACTAAATTTAAGTTTAAATATAAAAATAAATATTGTTTTGTTGTAAGGCCGTAAAAGTCTATTTTTTAGTTATGCAATCGGGTGGTACTTAAGTCAATCTTCATAACGTTAGGATCGGTCAGTCCTATTGACTGGCAAAAAGCTAAATCTCGATTTCAATGGTTATACTCATAGTTATAAAATAGCACCTTCGTATGCTTTTGTACAATGTTTTAAAAATATTTAGCTTAAAAAAAAGCTAAGTTAAATCAAAGTCATTGTCAATTTTGCATTGAAATAATAAAATAGTATTATAAAGGTTAAATAGAATATTTTTGGAGCGTATATTTTGTAAGGGATTGGTAGGTATATTTTGTATGTGTTTTATTAGAATGTTGGTAGTTTTGTAAGTTTGTCTTCTACTTATTGCTCGAAAGCCTTCAAAATAAAAGCTTATTCACTAAATAGTAGGTAGTTTTTTATGAATATATTCATGCTTCGTTTCTAATAATGTTGCACCTGGGGAAATGTATAGTAAACACGTGAGTTGAGTGCAGAGCCTAGAAATTTGCTAATGCTGTTATCTAGTAAAAGGCGTCGACATCGCGTCGATATATTACACCGAAGCTAGTAGTATTACTAATAAGCCTCCAATATTCGACCAATAGTAAAGAAGAACTGGTGACCAAAATACGCCAGCGCATTCGCCGCCATCTTGATTTTAAGTACAAATAGTTTTTTGGAACTGAACCAGAGGGTTCCGATTTAGTTATTTTAAAAATAAAATAAGAAAGGAATATTAATTGAGAGTTAACGCGATCGATAAGCTTACGACAGCTATCGGGCGCAAAACTGAACCACGGGCGTGAGAAGCGAGCTGTACGGATATCGGGGGGGGGGGGGTGATATCTCCACCCTTAACCTAGGACTACCTGTATCTTGCGTGTCAGACTTATTCATGTCACATATGTTACGTGCAGTTTATATCCGCTACGTAGCTCCAATCTTAACTTTTGATCATTATATACACGGTTAGTCGGAAAGGGTATATAAAGCGAAAAACCTAGGAAGGGGGCCATTAAAACAAACATCTAGTGTACTATAACTTTTCGCAAAAATGAATAACTAATGAGATACAGGTACCTATAGATTTACGTACTAAAAGTATAAAGAGGCAGCCCTAGAAATCATATGTTTCTTCGTGGTGTCAACGACCCACCAAAGATGAATATCTAATGTAGATGGATGTACCTAGAAATAGATAACACTATTCAGTTCGCACGTTTCAGTTTCGGCTTGTCGCGTTTCGGGATCAGCTTGTGTATATCCAGTGGCTCATATACCTAGAGACCTTCAGTCGTGGTATATGTGGGCCGACATGACGACGTAGACTATCAATGGATTTTCATCCTTTGATAGTCGCTTTCGTTTTTGGACTACACTGTACTTACCATCAGGTACTCTGTAGTCACTATGTCGAGCCAGTGTAAAAAAAAAATATGATACCTGTACCAATAGCCTTGGCTTGGTTTACCCTTTCTGACTAACCGTGTATATAGACGAGAAAACAATTAGAAAAATAATTATAGTAGTTGTTTTGTTACTGTTTTATTTAGTTAAAAACCGTCATAGTGACTCTATATGGCTTGTCGCGTTTTAGGATCTGCTTGTGTACGTCCAGTAGCTCATGAGAACGACCTCTTGTCGTAGTATATGTGGGCCGATATGACGATGGAGACAGATAATGTGTTAATGGATGTTCATCATTTGATAATCGCTATCGTTTTTGGATTAAACCTTAACATCCAGTGCACTGTCGTCTGTCGATGCAATTAAAAAAAGAGTAGTGTTTGTTCCCGGCCCAAAAGTATAAGGAATACGGTCGCTGTTTGGTGTGGGGGGTTCGACAAATACTCCCACTTACCTCTACTGCCGCAATGTGTGATATGCACGCTGGCCAGCGGCTTGCTTGACGGTCTTGCGTCAGGGGGCCTGGCACTCCACTAGCACAAATGATAGTCCACAAAAATGATATTATGGCACGAGACAACAAGGTTTTAGCGATGCGCCCAAGCGTGTTGTGTCACCATCGAACGACGAAACGGTAGTGTCGGCAGCGAAAGATTTGCGCTACTACCCTCACACCATGCTATTTTATTGGTCGATGTCAACGCGATATACGAATCTGTTAGAATCCACCGTAACCTACCCTATAACTAACTATTAAATAATGTTGTATGAAAATTAACTAAATATTGGTACGCGGCCAGAACAAGTAGTAATAATGCTTTTGAATGTTCATGTTTTTTATTTAGATCACAATTAGTTGATAAGATTGTGATATTGCATTTAATTTAACCTTTGGAACGTGAGTAAAATTTGTGGAGGATTTTAATTACGATGAATAATTAATATTTCAATTCAAAAAATCCTTAAGTGTATGTTCATTGATAAAAAAAATACAAATTGTGTTTTCATGTAACGGGTCTTTATACACGAAGAAATTTATTTTTATTTATTTATTTTTATTTATCTATGTGTTTTTCTTTATCTTATTCGGATCACAATATTGGCGGACCGAAATCAACATAGTATTATTTGTATGAGCACTCACGCACTGCGCCCGATTCTAATCCAAGCGGACAATGGGGTAGGTTAATAGCATAGAAGGGCAAAATGTAATCAGATTAATAAAAATGATTAATGATTACATTTTACGTTTTTTACCATTAATATGAATGCATTTTGCTCATTTATGTTTTAAACACTACAAAATCCCAGATTGTATACATATTTATCATTTCTTAATATTTTTAATGGATTTAATCATGATTACAGAGCAAGAAAATTAAAATTACGACTACATTTTGTAATCGTTCATCATTAATCAGATTGCATTTTGCCTCTCTGGTTAGTAGTAATGTGATTCGACGCGCATTCTATATTAAAGTTAATTTTAAATTTTTTCCATAATATATTTAAGTACACTTATTTTTATATTTACTTATGTCTTTTTGCTGTTTTCTTAGCTTCTTATTTTGACGGATCGACATCGGAGAGAGTGCGTTAAGTAACATTCAAATTCGGTCCGAGTTTTCTAGATCCGTATTTCGAGATATTGATCGGACGCAGTGGGAAACCGTCCTAATCGGATTCTTTGAAATTTTATTATGATCTGTTTATGATTAATTTAATTTTGTTTTTGTGATATTGTTAATTCATTTTAAAAATATATTTATTTAAAAAAAAGAAGATATTTAAAGTACTTAATAAAAAAGGGATAAACCACATTGCGAAATAATATTAATTTGGTATATTTTTGCATTTTAATGGGGTTGATTTAAATAATAAATATTATGTTATTTTTTTATTTATTTTGCTTATAGAAAACTGGTATTTTAATGTAATATTTTAAATTGTGCAATAAAACATTCCTTTGTTTTCTGATGGTTTCTTTTCACCCTTTCATTTTCACCGGTGAAATGACCGATTGAAAAGTTTTTACTTGGCATATAACTTAACATATAACACAGAAGAATAGGTTAGTCAAGGACCAAGGTAGAATACAATAAAAGCAAATAGTCTGTGTTGTGATGATGCGCAAAAGGGAACACAGCTCAGCAAATGCTAAGTGACCAGCTGAGCCACCCAGCGCTGGTTTTCAGCTGGCAGATCTTCTGCAGGTCTCACTATTAAGCGGGGCCGGCGCTGGTGGTGTAAAAGACCACCCCCTTACTCGCCTCAGAAATAACGTAATTGGTGTACGGGAACACATCACACACGGTGCATTCTCAGATTTGCGCCGCCTAATGTGTCATGTTCTGTGGAGGAAAGCCCCTGGCAAAGGCCATTCTCCTCGATTATTTTTTACAATAACAGAGAACCACATGCCATGCTGTCACTGCTGATGATCGTGCGAACGAGTGCCGGCAGTAACAAATCAGCACTAGGTAAATAATATAACTCCTGCATTCACAGAAGTAGTCTATAGTGGTCTACGAGCATTTCGGAAGCGACTACCTTGAGAAAAAAACGCCGATATAAACTCAAAACTACGTCGCAATGGAAGCGAAACAGGTTTTTAAATAAATACAAACAGATATAAAAAATTGTGTAATCTCCAACATATAAACAAAAGAAAAAGTCGATTTCTTCGATTGGAAACAATAAAACTATTAACTTACAGTATAAAACACTTCACTAAATTAATAAGTCACGTGTTCTCCATAACTTTACAATGGGTCACAACATTATTTAATATCAAATACAGTAACGTGCATGCCATAAAAGCAAAACCTTGTTATATATGGACAATTTTTATGTTAGTCTGACAGCAAAGATGGACAAAATGTAATCAAATTAATGAAAATGGTTAACGATTACATTTTACGTTTTTTACCATTAATATGACTGCATTTTGCTCATCTATGTTTTAAAAACTACAGAATCCCAGATTGCATACACATTTATTATTTCTTAATGTTTTAAATGGCTTTAATCGTGATTACAGAGCAAGAAAATTAAAAATACGACTACATTTTGTAATCATTAATCAGATTACATTTTGCCCATCTCTGTCTGACAGTGGTTACAGTGCATCTTATTGTAAGTACAGTGTAGTCAAAACCGACAGCCACTATCGATGGATGAAAATCCGTTGCCAGTCTCCGTCGTAATGTCGGCCCTCATTTACCACGACCGAAGGTCTCTAGGTCTGAGTTACTCAATGTAAACAAGTAGATCGCGAAACGCGTCAGGCTAAAATAAGCCACTATGACGGGTTTTAACCCTTTCCCGCTGGCATGTATCACGCCGCCCGATGAAACAGTCCGCAATGTACCATTAATGGTACAATGAAAGAAATCAATTTAATTTGTAATTTTTGCTAATAAAAAGAAAAACAGTTTGCAAATGAACGCAGGCATAGTCGGCGGAAGCACTTAATGAGAGATATGCGGTTACGTGCAACCGGCGCCGACCGATGAGACTAATTTGATTTTACAGAGCCGTCAGATGCCGAAGACTGCGAATTCAGCCGCCGGCGGGAGAAATGGACTAAATGTAATCTGATTAATGTTCAACGATTACAAAATGTAATCGTAATTTTAATTTTCTTGTGCTGTAATCATGATTAAATCCATTTAAAACATTAAGAAATGATAAATGTGTATACAATCTGGGATTTTGTAGTGTTTAAAACATAAATGAGCAAAATGCAGCCATATTAATGGTAAAAAACGCAAAATGGAATCGGTTATCATTTTTATTAATCTGATTACATTCTGCCCATCTATGTTAATAAATATGTTGACTTAAAATTTGATCCAATTGTCATTCTGAAATTCTGTTTTTTTTTTAATTATTAGCCAGTTTCGTTCTACTCCAGGGCAAATGCCTCCCTTCCCTTTACCATTATATTTATGGAATCCATGTGAAAGGGATTTGGACATTTAACCTGCATGCTTGTCCAATGTGGGTTGGAGTGTCCACTATGTGGAGAGGAGATGCATGCAGCAGCTTCGATAGGCCCTATCGACTTATAAAAATGATACTTAGACTGCAAATCTATTAGTTTGGAAAACATGTGACTTTTTGTATCAAGAGAGAAACTAAACGTCATCACTCCGCTGCCAAAATAGAAAATCGCTTTTTCTCATTTTTTAGAAGCCCTCTGTCACAATCAAAAGAATATACGCCTGGAAGCCTATTCCACAACTTTAAAGTGCGCAAAAGAAGGTTCTAGAGACACGTAGTGATGTCACGAGATGATAACCATTTAAAGCATTGGTCGGCAACCTTTTCTTATATAAGGGCCACAAATATTATGAGTATATTGGTGCGAGCCACATTTTATCTCATAAACAGATTTTTTAGATAAAACTAATTTTTGCATTTTTAACCATTTTACTGACTGTGATCGCTTGAACTGAATTTCCGGCTTCCGCGCGCACAAAACAATAAAAGTAGTGGCTTACGGGCAGCATGCGGCCTGTGGGGATGGCCGATAGCCAGCCGCGCAGTGTGCTCCGGGATTGGTGATCAGGGCACGAGATCAGACAATTCTTTAAAAATTGATTATTAACTTATTATGTGGATAATGACGTTTGTTTTCTACCCTCGATGTTTAATTTTATATACACAGTTATCTATTTAAACTTATTGGGATTCGAATAATATCAGACGCCGTCAGTACAAGTTCAAACCATTTTTAATATCGAGGGGTAAAGGGTATTTGGTTTAAGGGACATTTTTTGGTGATATAGTAATATATATATTTTTGGAATCGGTAAAAAACGCCGATTCCGAAAATATATACCATATATTACTATATCACCAAAAAATATCGCTTAAACCAAATAGCCTTTCACCCCTCGATATATTTAGCGCATACGTCCCCTTTTTTCGCACTAGAGTTAAGGTCGAGGAAGCAGCAAGTACATCGACCGGTTTGTATAGAGCTTATTCTCTCGAAGCAGTATTGCTGTAATTCATTAACATACCACCATTAACCGCACTATGCAGAAATGCAGAAATAGCCATTAACGATGCGTCCAGTGCAAAAGTTTCTGGTGTATTTACGATCACTTGTCTCTTCCTCGCAAGTAAAAAATGTGCCGCATATAGCGTGCCAGAAAGAAAATTAATTGTTAACGCACTAAAATAAAATATACAAGATGCTTTGCGAAACATGAAATATGTGCTTCGGATGCACCTTAAGGCGCGAGGCGGCATGAGGGAGCCGGTTTGGAGGCTAATAATCTTTTATTTTAAGTCTACTTTATATCATTACAATTGCTACGTCAAATTTGACGTTTTGTTCATTATAAATAATGTCATGTTGGAAACTTACTGAAATATAATTGAGATTAGATTTTGAAGTGCCCCTTTTAGAATGACCTCTGCCAAATATGTTTTTACGGTTCCATTGCTGCATATTGTGGTTTAACTCTTACTCTACCGTTAAGGACATCGATTATAGTTTGAACTCCGTCACACATACAACAATTCAGGAGAGTCTGTTCAAAATAGCGTATTTCCTTCAAAAACTAATAAAACGATAAGAATTATCAGTTTCTATTAAAAATATGTTACTACATTTATTTAAATGTATGGCCCGGCGAGGAAAGTTCAAAATCGGGTCCGATTTTTTTTATCCTGACACATCACACCTTATGATAAGCATGCAGTCCAAAAACGACGACTACCAATATAAAAAAACCAATGATAGCCTTAGCGATCATGCCGGCTGCACAAATATCTCTTCACGCTTAGTTTACAGGATCCCATATCATAGGAAAAAGGGAGCACATTCGCTGGAAGAAGCATTCCACAGCTCGACAACGCGGGAAAAGTAAGAGTTAAAGTTCTTAGTTCTAACCGGGATACTTTCTACCAGTGGAATGATTGTGAGATTGCAGTGGGTTCCTGGGCATATTGGTATCCAGGGTAACGAGGAGGCTGACAGGCTTGCAAAGATAGGTAGCTTAACCGGAAAAATTATTAATACATTACCAAATTTCTCAGAATTGTTACCAAAACATAAAAATAGATGTTATGAAATATGGAAAGTTTACTTTAATGAAATATCGAGAGAGAAAGGGATCTGGTATAAAACTTTGCAAAGCGAACCTCCTCGAATACCCTGGCTTTCTGGAACAACTTTGTGCAGGAAGTTGGTGTCAGTGGCACACAGACTAAGATCCGGACACATTCCACTGTGTGTAAATTGTGGAATCATAGATGATATCCACCGTTTGTTGATGGAATGTGTCCGATCTGAATCTGTGAGAGAGGCGTTTGTGAGTGCCTGTGGTCTGAACTGACTTGACATCGGGACGTTTAACAAAATCTTAACAGAACTATTATCTGATGAGGCGTCTGGCTTTTTCAGATCAATGGCTCCATATGTAATATGTTAGGTATTTCTGTATTAGGGTACGATGGGGCTGACATACGTACACACGTAAAAGTCCCTTAAATAAATAGAATTAAAAAAAAACCGGGATACTAGTTACCGTATAGCCGAGAGATCTTAAACCCATGCGCGTGGTTCTATTAACCCCCTGACATATGAAGACGTCTGGGAAACGTCATTCATTTCTTGTGTCTTAATAATTTGCATCTTTTATAATAGTTACAAAATATATTTATTTTTTGTTGCTTGTTGTTAGTTGAAGTTTTGTCATTTAAATAAATTTTGAACAAGATACATAGCTACATTTAAATGCCATGACAACCGATAAATAAATAGTATTTATTATTTTTTTATTTTATGGCTTTATTCCAAGGACAGGTCCTTTGTGACTTCACCAATGTCAGTTTAATGATTAAAAAACGAGGAAAGTTGTCCGGTTATGCTGTTTCAAATGTGCTTAAGTAGTTGGACGGTTGTCAAAATGTATTATTTATCTTGAGATTGTCCGGTACCTAGAAAAAAAACAACACAAACTAACTACAACATCACAAATGTGTACATAAAATAAATAGTATTTATAGATACATTACTTTTGTGTTTAAAGATATGTCAAGGGGTTAAGAATGGGAGAGCGTGGGACAAAGTTAAATAACTCTTCAGAACACTCGCCATGATACAGACGGTAGAAAACGCTCAGTGAGGCAATATCTCTGCGCAACTGGAGCGGTTCAAGATGCTTAGTCACGTCAGGATCATTCACAACGCGGACAGCCCTCCGCTGCAACCTATCCAGGGCGTCAAGTAAGTACTGGGCAGAACCGTCCCGAACATGCGAACAATATTCCATGCAGGGCCTGACCTAGGCTTTATACAATAGGAACAGTTGAACATAGTTCCTATTTATTGAAATCCGTTAAAAATTGTAAGCGTTTTTAACCTCAGTCGATAGTTTTGACCTGTATGTAAAAATGAACTAAAGTAATTAATTAAAATACGATTTTTCGAACAGACGATGCTGAACAATCACACTTACATGTATTATGAAAAAATAAAACAAATTATAGCTAAAATTAATCGACTAGGATCGGAGGAGCATTACAAAATGGTACCTCCGTAGAAAATGTTTCGCATTTCGCGAGTTCGCCTTTTTTTCTCGTGTATTTGTACTCATTTGTCTCTTTCTCGCATTGTTTTGCGAACATGCACAAAATATTAGTCTATGGTGTGCAAGAATGAGTAATATGATTACAAATACGAGAAATGAAAAAGATAAGCAAATGTTTTGCGAAACACGAAACCTTTGCTTCGGAAGCATCATTACAACATGATAATAAGATCGTTCTAATTAACTAATAAAAGAAGACAAAATGAAAACTTTTATGAATGATGTTAAAGGCTAGCGAAGGGCCAAAGTGGATATAAAGCAAATAAACATAACTATAGATAATAATAACGAAATAAAAATTGATTATCCCAATAAAATTATAAGCTTCATCGGCAATCATAGAAATAATACAAAACGAGAAGTGTACAAATTGCCTTATTTCTAGTCTGACCAAAAATGAATGTTTCTAGCAAGAGCTGATATTGAGCAAACCGTTACGTTACCGTTACATTATTTCGAAATGTTATTAATTTTGACAAGTTTTAAAATAATGTTAATAATTTTTAGGGTTTATTTTTATATATTTATAGTAAACCTTTGAACTAAAGTTTTTAAAATAATTTTATTGTCCATTTTTAGTGCTTCTTGAATTGTATATCTTAGATTTAAGACCTTAGGTTTTGTCTATCTGCAGCATCGTAGCTTTCAATCGGATGAACCTTTTTTTTATTTGCGAGGTAACCTGATGTTCTTTTATTAGCTTAATGAAAAAAATTTGATCAGCTGTTTTAAGATCATCGCCTCTTTTCTAGTTATTGGGGGATATGAGTATCTTCTAGTAGTGTAATAGATTAATTTAATATCCCGTATCTTCAATGACATAATGGCATGATATTCTTGACCTGATGCTGCACCATTCTCATTCATCTGTAATCACCAGTATGCCCGACTCGTCACCAACTTAACAACAATAGTAGTATTTGAATTCATTGAAATTCTATCAGTAAACCATAGATAGATTTCTCAATTTGGCTGAAATTTTGTAGTACTTGATTCCCCTGAAATTGATGCGTAACTCACATTTTTTATACTGGCTAGGGAAAGTTCAAGAATGGTCAAAACTTCCAAGGTACCATTGACCCGACAAGAATTCATCAAGGAATCTATTGAGAGTCGCAGTAGTCATGCCGGCTCATATATACCGCGACTGAAGATCTCTAGACATATGAATAGCTTCTAAGTTTACGTCTTTTTAGGCTTGTTAGGGTCAGGACATTGGCACCACGGAGTGACATCCTTGTTGCAGATCAGCTCGACATTAATAACAGTCAGATCTCGACCGTCAATGGAGACTTTATGGGTGCTGTGAATGTTGTACGCCACATCGTGTAAACCGGTGATTCTATCCCTCCGACGCGTCACCTCACGCTGATTGAAGCACTTTCGCATGTCCCGTTTTCTATAAGTCTTGTCGTGCATATGTCTGTAAGAAGAAAACATTTTTTTTATTTATTTTTTTACACTGGCACGACATAGTGACGTCAGAGTACCTGATGGTAAGTACAGTGTCGTCCAAAAACGAAAGCGACCATCAAAAGATGAAAATCCATTGACAGTCTTCGTTGTAATGTCGGCCCACATATACCACGACTGAAGGTCTCTAGGTATATGAGCTACTGGATATACACAAGCTGATCCCGAAACGCGACAAGCCGAAGCTGGTCACTATGACGGGCTTTACACCCATGTACTGTTGTCGCGATCCAGACGGGCACCGGCGCCCTACCACCTCGCTGCTGCTGCTTTTAATATAAATGGATTATTCTTGACCTGAAACTCACGGAAAAGAAAGTTGCGGTCTATCGAGTCTCGACGTAAATTCGTCTGGAAGTCTTTTACCGGCGGCACTCTGCAGAATGTTTTGCACAGCTTCATTCTTTTTTGGGATTATGTAGTTCACAATGAATGCCGTACGGTTTTGGGGAAAGCTTAGTCAAGACTCTTTGAAGGCTCTCTAAAGACTGTCTCGCGTCTGTTGTCAAGGCTCTCACAAATGACATATTAGATGCCATGTGGGTTTTTTCACAATGTTTTTCCTTCACCGGCAATCATTTTGGTGCTTAAATCTGTACTTAATCTGGTAAAACCCAGAAGTACATGACGAGATTCAACCTTTTTTTTTTGTTACCCGGGTGAAATTCCTGACGGACCTCAGGGGGCGATGAGGGTCGCCCCCCGATGTGTCGGACTTGCACCGACTAAAGCCCCCGGGGTGCTCCTTCTGTCCGTCTAGCCGGGACCGGAGGTACAACAGCGTCCACTTCTCCGGCCCGCGACGACGTCTGGCCTTTTCGATAGGCCTCACCTCTGTGTTTACGAGAGGGTGAAGTAAAGGGCCACCCATCGCTTTCCTCATAAGTAGTCTTGGAGCGGTGTGCGGGAACACGTTACACACCGCTCTCGCCTGGATAAGTTGGACCGCACGCTCCCTCAAGCGCGCCGCCTAGACGAGATTCAACGTAAGAGCTGTCGCGTTCGTTGTTGTTGTGTATATTATATGCCAAATACATTTTATTATATTTTACTGAAATTATATCTTAGATCAGGGGTTGGCAACCTGCGGCCTGCGGCCCGCATGCGACCCGTAAGCCACTACGGTGCGGCCCGCGCAAGTAATAGCCGTTGCACAGAACGCCGCAGCGCGCAGGCAATAAATTAAAAACACTTATAAAAATAAGTTTCTATTTCATTGTTTTGTGTGCGCGGAAGCCGGAAATTCAGTTCAAGCGATCACAGTCGGTAAAATGAGAGTAACAATAAATATGGTTCAAAGGCAAAAATTAACTTTATCTTAAAAATTGTGTTTATTTGATGAAATGTGGCCCGCACCAAAATACTCATAATATTTGTGGCCTTTATATAAGAAAATGTTGCCGACCCATGTCTTAGATCGATGGTATTTGTAAGGAAATTATGTATTATTATTTCATGTGACTTATTCCTAACAAAATATCAGTTCTTATTGCAATTTTTAATCGTGATTAACATCAGTAATAATGTAACTAGGTATGCACCGAACAGAATTCCAAGTACCACCGCCACAGCTTCGAAAATTGTCCCGATAAATGTTGGAAGCAGATAATAGTCCCGATAAGATACCATTTATCTAGGATATACAAGGAAATATAGATACGCATGTGTTTACAATGACTACTTTATACCCGTTCCACTTCAAAACCGATTATCTTCTCACTAGCTGTCGCTCGCGTATTCGTCTGTATGAATTTTGTTCAAACATTCCTCAAGTTCCTTCATTCTTTCTATATCATTTTACGCAGCTATAGTGGCCCAGTGGATAATGGACCGGTTTCCACACGAGATAACTCGGATTGTCGTAGGTTCGAATCCCGTCAAAGCCGTTATTCCCCCTCAGGGTTTTTTCAAATTACGTACAGATTTAGGCACCATGTGCTCACTGGTGAAGGTAAATATCGTCAGGAAATCTGCATGACATTTACAAGAAATGTCATATGTAAGTGCCCCAAGGACGACAATAAGCTGCGCTACTGGTCACATTGAGCATGGCATACAAGTGCAAAGTGGATACAACTACTAATGCATCTCTGCTCACCCCGAAAGGAATATAGCGTAAAGATATATTATTATTATTATTAGCCGTGGTGGCTGCCGGCAGAATAGAATAGCACCCCCCTCTTCTTGCCGAGGTGTCGTAAAAGGCGACTAAGGTAACTCTTTAACACCGCAATACAACCGGGTGTTCAGAGAAGGAAAACTCGACCAAACCTGCATCCTACTTCCTCCCGATCGTACTGGTTCTCCATTCCATCGGGCCTGAGGGAGCTCGGACGAGAGAGTGCTTTTCTGGCTGCGCGCCCAGTTATGCGCTTAAATATCTCCTGCGGAATTGACTGTTTCCGAAAACTGTGCCTTAATTTTCTTAATCGGCGTTGAAACAGTTGCCGTGGCCGAATCCGGCTAGGACACCATCATCATTATAAATCTATTGTTTAAACATATTTCTAGTTTCATTAAACTAGGTTATTCAATGATGGATCAGTCAGTCATGACAAGTATTTTTACTATTAGAAGATTAAAATATTTAAAAAACAATGATTAGAATCTAACACAGATGTAGAAGCTACTGTACATGATACAATCTTTTTTTTTAAATGTATATTTGTGTCTAATATAGCTAATGACCCGGGTTCCTGATAATACACTTGTGAGTTTTTAAATAACTGATGGCAGTAAAAATTAAAAACCATGCCAGTCACCAACCTTTTACATTTTTCGTACTATGTAAAATAATAATAAAACATATCGCCATGTTGTATAGATTTCAGGGTGAGTAGAGGCACATTAAGAGCTGTATTTACTTTGCGCTTATGTATCGTGCCCAACGTGACCTGTAGAGCAGGTAATCGCCATTCTCAGCGCACTTATGTAAGACATTTCTATTAGATATGGGTTTGCTCACTATGATTTTCTTCACTAAGGAACATGTGATGCTTCTACCTGTACTAAATCTTTTAAAAATCAAAAGGTACACGCCAGGATCTCTTATCCCACAGACAACCACAGCAATAAGCTATGTAAAAAGTCTTTTAAACTCACAATAGAAAAAAAAACAATGTGAATATTATGGTTAAATTGATATCACACAGAAACAAACTTGATGGGACTATTGCAGCTTTAATAAATAGTTATTTCAAACTGAAAACATGGTATAAATATGACAATTATTTGTTGAGTAAAACTGAAGATGTAGCTTGAGCAATACAATCATTCATTTCCATTCGGTTTCTCCGTTATCATTCATTCACTTAGATTTATTTGTTGAAATATTATTTTTGAGGTGAAAAATAACTTGAGTTATCATGGTATGTTGAAGGAAGCAGAGGCTGTATGCAGCTGTGGCTGGCCGCAAGCAAAGCAACTGGTTTATATAGATTTGTATATTATTTGTTTGATTTGTTTATTTTTTGTAGATTTTCTACATACTGGCTCACAAAATTACCTGACCTGTGTGATTGCACCTGACAGAAAGTACAGTGTAGTCTAAAAACTGCAACAATCAACAACAGGCAAATATCTATTGACAGTCAGCCATTTCAGTCCACATATATCATGATGGAAGGTCTCTAGGTATATGAACAGCTGGATTTACACAAACTGATGCTGAAATGCGAGTCATTAATGACCGTCTTTACACTTGCATATTGTGGGCATAATTCAGTTTAGGCAATTAACTACCTCCTCAATATATATATATATATATTTATCTAATATATTATTATTATAATAATTATGATTATGTTCTGATGAAACAGCACATATAACTTATCACATCATTCTTCTGACAGTATGTCCCATGAGTAGCATTAAAAAAATAACCAAGAATAAAATATGGTTTTACAGAAAAACCTATGAGTTTCATAGAGGTCATTTTAATACTTTTTCAAATACTTCAAAATTTCAATAGTGATAGCTCTAAAATATATTTACATATTGTATTATATAGGCCACAGTCCTCCATGTAAGAGAACTATGAACTCTTTTAACAGGTAATTAGGTAACACTATTTTGTGTCAACTATGAAAACAGCACTTACCTAAATGTATTATCTCTGCCTGTAGTAATATTATTAGGTCTTGTCACCTTCAGCCCTCCTTCTTTCAACCTCACATAGAATTCATCATCCTCCAACCCCCAACCCCAATAATTATTTGACATCCCGTTAACTAATTCAAAATGCTCATTTTTTATCAACAATATACCTCCTATAAACGTCTTATAGTAATATCTTGGATGTGTGTCTGGAGATGATATATGGAATGGTCCATCTTCAGGATAATCATACTTTAAATTATCATTCAGTGGCAGTAGATCAACGTCATGCATCGCTATGTAGTCATAATCAGCTTTAGTTTGAAGAAACCCGACGTTTATTAAAGAAGCACGGTTGAATCTGTTACTATCTTTCTGTTGTATTACAAATATATGAAATGGTATTTCCTGTTTCTCTAGAAACGGGTAAATATACGGTACAAATTCCAGAAGCTCTTCGAAGCGGTCCCGGAACGGTACAAGAATCGCAAGGCGTTTTTTCTTCAAAGTATTTGAAGTAATCTTGGATACCGATGCAATTTCCGACGCTCTAGGTAACACCGCTTTTGCTGAAGATATTTTGGTTAAATTAGTACGAATGTAGTCTAAATTAATCTTATTAATATATTTGAAATAAACTTACCATCGTCTAAAGGTAAAGAGGCCAAATAACATCCCATAATGAAAGTTAAAATAACACACAAAACTAAACATTTTGAATCAGTTATTCTATAACCCATTAAACTCACACTTATGTACATTAATATTCGAGTCGTGCATTAATTATTTGCATAATTTCGTTACTGTCATAATGTACATTCTTTCATTGATATTTTAATAATTATTCATCAACTCCTCACATTTCTACTGCTGTGCTGTACTGAATAGATGGCAAAACGTCAATTGTCAGTTGAATGAGAAATGTCAATATTAAGTGACATTAATTAAAACGTTCAGAAGTTGTATAAATTGTAGGTTGTTAATATTTATTACAATATGTTTTTATACATTTTTAAAACAAATATATTTGAATATTTTTATCATTAACCATTGATAAGATATTGAAATCGCATTCTATGATTGAATATATATGATTGTAGGAATGAATGAACAACGAGAATATCATAGAGTATGTATTTCTGCGATAACATAACAGATGTCGCCACAATATTCAATTCTTATAAATATGATGAGCAAAAATGATTAAATATTTACGCCAAAATATCAATAACTGGTTGTTTGTGACGTGTGTGACAAACAGAGACTTCGCGGCATTACCGACCACGCTAAAAGTAGTTTCTGAGGCAAGTGCGGGGTGCAGCACTTTATCCATCCGTCCATCCATTTGTTAGAGTCCTATAACTTTTAAAGCAAATAAGATAACGATTATAAATTAGAATATAATATGTAAACCGATGACACAAAGGTAATAGTGATCCTTAATGTAGTAAAAAGGTAAATTTTAAGGGTGCTCTCATACATGAAAATGGGGGGCAAATTGTTGCTTTGTTTTTCGTATTTATTATTGCATGTGGTATGTCGTTGCAAAGAACTTTTCGAGCTTAAAACCATTTTAGAATTTTTACGTCAATAATTCGCAGTTTGCTAAATCGATAAAGTGATCGTTTTTAGACCTATTTTGTCTAGGTCAATCAAAGCTGTTCATCGTATTCAGTTGATACATACGTTAAATTTTAGCGTAAATCCTGCAATGTAACAACAAATACAGAAAACTGGCAAAACTTTATAAAAAAAAAAGTTATATGCAATAAAAGTGAACGAATTTTCTTAGCAAGCAGTAATTTACTACGTATATATTAGGTCCTTACATATGAAATTGGCGTTTTGTATGGGAGGAACAAAAAGTCGAATATTTTTTAATATAATATATTTAATTAATCAAAGTATGAACCATTATTTTCTATGCACTTTTGCCATCTCATAGGTAGTTCATTGATCCCTTTACTAAAAAAACTAGTCGGACGGGAATCAATAAAATCTTTGAAGGCGATTTGGACTGCCCCATCGGAGTTGAATTTTTTCCCTTGCAAGAAGTTATCCAAATTTCGAAAAAAATGGTAATCTGTTGGAGCAAGGTCCGGGGAGTACGGAGGATGTCTTAGACTTTCCAATTGAAGCTCTTCTAATTTAGTAGCCGTCTGTTGCGCAGTGTGTGGTCTAGCGTTGTCGTGAAGCAGCAGTGGCGTGGAGCGATTGACCAGCCTAGGTTGTTTAGCCGCTAGCTTTTCTATCATGGTTTGCAATTGCTGACAATAGACATCAGCCGTAATAGTCTGACCAGATTTGAGAAAACTGTAATGAACAATACCGGCACTAGTCCACCAAACGCTTACAAGTAACTTTTTTGGGGTTAATTTTCGCTTGGGGCCGGATTTGGCTGGCTGGCCAGGATCCAACCATTGCGCTGAGCGCTTCCGATTATCGTAAAGAACCCATTTTTCATCACAGGTAATGATTCGGTTTAAAATACCTTCATTATTGTGCCGGTTTAGTAATGTAACGCAGCAGTCGACGCGCGTTTGCCGGTTTGCTTCAGTCAATTCGTGAGGTACCCACCTTTCAAGCTTTTTAATCTTCCCAATTTGCTTCAAGTGAATTAAAACAGTTTTATCACTAACATCGCAGCCTGCAGCTAACTCGGACGTGGTTTGCGATGGATCCGCTTCCACAATAGCCTTCAACTCTTCATTATCAACTTGAGTCTCAGGCCGTCCACGGGGCTTGTTCTGCAGGTCGAAATTTCCAGAACGAAAACGTTGGAACCAAAAACGAACTGTGTTTTCTTTTGCAACACGACCGCCATACACATCATTCACCCTTCGAGTTGTTTCCGTAGCACTAGTGCCACGGCGGAACTCGTACTCGTAAATAATGCGATATTTTAAGTTTTCCATTTTGTAAAATGAGTGACGCAAACAGAAAAAAACAGAAGAAAAAAACAAATGAATGACGATCATCGAAGCGCAAATACATGAGTCTATAGCTGTACAAATTTTAATTTAGAATTCCTTACCAAAGAGGAGAAATTTGTGATTAAAGTGGCCAGTACGAAAAACGCCAATTTCATATGTAAGGACCAAATATTTCTAACTTTTTATCTCTATTGGCAATTTCAGTAATGTTTAATGTTGTTATGATAAAAATGATAACACACAGAACCATAAATATTATATGTACACAGATATTCTAATTTAAAATGGTTATCTCATTTGGTTTGAAACTTATTTAGGGCATTTGAGAGACGGACGGACAGACGCAGAAAGCTCGCTTTGCTCGGTCAAATATTTAATATGTTATTATTTACAATAAAAACGCAATAT
The DNA here is from genome assembly GCA_036320925.1 of Automeris io. Taxonomy (NCBI): domain Eukaryota; kingdom Metazoa; phylum Arthropoda; class Insecta; order Lepidoptera; family Saturniidae; genus Automeris; species Automeris io. The sequence goes on from JAUDJH010000005.1 coordinate 15,491,453, forward strand.
AATTATTAGAACTCTTAGAAATAATTTCTATGTTTATATTAAAACTATTAAAAAAAATGTATCATTTTTTTTATTTAACCTTAACAAACAAAAATTAAATTGTATTAATATAACCATTGTTCTTAGCCGATGTTAAAATTACATTTAGCACAATTTGATTAAAAAAAATAAAACAGTTTTATTCCATCAAGAAAAAATTGTTTAGCTTTGCCCACAAATTGTTTTTCGTTTTATATGCAAAATCAGCAAGAACTATTTTTTTTTATACAGCTGTCATTATCGATAACCTAGGACATCACTAAAAGAGCAGCAATACAAAGCACCAGTCGTTAAGTTCTGAGGCCGCAACATATGGTTAGGAAGGCATTAATTATTGGTAAATGCGATCAGCGCTGACTTTAGCAGGTGTTATTAAGCTAAATTTGTTTGAATTGCTAATTAATCGTCGCTGAATGGCCCCTACGCACGCTATTTGATAAACCCGCCATGTTTATAGTTGTACTTGTTACTCGCAAACTATTGCATTCGGATTTTTTTAATACGGCCATAAATATTTAAAACGTCTATAATTTAAAGGTAACAAGGCGTTTGCCTCTTACTTAATCATGACCACAACATAAAATAGATGGTAGTCATTGGTGTTCCCCGTGCGACACTCTTTAAAATGGAAACTGGTGCAGACAACAAACTCAGTACTCCACGTTCACAAATTCGATGTTTTACCAAACTCTTAATTTCCTTTTTTATAATATAATCCATTAAGAACTTGGATTTGTGATGGTTTCAGTATTTATAGGCAATAATAATTCTGGACTTATTTTTAATATAATATTGCTAACTAATTACGTTAAATTAACTTTACAAATATGGTTCCATTGTTGTTTTCCTGTGTTTCTCTTAACAAAATATTTTTCCATTCTAATGCACTCTTGAGTTTTTAACGGCATTTCTTATTAAGGTAGTCTCTTCCGAAACGCTAATAGATCACTTTAAGGTCGTTTTCCTGGCTGGCCGTCCAAGTCGAGGTTTGTACACTCAAGGGCGCCCTCGCGCTGCCACCCAACCCTTTTACTCGCTGGCGGAGCACCGTAAACGCTCGGCCACTTCGCGCAGTGAAGTTGTAAAGATCTTGCTTTTTGGTTCCCTGGTGGAAAATCCTGCATAGGACCATAAGAGTTGATGTTAGAGCAGCGTCCCCGGCATATCAGATCCCTACTAGCTAAAAACCTCCGGGCTCTCCTTCCAATCACCACCCGGACCTGGTAATCCAAATTACTTCAGACGCACGTAGAGCATACAGTCTGTTTAGGCTTCAACTCAGAGAGGAGGGTGTAAAGAGTTCCCTCTCCAAACCTAAACCACGGGCGGCGCGCCGGACACTGCGCACCACTTCCCTCTCGGCCGTGCAGCAGACTTCAAAAAGCTTAGCTGATAAAAAAAAAAACAAAATATTATTATTAATGATATTTTTATTAATGTTGTATTAGGTGCTATTTACGAATTTCGTAATTGGTTTCACTTCTGTACTATCTAGCATAGTTCAAAAATGCCTGAACTAGTTTCATAGTTTCACTGTAACACAAATTAGTCTATAACTATAATAACTGACACGTTTCGGGACTGATACCCCATTGTTTTATTGTTAATATTCTAATAGTTCGCTAAGTGTTACTTAGTCACCGTTTTGGTAAACAGTACAAATATAGTCGAAATATTTTTTAAGTTGTAAGTAGGCATCCATTAAGCATACTTTTGTGCAGGTCAGCCATCTTGGATATCATTATAAAAACTATAGTAGATACCTAAGATAATTAAACGTATAATTTAAAAGTATATATTTAAACCAAAGAATTAAATCAAAACGCGCGGATAAAAGTGAAACAACTTATTTTCTGATTTCGTAAACTCATTCATGCATATTTTGTTCTATTGTGTTTTTTTATCTCTGTTGCATTTTCTGTCATAAGTACTAGACACAGAAATGGCATAATGTAATTAAATTCAGGAGTTCACGATGTGTCAACTTGCTACTGATTGTTTTAATTTCATGTTCTTATAAATAATATATTGTTAGGATCAGAAGTTATTTTACCCAAAAAAAAAAAATGTCAGGATCAAAAGCCATTTTACTAAAAATAAACAAATATACGTGGTGATTTAGACTAAACACGATTTAACATTTACTTAGATAACCAAAACAAAGACTATCACAGATTCGACACAATAATATAATCCTCACGTAAACTAACAAGAGGTCCGTTCCGCACGGAGCCTCGAACAGGAATCCCCCGGCCGATGAGCCTGCATGGGTTTATAAACCGTTTCTATATTAGGTGTATAGAAACAGTTTATTTTGTTTCTATCTAATAATATATATATCCCTTACGAGGTGAGCAGGTATGCATTAGAAGTTGTATCCGCTTTGCGCTTATTTGCAGTGCCCAAAGTAACGCAGCTGATCGCCGTTCTCAGGGTGCTTACAAATGTCAATCATATTAAATACTATGCGGGTTTCTTCACGATGTTTTTCTTCACCGATGAGTATGTAGTGCCTATATACTAGTAGCGTTAATTCCACAGATGCATGAAAGCATTGCATGCCCTTACAATAAATAAGTCTGGAATAAATTGCTTAAAGTTAAACAAAATAAGCAACCTTTTATATTCATATCTATTCTATATTCTTGCCACCTCTCTTTCCTATGAAAGCAATATAATATTCACTATTATAATCTAATATTTAAATTAATTACGCAATTTCTGCCTACCCTGTCCAAATATCTTATGCACGTCACTAATATTAGGTCCTTACATATGAAATTGGCGCTTTGTATGGGAGGAACAAAAAGTCGAATATTTTTTAATATAATATATTTAATTAATCAAAGTATGAACCATTATTTTCTATGCACTTTTGCCATCTCATAGGTAGTTCATTGATCCCTTTACTAAAAAAACCAGTCGGACGGGAATCAATAAAATCTTTGAAGGCGATTTGGACTGCCCCATCGGAGTTGAATTTTTTCCCTTGCAAGAAGTTATCCAAATTTCGAAAAAAATGGTAATCTGTTGGAGCAACGTCCGGGGAGTACGGAGGATGTCTTAGACTTTCCAATTGAAGCTCTTCTAATTTAGTAGCCGTCTGTTGCGCAGTGTGTGGTCTAGCGTTGTCGTGAAGCAGCAGTGGCGTGGAGCGATTGACCAGCCTAGGTTGTTTAGCCGCTAGCTTTTCCATCATGGTTTGCAATTGCTGATAATAGACATCAGCCGTAATAGTCTGGCCAGATTTGAGAAAACTGTAATGAACAATACCGGCACTAGTCCACCAAACGCTTACAAGTAACTTTTTTGGGGTTAATTTTCGCTTGGGGCAGGATTTGGCTGGCTGGCCAGGATCCAACCAGTGCGCTGAGCGCTTCCGATTATCGTAAAGAACCCATTTTTCATCACAGGTAATGATTCGGTTTAAAATACCTTCATTATTGTGCCGGTTTAGTAATGTAACGCAGCAGTCGACGCGCGTTTGCCGGTTTGCTTCAGTCAATTCGTGAGGTACCCACCTTTCAAGCTTTTTAATCTTCCCAATTTGCTTCAAGTGAATTAAAACAGTTTTATCATTAACATCGCGGCCTGCAGCTAACTCGGACGTGGTTTGCGATGGATCCGCTTCCACAATAGCCTTCAACTCTTCATTATCAACTTGAGTCTCAGGCCGTCCACGGGGCTTGTTCTGCAGGTCGAAATTTCCAGAACGAAAACGTTGGAACCAAAAACGAACTGTGTTTTCTTTTGCAACACGACCGCCATACACATCATTCACCCTTCGAGTTGTTTCCGCAGCACTAGTGCCACGGCGGAACTCGTACTCGTAAATAATGCGATATTTTAAGTTTTCCATTTTGTAAAATGAGTGACGCAAACAGAAAAAAACAGAAGAAAAAAACAAATGAATGACGATCATCGAAGCACAAATACATGAGTCTATAGCTGTACAAATTTGAATTTGGAATTCCTTACCAAAGAGGAGAAATTTGTGATTAAAGTGGCCAGTACGAAAAACGCCAATTTCATATGTAAGGACCTAATATATATGTATGTAATCTGTAAAACCCAGAGGTGCCGGTCGGGATTCGAACCTACGACCGTTCGAGTCGCCGCGCATGAGAACCGGTCCATTAACCGTTAGGCTACCACAGCCACACAAAAATAAACTAGATTCTAAAATTATCAATTTATTCAAGGAATTGCTTTTAATTGAGTCTATATGATGTTAAACCCATATTTAAACGTTGATATTTACATAACGACGATTTAAATGCGTTCAAATATACCAAATGTACCTACGTATTTAAACATAGTTAATTAAATGTTGTGCAATTTGATTCATAAACGTCCAATTTAAGTACTTGTATGATCATACCAAAGATTCAGTTAATTAATTCTGAATCGATGTTTATTTAATATTTAATGACGTAGCTATTAGATATAATGGTCGTAATATTTTGACAAAAATAGGCTTTTTTTCCGGTTCGAATATTACAGCAAACCAATTCATATTATCTCGAGCTCGGTTTCTGGGAGAGGTGGATGTAAAGAGTACATTCCATCAGGAACTCTTTATCAGGCTATTCGCAGGACATATTCGCACCATCTCTGCCTCATTCAGGAAGCAAACTCCTCAAGTCTACTGCCTTATAGCATGCACGACCACTGCGCCAACCGAGTCGTCATTTGAAATCAAACAGATAAACATATCTTCAAATACAGCTTGGCATTTTCATAATAGTCGTCAACTAGGTACTACTAGATAGGTACTAGAGAGATTAAGTGAGTATTTCTCCCTAATATTAAAATATATTAGTTTTTCTAATTATAGAGCTAATTCCTCTTGAACGACAGCAATTTTATTATTAATAAAGTCTAAAAAGAACATACACAAAGTCGTGGCAAGTTTCTAGTAGGTTATCTTTTTTATCGCTCTAGTGATCTTGATAATAAGATCATTCAGCCTCTTTTATGTAGGTACGTACAGCCAATAGCAATGGCTCATTAAACAACACTCGTTTGCCTCGAGGCGCTACATAAATAAACCAACATCCCTCTTATTTCTGTTTGTTAATATCTTTAATTATCCCCCAGCCAAGTCGTCAATTATAGTTCAGACAAAATAAACAAAGGAACATCACAATACGAGTTTTAACTACTTATTCTTAATTACTTATAACTAAGACGTAACTCACGCGTTGAAAATAAGTATTTAGTGGACTTATCTTTAACTAAGGACTTTGATGTATTGCTGCGTGGAACGGAGCGTATTTGTTTTTTTTTAATCGCCGCCGCTGGCTCTGACCGCTCGGCTATTCAGCCAAACCGTGTAATTAGGAGGTTATAAAAAGTTTAGGTAATTAATTGTCGTTTTCTTGTTGCTCGAGTTGCATTCGTGTTTTTAAATTAATATTTATTGTTGATCTTTTCGTGGCTCGTTAATTGCTGTTAATTTTTATGTCTTTTTTTACCAATTTTATTAACATCGGCTTATCACACTTAGATATAATCATGTAATATACATACACCAAACAGTGACGTGCATAGGATATTTAGACAGGGTAAGCAGAATTCGCATAATTAATTTGAATATTATATTATGATAGTAAATATTATATTGGTCTCATAGGAAAGATAGATGGTGTGAATATAGAATAAATATGATTATAAATGGTACCTTTTTTGGTTAACTTTAAACAATTTATTCAAGACTTATTTATCGTCAGGGCATGCAATGCTTTCATGCATTTATGGAATGAACGCTACTGACACCAAATACAGAAGTGAAATCAATAATACATTTTTAAATAATAATAATATATCGTCACGCCATGTCCCTTACAGGGTGAGCAGAGATGCATTAGTGTTTCACTTTACGCTTTACGCTTATATGTCGTGACCAACGCGACCAGTAGCGCAGCTGATCGCCGTTCTCACAGCACTAGTACACATGACATTTATATTAAATGACATGCGGGCTTCCTCACGATATTTTTCTTCAGCATTGAACATTTGGTGCCTAAATCTTGGACTTGGCTTAGTAAATACTTATGCTATGCTCAAGTTCCTATTACATATTCAGTGTTTTTTCAAAGATGCACTTATTTCCTTTGCCATGTCTAAACAGCGTGTGTAAATCTCTCCCTTAACACTAGATATACCAGCGAACAATTTATATCTATTTTAAATATAGGTATAACATGGTTCATATTGCTTTGTTATAAATAAAATTAAATTCCATTATATCTACCAATATTTTGTATTAGCAAAAGACATGCTATTTTTCAGAATGAAAAAATATTAGAGAGGAAAAAATAGTAAAAAAAATACAGACCAGTCATTTTGACTGGTTTTGGTAAATCTAGTGTTAATTAAGTGAATGTTGCTGTCATTTCTAGGCACAGAGTATAATATTTAATGTAGACGAAGTCACGGGCAGGTGTTAGTCTATATTGCATACCTATCCGAAGTCCCATATCCTTAACAACTGTAATAAAAACGATTTAGGTTACCGGCTAAACCAGAGTTTCTCAAGCTAGACCCTGCAGCAGTACCATACTGAGATAATTTTAAGGAAGCTGGTTATTCGTTGTGTTTCTACCATAGATGGGCAAAATGTAACTAGATTAATGAAAATAATTACGATTATATTTTACGTTTTTTACCATTAATATGACAGCATTTTGCTCGTCTATATTTTAAATACTACGGAATCCTCAATTGCATACACATTTATGACATCTTAATGTTTTGAAAGAATTTAATCATGATTACAGAGCAACAAAATTAAAATTACGACTACATTTTGTAATCGTTCATCATTAATCAGATTACATTTTGCCCATCCCTGACTGTACTTATCATCAGATGCTGCGTAGCAACTTTATCAAGCCGGTGTAAAAAATACGTTATATGTCACATTAAGTGACTTTCAATTAAAAGTTTCTAATCGTCTGGTTATCATGGTCCACCCTTAAAAAGAGGGTTGGGAAGCGCTGGGCTAAGCCGTTAAAGCAAACATCTCAGCAATAACGTAAACATTTTCTCATTAAAACGCGGACGGAAGTAAAAAGAGCAATTACTAAATATTAAATTAATCTGGCGGCCATTAAACGTACGAGAACGCGCCGGGCCTCGTAAATGCTGTGTTTAACAAAATGTCGACAACCGCTCGCTAAGAAACATCGATATCGATGCCTAGTAATGTGCCTCATTCTGTCGGGCAAATCTTTTCCAAGTACTGTTTTTATAAACACTTTAACGGGTCAAATGTCCGAATTAACTTATTTTTAATTTTTTTTTAATAATTTATAGACGAAAGCTTGACCTTAATCACACCTGGTGGAAGGTGAATATGAGTTCGATGATGAAACGCGATCGCCTAGCAAATGCCTATTCACTTTTCTCTTAAAGACTCCCAGGTCATAAGATCGCGGAAATATGGCCGCTGGAAGCATATTCCACTCCTTAGCCGTTCGCATGATGAATGTAGAAGCGAATCTTTTCGTGTGGATATATGGAACATCCACCACATACGGATGGTATCCGACACGAGGTCTAGTGGTTTTGTGGTGGAATGAGGCTGGTGGAATCAAAGAATGTAGTTCCTGAAAACACTCTCCACCGTGCAACCGGTAAAAGACCGCGAGGCAGGCAACTCTACGTTTTAGTAGAGGACTGTGAATACACGTTATTTCTTATTTATTTCGATAAGCACACATTCCCGTTACAATCACAATGGTGAATTTATCTATTATTGATTGATGAATTCATAATGTTAGAATTAGATGCTCGTATAGTGTAGGGCAAGCATTGTTTTTATGCTTGTATGAGATGAACGCCACTGCTGGGTTCCACGCCGATGATGACTTAAACCCATTATCCCATTCCATCCATTTCCGTGGTCGCGGAATTGGTTCCATGGAGCCTTGGCTGAATATCAGCGCTGAATGGCGTGTACCAGCGTCACCCAGCAGACTAGTATACGCTGAGTCGAGAGAGAGTTTGATATTGGTATCAGCACACAGGATATATGAGGCGTCTAATTTCAAAACCCGCTAAAACGATTTTTCGTACAAAATTACTTAATAGTCCTAATAGTAATTTGAAATGTTTTTATCAAAGCAAATATTATATATGATTTTTTTCTTGTTTGCTTTTCAGTCTAGAATAAAAATTTAAATACCTTATAAGAATGTGATTGTTAAGTCAAAGATTAATTATAGGTTTTTATAAATTTATGGGATTTTTTTTTGTTAACCCGGTGGAAATCCCTACGGACCGTCAGGGGAAGTGGTGATGGCCACTCCCCCCGGTGTGTCGGACCTGCCCCGACTAAAACCACCGGGGTGCCAGCACTGCCCTCTCTTCGCTTTCGCCGAGCCTGGGAATCCGGATACTTCCGACGGCTCGGCGAGCGGTAAGCCTTGGGCAGGCCTCCTCTCAGGGAGGGGAATTGAAACCCCTCACTTCCTCTCACAATATCCGAACTGATTCTGAATTTTCTAAGCTCGTATTTTCTGGGATTTAGACCGAATGGAGTGCTCAACCACCCTTAATTAGGTAATTAATTATACTCGCACGGGAATGGAACCGGAGAGCGCAATGCGTCGCGACCGCCCGCGTCGCTGCACGCGTGACGCGTCCATTGTTTCACAAACTACGCTTTTACGACTGATTCCGCTAGCGATGCGACACGGAGTTATCGATGTTTTTACATCGACGTTAAAATTATTTTCCTGTGATTTTGTTTCTAGTGACGTGCATCCCATAAAAGCATAAAAAAGTATTGTTATATTCGAAGTTTTCGAGGCGGAGCAAAAATTACTGTGTGCCGCATACCTCTCTATTAGTCTTTTTATCTATGTTTCTCAATTTTATGGATTAAACCAATGAGTAGAAGGATTACAACACATTTTTTTTTTAATTTGTGCTCTATAATTATGTAAAAATGAAAATATCGTAGAAGCGAAATATTTGCGAAAAACGGCCTTTGACCTTCCATAGCTTAAAAGTTAGTACCTACTAATATCTTATGAGAATTTTAAGTTAACTTTTGAACCGACGAAACCAAGGTTTGCCTATTTTTTATGGAGAGGAGCCCACTTTTTAGATATATTATTTAGAAGATAAACGTACGTATTTAGAAGATAAACGTACCAACGGGTTATGTAATCGTTTTTTTGCCTCTAGAATTTCGCGCCTGGCTTCTCCCCTAGATTCAGGGTTAATTATAGCTAGCTATTTACTTTTATTGCTAGAGTGTAAACTAGTTAAGTACTTAGGTACCCGTAAAAGGAAAATTCGTAGCAATCATCTAGCGGCAGTACAAAGGCAGTATTCAGTTATTCAAATGCGGTCACGTTCTCTGCCACTCCCTCGGCGCTAGGCGTGATAATACGTTACAATCATCAATAACCATAGAATTAAAACATATAAAGAAACAACACACGCACAAAAGTGGCACCAAAAATATATACTTAAACAGAACTATTTAGAATTTCACCGATGATTCCGATGATTTGATTGATTTCGATGCGTATCGAGTTGACGCGCCGTGATCTCGTTTTAAATTACACTATGTTGTTCCAGTGTCGTACTTATATCCCGGATGAGAGGGAGGCGGTGCTCGGTGTCCAGCGCGCCGCCTAAGAAAGAGGTTTTGGAGAGGTAGATTTTTACTCCCACCCCTTCCTCAGAGGGATAGCTTCAACAAGGCCTTTTGTTCCCTGGGCGTCTGGACGAATTTGGCTTCCCAGGCCCGGGTGGAGCAATCAGAGGGACACCCCGGGGGTTTGCAGTCAGGAGGAGATACACCGGGGTCACTGCCCTCACAGCGTCCCTGATGGTCCTATGTAAGATTTTCCCCAGGGATACAAAAAAAAGTGTCGTACTTATATAAGAAAAATATTACAGAGTAAAAAAACATCAGATAATAATATGAGCATGAAAGAGCTTACGATAACATAGAAAATATGTTGGTGCACATTTTGCCGCTCGTTTTGTAGATACTGGATTTCTTTTTCATGTATTTCTAATTCCATGGCAAAAAAGTAACTTGTTTGCTTTGAAATGATACAAGATTTGTATAGCTGTGGATTGAGCTGTGGCGCGCAGTGGAAACCGCGCGTTGAAATTTGTAAACGGAACTTTAAGTTTGCTTTGACTTTACTAAAACATTACAATTAATATTAACCAATGAATGTCAAAAGATTTGGTAAGTCACCGGTTTTGTCAACATGGACTGGTTTTGTGAATATTATGGCTGTACTTAAGTTCCTATTATACTATTATATATTTAGTTTTTTGTCAAAACTAATTTAGTTTCTGAGAATTTTGCTAAGCTATGTTAAAAATAGCTTCTATAAATCTCAGCCTAGACTTTATGGCTTTGGATACAAGTCCTTTTCAGTCCGTCGTTAATAATTGTTAATATTTAGTAGTCTTTCATTAATGTCGAAACCAACGAACAAAGTGACGTGCACTTCATCCCACGCTTTTTTTTTACACTGGCTCGACATAGTGACTGTAGAGTACCTGATGGTAAGTACAGTGTAGTCCAAAACGAAAGCGACTATCAAAGGATGAAAATCCATTGATAGTCTACATCGTCATGTCGGCCCGCATATACCACGACTGAAGGTCTCTAGGTATACACAAGCTGATCCCGAAACGCGACAAGCCGAAACTGGTCACTATGACGGGCTTTACACCCATGCACTGTGGTCGCGATCCAGATGGGCACCGACGCCCTACCACCTCGCTGCTGCTCGTTTAGCGCCACCCAGGAGTCACGTGTAGGGAAACTAGGGTAAAGCCTACGGACGCGAGCAGCTTCGACTCCCAAAAATCGCTATCTGAAAAATCACCAATCCCCCACAGAACTTGGCCATCCGCACATTTTGTCGCTGTCCAGACCCAATACCGACCCAAAGAACAAGAATAACACATCCAGAAGACCACGACCACGACCCATCAGCAATTCTCCGATGAACGAAACAGAATACAACCGCTTTCAAAGCTTGAACCTCAATCTTATTAGGATAGTTTCGAGTGGGTTGGCCAAATAAAAAAACACATATTTGTTGCCATCTGATGTGACATCTGTCTAGCTAATTCACTTTGTACAGTACACCTATTGTAATAAAAATATTTAGAAGGCAATACAACAAATCATGTAGCTAAAAATTGTATGAAAATGTAGAAAAGTTTTTACTTAAAACGAAATTAGACATTGATAAACCTCAAATGAAAAGAAAATAATGTAAAAGGTTTTTAAAAGCAATGACGATGAGGTTATATTAATACTAGCTGATCCGGCAAACGTTGTTTTGCTATAAAAGTTTTTGTAATATCTTCTAAGATGTTCATTGAAATTAAGTGATGTCAAAGACAATTTTGCTCACAATTAAATTCTCTTAATCAACAACACATTTATTTGAGTAAAGATTAATATTATTACGTTGATACAACTCTTAACAAATAATGCATTAATTTCGACCAAATTTGTTTACCATAAAAACGGTTCTAGTGACTTAATCTTAAAAGATAGACATATACTGTCACGGACATTTTTTTAGATCATTTCAAGAGGAATAATTCTTTCTTACATATATTTTTGGTATCTTGAACTTTTTCGCAGCGCACGCAATGGAAGCCCTCAATGATGGATAATTTTTCCTGTTTCTTTCACATTTTCCATCATTTCTTCGCTCCTAATAGTTGTATCGTGATGTTATACAGCCTAAAGCCTTCCTCGATAAATGGTCAATACAACTCAAAAATAATTTTTCAATTCGAACCAGTAGTTGCTGAGATTAGCGCGTTCAAACAAACAAACAAACAAACTCTTCAGCTTTATAATATTAGTATAGATTACTAGATGAGCCCAATGCAGTATAAGAAAATAAAAGAGATATCTGTGTTGGTCACGAAAAAAATTGTTATACACAATATAACGCGTAACGTGCAATGCCCTTAAATTTGCACAGAATTCGATGGCAGTTATTCAGAATGGGGCCAGAAGAATAAAAATTAAACAGAAACTCAATATTTTATAAGAAAGAATGATTTAAATTTTGATGAAAAAGTAAATCATCCCCCTTCAACGTACCTACTACTGTGGTCATCTTGCCCGCCTATTCAAGGAGAGATGTCCAGATTTGTTGTTTTTTTTTTGTTGTTAATGATAATAAAACAAGTAATGCCTGTAGGGTGTGTGTGTCTGTAATTAATAATTGTGTATTCATTCATTAAGGTTATGATGTCACAGTGGCTAATAGATTGGTATTGTAGTACGCTCTTGCAGGCGTGTCTACATTCCCTATGTGCTTATTATGAATTTGGTCGCTTACTCGCTTTTAAATAATAACACTTTCTTTTATATTAATACTCCTACTTAATATATATAAATCTCCTGTCACGATGTTTGTCCGCGATGGACTCCTAAGCTACTAAACCGATTTTAATGAAATTTACACACCACGTGAAGTTTGATCTAATTTAAAAGATAGGATAGTTTTCATCTCAATTCACAGTCGGAATATTATTTTATTGCAAATTATTTGTTTATTATTTAGCAGTCATAATTTACAGTTAGCTCCAACCGATTCTAAAAGATGGCGCTATCCGTTGACTGGATTGAGTAATTATTCAAAAACCAGTCACAGCAAAGCGTGGCTGGTCTGCTATAATTTATATGGCAGAACAACGTTTGCCGAGTCAGCTAGTACTCCTATATATTCAAATATGTTTACATAGATATTCGGAATCTTTTTATAAAATAATTTGCACAATCAATCTGAACCTCCCTATTTTAATTTTTCATTCAATCTCTCAAATCAAACTTCATATATTTTTTAAATTAGATTTTCTAACCTTTTAAAATCAACTTATTTTGCTATTTGTCGGCCAATTCCGATAATAACTAACCTATTTTACAAACCAATCATACAATGACTACAGTATCCATGCCTATTGCCTATTGGAACCTCTGAGTTTTTCCAGATTACGTACAGACTTAGGCACATGCTCGCCAATGAAAGAAAACATCGTGGGGAAACACGAATAGAGGCTAATGGAAATGTCATGTGTAAGTGCCGTGAGAACGGCGATCACCAGCGGTACTGGTCACATTGGGCACGACATTTAAGTTCAATGTGGATACAGCTACTAATGTATCTTTGCGCACTCATAAATAGTTAAGGATATTTTTTTTTAATTATATTAATGAGGTTTTAGTGCTTCCTTGATGACTATGCCAGCATCGTAAGGTATGTCTTTTAAAATCACTTGTGGCGAAGTGACAATTGTACTATAAATCTGTAGGCATAGATGGGCAAAATGTAATCAGATTAATAAAAATGATTAACGATTACATTTTACGTTTTTTACCATTAATCTGATTGCATTTTACTCATCTATGTTTTTAACACTGCAGAATCCCAGATTTCATACTCATTTATGATCTCTTAATGTTTTAAATGGATTAAATTGAGATTACAGAGGAATTCAATTAAAATTACGACTACTTTCTGTAATCGTTAATCATTAATCAGATTACATTTTGCCCATCTCTGTCGGTGGGTGTATTACTTTTGCGTTATCCGACTCCGGTTCTCCTAATAGAGAGATAAATGTCATCAACTAACCAAGCTGCGCTCAATTATTAATTAGGTTAACATTTATACCGTTTTTTGTAAACACCCCCTTGCTTGGTTTGACAAATTTTACTGTAATGTCAATTTCAATAATTTAGTTTTTACAGTTTGGATTTTATTTCGTCTTAAAAAAATGGCAAACTATCCCTGATTTACTATTAATATTAAACGCCTCTATAAACATATTAAGCATCAATTAATCCCTTCCTCGCTGTTTTATGCGCGTCGACGCAATAAATGGGTATAAGCTGTAAATCAGCGCTGGGTGGCTCGGCTGGTCACTTAGCATTTGCTGAGCTGACTTCCCTTTGGCGCATCATCACAACACAGGGTGTTTACTTTTTGTTTTCTGTCTTTAATAACCTATTTTGCTGTGATGTTTGTTGTGTTGTGTGCCAAATAAATGTTTTTTTTTTAAGCATAATGTAGGGAATACAGCAAAAGACCTAAATAAATTAATAAATGTCGCATTTTTGACTATATTTTTACTTTTTAAAAGCTCATACTCGTAGTATCAAGAGAAAAGTATTATAAATGTTACTTAATTAAGTTACAAAGTTTGGTTTGGAGAAGTGCGGTGTGACTTAGAGTTTTTTTTACAGGTAGTCTCTTGACCTCAAGCAAACCTGGTGGAAGGTGAAGATGAAACCGTTTTTGGATCGCGTACGTCCAACAAATGCCTATTCACTCTACTCTTAAAGACTTCTAAGTCATACAGTCGTGGAAATATTCTCGCTGGAAGCATATTCCACTCCTTAGCTGTTCGCATGATGAATGTAGAAGCGAATCTCTTTGTGCGGATATAAGGAACATCCACCACATACGGATGGTATCCGACACGATGTCTAATGGTTTTATGATGAAATGAGGCTGGTGGAATTAGAGAATGTAGCTCCTGAGAACACTGTCCATAGTGCAACCGGTAAAATAAATATATTATTACATTACATATATATTATATATTATTATAGTATATATTGTATTATATTTGATATTCATCGGCATAATTTAGAGCTATAAAGTAAATAAGAGGGCGTTTATAAACACCTCCTTCGGAGCGGATACCTATCTATATATTTACCTAACAACTTTCCAGATCACCGTGATTCCAAATAAATTCAATTTATGTCAATTCAAAATATATACTTATGTTTTTGATTAATGATGAACGATTATAAAATGTAGTCGTAACTTTAATTTTCTTGCTCTGTAATCATGATTAAATCCATTTAAAACATTAAGAAATGATAAATGTGTATACAATCTGGGATTTTGTAGTGTTTAAAACATAAATGAGCAAATTGCAGTCATATTCATGGTAAAAAACGTAAAATGTAATCGTTAATCATTTTTATTAAACTGATTACATTTTGCCCATCTATGCTACTAGGTAATACCTTCATGATTATAAAAATAGGTAAAACATTTTAAACAAGAAATTAATTACACAATATCTGATAAGGAAGCAAAACAAATTTAATTAAAAAATCAAAGTATTTACCAAACACTGTTTAGTTTATAATGGCGGAAAATATGCGTGAAATTTAAACTTTATCAAATGCCATTCGTAATTTATAAACAATACAAGCAATGGTCCGATCACGAATTTAATTTGAAACTAAACGCGCTTGAACCGTCGCCATTTTGAGCAATCAATTAATAAGGCGGGAATCGCTGAAAAATAACCCTTTATCTCGCGACATTAAGCTAATAAAGCGCGGGGTGTAATTAAAATTTTGAACCGCTCGGGAACGCGCTCGCTCGTTTGCGCTCCCAAAACGAACGCGTAGACCCGCGTTCTCCCACTCAACATTATTATTCGATAAAATTAAAAAGTCCCGCTTATCGCTAGTAGTCTAAGAAAAGCAACGATACTCGCCGAATAGCCGGTTAATCTCCAGCGGTTTCCATGAACCGCCTACTAGAAAAGCGTTCGAAATTCGATTTACACCTTCACGAGGATAGTAGCCAATCAGAGTGTAGGATTTCGAATAAAGAACAAGGCTCGGAGCAGTTGACGCCCGATGGAGGGTTTTGGCCAATAAGCGGGCAGGAATCCATGATCGTTTTTTTCGGCCGGTTTGAAGCTGTATTGAGGCTCATTCGGCCGCGCGCCGCCGTGGCGAACGCATCGCGCACAATGGATTGTGTTTGTGACAGTGCTTTGTGATTGTGCCGGACTGTGAAGCATGATGCCTCTCGCACCGACCCCTGTGGTGGCGGTGCCATCCAAGCCGAAGATCGGATTCAGTATAGACAGCATCGTCGGCGCCGAGAGGCCGAAGCAGATATCCCCGCCGTTAGCAAGTCCTGGGTCGCCTTCCCCGGTGGCCTCTCCGAGAAGTCCATCCCCCAGGCCTCTGCTGCGACCCAGCGCGCTTCCAGCAGTCTTCCCGACGCCTGAACTCAAGAGATTGCCGTACTTGGACGCGCAAAGTCATCACCACCAGTTTTTGGCGCATTTCCAAGGAGCTGCGTTAGCGGCGGCCTTGGCGCACCAGCAGCAAGGCTTCGGAGGGCCTCTGCCGCCCCACCCCCCGCCGCACCCCGCTGGGCCGGTCCCTCGGGAGTCTTATCAGCTGTACCCTTGGCTGATCAACCGGCATGGGAGGCTATTCCCGCACAGATTTCCTGGAGGTGAGTCTTTCTAACGTGCTAAGATAATAAATACGGCAGGAGTGCTCAAACGGTCGATTGCAAGAGCTTTTTGGTTAGATCTCGGTAAATATGGTCCGTCAACTGTCGTTTAAATAACGCAGTTTAACTCCGACGCAGCCTTGAGTTTCTTGCGGCGTTTCTTCTCAAGGCAGTCGCTTCCGAAACGCTGGTAGATCACCGTTAGGTTTCGTATTTAATGGCTGGCAGCCCAAATTGAGGTCCGTACCCACAGGGGTGCCCTTGCGTAGCCACCCAACCCATAAATTGCTGGCTGAGGCACCATAAGTGCTCGCCCTCTATAGCCCGGTGAAATTGTAGCGACCGTTGCCCCGGTCAATGATATATCGACCCGCCGAATAAAAAAAAAAATATATAGGTAAATATTGGTCCAGTCAAAATTTTTGTTTGATGACTACTTGATTGATAATAATAATAATGTAATATATCGTCGCGCTATATGCCTTACAGGGGTGAGCATATATACATTAGTTGCTGTATCCAGTTTGCGTTTATATGTCGTGCTCAATGTGATTAGGAGCGCAGCTGATCGCCGTACTCAGGGCGCTTACACATAGGTTTAAAGAAGATTGTATTTTGTCTAAAAGAAATATTACATTCCACTAACATGAGAAAAAATTAACAATAACGCAATACAAGGCGGTATTAATATAAAAATTACAAACTAAGTAGTAAATATACACAAAACTCACAGACATAGGACCAAACTATATATGTATACCTACTAGCTGGCCCGGCAAACGTTGTTTTGCCATATAAGTTATTTGTAGGTGATAATTGATCAGTTATCGAGCTGGATAAAAAATGATTAAATTACTAAAATGGCTATTAAAAAATAGGGGTTGGTGATAAAAGGGTAAAAATTTAGGGTTGAATGTATTTTTTAATGCCACATTATAGAAAAATAAAAACAAATAGTTTTGTCCAATAATTAAAAATAGTATGTTAAGGATGAACAACTCTTATCACTTTCCCAGCCGATTCCCAGACCTACTGAATACGCATATAAAATTTGGTAAAATCGGTAAAACCGTTTCGGAGGAGTAAGGTTACTAACATTGTGACACGAGAATTTTATATATATAGAGAAGAGATAATACAATAAACACAGACAGAAGCACTGCAATAAAACAATCATATCGAGACTGGAAGCGCTATGTGACAAAGTGGCACTTTAATTTTCTTTTAAAAATATAGAGAGACTAGCTTTTGCCCGCAGCTTCGCTCGCGTTAAGAAGTATTATTATTCATTAGGTATAGTTTTGGCGGTTTTACTTTTGTTTACCGTGTGTAAAAAATTAGGGCCTACAAAACTTCTTTGTACACAATATTCTTAACTAATCCGTCATTAGGCGCTAAAACTATCAAGCTATTGGGTGTACTTACTCGTGAGCAAGCAACAAAAACTGTCCAAGAGAGAAGCAACGTTCTCTCAAGTCAATACCCGCAAATTTGAGAGCTTGCCTCTGAGACTAAGAAGAATAATTAATTCTAAGAAGATTTATACAAACTTTCATCCGCTATTTTATACCCTTTTAGGGGCTGCATTTATCAAAATCCTTTCTTAGCGGATGCCTACGTCATAACATCTACCTGCATGCCAAATTTCGGCCTATTCCGTCCAGTGGTTTGGGCTGTGCGTTGATAGATCACTATGTCAGTCAGTCAGTCAGTCAGCCAGTCAGTCACCTTTGAATTATATATCTATATTTAGCCATTAGTTAGCCGTGGTGGCTGCCGGCAGAATAGAATAGCACCCCCCTCTTCTTGCTGAGGTGTCGTAAAAAGCGACTTAGGTATCTCTTTAACACCGCAATTCAACCAGGTGTTCAGAGAAGGACAACTTGACCAAATCTGCATCCCGCTCCCTCCCGATCGTACTGGTTCTCCTTTCCATCGGGCCTGAGGGAGCTCGGACGAGAGAGTGCTTTTCTGGCAGCGCGTCCAGTTATGCACTTAAATATCTCCTGCGCAATTGACTATTTCCGAAAACTGGGCCTTGATTTTCTTAATCGGCGTTGAAAAAGTCGCCGTGGCCGAATCCGGCTAGGACATCATCATCATCATCATATATATTTAGAAGATGTAGAATTCTTGATATAGTTAGGCAATTTGTTGTAGATTTGTACACCTTCAAAAGTTAGATTTGTCTTCCCAATGTTAGTCCTTAGCGTGGTTAGTTTATCTAAGTCACTCGAATTTCTTAAAACTCGTCCGTGGTTTTTTGCCTTCAGGGATATATTAGTGACATGATACTTCTATTAATATAGATGCTATGTGGACTTCCTCACGATATTTTCATTAACCGGTAAGTATGTGGTGCATAAATCCGTAGGTAATCTAAAAAACCTAGAGGTACCTACGTGCCGATATTTTTAAAATTATTTATAGACGAACGCTTGACCTCAATTACACCTGGTGGAAGGTGAAGATGAATTCGATGATGAAACGCGATCGCCTAGCAAAGCCTATTCATTCTTCTCTTAAAGACTCCCAGGTCATTAGATCGCGGAAATATGGCCGCTGGAAGCATATTCCACTGCTTAGCCGTTCGCATTATGAATGTAGAAGCGAATCTTCTCGTGCGGGGATATAAGGAACATCCACCACATACGGATGGTATCCGACACGATGTCTTGTGGTTTTGTGGTGGAATGGGGCTGGTGGAATCAAAGAATGTAGTTCCTGAGAACACTCTCCACCATGCAACCGTTAAAAGACCGTGAGGCAGGTGCATGATCGATATTTAAGGCAAAATAAACTCCTTGTCATTTTTTTATAATAGGATAACCTCTGCCCGCGGCAATAACGACTTTTAGTAGCTATTGCAATTAAAAGGTTATGTAAAAACCAATAATAATGCATTTTTGGATTTGTGTTTTTTCGCAATTATTTTTTATTCAGTTACCTACATATTATAATTCCGTATCGCATATACTTGGGGCATCTATTTACCTACACTTATAGAGCCGCTCGTTTATAGCCTTTTAAAATTAAGATAGATTGCCAGCTATTCAAGTTGGAACACCTCTGGCCTACCTATAACCTACAAATAATCGTTTCATATGTATTACTTTAACTAATATTAAGTAATTAATCGGTTAATTTAAACTCACTTGTACCTGTTTAACTATTCTGAGTGAAAATTAAGTTAAAAAATGCTTGCTTTAACTCGAACTCAAAAAGAACTATATTCGGGTAAATAGCAGTGACGTGCATAGGATATGTCGACAGGGCAGGCAGATTCACGTAATTAATGTGAATATTATATAATGATAATAAATATTATATTACTTTCATATGGAAGATAGATGGCATGAAAATAGAATAGATATGAATATAAAAAGTCCCTTTTTTGCTTAAAATAAAGGAATTTATTCCAGACTTATTTATCTTAAGGGCATGCACTGCTTTCATGCATTTATGGAATGAACGCTACTGGTAAATAGGCCTACATTACAAGCACTTTTAAATAGCCTATAACTTGGATCTACCTCCGATTCAGAGAGCTTCTCTTAGAGCCCGATTTTAAGCATGGTGAGATGATGCAGAGCATTGGTCAGTGCCTTAGGAGGTCCTACTGGCTACTGAATACCATACTAATATCCATTTGTAATGTTTATTTATGCCTCAGAACTTTTTTTCGATTTATGTTCTTTTTCCTTACTTTTTCTTCAACTTTATTTCTTACTAGGTGTCTCGGCAGACCTTGTTCGGCCCTATTTCTCTAAAACAAAGTTATATTTTTTTTTATGTTAATAGCCGTCCCGTCAAATTTCATTCTGTCAAAAGTCATTGGCCTGTCGCAGTCTAATAGAAATAAAATTGCATTGAAAGTCATATCTAAGGTAATGATATTTTTACTATAATGCCTTATGGGACGGGACACATTATTTTTGTTTGATTACTTGGCGAATAAATTATAATTATCATTAATGACATGCAACCTCTAATCAACTTGAAGGCATACCTTTGTTTTGTTTTCATTGACATCATATGTTTGACAGCTGGGGACAGAGTGGTTTGTATGAGAAAACGAAATTGTTGTTTTTACTATATTCCTAGCATTTTTTTTATATTTACTCACCTTTTAAACCTTCTTTGGAATTCAATAATTAATCCAAAATCTAAATTAGCCAAATTGGTTCAGCCGTTCTCGAGTTTTAGCGAGACTAACGCACAGCAAATGATTTTTATATATATAGATTAATAACCTTTTTGTCCTCATTTGCCTACAATAATTACAAGCAAGCATAAATTATGCTTTAAGGGCGGCTTGCACTAACAAATTAAATCTAGTTTAGAGTTATATAAAATGCTATTTAGCGCTGATCTGTACTTATTGTCTTTCACTAAATCAAAATCTAGTTATAACAACTCTTAAACTGAAATCATCATTAAGATGGAATCAAACCAATTCAATTAATAAGCGTTTTATACAAGCTTAAACTAGATTAATTCGTTAGTGCAAGCCGCCCTAAATCATATAACATTGTTTATCTAAAAAAACATTTTGTAGTAAGCATTATTAAAATGGCTGCGTCTTAAACTTTGTTGATGTGTTTACCTGTGGAGTAGGTATTCCCACACAGTATTAGTAATCTGTAAGCGACGAATAGAACTATTCAAGGTATTTTCCAATAGATATAAAGCTTGTGTTACGAGTAGATTGCACACGTTTGTTGGCATAAGGCCATGGGCATTGCATGGCATTGTGTTAACGCTTTCTATTCCAAACGAGAAGCGAAATTTACGACTATTAGCCCTTATTCTGTTTGTATTTATAGGTTCCCTCATATTTGTAGTAAAGTATCAGTATCTGAGAGATACTTCGACGTTGGTAAAACCTTTAAATTCATCGGTTTTAGTGTATCGCTTGCAGTTCGTCTTAAATGAAGAGATACGTAGATTGGTTGATCAGAAATATGGTATCATCGACAGCTTGCTCAAAAGCATGCTTCGATGATTCGGACACGTAGAGAGGATAAATGATGAAGTGACGACTAAAAAGATATACTATAGAAATGTGATGTTTTCAAGTTGGTAGGGCGTCGGTGCCCGTCTTGATCGCGACCACAGTACATGGGTGTAAAGCCCGTCATAGTGACCAGTTTCGGCTTGTCGCATCTCGGGATCAGCTTGTGTATATCCAGTAGCTCATATACCTAGAGACCTTCAGTCATGGTATACGCGGCGACTATCAATGGATTTCAATCCATTGATAGTCGCTTTCGTTTTTGGACTACACTGTACTTACCATCAGGTACTCTGTAGTCACTATGTCGAGCCAGTGTAAAAAAATGTGACTGGAAGTGAGAACCAAGTCTGACCGAGACTTGCCTACATAGACCAAAGAAAGGGAGTTCTGATGGAGAGTAATATCAAATGTACGCGGAATCGGAGAGAGTGTATGAAGGGACTTATGAATGTTAAGGAAGTGAAAGAGGTTTGCAAGAATAGAGAAAAGTGACGTTCCAATTTTCTCTTCTTACCCCAAGAGGGATTCGGCGTGATGACAGGTAGGTAGGTAAAACCTTCAGGTTCGGCACATAAATACATAGATAGAGATAAAGATGAACCTTGTTTTAGAAGAGTATAGATACGTATTTACACTAGTGCACAATTTCAAAAAGTAAATTATAACTGTATTTACTTTTACTTAGGTGTTAGCTAGCTTACAATATTTTTACTGGTAAATATTCGTTTTTTAAAGTGTTGAATTAACTGGCAATAAATCATTCTACCTAATCTGTGTGAATTTAGCATAAAATTATCACAAAAACTTTATTTCGTCTCCAACTAACTTACAGTTATTTCTCACGCCATTTTTTTATTTTAAAATTTAAATTTAACGTTACATCGTGCGATGTTACGTTGTAAGGAGCGTTAAAAAGTTATAAAAATAGCGTTATCAGTTATCAAGTAACGTTATTTGTTGAGTGGTTTTTTTTTTTGCTTGGTCATTAATTTTATTTAGTGTGGAAGTACTAGATATCGACACCTCACCAGTTTATTGACCTGGATTTTTTTTTGATGGGTTTACTAATATTATAGCACTCAGCCGTGCTTAACATATAACTTATGCATGGTCATATTATGTTTTATTAGTAATAACATATCATCACGTTATATCCCTTTCGAGGTGAGCAGATATATATTAGTGGCAGTTTCCACTTTGTGCTGTTATATCGTGCCCAGGGTGACCAGTATTGCAGTTGATCGCCGTTCTCAGACTTATATATTTCTATTAGATGCCATACGGGTTTCATCATCATATTTTCCTCCAACCGATGAGCGTGTGGTGCCGAATTTTTTTTTATTTATTAGTTTTAAATTACAAGAATAATAGAACACAATATAAAGACTGCGCAGCCATATGTCAGCCTTATGAGCAGCCAGTGAGTTCCAGTAAATAATTTAAGCAATTTTACTATAATAGACTACTTAATTAATAAAGTTGATTAGCTTAAGTCAATCGTAAAGCGTTGTTATAATATACTAGCTGTCCCGGCAGACCTTGTTCTGCCTTATTTCTCTAAAACAAAGTTACATTGTTTTTTTTTTAATGTTAATAGCTTCCCCGTCAGATATTATTCTGCCAAAACCTATAGGCCTGTTGGCTGTTTTTTGAAAATTGTTTGATGGCACCTGGCCTTAATGCTATATGTATAAAATTGACAAATATTGACATTAATATTTATACGTCACTCAATTGTTTTGCCTTCCCGGAACCCGTCCACTAACATTTAAACTTTATGGTGTGATATTAAAGTTCAAAATGACTTATAACGAGTTTTTTGTATGAGAATACAGAAAAGTGTTATTTTTAGACAGTTGCACGGAATTTTTAAAATTTTTCTCTCCGTAATAACCTTCCTCAGACTTAATCAAACACAACAAAAAAAAAAAAAACAGCCAAATCGGTTCAGCCGTTCTCGAGTTTCGCGCTTATCAAGACATTTTGCGATTCATTTTTATATTATAGATAATCAGGACAATCTATTTTTACAATAATATTGTTTTATTTTAGTGAAGGGTTTAGAGGCGTGGAGGCACACGTCCCGCATGTCGCGAGGCAAACTATTCATTAATTTACATTAATTTAAATCCGTACTTAATCTGGAAAAACCCAGAGAGACCATGAATTCCCATGGATACCGATCGCTTATCCACTAGATCACTCTACCACATCTTTAATATATGCAATTATACTAGTAGATATCTACTTAGAATATCCAAATCTAAATTGGCTTTCAAAATATAATTAAAATGATATTTAATTAATAATCTATCAGTTACAAGTAGTCTTTTTCATTTAATTCTACTTATACTTTTGCTCTTTTTATGCTCATTTTGCACTTACAAAAAAAAAATACAAAAAAAAGATAAGACTAACTAATGAAAAAAAGATTATTTAATTTTAGTGTGATTTAAACAAACGATGTTAGAAATTTTTATTACTTTAATTGTTATTAGCAAAAATTAAATAAAAAAACATGTAATCTCTACAAAGTAAATAGTCTATGATCTACCTAAGTACGTGATAAATTTATTAAGCATTATAATTAACGTCTATTAACAATATTAAAACGATAAGCAACATTCTTGCAGAGTCAACTGCAAGTCTGTACTAATGACTGCCGTTATTATAAATATCAAAACATTATTGACTATAAACTAGTAAAGCTTATGTTATTGTGAATAAATATTTATTCTGATCAATTAATTAATTGTTTATGGATAGTTAATTAATATTTAAAAGTATAAAATACCTAGTTTGGGAGCTTGGGAGCTCAGTGGACACTCGTCAAGGGCTCTGTAAAGACTAACTAGAAACTGTTGTATGGCGGCCTACGAAGCAAAGATTTGGTCCCTAATACTGGGCCATTTGTATTATTAGTAAACGGAACGACTATTTTGTCACTGAAAGTTACTATGTAATAATTTCTTAAAGATTTTTAGCTATTATTTACAGGCAATTACGTTTAGAATATTGTAAACAAAACAACGCAATATGCAAATGAATTTCTAAAACGTAATAAACTTAAATTTGTAATAGTTTGTAATAACAATATCGGTAAAGCCGTTTCGCAGGAGTAAGGTAACTAACATTGTGACACGAGAATTTTATATTTATTTATTCACAAATCTACAGTATATAATTTTATTAATACAGGAAAACGTACAAAAAAATCGGATTAACCAAGATGATTTGTGTAACAAGATTATATGAGAGCATTAAATGCGATTCAAATAATTGTTATGAATAAAAATTAAAAAATAAAATAAAATATGTATAGAGATAAAGTTTCGCTGCCATAAATGAAATGATATAAATAAAATTATTGTTAGTAAATGTCAGACGTAATTTTACCAAGTGAAATAAAAATACCAGTTAGCTCCTTATCGAACTGCGTCTCCAACACGAAAGTACTTTGTACATGCTGTAGACAAATTAAGTGTTTTCTCACAAAAAACACAGTAGCTTATCTCTAAACAGACCGTAATGATAAAAAAACCCGTTATCTTCGAACGCGAGCGATCCTTGTCTCCTTGCTTGTAAAAAGAAAGTACAAAAAGAGTCAAACGAATTACTTTTATCCGTCTCGTAGCTGTTTCCGTTCCTTTTTAATTTTATAACTAGTGTCAGACTGAAGGCTTCGGCTTCGGCCATATTCGGTCAAAAAAAACTAAATTCGATAAAACTATTAAAAGGAGCGAAATTTTATATAAAGTCTAAGGTTTCTAGCAAGCAGATCATCGTACATCGACGTAGAGTTGTCTGCCTCGCAGTCTTTTACCAGTTGTACTGTGGATAGTGTTCTCAGGAACTACATTCTCTGATTCCACCAGCCTCATTTCATCATAAAATCACTAGAAACCGTTTCGGATACCATCCGTATGTGGTGGACGTTCCTTATATCCGCACGAAGAGATTCGCTTCTTCATTCATCATGCGAACAGTTAAAGAGCGGAATATGCTTCCAGCGAGCATATTTCCATGATCTTATTACTTGGGAGCCTTTAAGAGAAGAGTGAATAGGCATTTGTTGGGCGGACGTGGCCTATCATCGGACTCATCTTCACCTTCCACCAGGTGGGATTTAAAAAACAAGCGATGAAGTAACACAGATTAATCTGTTTATGGTTGTTACTCTATTTTTAAAATTTATCTGATAGGTCGATTTCTAGTCAAAACCGAAGCCGGAGGTTTTAAAAAGCTAAAAAATTATAGTTTTTATACAAAATAGGCTGAAAGAGCAATCTGATATTGACATTGGTTTTGAAGTTTTAAAAGTTAACTCTAAAGTCTCATAAGATATCGTTATCATAGCTAAAGCTATGCAAGGTCAATGAGTTTTTTTTTGTGAATATTTCGTTTCTTTGATATTTCATTTTTTACAAAGTTATTGAGCACAAAATTTCTAACAATCGTACTATAAACATTTTTTATTGGATTAATCTATATTATTGAAAAACAAAGGTAAAATGACTATCGGGGTAGAGGGGAAGACGGTAGGGTATACCCCTCCTCAAAAATTTTCAAAATTCGGGATTGAAAACCAATGCCGCTGCCGAAGCTTCGGTCCGACACTATTTAAAACATTTAAATTGACAAATAAGAGTGTTTTTATAAATAAATTGGTTTTAAGAGCTTTTAAGTAGTTAGATTAACTTAGCTTTATTGTTTTTTATTACGAATACCGTAGTACAATTAGATCGCTCTACAATTAGGAGCGCAGAGATTTTATCTCGTTTCGCATCTTCTATCGTGTATATAATTTTCATGTGGCAAGGGGATAACCTAAATTGTCTCTTGACCAGAGTGCACTAGTGCAAATACCGCTATAGTGACTCGCTCCGGCCTGTCACGTTTCGAAGTCAGCTTGAGTATCTCCACTTGTTCATATATTTACCTAGGGCACTTGAGTCGTGCTGTATGAGGGTTGGCATGCCGATGGCTCAACTGATCATCAACTGGTTCTCATCTCTTGGAAGTCGTTGTCATTATTGGATGACACTGTAATTTTCATCAAGTGGACTGTAGTCCCTTTATTGAATCATCATAAAAAAAAGGTGTGTGTGTGCGATACACGCTCGATAGAAGTGAAACTTCAGTTAATCGACAAAAGAATGAGAAGAATATATATAACAAGGGTAGGATAGTTACAAAGTTTATTTGTTTAAAAATGAAACTATTTTGATTAATTTTAAAAGATATTTTATTTAACATATGTCTCATAATTTATTGATGCTTACTAACACTTTAAAAAGCTATAATACGCACACTGACATTTGCTCTCTCGCTCTGGCTCACTGATTTTTGTATCTCTTACCTGTTGTTTTTCCGTTGCATCGGGTTTGAAATCACAACGATTCTATAGAAGTTACACTTCAAAAATGATGAGATTTTGTTGTTTTTGTTAAATTTTATGCCACTTTCTCCCTTCTACAACAGAACCACGCGGGCTGGTTTGTAATGAATTAGTGTGAGGCCTGAAAAAAACCCGACATCGTCAAGTTGCATGAGGAAACTGGCCCTCCTTTTTTCTCAGCACTCGGCAGACGGGAGGAGGAAGACTCCGGTGATTTTAGGCGGTGAGAGTCCGACATGCCGCAAAGGAGTGGCACCACCGCAGCCCTGTTGGTCTATGAGGATTTCCACCGGGACAAAAAGAAGGAGACACCTGGAAATACACATAGGTACTGATTCCGAAACGCTATAAGCTGAAGCGAGTCACTATACAGTCGTGGCGCTTGTGTACTGTAACCATAACCCAGTACGGCAACCTCTCTTCCAACTCCAAAATTTAAAAAATATCAATAAATTAACAGCGTTTTTGAAAAAACCGTTAAGATATAATAATGTCTCTGGTAAAACAAGTTATTTGTTTATAATCTGTGGTTATAATCTTAGGGAGTGTTTACATTAGACATACTGATTGTCGTGATATGAACAAATGTGTTTTCTCAAAACTGATTTTTATTTCGCCGAAATTCAAAGAATATGGTATACAATTTACATAGACAACATCATTATGCACAAAAATCATGTGTGTAGCTGCCGTTTATCCGTATCGAATGTTGTAAAGAGTTGAATAAATATAAAGGTAGACATATTGTAGTCTATTAAAAAAAAAAAACAAATTAAATCACTTAGTTATAGTTTTAAATAATTATATTCCTCCACGACACTGATATACTGGCTCGACATAGTGACTACGGAGTACCTGATGGTAAGTACAGTGTAGCCTAAAAACGAAAGTGACTATCAAAGGATGAAAATCCATTGATAGTCTACATCGTCATGCCGGCCCACATATACCACGACTGAAGGTCTCTAGGTATATGAGCTACTGGATATACACAAGCTGATCCCGAAACGCGTCAAGCCGAAACTAGTCACTATGACGGGCTTTATACCCATGTACTGTGGTCGCGATCCAGACGGGCACCGACGCCCTACCACCTCGCTCCTGCTCGTTTAGCCCCACCCAGGAGTCACGTGTATGAAACTAGGGTAAAGACTACGGACGCGAGCAGCTTCGACTCCCAAAATATATCAGTGACAAAAATCATTTCACGTCTTAAAGTTAAAAAACATCAATAACTTCCATGCGTAGTTTAGTGCGATACATCTGTGGAACGCAACAATTAAGTTATCACGTAGTTTTAATTACAACTAATGTGCTAGATAGCGACATTGTCCAGGGTCAGCCGGGCTATCGGCTCCTTACAATTACGAAAGGCTTCAGGTCACCCGGGCCGCGCAGATTACTTCGACAATAACAGTTTTATTGGATTGATTACTTATTTATTTTATAATTACGCGCCCGATTGTTTTGTTAAATTCGTGATTGAAAATTAACTATTGTACTTCTATACTTATATGGATATATATATATAACTGTTACTTTTGTATAAGGCTCAGGTCAGGCCTTGCATGGAATATTGTTCGCATCTTTGGGACGGTTCTGCTCAGTACTTACTTGACGCCCTGGATAGGTTGCAGCGGAGGGCTGTCCGCATTGTGAATGATCCTGACGTGACTAAGCATCTTGAACCGCTCCAGTTGCGCAGAGATATTGCCTCACTGAGCGTTTTCTACCGTCTCTATCATGGCGAGTGTTCTGAGGAGTTGTTTAACCTTGTTCCACCCTCTCCTTTTCTGAATAGAAACACGCGCGCGGGTTTGCGGAGTCACAGCTTTACGGTTTCTCATATCCCAGCTAGGACTAAGAAGTTCTCTAACTCCTTCTTTTGCCGTGTCGTTGGGGTGTGGAATGGTCTTCCAGCGAGCGTGTTCCCACCATCCTATGATATGGGATCCTTTAAGCGTAACGTGAAGAGATATTTGTGCAGGCCGGCATGATCGCTGCGACTACCGTTGGGTTTTTCTTGCCTATCGATAGTCGTCAGCGTTTTTTGGCTGCACCATGCTTACCATCAGGTATGGTGCAGTCACTCTGTCGAGTCAGAATAAAAAAAAAAAAAAATATGGATACTGTGATTTTGTGATCACTCGTTATGAAAATACCGTGGGGATATCTGCATGGTGTGTAATAAAATGGCATTGTATATTAATGCTAGAGTAGAAAAGAAAAAAGAAAGCTTGATATCACTGGTGGTTTAACAGCAGCCGGCCCCGGAAACCCGATCCGTCACCCATGCCGAACAAGATGAAGGAGGAGAGCCTTTGCTACAGGCCGTCCTCCGTAGCCGGAAGGGCGCCTGGGCGGTGCGCTTGAGGGAGCGCGTCGCCCAACCTATCCAGGAAAGAGCGGTGTGTGGCGTGTTCCCGCACACCGCTCCAAGACAACTATCTATAAGGAGAGCGAGGGGTGGCTTTTTGCACCACCCGCTCGCAAACACAGAAATGAGGTCTACTTGAAGGGTCAGACGTCGTCGCGACCGGAGAAGTGGATGCTGCTGTGACTCCGGTCCTGGCTGGATGGAGAGCAGGAGCACCCCGGGGGTTTTAGTCGGTGTAAGTCCAAATAAAAAAAAAATGGTGGTGTTACAGTGATAAATGAAAATTACATGGTCCGAGACCAAGATAGCGCTGTAACCAGAGATGGGAAAAATGTAATCTGACTAATGATCAACGATTACAAAATGTAGTCGCCATTTTAATTTTCTTGCTCTCTAATCATGATTAAATCCATTTAAAAAATTAAGAAATCATAAATGTGTATACAATCTGGGATTTTGTAGTTTTTAAAACATAAAGGAGCAAAATGCAGTCATATTAATGCTAAAAAACGTAAAATGTAATCGTTAATCATTTTCATTAATCTGATTACATTTTGTCTATCTATGGCTATAACAAAACTATACGTTCGAAAGATACAAAACTAACAGCAGGGTTATAATTTATCCAGGTATGAGACCTGTATTGACACAGATTGAGACAGGTACCTATAGGACAAGATATACAAGTGCAAATTGGCTATAACCACTTATGTATATATTATATCACCTCGAATGCGATATGCGGAAGCGTAGCGATATATTTATAATCCAAATGCCAAAATAAACACGAATATTAAAATTTTATTAGTTAATAAATTGTATATTATATTAAAAAAATATTCTAGGATTCATATATAATTAAGATTATTTAAAGATTTCTTGAATATACAGTCATAAAAATAAATTAATAAGTTATAAATATTTTTTTAGAATTTTATTATAATATTTTCCTTGAACGTTGGCTGCAATAGAGCATAATATGTTTTACGTTCCATTTTTTTCATATTAGCAATCTTGTTTCCGCCTTTTGATATAAAAAATATATATTTAGAATCGATATGTGGCTTAATATATGTAAATTAATTTTTAATATTTCGCCCAAGGCTTTAAGCCTCGTAAAATAAGTATCTACCAACATAATAATAAAATATTATGTTAAAGTATACGACATTGAGTATGATATAAAAAACGGTTTAATACCACGATAAGTACATTTGACTATCAGATAACATCTCCCAGCGTGCGTATTATTACAGTTATTAAATACTACTGTTTGCAATATCGAGGGAAGCATCACCCCAACGCGCGGC
Organism: Automeris io; assembly: GCA_036320925.1. NCBI lineage: Eukaryota > Metazoa > Arthropoda > Insecta > Lepidoptera > Saturniidae > Automeris > Automeris io. Next base: position 15,521,895 of record JAUDJH010000005.1, read on the forward strand.
AATTTCGCGCCATTATCTGTGTCAACAAAGAACCCTCTAATAATTTGTCCCCGACAGCTCCGATAAATAAAAAAAATATTATTCGTCAAACAAGATACATTTCAAATTCCCGTCTCAATGAACTCGCCCCTATGTATCGGACTATGTTATTTTTATGAACCCGCCTTTTTGAAAAGAATTCATTTTTAATTTAACTGGATTAAAGCTTCGGTTGCTTCGAAAAAAAAAAAGATGTAAAAAATTAATAACGCTTTTTGTCTGCCCTGCGCTGAATGCAATGTGGCTGAATAGAAATAAGTTAATTTTTAATGTTGGTAGTACTGTTTAATCCGAGCAATAGACTTGAGGGCGTCTGCTGCCCAGATGAGAGGGTGGCGAGGGTTCTGGAGGGGACCAGCGAGGAAGCCTTAAGACTGTGCGTTTCTCAGGCTTCTGAACAAATTCTGATTCGCAGACCAGGGTGGAGCGATTAGGACACCCCGAAGGTTTTTAGTCAGTAGTTTTTTTCGGCGTGTCCTACGTTGGTGGTCTGGGAAAGACCTTCACAACAAAACCGGGCTTGGTGGGCGAACGCAGAGGGCGCTCAGCCAGCGAAATTTGTGGGTTGGGCGGCTACGTAAGGGCACCCCTGTGGGTACGGACCTCGACTTGGACAGCCGGCCAGTTGAAAAACGAACCTAACGGTGATCTACCAGCATTTCGGAAGCGACTGCCTTGAGAAGAAACGCCGAAAGAAACTCAAGGTTGCATCGGAGTGAAACTGCGTTATTTAAACGACAGTTGACGGACCTATCCTTAATCGACGTCGTCGGCGCCGCCGGCGACGCCGGTGTCTCGCAATGTGACGAGTGCTTGTGTGTACCTCGTTGTTGATAGGATCGGCGGTCGCAAGGGCCGCGGTAATTGAATCGACGGGATCCAATAGGACATAACGCGGGCGGCGTAGTTTGCGCGCGATGCCGCTTTTCGGTGTGTAATCGCAGACACTGCGGATTAAAGGATTAGGGTGATGCTGCGCCTTGTCGAAATATCGACGAGATTCATTTTGCATGAATTTTAGTCAGTAGTCTGACACATCAATATCGCTGCCCTTACAGCCCTCCTAATGATTCTACGTAGGATCTTCCCTCGGGTTAAAAAAAAAAACATTTTAATGCTAAAAATGTCTCGGATTTTTTCTTGGGAGCGGAATGCCTTCAATGTTATTATAATTCGCCAATATCTTCTTTAACAGATATGAAATGTCGATCGTACATCGATTTTTATATAGACTTTTAAATAGTAAAATATTAACGTGGGATACAAACCATTTTTACTTGACCTCCTTAGTCTATAATAACGAATATTATAAAGAGAGATTAAGCTTCTACAAAACCAATTATTAGCAATAATATTTACACATTTAAATGAGAATATATGTCATAAAATTACAAAAACATGAATTTAGTAGTATTTGACCGAATATACTTATTATTATAATAGGCATACATAAATACAACGATAATAAAAGTGAAAAAATGTTTTATTAGTTTTTTCCTGTTGGAAACGAGGTTTTCGAGCTTACTCAGAAGTTTGGGACTTTGTATGTCTGTGCGTTCATTCGTCTGTCAATAAATAATTAAAATAACGATTAAAATATGGATTTTGAAAAGAAAATTTCCTAAGGGGTTACAGTAGGATGTTTAGTGTATCATGAGAGAGTGCCCGGGCGGCACACTTGAGGGAGTGTGTCGTCAAACAAGGGTTCGAGAGGCGCGCGACGTGTTCCCGCGTGCCGCTCTATAACACAGAGGCATGAGAGCGGTGGCTCTATACACCACCCCTCCCCAAACGAGTAGAGGCCTACTTACGGCCGCACGTCCAGCCGGTCATTGAGAATGAGACCCCAGTCGTGCCCTCGATGCCGGTAGGTGGAAGGTGGAACACCCCGGGGGTTTTAGTCAGTGCAAGCCCGGCACACCGGGGGGCGGCCCTCACCGCTCCCCAAGGTCTGTTAAGAATGTCCCCAGGGTTACCATAAAAAAGTGTATCATGACAGGTGGGCTTTTTGCATTTTCAACGGAGCCTGAGACAGGCTATTTGCTCACCCGGTTATTGGATAAATATGAATCGCCAAGTCCAGCTGGTAACGAGTTCAAGGAGATCCCAAGGGTATGTAGTCAGCATGAGTCAAGCACACCGGGGTCGCAGCCCCCGGAGTAGCTTTGATGGTCTTATGAAGTATTTTCCTCGTGTTACAAAAAAGGTTGTTCAATGACCTTATCCTAAGGAGCACCCTAAACATCAACTTTTTGGACTTAGGCATTTATCAAAGCTATTTTAGTAATCCCAGCAGTCGAGAAGCTCGCGAAATCTATAAATTTATTTACAATAGCTTAGTGGAACCTTAAGGTGTCTCTATCTTCTATAGTGTGCCTATAACACTCAGTGTAATGTTTATATTTTTATTTTTTATACCTATAATTATGATGTAGCACGATAGGGCTGGCATGACTGCATGCGGCAGCAAAAGCTCTTTAAACGCATTGATTAAACAAAAAAAAAAGACCTTATCCTAAAAAAATTTATATATTTTTTTTCCACGAGATTTCAGTTCACCACAAACGGCTAGTGTTAAAAACAGAAAAGTAAATTTTTGAAAATTTTATGTAATGTAATTTACGAAGTGAAATATTGCATCATAATATAAAAAAATTGGTTTTTTAAAGTTTTTACACTTGTTATTCAGTAAGCTGGCAAGTCAACGTTCCGTCGTGTATAAAAAGAGACATAAAAACGATTGACAAAGGACTCCAGGCGAGGTTGAACACCAGTGATTATCAAGCGACTCCATTGTTGTACTAAATTTGATTATTTGTGTACTGTTGCGCATTATCAATGATCTTTAGGCGATTGTACTTTTGTTTACTTTACTTTGTGTTAAATCTTAGGATTTTACCTTCGAAAAACAAACTTTTTATCAATTCTTTCATGATTTTGTTTACTCTTTCTTATTAGTTTGCCCTTGAAGAGATCTCAGGTTGTTTTATTACACAGATTGCGTTCTGGACATATTCCATCTGGAAAGTTTGCTCATCTCATGAAAAAGATACCGTCTCCAATGTGTCCTGAGTGCGGAATTATAGACGATGTTCAGCATGTCCTGATTGAGTTTGTCCAGAACGCTAATGTAAGAAAGGATGTTAAGTGTGAATTGAAATTAAATAGATTGGATGTTGGTATGTTCCATAGTATTTTGGCGGTGCCCACTAAAGCAACTGCCGAAATGCTATGGAAACTGTATGAAAGGTGAGGTATGAAAGGTTTTATTTCTATATATTAGGCTACGATGGGGCTGATATGACTAAATTAAAAGCCCCTAATAAAAAAAATAATAATTGTTTGCCCTTGGCAGTGCAGTAATGGTCAGGTTAATGCCCTGGATAGGTTGCAGCGGGGGGCTGTTCGCATTGTGAATGATCCTGACGTGACTAAGCATCTGGAACCGCTTCAGTTGCGCAGAGATGTTGCCTCACTGAGCGTGTTCTACCGTCTGTATCATGGCGAGTGTTCTGAAGAGTTGTTTAACCTTGTCCCACGCTCTCCCTTCCTGAATAGAACCACGCGCGCGGGTTTGCGGAGTCACAGCTATACGGTATCTCACTTCCCGGCCAGGACTAAGAAGTTCATTTTACGTTTATTGCCATTAATATGACTGCATTTTGCTCATTTATATTTTAAACACTACAAAATCCCAGATTGTATACACATTTATCATTTCTTAATGTTTTAAATGGATTTAATCACGATTACAAAGCAAGAAAATTAAAATTACCACTACATTTTGTAATCGTTCATAATTAATCAGATTACGTTTTGCCCATCTCTGCTCACAGCGCGTCACATGTCCAAAAAACCGAAGAATGCTGGATGGAGTTGTTTTTGTGTTTTGTTTACTAGCTATTGCGCTATAATGAAAAATAATATTTGAGGGTGTCTGCTACCCACCTTACTATAGGCTTGTCGAATAAATATGGATATATCAATATTTTCAATTCAATATATCGATATTTTTGGGCGATATATTTTGTAATAATATATCGATACAAAATATCCAGTATCGAAAATTGTATCAAAAACCTTTTTTTTTTTTAATTTTTATGATAGTGAAGTCGCTGAAATCAGAAACTGTAGAAGATAGGGGACCGAACGAAAAAAAAAACGGTATTGTCTAGACTGTTAAGTATTATGTTTTGTTACGTTGCATGCATTGACATCTGAATTTGTTGCATGTATATTATTTGCCGCCATTTATTTATTTATTATTTATTTTTGTTTGATATCTTAAACTGGTCTTATAGTTAGAAGATAGCCTTTTAGTTCTTGATATATTGTAATTTTGTCTAATAAAAAGGAATACTGGTAAAATACTTACGTGTTTATTGAGATTTAACTGATATATCGACATTTTCCTTCGATATATCGACGCCGATATTGATATTTTAATAAATATCGATATATCGACATCCCTACCTTACTAGCTACATTTTCTGGGGTGATGAGTGTAAAGAACTTACATCCCAAGACCTTTCTATCATGCGGTGCATAAGGCACACCCCTATTCTTGATAAGCCAACCAACCAACATAACCTTTGGAATTATTTGAAAAAAATCACCTTTGATTATATGACGTGGGCCGTCTAGAACAAAAAGCTATATAGATGTCACCACTGTACACTCGGGATAGGATTAAATAAAACAAACAGTTGATATGTCGTTACTCGTCATTTATTATTATTCTGCAGAATGAGTATGACCGTGTGCAACGAAACGATATCGTGATTTATTTCGCTGCTAACGCCATCTATTGAGTTAAACAAATACTATAACTCTATCAATTTAACACTATGTATGACCATTACTATACCCAATACATACAAAAATTATTTAAACGAATCACTCAAGCAATCATCTAAATTATTATCTTTAAAAGCAGTGAAGATATCACTGCTGTTTTTGTGACTCGTTAATTATACCCGCCTAGTGCCCTACTTTTGTTGGGACATAAATAATTGCTTTTTATTATATGAAACACTAGCTGTTATCACACGGCGCTGCCTGGGTACAAACAATTTATCCACTTAACGATCCATTTTACAAATATGTAGAAATACGTGTTTTTTTAAATAATAATAATATCGTCACGCTATATCTCTTACAGAGTAAACAGAGATATATTAATGGCTAGACTTTTGTAGACATTATCTTTTTTTATCTGGATACCTACTGATTGCCGGGAAAGGCCTATACAGTTCAACCGGGCTTAGAGGGCGAGCACAGAAGGTGCTCAGCCAGCGAGTTTATGGGTTGGGTGGCAATGCAAGGGCACCCCTATGGGTACGAACCTCGGCTTGGTCCGCCAGCCAGAAAGAATACGAACCCTACGGGTGGTCTACTAGCGCTTCGGCAGCGACTACGCCGACATTATCAATAATAAACCCCATTTATATTTTACACAGAGCACTGACTTCTAGGGGGTCGCTCGTCAACCGGTAGCCCAAAGTCCCCATATTGAGCAGCCAAACAATTACCGCCATATTTCTACCAATTCTCACATAGTCCTAACAAATTATACATTGAAACCTTCCTCATTATTTACTCTGTCTATTTGTGAAAACTGCATGGAAACCCGTGCAGTAGCTTTGAGTTTGTCAGCTAATATAACAGACAGACGTGCTGGTAGATTTTATTTTACAGTATATATTGATGGTAGATAGTATAACAAAATTAAACGTTTGCTTAATTGACAACAAAATTAAACATTTGCTTAATTGACACGTTTGGTTATATCTCGTGAAAGTATAATACATAATTAAGTACACAGCGCTCTGACATAGCCGTAATCTGAGAGGAAGGAAATCTAGCATGGAGAAAGTATCGATATACAGTCAAACCTGGATAAGTGAGAGTTCAAGGGAGCACAATCTCATTCTCGCTTATAGAGATCTCTCACTAACCCGAGTTTCTCGCTAATGCAGGCACATGGATAGCGTTTCTCTCTTATATAGGTACGCAGCAATGACAAGTCACAGCAAGCACGAATATATTATATACATATATATTTTTAATAGTGTGTATATGTTACGTTCATTAGATTTCGACATATAAGCACTTTATAAGGGTATGTATCACGATGCTTACGAAAACAAAACAAAAATTCAAGCACTATGTAATTTTATTTTATTTAGATCTTATTTATACTTTAAAAAATCCGTCAATTTCGTTTAGGTATCTGTTTTTGTATTTTGAATGTTTTTCTCTAACTCATACATTTTGTCGAAATTTCCACGAAAGTTAAAAACTAGTTATAAAATAGCAGATGTTAAATTTGTAATTTGTTTTGTCATTTGTTCCTCCTAAATAATATAAATAAAGCTCGACTCTCGCTTATAGAGATATAGATAAGTAGCAGTCTCACTTGCGGAGGTTCATGAGGGACAAACTACTCTCTCTTACAGAGGTTTATGTTTTTCGCTAATACAGGTTTTAGGAGCTTAAAAAGACGGATCCTGGCTATTACTCTCACTTATCGTGTTTTCTTACTTATCCAGTTCTCACTTATCCAGGTTTGACTGTATATACCTTCCTACTCTCCTCATAAATCGTCAAAATACCGTGAGGACAGTGATCTCAGTATACTGGCATAAAAGACCACCCCTGCTCATTTTGTTGTCTTGGAGTGATACGCGGGGAAACATCGCGTACCGCTTACGCCTGGATATGCTGGATAGTTATTACTGTTATATTCTCATATAATGTATCAGCCACTGGCTGCCCTATAAATAAATAAATAATTATATAATGATCAAGTACCTAGACAGTCATCGCTTCAGTTACTCGCGTTTCAAGTTCATTATGTTATGTCGAGTCAGTTATGTACATTCATGTCGCCCGTAAGAATGGCTTGAAGGGGTAGACTCTTTACACCCTCTCCTCCCAGAAATGAAGTCTAAACAGGCTGTAAGCTCCCCGGGCCTCTGGAAGAATCTAGATTCCCAGGCCCGAGTGAAGAGATTAAAAGGATAATCCGGGAGTTTTTAGTCAGTAGGAATCTGGCATACCGGGGTCGCTGTCCTCACAGTTGTGATAGTTCTTTGCAGGATCTTCACCAGGGCTAACACAAAAAAGTACATTTCTAAGTAGACATTAAGTATTTGAAGTCTTTCACGATTGCTCTTACGAATAAGTAGGTACTTAGATAATCGTTTAGCAATTTGCCATTCATTACAATCCACTACTTACCTACTTTATCGATAAATTAGCGACTGCTTAGTGGCAAGGATGAGAGAGATATCCGTATCCGAATCCATAACATATCCGAAGTTATTTAATATCCGCAACGAATTGAGGCTAAAAATGTTTCAATACCACCCCTCGATATGAAAAAATGATAACAGTAAAGAATAGAAAAAGAGAATCTTTGGCCTGTCTTGGAAAAGACACATATTAATAAATAAAATTAAAAATAATAACCCAAATTATACACAGATCTATCCAACACAAAACAACTGATACAAAAAGTTTTTCTTTTATATTTTTATCCGAAATCTCATCACTTTAACAGCTCTAGTTCGTATGTTGGTAGCACTGTATGTGAAGTGTATTGTTACGCGCCCATTTTTCTTAATTACCGCCGATTGTCGGGTGCCGTGTTTTTTCACAATATTTCCCACAAAAAGGATTGAATGGTTTATAATTGGATGTAATTTGAGCGTACTTTGTTATTGTATTGTAGTGGGGTAGCTAACTGACGTTTTAAAAGGTAACAATTTATTTTTGTTACGTTGGTAGCTTGGTGCTGTGTCGAGAGGAACAGTATGTTAATTAAGTTTTATATTAAAGACATAGACCACACAGGAAAAGAAGTATATATCTAAGACTTATTTCTGATAATATATCCACGCATACATCGTGACAAAAACCGCATGGCTTGTAATAAAAATTTCGAGTGCATAGTCACGTTGGGCACGACATATGAGCGCAAAGTGGATTCAGCCACTATTTATCTCTGGTCACTTCGAAAGGGATATAGCGTGATGATATATTATTATGTATTATGTCAATGCAATATAAAAATAATTATATCGTTTCAGTAAGTATAACCAACGTCATATTATTAATATAAACTAGGTATGTGGACCTGGCGTTGCTCGATAATAAATACACATGCATACAACAGGAACCGAATATACTTTCCGGATAAAAAGTAGTCTGCGTTCTATATATAGGTAATAGAGTGTTTGTATAAAAAACATCTAAATTCATTCAGCCCTTTTAATGTGAAAAAGTAGCAAATATACGAACAAACTTTTCCATTTCTAATATAAGTGACATGTAATCACAATTATTGTATAGTTTCCGACCAATGTAATCATCTTGACATATAATTTATCAGAATCATCGCCATGTTTGATTATTTGCCATGGGTAGTTTATGAATGGTAAATGTTTGTAATTAGAAAGCTATATTGACTATGATTAACGGATTACTGAGGTGCCAGTAATGTTAATTTTGTAATTAATGACTAATTTAAGAATCTTTTGGTTTTTTTGGTGGTAAGGTGATTTGCCGAACTGGTCGTGACCACAGTACACAAGTATAAAGACCGTCATAGTGACTCGCTGTGGCCTGTCGCGTTTCTGGATCAGCTTGTGTATATCCAGTAACTCATATAGAGACCTTCAGTCGTAGTATATATGGTCCGATATGACTATAGATACTATCAATGGATTTTTATCCTTTGATTGTCGTTTTCGTTTTTGGACTACACTGTACTTACCATCAGGTGCACTGTAGTCACTATGTCGAGCCAGTGTAAGAAAAAAACTACGCAGAGAAGATTACACGGTCGTGATTATATTAAAATGAATTATAAATTGTCATATATTAAACTTATATGAACTTTAAACTTTCGTTCCATAAAAATGATAACAACATCTCTTTAGTGAGTTAAATAAACCATGTTTTATAGTTATCCGACACTCGATATGTTTTAAATAAATTATATCGATAAATTTGTATAATAGCCAATTAAGTCTAGAATTAACAGAACATTATACTAACGCTCGTAATATAAATCTAGACATTTCTATGCAAAGTTTGAAGATGTTTATAAATCTCGACGTTTTACGACGTTAATTAATGTTCTAACGGCCAATTCTTATTGATAAATAATGATTTTTTTTTGTTTCTTTTATATATAGAGTTTTAAGAGTATTAAAATTAGATTCTATCCGTGACTTTGTCTAAGTTCACGTAGAAATTAAATACACATTTATTTTTATATTAACATAACAATATTATTATACGCGATATAAATTCATAATTTCTACACAAATGTAAAAAAAAAGTCAGTGTTGTTGACTATGCGAAACCGGCGTCTTATGATATGGGGTCCTTTAAGTGTAGTGTGATGAAACATTTGTGCAGGTCGGCATGATCTTTGCGACTACTGACGGGCTTTTCTTAACTGTTGATAGTCGTTATTGTTTTTTGGACTGCACCATGCTTACCATCAGGCGTGGTACACCAATTACACTGACTACAGTCAAGTGTCGAGTCCAGATAAGAAAAGCCTATGACCCAAAGAAAACTATGGTGGGCTGATGATAATGATGAAGATAAAATTTAAGCAAGTCCGGAATATAGATGTTTATACGTAACCGTCTATGTTTGCCATAACAAAATACCCCGGTTGAAGTTATATTGCAGTGTCATAAATATCATGAATCTATGCAAGAGGCGTTTGTGAGTACAATTGTCTTGAATAGATTGGACGTCGGAATATTAGTAGGTTCAGCATCTGATGAGATATCTAGTCCGTTTAGATCGACCGCATCTTGTGTTATATGTTATGCTAGACTATATAATCATTGTTGTACTACAGAAGGACGATATGGCTGATGGATATGGAAGACAAATAAAAAAAATTAAGAAAAGTTCAATTATACATTTATTAAATAAAAATGATTAATCGAAAATTTTAATTTTATGTAATTAACATTTTGCTACAAATTTCTTTTTTCGTAACGCTGTCTAATTGAATTCAGATGCTTAATAAATGTGAAATCACTTAAAAAGGCTTCTTGGACGCCTCATTCAACTCATATAAAAGCCAGTATTTGTGCTTGAGAAGCACGAGAGTAAATGTCTGTCATAGTTTGAGTAGCCCCACTTCCACATATGTTATTCTCAACTTTAATGTAACCCTATTTGTTAAGATAGCTTCGGCAGCAACCCACCTGGACGCGTAGGCGAATTAGAGATTTCCAGACCGGTCCGGGCTGTTTGTGGACAGCTGAAAGCTCTTAAAATAGTGAAATGTCGTGTGAGATGGGCAACTGTAAATGCCAAGATTTAACTCTAGCTTTTCAAGAAACTAGAATTCAATTTTGTATGTCAGGTCTATTTTTCTTTGTCTAGTCATTGGTTTGTGGAATTGTCTTCTGGCGAGCGTGTTCCCTTTATCCTATAATATTTGGTTCTTTAAGCGAAGCGTGAAGAGATATTTGTGTAGGCCGGCATGATCACGGCGATTGTCAGCAGGTAGTGGTTTCTCGAAAGTCGGACTCGGTTTTCGGATTGCACTGTACTTTTAGGTATGGCGCAATCACTGAATAATAACTGAGTCAGAAAAAAAAATCCGTATTGTATCCAAAATAAACAATCAAAATACATAACACATGTAGCTCACAGTGATTCATGCGTATTTGACGCGATACTCGCAATGAGCAACATGCCTTACTGTTTATTCTTATACTCATGCCTAATAGTCGGTCAGCCATTTTATCAGTGAAGCGGTCAGGTTAGACAAACTATTTACCACGTCAAATACTCTAGAGCTCGACTGAAAATTATGATTAATTAATTCAACTTGTGTTATACATAACGAGATCATGTTGAATAAGTTAGTTTTATTCTTTTTTATTTTATTATAACTAAAAACGTGTTATTACGGAATATAATGCGTTAATTATATGTGTATGTAGATGTATGATAGAGATTTATAATACAAAAAGCCGCTAGTTTTCATGTATTAATCAAATCAAGGGCTATTATTTTTTTATATAAAAATAAATTGTTGTGTTCGTAATTATGGTTAATTACAGTTTATAATTTATATCCATATTTTTAATTAACATTGAGACTTTTTGCATTTTTTTTAAATAGATGTCTCTTGATAAAATCTGGTTGAAAAATTTAAAATTACAATTTCATGATTGAAAATTTTTTAATTTTTGTCGTCCATACAACATTATATTAAGTAATTAAAATTTAGGTCCGTCAACTGTTGTTTAAATAACGCAGTTTCACTCTGACGAAGCCTTGAGTTTCTTTCGGCGTTTCTTCTCAAGGTAGTTGCTTCCGAAACGCTGATAGATCACCGTTAGGTTCGTTTTTCAACTGACCGGCCGCCCAAGTCGAGGTCCGTACCCACAGGGGTGCCCTTGCGTAGCCGCCCAACCCATAAATTTCGCTGGCTGAGCGCCCTCTGCGTTCGCCCACCAAGCCCGGTTTGTTGTGAAGGTCTTTCCCAGGCCATCAACGTAGGATATGCCGAAAAAACTAATAATAATTTAAAAAAAATTAAATAGAATGTCCAAATTTTTTATGTATTTTGTTTGATTAAAATAGATAAGATTTATAAGATTTATTTTGTAACTATTGTGGCTTAATGACTTGGTTTCAATACATGGCAATGCGAATAGTCGTGGGCTCTAATCCCGGCATATATCCCTGGATTTTTCTAGATTACGCACGGACTTAGACATCAGATGAGCCCCAGTGTGAAAAAACATTAACAAACAAAACAAAACACAAAACACACAAAAACAATAACAACAACAAAACACAACAAAACGAACACGTACGTTGTGAAAAATTATGGGGAAACCCGGTATCTACTATAAATGTCTTTTGTAAGTGCCCTGAGCACATCGGTCGATTTAAACGCATAGTAGAAACAGTCACTAATGCATTTCTGTTCGCACTGAATGGGATATTGCGTGATGATATATTATTATTTATTATTAAGATAAAAGTAGGTACATGTCTACCTTGTAAATACGACGTCAAAATCTGTTCTTTGGGCTTTAGTATTTTTCTAAGAAATTAGAAATTATATAAATCTAAAATAAAACTGTGCTCTGAATACAATTATAAAGAAACGGTAAATTTGTTTTAGATGATTCATAACTTTGAAAGGAGGGTGGGCTAAATGTAATCAGATTAATGATTAAAGATTACAAAATGTTGTCGTAATTTTAATTTTATTACTCTGTGATCCGGAATAAAACCCTTCTAAGCATCATGGAGTCATAAATCTGTACACAGTTGATGATTTCTTAGTGTGTAAAATGTAGATGAGCAAAATGTTATGTATATTAGTGAAGAAAAACGCAAATTTAATAGTAACCATTTTTCATGAATCTGATTACATTTTGCCCGTCAATGCTTTGAATTGTTCATTACTAATGCAGACGAAGGTACGGGCAGATGCTAGTGCAATATGAACGTGTGTTTTCGATTTGTAATTGCGGATAATTGACCTCAGCTTGGTGATAATTTTCATTCATTAAATCTGTATCGCGCTCGCAAGTTGATTTCGCTGTGACCTCGTCACGGCGTATATTAACCTAAACGCATTATTATTTTTATATGAAAATATTTTTATCTTATTAATAAATAACTTATTATTTGCTGTTTTGTAGAAATACCAGAAGGTGTAGACAAAATAACATACGTTAAACGATAACGAAAATGTTAAAAATTTATAAAATTGACATTACGTTACGACTTCTAAACCAAAAGCTTACCTTAATTATTTTATACATTTTTCACTTTTTTTTTTACACTGGTTCGTCATAGTGACTACAGAGTACCTGATGGTAAGTACAGTGTGGTCCAAAAACGAAAGCGACTATCAAAGGATGAAAATCCATTGATAGTCTACATCGTCATGTCGGCCCACATATACCACGACTGAAGGTCTCTAGGTATATGAGCCACTGGATATACACAAGCTGATCCCGAAACGCGACAAGCTGAAACTGGTCACTATGACGGGCTTTACACCCATGCACTGTGGTCGCGATCCAGACGGGCACCGACGCCGTACCGCCTCGCTGCTGCTCGTTTAGCACCACCCAGGAGTCACGTGTAGGGAAAAAAGGGTAAAGCCTACGGACGCGAGCAGCTTCGACTCCCAAAACTTACTTGACTTTCTACTAGCGCAATAATTTATCGAATGTTAATTTATCTAGGGGGTTGTGTCTATTCCCGGCTATACGTAAATTGTGATAAAAACAATTGAAAAAATATTAAAGCTTACACATTGTTACCAACATGGCAACCATATTAATTTATTTTAGTACGAAAATGTTTTTTTTATATCTTTTAATTTCGACTGTCTACTACTTATCCAAAAGTAGGATTATAAGCATTTTTTTATTTATTCATTCTGCCTACAAAATATAATAATATTAAATATATCGTCACGCTATATCCCTTACGAGGCGAGCAGAGATACATTGGAGTTGTATGCAATTTGCGCTTATGTCTTTTTTTTTTTATTCTGACTCGACACTGTAACTGCACCATACCTGATGGTAAGCATGGTGCAGCCAAAAAAACGCCAACGACTATCGATAGGCAAGAAAAACCCAACGGTAGTCGCAGCGATCATGCCGGCCTGCACAAATATCTCTTCACGCTACGCTTAAAGGATCCCATATCATAGGATGGCGGGAACACGCTCGCTGGAAGACCATTCCACAGCCCAACGACACGGCAAAAGAAGGAGTTAGGGAACTTCTTAGTCCTAGCCGGGATGTGAGATACCGTATAGCTGTGACTCCGCAAACCCGCGCGCGTGGTTCTATTCAGGAAAGGAGAGGGTGGAACAAGGTTAAACAACTCCTCAGAACACTCGCCATGATACAGACGGTAGAAAACGCTCAGTGAGGCAATATCTCTGTGCAACTGGAGCGGTTCAAGATGCTTAGTCACGTCAGGATCATTCACAATGCGGACAGCCCTCCGCTGCAACCTATCCAGGGCGTCAAGTAAGTACTGAGCAGAACCATCCCAAAGATGCGAACAATATTATATGTCTTGCCCAACGTGACCAGTAGCGCAGCAGATCGCCGTTCTCACAGCACTAGTACATATGATATTTCTATTAGATGCCATGCGCGTTTCCTCACAATGGTTTCTTTCACGAGTGAGCATTTGGTGCCTAAATCCGTACGTAATCTGGAAAAATCCTAAGGTGCATTCTGGGAAAAGAATACGGTATATTATTATTATTACTCTTTTATTCATCTCAATTATTATTATTATTATTATAGCCAGTTTTGTCCTACTGCCTTCCTTTCTACCTTCCACATTGCTTAAAAAATAACTCGTTTCTCGTTTCTCACAATATTTGTGGATTTCCTGAGAATAAGTTTGGATATTTAACCCACCTAGCTTGTTGAAAAGATATGAATAAATAATAATATTATAGCTATATGTAATTTTAATGCTAAGGGAATGAGTCAATGTCTGGTTTCATTTCATTTATGTTTAATGTATGCTATTAATTTTATATATATAATACTATATGTGTGTGTTATATATATTATTTGTATTATATTTTAAGTCAACTTCGTTAGTGACGAATTTTTTAAAGTTATCCTTGTAACATTACAAGGATAACTTTAAAAAATTCGATGTTTAAACATTTCCATAATAATATCAATAGAATAGAATATTCCGTTATTAGTACGGTTGTATTTAACGAATTTGTTAGTTTTTTTTTTTTTGAGAGAATCAGTATTGAAATATTCTCCAACAAATTTTACCTAATATCTCTTGAAATAATTTAAAAAAAACAAACGTACATTTAGTAACATCTCCGAAAGATTAACATTGAAATACACAGAGATATATTATATTTCCAAATTGTTGCAAATACAGGATGGTTCATTTTATATTTTAAATAACTATATACAGATTTTTGGGATGTAAAGTTTTATTAAAGAGCGATTATCAATAGTTTATAGGGTTCTGCGCGGACGTCAATGCTTTTTATCATGTCTCATGCCGTAAAATCATGAGTTTTATGTGTTCTGTGACACTTGTAGGGTTATCTGTGCGATAAGGGGCATGTTTTTCGGCTCTTATGATTTTAATTACGTGATACTGGAAACATCTATTTACCGTCTGTTATATAATTTTAACCTAGATTTTTTACCTTGACTAATATTTGTTATTTTCTATTAGAATTTGTATCATTAATTTCCTATTTTCCAGTTCTGTGTACACAGGCAAAGATATATATAGAGGATAGTAGAGATACTTTTTTCAATAGCCTTTTTTTGAGAGACCACGTTTGAGTCGTTTGAAACATTTGAAAGAAATAATCTTCAAAAAATAAATGCCAAAGAATGTTCTTTCAAATGATAAAAAACATTCCCGATTAAATTTGAATTTTCTGTGTTTATTTCTTTAAAAAAGTAGAGAACCTCGAAATGAATCACCCATTATTATATTAAGGGCATTTGTTTTGAATTTTGTAGTAAATCTATTGTTAGCAATTTATTGAACAGTGTAAAGTGTAAACTCAATTATAATACAGGTACAGAGATTCTACCATTTACCTAAAAACTGCCTTTTCCTATTTTTAATCTATTTTGATAAATATCACGGATCGATGACCAATATACATCAACCCACTTAAAATAACAAATAAATAAATTGCCAATATATAAAAATGTCTCAATAAATACGAATGGATGTAGTTAATTATATAAATCAATAACTATACCAACAATATTGTCAAAGGGACATTTAAAATGGAGATATTATCGTGAATTTTTATTTATTACACGTATTCGTATCTTAATAAGGAATATTTTGAGACAAAGATAAAACTGTCATAACTCAAGGTGTTTAACATACATTGTGGCATGCCTCTTGGTATAGGGCTGCCACTTGAGTTTTCTTTATACCGATTCGACAAAGTGACCGATAAAAACGACATCGATTATCTAAAGACGAAAATCGATTGAGTCTCCGTCGTCATGTCGGCCCAAATATACCACGACCGAAGGTGCGCACGCCGCTCAGGGCTGCACTGGGGTTTTCCGATTTTAGTGGACTGTATACTGTAGATCAGTAGCGTTCAATCCATAGATGCATGAAACCATTGCAGGCCCTTGCCATAGATAAGTCTGGAATAAATAGCTTAAAGTTAAACAAAAAAAGTGACCATTTATATTCATATGTATTCTATATTCATGCGTTCTATATTTCCTATGAAAGCAATATAGTATTTACTATCATAATATAATATTCTAATTAATTACGCGAATTCTGCCTACTCTGTCCAAATATCCTCTGCACGTCACTGCTGTAGATGCTGGTAGCTTATTTTTCTGGACCCACTTAAATGCACACGACCCAGTAGCGTTCATTCCATAAATGCCTGAAAGCATTACGTGCCCTTACGAGAAATGAGTCTGGAATAAATTCCTTTAATTTAAACAAAAAAAGGAACCCTTTATATTCATATCTATTCCATTTGAACCATATGAAAGTAATATAATATTTGTTATGATTATATAGTATTCAAATTCATTATGTGAATCTGCCTACCCTGACCAAATACTCTATGCACGCCATTGACACGACCATTATAGAATATACATATATCTGTTCCACGTATCTTACCGCCGAGGTGTCTCTGCCTGTCTGAATCCAGGACAGGTTCTGTGGCAGCGGATCCGCACTGTCGTGTGCCCGAAGATGAATTCGCAAGTCCGTGGAATGCGACCCCGTGCTAAATAATTGTCCCACGCAAAACAAATCACCGGGAGCACAATTTAAAAAATATAAACAGGTCTGAAGCCGTGGATAAATAAATAAAAAAGTTTTCCGAATAAAATCCTATATTCACAGTATGGTGGCGTCCGAATGAGTGTTTGACGTTTGTCCATCGAATAGCGCCATCTGGCGGTAGGCTTGCAACAGTACATATACATATAAAATATAATGGTGTGTAGAAAAGGTCTCAAGGGATATGAGTTAATGGAGAAACGCAAGCTAATCCCGAGACACGACAGGCCAAAGCGAGCTACTATGACGGTTCGTATGCCTGTGCACTGTGGTCACGCTCACGACCCAATACGGTCAATTACTTCACTACCTCAAATTATCACCCATTTATTTATCATTTGGAATTACAAGCATGAATAAATGTTCCACGTTAGAAATGAAATTAAATATAATTTTGTTCAAATAGGCTTACTTCCAAGTACTTTTGAATAATAAAAAAGGAAAATAGATTCACCACCGGTTATAAAAACATGGCCTATCATACCATCGCCGAGCCGTCGGAAGTATCCGGATTCCCAGGCTCGGGGAAGGTCCGACACACCGGGGGGAGTGGCCCTCACCACTTCCCCTGACGGTCCGTAGGGATTTACACCGGGTTAACAAAAAAAAATGGTCTATCATACCATGAGAGCCGGTAAGAAACTTTGGTAGTCGCTTTTTTTTCATAATTACATATAAATATATAATATGCAATGGAATGACTGTCTCGCGGGAATTTTTTATTACATTTACTATAATAAATACATCATCTACGAAAAGTCGCCTGATTTGCAGTCTTTAACCGGTTGCACAATAGAAAGTATTCGCAGGAACTACATTCTTAATTCCACCTGCCTTATTCCATCATAAAACCACTAGACACCGTGTCGGATACCATCCGTATGTGGTGGATGTTCCTTATATCCGCACAAAGAGATTTACTTCTACATTCACCTTATAGAAAAAGCTTCCAGATACCATATTTCCACAATCTTATGATTCGGGAGCCTTTAAGAGACGAGTAATTAGATATTTGTTGAGCTGACACGGTCTATTGTCGAACTCATCTTCACCTTCCTCCAGGTGTGATTGAGGTTGACCACCTCGCAGAGAGAAGGTCTGCGTAAGACCAATTGCTCGCCGGGCCTTCGAAAGTATCTGGATCCCCAGGTCCGGCGAAGGCGAAGAGTAGGCAGTGCTGGCACCCCGGTGGTTTTAGTCGGTGCAGGTCCGACACACCGTGGGAGTAGCCCTCACTGCTCCCCAGAATGTCCGACGGAGATTCCATCGGGTTAACAAAAAAAAAAAAAATAGGTGTGATTGAGGTCGAGCGTCCGCCTGTAAATAATATAATATAACAGTTTAAAATACTTGAGATTTAAAACTAATCATTTCCGCTCAGTTAGTATCATTATACTAAACTAGATGGCGTTATAATCGAATCAGAACACACAATTGCTTCGTAACGTAAAATTGTAAATATATTGAGAATTTAATATATCATGGTTCGACAGTACGGTCTTTTATTTGAACATCCAGCAACATAGTACAGTGCTCGCGACAACAACAGTTATGAATTGACAACCCTGTCCTAAGAGAAACTTGTCTCACTATAGGTCTATAAAGAGTGAATTAAATTAAACTGCAACATGTTTTTATAACGATCATATCTTAGTTCTGACAGAAATAAAGTAATAATACGGCCAATATAAGTCAATTACGTACACAGATAACTGTTTTTTAATGTACTACGCATTATTCTTGGAAACGTACTATGGATTCGTCAAAGGGATTGAAATAATCGGATTAATTTAATTTTTTATGGATATACTTATCTATAATCAGAGATGGGCAAATTGTAATCTAATTAATGATGAACGATTACAAAATGTAGTCGTAATTTTAATTTTCTTGCGCTGTAATCATGATTAAATCGATTTAAAACATTAAGAAATCATAAATGTGTATACAATCTGGGATTCTGCAGGGTTTAAAACATAGATGAGCAAAATGCAGTCATATTAATGGTAAAAAACGTAAAATGTAATCGTTAATCATTTTCATTAATCTGATTACATTTTGCCCATATATGTCTATAATCGGCCGATCGATGTAAAGTTTCTGAGTTAAATTACTTTCGATTCGGAGTTCTTTTAAACATAATACGATAACAATTTGAAGTTAGCATGTAATATGTAAGCCGTTGACGCAAAGTCAATAATGACGCTTAATTTTATAGAAAATCAAATTCCATAAATGTAAAAGGTGTGTAAATTTATTTTTCGCGTTTAATATTGCATGTGGAATATCGATGCAAAGACTTTTTTAAGCCAAGTTGAAATTCGTGGTTTTTAATGTTCTACGTAAATAGTAACCCATAAAAATTATAAAGTACAATAAAATACTAGTCTATAAATTTCAGATAAAACATTTCATTATATGCACATCGCTATACGACAATTTAAATGATTTATCATTAATTCAGATTAGCAGATAATGTTGGGTGAAACAAATGAACATATCTATCAGACAGTACTCAGCCTCCATTAAATAAATGTAAATGGCAAAGGCGTTTAACAATAAAGCCATTAGCATAAATGTTAAAAATTACAACATAACGATAGTATAATAACAAGGTGTGTCTGTCAAGTAAAATGAGAATATTGCGTGATTCGGCCACTCAGC
The DNA here is from genome assembly GCA_036320925.1 of Automeris io. Lineage (NCBI taxonomy): Eukaryota > Metazoa > Arthropoda > Insecta > Lepidoptera > Saturniidae > Automeris > Automeris io. The sequence continues at coordinate 15,541,476 of JAUDJH010000005.1, forward strand.
AATGTTTTGCGAGAGGACAAGTTGACGCATTTGTAGCTTTAATATGATATATCACAGACTTATAATTATTTACTGTATTTATGACCTCCATTTTATTGCATTTTACTACAAAATTCCGCAGTTTATTGCTTTACGTATATTTATTTGTCCAATGATATATGTACATCATCATAATTTTATATGTTCATAATAATAATAATGTTTTGGGAGTCGAAGCTGCTCGCGTCCGTAGGCTTCCCTACACGTGACTCCTGGGTGGTGCTAAACGAGCAGCAGCGAGGTGGTAGGGCGTCGGTGCCCGTCTGGATCGCGACCACAGTACATGGGTGTAAAGCCCGTCATAGTGACCAGTTTCGGCTTGTCGCGTTTCGGGATCAGCTTATGTATATCCAGTAGCTCATAGACCTAGCTAGAGACCTTCAGTCGTAGTATATGTGGGCTGACATGACGATGTAGACTATCAATGGATTTCCATTTTTTCCTCGCTTTCGTTTTTGGGCTACACTGTAGGTACTTACCATCAGGTACTCTGAAGTCACTATGTCGTGCCAGTGTAAAAAAAAATATCTAGGTCAATAGATGTAGTGAGTACAAAAATTGAAACTGTTTGCCAAAATATAAGCTATACATGTGGTGACAGGCCATTCATTTGTTAAATAAAGTTTATATCGTACGTAAATTTTTAAAGCAGTTCTAATTTTAGGGACTGGGTAGTGTCTTGACATATAAGTTTCTAAAAATCAAGAGAAAAAGTAGGTTTAATTTTCTACTAAGGTTCATTATAAATATAGACATCGTTTTAATTAAACTTTAACATATTTTTCATTTTTTCCAACGCCATTTTTTTTTGTAACCCGGGGGAAATCCCTGACGGATCTCAGGGGGCGGTGAGGATTGCCCCCGGACTTGCACCGATTAAAAACCCCCGGGTTGTTCCTTCTTCCAGTCTGACCGTGGCCCGAGGTACAGTATTATCCTCTTCTCCGACCCTCGGCGACGTCTGGCCTTTTGTTTTTCCAACACCATAATTTTTTTTCAGTCAATATTATCTACAACACTTTTGAAATATCCGAGTAAATTTAAAATGTTTTACTAATATCCAAATTTTCTGCATAGCTTACAAAACTTTTATAGAAAATATTTGTTTATAAAAATAAATTTGTAATATTTTACATCAATGTATATTAGTTTTATAATAACGCTGTGTATTTTTATTTCATAAATAAATATAGCTCCTAACTATAAATATGATACGATCGATATAAAAAAACCGGTAATATTAAAAATATTTATAACATACACTTTTCGGCGCAGACATAGAAAAAAAAAACTGCAATAACTATTAATATACTCGTAAAGGTTTAAAATATGAATGCATAGCGACTTGAGTGGTCTTAATAAGGCGGTGTTCGCGATTAAAATGTCATTAGCAAATGTCAAAACGTCGAGCCGGCCGCCGGTGCAAGGCCATTGCGTGCGGACAAGTACAGGCGCGTTTTACTCAACGCTCGGCATTTGTATTTGCCGAATCACTAGCTATTTCACGGTGATAAATTAAAATTACTTGCTTACCTGTTACAAGAGTTTATAATTCCTGTTAAAATTTTATTTTCTACCGTCTGTATCTATATTTGCCGAATCATTAGCTATTTCACGGTGATGAATTAAAATCACTTGCTTACTTGTTACAAGAATTTGTAATTCCTGTTAAAAATATATTTTCTACCGTCTGTATCCTCATTTGCCGAATCACTAGCTATTTCACGGTGATGAATTAAAATCACTTGCTTACCTGTTACAAGAGCTTATAATTCCTATTAAAAATTTATTTTCTACCGTCTGTATCCATATTTGCCGAATCACTAGCTATTTCACGGTGATGAATTAAAATCACTTGCTTACCTGTTACAAGAATTTGTAATTCCCGTTAAAAATATATTTTCTACCGTCTGTATCTATATTTGCCGAATCACTAGCTATTTCACGGTGATGAATTAAAATCACTTGCTTACCTGTTACAAGAGTTAGAATTCCTGTTAAAAATTTATTTTCTACCGTCTGTATCCATATTTGCCGAATCACTAGCTATTTCACGGTGATGAATTAAAATCACTTGCTTACCTGTTACAAGAATTTGTAATTCCCGTTAAAAATATATTTTCTACCGTCTGTATCTATATTTGCCGAATCACTAGCTATTTCACGGTGATGAATTAAAATCACTTGCTTACCTGTTACAAGAGTTTATAATTCCTGTTAAAAATACGTTTTCTGTATCATAGTGAGTGTTCTGAAAGGTTGTTCCACCATCTCATTCATAAAAGAACCTCACACGCGAGTTTACAAAGTGACAGTTTTATAGAAGCTCATATCCCGGCTAAGAGTAAAAAGTTTTCTCACTCCTACTTTTACCGAGTCGTTGATATTCCGGTGAGCGTGTTCCCACCCTCCTACGATATTGGTCCCTGTAAATGATGGGTGAAGATATATTTCCGCAGGCCGGCATGATCACTGCGACGATCGATAAGTTTTTCTTTCCTGTAGATGGACGTAGTATTTTTTTGGATTGCATTATGCTTACTATCACCGGAATTCTATCTTACTATTCGTATAATCTCAACGTGAGAGAGAAGTACGACAAAACTATGCGTGTGAAAGAGATGGAACAAATATTGCAGTATCATGTACGCATTAATAGGCATAGAACATTTCACGAATCACCGGTTATATAACAGTGAAAAATAAAATCTCGCATGCCCAAAGTAGCTAAAATTTGTAACATGTTTTAAATTACGCGTATTTACTTTTAAATTATGATTTCAGAAACCCTCCTTTAATTTTAGGACACTTTTAAACACTAATTAATACATTTGTATGTAATATATAATTCATTGATTTAAAATTGTTTTTTTTTTTTTTGTAATTTGAGAAGCGTTTCTGTTAAATAATGTTCGAGAGAGATGGCACGATGAAAACATATGCGTACAAAAGAGATAAAAGAAATATCTAGTGTAACGTAATTGTAAAGAAGAATATATTCGAAGGAAACTGAATTTTATTCTCTATACTTTTAGACTCTCTTAGTCTTTTAGTTGAAAGGTACGACGGACAAGATTTCAAAATAATTTCTGTAGTTACAATGTTGTGAGGTCTAACTTTGCTTTACACGACTAGTATATTTAACGTGAGGTGAAAGTGGCAGGCGAACAGACCACCTGACGGTAAGCGGTCACTATTGCCTATGGACAATTGCATAATAAGAAATGTTACCATTGAGCTGTAGATCTAAAAGAGTATTTTTAAATCCCGTTTTTATCCAGACGAAATACTGCAACTGGACCCCATTCCACCACCTTAAAGTGTGCGACAAGAAGTATCGGATAATATATACCTTATACAGTGACGCGCATAGGGAATATGGACAGGGTTCACATAGTTAATGTGAATATTATATAATGATATTAAATATTATATTATATTCATAAGCTAGATAGATGGCGTGAAAATATAATAGATATGAGTATAAAGGGTTCCTTTTTTCTTTAAATTAAAGCAATTTATTTCAGACTTATTTATCGTAGGGGCATGCAATGCTTAGATGCATCTATGGAATGAACGCTACTGACCGTATAATAAATATGGAAGACGCCTTTCTTTTTAAAGTTAATAGAATTTTTAAAAGTAATTTAATGGAATACACTACTTTTTATTAATTTATATGCGATAATATATTATATTATACTACGGTGCATGTTTTTCGTTTAAACATTCTAAATACATTTGAGATGAAGAATAAATTTCCTAGCGATAAATTGAAGATAATAATATAATAATACCGTCATTTGTTTACGTTACCGTGTACTGAGAGTCGGATTGGGGCCCCGTGAAAAACACAAACGAATCGCTATTCATATCTGATATCCGTTAGATACCTTAGAAGAATCCGCTTCTAATGAATGCGTTTTATTCCAGGTCCTGATATCCCAGGGTTCCTCCTCCAGCCGTTTCGGAAGCCCAAGAGGATCCGGACCGCCTTCTCTCCGTCACAACTCCTCAAGCTGGAGCATGCCTTCGAGAAGAATCACTACGTCGTAGGCGCGGAAAGAAAGCAGTTAGCTCAAGCGCTAAGTTTGACTGAAACACAGGTAAGCTATTTATCTTTTTTTTTGTTAACGCAGGAGAAAGTCCTGCATAGTCCTGTTAAAAACGGTGCACGCGATGTGTTGTGATTCACCGAATGTGGTTTTTTGTGCCGAAGCCGGTGCATTCTGTCTCTTGGTAATTGGTGTTAACTTTAGTCAATGTTTAAGATTTTTTTAAATTGTTTTAGTTGTAGGACCATCAGGGACGCTGTGAGGGCAGTGAACCCGGTGTGTCAGATTCCTAATGACTAAAAACCCCCGGGGTGTCCCACTAATTACTCCACCCACCCCCCCTCTGGGAAAATGTATCCAGACATCCGGGTAGCAAAAAGCCTTGTTGAGGCTACCTCTCCGGGAGAGGTAGAGATAGTTTAAAGAGCCCACCCTCCAAAACCTCTACCCCAGCGGTGCGCTGGACACTGCATACCGCTTCCCTCTCTCCATCTCATTCAACGTAACATTGTATGACATGAATAACTCAGACACCCAGGATACAGGTCCTCCTAGCTTGGGTTTGTGTATAATGTAGCGCTTTTTTTTTTGCACTGGCTCGACATAGTGACTAGAGAGTACCTGATGGTAAGTACAATGTAGTCCAAAAACGAAAGGGACTATCAAAGGATGAAAATCCATTGATAGTCTACATCGTCATGCCGGCCCACATATACCACGACTGAAGGTCTCAAGGTATATGAGCTACTGGATATGCACAAGCTGATCCCGAAACGCGAAAAGCCGAAACTGGTCACTATGACGGGCTTTACACCCATGTACTGTGGTCGCGATCCAGGCGGGCACCGACGCCCTACCACCTCGCTGCTGCTCGTTTAGCACCACCCAGGAGTCACGTGTAGGGAAACTAGGGTAAAGCCTACGGACGCGAGCAGCTTCGACTCCCACGCGAGCAGCTTCGACTCCCACGCGAGCAGCTTCGACTCCCCAAACTAAACTGTTTGTTTGTCAAACTGTTTCTTTTTTTTTTTTCATTATTATGACCGGTGGTCGTGGGTGTGGTGGTAGAAACACACGGATTTTGGCGTTTTACTGTTTATTTGCACTTTAAGGCACACCGAACTGCGACGCACACGCACGTACTCTAGCCTTTGGTCTCGGTAGTCGACTGCTTTTGCTAGAGCATCCCTTGCGAGCGCGCTCCTCTTACCCCGCGCGTCCCATAACACCTTAACGACTTTTAGGGCGTTCACCACAAACGCGTATCGGGCGGCGTCTACATGCTATATTATTATTAATTCCGTTGGACCCGAGTTCTAGATGACAGTACACGCTTTCCATCAGACGGGCTGCCAGCCTGTTACTTTTTGATATAAAGAGTATTAAATAATGTTTTTTTATTAATTACATAAGTATTTGATAACTTAATCAATGTTTTGTAATAAATTACGAGATGCGACAATCATTTATTAGAGTCAAGAGCCACGGACTTATTATCAGTAATAACATGGGGTTGTTATGGAAAAATACGTTAAAATTTTACATCAAATGGTTACATTGTTTATGGGACACTTTTTCCCGCGACTTCGTCTGCATTAGCAATGAGAAATCACTCCCAGTTAAGTAAATTCCAGAAGTTACCAATCGTGGGGTATTTTTATTATTACAGGAATTCTATTTTCGGCGTTTCTTCTCAAAGTAGTCTTCTATTATATTTGTGGAATAAGCGAAAAGGTTTTTTTTTTTCACTGGCTTGACATAGTGACTACAGTGTACCTGATGGTAAGTACAGTGTAGTCCAAACACGAAAGCGACTATCAAAGGATGAAAATCCATTGATAGTCTACATCGTCATGTCGGCCCACTTATACCACGACTGAAGGTCTCTAGGCATATGAGCTACTGGATATACACAAGCTGATCCCGAAACGCGACAAGCCGAAACTGGTCACTATGACGGGCTTTACACCCATGTACTGTGGTCGCGATCCAGACGGGCACCGACGCCCTACCACCTCGTTGCTGCTCGTTTAGCACCACCCAGGAGTCACGTGTAGGGAAACTAGGGTAAAGCCTACGGACGCGAGCAGATTCGACTCCCAAAACAAAAAGGAGGTATGGACATTTGACCCACCAGGTTTTTTCAAATGCTGGTTGGCGGGTGTAAACTATGTGCAGATAAAGTTCAACTTGCAGCTTAGATGCTAGCTACCTGTGTGTAATACGGCATGCACACGACACCTCAGTATGATGAAAAGGGAGGCACTATTCTATTCCATCGATAAACCCGAAGCTAATGATTACATTTAATATTTCGAAACAACCAAAACATCGCCGATCTTATGTTTATTAAAAGATTTTACAATAATTAAATGATAATTAAAACGCGTGATAAACATTCTGATATGACACGATTAATTTAATTAACTTAATGAGGAAAAAATATGACGATACTGAGATTTTATGGCCATTTATCGAGTGTTTTTAAGTTATACGTTATCTTGAGTTCTAATATTATGAAATTAAAATGATAATTTCGTAATGAAATCGAATTGTGTTGAACTGTGATATAAGGAAGGATTTTGTAAATAATTACAATATTTTTTTAATAATTGTTTATGATGTTTTTGTAAATTAAATCTTGTTTGATCTACTGTATCTTTCTGTACAATTAATTTATGTGATACAACGTTTATTTGAATTATAAATGCTTTGTAAAGAAAACCAATTTACAAATTCTGTTTTGTAGCGTGTTTTCTCTCTTTGCGACGAGCCTTGACAGACGCTTGGTAACGGATATTTTTCGACAGTGCGTTGGCACGTCTTTTAACATCACGTGACTTTTCGGGAACCAATGACAAAGTAATCTCGCGCGTCTATTATTATCACCTGATTTCCGAGAGCCAATCAGAACTGACGGTCGTTGCCTAGCAACCAAATAAGTCCTACAGACTTTTAACGTGCGTGTAATAAAAATAATATATCATCACGCTATATCCTTTTCGGGGTCAGCAGAGATACATTCGTGACTGTATCCACTTTGCACTTATAGGTCGTGCTCAAGGCACTCAGACATGCTATGCGGGTTTCCTCACGATTTGGTGCCTAAATCCATACTTAATCTGGAAAAACGCAGAGCTACGTGCCGTGTATGGATACAGGTTTTATATCCACTGGGTCATCACAGCCACAGTAACAAAATAGGCAAAAATCTTTTCAAGATCATTTCTATTTGGTTTTTATAAGGAAATATATCTTAGCGCAGCTAATCGCCGTTCTCACAGCACTCGTACACATTTTGGGTCGAAGCTGCTCGCGTCCGTAGGCTTTACCCTAGTTTCCCTACACGTGACTCCTGAGTGGTGCTAAACGAGCAGCAGCGAGGTGGCAGGGCGCCGGTGCCCGTCTGGATCGCGACCACAGTGCATGGGTGTAAAGCCCGTCATAGTGACCAGTTTCGGCTTCTCGCGTTTCGGGATCAGCTTGTGTATATCCAGTAGCTCATATACCTAGAGACCTTCAGTCGTGGTATATGTGGGCCGACATGACGATGTTGACTATCAATGGATTTTCATCCTTTGATAGTCGCTTTCGTATTTGGGCTACACTGTACTTACCGTTAGGCACTCTGTAGTCACTATGTCGAGCCAGGGTAAAAAAAACATGCCATTTCTGTTAGGTGACATGTGGGTTTCCTGACGATATTTACCTTCACCAGTGAGCATGTCACTTTATTATCGTAAAAAATGCGTATCGTAACTGTTAATCAATGAATATGCATAAAAACTGTACCAATTACGAAGTTATCGAAACTATGAAATCGTGACGTATCGAGTATTGCGTTTAATTGCGCGAAACTTGCTGAAAAACGACGTAATTACGAGACCATTAGGCGAGTGCTGTTTTTATTTCATCCATGTACAGACAGGCAATGAAACATGAATATATTGTAATATATAGATTATTCTAACAGAGGACACCCTCTCCCTTCTATAAACGTATCATGCGAGCGGGTAAGCGAAGTCACAGCTGTACGAAGAGTCTTGTGTCTTGTTTGGGAGTCGAAGCTGCTCGCGTCCGTAGGCTTTACCCTAGTTCCCCTACACGTGACTCCTGGGTGGTGCTAAACGAGCAGCAGCGAGGGGGCAGGGCGTCGGTGCCCGTCTGGATCGCGACCACAGTACATGGGTGTAAAGCCCGTCATAGTGACCAGTTTCGGCTTGTCGTGTTTCGGGATCAGCTTGTGTATATTCAGTAGCTCATATACCTAGAGACCTTCAGTCGTGGTATATGTGGGCCGACATAACGATGTAGACTATCAATGGATTTTCATCCTTTGATAGTCGCTTTCGTATTTGGGCTACACTGTACTTACCATCAGGCTCTCTGTAGTCACTATGTCGAGCCAGTGTAAAAAAAAAACGGTAACTAGTATAACGGCTAGGATTAAGAAGTTATCTAAATCTTACTTTAGGCGTGTTGTCGGGCTGTGGAATGGTCTTCTGACCAGCGTGTTTCCTCCGTCTTATGATATTGGGTCTTTTAAACAAATGTGAAGAGATATTTGTGCAGGCCAGCATGATCGCGGTGGCTATCGATGGTTTTTTTGCTGTCTGTAGTCGTTCTTGTTTTTTGGACTGCATTATACTTACCATAATGCGTGGTGTGTTCACTGTGATCTGTCAGGTTAAAATACAAATCTATCTATACTAATATTATAAAGCTGAAGAGTTTGTTTGAACGCGCTAATCTCAGGAACTATTGGTTCGAATTGAAAAATTATTTTTGTATTGAATAGACCATTTATCGAGGAAGGTTTTAGGCTATATAACATCGCGATACGACTATTAGGAGCGAAGAAATTATGGAAAATGTGAAAGAAACGAGGAAAAATTTCCATCTATGAGGGCTTCCAATTCGTGCGCTGCGAAAACGGTTAAAGATACCAAAAATATATGTAAGAAAGAATTATTCCTCTTGAAATGATCTAAAAAAATGTCCGCGACAGTATATGTGTTTTAAGATTAACTCACTAGAACCGTTTTTATGATAATCAAATTTGGTCGAAATTAATGCATTATTTGTTAAGAGTTGTATCAACGTAATAATATTAATCTTTATCCAAATAAATGTGTTGTTGATTAAGAGTATTTAATTGTGAACAAAATTGTCTTTGACATCACTTAATTTCAATGAACATCTTAGAAGATAGTACAAAACCTTATATAGCAAAACAACGTTTGCCGGATCAGCTAGTATTACATAAACTAAACTTACAGCAAATTAAACATATTTTAGCATATGTACCTTATGACCTGGGAGTCTTTAAGAGAAAAGTGAATAGGCATTTGCTGGGCGATCGCGTTTCATCATCGAACTGATCTTCACCTTCCACCAGGTGTGATTGAGGTCAAGCGTTCGTCTATAAATTATTAAAAAAAAATGTACAACAATAGCTTAAGCTTTAAAGATAAATAAATCAACAAAAGTTGAATAAAACGCCAGAGCAACAGCGCTCCGGTGTCGCGCCAACAACGCAACGCACCGTGTGCCCTTGCTCTTATTGCCTAAGGATATAGATTTACCTACAGTCTAATTAAAATTAAAATAAAAAAGCCTTTATTTGTACTTTTTTTTTAGCTATTTACAATTTTGAACCTAATGGATATTTTTTTTTAAATATTGTTTTTCTACAATCATTAAAATAATAGTGATTAATTTAAAAATAATTAAATATAGATTCTAGTTTATGATTGCTTGATTTCTCAAATACTCAAGAATTTTTCTCAGAAATATATTAGGCATAAAAATAATTAATTCCTGGTACCTAATTAGAATGAGAATTTAAGTATGTATGGTACTTACTAACGGTCTAGGTCTGTCTTTTTTTTTAATGTCTCGACAAAGTGACTACAGAGTACCTGATGGTAAGTACAGTGTAGTCCAAAACTGAAAGCGACTATCAAAAGACGAAAACAGACTGAGTTTCCGTCATCATGTCGGCCCACATATACCACGACTGAAGGTCTCTAGGTATATGAGCTGCTGGATATACACAAGCTGATCCCGAAACGCGACCGATCAAAGTGAGTCACTATGACGGCCTTAACACTTGTGTACTGTGGGCACATGATCCAGTTTGGGCAATCATCTTGTAGGACGATGGTAAACACAATAAAATACAATAATTTAATAAAGACTTCAAGTAGTACTGATGGATTACAATATACGATAACAGATATCGTTTACAATGCTTCATACAGTTTTACAAAAAAATATGTTGCCACACCTCCGCTACGTTGTTATTAAAGAATTTCGATAAATTACACCACTTTTAGTCAAAATAATGAAAAAGTGGTTTTATTGAAAGAAAACCTCATAAAACGGTTTTATCGTGGTAGAGTGCTTGCTCGAACTTGGTCGTGACCACAGTATACAAGTGTAAAGACCGTCATAGTGACTCGCTTTGAGCTGTCGCGTTTCGAAAACATCTTGTATATATATATATCCAGTTACTCATACACTTAGAGATTTTCAGTCGTGGTATATGTGGGTCGACATGACGACGGAGATTCTCAAAGAATATTCTCCCCTCTCCTACACCCTAGGCGGCAGCACGCGCTGAGTCGCGGACAAGGCAATTGCCTGTATTTCCGTAACCAAGCGCACCCTGTGAACGGTGGAATACCCCAGTGGTTTTAGTCGGTAGGAATCCAACACACCGGGAGAGCGGCCCTCGCTACTCCCCTGACGGTTTACAAGGATTTCCATTGGATTATAAAAAAAAAAGGTGGCTGAGGAGCGGATTTGCTACATGTAAAAAAAAAAAATAATAATAATAATAAAACATTTATTTGGCACACAACACAACAAACAACACAGCAAAATAGGTTATTAAAGACAGAAAACAAAAACAGTAAACATCCTATGCTGTTATGATGCGCCAAAGGGAAGTCAGCTCAGCAAATGCTAAGTGACCAGCCGAGCCACCCAGCGCTGATTTTCAGCTGACACCCATTTATTGAATCGACGCGCAGAAAACAGCAAGGAAGGGATCAATGGAGTACAGATACACTAATTTTAAAATATCATAGATAATAATATGAAAATACACATATACAAGAACAGAAATAAATATAAGACCAACAGATAAAATATTATTATTATTATTATGCATGTATTTATTATTTATGCATTCTGTACAAAGTTGGAAGCAGGCAATGCTCGGGTGTGGTTAATTAAAACGCATTTAGCTCAGTTTCTAATGCACGTTACAAGTTTTTCTAATCGATCACCTTTTCGGTCCAGTAAATAGATGTTTTATTTCATCCTGACACGTCAGTGACCACCTCACCTCTAATGGTAAGCATGGTACAGTCCAAAAACAATAACGATTACCGACAGCAAAAAAACCATCGATAGCCATAACCATCGTGCCGGTTTGCACAAATATATTTTCACGCTTTGATTAAAAATCCTAATATCATAGAACGATGGGAGCATGCTAGCTGGAATACCATTCCACTGCCCAAAAAGTCGGATGGTAAGAGTTAGAGAACTTCTTAGGTCTAGCCGGGCTGTGAGTAGTGATGAAAATGCCCGGGAATTTTCCCAAAGTGGCCAAAAACTTCCTTGGGAATATTCCCGGGAATTTACAAAATGTTTTCGGAAGTTTTGGGCACTTTGGGAAAATTCCCGAGCATTTTTATCACTAGCTGTGAGTGACCGATGAACTGTGTCTATGGACCAGCGCCCGTGCTTCTGCCTAGGAAGGGAGAGGGTGGAACAAGGTTAAATAGCTTTTAACATTCGCCATGATACAGACGATAGAAAAGCCTCTGTGAGACAAAATTAGATGTACCTGAGTTCAGTTGCTTTTGAAAGTTTCTATTTCTAGATACTTTTTTAGAGATACTAGGGTGATTGCCCGACCTGGGTTGTGACTACAGTACATAGGTGTGAAGACGCTTACAGCAACTCGCCCCGAGATGTTGTATTTCGGGATCAGCTTGTGTATATCTCGTTGTAATATGCCTAGAATTCAATCGTAGTATATATCGGCCGAATTAGTGATGGCGTGACATTTTTGGATCATCTTGACACATGTACTCTACATACTCTAGTATGTGGATGGCTTGCAATGTTAGTAGCATAGATGGGCAAAATGTAATCAGATTAATAAAAATGATTACGATTACATTTTACGTTTTTTACTATTAATATGACTGCATTTTGCTCATTTATGATCTAAACATTACAAAATCCCAGATTGCATACACATTTATGATTTCTTAATGTTTTAAATGGATTTAATCATGATTACAGAGCAAGACATTTAAAATTACGACAACATTTTGTAATCATTAATCATTAATCAGATTACATTTTGCCCATCTCTGGTTATTAGTAACTGCGTGTCACACTTATCCGAACGTAGTTTTTAGTGGTACTGTGAATAGCAGCTTCTGAGTCGCAACAAGCAGAATCCGACTGGCACCTTTAGGAACATGCCCGATAGGATGGTCGTTAATAAATATCAACAGTCTACTATTTACACGTTACAAACTTATAATTTGATGAAAAACTCGTGTGGTGCACCTCATTAGACGAGCTGTTTCAAATTAGTGCCACAAGAATCGCAGTACGCTGTAAAAACATCTATACAGCTTTCTACAAACTATCAAGCATTACTGACAATGTTGATTGATAAGTAGAGGAGCTATGTATTTATAACATTACATTAAAAAGTCAATAAAATCGGCTAGATAGACTATCCATAACAAAGGGTCCCAAACTGGTTTTACTCGAAGATCATTTTCAAAATTTTAATGGTTTTGGTGGATCCCTGTTGTGAAATTTCTACTGTGTTCTCAAACCTCGTTAATAAATATGAAGATTACATCAAACTATGGGAATTTGCATCACAGCCTCGCAATTTCTAACCCTGAATTCGGAGAGCTAAAGTCAAAAAGAAAAATAGTATATTTTTTGGGTTCTATTTTCTTAACCTTACTCGGCTTAGTTAGTAGATCATGTCTCATGGTAAGCATGTTACAGTCCAAAAAACGTCTAAAAATATTAACAAAAGAAAAGCAATTGATAGCGCAGTAATCATACCGGCCTGTGCGAATATCTCTTCACGCTTCGTTTAAAGAACCCAATATCATAGGACGAGGGACGGTAGTGGTTATATTATTTAAATACTATGATTACGACTTAATAGAATTGAAATTAAACAATAAGGAGTTACGTAACTTCAACAATGCTATTCAATCAATTAAAAAACTGTTATAATTGTAATGAGAATGATGTGTTTGAAAGATTGACAGCAAAATTATCAATATTTAGCGCATTATCCATCTACATTGATAGGTAAAGCCAAGGCAAAATTTTGTTTCTTTGCTATCAAAATTACATTTTCGTGGAATTCTCCTTAAAACTGTCAACCCCCATTGTTTCCACGAAAACCGAAACCCTCTTCGAGATTCCCGAGGACGCTTAGGGGTCCATCGGAAACAGTTTGGGAACCACTGATCTATAACGTAGTTATTAAGATGCGATTAAAAGAAAATAATACCTATCAATGGTCTTATCAGTAATCGAAATGTTTCTTTTTCAAATCATGTCAAGGAAGGGCAGGCTGTAGCCCCTGTAATCGACGAAGATGAGCTCGCTGATGATTTGCGTAACCCACCTTAGCGCGGAATGTTTTTTTTACACTGACTCGTCACAGTGACTACACCAAACGTGATGGTTAGCATGGTGCAGTCCAAAAAACGCCAACGACTATTGAAACCCATCGGTAATCGCAGCGATCATGCCGGCCTGCACAAATATCTCTCGCGCTCGCCGGAAGACCATTCCACAGCCGACCGACACGGCAATAGAAGGAGTTAAAGAACTTCTTAGTCCTGGCCGGGATGTGAGATACCGTATAGCTGTGACTCCGCAAACCCGCGCGCGTGGTTCTATTCAGGAAGGGAGAGGGTGGAACAAGGAATATCCTATGAAGTGATGGGCACTGGACACCGGTGACGTAGTTGTAGGGAGCGGGCACAAGTTGACGGACCTTAAGAAGATCACGCTTCTCATCCAGCTCAAACCTACGTCTCCTTTCGTACAAATACGTGTCCTATACAAAGAAATGAAATAAAAAATATCAATTTAAAGGATACAATAACGAATGTGTAATAGTTAAAATAATTTACTAGAAATATTCGTTTAAATAAAACTGACCGTGTGAAGTCGGGCTAATGAGCGCAAAAATATAACTTTTTACTTTATAATTGAACATCATTATAGTCTAGAAGTGCAATTACGTGTATTAACATACAAAATTACTGGGTAATGAGGCTTGAATGCTGCCTCTAATCCATCAGTTTACTGATGCTCGTAGAATACGTTTTTGCTGATACAGGTACGTACTTAGATTTTAATAGGGGATTTTAATGTCAGTATTACGTATCGCCTTGTTATACTTCAAATGAAATACATATATTTATTTAAAAATAAAAAAAATACAGAAAAATAAACGTCATATAGATAAGAAGATAAAAGACAAAAACATATAAACTTTGTGAGATGAGCTCCGGTAGCTTAATGCTAGAGGAAATCTGCGGCGCTGGTTTTCGTGAAGGGTCCCCGGTCGTGTTACATGTTATCAAAATAATTAATAAAAAAATAAATACAATAAAAATGAAAAACATAGACATTTATTAATATATTGATCCAAAACTTGTAAAAATCTGATTCAGAATCCAAATTTTAAGTCAATATTTATATTAATGTCCCAGTAAAACAAAATAATGCTTTTTATGCTTCTATCGGATGCACGCCACTGCTTAATCTCATATTTTATAATGTCTTACTTAAAATCTGTGTTTATGAAAACTCTTTCATATTTAATGTTATATTAGCAAGTTGTTGAAAAAAAAACATACATTATTTAGTGAAAAACCTTTGATATAATATCAAATCTAATTCTTAAATTTTATATCATAGCATTACTTACAGAAAACACTAGTTGTTCACTGTACTATATGATATTTATATTATTGAATTAAAAAGTGATGGCCTAGTGGTCATAGATTCATATTTCGGCAATTACGGTCTCCTCGATTATGAGGAGGCCCATTTAAGCCCATCGGGTGCCGGTTCGTGGGCGGATACGAGTTCGTGCCTGGAGCCGCCGGCTTCGCACATAAAGGAGCACCTAGGAATTTTAGTCGGCAGGAGTCCGACATACCGGAGTTGCTGTCGTCATCGTGGCTCTGACGCTACTATGAAGAATTTCGTTCTTGTTAAAAAAGGGACACGACCCCCCTAATATCCCTTGAGTGCGTATCTGCTTAAAAGTAAACGAAGCGAAAAGTGATTGACTTGTATAGAAATGTGACTTTGGAAGAAGTCACTATTTTGTAAATATGTGTTATTCATTTATTTTGATTAAAAAATATATGTGATGGCGTGTTTAAAGACCTGTTTTTAGAGAAAGAAAATATCTATAACATATCACAGTAAAATGTTTCAAATATGATTTCTAAAAATATTTTATGACCGGTGGTGGCGGGTGAGTGGGTAGAAAGATACGGATTTTGCCGTTTTAGTGTTTATTACACTTTTTGACACACAGAACTGCGACGCACTCGCACGTACTTTAGCTTTGGGTCCCGGTAGTCGACTGCTTTAGCACGAACATCCCCAGCGCGCGCGCACCTTTTACCCCGTGTGTCCCGTAACACCCTAACGACCCTTAGGGCGTTTAACACAAGCACGTATCGGGCGGAGTCTATAATTTAGATTTTTGGCAATAAAATACTCGTACTTACTGCAACAATATATTTATAAAATAGGACATTAATAATAATAATATATCGTCACACTATATCCTTTACGGGTTGAACAGAAATACATTAGTGGCTGTATCCACGCGCCATCCCCCGGTGACAATAGCCGGGCAGTAGACTTGAGGGAGTCTGCTGAGCGTAGGAGAGGGAGGTGGTGCGCATTGTCTGGCGCACCGCCTAAGAGAGAGGTTTTAGAGGAGTGGGCTTTTTCCTCCCACCTCTCTCAGAGAGGTAGCTTCAAAAAGGCTTTTTGCTCTCCGGGTGTTTGGATGAATTTGGTTTTCCAGGCAGTCCATACTAATAGATATATATGTATATACTGTATAGGATATTAAAATTATGTGAAAGTTAATCTAACTATCATCACACCGCTTGTCTATCATTGATGTGGCCAGAGAGAATGGAACGCCAGTTCCCTTTATTTTTGCAAATTTATTTAGCTTCTTTTTAACATTCAATAATCCTTCACGCACTCCGTTGGTTCCGCGTACTTTTGACATTACCCTCCATTAGAATGTTATTTGGTCTGTATCCAGTAGCTCATATACCTAGAGACCTTCAGTCGTGGTATATGTGGGCCGACATGACGATGTAAACTATCAATGGAGTTTCATCCTTTGATAGATGTTGTTGTTTTTGGACTATATTGTAGGCATAGATGGGCAAAATGTAATCAGATTAATGAAAATGATTAACGATTACATTTTACGTTTTTTACCATTAATATGACTGCATTTTGCTCATTTATGTTTTAAACACTACAAAATCCCAGATTGTATACACATTTATGATTTCTTAATGTTTTAAATGGATTTAATCATGATTACAGTGTAAGAAAATTAAAATTACGGCTACATTTTGTAATCGTTCATCATTAATCAGATTATATTTTGCTCATCTCTGATTGTAAGTAAAAAATCGTCGTAAGAAGCCATTACACCTTACGCATATGATAATAAACTCAAAAGGCAAAGATACTTAGTCAAACAGCCATGTTTGATGTTTAATTTTATAAACTCACGTATAATTACGATCTTGATAAATAATTGCAGTGGTTCTACCAATGAATCAACTGGAGCGTTTAATAAAGCTATAGAGAAAATTACCGATGTCCATACATAGCAAAACTAACATGAAACGATTTGTCGTCTATCATTTAACATACAGTAATACTGTTTTTTTAATACCGCATTGATTCAGCAGAAACTTCTGTTTATTTATTAATTTATTAAAAAGCACAACTACAGCAAATAATTTACAGTTGTACAAATTACAATAAGTTGTCAATGGAAGGAGTTAAATTTGTGATCCAATGACAGTCATGAACAATTTATGTCTAAAATAAATTTAGTACAATAAGCGCCTTAAAAACGGCAATCAATTACACCAGTAGTCACGTTGGGCACGACATTTAAGCTCAAAGTGGATACAGCCACTAATGTATCCCCGTTCATCACGAAAGGGATATAGCGTGATGATATGTATAGAGACAAGATGATTTTATAGACGAGGGAGATATTTCAGAATACAATAATTTGTACCTTCTTATAACTAATAAAAATGTAAATATCAATATTCCTTAACAAATCATAAAGAAACATTGATGAACAAATGAGAATTGATCCGTAAAAAGTTTGGACACCGCAGCGCGTGTGGTGCACGATTGAATGGCATGTAGGTAAAATTCCCTTTACATAATTTTAAGTAAACAGGTAATTGACTCGTTACCCTTTCGTACTTTATCCTGGCTTAAGAGAGACAAAATACCTACTTAATAATTAATTGTTATTTATTCTATCATGTCTGTCATTGCCCCTTATATGATGACTATAAATTATTTTATTTTAATGGAAATTTTAAGATATCACTACTCCTATATATTTGGAATTAGAATCGAATGCTGAATATCCTCCTAGAATTTCTTCCTCGTCTATAAAATCAGCCTGTATATATATATAACTGCGGAATTTAAAAAATAATGATAAATCAAATATTTTCAGTGAAAAATGATTAGGTACGCATGCGCGTGTGACCCGTGGAATGGGGCAGAGCCCCAGGGAGTCGATGTTTTAACGCCCGCCCGACGGGGGTTTGTGATCACTCGCAAGGGTGCTCCACGGCTTGCTGGGTATCCAGGGGATGATTACATTCACACCCAATATGAATCCGATGAATTATATTCCCACTCTCGGCTGTGATTTATATTCCACTTCGACTTTGTTTAAACTTTGCTCAGAAAATAGGTTCGTCTATCTATTTATTACTACCTGATCTGGCAAACGTTGTTCTGCCATATAAATTATCCATACATATATTTTTGATATCTTGAACCGTTTTCGGAAGCCCTCAAGGATGAATAATTTTCCCCGTTTTTTTTCACATTTTCCATTATTTCTTCGCTCCTAATAACTGCATCGTGATGTTATATAGCCTAAAGCCTTTCTCGATAAATGGTCTATTCAACAAAAAAAGAATTTTTCAATTCGAACCAGTAGTTCCTGAGATTAGCGCGCTCAAACAAACAAACAAACTCTTCAGCTTTATAATATTAGTATAGATAAGGGCATGCAATGCTTTCATGCATCGATGGAATGACCGCTACTGCGCTCTATCATAATTCCTTGTTCGGTCTGTGTAGGTGAGTCTCTGTCGGCATCGCCAAAATAAATAATATAAACTCACGTTATATCCGTTTTAGGATAAGCAGAGACACATTAGTGGTTGTAACCATTTTGCATTTATATGTCATGCCCAACGTGACCAGTAGCGCAGTTGATCGCCGTTCTCACGGCACTAGTACACATGGTATTTCTATTAGATCCCAGGGAGGCTTCCTAACGATATTTTTTGCACCGGTGAGTACGTAATGCCTTAATAGATACTAAATCTTGAAAATCCCAAAGGTATGTGCCGGTATACGAATCTGCGACCATTCTTGTTGCCGCGCATGGGTTCCGGTTTCTTATTAACTTACTACCCAAATTAATAACGTACCTATCTTTGATTTGTAGGTAGATTGCTACCTCTCTCTTTTAAATCAGTGTATGTGAAAATAGACATGCTATAGTTGCTATAGTAACAAATTTAATATATGGGATAAAAGTTATTAATTTCGACCACAAGCCAACACATCTACATTATATAATATTTATTTATTTACAAATCTACAGTGTATAATTTTATTAATACAGGAAAACAAACAAACAATCAGATTAACCAAAATGATTTGTATAACAAGGTTATATGAGAGCATTAAATGCAATTCAAATAATTGTTGTGATATAACAATGTAATAATAATAAAAAATAATAATAAAACATTTATTTAGCACACAACACAACAAACAACACAGTAAAATAGATTAATAAAAACAGAAAACAAAAAAGTAAACACCCTATGTTGTGATGATGCGCCAAAGGGAAGTCAGCTCAGCAAATGCTAAGTGACCAGCCGAGCCACCCAGCGCTGATTTTAAGCTGACACCCATTTATTGCGTCGACGCGCAGAAAACAGCAAGGAAGGGATCAATAGATTACAAATACACAGCATTAGAGACTAATTTTAAAGTATCATAGATAATAATATGAAAATACAGATATACAAGAACGGAAATATAAGACCAACAGATAAAATATTTATCACCCATTAAAAATTATAATATACAATATTAGTAAACACTGTATAATAAAGCCTCTATAATAGAATTTTAAATTAATAAATAGTTTAAATGTTATTGCAGAACAGAGAAGTTATATGTGAAATATGTAGTGTGATTGTGTACTTTTTGTATGTGACTTAGTGTGTGTGTATAAATGTGTATGTTAACTGTCCGAAAACGGCCCGATACCCTCGACTACTTTCTTCCTGAAGTACCCGCTGCTCTCGTGGAAAATATCCACATGTGGTGTTCTCTTGTTGTATGTGTGCACACATCTAGCAAGTGTAGCCTGACAGGCGTAGTTAGAACGTTATAATATAATATATCAATGTTATTATAAAAAGATAAAATGTTAATTAGACGGGAAATCTCCCTTCGCAACAACCTTAATAATTTAGTGTACGTCAAAGAATAATTATAATTGTTTCCTCTTTAATTTGAGACTTTAAATATTTGTTGAATAGTTCATTCGATATATTATATGTACAGTTACAGGAAATGCTACATTAGAAAATACAATAATGGAACAAGGAAATGGTGAGCTTCCGGTTTTTCACAGACAATCTGAAAACGACTAACGTTGGGGCAGGGCTGTATTTAGAAGTAATGGGGGGTCAAAATATTTTTATCTTAGCACGGTAGGGTCTACCCCTCATCTGAAGTACAGCTGTACTGTACTGTTGGAATGTTCCAAGAACTATCATATCGTCACGCTATATTCCTTTCGGGCAGAGCAGAAACGTTAGGGACAAATTTTGCTGCATATATGTCGAGCCCAATTTGACCAGTAGCGCAGCTGATCGCCGTTCTCAGGGCACTTGCACATAACATTTCTATTAGATGCTATGCGGTTTCCCTCACGATATTTTCCTTCACCAGTGAATATGTGGTGCCTAAATCTCAGTAGCGTTCATTCCATAGATGCATGGGAGCACTGCATGCCCTGACGATAAATAAGTCTTGACTAAATTCCTTAAAGTTAAACAAAAAAAGAACCATTTATATTAAAATCTATTCTATATTTACGTTACCTATCTTTTCTTTGAAAGCAATATAATATTTACTATTATAATATAATATTCAAACTAATTACGAGAATTTTGCCTACCCTGTCTAAATACCCTATGCACGTCACTGCTAAATTTGTACTTAATCAGAAAGAACCCAGAGGTACATGTATTTAGTACTTATTGTAAATACTTCAACGGATCTTATACGAAAAAATCACTTTCTTTTAATTATGGCTCCATGTTTCGACCTAGCTACCCAGGCCATAGTCAAGAGGATAATGGAATTCCGCGAAGTTGTCTTCGAGGTTTGGAAGTTACTTCTTCTACCAGTATTTATTCTTGGTAATCCATATACTCACGGCACAGAGCACTCACAGTATCAGCATTTATGCAAGGCGACATAAAACGCGGTCGTTGTCCAAGAATTATAAAGGCCGTCAATAAAAGGGGATTTAACAACAGTCACTGTTTCACCAGCCTTAATGTATAAATTCCGTAGATCTCTAAGTTGGGTATAGGATCTTTGAGTCATTCTGGCGCAGTCTTGAGTTTCTTTCGGTATTTTCTTCTCAAGGAAGTCGCTTCCGAAACGCTAGTGGATCACTGTTAGGTTCGTTTTCTTGCTGGCTGCCAAAGTTGAGGTTCGTACCCACAGGGGAGCCCTTGCGTTGCCAACCAACTCAACCACCAGCCATGCTTTTGGGCCATCCTGTCTTGGCTGTCTATTATTGGTATCCGTTGCCGACATTTAGCTTTTGTATGTGATTCAGATTGTGAATGTGAAGTGTAATGGAGCTGTTGACAGCCCATAAATAAATAAATAATAATAATAATAACTCATAAATCGCTGGCTGAGCACTTTAAATACTCATACTCTTCGCCCTATGAAGTTGTAAAAGCCTTTTCCGGCCAGCAGCAAGTTGTTCTGTCGAGAGAAAAAAGATCTTTAAATAAGAATTCTTAGCAGTTAAGATTTCGGGGGTTAACTGAATACATTTAAATAAAATCAAAATTACTAAATAGTTTACTTAAGTTTTGTATAACGATGGGGCCATGCCTCCCTACTTAATTCCTTAATTACGACCCTGTTTGAATAACAATACGTTTGGTCCGCCATTCGGTTTTATTACTCTCCCGTAAGGTTATGATTACCTTCCATACTTCCCGTCGTAAATACATAATAGTACCGTTTTTTTCAACTACCCGCTGCATATTTGTCTTAAGTATGGTGTCATTGACTTGTGAGTAAAAGAAAAAAATTTATTTGATGCTTATTTTCTAAAATGTTGTGTCATTATGCATTCTATATGTCTTATGTTTTTGAGAAGGCGTCTCCTCCGATATTGTACCCAGTGGGCGTGGCTCGGTAACGCTTTGAAGCATTGTTTATAGAGCCTAGACTGCAAAGTCCCCGTCATAGCTCTGAAGTAGTCATTTTGAGAATTTTAGTTGGTACAAACCCAGCGCACCACGTTAGCGCGACCCAATGTGCGGTTGAAATCCTGATAAAATTTTACCCAAGTAAAATCTTTTAGTGGGCTATTCTGTGATGCTAAAGATCTTGGATCCAAATCCTGGTAATAAGTAAACTCTGCCATGATGAACAAATAAGTCTGTTACACTATATAAATGTATATGTTTGTACTTTTTTTTTGTTAACCCGGTGGAAATCCCTACGGATCGTCAGGGGAAGTGGTGAGGGCCCCTCCCCCCGGTGTGTCGGACCTGCCCCGACTAAAACCACCGGGGTGCCAGCACTGCCCTCTCTTCGCTTTCGCCGAGCCTGGGAATGCGGATACTTCCGACGGCTCGGCGAGCTCTATATGTTTGTACTGGATATATAATATCGAGGGGGGAAAGTCCATTCAATTTATCAATAATATACTTACTTTCACTGATTCCGAAAAAATATACCTATTTGCGTCAATGTCACCAAAAGATGTCGCCTAGAACAAATAACCTTTCAATCCTCAAGATATGGTTGTCTTTACCTATCCATAGTGTCTCTAATAGAATACTTCTTAATTTTTTTTTTATATAATTTATAGACGAACGCTTGACGTCAATCACACCTGGTGGAAGGTGAAGATAAGTTCGATGATGAAACGCGGTCGCCTAGCAAATGCCTATTCACTCTTCTCTTAAAGACTCCCAGGTCATAAGATGGCGGAAATATGGCCGCTGGAAGCATATTCCACTCCTTAGCCGTTCGCATGATAAATGTAGAATCGAATCTCCTGAATTCCTGGTTTCGGCACCATCTATGTCAAAATTGTTCTCGGTAATTCAAAGTTCTTACTGGAAAACATGCTTTCTTTTTGTATTTTCTTTCTCTATTTATTAAATATCGCGCTCCTTTTGTATCAAAGATCTAAATAAAATAAAGTAATGGTGCTACGGTTAATGGCGACCGGAAATGGAGTAAACGCGCGCTTTCCCGCTTCCGGGCAGACTATTGCTCGCTACGACCATTGTGCGAATGATTCTATCAATTAAACGTTTTGAAGCAGAGTATTACAGTCCGTTTGTATATGCTATACAGCAGTAGCGTTCATTCCATAGATGCATGAAAGCATTGCATGCCCTTACAATAAATAAGTCCGGAATAAATTACTTAAAGATGAAGAAATACCTACCTACATACATTCATACGTATTCTGCTTTTACTCTATGTTTCTTTCGTATAACAACTATATAATATTTACTATAATAATATAATATTCAAATTAATTACGCGAACACTGCCTACCTTGTTCAAATACCCTATGCACGTCACTGCTATACAGATTTCAACCACGAAATTAATTAGACCGGACCAGCTGTAACGTTGAAAGCCCGGGATTAGAGTACGATACTGGCAAAATGCACTGTAATGAGCAGATAAAATTATCGCGAGTTATAGATGGACATCTTCAGTGCTTTATGTCGATTGTCTCGGGCCTACAGTCTTCTTGGAGATTCGGTTGATTTGTTTGCGGACTCCATGCCGGATTCAGGATAAAAGGTCTTCGGGTTGTTGAGAGATGCACGAACGAATAATCTTGACATCGATTACCATTAATATGATATGATATAATATAATATAATATGTTATAGTATAATGTAATATGATATAGTATAAATAAACAGGCCACTCTGACGTATGTTGTGGATGCTTTAATAGGAACTGTACATTTTTTTATTGTAACTGTGTATATGTATTGTGTAAATGAGTTATTGTACCGGGCCACTGGCAACCCTGTAAAAGTAAATAAATAAATATCTTTGTTTAGTTTGAGGATGGCACAATATGTGTTTTTTTTGTCTTTATAAGCAAACTATTGGTGGTGAGTGGCAGTGACGTGCATAGGGTACTTGAAGAGGGTATGCAGAATTATCGTTAATAATTTTAATATTATATTATGGCAGTAAATATTATATTGCTTTCATAGGAAAGATAGATAGCGTGAATATAGAATAGATGTGAATATAAATGGCTCCTTTTTTTGTTTAAGGTTAAGCAATTTATTCCAGTATTATTTATTGTAAGGGCATGCAATGCTTTCATGCATCTATGGAATGAACGCTACTGGTTAGTGGCTAGCACCACTTGTGGACAACTGGAATATCAGGAATTTAGTAATTGCGTGCTGATCGAGAAGGGCATTGTTTGCTATCCTCTTGAAGAGCCTTGTGTCGTAGCTCTGCGGAAAACTATACCTGGCAGTTCATTCCACATCCTCAAAATACGCAACAAGAGTGTATGTTGTGTTTTATTTCATCCTGACTTGCAAAGAGACCATACCAAAACTGGTGATAATTTTTGCAGTCCAAAAAACGACAATCGACAGTAAAGAAAAACCCTATCGGCGCTCGCAGCGATCACGCCGGCCTGCATAAATATCTCTTCACGCTTTGTTTAAAGAGCTTCATATCATAAGAAGATGGGAATACGCTCGCCGGAAGAGTATTCCATAGCTCAACGATACTGCCAAACGAAGAGTTACTGTAAAGCTGTGACTCCTGTGTTTGCGAGGTGCCAGAGCGCCGATGCCCGTCTGGATCGCGACCGCAGTACATGGCTGTAAAGCCCGTCATAGTGACCAGTTTCGGCTTGTCGCGTTTCGGGATCAGCTTGTATATATCCAGTAGCTCATATACCTAGAGACATTCAGTCGTGGTATATGTGGGCCGACATGACGATGTAGACTGTCAATGGATTTTTATCCTTTGATAGTCGATTTCGTTTTTGGACTACACTGTACTTACCATCAGGTACTCTGTAGTCACTATGTCGAGCTAGTGTAAAAAAAAACTCCGTAAACCCGCGTGCGTTTCTACTATGTAAGGGAGAGGGTCGAACTAGTTTAAATAACTCTTTAGAACACTCTCCGTGATATAGGCTAGGGATGTAACGGAGGCAGTTTTATCGGAACCGAAGTCGGAGTCGGAGTTTTTCAATTTGATTTATCGGAGTCGGAATCGGAGTCGGAGGCAATGTCAGTCACAAGTGACGGCAGAATAAAACAGTTTTATTAGGGACAAATAAAAACATTATTCAGTGAACCTTTTTAATTAGAAAGTGATAAATTTATAAATGCACAGACAATAAAATTGCTGTGTTTCTTATTAAAATTTTCCCATTAACAGTGAACAAATTAAATGAAATTTGCTCCAGGGTTGTTTTTGTGTTAATCCATATTTTAATTAATTTAATGTAAATGTAAAAAAAATCTTTTAGTAATAAATTTAAATGTACATTTAGTTTTAAATTTAATAATTTTAATCATATTTTTTAATCTATAAATAAATGTTTAAAAATCTCTTCTACAAATTAAGTAGCACTGATTGTTTGATTAATTGATATTATGTTTCAACAACATATAAAATGAAATCAAATGAATTGACTACAACAGTGGTGGTGACCTCCGATGAATACCTCCGATTAAAAAGTTTCGGAACTGAAGTCGGAACCGGAGGTGTAATAACGATCGGAAGTTCCGACTTATCGGAGTCGGAGTCGAAGCTCCGTAACATCCCTGATATAGACGTTAGAAAACTCTTAGTGAGGCAATATCTTTACGCAACTGAAGCGGTTCAAAATGCCTAGTTTTGTCTGGATCATTTAAAATGCGGACATCCCTTTGCTGCAACCTATCATGAGCAGAACCGTCTCAGTGATGTGACCAGAATTCCATGCATGGTCTGACCTGGGCCTCAATTGTACATACACATATATATGTATATACGCATATGTATATCTATACTAATATTATAAAGCTGAAGAGTTTGTTTATTTGTTTGAACGCGCTAATCTCAGGATCTACTGGTTCGGATTGAAAAATTCTTTTTGTGTTGAATAGACCATTTATCGAGGAAGTCTTTAGGCTATATAACATCACGATGCAACTATTAGGAGCGAAGAAATAATGGAAAATGTAAAAAAAACGGTGAAAATTATTCATCCTTGAGTGCTTCCATTGCATGCGCTGCGAAAACGGTTCAAGATACCAAAAATATATGTATGAAAGAATTATTCCTCTTGAAATGATCTAAAAAAATGTACTTGACAGTATATGTCTATCTTTTAAGATTAACTCACTAGAACCGGTTTTATGGTAATCAAATTTGGTCGAAATTAATGCATTATTTGTTAAGAGTTGTATCAACGTAATACATAATATTAATCTTTATCCAAATAAATGTGTTGTTGATTAAGAGTATTTAATTGTGCACAATGTGTGTGTTTGACATCACTTAATTTCAATGAACATCTTAAAAGATATTACAATAACTTATATAGCAAAACAACGTTTGCCGGATCAGCTAGTAGTAAATATAAGTTGTAGTAATTATTTTAAAATCTACTTTCTAAAAGCTGTTTGATCCAACGATCTTTGCCTCATTAGTGAGCGAGCATTAAAATGTTATAGCCGTCATAATAAAGCCGAGTTGTTATAACTAAATATTAACTAACAAATAGCTACCCAATAATTTTCTAAAGCACACATTAATCAACTAAACCAACTAAGATGAATTACCAAACCCGTTCGCAATTACAGCGGACAAAGACGTTCATTATACCCCCTGCAATTGTTATTTCGTAACTACCGCGTTAAATGCTATCTACGTGTCCCTTTCTATCTCACAAATCTCTCAATATAGCTATCTCTATCCCGCGTTCCTTAGCTAACTACCGATATATTGCCATACTCAACAACCCTTGTATAACGTCATCGCTTTCTAAAGTATTGCGCTCTCTCTCACACCTAATGGATCGGCAATAAAGTAATATACAGATAAATAGCTTTCCGCTTAAATTTTGCCCCAATTCACACTGTAGGCAATTGCGTATCTCCCCTTGTTATCACCGTCTCGTTTCCGCGCGTGGCTTTTAAGTATATCTATCTCGTTTCGTTAATCCGTGGGGATGTATAATCGCACATAAGCGCTTAATCGCATTTGGGGCTGTGCGAACATCGCCCAATTTATTTAGTACGGTTATCCGTCCCCTTTTCGTATTAAAATGATTGTTTGCGGGAGACTTATGACTTTTATTACTCGACAAATTTAAGTAGAGCTCTTTTGCGCTTGTTAACCACTTTACGAGGGTTCATTTCGCCTTAGTTTGTTTAATAAAGGCAGATGCGCCATTGCGATGAGAATAAAAGCAATTAAAGTTTATTGTTGTGTTATGGGGTGAAGTATTCGAACATTAAATTTGCATCAAAACGTGATAATTGTTTAATGGTGTGTCGTTTGATGTGTTTTAGTATTGTAATATTTTTATGGTTCACATTTGCTGGTTGTTGAGGTTGTTTAGTCCTCGATCAAGCACAAGTCAAACTTATTAAAATTAACATACAGTATGAATATATTATATAGAAATAATAGCTAATACAACATAAAATCACAGAAAGCGATTACAGACCAGCTGCAGTTGCACCATTATCTTTTATAGCAGTGTTTTAATCTTTTTTTATCATACTGTAAATTGATTGAAATGTGAAAGTAAAGTTTTTTTTACACTGACACGGCACAGTGACTACACCAAACCTGATGGTAAGCATGGTACAGTCCAAAAAACGACAACGAGTGTCGAAAGGTAATAAACAACCCATCGGTAGTCGCAGCGATCATGCCGGCCTGGACAAATCTCTTCACGCTACGCTTAAAGGATCCCATATCATATGACGGTGGGAACACGCTCACCGGAAGACCATTCCACAGCCCAACGACACGGCAAAAGAAGGAGTTAGAGAACTTTTAAAGGTTAAAGTAATATTGCTATAAAACATAAGACTTTCGGGGTATCCTGAATTTGTCACCAATAACGTGACCATTCATTTTGTGACACAAAATTGGACAATAGCTTATAGATAAAATATCTTTCTAATTAGTTTTAAAATATATATCAACATAATTGTGAAAAAATAATATTATATCATCAACTTATATCTCTTTCGGGGTAAGCAGAGATACATTAGTAGCTGTATCCACTAATATGCGGATAGTATATGTGTTTTGTAAATCATACTGGCTCGACATAGTGACTACAGAGTACCTGATGGTAAGTACAGTGTAGTCCAAAAACGAAAGCGACTATCAAAGGATGAAAATCCATTGATAGTCTACATCGTCATGTCGGCCCACATATACCACGACTGAAGGTCTCTAGGTATATGAGCTACTGGATATACACAAGCTGATCCCGAAACGCGACAAGCCGAAACTGGTCACTATGACGGGCTTTACACCCATGTACTGTGGTCGCGATCCAGACGGGCACCGACGCCCTACCACCTCGCGGCTGCTCGTTTAGCACCACCCAGGAGTCACGTGTAGGGAAACTAGGGTAAAGCCTACGGACGCGAGCAGCTTCGACTCCCAAAAATAAAAATGTAATGTAATTTTATTGTAAATGAATTGAATTACAGGGAAACATACCAATGTCACAGTTAGTAATAATACAGCCACTAATGTATCTCTGCACACCCCGAAAGACATATAGCGTGACGATAAAGTATTAACAGATGTACGATTAATAACATTATGAAATGTCAGTTATTTTATTTTTATATTTGCCATATATTGTCCTTTAATGGGCTGTCCGCATTGTTAATGATCTAGACTAGTGATGAAAATTCCCGGCAATTTTCCCAAAGTGCCCAAAACTTGTATGGGGAATATTCCCGGGAATTTACGAAATGTTCGCGGAAGTGCTGGGCACTTTGGGAAAATTCCCGGGCATTTTCATCACTAATCTAGACTTTACTAAGCGCCTTGAACCACTCCAGTTGCACAGAGATATTGCTTCACTAAGGGTTTCCTATCGTCTATATCACGGTGAGTGTTCTGAAGAGTTATTTAACCTTATTCCACCCTCTCCCTTCCATAATAGACCCACGCGCGCGGTATTACGGAGTACCAGTAATATGGCAACTCACATCCCGGCTAGGACTAAGAAGCTTTCTAACTCTAACAGCCGAGTCGTTGGGATGTGCAGTGGTATGAAATAGGGTCTTTCAAACGAAGCGTGAAGAGATATTTGTGCAGGCCGGCATGATCGCTGCAAGCATCTACAGGTTTTTCCTTTACTGCGGTCTCTCTGCCGAGTCACGGTAAACAAAAAGTAAGACTATATTCTTGACACATTTGACACATTGATGCCTTGACACATTAATGGTTGCCTTAGTTATAATCGTCTACTATTTTAGTTTTTGCCTGTCTTGTAAAAATGGGACAATTTCGCGTTCCAAGCCTTTTTTCGGAAACACGAAACAGTGAATCGAAAAGGGATGGTCCCATTCAAATCGTGCCACGTGGTTAGCTAATCTTATCAAGTCTCAAGAGAATATAAAATGCTTGAAAACTTAAAAAAAAATCAAGGAATAGTAAAAAGGCCTTCTTAATATTTTATTTAAATTTGTTAATTATATTTACCTTTTTAGAAATACCTTTTAAAGATCGTTTAGATTTGTCACAGGCTTACATAGATGAAATGTTTGTAACAAAAGTTGGAAGGGTAAGGTCTCTAGGGGCCTTTAGACTGATTTGCTGGTTACGGCTGGGTCTATTAATCATAGTTTGGTTGTATATAACCCCTTTGATCTCATGGGATTTCGGAGAATAGCCTGTCATTCGATGTTAAATTTAGTTCGTGATTCTTGTTTAAGATCGTAATCTGTCTGTTGGTTTATGTTCTATAGTTCACGTAAATGGTACATAAAGATCTTTATCTCTCTAGTTTTAGGGTTAGGTACAGATTTCTTAGTAAAGACACATATCCTAAGAAAATCTATAAAACCTACGGTAAGGAAAAAGGATGTTTATTAATTCTTTTTGTGCATTAATTTTCTCAACAATTTCAACGCTTTTACAATCATAGATGAGCAAAATGTAATCAGATTAATAACTAACTTTTACAAATTATAATTCTGATTTTAATTTAGTTAATCTGTAATCATGATTAAAACCGTTCTAAGCGCCAATGAGTCATGTTTTATATGCAATGGAAGATTCCTTAATGTACAAAACATAGTTGGGAAAAGTGTAATCATATTAATGATGCAAAATGTAATCGTAATTGTTTGATTGTAATGAATGAAGTTACTTTTAGTTTTAAGTTTGAGTTTATATAATAGTTAGTATTGAAGAAACCATCGTAAAGCTAAGTTTTCCGTATGCTTTACCCTAGTTTCCCTACACGTGACACTTGGGTGGTGCTAAACGAGCAGCAGCGAGGTGGTAGGGCGTCGGTACCCGTCTGGATCGCGACCACAGTACATGTATGTAAAGCCCGTCATAGTGACCAGTCTCGGCTTGTCGCGTTTCGGGATCAGCTTGAGTATATCCAGTAGCTCATATACCTAGAGACCTTCAGTCGTGGTATATGTGGGCCGACATGACGATCTAGACTATCAATGGATTTTCATCCTTTGATAGTCGCTTTCGTTTTTGGACTACACTGTACTTACCATCAGGTACTCTGTAGTCACTATGTCGAGCCAGTGTAAAAAAAAAGTTATAGATTTGAACTACCAGATTTAGTCGCTGTGCAATCTAAAGACGGTATAGCACGTCTATTCTCGTTACTTAAATCGGCCATTTATTATTGGCTTATAGATAATTAGACTTATCAATGTATTGTTTTCTGTCATCATAACGAAGTAAATCTTCAGACTGTTTGAAAGATTCATCGTTCTTCTTCGTTAGTTTTTGTTGTTCTTCGTGAGACTGATGAGGGAAGGTAGCAGCAATGCCTTCCTGCTAGACAGAGCTTAAGAAATGCAATGCGCGGCGGGGCTGTGGAGCAATTGGTTACAGAGCCCACAGTCCCGTCTTTTTTTTAATTTTTTTGCTTACACTGGCTCGACATACTGACTACAGAGTACCTGATGGTAAGTACAGTGTAGTCCAAAAACGAAAACGACTAACAAAGGATGAAAATCCATTGATAGTCTACATCGTCATGCCGGCCCACATATACCACGACTGAAGGTCTCTAGGTATATGAGCTACTGGATATGCACAAGCTGATCCCGAAACGCGACAAGCCGAAACTGGTCACTATGACGGGCTTTACACCCATGCACTGTGGTCGCGATCGAGACGGGTCTTAGTGCGGATAAGGTTAACTTGGGGTTTTTAGTCGGTAAAAGTCCGGGACGGTTCAATGAGGATTTTATCCAAGTAAAAACAAAAGATTCATCGTTGTGTTTCATTATACGATACTAGCTTTTGCACGCGGTTTCGCTCGCGTTAAGAAGTATTATAATGAATTAGATATAGTTTTTGTGGCTTTACTTTTGTTTAGCGTGTGTAAAAAATTACGGCCTAATCTGTCATTAGGCGCTAAAACTATCAAGCTATTATATTACAGTCGATAATCTGAGAAGCTTTATACAAACTTTCATCCCCTATTTTATCCCCTTGGGGGTGGAACTCATCAAAAACCTTTCTTAACGGATGCCTACGTCATAACATCTACCTGTATGCCAAATTTCACTCCGATCCGTCCAGTGGTTTCGGCTGTGCGTTGATAGATCACTATGTCAGTCAGTCAGTCAGTCAGCCAGTCAGTCAGCCAGTCAGTCACATTTGAGTTATATATATTTAGATGGGTAATCTATTGTATGTATATATCTAGGAACTAAATACTTTGGACTAACATCATCTACATTCAATAGAATAGAATGATTTAGAATCTTTAGAAACTTCTAAAACTGCGTATATTTAAGTAAAAATATGTTTTACCGTAATGAGTTTCATAATCTCGGAGTGCGTAACTTTAATGCCAGAAAGCATAATAGCAAACCTGTGGTTAAATGTAATAAATCTTAAACTGCTTATTTTGTAACTAATAAAACAACCATATTACCATGTTTAAAAGTTATTTCGAAATGTTTTAGTGCGTCCAATGCCGCTATTGTGCCCGATAAAGTGGTGTCATTTTCATAAGTTATGTCTCTGTGATGAACAAAAGGTGTAATGCTTTATGGTTTGTGTGTTTCCCTGCGGTTATGGTACTCAGAAAGGCTTTTTACGATCGGCGATACGTTATTTTTCCGATTGTGTAGTACTTTGTTAGGAATATGTTACTGATCATTGCATTGGAACAGTCTGACTTCAGTTTATTGTGCGTAATGATACCTATCCGATGGAGTCTTGAGTAAATTCATCAAAATGGACGCTTAGTTTCATTGACAATGTCTTTGAATCTAACATTACAGTTCTGTATTATAATGGTGTTATAAAATATGGCTTGATAGTGACCAGAACGCCAATGTAAGGAAGGATGTTATATGTAAGTTAAAATTAAATAGATCCTAAATAGCTCCTTCATGGCGTATATGTAGGATCTTTAATAAGGTTCATAATGAAAGTAAAGATATATTTTGTAGATC
Organism: Automeris io; assembly: GCA_036320925.1. Lineage (NCBI taxonomy): Eukaryota > Metazoa > Arthropoda > Insecta > Lepidoptera > Saturniidae > Automeris > Automeris io. Next base: position 15,573,969 of record JAUDJH010000005.1, read on the forward strand.
TCTGACCTCTTTCAAAGCAAGTCTTTTAAAATTGTTTCACGGTTAACATAATTTTTTTTATTCATAATTTATGTATAAAGGATCTTTTGTTTCCATATCACTGTCATTAGGAATTTTTGTATTCGAAGTTCACTTTTTTTATATGGAAATTTGCTTGTAGTATATGTTGCGCTTTCACGTAATTGGAGTGATGCACTGTGTGTGTGTGTATGGCTTGATGTCTATTGTTATTTTTGAATGGATACACTCTGTTTGAAAGCCTTTAAAAAAAATAGATAAATAGATTGGATGTTGGTATGTTCCATAGCATTTTGGCGGTGTTTACTAAAGAAATTGTCGAAATGCTATGGAAACTGTATGAAAGGCGAGGTATGAAAGGTTTTATTTCTATATACAGGGATACATGTAACTAACGCAAAACCTCTCAAGGGTGATTTTGGTATATCAAGACTAATAACTATTGTTCTACGACTTTTTCTAATTGAATCTTTTTTCCTCATACAAAAAAAATAAATTAATCAAATTTGCAGTTCTGATCTCCTTAATACTCTGTAAGGTGGAGCGATGCAACTGGGGTAGACGATTTCGAAGCATCAACTGACTGAACTTTAAACATAGAGCTAACGATTGATAGAAATCCCTACTTAAAACTAAAAAAATATATATCTTAGGATGTGTTAAGTTTTGGCAAAAGTCATAGAACAAAAGTTGTTAGTCTTGATGTACCTAAGTTACCTTTAAGAGGTTTTGCGTTAGTTACCAGTAACGTTGTATATTAGGCTACGATGGGGCTGATATGACCATATTAAAAGCCTCTAAAAAGAAAAAAAATGGCTGTACGGTGAGTTGTCATGGCCTATTCCTTGGCAACACATATGTAATAATTAAAAAGTTATTATTCCCGCTTTTTTCTCTCTGTTTTCTGTAATGGTTGCATTATTGAGTATTATGGAAGAGAATTATTATGTCTAAAATACAATAGTAATAAACTGATTTGTGTTATATTATGATTATTTAATCATGGACCTTATAAACTCTAAACAAATAGACTAATGGCTGTGATGTGCATAAGGCATTTCAATAAGGTAGGCAGAGTTCGCGTAATTAATTTGTATATGTATATTATTATAGTAAACATTATATTTTTTCATAGAAATGATACATGGCGTGAGAATATAATAGGTATGAACATGAAGTTTTACTTTTTTTGTTTGACTTTAAGTAATTTATTACAGACTTATTTATTGTAAGGGCATGCAATGCGTTCAAGCTTGTATGGAATGAACAAAACTCAAATATGAAAGACACTACAGAATTGAAAAGGTTAGAAAGTTTTTTTTTTCTAATAAATAGAAATTGTAATGGCAAAATCACGTTGGTAGCTTTAAATAGAGCTTTCAGTAAGCAAATTGGCATAGAAAACTGCAATAAAGACGGCATTGTCTGATCATGGTCTTTAGAATCGCAAAGAATACGAAAAGGGTAAGAAATATTTGGTATTTTACATCAAGCTACATGTTTTTCAACATACTTCGTCTAATTCCACAAGGGTCAAAATTCTCTTTTCCTTAAATATCATTCTATATGCAAGCTAAAGGGAATTTTGTGAGTCACCCTATAGCCGTTAAACGATTATTTTCATAAATTATAATTATGTATTATATAAGAAAAGACGTATGAAACAGGCTTACATTTAAAAATTGTGCTTATTAATAATAATTTTGTATTTTTAGCTTATAGCAAATTTCTGAAACTGAATTAATTCTTGTTCCTGTGTGTAAGGAGGAGGTTTAAAGTCTAGTCTAAGTTTTCTTAGATTTTACTAAAATATTACAATTTGTATGCCGGCCGCCCAAGTCGAGGTCCGTACCCACAGGGGTGCCCTTGCGTAGCCGCCCACCCCATAAATTTCGCTGGCTGAGCGCCCTCTGCGTTCGCCCACCAAGCCCGGTTTTGTTGTGAAGGTCTTTCCCAGGCCATCAACGTAGGACATGCCGAAAAAAAAAATACAATTTGTAATACCCAATAAATGTCAAAGGATTTGGTAAATCACCGATTTTGTCAACATGGATATGGCTCTGCGAATACTATGGCTATACTCGAGTTCATATTGTATATTCAGCTTTTTATCAAAACTAATAATTTTTTTAAGAACTTTGCTAAGCAAAGTCTAAATAGCGTCTATAAGTCTCAGTCTAAGTACCTTGAGAAGCACAAAGTAGATACAGCCACTAATGGATCTCAGCTCACCCTGAAAGAGATATAGCATGACGATGTACTATTATTATTTAGTTCCTCATTTTTTACATCTCTCTCCCTCTTTAACGCACCATTAGCCATACATGAAAGGGTAGCAGGAAGCTAGTCGATTGATATTTGATGTCATTCTGTGGACTGTTAATGTACCGTGACTCCTTGTTGACCCTATTGAGAACACAAAAGATTTTATGTTTCTATAGAAGTTGCAGGAGAAGGATCATCTAGTAACAATTGCATTTGAAATTATTTTGGAACTTGGTTAAATGGCAGTTTAAAATGCTTTAGGAAAAAATGTTTTGTTTTGAAATGTTTTCATGTTTGCCATTAGGGGTTCGGCCTAATTGTAGATAGACAGAAAGTTTTTTTTTGTAAAACAATTTATCATACGTTCTCAAACACTAGAGTGACATCCATAAGACTGTTTCTATAAATGTTTTATTTCATATAGTAGTAGTAGTTTATTTATTTTTGTGTTACTCGTTTTTTTTTTCTTCTGTGCATGCAGTCTACACTTTTAAATATAGGGATACAGGTAACTAACGCAATACCTCTTAAGGGTGACTTTGGTATATCAAGACTAACAACTTTTGTTTTACGACTTTTTAAATTTCAATATTTTTTCCCCATACACAAAAATGACCAAATCAAATTTGCAGTTCTGATCTTCTTAACACTCTGAAAGGCGGCGTAATGCTACTGGGGCAGACGATTTCGTAGCATCAGCTGACTGAACTTTAAACATAGAACTAACGATTGATAGAAATCCCTACTAAAACTAAAAAAAATATATATCTTAGGATGTGTTAAGTTTTGGCAAAAGTCATAGAACAAAAGTTGTTAATCTTGATGTACCTAAGTTACCTTTAAGAGGTTTTGCGTTAGTTACCAGTAACATTGTATAGTAGCATTTATAATGTATCCTGTTCATATCTTATATAGTTTTATGTGTTAATGTAGACTGTGTAAGTGTACTTGTAAATAAATAAATATTATAAAGAGCTTTAAATAAAATTGTAACGAAAACGGGGATTGATAAATGGTTTGTTTATAGCTTACAATAATAAATCACGAAATATTGCTTACGGTAATGTTGTGAGTAATTAATTGATTTAATTTTTTGTTATAAAAGTAGCTGCAATCAATTCGTTAAATTTCTTGTCTTGTGAATAGGTCCCCATAAAATTCAATGTTATTAAAAAACTAACTACAATCTCAGGCAGAGCATAAGACAAAAGCTAGTTAGCAATAAAACTATGCGTATGAAAGCAAATGTAATGATCAATAAAATAACATAATATAATGGAATGTAATTTCACGGCAGTACCATATCATATAACTTATTGTTTTGTTGTTTTAACAGCTGTATTGGCTTTTTAATGGATTTACATAGCTGTTTTTATTGTTGATGAAAATCGCTTGAAATAAATTAACATTTGACGGTTATTGATAAGAAATAGTTTTTCGATTAATCGTAATCGATTTATGGATTATTATAATCATAGAGATTATTTTAGTTTCATAAATTATTTTGTCGTTAAAATGTCATGCTGAGTTAGGCTGCTTTTGTATCTGGAACACTATTTATATCAAAGTTATATTTTGTTGGGAATTATGACTGCGTTATTTGATCATTTCTACATGTTATGTTAAAATTAATACTAAATAAAAAGAATAAAGCGCATTAAATAATCCTTAGTTGGCAAAGCAACCTCACATACGGGTATCTAAAAAATACAAGATTGGCTGGTAACGTTGTGAATATATTTCGCACGCCATTAAACGCGTGATAAATAGCTTCACAAAATGGCGGGGTATCGTATTTCGGCGGGAAATCTCCGTTTCGTTTCGCCCCGAGCAGAAACATTTTCGACAACGGATTTTCATTCAATGGCTCGTGAAATATGTTGTAGGGGTTGTATGAATAGTTTTTTATTGGACGATTCCGTTACCCCTTTGTAGTTAGATGTGCCATGAAATAATGCTATTATATTATATTTTACATACGTCTATAACTTTTGTAATACATCTTGTATTGCTTTTGTTTTTAAAATGTATTTAGATATACTTTAATCCATTTCTTCAACGTCATTGTTTCTTAATTGAAGCAATTAAACTGAATATGTAAGGAATATTTATTCGCAAGTTACAAAAATAATAAGATAGTAGACTATTTAAACCTGTATTTTTTTTTATTCAGGGGAAATCATTATAGACCTTCTGGGAGTTGGTGAGGGCCATCCCCCGGTGTGTCGAACACTCACCGACTAAAACTCCAGGGTACTTCTTCATCTGCTAGTATACCAGCCGTGGTTACGGACACACAATCTTCCACCGCCGCCGGCGCGCAGAGTGAGCCTTGTTAGACCTCCTCAGGAGGGGACAGAAAGAGTATTTCCATTCCTCTTTTCCTCAGAATAGGCAGTGTGCGATAGTACGTGCACACTGCCGCCCTCATGTACGGGCAGTGGCCCTCAAGTACCACTGCCCGCTTTAATGTCACGGTGGGGGGATTTAAATCGGTATAACCAAAACTTATGTTTATGTATGTATCTGTAAAAATTTACACGTTAGTTAATTATTAAAATGCCAGACAAGTTTAGTATTTTTCTCACCGTATTAGTAAAACAAATGGCTTCACTCAATTTACAGTAAGAACCACAGGCTGCAGTTAAAATGGGAATTTTTGGCCTAAAATTTAAATGCGGATAACGGAGTTATTTCAGAAGTATGTATTTTTAATTATACCTATCTACATAAAACATCGAATATATTACACGCCAGTCTACAATTCAGTCCACTTTTTTTTAAAACATATATTCGCTAATCTCTTCCGTGAACTAATCTGATATATACAAGTTTTTCTAGGTCAATGAATATAGTATTTACTAAAAGATTTTATAATAAAAAAAAAGTTGTTTTAAACAGCACTTTTTTGTATGTGAGGGCAGCGATTCGTCCATGTCAGATACCTACTAACTAAAAACCCCCGGAGTATCCTTCCAATCACTCCACCCGGGTCTTGGGAACACGTCCAGTTGCTCGGAGAGCGAATAGCCTATTCAGATTTCTTCTCTGGGAGGAGTGGGCATAAAGCGCACCTCTCCAAACCTTTCTCAAATTAAGCTGACCTAATGATATTGTTACAACCCCGACATGACCTTGATTTTTGTGTTTCTTTTCGAGTTAATCGCTGCCGAAAGACTAAGGTATCCTTTCCCTGGCTGGCCACTTAAGCAATGGTACCCATAGGGATGCCTATTTGTTGCCACCAATTCATACAATTCGCTAGTTGAGCGCCATAAATGCTTGTCTCTTTTTCCGGGTGAACTTGTTAAGGCCTTCCCTTTTTTTTGGTAACCCGGGGGAAATCCCTATCGCACCTAAGGCGCGGTGTGGGCTGCCCTGTATCGGTCTTGCACCGACTAAAACCCCCGAGGTGTTCCACCTTCCACCTACTGGCATCCTCAATGAATACCACTACTCGTTTGGGGTTAAGGCCATCCCAGGTCCACAACATCTGTTTCGTCAAAGATTTCAATATGGAGCGTTAGATGATGGATATGATTACAAATATGATCATTAAGCTTCAATTTTATTTGTCGACAGGTGAAAGTATGGTTTCAAAATAGAAGAACGAAGCATAAACGAATGCAACAGGAAGAAGAAGCAAAAACCGGGAAGACTGGCTCGTCGAATTCGAAGCTAGAGGACGGCGGACAGCTCAATAACTCCTACGAAGACGAAGACGAAGAACTGATAGATATGGACATGGATGATCTCAGTGAAAGTGAAAATGAAACGTAAGACAATCAGTGCTAAGAACGTGTACATAGATATTATAGTTTTAATATTTCTATTTATTTGATACTTTAGGCTTTGTTGTTTGATGATTAGTTTAAAGGGGATCGTTTCGTTCATGGTTTCTATTAATAGCATTTGCCGCTTTGGGTATTATCGCCAATGTCAGAGGTGATAAATACAAAATGATGGTAAATGATAATTAAAAACAGTTAGGGGGTTAGTAAATTGTTGTTTTATCAAAGATTACAGATTCAATAGTTCTTTTAGATAAATATACTAAGCAGTTGCTAGGAATATTTCAAATTGTTAATAGACTAACTGAGGAATCGTTTGGTTATACAAATATACCAGATTTTAAGATTTCATTGCGTAGTGGGTGTTGTATTTTTTTATTACATGGGTTGAAGTCTTATTCCGTTATATACGGGCAGCTACTTTACAAAACATGGAATGTCTTTTTAATATGAAGATTAATTAAATATTACAGAATTCTCAATTATAATAAAATTGTATTGTAAAAAGATTTTAGGTTAACTTTTAACAATGTTATGTTACGGTTAACTATTGTCAATTTAAAGGCAATGTAGGTAGATTTACAAGTTTTGTAACTACTGTTATGGGTGAGCCTAATTGTGTAGTTAAACGTTTTTGGAAAAAATTAAAACGGTGTTTTTTTTACACTGGCTCGACATAGTGACTACAGAGTACCTGATGGTAAGTACAGTGTAGTCCAAAAACGAAAGCGATTATCAAAGGATGAAATCCATTGATAGTCTACATCGTCATGTCGGCCCACATATACCACGACTGAAGGTCTCTAGGTATATGAGCTACTGGATATACACAAGCTGATCCCGAAACGCGACAAGCCGAAACTGGTCACTATGACGGGCTTTACACCCATGCACTGTGGTCGAGATCCAGACGGGCACCGACGCCCTGACACCTCGCTGCTGCTCGTTTAGCACCACCGAGGAGTCACGTGCAAGGAAACTAAGGTAAAGCCTACGGACGCGAGCAGCTTCGACTCCCAAAACGAACTTCGACTTCCTCTGGTGTGTTGCCATTATGGCCATTAATCTCGAACTGCTGATGAAACAACAGAGTCTGAAGTGTAATAGATAAACATAAGTAAAATAGATTTAATATTGTATGGAAATGTACAATTAGCCCAGTGCTAAGAATTGTGTGGCTTATTACAGCAGCGAATTAACTTCATATGAACACAGAAAAATAAGTCTTAATACTTTAGAATGTGTTGCGAGGAGGTATAAGTACTTGAAAATTATAATAATTTATCGTCACGCTATATCCTTTTCGGGGTGAGTAGAGATATATTAGTGGCTGTATCCACTTTGCGCTTATATGTAGTACCTATGTGATTAGTTAATTAAAAACGATTTAAAAAAAATGTTTTTTTTTTTAATAGGCCTACCACATGCAGTTCTAAATCGTTAAAGAGTTGAATTTACAACTGGATCGGTACGCAGAATCTTCTGAGAAGATTTGTCAAAAAAGATCTGCTAGTCCCTCATGACAATATACTCGATAGATATAAATTAAATTAACTTTCATGTAACAAATACAAGTAAATTTTTAAGTTTAGTGTACTTATCACAAGTTTTGGAAGCGGTTATAACAGTTTTTGACCAAGCGAAGCGAGATTTCTGAGTCAAGTTGGGGCGTTCAGCATTTTGTCTGTCTGTCAGAGCCCTATAACATTTAAACCTGAGGCCTATTCTCTAGCTATTTATCTATTTCTATCCTTAACGTTACCTATTTTCAATTCAATTAACCTATAGTTAACAAATATTTTAAATATTGTTATTATAATCTGCAATTATTAATTTATATACTTTTATCTGTACATTTCATAAGAACACTTTTTTTTTTGATGCGGACTAACTAATGCTTACCGGGAAAGGTATTTTCAGCTCAACCGGGCTTAGGGGGCGAGCATAGAAGGTGCTCAGCCAGCGAAATTTTTGGGTTGGGTGGCAATGCAAGGGCACCCCTGTGGGTACGAACCTCGACTTGGACCGCCAGCCAAATAAAGTACTAACCCTACGGGTGATCTACCAGCGTTTCGGAAGTGACTACCTTGAGAAGAAACGCCGAAAGAAACTCAAGGCTGCGTCGGAGTGGAAAGAACACACTTGACATTTATTTATTTATATCGTGTGGTGCTTTGGAAGCTTATGTAGTGGGAGTTGAGGTTGAGAACCGCTGTACGCGGGCGCGCGGGCTTGCTGCGTGGCCGGTCTGCGACGCGAGCGCCTCAATCTCCCACCTTGCTATCACATTATATGCGAACATTCCTCTCGCTCGCAGTTGGTACGGCTCTCATTGTTGTATTATGTTCATATTTCTATCATTGTACTGTGTACTCTTTGTCTACTAACTAACTAACTAACATATTTGTGTTCCTTCATTACTACTGTGATGTTTTACTGTGTCCTTCATTAAACGACTATCTACTTGCTGTCTGGACTCCTTCATTTCCTTTCATTATCTCTCATCTATATACATTACACTTGCGCTATAGCCTAAGGTCAATCCACTATCATACCTACCCTGCTAAAGGCCAAATAAGATAACGATTTCAAATTAGGATATACTATGTAAACCTATCACGCGAAAAAATCAATGAATTTTATGAAATAAAAATCTAATATGAAGGGAGCTCCCATACATGCAGGTGCGAGACAATATTATTCTCGAAGCGCAAAGTATTAGAACATTATCCTATAAAAAGATTTTTGTTAATTCTGGGCAAAAATAACCTAAACCTACTAAGTTATTTGAGTAAAATTAGATATATCTCTTCTTAGTTTTTGTTATTTATAAATACTTTTTGTAATGTTAACATAATCTCTATTTTTTGCTTAGTTCCAATTTAAATGAAAAAATGTAACAGTACGCTGTCAAAGTTAAATAAAATAACCTTTTGAATTGGGAACAAGAAGACATGGCTTCGGCCTTTTGAGTAAATGAAATGGATTAAGAAGACAAGGCTGTATGGCTCGATCCTTTGCCTGCCTTTTGGCGAATAAATAAACAACATAAATAAAAAAATATGGGATAGTCCAACTGTTACAATAAGCGACACAATTCTGGATGAGAATTCATCATCAGTCATTTTGTATATATGTTTCTCTTAATTATTATAAGTGAGTGTATTTTTAAACCTATTAAATATGAGTTCTCAACTAAAGAAAAAAACATTACTATAATGTCTTATTGTAGTTAATTTTAAATAGGAATGGCAATAAATTAAATACTCTTTTTGTGTCTCAATGATATATTTTGCTTTATTATTTAAGGAAGTCAATTCTTTTTTGGAATTAAGAAGTAAAACGATAATCATAAATATAAAAAGAGGCGAAGCATTAGTACAAATTAAAACATTAACAATCCTTAAAAATTCTCAAAACCATTTATAAACAAATTACAAATTAACGGCTCATATCAAAATGGCGCCGGCATACTCGTTAAATCGTCACGGCTTATTAGATAACGAAATTAGTTTTATTATAATAGTTTTGGGGTTTAAATTAATTAAAAGTGGCCCATTCGACGAGGCCCTAAAGTGATGTGGGTATAATTAGACATTTGAGATATGAAACGTAGATAGGACTCGTGGTTTTTAAACGAGCGCTGTCAACGCGAGAGCAGGACAGAGATATACAATATTTACGAGAGTAAAAGAGACGGGGTTCAAAGATGAAGGCGATTATTCGCGGGCGTTATTAAGAGATGCGTTGGAATATCTCTGGACCGAATCGCGTTTAGTAATTGCTTGCGACGTAACCAAAATTATTTTTAAACAGCCGATTGTTCTCAACGACTATTTGTCTACGAGCGTTCGGGGTTCACGATAAAGATCAATGGATCGATGTGTTGATTCTTTTATTCACGCGTTCAATGATTCTACTATTGTTTAACAGATATAAGTATGCTGCGTTTATTCAGCAGATAAGTTTGATTAATGCGTTGCATTCAAGTGTGGGATTAGTTTTAATTTATAGAAAACGGTCCAGTCGGGTGTGGATATTTGTTTTTTTGGAGTATTAGCTCCATTTATTAAGCATGCGTGACCCAGTGGGTAAATTCCTTAACTTACGTTTGAATTCGATTCAAGTTTTTTTAGTTCTATACTTTTACAGATTATGTACACTGCCTAACCATTTTAAATGAGACCGAATTTCAAATAATTCAAAACAATATTAGTTTTCTAATTTTCTATTTAATTTCATTTAATATTACACATTTAATTAACACATATTATACTAAGACACTTGATATTTATTTCTTATTGTGTCATGCGTTGTAAATGCTAACGGCCGTAGATCTGGCATCGCCGCACAATGCAACCTGTCCGGTTAAGTTGTGACTCCGCCCGGTTAAGTTGTGAAGACCTTTCCCGGTCAACAAACACGCGTAAATTCGAAAAAAAAAACAATGTAATGGGATCAGACCGTGGCGTGAGAGTCGCAGCCGGCGGCCGCAGTCTGTATTTTACACTAGACGCGCTACCACGTTCCTCTCGCTCGCAATTCGTATTCGTGTTTTCGTGTTTACATTTTTATAAATGTGCTAGATATTCTATTTGTTCTTGGACTGTCATACCTGTGCTTGCTTATTTTTATTGTGGCTTTATAATCTGTCTTCCATTAAACACCGTCTAATTGCCGTCGTTTCTATTTGCCATCTGGACTTTCTTTATTTCTTTCTATTATCTTTACACGCCATAGCCTAAGGTAAATTATCTTTACCACCACCCTACCTACCTTGCTAAGCGTTTATAAAATAAAATGTGTTCAATTCTCGCGCATTTATCGATTATCGAATTCCTGCCTCAATTAGTTTACGCACTGGGTCTGATCGAAATCCGTCAAAGTACAGATTTAGGAAACCAGACAGTTTAGAAACACCAACAAAATTTATAAATGAATTTACGTAAGTATAATATTAAAATATCTCTCTCTACCGTTTGCCTCGTATCTCAGACACAACTCGGATTCGTTGCAGACGCAATGTGCAAGACTTTCAAATACTACATGTACTAGGATCCGTCGATATTCTGATCTGAACCCAATGAATATATTTAAACATATTTTATCGATTTTTTTAAATTATATTTCAAACTTAATATGAAAGCCACACAATGTCACATGGCTTTTCCTACCACGCACTCGAACACACTCACATGGTATTTCCTTTTGGGAGTCGAAACTGCTCGCGTCTGTAGGCTTTACCCTAGTTTCCCTACACGTGGCTCCTGGGTGGTGCTAAACGAGCAGCAGCGAGGTGGTAGGGCGTCGGTGCCCGTCTGGATCGCGACCACAGTGCATGGGTGTAAAGCCCGTCATAGTGAACAGTTTCGGCTTGTCGCGTTTCGGGATCAGCTTGTGTATATCCAGTAGCTCATATACCTAGAGACCTTCAGTCGTGATATATGTGGGCCGACATGACGATGTAGACTATCAATGGATTTTCAGCCTTTGATAGTCGCTTTCGTTTTTGGACTACACTGTACTTTCCATCAGGTACTCTGTAGACATAATGTCGAGCCAGTGTAAAAAAAAAACTCGCCTGCCTCTTTTCTGGGATATAATAAGCTTGAATTCGGTAAGGATGTAGTGCGCGGGTGTTCATACGAGGATTACTATAACTATTATGGTCCATCAGTTTTCTGATTCGAATGGAAGAATAACGATTACCGGATAGATATCGGATGACAGACATGTGAGTAGACTGACATAGACAAATGTCTACAGCTACTTGGGAACGTATTTTTACGGATTCGAAGAGGATGGATTGCGCTAATACCCTTGGAAGGTGCACTACAAACTATAAATAGTAGGAAAAAGATTTTTAATTTACGCCGCACACCGCGTTCGTATTATGGCGGCTATTAAGCGTTTAATTTGATTTCGTAGGAGCGTAACGATCGCTCGTGTAACCGGTCCGTATTACTAAACGAACGGGCATTGTTTGCGGAGATTTTTAAAAAGTTAATTGGCCCAGGAACATGCCCGTTTTGTGCCCTGACCGAGAAGTTTGAGGTCGCAATAAATCTGATTGAATAATGCCTCAAACTGCCATTTCATACTCCCAGGCTATAAAGTTCAAATACCTAATTTTTTTAAAGAACTAATTCATTTTAAATATTTACAACAGCGCTAACTAAAAACTGACCATAAGTAATGACCTGAGCAGATATTTGAAAATTTTGCTTACATTTTACTTTGTAACTATACCTTCTCACATTTTACTAAAAAAACAAGATCTTTGACAAACAATTGAATGTATAATAGGAACTCCACAATAATATATCTTCACGATATATCTCGTTCATGGTGAGCAGAGATATATTAGTCATTGTAACCATTTTGCGCTTATCTGTTGTGCCGAATGTGAACAGTAGCGCAGCGGATCGCCGTCCTCACAGCACTAGTGCAAATAACTTTACTATTAGATGCTATGCGGACTTCCTCACCATATTTTCCTTCACCGGTGAGCATGTGGAGCCTAAATCTGTACTTAAAAATCTGGAATAATCCAGATGTACGTGCCGGTAATTGAACCTACGACTTAGCATTGACGCAATAGTTGCCGGTCTCCAATCCACTGGGCTACCTTAGTCACTAATAGGAATTTGAGTATTAAAATTGCCTACGAAGGGACTAATCAATGTTAAAAAAGGAAAAGAATAGAGAGAAATTACGTTCGATTCTCTCAGCTTGTGTTTACCCCAGTAGGGATATGGCATGGTGATAAAGAGTAAAAAAAGCCTGTCAGCTTGTTTTGCGTGATATAGGATAAAAAACAACATAAAGCAACTATATTGTCTAATTCAAGAAACTAATATTTTTATTAGCCAGTTTTGTCCCACTGCCGGGCATATGTCCCTCCTCCCTTTTTCCACTTTTTGTGAAATCCATAGGACGGGGTGTGGACGCTTTATCCAACACACAATGTCTAATGCGGGTAGGTGGATATCCACTATATGCAAATCAGCTTGCTACATACCTCATTCGGCTCTTATGCTTTTACAACATCTCAATAAGATAAAAAAATATTCTATTCTGCCGGTAAACGTCCCATACTATTATAAATACCTAATTCAAGAAATTACTGAGTCCAAAAATTTTGTAACTATCCGAGATTTTTTAATTTAAGATTTTTGTAAGTTTATATTATTAAAAAAGCTGAATAATTTCCTTTTTTTTACGAGTATTAAGGCAGTAAAAAAATAAAAAAAAATTTTTATTGAATATAGTCACCCAATTGTACATTCATCGATAAATTTAATTTGTATTTCGAGAATAAACAAAAAATATGACAAATTTTTTTTTATTTTCGCAGGCAAATGTGCGTTTATAAGGCTAATTTGTATTTTCTTTTCCGTCTTTTGTTCTTATGATTTACGAGCCCGTGTACTGATTTCTCGTCAAATCGATTTACCGAGTACATCGATTTTATAACAACGCGTGGTAATACGTTGTTATGAAACACGGTACATTATGATATAAAATAATACTCTGATTTTATAACTCACGTTAACCTACTTTGGTATACTCAAGGTGCTAAAAATAAAATCAAAAGTGTCCGTTTTAAAATACTTGTTATTTGAAATGAGATTTTTATGGCAGAATAGTCTTGTTATCTTTGCACGTTTTCGTTATTAAAACAGTATTTCTGTCAATGGAAAAGGAAATATTAATCCTATAACTACACTGTTTGTAATTTAAAATCTCTATTCCATTTTCAGCTCAATTAATTCTTAGTCGATTTAATTATCGTTTTCCTTCATTAAGTGTTTGCGATTAGCAACCATGTCGTTATTTTTACGATGTATTCTTTGGCAAAAGTGGACGTTTTTAATTACTCCAGCCGTGATTGCTTTTAATTTGTTGATTATTGGTTACATAAAGCTATTTATGAGATAACAAATTATTTCTAAATCAATTCTTCGATTTTATATAGTATGTGAATTTGAATTATCTGTGTAAAATAGAATTATCCGTAATTATTTCAAGAATTCGGAACCGATGTTAGTGATAAAAGTGACATAAATATGACGTTAGTCCAGTTAAAAAAATAAGAATTAACTAATATTTATTTATAAAACAGTTCCTTTAGAATTACGACATGATTTACTAAATCAATACACAGAAGTTAATAATAGAAACTATAATACAATTAATTGGTATCTTTTTAAAAATTACAATTAAATAGTTTGAAAAAATGTATTTAAAAAAAAAAAAAAAAATCATTATTGTTATGGTTGTAGTAAAATTTTGATTTTTGGACTAACTGAAATTTAATATTATTTTACATGAATAATGAATTCTATATTTCATGCAATTCATTATTCTAACAACAAATGAATTTCTTGATTTTCTTTTATCTATTTTATAATCTCATGCGTATTTTGTAATTTATTTTTAAGATAGTTCTTTAAAAAAAAAACTATTTTTCATTTCTAAATTAAAGGTAAGAATAAACAATGTAAATATTTAATTATTTATTTATTATAAGATAATAATAATAAATAAATAGTTGCTGTAAACAACTAGGTATTAAAAATTAACTTATATTGTAAAAGGATAGTTTTAACAATTTTATGTTTCTTTACAGAAATAAATTTGCTTCAGATTGAGACATAATATCGCATTTTTTTTTTAAATACATGGAACTGTCATTTAATATATATTTTAAAATTGCTTTTCGATAAGGGATTGTGTATTCTAAAAAAAAATATATATTTCATATTTGGATTTTAAGAAAATTTATTTTTTGCATTGAATTTTATTTTACCTTTATTTCATGACAACCTTTCAAATGTTTTGACATTAATGTAACTTGTATTTTTTTTTTTAAAAAACAACCTGAAAAATAAGTATATTATACAAAAGAAATATCTGCGAAATGGATTAATTAAGAAAAAAACTCACGAAAGATACATTTATTTGTTTTATTGTTTTTAATTGTAAAGAAACAATAAAATTATGGTAAAACTGTAATTAAGAAAATATGTTCCTTATAACGTGGGTTTATTATGCCATAGCTGATATCCAATGTAAATAATAAATTATAAATATAATAATATAACATTTACTGTAGCGACTGTACATTATTTAAAATAGCTAAGTGTAAATATTTGTGTTAGTATGTTTAGGTATACAATTTTTATTGTATTTTGTGTGTATATGCAGCTAAATCAAATTCTCTGTGGATTTAATTGGGCCGACTGTACTTATGGCAAGCGATCTACAATGAACGATCTATTTCAAATTAAAGCGCTACGCCCAATACACGGTGCCGTAGTATGACCGTATTATAAACGTATCAGGCATGGTATAAAACCACCGTGTATCTCGCCCATTAGAAAGCAGCAAAAGCGTTTCATACTCATTTGTAAAATTTATAATAGTATTGCTAGTTTTGCAAGAATAGACAATTTAATTCATTGTTCATACTTAACGGTTAACACTGCTATTAAAAAATAGCTGGTAAATCCGTTGGTTGAAACACTGTCAAGCGCAAGAACATGTTTACGGCAAAATATCCTTAATAACATTATGGCATAATGACATTTATTAATGTCGGTTGTGAAAATTTTATAAGTGATCCGATTTTTAAGCTCTCAAGTTTATAATTTTAGCGTTAGCAAATGCGAAGCGTCTGTTACGGTCTTATTCGGTGACGGAACTATCAAGTGGGCGTAGTCTTATACATTCTATGCAGAGATTTTTTTTTTGCCTGATACGTTTGTAGCACGGTCGTGATATAAAACGATATATTGTGAAAGTTCATTACACGGACTATCTTTATTATGAATTCGTTTATCGCACATCATTTACCACTAGTGTAATTGGCCAATAGTTAATTCAGTAAAAGGAATGTAGTGATTTGTAAGATGAGTGATATGAAATATATGTTTTTACTGATTTAAATATATGCTTTTATTTCCCACCCAAAACCCTTTTAAAATGTGGACGTGAGAGTGAAAACTCACAAATGTTAAGTGATTTATCCGATAACAATAATTATAGCTTTGATTAAAACAGGAATATAAGGTCAAATATAAATATTAAACTTCTATACCGAGTGTTTTTTATATATGTCAGTAAAGAAATTTTAAACTACAAAAGATACGGCAATACTGTCAAAGGAAACTGTAGTTTTTTGTTTGTAAAAGAAATCATTATAATTAAGATCAAACGCAAACTTTCGACATTTTTTTTAGCAATATGTTTAAAGAGCTTTTGACTGCCGCATGCAGTCATGCCAGCCCTATCGTGCTACACCATAAATATAAATAAGAAGTAAAAATATAAATAATGCACTATAGAAGATAGAGAAGCCTTAAGGTTCCACTAAACTATTTGTTATATATTGGTTATTTGTAGCAATTGTATTCTGGTAACATTAACAACTATATTTTAGTGATTGTATTCTGGCAACATTATACGTATTTAGTTGTGAGCAAATCCTAATAGTGGAAGGGACATTCTGGTTCGAGCCTCGGTAGAGGAAACACGTCGAGAGAACCGAGCTAAAATAATAAATAAGTGAATGTGGAAATAAAGAGGAAGAGCATTTAGGAGGCATAGTTTTATTCTCTTCACTTCTGACAATATTTTTAACAACTCAGAATTGGGATAAGGTGAAAATATCCTTCCACGCCTGCATCTAGCAATTAGGATTTTTAAGGATTATCGCTGGAAAACTAAGGTACGATTCGATTATTAAAAGTGTTTTATAGATAAAACTTTTTCGTTAAAATTCTAATAATTGTACCTTTTGTTTTTGTAAGAATATTTTTCTGTTTTCTTTTAATTAGTGCGCATATCCGCAATAAGTATATGTTTTTTTTTTCTCGATTATTGCGACTACTGTTTTTTTTAATAAAGTTAAAGTAGTCAATTTATGATGGATGTTCTTTCCTCTTTTAATGAAATAATATTTTACATTTATACTATTATTAAAATATTATCGTAGGCTACCATAAACTCAATGTTTTTCACAAGTTTCAGTTTATTAAAATAATGACGTCCGGAGACGAGGACATTGGAGGAGTAGTGAGAAGATTTTTACCACAATATACGCAAGGTCGTCATGGCCGTTTGGAATCACGCACTTTATCACCTGAACGGAATCGTCGTGAGCATAAGAGTTGTTCACGATCTTTACATGATCGGAGAGTACGACATAAGAAACGTCGGAATCGATGTGAAGTAACATCTGCGAAGCGCAGGCACAAGAGACGGCAGAGGAAAAGACGGTTACCAATCGTGAGTAGATCATCATCTAACTCCAAGAGGAGCTCTAAAAGTCTTGACCGTGTAATGACATCCTGTAGGAAACGTTCAAGGAAAGAAAATTCTAGTTCACGTAAAATTGATGAAGCATCTTTGACGAATATTAACGCACAAGAATTATTAGATTTGATTAAGTCGCTGTCCTCTACTTCTTCCTATAATCATTTTTTAATGAATAACAATGTTGTTCTTGAATTCGATCCGTCTAATAAGGAGCAAACTGTTTCCGTGTGGATAAATAAGATAGAGGAATGTTCTAAATTATACGGTTGGAACAAAACACAATTATTGCATTATACCTTACCAAAATTGATGGGAGTAGCTAAAGTATGGTATAAGAGATTACAATCTGTAAATTTTACTTAGACAGAATGTAAAGATATGCTAACTAAAACTTTTCCAACGGTACAAAATTATGCTCGATTGTTACAAGAAATGTTAGATAGAAAGGTTAATCAAAATGAGTCTTTTGAAACATATTTTTATCATAAGATGAATTTGTTAAACAGATGTGAAATTTACAATAAGAAAGCTATACACTGTATAATAAATGGTTTGGATGATAGGAGTATGAGGTTAGGAGCCCAAGTAGAAAATTATAATGTACCTAAACAATTATTGGCTTATTTAAAAACTGTAAAGATAGAAGATATAAAAGGTCAGAAGCCATTAACTAAAACGCAATTTGAAAATCTTGGTGATAAGAACAAAAACCCGTGCAATACAATTAAATGTTTCAATTGCGATGAAATAGGGCATCCCAGTTTCAAGTGTTCAAAACCACCGATTACTTGTAATATATGCAATCGTCTTGGCCTCCAATCTTCTTCATGTAGACGACTACAAAGTAATAAGTATAATAATAACAACCATCAAAATAATCAAATAATAAATCCATAAATCCATATCAGAAGTAAAACTAGCTGGCATTAAAGATCATAAATATAAAATTACCTATTACCATTAACAATAAACCTATTACGTGTTATGACAAAATGAATTAAAAAAAAATATAGACGCATTATATACCAAAATTGTTCTACTTTCATTTATAGAATTTGAGGATTCGCTCATATCCCCTTTAATTAAACCTAGTGAATTTTAAAAATACGAAAGCAAAAAAAAAAATGAACGATTTGAAAATTGAGAAATTAAATCTACTGGTTGGAATCGACACTAATAAATTCTATGATTTCCATGCCGATTATCGTAGATAACAAAATAATTAGTAGCAATGTGTATATCCGAACATCTATATGAAATTATAATAAATCTTATGTAGTTCCGCGAAATTACACAATTAGTCATGGGGTCGGATGTGTATTAGTAGTTATTTTCAGTCTAAATGATTCCCATAAATAATAATAATCTTAAGTATATAGCACAAATAGTCAATGACAAAAAAAAATAGTAGAGGTTCACAAATTGACACGGAATGGAATTAATATAAATCAAACAATCCATACAAGACAGATCAGGCTCTGATGAAATTTCAAAAGAATAGTTATTAGATAATTATAGGGATTGTTCTCGTTTGATTTAACAGCTTTGGGGTATACATTTATATGATGTTAGAGCGGTCGTATGCAAACCATATCAGTTATATTACGTGGAAAAAGAGAAAATCAGGGGAATGATACAAGAAAAGTCATAAACTGTGGTGATGTTCCAAAACTTGTGTTTGATATTTGGGGAATAGAAACAGATGATTGGCTAGTGTTTCTTCAGAGTAGTGACGATAAACTTTTGAAAATAATTTAGTTTTTGGAAAATTCGTGCTCATAAAACATGATTAGAGTTTATCAAAACTATAAGATTAAGAAGAAGGTATATAGATTGTTAAATGAGCAATTGAAATGGATGGTACCTAAAAGTGCCAAATGGCATTTATTTAAGAAAAACCATAACGAACTTGGTGACTTTGGCGTAGAGAAAACCCTTAAAAAGCTAAAAGAACATTACTGGTTTCCTAGAATAAGATTTGTAAAAAAAAAAAAAAAGATTTTGTGAATAAATATGCATAGGTCATGTTCTGAATGATGGGACAAATATTTAGAAGCAAACAACTAGGCTTTGAATACAACCGTTAATAAAACCACGGGTAAATGTCCATATGAGATACTTAAATTGTGATAAAAATAGTGAATCAATAAAACAATAGAATTAAATAATAGTAATAATAGAGGAAAAAAAAACAATATTAATAAAACAATTGAATGAAAATAGAAACAAAGTTAATTTAAAAGTAACAGAAAAAAAAACAAAATAGAGAATATTAAGCAGTTATATCCGTAGATAAAATTTGTCCACGATAAACATGATTCATATACTGAAGATTATTCTAATGATTCGAATAGTGGATCGGATTCAGAGAGTGATAATTTAGAGTATAATGGTCCAAATAATTAGAGGTTGAAATGGGCAGCGACGTTGATCGTAGGGATGATGTTGAAATTGAAAATGAATAAGATAAATAAATATGAAAATAAATGAAACTATTTATAGTAAGATAATTAAGTAATGATGATAAATATGATTAAGGGGTAAACAATATGCACATGAGGCCGATAAGCCAACTTTGGGAGCATTTGTTTACTTATGAATAGTTTATATTAATATGATATGTAAAGGTGAACAATGCACATGAGGCCGATAAGCCAACTTTGGGAGCATTTGTTTACTTATAAATAGTTTATACGAAAATAATATGTAGAGGTGAACAATGCACATGAGGCCGATAAGCCAACTTTGGGAGCATTTGTTTACTTATGAATAGTTTATAGAAATATGATATGTAAAGGTGAACAGTGCACATGAGGCCGATAAGCCAACTTTGGGAGCATTTGTTTACTTATGAATAGTTTATAGGAATATGATATGTAAAGGTGAACAATGCACATGAGGCCGATAAGCCAACTTTGGGAGCATTTGTTTACTTATGAATAGTTTATAGGAATATGATATGTAAAGGTGAACAATGCACATGAGGCCGATAAGCCAACTTTGGGAGCATTTGTTTACTTATGAATAGTTTATAGGAATATGATATGTAAAGGTGAACAATGCACATGAGGCCGATAAGCCAACTTTGGGAGCATTTGTTTACTTATGAATAGTTTATGTTAACATGGTATGTAAAGGTGAACAATGCACATGAGGCCGATAAGCCAACTTTGGGAGCATTTGTTTACTTATGAATAGTTTATAGGAATATGATATGTAAAGGTGAACAATGCACATGAGGCCGATAAGCCAACTTTGGGAGCATTTGTTTACTTCTGTTAAGGTATCTGCATACAGGAGGCCGATAAGCCAAATGAAGGAGTATGCGAGATACTTTAAATATTTGCACACATGAGGCCGATAAGTCAATCATGGAGTGTGTATATGTATATGTAATATTAAGGGTTATTTTGCAATGATGATATGTAAATGATTTCAATAATGTTGATTTGGTTGAAATGGGATTAATATGTGTGAAATAGAATACTTTGGTCTTGATATATACTGTATCTGCTGAATAATTAATATAGAGAAACACTTTGTAATGTGAAATTGATGGAACAATTTTTTATTATCACAGATGGCCGAAGCAGTACAAAATTATGTATAAAAAAAGTATATATCGATGTAAAGTGTTTAAATAATATTAGTGAAAATTTAATTGTGAATATTTAAAATACTCGAAGATGGTTATAATTATTAGTTATAATAGTAAACAGAATTACGTGAGGACCCGTAATATGCAGTATGGCCGACTGTTATATATTGGTTATTTGTAGCAATTGTATTCTGGTAACATTAACAACTATATTTTAGTGATTGTATTCTGGCAACATTATACGTATTTAGTTGTGAGCAAATCCTAATAGTGGAAGGGACATTCTGGTTCGAGCCTCGGTAGAGGAAACACGTCGAGAGAACCGAGCTAAAATAATAAATAAGTGAATGTGGAAATAAAGAGGAAGAGCATTTAGGAGGCATAGTTTTATTCTCTTCACTTCTGACAATATTTTTAACATATTGTAAATAAATTTATAGATTTTGCGAGCTTCTCGACTGCTGGGATTACTTAAATAGCTTTGATAAATGCCGTAGTCCAAAAGGTTGATGTTCAGGGTGCTGCTTAAGCTTTCTCTTTCTTTTTTATTCTGGACACATGACAAATATTTACAAAGTTGATCTTTTTTTACAGAAATGAACTGTTTTATGCGAAGATATTTACGTTGTATGCCAAGAAAACAATCTGGACTGTAGGTGTTCAAATTCAAAAATAATATGTCGTCACGCTATATCCCTTCCGGGACGACCTGCATACGTTACTTACTGTATCCAATTTGCTGTCATATACAATTTTACTGGTAACTAACGCAAAACCTCTTAAAGGTAATTTAGGTACATCAAGACTAACAACTTTTGTTCTATGACTTTTGACAAAACTTAACACATCCTAAGATATATAAATATATATTTTTAGTTTTAGTGGGGATATCTATCAATCGTTAGCTCTATGTTTAAAGTTCAGTCAGCTGACGCTACGAAATCGTCTGCCCCAGTTGCATCGCGCCGCCTTTCAGAGTGTTAAGAAGATCAGAACTGCAAATTTGATTTGGTTATTTTTTTGTATGGGGAAAAAAGATTGAATTATAAAAAGTCGTAAAACAAAAGTTGTCAGTCTTGATATACCAAAGTCACCATTAAGAAGTTTTGCGTTAGTTACCTGTATCCCTGTATAGTGCCCAAAGAGGCAAGTAGCACAGCTGATCGCCGTACTCACAGCACTAGCACACTCGACATTTCTATTAGATACCACGCGGGTTTTCTCACGATACCTTCCTTCACCGGTAAACGTGTAAAGTTATATAAGTGCAAATTTTATAATACATATTTTTAAACATTTTCTATACCGATTATCACAAATTTTCTGATTGTTACTATATTTCACTGCGGAATATAATAATAGCTGAAGCTTTCTTTAACACGTTTGCTGCGGAACAGGCCTATTTCGTCCTACCACGGTACTTTCGCCTGGTGCGGACGAACAAAACTATGTCCCTCCCGCCAATGCGGAGCGAGTATCTCAGGTGTTTGTAAGAGTTCAACAGAGACAAATATATATTTCAGCTTGTGGTCAAAATTGTAGGTATTCCCAATCAAAACATTACGGTAGGCTCTTTTTGACCTACCACGCACAGACGGTAAAAAACATCAGCTCAGTGCGGCAACAGGTCTATTTGGGCCTACCCTCCCAGCAGGCCGCCCGCGACCCGTTGTAGCACTGAGCGCGCGCGCCGCCATTTAGTGTTGTGCGTGCTATCGAGGCGAATTAACGCTAGTCGTTCGTGCGATACTTCGAAATGACAGCGCAGTTGATTTTAATCCTTCGCTTACGTTAAATTTGGAGTAACACAATTCCCCATCGCAAGTCCCATACAATATTTCGTTCATAACTGTGAGCCATGTGGTAGAACTCAAAAAACATTTTAAATTCAGAAAACCAAGAAAATCCGAAGGACAGTGGCCATGTTCTAGAGATGACCGCTAAACGAAAAAATTGTGCAGGGTGCTATGAGAGACTGCGGAGAACTTTAAATACTACCCAAACAAAAAAAAAGTTATTAAAATTAAATCATTTTGCAGGAGATGCAATCAGAACCTTTGCAAAACGTGTTTTAAAACTAAGCATTCACAGGCAGACTAATGCTAACAATATAAGTTTTTTCATTAATGTAACTTTTTTTATTAATTAATAAGTTTTTCATTAAACAAGTTTTTTTTCTATTACGATAGTTCTGTTTTATTTTCCACATCCCTTATTTATTCTTTATCTGTCCCATCACTACTAAAAACCACTTTCTAGTGCGGACCAGGTCGATATCAGCCCGCTGTTTTCTCTGCTTTATTTTTCGTTTAATATTTGACAGATCCCGGAGCGAAGCTAAACCAAGGAAGTTGGGATCAAGGTCGTTCTAACAGTACAAAAAAAAATTACATACGTTACGTTTTCGCCAATTTACAGCATTTTAGTAAACCCTAGTGCTGGGGGGTCGAGAAAGACCTACTACACACTGGCGGATAGTCGTTGGTTGGTGTATTTTGACCTACCGCCGCACCAGGAGAAGGTTTATGACTTTCCTTGCCGCAGCAAACGTGTTAATTACGAGTAACTAGCCGTCAGTGATCGAAATAATGTTATAAGAAAAATGTATTGTTTTGTAAACGATTGCACTTTAGATTTGATTCGAAATATGTTAGCTCCTTGCTGCTTATTAATATTCCAAAAATGATCTGATATCGCAGTTGTAGTGACCCCGCTTACGATGCTACGATGGTCTTGGGTTCGAGTCTAGGTCGTGTTAACTTTTCTGTGATGAGTTTGTCACGAGTCATGGTTGTATGTATATATTTGTCTAGAACTCATAGTACAAGTGCAAGCTTAATTTGAGATTAGGTTAATGTTAATTGTTATTGTGTAATTGTGTAATATAAATGTGTAATTGTTAGTAAATATTATTAAAAACGTTAAAACAATTATTTTTAATATCAAACCAAAAAGCTGAATATCATTACATAGCGCTTACTTCAAAATTGACGGATTTTAAACAAACTTTCAATCCCTATTTCTACTATCATAGTGGATGCCTCCGTTGTAAAAAGAAGCCGATGTAAAAATTACATGTTTCTTATATTGAGTAATGTAGGCTCTAGGTAGTCAATAGAAAACTTTATATACTAGCTGTCCCGGCAGACCTTGTTCTGCCCTATTTCTTTAAATCAAAGTTACAATGTTTTTTTTTTGTTAATAGCTGCCTGCCAGATTTCATTCTGCCAAAAGTTATTGGCCTGTCGCAGTCTAATAGAAATAAAATTGGATTGAAAGACTCAAGTCTTATCTAAAGTCATGATATTTTTACTATAATGTCTTATGGGACATTTTTTGGGTTATTTTTTGTTTGATTACTTGGAGTATAAATTATAATTTTCATTAATGAAATGCAACCTCTGATCAACTTGAAGGCATACCTTTGTTTTGTTTTCATTGACATCATATGTTTGACAGCTGGGGATTATATTCATAAAAGTTATGTGAATCTGCCTACCCTATACAAATACCTTATGCACGTCACTGTTTATACGTATGTAGGTTATAAATTATTTCATACATATAGAACACTCTGTATGTATATTGCCATAGGACTATTCGCTTAATAAAACTCTTTTATGGTCCAAAGACCACACAAATAGCTCATGACGTCACCGCTTGCACCGTCCGATGACAACACTACTGTATCTGCATGCAGAGTAGGGACGTGGCGCGAATGGCAATTGACTATCGATAATGCGGCAATAGCATGGAGATATAGAGGTTCTAGTCAAAGTATTAAAAAACAGTTGACAAATTTTATGAATGACTCGTGATTTTAAATATTAATTTTTTTTTACACTGGCTCGACATAGTGACTACAGAGTACCTGATGGTAAGTACAGTATAGTCCAAAAACGAAAGCGACTATCAAAGGATGAAAATCCATTGATAGTCTACATAGTCATGTCGGCCCACATATACCACGACTGAAGGTCTCTAGGTATGTGAGCTACTGGATATACACAAGCTGATCCCGAAACGCGACAAGCCGAAACTGGTCGCTATGACGGGCTTTACACCCATGTACTGTGGTCGCGATCCAGACGGGCACCACCACCCTACCACCTCGCAAAATTACTTCGTAACTGACTTTTTAGTGAGAAAACCATTTAATTAAGTGTCACAGTATTGCTTAAACTAATATAAACTATTACAATTAGAAATCTCAAGGGCTCGGTTCACGTTATGTCGTGTTTAAGGGCGTTCGAGCCGAGGGTCGCGTGGACCCAACGTAATATCCCAAGGGTGACTGTAGTCTATGAAACACCGGAGCGTCGTAACGCATTTTGGTAAATTCACCGTCTAGTGTCGAGGGAGGCGACGTTTTATCCCGAGATTGTCCATAGTAATCATTACGTGGCATGACTGTAAATTTTTTTTTAAAGGTTCCTCATGTCTCACAAATTAGCAGAAGTAGATCTTCAGTCTTTCAGCCGGTATAACCTTCACGCAGAGATGAGCAAAATGTAATCTGATTATTGATGAACGATTACAAAATGTATTCGTAATTTTAATTTACTTGCTCTGTAATCATGATTAAATCAATTTAAAGCATTAAGAAATGATAAATGTGTATACAATCTGGGATTTTGTAGTGTTTGAAACGTAAATGAGCAAAAAGCAGTCATATTAATGGTAAAAAACGTAAAATGTAATCGTTAATCATTTTTATTAATCTGATTACATTTTGCCCATCTGTGCCTCCACGTACCTATGTCTGATGTACAACGGCGTAGCCATTATAATTCGTCATGCTAATCCTGCCGGAATATTTTGGAAGCCTTTTTTATAGGCGCATAAATGTTATTTTCCGTGTAAGCAATGATGTATATCTATTTTTAAACAATCCAGTGACTGGCTATTTACTATCTCAATAAAATTAAGGATATATTATATTGTAGCTTTTTTATACACAGCCCTTGAGGTCTTTGATGGTAAGTACAATACATTCTAAAGAAATTTATAACCTATAGTCTGATTTTTTTTAGATTTTGCTCAGAATATAGGCACGTCTTGAACAAAAATATTAATATATAACAAAAACATGTACACACCCTAAGTATTCTTGCCCGGTTTGGTTACTAAGGTCTATCCCGATCATCAAGAAATATCCAGTCAAAAAAAAGTCTAAATATTCGCTAAGCAAATTCCAAGCCGAGGAAATCAGTGATTAACCACATATTTGGATATTAACACTTCGTCTGTAAGCATTTTTTCTGCATCTTCCGTCTGTAAACGGGGTCTTACGCGTCCTACTGTTTTTTTCACACCTTAAACGGGCTTACAAATTTCTGAAAAAAATCATGATACTGGTCAAAATATTAATTTTGAAATACCATTTGAATAATTCCTTCTTTTACGGTATTTAGCTAGGTATTAAGCAGACCGGATAGAGTAGACTTGTGAAAGTTTGCTGTCGGGTTGAGAGGGAGTCGGTGCGCAGTGTCTGGTGCATCGCCTGAGGAGAGGGTTTGGAGGGGTGGGTTCATTATACTTACCCCTGTCAGAGAGGTAGCCTCAACAACGCTTTTTGCTTCCCGTGCGTTTGGTGGAATTTGGTTTCGTTGGCCTGGGTGGAGCAATTAGAGGAACACTTAGGGGGTTTTTAGTGAGCAAGAGTTTGACATATCAGGGTAGCTGCCCTCACAGCGGCCTTGATGTTCTTATGAAGTATATTCCCCCGAGTTACCAAAAAAATGTATTTAGCAGGTATGAATAAAAATTGACTTTGCTCCGACACATAATAAAAATATCATAATTTGTCATGTTTTAGTAAAACTTAAGCAAACTCGAAATAGGCTTTATAAATCTCGGATTAAGAATGCCGGTGACTGATATAATAATATACCGTCACGCTATATCCTTTACGGTGTGAACAGAGATATATTAGTGGCTGTATCTACTTTGTCCATATATGTCGGTCCAACGTGACCAGTAGCACAGCTGATCGCTGTTCTCATACCACTATTTTTTTCTGGGTGACCATGTTTTGCGGCCGGGGAAGGTCACAACTAAACCGGGCTTGGTGGGCGAACGCAGAAGGCGCTCAGCCAGCGGATTTTATGGGTTGGGCGGCTACGCAATTGCACCCCGTGGGTACGGACCTCGACTTGGGCAGCCGGCCAGTTAAAAACGAACCTAACGGTGATCTACCAGCGTTTCGGAAGCGACTACCTTGAGAAGAAACGCCGAAAGAAACTCAAGGCTGCGCCGGAGTGAACACCACTAATACACATGGCATATATATGTAGGATGGATGTTATTGTGTGAAATATTATAATGTATGAAGTAGTAAATGGGTAGATCGGAACGTATGGGTGTGAAAGACAGGAAAGATAGAAAGATAGAGAGGATAAACGTTTTTTTTTTCAATGCGACCGCTCTGTAATATAAAGACGTAAAAAGTGTTAAAACGTAAGATTATTTTTGAAAAAGTGCAATAAAGTAGTATTTAACAGTTTATTTGGTGTTTATTTGGTCAGAAGATCCCCAAAACTACATATATTAAATGTTACGCGGGTTTCCTCACGATGTTTTACTGCATCAGTGTGTATGAGGTGTTTAATTTCGTATGTAATCTAGAAAAACCCAGAGGTATGTGCTGGAATCCAAATCTATGACTATTTGCATTGTAGCGCATGTAAACCGGTACTTCAGCCACTAAGCCGCCACAGTCTTAGTTTACTATTGTTACTAGCCAATTGTTATTAAAGGAAAATCTTTTGACAGTTATCGTTGTTATACCGAATATCGTGTAACAGTACTTTTACTCAGAATAATTCCATTTAAATATTTGGGGAGTTATTGTTCCTCATGTCAAACGTTTGCCCATAAATCATAAAAAAAACGCCGGTTTCTTTCTAATAAACGTATTATAATAATTCTTAAATTGTAAAAAAAAATCTTTTTATATCGTTAATTGTTTCATTCCACAATTTTACGATCTAGGAGCTTTTAATGAAGAGTGAATAGGCATTTGGCAAAACGCGGTACTTTATTGGGCTTATCTTAGTGACGTGCATAGTGTATTTGGTCAGGGTAGGCAGATTCACATAATGAATTTAAATATTATGTAATGATAATAAATATTATATTATTTTCATAGGGAAGATATATGGCATGAAAATAGAAAAATATAAATATTAAGGGTTCCTATTTTTATTATAATTAATAGAATTTATTCCAGACATTTTTATCGGAGGGGTATGCAATGCTTTTATGCATTTATGGAATGAACGCTACTGGCTTATCTTCTCCTTCCACTAGCTGTGATTGAGGTCCAGCGTTAGTCTGTAAATAGGAAAAGAAACAAAAAGTGCGTTAGTTCTGATAATAAATAAACAGTTTGAACACATTTTAAACTTTCGCGTTTTGTACTCATTATATATACTTAAACGGATTTTATCTATGAAACAGTTTAATAATAATAAAATATCCTCACGCTATATCCCTTTTGGTGTGAGAAGAGATACATCAATAGGTGCATTTACTTAGAGCTTATCAAAAATGGGCAAAATGTAATGATATTAATGATGCAAAACGCAAAATGTAATAGTCATCCTTTTTCATTAATCTGATTACATTTTGCCAATATATGGTGCTT
Organism: Automeris io; assembly: GCA_036320925.1. Lineage (NCBI taxonomy): Eukaryota > Metazoa > Arthropoda > Insecta > Lepidoptera > Saturniidae > Automeris > Automeris io. Next base: position 15,602,611 of record JAUDJH010000005.1, read on the forward strand.
ATATGTCGTGCCCAACGTGACCAGTAGCGCAGCTGATCGCCGTTCTCACTAACACAGATGATATTTTTATTAGATGCCGTGCCAATTTCCTCACTATATTCACCTTCACTGGTGAGAATGTGGTACCTAAATAATAAATAATAAAATAATAATAAATTATTTATTAGAAAAACAATTACAAAGCAGCACATAAAGGTCAGCTGACATTCAAACTAGGACTGCCTGTATTTTGGGTGTCAGCACATTTCACACAATATGTTACATGCAGTTTATATCAGCTGCGTAGCTCCAACCTTAACTCCAAACAATACACTTTACAATAATGTTAAACCTTAGATATATTTATTGCTATACCCACCCCTCCCAGAGAGGAAGCCTGAATAAGGTAATTCGCTCCCCGGGCGTCTGGATAAATTTTGTTTCCCAGGCTCGGGTGGAGTGATTAGAGGGACACCCTGGGGGTTTTTTGTCAGTAGGAGTCTGACACACCGGGGTCGCTACCCTCACAGCGTCCCTGATGGTCCGATGTAGAATTTACCCCAGGATTACAAAAAAAAAGATATATTTATTCCCGCAACAAATCCGTAATTTGGAATGCGTGATTATGAATAGATTAACATTGTGCCATTTTGTAAAATGCTGATACTTTGAGTGTCGTGTGTCGTGACAATTCGAGTTATCAAGACATACGAGGGTAGAGGAAGGTTTTTTTACTCTGGCACGACATAGTGACTACAGAGTACCTGATGGTAAGTACAGTGTAGTCCAAAAACGAAAACGACCATCAAAGGATGAAAATCATTGATAGTCTACATCGTCATGTCGGCCCACATATACCACGACTGAAGGTCTCTAGGTATATGAGTCACTGGATATACACAAGCTGATCCTGAAACGCGACAAGCCGATACTGGTCACTATGACGGGCTTTACACCCATGTACTGTGGTCGCGATCCAGACGGGCACCGACGCCCTACCACCTCGCTGCTGCTCGTTTAGCACCACCCAGGAGTCACGTGTAGGGAAACTAGGGTAAAGCCTACGGACGCGAGCCGCTTCGACTCCCAAAAACTAACTTAACGAAAGTAACTCGGTAGTAGTAAGTCGGAAGTAAGTTGCCGTCCCCAACGAAAACTCCGCGGCACGTTTGTCCGCTCGTAACCGGGCCGAAACTTCAAGTCATAATTTAAAGTAAGTTAATACGCACATAAGACCTGTTAAAGTATTATATTTATAATATATTAATTTTACCGGTACTGCTAGATAAATTCCGATAAAATTAATATCGTGTTTACTTTACTTAAGTTGATGCTTAGGTACCAACAAAAAGATCAAAATAAAAAAATCACAGTTTGGGGTATATATTTCAACCCGTAGGCTTAACGTCTTTAAATCGTAAATTTAGTAACGAAAAAAGTTTCGCAAAGCAATTTAGTTTCTAATACGCTTAAAGTGCCGCGTCCACTGGAGAGAAAAAGTCAAGGTAAAGATTACTTTATCCACTTAACGGTAGGTTCGGATAACCAAAGGGTTGTCAAACATTGTTAAAAGAGATATAAGCCCTTTAATTTTTTTTAGAATAAACTTATTTTTTTATATTTCAGGAAAGATGATGACATTGGATTCTTGTTACAATATAAGCACCCACAAACGTTTTTTTAATATTGTAAGCCTAAGGGTGTGTTATAGGAATTGAAAATTTGTTTAACCCTTAACTTGGCAGAATTTTGTTTTTTTTTTTTAATATCAAAATAATATTCATACCACATAACTCTTATGACCCAAGGATGTCTAGAAAAAATTAACTGTGCGTTCGAAAACTAAGAAATTATCTATACATTCATATAAAAATATTAGGTTTGCGCGAAAAATTTTGGCACTATTTTTTTAAAATCTGACGTATCTCCACAGATACATTATCAAAAAGAGGGTTAAAAGTTCGTCAGTTTTTAGTGTAACCCGCAACTGTGTGAACAGCTGAGTCCAGAAAGTTTCTGTAGTATTTTATAACCCGGGCACATTAAGAATGGAGCAAGTTATTGAAAAAATCGTTTTTTAAGATTAATATAGGGGTTTATGACCCCCTAGTTATTTTCTTTTGACAGGGCAAAATGCTATTGGCAGGGAAAGGTGCTCAGGATGCATTTAAGATGCTCAGCCCGCGAGTTTTTTTTTTTACACTGGCTCGGTATAGTGACTACAGAGTACCTGATGCTAAGTACAGTGTAGTCCAAAAACGAAAGCGACTATCAAAGGATGAAAATCCATTGATAGTCTACATCGTCATGTCGGCCCACATATAACACGACTGAAGGTCACTAGGTACATGAGTTACTGGATATACACAAGCTGATCCCGAAACGCGACAAGCCGAAACTGGTCACTATGGCGGGCTTTACGCCCATGCACTGTGGTCGCGATCCAGACGGGCACCGGCGCCCTACCACCTCGTTTTGAAATGGGTGGCAACGCAAGGGTACTCCTGTAGGTACGAACCTCGACGTAAGCGATTGACCCGTGAAAGAACTACTTACGGTGATCTACTAGCGTTCCAGAAACGATTATGTTGAGAAGAACTTCTAAAAGAACTCAAGGCTGCGTCAGAGTGGCTCTGCTAGTCTCATCATAAGAAATTGTTGTTCTTATCTAAACATATATAACTCAAAGGTGACTGACTGGGTGGCTGACTGACTGACTGACATAGTGATCTATCAACGCACAGCCCAAACCACTGGACGGATCGGGGTGAAATTTGGCATGCAGGTAGATGTTATGACGTAGGCATCCATTAGGAAAGGATTTTGATGAATCCCACCCCAAGGCGATAAAATAGGGGATGAAAGTTTGTATAAATCTTCTTTGATTTTCGACTATAATATAATATAATATAATAGCTTGATAGTTTTAGCGCCTAATGACAGATTAGGCCCTAATTTTTTACACACGCTAAACAAAAGTATAGCCACAAAAAATATATCTAATTAATTATATTACTTCTTAACGCGAGCGAAGCCGCGGGCAAAAGCTAGTCTCAAATATGTGTCATTGTGTTTATTATATTATGTCATAGTTAGTGCGTTTTTTAAATAAACAAATAGACACAAAACATAGAGAATGAAATTGGGATATTCTGGTTAATTCTAGACAGGTGACAACCCTGTTTTAGATCCGAATTGCGGCAGAGTGGATTTTCTGTGAAACGATGCGGGTGGTATATTTAAGCACATTAGAGATTTCACAAACAAATTATTAAGATAAGACGGTGAGAAATTAGATTTTTTTTCTTATATTTAAATGCAAAACTATATTAATATTTTTGCTTCGTTAAGCGTGATCTAAATTCTATCGTCTGTGTTATAAATACGGGTATTGTAAACGCAAATTTTAAGCCATATTTTTTTTCAGTAAGGGTGCCAGTTGTTTGACGTACGGAACAAAATCCCTGATCTGCCGTGAGTTTATCATGGCGGTCTCACTGTAGCTTTTTTTTTACTGACTTAGCATCAGTCCCGGGTGGGCAAGCCGTGGCCCACACCCAGGGCGTCAAACTCTAGAGGGCGGCAGAAAAACACATTGGCTCGACGTTTTTAAAGCTAATTCAAAAGTCTCATAAGATATAATAATAATAAAATCGCATACAACACAACAAACACACCAGAATTGGTAAATAAAAACAGAAAACAACAAAAGCATATACCCTGAGTTGTGATGATGCGCCAAAGGGAAGTCAGCTCAGCAAATGCTAAGTGACCAGCCGAGCCACCCAGCACTGATTTTCAGCTGACACCCATTTATTGCGTAGACGCGCAGAAAACAGCAAGGAAGGGATCAATAGAGTACAGATACACAGCGTTAGAGACGAAAATTTAAAGTATTATAGATAGATATATATCATAGATGATAATACACATATACAAGAACACAAATATATAAGTATATTACATACACATGTCATATATATTATATATTATTATATATCATTGCCACAACCACGTCTAAAGTTATTTTATTTTTTTATTTGGTTCACATACTGGATCTCACACAACTACATACAAAACATAAACGAATCTTACGAAAATAATACAAAAGGTGTGTCCTTAACAAGTGAACACAACAAGAAAGTCAAAAAATTATAAAAGTAGTTCGTAGTTAGTTATATAAGTTAGTTTAAAGTTATGCTAAGTCAAAAGTAGCTTTCCGTGAATATTCTGCTTCTTATATTTAATGTTATTTATATTTGCACAAAGATCTCGAGCACAAAATCTGTATAAATCGTGCTGTAAATGTTTTTACGGGGTTAATCTATGTAACTGAGAAACAATGCTAACATCTCAGGTTGCAGAAAACAGTAGTTTTAGTTCGCCTCGAAAAATTTCCAGATCCGGGGATGTTCGATATGGAGATTACATTGCATGTGATGGTTAACATACTGGAATCCAGAAACTCAGTACAACTATCGTGTGATAACTACCTGCCGATAATGACCGTCATTATGCCGGCCTTTTTTTTGGTTACCCGGGGGAAATCCCTAACGGACCTTCAGTAGGATGTGAGAGCCGCCCCCCGGTGTGTCGGACCAGCACCGACTCAAACCCCCGGGCTATTCCCTCTCTCGTCTGCCGAGTGTCAAGGGCAAGGCTGAGCCATCTTCCTCCGCATTCGGCGACGTCTGGCCTTCTGCAGGCCCCAACTATTTGGTGAGGGGTGGTTATATAGTTACCAGCCCCCGCGTACTCCTATCACATTGGCGGGGAGAGTGGTGTTAAGTGCCACCCTACCCTCATCTCCATGATTTATCATTGGAGCGGTGTGCGGTAACACATCGCACACCGCTCACGCCTGGACGTGCAAGCGCACCGCCCGGCGTCATCATGCCGGCCTACAAAAATATCTCTCCATGCTTAAAGAATCCAATATCATAGGACGATGGTAATACCCCCTGGGAGTTGTAGCTAAAATTTTGTCCCATTTAAGTCTTACATAATGAAGTTTATTTGGGTGGAATAATGATGAATGGTTGGTTTGGAAGGCAGTGTCATCGATAGCATGTACAAAAGCATACTGCGATGGTTCCGGCAGGTATGATGAAGGGATGACGAAAAATATATACAATATGAATGTGAGTGGAAGTAAGGGCCGAGGCCGACCGAGACTGACCTACACAGATCAAACAAAGAGAGGTCTGATGGAGGGTGATGTTAAAAGTAAGCGGTATCGGCGAAAGTACATGAAAGAGTTAATTAATGTTAAAGATGTGAGGCAAAGCCTGACGTTGCCGAGGGTCGGAGAAGAGGATGACACTTTACTTCTGACCCCGGTCAGACGGGAAGAAGGAACACCCCGGGGGCTTTAGTCGGTGGAAGTCCGACACACCGGGGGGCAGCCCTCACCGCCCCCTGAGGTCCGTTAGGGATTTCACCCGAGCTATCAAAAAAAAACGCGAAACAGGTTTGCGAGAAGAGAGAAATGGAGAGTGGAATTGACTCTCCTGCGCAGAACAATAAGGATTACCCGTGATGAAAGGCACATAGTTTTTTTGGCTGAAGACACTATACATATAATATAGTTTACATTTTACATTTAAAATGTAAGCAATTGCCAATACATTGATATAAAGTTTCTCTTTATGCCTGACCAAAGAAACCTTACGCTTAGTATTGAAGTAAAAAAACACGATAAAATCTTTTGAAATCAACAGTTTTTTTTCCTGTTTCACAAACGTTTGAGTTTGAAAAATGATAGCCGAGCTGTGATTGGTCGAGCGGCTGTCAGATTGACGTCTGAGTAATGGCGATTGACAGCTCGGTGGAAGATAGCCGTAACTAAATTAGCTGTAAAGTAAATATTAACATCGCTTACTTTATGTTTGCCGTCAAGTAAAATAAAACGTGGACTTATTTTTTTTTACACTGGCTCGACATAGTGACTACAGAGTACCTGATGGTAAGTACAGTGTAGTCCAAAAACGAAAGCGACTGTCAAAAGATGAAAATCCATTGATAGTCTCCATCGTCATGTCGGCCCACATATACCACGACTGAAGGTCTCTAGGTATATGAGCTACTGGATATACACAAGCTGATCCCGAAGCGCGACAAGCCGAAAATGGTCACTATGACGGGCTTTACACCCATGTACTGTGGTCGCGGTCCAGACGGGCATCGACGCTCTACCACCTCGCTGCTGCTCGTTTAGCACCACCCAGGAGTCACGTGTAGGGAAACTAGGGTAAAGCCTACGGACGCGAGCAGCTTCGACTCCCAAAAGTTAGCTCTATTTGTTATGTTTTCATAACCTTATTCGTACTTAATTTGATTTATTGTGGTTTTTTTAACTTCTTAGCATTTTTGGTTGTAGCTTAGTGGATAAGGAGTTGGTATCCATGCGCAGCAACGCGAATTGTAGTTAGTAGGTTCGAATACCAGCTCGTACGTTTATTTCCTAGATTATGTCACTACAATTGAAATAGCTCTCATTAAATGTCATACTGTTTTTGCAGATTTAATTTTTAGCGATTTAGACAAATTCAATTCGATATAAAATAAAAATATAAAATAGTGACTACAGTGATCTAGTGGATGAGGAGCTAGCGCTTGTGCTTGGAAGTGTTAATAGTTGTTCGCCGGACTGGTCGCAGGAGGGAAGCCTACTCAAGGCAGTTCCCTCCCTAACGGATTGACGCGTGGGCGGCGCATTTGAGGGAGTGCGTCGCCCAAAACTTCCAAGGCGAGAGCGGTGCGCGATGTGTTCCCGCGCACCGCTCAAAGAAAATGAAGGAGAGCGGAATGGTGTCCAGGGGCCTTCCATCAATAGGCCAGACGTCACCGGACGCTGAGGAAGCGGGCACAGCCTTGCCCTTGGGCCCGGCAAACGGGAGAAGGAACACCCCGGGGGTTTTAATCGGTGCGACTCCGACACACCGGGGGTGACCCTCATCGTCCCCTGACGGCCCATAACGGGTTTCCCCCGGGTTAAGAAAAAAAAAAGTGTTAATGGTTGTAGGTTCGAATCCCAGCTCGTACTTCTTGGTTTTTCCTGATTACGTACGGACTTAGGCACCACATCTTCAGCGGTGATGTAAAAACATTTTGAAGTAACCCGCATGGCATCTGATAAAAATAACATGTGTAAGTGCACATTAGAACGGCGCTTCGATGAGCTACTGGTCATGTTGGGCGCGACATACAGTGCAAATTGGATACAGCCACTTTTTTTTTGTATCCCGTGGAAAATCCTGCATAGGACCATCAGGGACGCTGTGAGGGCAGTGACACCGGGGTGTCCCTCTGATTGCTCCACCTGGGAAACCAAATTCATCCAGACGCCCAGGGAACAAGAAGCCTTGTTGAGGCTACCTCTCTGGGAGGGGAAGGCGTAAAGCCCACCCCTCCAAAACCCTCTCGCAGGTGATGCGCCGGACACCGTGCACCGACTCCCTCTCATCCGCGTGGATACAGCCACTAGTGTATTTCTGCTCACCCCGTAAAGGATATAGCATGAGGATATATTATTATTATTAACATGAAACAGAAATAATAGAATTTTAAAGTTTTTAACACCTTTATCGCAGTTCGAACAGAGACCGTCATATTGATTAGCTTCGGCCTGGCGCGTTTCGGGATCAGCCTATATACGCTGAGTTGTTCATATAAGAGAACTTCTATTTATTTGGGCCGGTCTGACAACTGCGGCTGTCTATGGATTTGTGTCCCTAACATTCTTCGACCACATTCCACTTTCCGTCAGGTACATTGTAGTCACTTTGTCCACCCGGTATAAAAAACGAATTACAAATTGATAAAAATAGTAAAAAGAAATTTTATAGTGATGCCTACCGACCTTAATTAACATTAATGCTCGCTCCGACTTGACATGTGTCACGATCGATTGACATATGTCAAAGTTGTCATCGACCGACTGGCAAGTTATTTATTCACACGTCAAATGCAATTATGCACCGTATTTGTATGACAGTAAAATGTATAATATTAAATGAATGTTCTAGTTTAGTTTTGTATTAAAAGTGTGTGATGTCTACCGAAAAGGAATGAATTCGTGTTGTTAATTAGATTAACCTGGTGTTTATATTGTTTCATGGTTGTTAATTTTGGTTTGTTTGTTTCTGTTTGAGGTTAGGATATCGTCGACAATTGTAAAGTTATGGTTTGTTTTAAAAAAATTGTTTCCAGGCCTATGATGCCTGCGTTACATGCAAATTATTTTTCTATGGAAAAACAAATGGTTTTCTCTTGTTCTTTAGTCGAAATACCGTACTTCAGGCATATACATATGTAGAAATGTGAGTAGAATGGCGTATATGATGATATGACGTATATGATGAGTGTAAAATGGGATAGAAAGTATAGTAGGGAGAGAGAGAGCCAGATTTGAATGGTGAAGAGAATAAGCAGTGTCAAGGGGAAACGTTTTTATAAAATGCTGTACGTTATATGTGAAATATAGAACTAGAAAAAGATAATGTTAAAGACAGAAATAAATAAATACATTGTGAATGATTTTTTGAGGTGGTAGGACGGTTCGCTGAGGCGTGACCACAGTACACAAGCCTAAAGACCGTCATAATGACTCGATTTGTCACGTCGCGTTTCGGGATCAGTTTGTGTAAACCCAGTTTTTATTTTATTTTAATAGGCTTTCAATGAGAGTGTATAAAAAATTTAAAAAATAATAATGATGATGATGATGATGTCCTAGCCGGTTTCGGCCACAGCGACTGTTTAAACACCGGTTAAGAAATTCGAGGTCCAGTTTACGGAAACAGTCAATTGCGCAGGAGATATTTAAGTGCATAACTGGACGCGCAGCCAGAGAAGCACTCTCTCGTCCGAGCTCCCTCAGGCCCGATGGAAAGGAGAACCAGTACGATCGGGAGGAAGCGGGATGCAGGTTTGGTCGAGTTTTCCCTTCTCTAAACACCTGGTTGAATTGCGGCGTTCAAGAGATACCTTAGTCGCCTCTTACGACACCTCAGCAAGAAGAGGGGCGTGCTATTCTATTCTGCCGGCAGCCACCACGGCTTAAAAAATAATAATAGAAAACATGCCATAGACAAATAGATAATTACAGTGGACCACTCCAATTACATGAAAGCACAGCATGTATTTTACACAAAGTAAAATAATTTCCACGCAATGTACTAACATACAACGTGAAATTCGAATTTAAATAGAAACAAAAATACAATATACCTAGATACCTAATTTTGTGGTATATGTGGGCTGACATAGCGATGGCTATTGTCAATGGATTTTTGTCTCATGACGGCCATTGCCTATCTTGGAGTTCACTGTACTGTCCATCAGGTGCATTGTAGTCACTATGTCGTGCAAAAAAGTGGATAGGATAAAACTAATAGGCATAGATGGGCAAAATGTAATCAGATTAATGAAAAACTATTACGATTACATTTTGCGTTTTTCTATGTTTTAAACACTATGGAATCCTCATTTCCATACACATTTATGACTCCTTGATGTTTTGACGGGATTTATCATGATTACAGAGCAACATAATTTAAATTATGACTACATTTTGTAATCGTTAATTATTAATCAGATTACATTTTGCCCATCTCTGAATACCACATACTGGCCGATGGGTCAATGGTGTATGTACCACCAATGGTAGAAGCCTTCCAATGGAACAATCCTTAATGTACCACCAGTGGAAAATGCCAACGAGAACATGGTCACCGTCAATTTATTTTTCTCATAAAACTTATTTATATTTTTGTAGATTAAAACACTCTTTAAGACGATTAAAGATAAATTGAGTTTTATTTACGAAACCACATTGTTATACTCATAAAACTGAGTTTGACCGCAAACATCTGTCAGGTCTGAACAAAGGTAATGATGTATCCACAATAAATTATTATATAATGATGGCGTCATTCTGACGAAATGATCTTTATAGGAGGAAGGAACCAAATTATGTTTATACTAAATGGGCTACGCCTGAACAATTTCGAAGTCTGTTTCCATTGTTTCGATTAAAGTTTTTGTTTTTTGCTCCCGAATGTTAAAATATGAATGAATCAATGAATGAAATGTATTTATTTTGCCACAAACTAACAGAAAAATAGAAATTTAAAAACAGTAACAGAAACAACATACAGAAACAAAAGAAAAATACAAAAACATATAAAAATGGCGAAAATGGGACCTCTATCAGCTTAAAGCCACAGAGGAAGTCTGCAGCGCTGATTTTCGTGAAGGGTCCCGGTCGTGTTACATCTTATTAATCAATAAAAAACACAATAAATAGAATAACATATAGCTTAAATAATTTTAAGTATAAAGTATAATAATAAGTTTAGGTAATAGCAATACACCCACTCAAAAATAAATAATACAAAAATAAACTATTACATACAATAAACAAATCGACTAAAAATGTAAAAATGTATTAGTGATACTATAGCAAAAATATATGTATACCTAAAACAAGATCAAAAGTATAAGAGACAATAAATGAAACTTACTTGTAACTGATAGATTATTAAATAAATATAATTTTGATTTTAAAATGTAAAATGTTTTTAAAGTACAGCTAGCATACCGATACAAGAAAGCTTTGGGCTAAAGATATGTATCAATATATTGTCACGGTGTATCCCTATCGTGGTGAACAGTAATACGTTAATGTATCCACTTTGCGCTTAAATGTCGTGCACGTCGTAACCAGAGACGACATATTCTCTAGATTTTTCTAGATTAAGTAAGATTTAAGCACCATACCACCAACGAAGAAGAATATCGTGTGAAAGCGGGCGAATAGGATCTAATAGAAAAATCATGTGTACTACTGCTGTGGAAATGGCAATCAGCTGTTCTACTGGTCACGTTGAGCACGACATACATATAAGCGCAGTGTATTCAGCCAATTATGTATCTCTGCTCACCTCGAAAAGGATATAGCGTAATGATATATAATTATCATCTATAATATAAAAATGAATCGCAAAATGTCTTGATAAGCGCGAAACTCGAGAACGGCTGAACCGATTTGGCTGATTTTTTTTTTGTTGTGGTTGATGAAGTTTGAGGAAAGTTATTACGGAGAGAAAAATTTTAAAAATTCCCTGCAACTGTCTAAAAATAACACTTTTCTGTATTCTCACACAAAAAATTCGTTATAAGTCATTTTGAACTTTAACACCATACCACAAAGTTTAAATGTTAGTGGACGGATTCCGGGAAGGCAAAACAATTATTGAGTGACGTATAAATATTAACGTCAATATTTGTCAATTTTTATACATATAGCATTAAGGCCAGGTTCCTTCAAACAATTTTCAAAAAAATCTGACGGGGAAGTTATTAACATTAAAAAAAACAATGTGACTTTGTTTTAGAGAAATAGGGCAGAACAAGGTCTGCCGGGACTGCTAGTTATTAATACAATTGAAAAAATGTTGTGGTTTGAATGATATAATGTTAAAGCAGTATTTTTGTTTTAAAAGCTTTATAATTTTATAATGTAAATGTAAATATTAAAATGTTACTTTTTAAAAATATTTACAACCAAAATTACCACATTTCAGATTAGACAATTTTTTAAAGATCTATGCGAAATCTCATACCCTTGCTTGAACATGATGATACGGGATTGAATATTATCGTGTGACAATGCGCCCGCGCACCGTGCGGTGGTATTCCATTCCGCGGCCACCGCTCGCTGATGGGTTAAGTGGGTGTTTAAATCCCCATTTCGGGGTAATTTACCAGACACGCCTCCTCTCGTGACGCGCTCCTCGCTCATAACTGCCCCCTGTTCGAATTTAGTTAAATTCCTTAGATTAGATGTGAATTAGGAATACTTTTTGTAGGGATCGTTTTTGGGTGGTTATAAGGGCAGATGCAGATTTAGCGTGGTAGGTATGCAGCTGGTAGAGACCTACCTTATACTATAGCGCAGGATAGCGTGATAGATGAGATGATAGAAGAATGAAATGAAGAAGTCCAGACAGCAAGTAGGTAGAAGTTTAATGATGCACAGTACACAGTCCAGTAGAAATAATGAAGCACAAGTAAGATAGTCCAAGTAGAAGTAAAGTACAGAGCACAAAAATACGAATAAAAACACAAAAATAACAACAATACGATAACTATAAGTCGCGAGCGAGTGATGCGAGGAGCAAGTCTCAGTGTGATAGCAAGACTGACGAGCCGGGTCTGCGGGCGGTGGAGCGCTCGCGTCGCGTGCACATGTGCAATCCCCCCGCGCGTGCCGGTACACACTGGGTCTGAACCTTACCGCCCACCGCATACGATTCCAATGCATGACACAGTACGAAAGGAAAGAAGTTGAAGATAGTACGCTACACAGGTCAAGGCTTTTGAGGCGGCAGGGCTATTGCCAGAACTGGATCCTGACCACAGTTCTGTGATAGATAGATATGTGTTTGTTTGCCACAATGACTGCGCCCTACGTAATGGTAAGCATGGTGCAGTCCAAAAAACAGCAAAGACTATCAACAGGTAAGAAAAACCCATCATTAGTCGCAGCGATCATGCCAGCCTGCACAAATATCTCTTCACGCTACCCTTAAAGAATCCCATACCATAGGATGGTGGGAACAGGCTCGCCGGAAGACCATTTGCGGAGCGTGTTTTAACTGTACTGTGATATGAGGTTCTTTAAACGAAGTGTTAAGTGATATTTGTGCAGGACGGCATGATGGTTGTAAATAGCGATAGGTTTTTGTTACTGTTGATAGGTTGTGGTGTGGTCAATGTACCGAGACTATAAAAAAAACAACGTGTAGAGATATTAAATTGACCTCAAAACTCTTTACTCCGACGCAGACTTTTCTTTCGGCGTTTTTTCTCAAGGGAGACGTTTCCGAAACGCTAGTAGATCACTTGTAGGTTCATTTTCCTTGCCTCACCACCAAACATATAAATCTTTGGCTGAGCACCCTTTATTTTTATTTATTTTTTTGTTGACCCGGTTAAAACCCATTATGGGCCGTCAGGGGGGCGGGGTGAGGGCCGCTCCCCCGGTGTGCCAGACTCTCACTGGCTAACACCACCGGGTGTTCCTCTCCACGCGCATGATGCGCCGGGCTACGGGAATGTGACAGTGGTATCACCGCGGCCCGGCGCGCGATTAGCCCAAAGGGCAACGTCACAGTCATAGGAGAGGTGCGAGAGAAGTGTGATCACCACCCCCTCTTCACCAAGTGGTGCGTGGGAACACGCACGTCGCCACTGGAGTATAGCCGAACAGCAGCCCCTGACTGAGCACCCTAAACATGCGCCCTCTTTGCCCGGTGTAGTTGTAAAGGTTTTTCCTGCCCATCAGCAAATTTTCCTGGCGAGTTAAAACGTCACAACTTGTCCAAAGATGGCTATAGTCAACGTTGCGAGCGACGCTTCGGTCCAACATATAACTTAACACACCTGGTAAATACAAAAACTTAATAGAGCTTGTCAATGAGGAAACAAAAATATTGCATGAAAGATACCGAAGGCTTCTTCAGAAAGACCGCTTTTATATTCTTTCTGTTGACATTTCTTTTAAAATCACAATAGAATATTTAATAAAGCTTAGAAATGTAATCTCATTATGTTATTATATTCGTTTTGCCGCCATAGCCTTTGTCCTTAATTATTGTCGACAGAAATAACTTATTTTAAATATTTTTTCTTTAAATATGCTTACGCCATTGTTTACATGTCATTGCTTATTTACGACCGAATTCATTGTGTTTCCGGCGTCAGGGTATAATTCTATTAACTTCATGTTTCTTTAAAAAAAATCACTTACTCTTTACTTTACAGTAAAGTTTTTGCTTAGTCCCGTTAACTTGAACAATCATTTTCGTATAATAAAATAAGCCTTTACTTGTAATACATTTTTTTTTATTTATAAGGGCTTTTGCAATTTTGGCATATCAGCCGTATTGTACTCAATACGGTGAAATAATAGTTCTGAGAGAGTGGCTGATGAATCGGTGCTACAATGTCCACCAACAATTTCATGGCATTTCACGGCGTGGATCATCTATACTAATATTATAAAGCTGAAGAGTTTGTTTGTTTGAACGCGCTAATCTCAGGAACTACTGGTTCGAATTGAAATTTATTTTTGTGTTGAATAGACTATTTATCGAGGAAGGCTTTATGTTATATAACATCACGATACAACTATTAGGAGCGAAGAAATAATGTAAAATGTAAAAAAAACGGGGCAAATTATTCATCCTTGAAGGCTTCCATTGCGTGCGCTGCGAAAACGGTTCAAGATACCAAAAATATATGTATGAAAGAATTATTCCTCTTGAAATTATCTAAAAAAATGTCCGTGACAGTATATGTCTATCTTGTAAGATTAACTCACTAGAGCCGATTTTATGGTAATCAAATTTGCTCGAAATTAATGCTTTATTTGTTAAGAGTTGTATCAACGTAATAATATTAATGTTTATCCAAATAAATGTGTTTTTGATTAAGACCATTTAATTGTGAACAAAATTGTCTTTGACATCACTTAATTTCAATGAACATCTTAGAAGATATTACAAAACCTTATATTGCAAAACAACGTTTGCCGGATCAGGTAGTATGTGACATATCACATCATACATGTAGTTTTGGGGGTTTTTGATTTAGAATAAACACTTAATAAACTTCAAAAAACTTCTTTATTGCACTTTTTACAAATTAATATCTCGTCTTCACACTTTTTACGTCTTAAAGCTACAGAGCGGTTGCATCGAAAAAAAAAACCGTTTATCCTCTCTCTCTTTCTATCTTTCCTGTCTTTCACTCCCATACGTTCCGATCTACGCATTTACTACTTCATACATAATAATATTTCACACAATAACATCCATCCTACATACATATGCATCCTATGCATAGGTTAATATAATTTTTTTAACCTATCTTTTTTGTAGTTGTGGAGGCCTAGTGGATAATGGACCGGTAACCTCGCGCGGCAACGCGAATGGTTGTAGATTCGAATCCTAGTATGTACATATTTTTTTCAAACTGACTCGACACAGTTTCTGCATCATACCTGATGGTAAGCATGGTACAGTCTAAAAAACGCTAACGACTATCGATAGGTAAGAAAACCCCATCGGTAGTCGCAGCGATCATGCCGGCCTGCACAAATATCTCTTCACGCTACGCTTAAAGGATCCCATATCATAGGTTGGTGGGAACACGCTCGCTGGAAGTCCATTCCACAGCCCAACGACACGGCAAAAGAAGGAGTTAGAGAACTTCTTAGTCCTGGCCGGGATGTGAGATACCGTATAGCTGTGACACCGCAAACCCGCGCGCGTGGTTCTATTCAGGAAGGGAGAGGGTGGAATAAGGCTAAACAACTCTTCAGAACACTCGCCATGATACAGACGGTAGAACACGCTCAGTGAGGCAATATCTCTGCGCAACTGAAGCGGTTTTTCACATTAATTACGGATTTATTCACCACCTGCTCACCGGTGAAGAAAATAATCGTGAGGGAACTCGCATGGCATCAATTAGAAATGTCATGTGTACTAGTGCTGTGGGAACGGCTATCAGCTACGCTACTGGTCACGTTGGACGCATTATAAGCGCAAAGTGGATACAGTCATTAATGAACCTCTGCTCACCCCGAAAGGGATATAACATGATGACATATTATTATAAACTAGCTGATCCGGCAAACGTTGTTTTGCTATATAAGGTTTTGTAATATCTTCTAAGATGTTCATTGAAATTAAGTGATGTCAAAGACAATTTTGTTCACAATTAAATACTCTTAATCAACAACACATTTATTTGGATAAAGATTAATATGTATTATTACGTTGATACAACTCTTAACAAATAATGCATTAATTTCGACCAAATTTGTTTACCATAAAAACGGTTCTAGTGACTTAATCTTAAAAGATAGACATATACTGTCGTGGACATTTTTTTAGATCATTTCAAGAGCAATAATTCTTTTTTACATATATTTTTGGTATCTTGAACCGTTTTTGCAGCGCACGCAATGGAAGCCCTCAAGGATGAATAATTTTCCCCGTTTTTTTCACATTTTCCATTATTTCTTCGCTCCTAATAATTGCATCGTGATGTTATATAGCCTAAAGCCTTCCTCGATAAATGGTCTATTCAACTCAAAAAGAATTTTTCAATTGGAACCAGTAGTTCCAGAGATTAGCGTGGCTGATTACCAGGCCTTCTTATATATAGAGAAGCGTCCTGGCTAATAAAAATCTTCGATATGTGAACTAATTGTATATTCTTTACAACTGATTAAGAAAGACGCGTGCGAGCGTACGTCCGTCGTGGAGATTTTTTGTAACTGAGGGGCCGCGCGCCCGCGCCGTCCCCCCGGGCAGCCGATGCATACTGTTACATCGTAACAGGCTCCCCGCGTTGAAGATTGAAGCGGAGCGGAGAAGCTTCAAGATGCTCTGTGATGTGGGAAGTGGGCACACGTTGTTGAACGCCCGAGTGATGATGCCCTTCCTCGTGCGTATGTCAGCGACTCTGTTGTAGCCGTCTGATCCGGGCCTGACAGCAACCACTCTGCCCAGAAGCCTTAAAAAAGGTGGACGGCTGGCATCTCTTACACTGACCATTGCACATATCTTTAGGTCTTGTCCAACCGTCTGCCATTTGGTTTTCTGCTGAAGAAGAGAAATATATTCTTTTGAGAAGCGTTGCCAAAAGTGCTGTCGTAGGCTCTCGATGCGATTATGAGGTTGCAGCCGCTGAAGGTTGACGTCAGTGATTTGCGTGCGAGGAACTGAAGTGAGTTCTCGTCCAATAAGGAAGTGTGAAGGTAAAAGGCAAGTAAGGCTTGAAAGGTCGTTTGATAGAGGAGTTAAGGGTCTGGAATTTAAAATAGCCTCTATCTGAATAAGACAAGTCGAAAGCTCTTCATAGGTTCAATGTGTAAGGCTAAGAATCCTACGCAATAAATGTTTATAAATTTAAAATTAATGCTCTCATTAACAATATCCGATGCAATTTCGGTGGAGGTAACCTGTAGGAACCGTGATAGTTCATTAAAAGCTCCCACGAAAGTTGTGCCGTTGTCGGAGTATACGCGCTGAGGTTTACCGCGACGAGAGATGAAACGGCTGAAAGCTGCGAGGAACGCCTCTTTCGTGAGGTCAGATACCAGCTCCGGATGCACGGCTCTAACTGCAAAGCACACAGAGACAGATATAAGACTTTTACAGTGTACAACCTCTACTTTTACGGTCGGCTATCAGCACTGGCCCGGTGTAATCAAGGCCGGTATTCAAAAATGGAAACTTGAGATACGTTCTGTCAGCAGGAAAGTTGCCTATTATAATATGTACAGGCTGAACTTTTTGAGGCTGATTAATTCCTCAGGGAACATTTCCTGCTGAGCAATTAGTAAAATTAAGTTCTGAGAAGATTGTAATTCTGAATAAGTTAAGAAGGAAGTTTTTTTTATTACTTTTAACTCTGCAATTGTAAATAAATCTTTGTATATATGTGACGATCCTGATTAATCTTGTAAATATTGATATTTTGTTAATTAAATGTGAAATTGAATTATTATTTAGTTGTTTTTATTGTGTATTATGAACAATTGTGTTCAAAGACGTATGTGTATGCAATGTTTGCTGTGTATTCGAAAATGATGGGAAATTTATATTTTTGTGACTAAGAAACTCTGGACCGAACCACCAAAAGGTAAATTCGCTGATGCAATCAGCCTTCACGCCTCGGGAAGCAAGATGCAGAATCAAGTTCGAATCTGCGGTCTAAAGAGAGAAATCGACGTTTAGCCATGGCATATGAGTCACCAAGACTGTCAGGCCAGTCCTTCACTGGTGTGGTGACTACAAAGCGGCCTGTATCATCACGACGTGTCGTTTGGTAAAAGACTGTTTTACAGGCTTCTTCTTCAGAAGAAAAACAGTTACTGGACGGCACGGAATCGAGTTCCCAGAAGCGCGTAAGCTGTTCTGATTCTTCACGGGAAAGAAAATGACATATTGAGGGCGTACGGACCGATGATTTGTACAAGCACCCTGAAATAAGCCAACCCAATTTGGAAGATTGTAGCTTGGGTTTGCCACTGCCCAAGTTAATGGAGTCAGATCCTAAGACCTCCCAGAAGACTTCAGCGCCAACAAGGATATCGATTGCTGAAGGTATGTTGAAGGTTGGATCTGCCAGTTGAAGACCTGGTGGGATAGGGATATTACGTGTATCCACATAAGAGCCAGGCAATGATGTGGTGATCTTCGGTAAGACGAAACAATCAACGTTCGCCCGATAGCCACCAAAACAAGATTGTAAAGTAATGTTGCAACTTTCTGAAGTTTTTGTGAATTGGTCGTTAATACCTGAGACAGTGGAGCTAGCTAAACGCTTTACCAAGCCGAGCTTGCTACAGAGGTCTTCGGTGACAAAGTTGGAGGTGCTGCCATTGTCCAAAAGCAGTCTGACTATGTGCAGTCCTCCGTTGATGTCTGACACCCTTGCCAATGCTGTGGATAGCAAAATATGACCATTATTAATATTTGGTGAAGAATTGATAATGGAGGATGATGTTAGTGCAATGCTTTGGTCAGATTGCTCATTTTGTTCCCTATGTAAGAGGGTATTATGTTTGACTTTGCAATATTTGCAGTGACCCAGATTGCAACGTTTGCTTGAATGCCCTGGACGAAGACAGTTCATACAGACACCGCTGTCTGAGACCTTTTTTATGCGGGCCTCAACATCGAGGTTTCTAAATAATTGACAACTAAAAAGGAAATGAACTTGAGTACACATAGGACAAGTTAGTTGTTTTGTATTAGTATTTGTTGTATTTTTAGACATATTTTGTTTAGTTTTAGTTGAGAAATTGTTAAAAGTTTGGTTCTGAGAAGGTATTGCAGGCGTCATATACTTCCTGTCATTTAGTGTTTCTAATAAGTCTGCTCTGTTGGATAAAAATTTCAAAAACTCTGCAAGTTGTGGATAACATTGTAAATTATTTTTATATTCTTCCCATTGACGATTGGTTAATATATCTAATTTGCTTGACATCATAAAAATTATTAATGTGTCCCAGTGTTGTATAGACTGGCCGAGTGTCTGAAGAGCCCGTAAATTTTTATTAATAACATCAATCATGTAACGCAAACTACTGCATGACTCCTTTTCAATCTGCTCAAAACTAAATAAGGATTGTACATGATTGTTAATTAAAAGTCTTTCATTATTATATCGATCTGTTATTAGACTCCAAGCTATTGTATAATTGTTTGCTTTGAAATCCAAACTTTTAATGACCAAGGACGCACTGCCAGTTAAAGCAGCGCGTAGGTAGTGAAATTTATTTATGTCCTGTATGCTATTATTATTATGTATTAGGGAAAGATACGTATCTCGGAATTCAAGCCAGTGCTGATAGTCCCCGTCGAAGTGAGGCAAGTCTATCTTTGGAAGGCGGACGAAGTCATGCTTGCAGCCAGAGCCGTCTGAGAGGGAAGTATCAGCTTGGGCGGCAGGCGCAGACTCCGACTCGAGCAGGGCGTGCGCGCGAGCCAGCTGCGCGAAGTACTGATCCTCGAAGTTGGCGCGCTCTTCGTATCTGGCGTCCGAGTTCTCCGACAACTGCTCCAACTCCCCTTGCACGGCATCAAATTCGCGATAAAGCGATTCTATAATAAGAAGACGACACTTTAATTCTGCTGTTTGTAAGCTGTTTAATCCACTGCTAGGCAAAAGCTTGAGAAAGCTTGAAAAAAGCGTAAGTTTAGCCTTAAAGCTTCCACGTTTTCCTACAAGTTCCTTTATCCTTGCATCAGACATTACGATGAGATAAGAAAGGAATGTAAAAAAAATATATATGAACAAACAAAAAAAATCACTAGATACAGTACTGTATTCGTACTTAAAAAAAATAATATGTGTACCCACTATTTATAATAGCCAGTTTAAATTACAAAATGCACAAATTTGAACAAAACTAACGTAATAAAAGCAAGTAGATAAGACTAGCTAAAAAAGCAGGTAGCTAGCTATAAGCGTACAATATGCTTGTTGATGGCTGCACATTGTTCTTTGTTGCGCACTAATGATTCTGAATATGCTATTTATGAAGAGATCGACATGCCCGATCCGTATAGCACTATTTTAAAATCCTGGAAAATGATGTGGAAATAGAAAGGATATGGAACGAACTCACTCAGTACAAAAGGGTTCCGGTTTGATGTTCTGAACTTTTTTCTTGTAATGATGTCTGAGGCGATTTCAAAATCACGACGAAATGCGTAGCAAAAAGACGACGATCTTCTTTTTTGCTCGAAGGACCACTGGCTGATTACCAGGCCTTCTTATATATAGAGAAGCGTCCTGGCTAATAAAAAACTTCGATAAGTGAACTAATTGTATATTCTTTACAACTGATTATGGAAGACGCGTGCGAGCGTACGTCCGTCGTGAAGATTTTTTGTAACTGAGTGCCGCGCGCCCGCGCCGTCCCCCCGGGCAGCCGATGAATACTGTTACATCGTAACAAGCGCGTTCAAGAAACAAACAAACAAACTCTTCAGCTTTATAATATTAGTATAGATTAGATGTTCTGGGTAATCTAGTAGGAGTAGAAAATGCTATTGATGGCAAAATGCTGTTGATGAGTTGCTGATGTGTCCTTGTTGTGGTCTTCTGGACGCCTTGTTCTTGTCTTTTGGGTTAGTTTTAGGTCTGGACAGCGACAAGATCCCCGGATGGCAAAATGCTGCGGAGAATCGGTGATATGTCTGATGGCGCGGGTTGGAGTTCGCGTCGCTTACGACGTTGGTTTTGACTTCAATCTGAAACTAGTGAATATCTTCTTCTTATATATAAAAATGAATCGCTAAATGTCTTGATAAGCGCGAAACTCGAGAACGGCTGAACCGATTTGGCTGATTTCTTTTTTGTTGTGTTTGGTGAAGTCTGAGGAAAGTTATTACGGAGAGAAAATTTTTAAAAATTCCCTGCAACTGTCTAAAAATAATACTTTTCTGTATTCTTATACAAAAAATTCGTTATAAGTCATTTTGAACTTTAATACCACACCATAAAGTTTAAATGTTAGTGGACGGGTTCCGGGAAAGCAAAACAAATGAGTGAAGTATAAATATTAATGTCAATATTTGTCAATTTTTATACATATAGCATTAAGGCCAGGTTCCTTCTAACAATTTTCAAAAAATCTGACGGGGAAGCTATTAACATTGAAAAAAACAATGTAACTTTGTTTTAGAGAAATAGGGCAGAACAAGGTCTGCCGGGACAGCTAGTTGAAGATATTAATGACAGGCTCTAAAGGACTTGTATCTGGAGCAGTAAAATTAATTTTCTTTAAACTGGCTCAATAAAGTGACTATAATTCACTTAATGGTAAGTACAGTGTAGTCCAAAAACGAAAGCGACTATCGAAGGACAAATATTTATTGAGTCTCCATAGTGATGTCAGCCCATAAATATCATAACTGAAGGTATCTAGGTATATGGGTTACTGGATATACACAATCTGATCCCGATAGCGAGTCATTATGATGGTATTTAGACTTGTGTACTGTAGTCACGACCGAGTTCGGATAATCGCTCTACCATCACAAAAAATTTAAATTGTTTGTAATTAAAAGCATAAACATGCTGTTAGTCAGTAGCGTTCATTCCATAGATGCAGGAAAGCATTGCATGTCCTTACGGTAAGTAAGTCTGAAATATATTGAATTTATTTAAACAAAAAAGGTACGCTTTATCATATCTATTATAATTTCACGCCATCTATCTTTCCTATAAAAGTAATATAACATTTATTGTCAATATATAATATTCCCATTAATTATGTGAATCTGCCTAACCTGTCCAAATACCTATGCACGTCACTGCTTTTAAATGATACCGAATGAATAAATAAATCAATAGCTTCCTTTTAGATGTTAATGTGCACAATGGTGCACTACATCTGTAGTAAAACTAAAAGAACTAGATATTTTTAGCCGTAGGATGGTTTCGTAATTCCTTCTGGATTATCACTTGTGGCTCTTCAAAACAGCTGTTTTAAACGTTTTTTAAAGTCAGCACCGCTATGAAAACATTTTTTACGTTGAAGTAGTCCATAGACGATAGTGACCGCTTTCCATCAGACGGGCTGTTCCCCTGTTTGCTATCCTTACATATAAAAATCTCATCTTAACATGTGTACTGATTCGGGCACATTTAAAGTCTCCGCTCAACTTGGCTGTGTGGGTAGGTGTACGTGAACTCATTGCTTGCATGTGTGCATGACAGCCAGCACTCGTGTGTGTAAAACAAGTTGTTTGTTCAGAGATTTAATACACAGTAAATTTCTTCACGATACCTGCGCATAACGCCTGGTTAAATAACTCCGTAACTAAAAAAGGAATATTGTTTTTTTTTTAATTTTGTTTATATCTTCTCTGTGTGTACAATCTAGATATTAGGGCGGCTTGCACTAAAGAATTAATCTAGTTTAAGCTTGTATAAAACGCTAATTAATTGAATTGGTTTGATTCTTAATGATGATTTTAGTTTAAGAGTTGTTACAACTAGATTTTGATTTAGTGCAAGACAATAAGTACAGATCAGCGTTACATAGCATTTTATATAACTCTAAACTAGATTTAATTTGTTAATGCAAGCCGCTCTTAAAGTTTAGAACTAGTTCAGTTTATTTTGTGAACTTAACCGGTTGTAGAGTGGCTTGGAATAATACATTAAATCCAGTTTAAGCTTAGAACGTTATGTAATTGATTGTGTGTGTTAGTGTAAGGTAATAAGTTTAGTTTAACGCTAAATAGCGTTTTAAAATGACTTTAAACTAGAATTAATGTTTTTGTGCAAGCCATTCTTATGTCTTGATTTCTCTGAACAGGATTTTAATAAAACTGTAAGAATGAGGTTAAAAGTCACTTATTAGGTAGTTGGTGATGGGTAGGGTTTGCGGTATCGAGATCAGTCACACCACGCTTTTGGTCGGACGCTACCCAGATGCAATGGTGGGTATATGAATATCCCAGCGATAGTGATGCTCTCAGCGCGTGCTTACATGAATCGATAAATAGTAATAATAATAATAATTTTATTTAATCAAAATTTAAATTTATATAATTCAAGTCACGTTGACGCCTGCACTAGTCTTGAGGCTGTATCGCAGGCGTCAGCGCCCACCAGGCACCATTACAAAGCATACATATAAATACTAAAACAGACATACAGACGTGTTGTGTATGGGTGTGTTTATAGTGGGGAGATAGTAAAGAAAGGATTACCAAGTCCTAGCACTATAATTTTAAAATTCTGTGTGGCATAGACTTACATTAATAGAAATTAACCAATAGTTTTTATGAATATTGTCAGAATGTATGACAATGAACTCTCTAATTAGATCTTGACTGGAATTTTCTAGTTTAATTCATTTCTTTAAATTTAAGTAGATATGTATGTTTTGGTATGGTGGTAGTGAGTTGTTGCGGCTGTGGTAGCCTAGTGGATAATGGACTGGTTTCAATGCGCTATTATGCGAAAGGTTGTAAGTTTAAATCCCGGTATGCACTTCTGGGTTTCTCCTGATTACATAAAGATTTAGGTGAGATGTTGGGAGTTTAACAAATTAGACGTCTTTACTTTAATGATGCGTTTATTCAGTGCGTCCCGCGCAACGGATGCGCATTTACTTATATACTATCATACACGTACATACACACACTGCATAGGTACCCCACCTATATATGCCATGCCTTGACTCTTTTAAAGCTAATACATTTGTTTTTTTTTTTGTATCCCGGGGGAAAGTTCTGCATAGGACCATCAGGGACGCTGTGAGGGAAGTGACCCCGGTGTCTCAAACTCTTACTGACTAAAAACCCTCGGGGCATCTCTCTGATTGTTACATCCAGGCCTGGGAAACCAAATTCGTCCAGACGCCCAGGGAACAAAAGGCCTTGTTGAGGCTACCTCTCTGGGGGAACACATTTGTTTGGTCATCTTGACACCAAAATCACTAGTGATATTCAGTTACATAACATTATAGAGATCAATTGATAATATAAAGTGACTCATTATATAAAATAATTAATAAATATATTAAAATAAAATTTTTAGTTGCAGCATTATTCTCGTACAGCATTTAATTGGATATATCATAGGCGTCTGTTTGCGCATGGCAATTGATTGCAACTTAACAACATACCAGCAAATTGCCACGGTGAGGGACAAGGACGGCGGCGCATGTATACTACTGGTGAGAGAGAGACGACGATGCTTTCGCTTTTCGTTGCAAACAGGACGGGCGGCATAATGGCGATAGCACCAGGGTTGCCAACATGAGGTTGTAAGTAAATATTTTTTATTGTATTATTACTGATATTATTTTGAATACTGTATTTTTTTAATTTATCCGATCGTGTAATTGCTGTATTATATCACATTGATTAAAATCTAATACTCTTAAATGCAGCAATAGTGTTTATCTCTCTGTCTACAGTTAAAACCGTTTATGGCGACGTCGTTTAGAACAACAGACCGGTTATATTGACCCAGAACACAGGTCCCGGCAAAGAAGCTAGAAATATGTTTAAGTATTAAATGATATTATGAAATCAAATTAAAATTATTTATTTCGCCTTAATATATAAGTTGAAAAATACAGTAACATAAACAACACACAGAAAAGACAAAATCAAATAAATGTGCCGTGATGGGCTCCGGCAGCTTAATGCCACAGAGGAAGTCTGCGGTAGTTTTCGTAAAGATTCTCGGTCGTAGAAGGTAAAGGTTTTCTGACGCAGACTTCCACTAAGGGCAGATTTTTTGATATTCCACCCTTCGGAGGATGCAATAGGGATAGGAAATTGGTTTGAAAATCCGTCAATTTTGAAGTAAACACTTTAAAAGCTGGTATTTAGTTTTTTGCCAAGAAATGAAGAATACGGGTTTCGACGTTTTTGGAAATCCTCCTTAGAAAAGGTAAAATAAAGATTTTCTATCGAACAGTGAAGTCCCAGGCAGAAACTAGTGTTATTTATTTTTTGAAAATTGTTGACTTGACAACCCTAAACATGAAAAGGCAGTGGCGAGCATCAAAGGCGAATATTTATTTAGAAGCGAGATTTGTTTTGTTATACCACTGGCTATATATAAAGTTAAAAAACAGTTTATCAACAGCCTGCCGACCTGCCGGCCCGACTCGGAGAACTCGTTAGCGCCAAAACTTTTCTAAATCATTTACAGATTGCTCAATAAAATTCTCGTAAATCTTTAACTAACCTTTGTTGGCACCTTCGTTTGCTTACAAACTTTATACGTTAAAGCTACAAAATAACTTTTCCGTATTTGAATACGCTTTTTTTATTCTTGCTTGGCACAGTGGCTATCTTATGGAGAGTACAATGCCATTTGACTACGCATACTGCAAACTGAGTACAACTATCAACTGACAATACCAGCTGATAAACGCCACGATCATGCCGGCCTACACAAATATCTCTTCACGCATCGTTTAATGAACACAGTTTAGCCGTGATGGCTGCCAGCAGAATAGAATAGCACCCCCCTCTTCTTGCTGAGGTGTCGTAAAAGGCGACTAAGGTATCTCTTGAACACCGCCATTCAACCAGGTGTTCAGAGAAGGAAAACTCGACCAAACCTGCATCCCGCTCCCTCCCGATCGTACTGGTTCTCCATTCCATCGGGGCCGTGGGAGCTCGGACGAGAGAGTGCTTTCCTGGCAGCCCGTCCAGTTTGCACTTAAATATCTCCTGCGCAATTGACTGTTTCCGAAAACTGGACCTCGAATTTCTTAACCGGTGTTGAAACAGTCGCCGTGGCCGAATCCAGCTAGGATATTATGAATGAATCCAGTGTCATAGGACGAAGGAAATAGGCTCGCTGGAAAATCATTCCACAATTCAAAGACCTGACAAAGCTAAGAGATAGAGAACTTATTAGTTCTAGTTGAAATAAAAGTCACCGTAAAACCGTTTTCTGATATGTACCTACATCTTCTCTATGATTGTTTTATTTAATTTATTACATAAAAATACATTGAATTAGATTAACAACCATAGATGGGCAAAAAGTAATCAGATTAATGAAAATGAGTAACGATTACATTTTACGTTTTTACCATTAATATCACTGCATTTTGCTCATTTATGTTTTGAACACTACAAAATCACAGATCGTATACACATTTATGATTTCTTAATGTTTTAAATGGATTTAATCATGTTTACTGAGCAAAAAAATTAAAATTACGACTACATTTTGTAATCGTTGATCATTAATCAGATTACATTTTGCCCATCTCTGTTAACAACTAAAATAACATATCGACGGGTGAACGGCTATTTGGTTTAAGCGATATTTTTTTGTGTTATAGTAATATATATATATATATCTTCGGAATCAGCGTTTTTTACCGATTCCAAAAATATATCTATATATTATTATATCACCAAAAAATGTCGCTTAAACCAAATAGCCTTTCACGCGACGATATGTTTTTAGCAGCTAAAGGTACTACGTCGGAAGTATTCGGATTCCCAGGCTCGGCGAAGGCGAAGAGAGGGCAGTGCTGGCACCCCGGTGGTTTTAGTCGGGGCAGGTCCGACACACCGGGGGAAGTGGCCCTCACCACTTCCCCTGACGGTCCGTAGGGATTTCCACCGGGATAACAAAAAAAAAAAAGCTAAAGGTACTAAAAACACAGGTTTTTATAGCTGTTACAGAGGCCTGCTTAAGGCCGCACGCCTAGCCGGTCATCGTGGATGAGACCCCAGTCGTGCCCTCGATGCCGGTAGGGGGAAGGTGGAACACCCCGGGGGTTTTAGTCGGTGCAAGTCCGACACACCGGGGGACGGCGCTCACCGCCCCCCGAGGAGCGTTAGGGATTTCCCCTGGGTTCCCAAAAAAAGAACAGATTTTTGTAGCTATGGTGGCTTAGCAGATACTTGTAGATTCAAATAGCGGCATGTATCTCTGGGTTTTTCCAAATTACGTACAGGCTTAGACCCTAAATGCTCAGTTACTCATATACTTAGAGACCTTCAGTCGTGGTATATGTGGGCCGACATGACGACGGAGACTATCAATGGATTTTCATCCTTTGATAGTCGCTTTCATTTTTGGACTACACTGTACTTACCATCAGGTACTCTGTAGTCACTATGTCGAGCCAGTGTAAAAAAAAAATGCTCACTGGTTAAGGAAAACGTAGTAAGAAAACATGCATGGCATCTAATAGAAATGCCATGTGTGCTAGAGCTGTGAGAACGGCGATCAGCTGCGCTACTGGTCACGTTGGTCATGATAAATAAGCGCAAAGTGGATAAAACCGCTAATGTATCTGTGCTCACCCCGAAAAGGATACAGCGTAACTATATTATTATAATTTTACTCAATAACTCTCAGGTCTGCGAACTATTGCGTGAGGAAACCGGTACTACCCTTCCCTCAGCACTTGCAGACGGGAGGAGAAACACCCTGGTGGTTTTAGGCAGCTAGGGTGGAATACACCCTTAATGCTGCTCTCACAATCCATGACGGTTTCCACCAGGTCAACAAAAAAAATCTCTGCGATTTATATATTACCAAAGTTACACTTCAATCGTATACCTTGATTACGGATAAGTAACCGTCAAATACATTAATTTATATAGATAATTCCTTGATTTTTAAAGGTGTCAGTTAATACCAAGGCTTCACAGGTAATACAAATATCGTAAATTGTTCGCGAAACTCATTTTGTTATTGAAAACAGTATAAGAATGTAATAAAGAAATCATAAAAACGTAATTCGGATAACGGCCCTCGTATCCTGAATGTCTTGGTCAAGAGACAACATTTTTATCATCGAGAAATGTTAACCCTTTACAGCGGTTCCACGCGCGTCCGAACCGAAATCGTAAAAATATGATTGAGCTTTATAATCGTTACTTGGAATTTGCTTACGCTTTGCTCATAATATAGATTTGTCTTTGACATTAACTGAATAACATGAAGATGAAAATTATTTAACATGAACTGTGACAGTGATGTCCTAGAGGATACGGGACCGGTTTCTAATGGCGACAACGCGAGTGGTTATATGTTCGAGTCCCAGTGCGTATCTGTGTGTTTTTCCAGATGTACGGATTTAGGCCCCACATACGAGTATCATCGAGATGGTGAAGGAAAAAATCGTGAGGAAGATCGCATGGCATTTGATAAAAATGTCATGTGTAATTTTCTTCTTTTTTATATGTTGGTTTAATTTTTTTAAATTGATTACATTGCAAATACTTATGTGGCATGTTATCGATTTTTTCAATTTGGACTTGCCTCTGCGAATACTTAAGCTATACTGAAGTTCCTATTATACATTCAGTGTATAATGAATGAATGAATGATGATGTCCTAGCCGGTTTCGGCCACGGCGACTGTTTCAACACCGGTTAAGAAATTCGAGGTCCAGTTTTCGGAAACAGTCAATTGCGCAGGAGATATTTAAGTGCATAGCTGGACGCGCAGCCAAAAAAGCACTCTCTCGTCCGAGCTCCCTCAGGCCCGATGGAAAGGAAAACCAGTACGATCGGGAGGGAGTGGGATGCAGGTTTGGTCGAGTTTTCCTTCTCTGAACACCTGGTTGAATTGCGGTGCTAAAGAGACACCTTAGTCGCCTTTTACGACACCTCGGCAAGAAGAGGGGGGTGCTATTCTATTCTGCCGGCAGCCACAACGGCTACATTCAGTGTATAATAATAATATATCTTCGCTCTAAATCTCTTACAGAGTGAGCAGAGATACTTTACTAGTTGTAACAAGTTTGCATTTATATATTGTGACCAGCAGCGCAGCTGACGCCGTTCTCACAACACTAGAGTAGAGACACATGACATTTCTGTTAGATACCATGCCACAAAAATCATAGTTTATTCATTGTTAATTTTAAGGTGACTTCCTCAACATAATAAATATTTAATTTGAATTTGAACGCAAGAGATTTATGTAAAATCATTGACCACACCTATGCTACCCACAGAAAGAAGTTTTTAAATCACTCATGATAAATTAATATATTATACTCTTTGAAATATAAATATTTTAAAAAATATTGTAATATTTTATGTAAAAATATAAAATTACTGATTCTTTTAGCCATTTACGGGTTAGAAATATAAAATCACATACGAATTAACGTAATCGTTGAACAAAACGCCGGGACATAAGAATCACTGAAATAAATAACCGTAGAAGCATTATTAGCAGTGGCGTTCAAACCACAGACGCATAAAAACATTATTACATTTGGATATTTCATATATATGTATTTAAACTGACTCAATAACGTGACTACATTGCACGTGATGTAAAGCACAGTATAGCCCAAGAACGATAAGGATTGCCAGCGGAGAAAAATCCATTGACATTCGCCATCGCTATATCGGCCAACATATGTATCAGTATATCCACTCCAGTTTTAACTTATAGTATTATTTAACGTCGGTCTTAAATAGTTGTCCGTCGTTATAAACGAAAAAAGGCTATTTTGGATTTTCAGGATCGGAGCTAATATTCAGTTGAGGAAAATGAAAAAAATCTTTATTTTTATACGAGATAAGCTAAATAGTTGGCCAGCATTGTATATTACGAATGAAGGTCTCTAGATATATAAGTTACTGGACGCACAAGTTAGCTCTGAAACGCGACAGGCTAGAGACGGTTTTTACCAGTAGCGTTCATTCCATAGATGCATGCAAGCATTGCATGCCCTTACTATAAATAAGTCTGGAATAAATTGCTTAAAGTTAAACAAACAAGGAACCATTTATATTAATATCTATTCTATATTCACGGCGCCTATCTTCTCTATGAAAACAATATAATATTTACTGTCATAATATAATATTCAAATTAATTACGCAAATTCTGCCTACCCTGCTCGAATATCCTATGCACGTCACTGGTTTTTACAAATGTATATTGTGGTCACGATGTGTAGGTAATTGCCCTTTTTTTGGTTACCCGGGGATACCCTTTATGGGTCGTCGAGACGGCGGTGTGGGCCCTCCCGGTGTGTCGGACTCCCACCGACTAAAGCCCCCGGGGTGCACCCTTCGCTCGCAGTTTGCACCTAGCTAGGGCATTGCTGTGCCGCACTCCCCGGCTAGGCGCGCGTTTCGCCCTGTGGGCACTTCCTAAAATATAGGAGTGCGGGGGGAGAGTAGACCCACGAGTCCTCCGTCTAGTGGTGTGCAGAACAATACACACACCACTGGAGCATTAAGTGTGGCCGCCCCCTCAGGCTGACTGTCCACTGCTCCTTGAGAGAAGTCTCCCAGTTGCGACGGTGGAGTTGTCGCTGGGGTCTCTTCTTTATCCACCACGTCGATGGTTTGCAAACCTGGTTGACCCGC
This sequence comes from Automeris io, assembly GCA_036320925.1. Lineage (NCBI taxonomy): Eukaryota > Metazoa > Arthropoda > Insecta > Lepidoptera > Saturniidae > Automeris > Automeris io. Next base: position 15,633,033 of record JAUDJH010000005.1, read on the forward strand.
GTCCATGCGTAGGTAATTGCCCTACCACCAGTGACATCGATAGGTTATTTTGACAAGGTAAGCAGAATTCACGTAATTATTTTAATATTATATTATTATAGTAAATATTATATTATGCTCATGGAAAAGATAGACGGCGTAAAAATAGAACTAATATGAATATAAATGTTTTCTTGTTTTGTTTAACTTTAAACAATTTACTCCAGACTTATTTATTGTAAGGACAAGCAATGCTTTAATGCGTTTATGGAATGACCGCTACTGCCTACCACGTGAATAACTAAACTATATAAACTTCAACTAAATAATGAATCTATCTGTTAATTTGTTATAGCTTGTATTTTAACATAATATTATTGTTTACCACTTAAAGTTACTTTTATTCAATAATAATCAGTTTTTACGAAGTAAGCTGTTGGAACTTTTAATCAGGGTCGAACTGTAATTCTTTAAACGTAATTTTTTTTGCATGGTATGTATGTTAATGGAAGTGAGAGCTAATCAACCGAGACTTATCTACACAGACCAAATAAAGAGTGTTTTAATGAGAGGATTATTGAATATTAATAAGTGAAAGAGGTAAGAAAAAGGCAGGTGTAGCTTTCCATTCTTTCTGCCTACCTTAATAGGGTATGGTGTATATACCATGTTAGAGTAGATATTTAAAGTTCGATGCACTAGTGAGTGCAATGCACTGAGATATCTAGATCACACGAATTATATAACGTGACCCAAATAAATGATAAAGATAATTCAAGCTAAAACTGCCTTCTGATTTACAAGTCTCCCGCAAGCGGTAGAGGATTTACCTTAGCAACTGGCTCATCCTCCACGTGATGGTAAATATTAGCATAATAATAACTTTATGTTAGATTTCTCCAATATAAAAAAAAAAAAAAACTAACAATAAACAATCAGAGTAATAACTTTTTTAGGTATCTAATATTATAAATACCAGAGTGGATGAGAATATTCACCCAAAACTTGATTTTTTTTACACTGGCTCGACATAGTGACTACTATTCACTTGATGGTAATTACAGTGTAATCAAAAAACGGAAGCGACCATGAAAGGATGAAAATCCGTTGTTAGTCTCCGTCGTCTTGTCGGCCCACATATACAGCGACTGAAGGTCTCTAGGTATATGAGCTACTGGATATACACAAACTGATCCTGAAACATGACAGGCCAAAGCGATTCATTATGATGGTCTTTACACTTGTGTAAAATGTAAACTGCATGAAAGGCCCATCCACTCTCCCAGCTAAAATGCTCAGGATGCCTTCAGAACTGTTTCTCAACTCATATTCTCATGTTTGTTGTTTGAAAATCATGCAATCCTACCTCCCTAAGATACCCCAAGCACTACAGAACTTGGGCGGCCTCAATAGCACCCTGAACGCATTGTTATCCTGATTACGCAGGGCGTTGTAAGCTTAATGTGAGTACCTTACCCACAAAATAAACGAGTAAAAGGACTGGCAATATGTCATGACCAACGGCAGTTTGACTTTCCTCGTGCTGCGTGCAAACCTGCGAGGAAGCATTATAACGCTCTGCGCGATTTTTTTTTTCAGCATGTCCTATTTTGATGGCCTGGGAAAGACCTTCACAACAAAACCGGGCTTGGTGGGCGAACGCAGAGGGCGCTCAGCCAGCGAAATTTATGGGTTGGGCGGCTACGCAAGGGCACCCCTATGGGTAGGGGCTCGACTTGGGCGGCCGGCCAGTTGAAAAACGAACCTAACGGTGTCCTACCAGCGTTTCGGAAGCGACTGCCTTGAGAAGAAACGCCGAAAGAAAGTCAAGGCTGCGTCAGACATCGCCCTACACGAACGAACCAAATAATGAACTAAAATTTATATGCCCTTTGAAGTTTTGATAAAATGCTTTCGTATTTTATTTACATTCTCTGGCAGGAATGCATTCAGTGCGAAGACAAAAAACAAGACATTTATAAAATGACTAACATATACGAATTAAGACCTTTTTACTTAAAATAACAGACGCTTCGCTTCTCAAATTACTTTGTTTTATTAAAAAGGACTCATGCTATTTATAAGCGAGTTAAAAATCGACTGACCTTTACTGCGGCTTAAGATTACCTTAGCAAAGCAAAAAAATATAGTTAGGTCCTTTTCAACTTGTCTCGCTGCGATCTGATTGTCACCTTTAAGATATTATAATAAAATAAACTGTTAGGATGTGTGTACACGTGATTTTTCTTACCTTTCATAATTTTATTTTATCCTGTCATTGAAAAGAAAAGACAGGTTCGATGCCCGGCACGTACCTCTGGGTTTTTCCAGGTTAAGCACGGATTTAAGCACCACATGATGGCTGGTCAAGAGAAACATGATGAGGAAAACCGCTTGGGGTTCAATAGAAATCTCATGTGTACTGATGCTATGAGAAGGGTGATCAGCTGCGCTGCTAGTCATGCTTCTGGAAGGGTTGTAATGTGGTGATATATTAGTATTATAACCTTAAAAAATATTCACGACTTAATAGTTATAAGGCATGCAACGATTTTATGCGTCTATGAGAAGAACGCTACTAGTACTGAGTCACTTGAAAAATACTTGTAACAGCGATTTTCGGTTCGGCCGTGTGTCCAGAGCCTATGGGTTCCTGCAAACATGCCCGCGTTGCCTCTTTACTACCTCCAAATACAGTAAATGCTTTTAAAAGAGGCAATTTCCTTTAATAATTAAATAATAAACATTTTACGTGGAATGATAATGTCGTATAAAATAAGTTTTGCGGTCACGACACCCCGCGATGATGGGCCAGTGTGTTATTTTATTGCTCTTTATTATATACTGGCTTTTGCATGCGGCTGTGATTGTTTTAAGCTTGCTTTTAAGGTTCCATGCCTTGGAAGGAACAGAGCAATCCTTAACACTTAACGGACGGGCCCTGTAGATCTACGTTTTTCCATTCTGACTTCCTAGGACGGGCCTCGTAGATCTAGGGTTTTGGTTAAATTTTATGTATGTTGTGAGTTATGTAGGCATAGCACACGCACCCTACATACCAGGATCGGAATACATCATTATACCATATCTTAATAGGAAGCATTAGTGTGTTAATTGTAATCATTATTCATAAGTATCAACTATTATCTTTATAAGTATTATTTAATGGTTTGTTTACAAAGTGCATGCATCCCCACTTGTAAAACATTAGTATATAAGCGATTGTATTGTTTTAACAAAGAGAGTTTAGTTTCATCAGGTGTCATAGGCGCCTCAAGCCAACAACTTGTATTTTTTATCAAAACCTCACATCCCCCCACCATATCTTGCGTTAGTTTTTTTTATTTTACAGATTTTTCTTGGGTACTTTTTGCCTTAGTGCTCGGAAACTAGGTAAGACAGAGCAGATTCGACCCGTCCTTTAACTGTTAAGGCACGATTCCAATTCTGACTGTCCTTGTCAAACCGCGTGATACATTAGTGATTGTACCCATTTTGTGCTTATATTTAGTGTCAAACGAGATCAGTAGCGCAGCTGATAGCCGTTCTCAGGGAAGGGTTAGTATTTTTAGTATTTAGTACTCTCTGATTAACGTCAAACCCCACCCAAGCGACGCCCACTCCACTTTACCCTATCAGAAAAATCACTGATTCCCCGCAGTATTCTGCCGTCCGAGCCTCTTGCAGCTATCAAGACCCACAACACCGGTACAGAAAACCAGAACAACGTCAAATCAGCAATCCTATGGACGAATCAATGCACTCGCTTCCAAGCAAGGACGTCAATCTTACATTTTATAGTCCAGATAATAATGTCCAGTTAAAAAAAAACACATGACACTAAGTCTGAAAATTACTTGGAAAAGTCACCTAAGTAATAAGCTATCAAGAAAGGCGTCAAAAGTAATCATAGCCACGTTTTATTAGAAGCAAATTGAATTATTTCGACATTGTTATACGGATGAATTCACGGGATAAATTAGATTATTATTATACATAATAAAACATAGAAATTAGAAATAATGAGGCCTACAAGCCAATTTTCTATAGTATGACCTGCATAATACACCGATTCGGTATTTAATTAAAATTTCACATTAAAAACAACGGCGTGGGTACAAAAAATCGAATGATTTATTAAAATCGATTTACACCAAAGTTCCGTTCTAAAAGATTGTAGTTCTGAGATCCGAAATGTTGTTTTCCTCTTCACACTCGTTGGTAAGCAGGTCTTCCGTCCTCCTCGCTCCAACCAATGACCATTCACACCTGCGCATTATACGGTTTGTTTATTTGTTTGAGATTTTAAATAGTCTTATTTTAGTGCCTTGTTAGGAGATGTTCTTGCATAAGGCTGTAACTGAAATTTAAAGTACTGATAATATTTAATTTGAATTTTAAAATTTCTAGTTTCTATAGCTTACGCTTTGAAAAGATATGTCCGGCAGAGCAAATCTTTGCGCGGGCGGCACACTTGAGGGAGTGTGTCTTCCAACAAGGGTGCGAGCGGCGCGCGATGTGTTCCCGCGTGCCGCTCTACATCACAGAGGTATGAGAGGGGTGGCTCTATACACCACCCCTCTCCATACGAGTAGAGGCCTACTTAGGGAAGCACGCGTAGCCGGTCATCGAGAATGAGATCCTCGTCGTGCCCTCGATGCCGGTAGGTGGAAGGTGGAACACCCCGGGGGTTTTAGTCGGTGCAAGCGCGACACACCGGAGCGCCCTCACCGCCCCCTCCGGACAGTAAAGGATTTCCCCTAGGTTACCGAAAAAAGGGCAAATCTTTATATATATAAATTTGTTCACGGCGAGGAAAACGGCATGGTATCTAATAGAAATGTCAAATGTTAGTACTTTGAAAATGCCGATCGGCTGCACTACTGGTCACATTTAGCACGAAATATAAGAGCATGGATACAAAACACTAATGTATATATAACTCCTTCTCAGCATAAAAGTGACATATCATGACGATGTATTATTATTATACATTTTTAAGCCGTGGTGGCTGTCGGCAGAATAGAATAGCACCTCCCTCTTTTTGCTGAGGTGTCGTAAAAGGCGACTAAGGTATCTCTTGAACACCGCAATTCAACCAGGTGTTTAGAGAAAGGAAAACTCGACCAAACCTGCATCCTGCTTCCTCCCGATCGTACTGGTTCTCCTTTCCATCGGGCCTGAGGAAGCTCGGACGAGAGAATGCTTTTCTGGCTGCGCGTCCAGTTATGAACATAAATATCTCCTGCGCAATTGACTGTTTCCGGAAAATGGACCTCGAATTTCTTAACCGGTGTTGAAACATTCGCCGTGGCCGAAACCGGCTAGGATATCATCATCATTATACATTTACTCATATAAAAATATCACAGAAATATCATAAACAATTCAGAAGTAACAAGGAAAAACCTTATCTAATAAGAAAAGTAAATATACGCTGCGTCGGTCTACCGAAACACAAGACATGTTTCGAAGTGAAAGAGGCACTTCGAAGAAGAATAGATAAGGAGTTCATAAACATGTTTCAGCCGGCGTGTACCATTAATGGTACATTGAGGACTGTTCCATCCGCCAGTGTGTACCATTTATGGTACATACACAATTGTCCCATCGAGCGGCGTGTACCAATCATAGATGGGCAAAATGTAATCAAGTTAATGAAAATGATTAACGATCACATTTTACGTTTTTTGCCATTAATATGATTTCATTATGCTCATTTATGTTTTAAATACTACAAAATCCCAGATTGTATACACATTTATGATTTCTTAATGTTTTAAATTGATTTAATCACGATTATAAAGCAATAAAATTAAAATTACAAGTAGATTTTGTAATCGTTGATTATTAATCAGATTACATTTTGCCCATCTCTGGTACCAATAATGGTACAATGAAAGAAATCAATTTAATGAGTATTTTTTGCTAATAAAAAAGAAAAACAGTTTGTAAATGAACGCAGGCATAGTCAGCAGAAGCGCTTAATGAGAGATATGCGGTTACGTGCAAACGGCGCCGCCCGATAAGACTAATTTGATTTTACAGAGCCGTCAGATGCCGAAGACTGCGAATTCAGCCGCCAGCGGGAACGTGGTAAAGCTTTGTATAAACAAAGAGAGATTTGTTACCCACTCGAATAGAATTATTCTATGTCAAAATAAAGATAGAAGAATTAATAATAATTGCTAGTTGCTTCCCTATGTAAGCAGGTTTTGTGTTGTACATCTCGTTAGCGAGCGCTTATAAATTTGTTCGTCTGTCTGTCTGCGCGTACGTCCCAAACAACGGCCTCTGTCGAACATATCTCACTACACAGCGTAATTGAACAATGAAATATACATTCTACAAATTGATTTATATGCGACATGCATATTGAATCACGTGTCTGGATTTTACCCACGCCCAGCTGTGAGAAACAGAAAAAAAATATCTATGAGGTTAGACAGAACTAAAATTTAGTAATAATTAATAAGGATGCTCATTATTTCTAATAAATACTATGACCGGTGGTCGTGGGTGTGGTGGTAGAATGATACGGATTTTGGCGTTTTACTGTTTATTTGCACTTTAACGGCACACCGAACTGCGACGAACACGCACGTACTCTAGCCTCGGGTCTCGGTAGTCGACTGCCTTCGCAAGCATCCCGTGCGCGCGCGCATCCTCTTACCCCGTACGTCCCGAAAAACCCTAACGACCTTTAGGGCGTTTTAACACATGCACGCAACGGGCGGCGTCTACATGCTACAATACACATTTTTATGGTTTAGCGGCTGTAGTGGCTTTGCGAAAAAAGGACCAGTATAAATGCGCGGTATCGCGAATGATCGTAGATTCGAATCCCGACACATACCTCTGAGTTTTACCAGATTAAGTACGGATTTTGGTATCACATGCTCAGCGGTTAAGATAAACATCATGAGGAAACCCGCATATCCTAATAGAAATACCAGTGACGTGCATAAGATATTTGAACAGGGAAGGCAGATTTCGCGTAATTAATTTGAATATTATATTATGATAGTAAATACTATATGGCTTTCATAGGAAAAATAGATGGCGTGAATATAGAATAGATATGAATATAACTGGTTCGTTTTGTTCTTTAACTTTAAGCAATTTATCCCAGACTTATTTATAAGGGCATGCAATACTTGCATGCATTTATGGAATGAACGCTACTGATAGATCCCAACCAGGTCGTTTGTATAAGGCTTTCGATGTAAGTAACTTCGACTTTACATGAGATCCGGCAGCAGAGACCGGCAAAATGTAATCTGATTAATGATGAACGATTACAAAATGTAGTCGTAATTTTAATTTTCTTGCTCTGTAATCATGATTCAATCCATTTAAAACATTAAGTAATGATAAATGTGTATACAATCTGGGATTCTGTAGTGTTTAAAACATAAATGAGCAAAATGCAGTCATATTAATGGTAAAAAATGTAAAATGTAATCGTTAATCATTTTTATTAATCTGATTACATTTTGCCCATCTATGCCTGGTAGATACGTCGCGTTGCGGTTGCCAGATTCCGAAGCAAACCTTTACTATTGGGTCGGTAAGAATCACCCAGTGTAATGGTAAACATCGTACTACAAATCTAAACGAATTTAACTAGAAGTAACCCAACACTCTTCGATTGATTGAGCCATTATCATTACGCCGTGTAACCAGATACGAGGGCAGTAAAACAATTTTGATACCCCTGAGGTGATGGGAATGAATGGCCCTATCGAAACATCTGGACAGACTATAAACATTTTGAAGTATTTTGATGATTTTATGTCCTATCTATGGATCTTTATATCGTGAGTTTGGTGTTAAGGATTTTGATTTGTTACTAGGGTTTTACCGTGGTTATGTGTTATATAGACGAGTATTTTCGCAAAAAATATTCATTGTGAGACGCATACCAACTGCATTTTCTACCTATCGCGTTTCTAATTTCGTCTTTTCTTTTTTATTAAAGGTTTACGCTTGACCTCAACTTCACCTGATGGAATGTAATTATGAGTCCGATGATAGAACGTACTCACATTATAAATAGCAATTTGCTCGTCGTTAGAAGATTGAAACTGGAAGAAGATGCTGGAAAAACAGACTCAGGAAGCAAATTCCACTCCTTGGCGGCTTACGGTAAAAAATAAGAGGCGAATTGCCACGTGCGAGGAGCTTGAATGTCCAGCACATAAGGGTGAAAGCTCGCACGGCCTCTTATTGTTTTATGTCAAAAGGGCAGGGAGGAATTAATTTATACAAGTCAGGCGCACACTCTCTAGATTATGGAAAATCGAAAGGTTAACCAATTTACGTCGAAGTTCCAATTTGATATGATCACTACCGAATTTATATAATAGAAGACATACATGTTGCTTCACTTATTCGTGCGCTCAGTTCTAGAATTAACTTCAAAATGTTGCTTAATTACATGGTCAACAATAGGTCCGTCAACTGTCGTTTAAATAACGCAGTTTCACTCCGACGCAGCCTTGAGTTTTTTTCGGCGTTTCTTCTCAAGGTAGTCGCTTCCGAAACGCTGGTAGATCATCGTTAGGGCTATTTTCAACTGGCCGGCCGCCCAAGTCGAGGTCCGTACCCACAGGGATGTCCTTGCGTAGCCGCCCAGCCCATAAATTTCGCTGGCTGAGCGCCCTCTGCGTTCGCCCACCAAGCCCGGTTTTGTTGTGAAGGCCTTTCCCAGGCCATCAACGTAGGACATGCCGAAAAAAAAAACTCATGGTCACCATTATGGAATGAGGATAAAATTTTGCGTTTAAAAAAACTAGGAGAAAAACGCGTTTGATAAGAATGCAACTTCAGTACTTACTTGACGCCCTGGATAGGTTGCAGCGGAGGGCTGTCCGCATTGTGAACGATCCTGACGTGACTAAGCATCTTGAACCGCTCCAGTTGCGCAGAGATGTTGCCTCACTGAGCGTGTTCTACCGTCTGTATCACGGCGAGTGTTCTGAAGAGTTGTTTAACCTTGTTCCACCCTCTCCTTTCCTGAATAGAACCACGCGCGCGGGTTTGCGGAGTCACAGCTTTACGGTTTCTCATATCCCAGCTAGGACTAAGAAGTTCTCTAACTCCTTCTTTTGCCGTGTCGTTGGGGTGTGGAATGGTCTTCCAGCGAGCGTGTTCCCACCATCCTATGATACGGGATCCTTTAAGCGTAACGTGAAGAGATATTTGTGCAGGCCGGCATGATCGCTGCGACTACCGTTGGGTTTTTCTTGCCTATCGATAGTTGTTAGCGTTTTTTTGGCTGCACCATGCTTACCATCAGGTATGGTGCAGTCACTGTGTCGAGTCAGAATATAAAAAAAAAATGCGTGGATGATTGCCGGCGTGGAGTGGTATCGCGCAATCGTGTCAGTTCTCAGAAGCGGGCCCGGCCACACTGCGGGCCCCCGCTGCGGCTGTAATTCACGGGGATCACACTTCCATAGATCTGGATTGTGCTCTGCCTACGCCGACTAACTAGTCTTGATATTATCGAACGTCCTAAGCGTCGAGTCCGACTTTACAAGAACATATTGAGTTTTGTACCATTGCAGAAACACTAATTAAATTTTAAAACGCTATTTCAATATTAAAGAATCATAAACAGTAATATTTTTTTTACTTGACCTCAATCACACCTGTAGGAAGATGAAAATAAGTCCGACGAAAAACGGTGTCAAACAAATTCTTTTTTTTTTAAACTGGCTCGACATAGTGACTACAGAGTACCTGATGGTAAATACAGTGTAGTCCAAAAACGAAAGCGACTATCAAAGGATGAAAATCCATTGATAGTCTACATCGTCATGTCGGCCCACATATACCACGACTGAAGGTCTCTAGGTATATGAGTTAATGGATATACACAAGCTGATTCCGAAACGCGACAAGTCGAAACTGGTCACTATGACGGGCTTTACACCCATGCACTGTATGTATTATTTACTTCTCTCTCTTCTCTTAATGGCTCCCAAATCATAAGATCGTGGAAATACACTCGCTGGAATCGTATTCCACTCCTTCGTTATTCGCATAAGGAATGCAACAGCGTATTTCCAAAATATATATATATACAGGGTTATAGGTAACTAACGCACGGCCTCTTAAGGGTGGCTTTGATTTATTAAGACTGACAACTTTTGTTCTACGACTTTTGCCAAAACCTAATACATCGTTAGATTTTTTTTTTTTAGTTTTAGTGTGAATATCTAGTCATCGTTAGCTCTATATTCCGACTTTCATTCGATCTGGCGTAGGTATCCAATCAGCTGGTGCTATGCAGTCGTGCGCCAAGTTACGTTGCTACGCAGCGTTAAGGATCGTGTAGCAGAAAGTTTATTAACCCTATACCTTGTTTATTTTACAAAGTCGCTTATAACAATTATTTGAACGTAAATTTCCATATTTAGTTAAATAGTGAAAATAAATGTTTATTGATTGACGTACTAATACACTATTAAAACAAACTAGAATAAAAAAAAAACATTAAATAATTGTTTCACAAACAAAACCAACCTATTATTTGTCTGCCATAGGGAACATCGTAAAATGAACAAGGTAAAGGCCTCTACGTAAATTAATGTTTCAAAGGTTGTACAATCTGTACATATTTATACACTGAATCCACAATCCCTTCATACTTATCCAGGCTTAGGACTGGCTACACTAAAAAATAAAAAAGTAAATAGAAAAACACGAACATTGATTCGTAATCAAGCAATTCATCGCACCAAAAGAGGCGCGCGGTCTGTTTGAAGATAGATAATTGCAAACTATTTTTTAATGTAGGCGTATTTAAAAAGTGGAATCACTCTATTTACAATAATTAAACTATTTACAAAAATACTCACAAATCTATTTACTCGGTGTCAACACATTCGGAAATAGTCTCGCGGACTCACGGCTAGCTTCAGACAGATTGTCACCGCACCGAGCATAAACACGCACCATTTCGGTATATTCAATGTTAGTGTATCGATTTGACATTGTGATTTATGAAACGAACGCGTCACTGGGACAACTAACACATGCTGGGCGCACACGCAAGCAAATTTGCGACTGACATGACCCGTGTTACACAATAGTCAAGCACATGTCGTCACGCCCGCTCACCGCGCCGCAGACCCCTTTCTTCGTTAGTAGCGACACAAGACGCCGCGCACTACGTAAGTCTGTCTTCGGTCGCCTTTGTCAGCGTGGCGCGATCGTCGCCTTACGAAGAGTTAAAAAGTTCGGAACTGCAAATCTGATTTTTATTTTTTTTGTATGGGAAAAAAAGTAATTGAATTAGAAAAAGTCGTACAACAAAAGTTGTCTGTCTTGATAAATCAAAGCCACCCTTAAGAGGCTGTGCGTTAGTTACCTATAACCCTGTATATATACAATATTTTAGCACTATATTGCTTTTTATCATTATAATTCGCAATATAACTATATACTATAAAGAAAGAATAATAACTAATTACTATGTTAACTAGATTCATAAATATTTCAAACTTACATATATGCATACACAAGTATGCTTATAATTTGTAACAAAAAACTTACAAGTGAAAGTTATTCCAAAATTATTCTATTTTATACATAACGATTGATTTATAGTAACAATAAAATGGAAACCACATGCCCATCGGTGAACGATAACATCGTGTGGAGACCCGCACGGCGTCTAAAGTGTCACGTGTAAGTGCCCTGAAGTTTGTGACCAGCTGCGCTACTGGTCACATTGGGCACGACATATCAGTGCAAAAAATGGATACAGCCATTAATGCGGCCTTGCTCACCCCGTAAGGGATATAGCGTGACGATATACTATTATTTTAAGGGCGGCTTTGCACTAACGAATTAATCTAGTTTAAGCTTGTATAAAACGCTTGTTAATTTAATTGGTTTGATTCCATCTTAATGATGATTTCAGTTTAAGTGTTGTTACAACTAGATTTTGATTTAGTGCAAGACAATAAGTACAGATCAGCGCTAAATAGCATTTTATATAACTCTAAACTAGATTTAATTTGTTAGTGCAAGCCGCCCTTAAAATGAGAAATTTTCGAAATAGATATTAATTCAATAACCAAAGTACCAGTTTAAAGTACTTAACTGGATGTACAACAATTGTTGCTAAAACAGAAGGTGTTTGACAGCTGTGACACAGTTTACACAACTCCACCTGTCTGTGTTCTCTAGACGACAAACCTGATTGCTGGCATACATTAATATGCAAAAACACTTCCAACTACAAATTGGGTGATATTAACATGACCAGCTCTTGCCTGCGGTTTCACTTGTGTCTAAAAACTTATTTTTACCAAGCCTTTCACTACTATTGTACGTTTTTGTAGTTTGTTTGATTTTTATTGTACATAACATAGTTTAAGTTATCATTTTGCTTTTAAAATAAACAAATAATGCGAATATTATTTTCAAAAAGTAATATTCTCGTGTGATTTTTGAAACTTTTGTCAGGTGCCAAAAACCATAAAACATTCATTACTTCTCTATAAATTCTAATATAGAATACAGGTTTTTAAAAAATATATTTCTAATAATAAATACCCGACCGACCACCGACGAAGAGAGCTTACGGCTTTCTATAGACTATCTGTCAGTCAGTGTCTGTTATGCCGTGGTGGCTGCCGGCAGAATAGAATAGCACTCCCCTCTTCTTGTTGAGGTGTCGTATAAGGCGACTAAGGTATCCCTTTAACACCGGAATTCAACCAGGTGTTCAGAGAAGGAAAACTCGACCAAACTTGCATCCTGCTCCCTCCCGATCGTACTGGTTCTCCATTCCATCGGGTCTGAGGGAGCTCGGACGAGAGAGTGCTTTTCTGGCTGCGCGTCCAGTTATGCACTTAAATATCTCCTGCGCAATTGACTGTTTCCGAAAACCGGACCTCGATTTTCTTAATCTGTGTTGAAACAGTCGCCGTGGCCGAATCCGGCTAGGTCATCATCATCACTCTGTCAGAGTGTGCGGCTGAGTTGTATAATTTAATTTCCGTCTCCCCCTTCCGCCATATATTGATTGCGCGTTGTGTGAGCTTGCTCCTATATGTGGTTGACGTTTCAGTTGCTGTCAAGAGGCGATTTGCCTCTTCTTTTTTGCTGAAAACCGCCGAGGAGTGAAATTTACTTCCTGCGCTTGTTCTTCCAACATCTTACGACATGGGCAACTTCAAACAATGATTGAATCGCGCTCCATCATCGGCCTTATAATCACTTTCCATCAGGTGAGATTAAGGTCAAATGCAAGCCTGTTTATAATAAAAAACATAAAAAAATTGATTGTCCAAAATTTGATTATACTTTTATGAACTTTCTAATTGTAGTAATTTTTTGTGTTAAATTACCAAGTATCAAGACGACTGTGCTGGAGTAATCTCAGTAATATATTGATGATGCTGTAACACTCTATTGTGATCTTATGTTAGATTATGATAACTTAGATAACTTATTCTCGGGTTAATATAAACGTCTGACAGACATACAGACGCGGGGAGGGTCACAAGTATGGAATCGGCTTTCGAACACTAGTTTCTCAAAGTAGGGGTCGGCAGCCTTATGAGTCGAAAGAGTCAAAAATTACAATTTACGAAATTTCAAAGTAGGGATGTAACGGAGGCAGTTTTATCGGAACCGAAGTCGGAGTCGGAGTTTTTAAATTTGATTTATCGGAGTCGGATTCGGAGTCGGAATCGGAGTCGGAGGCAACGTCAGTCACAAGTGATGGCAGAATAAAATAGTTTTATTAAGGGACAAATAAAAACATTATTCAGTGAACCTTTTTAATTAGATAGTGATAAATTTACAAATACACAGACAATAAAAATTGCTCTTTCTTATTAACATTTTCATAGTACTGTGAGAAAGCTACTGGTCGCGTAGTCCACGACATTTAAGCGCAAAGTGGATAAAACCACTATTGTATGTCTGCTCACATAGCGTGATGGCGTGAAGATATGTTATTTATTATATCTTAAATTTGATCCCATTTTAATATGGTGCAGGATTGATACATGTCTTCGAAAGTATAAGCCAGAACTTTTGAATTGTCAACAGCATAATCCATTTCCCTCTACATCTCCCTCGTGTGTAGACAGATGTTGAGAATCGAGACTGTTTCCAAGCGTATATCAGGTTTTTTTTTGATAGCCCGGGGGATATTGTTGACGGACCCCAGGGGGTTTTTTGTTGTCGGACTTGCACCCACTAAAACCCCCGGGGTCATACAGCGCTCTCGCCTGGATAAGTTGGGCGGCACGCTCCCTCAAGCGCATCGCCGGCGTATATCAAGTTGGGTCAACACAACACAACACAACACAACCGAACACAACCGAATAGAACCGAACAAAACCGAACACAACCGAACACAACCGAACACAATCGAAAACACAACCGAACACAACCGAACACAACCGAACACAACCGAACACAACCGAACACAAACGAACACAACCGAACACAACCGAACACAACCGAACACAACCGAACACAACCGAACAGAACCGAATACAACCGAACACAACCGAACCCAACCGAACATAACCGAACATAACCGAACACAACCGAACATAACCGAACACAACCGAACACAACCGAACACAACCGAACACAACCGAACACAACCGAACACAACCGAACACAACCGAACACAACCGAACACAACCGAACACAACCGAACACAACCGAACATAACCGAACACAACCGAACACAACCGAACATAACCGAACACAACCGAACACAATCGAACACAACCGAACACAACCGAACACAACCGAACCAACCGAACACAACCGAACACAACCGAACACAACTCTTTTTTTTTTTTTTACTTGGGGAAAATCCTCATGGGACCGTCTCGGTCGCACGGGGGGTTGCACGAAACCGAGGTGTGTCGGACTTATACCGACTAAAAATCCCAAGGTGACTTCTTCTGCGCATTGACGGGGTCCGCGGGACCTGTAATCAATTCGCCGCAGCCCCGTCGCGCCGCGCCCGCTGGGCACAAACTCGGAGGAAGATATCTTCCCCGACACTGCTCATTGTATTTAGGCAGAGCACGTCACAATGCTCTGCCTACTTCTCGAGGGTCGCTAACCAGTCGTTCAGGGCCCCCACCCTGAGCGGCCGCGACCTCAAAGGCATCAGCCAACCGGTCGTGGATCGACCGATCGGCTGGTACTGATGTGCCGGGGCGGTTGCCGGCACCCTGGTGTCTTCTTCGAGCGGCCTTCTGCCGCTCTCGCTCTGCGGCCTCCTTCTGGGACATGACGTCTTCACAGAAGGAGACCACGGCCCTCCAGTTGTCATATCCTGCCAGCATGGCCGACACTACTGCTGGCAGGGAGAGGTCGTGTCCGATCCTTTGGACCAGGTCCCGCCGCTCGCTGCCCCACGCCGGGCAGTGTGCGAGCGTATGTTGGGCGGAATCCAGGTCCGAACAGCAGTGGTAGCACTGGGTCGTTACTTCTCGTCCAAACCTGCACAGGTACTCAGGGAAACATCCGTGTCCCGTAAGTACCTGTGTCAGGTGGTAGGTGACGTGATACCTACTATTAAACCAGGCTTCGAGGTTCGGCAGAATGGCACCGACCACGCGCTGGCGCATGTACCGCACCTCATCCAGCTGCATGCGCCAAATTCTTAGGGCTGATCGGCGTTCTTCTGCCTTCAGCTTTTCGAGCACCACGGGAGGCACGCTTTCGCCTCTCAGACGGAATTCGCGGACTCGGTTGAACACTGCCGAGTCCACTTCCGCCTGGATACTGAAGGGCAGAAAGCGTGCCAGAATCGTTGCCGCCTCATATGAGATTGTTCTGTAGCCGCGTGCGATCCGTATGGCCATTAACCGCTGCAGGCTGTGTATCTTCTGTCTGCAGCGGCGGATGCGCAGCCTGTGCCCCCAGACTGGCGCCCCATAAAGGGTCACGGATCGCACGACTCCGGCATAGAGGCGACGGACTCCCTCAGAGGGTCCCCCGAGGTTAGGCAGGAGACGATGTAGGGCACCTACTATTCTCTGAACTCGGGGGACAAGGCGCTCGATGTGTTCCTCGAAGCCCCAACGGCCATCTAGGGTGAGCCCAAGGTACCTAATGAACCGGCCCACCCTTACCTGCAACCGAACACAACTCAACAGAACCGAACACAACACAACCTAACTTGGGCAAATAAAAGCTGTTGTTCACAAATTGTTGGATATATCAGAAACCGTTATCCTCCAGTGAACATTGTCCAGTGAACAAATTAAATCAAATTTGCTGCAGGTTTCTAAATTAAAAAAAATGTCTTCTACAAATTAAATAGCACTGATTGTTTGATTAATTGATATTATGTTTCAACAACATATAAAGTAAAATCAAATTTATTGACTGCAACAGTGGTGGTGACCTCCGATGAATACCTCCGATTAAAAAGTTTCGGAACCGAAGGTGTAATAACGATCAGAAGTTCCGACTTATCGGAGTCGGAGTCGAAGCTCCGTAACATCCCTGTTTCAAAGTTTCTAAAGACCCACAATTTTTTTTTTGTCAGCAATAAATAGTACTTGCATATATGAAGTTTTTTGATAAAGATATTCTATTTATTCAACGATTTTAATCTTCGACGATTCAACGACGAAGGCAAATAAAAGTTTTATTTTAGAATTTCCCAAAGCAATTATTTTGATTGCTATATAATGTCAGAAAAAAAAACAAAATCTTAGCATTTTAAGACATTTTCTACATTATATGAAACTCAAGGTTATGTACGAGCGGAACTGCGTCTCGGAGCGTAAACGCACCGATTAGCGACAATTAACTAAATTGTCGGCTTACTATTCGCAGAAGTCAAGACAATGTACTATATATTACAACTCAGGTGGAACCCATGTACTATATTTGAGAAAACCAACTAACTTTTGGTTGATCGATAGACCTAGTTTTGAACACGACTGTGAAACACTGAAAGTCGCAGGTCGTTCGCGTTATATTTCACGGTGCAGTGAATTCTCACTGCGAATTCACTAGAAAGAAAATACCAGAACAAAAAAGATAACGTTAACGAAAAGTAACATAAAAAATAACAAATACTGAGTAACGTTACTTTAAAAAAAAACGTTATCGCCCTTCTTGGCTTATAACGTTACCGCTTTTATACCGGTATTTAAGTCCCTGATTCACAACGCAAGTTTAAAGCATAATTTCAAATTGACTCTTTCCATACTATTTTAGCATATGAAACGCTGTTGCACTCTCGCCTCACAGTTTGTTCAACAATATAATTGGATAAGACACATGAATTGTACTCTTATAACCGGAATATTAACACTTCGGTATATGTATACAAACAAACAGACAGACAAGCAGGTACATAGACATTGTTTTAACCTTCTGATCATTATACGGTATGCGAGTTGAGATTTCTTTTGGGTTCCAGCGACCTACGCAGCCGTCTGCGAACGGGGACCCTTACGTCCGGTGGTTGGGGTTTTGTCGCTGAGATTGCCTGGTCAGTTTACCTTCTACTGAGTTTGGGGTTATCTTCCTAAGTGAAGTGTGATGAGATATTTATGAAGGTCACAGTACATGGGTGTAAAGCCCGTCATAGTGACTAGTTACGGCTTGTCGCGTTTCGGGATCAGCTTGTGTATATCCAGTAACTCATATAACTAGAGACCTTCAGTCGCGGTATATGAGGGCCGACATGAGGATGTAGATAGACCATCAATGGATTTTCATCCTTTGATAGTCGCTTACGTTTTTGGACTACACTGTACTTACCATCAGGTACTCTATAGTCACTATATCGTGCCAGTGTAAAAAAAAACATTACATTTCTCTTAGATGTCATGTGCGTTTCCTCACGATAATTCTCTTCAGCGGTGAGCATGTGATGCATAAATCTGTACGTAATTTTGAAAAACCCTAGAGGTATGTGCCAGTATTCGAATCTACGACCATCCGTGTTGGCAACATGAAAACCGGTCAATTATTCACTAGGCCTCCGCGCTCACGGTCACTAAATTGTTCTGCCGAAAAAAATGAGTGAACAAAAGATTTGACCCCGTTTTGTAATAATAAATAGTGAAGATAATATAATAACACCTGTTTAAGCAAGTTTTGTATCATTAACACAGAAATATGTTAAATTTCTTAGCAAGGCGGTTTCGTATCGTAAATCTCACGTGAATTCCTATGTATTGATGTAACACACTTGAGACCGCAGAGCTTCTAACGGCTAGAACAGTCATGCGTAATTAATAGTTAATTAATAGTTCAATAGCCAGTTTCAGCTTGTCGCGTTTCGGGATCAGCTTGTGCAGATCCAGTAGCTCATATACCTAGAGACCTTCAGTCGTGGTATATGTGGGCCGACAGAATGACGGAGACAACCAACGGATTTTCATCCTTTGATAGTCGCTTTCATTTTTGGACTACACTGTACTTACCATCAGGTACTCTGTAGTCACCATGTCGAGCCGGCTTAAAAAAAACATAACTCAACTGATGCATTTTAAAAGATAGTAAACGGTAGTAATTAAAGCGTATTATAAAAATATCGTCCCGCTATATCCCTTTCGGGCTTAGCAGAGGTAAGAGGAAGTGTGTCTTTAGACTTCAGCTAAAATTTTGACTTATTTGAAAATTGTACCGAATATGGTTATTTCGCCGAAGGTAACTGAAGGCTTCGGTCAGACACCAGAAAAACAATATTGTGCTCCGCACCTAACTCCTAAAACCTCGACAAACTATTATAAAGTTTTATAAGGTTGTCCAAATTTTATAGAGCTCTGATCACGGCTATAGTGACTACTAGGTCCAGTCAGTGTAAACAAAAAAAAAAATAGTGTTCAAGCGAAACATCGGCCGTTGCTTCGCATGTAGCCACTGCTATAAATATATATCAGTCCCGGATCTAAGGGGGGTGGGGCTGGTGGTTAAGCCAGAGCACGTGTCCCAGGAGTCAAATTCTAGGGGTGGAAGACAAACATATCACCCAACGCATCAACAGAATAACATGTATAAAAGCGGGGAAATTTCATCATAAGAAATAGTATGTAAATTTGCGTGTCTTGTTTTGATATTTTAAAAGCTAACTCAAAAAAGTCTCATAAGATACTGTTACCATGTTTTACTTTATGCTAGATCAAAGTTTGCCCGGGCAGTAAAATTGAAGGAGTTCGCTGCCCGGAAGAGTGGGAGGTGGAGCGCATTGTCCGGCACGCCGCTCGTGAGAATGGCTTAGAGGAGTGGGCTCTTTACACCCGCCCCTCTCAGAGACTAAGCCTAAACAAGTTGTTCGTTCCCCGGGCTTCTTGAAGAATCTGGATTCCCAGGCCCGGGTGGAGTGATTGGAAGGACACCCTGGGGGTTTTCAGTCAGTAAGAGTTTGACACACTGGAGTCGCTGCTCTCACAGCGGCCCTGATCTTCCTATGCAGGATTTTCTTCCAGGTTATCCAAAAACAAAAAAAAAACGAAAGTTGTATTATGTGAATATTTCGCTGCATAATCATTTTACATATAAATGTTAAATGATTTTTACAAAATTGTGGCGCATCATATCTCTGAAAATTGTAAGTATTAAATTTCTTATAATATTTTATTGGATTAATCCATACAATTGAGAGATAAAAGTAGCTTGAGGGAGGGTAGAGGTACGGAGGACAGTAGTTTTTACTCCATCACGAAATCCATTTTTTAGATTCGGAGTTAATATATGTTTGGTTATTCTAAATCTTCTAAAGTCTACATAAAAGCCCATGTCGCATAAATAAGCCGTTAACATAGATCTCTCCTAAAACGGCCATAAACGAGTCTAATAGCCATTAATAAAGTATAAAACATCATTAATTATGTCTCGGAATAGTCAAGCGACACGCCTGCCTGTGTCCCAATTGAAAGTCGCGATGAATGGAGCGTGTTATGGCATTTTGCTTTACATCGCCCCGCTTTGTCGCTTTCTGAGTGTGCAGAGATTCGTTAGTGGCTGTACCAGTAGCGTTCATTCCATAGATGCATCAAAGCATTGCATGCCCTGACTATAAATAAGTCTGGAATAAATTGCTTAAAGTTAAACAAAAAAGGGACCATTTATATTCATATCTATTCTATATTCACGCCATCTATCTTTTCTATGAAAGCAATACAATATTTAGAGGACCAAATATGGGATAGTATCCCTAATATGGAATACCGGCAATTCTTTCAAACAGAAGCTCACACACGCAATAAACAGTGTTTGTCTTCTTCTTTCTATTCCCATCCGCGCGTTCAAGTCATCACATGTCAGTCAAGCAAGCCCTTTCGTCATTGTCGTAGTGTTTTGTTTTGTTCCTTCCGCATAACTTTCTAAGGTATGTAAAAAATACGTATTTTTCGTACAAAAAGTGCACTCGGTATTATTATCATAGCTTCTAGAGATAGTCTACATGTTATTTTGTAGGTTTTAGCGGTATTAAATTGTATTACTTTCCTAAATATAAAAATATGAATGTCAGTTTGAAGTTGTCAAAAAATCCAAATATGGACAGATCATAGTCTCCAATTATGGACTATTCCATATTTGGTTCTCTTAAGAATAGCAGCTGACTTCATGATTTTATTAATTATAAATTGAAAGTAAATTTTTCATTTTTATCAGAATGACTAGTAACAACTCCTAAATTACGCAAAAAGAATGGAATTCAGAGCATATGGTGGAAGCTATTAAATTAGTAAGAGAGAAAAAGATGGGTTATATGAGAACTGCAAAAGACTTTGTTGTACCGAGATCTACCTTGTTTCGATTATGCCAGAAAAACGAGTTACCCCCAGAAGAAGCCGCAGCTACCAAACTTGGGAGGAAAACTGGTTTAGGGATTATCCTTGAAAATCTTTTGGTAGATTACATTTTAACGATGGAGAGCAAATTTCATGGCTTAACGAGAAACGATATTCGAAGAATGGCGTACATGTTGGCAAGACGTAATCAGTTGGAAATCCATTTGGTGACACGGGAATGGCTGGAAAATAATGGCTTAAGCTATTTCTTAAGCGCCATAAGGACAAGTTATTGTGGGCTCTGGGCACATAATGATTGCGCAAGTCCAGAGTCTTACGCCTGGATTTGTGATTTTTGCAAATGATTTATGTTCCTTGCTACGTAATACTAAGGTTCCTAAAGAGTCTCATAAAAGTTAAGGTTAAATTTTGATAGTATTTATAGTATTCCATATTTGGGGACCTATTCCATATTTAGGTACCATTATCATTATTTAGTTAAAACAAAAAATCTTGCCTGAAAATAATCAATGTGACCAAAACTTGTTACAAAATAAAGCACAAATATATAATTGTTAATTATTACTACAAAAAGTTTTTAATTTATAACGTTTATGCAAATTATCCTTAAAAAATAAAATGGTATTCCATATTTGGCTACTTTCCTCTACTATCATAAAATAATATTCAAGTTAATTAAACGAATTCTGCATACCCTGTCGAAATATTCTATGCACGTCACTGGGCTGTATCCACTTTGCACTTATATTTATTTATTTATTTAATAGTAACTACGAAGCACATTATAAGAAAATTATATACAAAATAGGTAATAAAATAAAATTCTAGAATCCCAGTAACGTAGTTACACATACATATTAAATTTTCTTAAATGTTTGGGTCGCTCTCCGTATCGTACCGTATCGTATATGTCGTGCCCAACGCGACCAGTAGCCATATCATGGTCTCTTATAATATTGTTTCATTTTTTTATAATGGCTTGATAAATTTACTGCTTTAAGTACAGTGTAGTCCAAACACCCAAGCGAACAGTTATACTCGTAAGCTGAGATTTAGTTTGAGATTACTTTGACTTTACTTTGCCTTCGCTTTGACTTTTTGCCATATTGATACTCGTGATATTTGTGTAATGCTTAGACTTTTTGAGTACGTGATCCAGCGCTCCGCTTATTTTAATGCCACAAGTAACTTGCCTCTCCACAACCATATCACACATATTACAGCTACAATATATTGTTGTTAAGATAATTTGTAATGTTTAGCAAAACTTAAGCAAAGTCTAAGTAATATTATACAAACATAAAAGTTAGTACGAAAGTCTACATTATATTTTTTTTTGTGATTTAGAGGCGGACGCTTCACCTCAATAATACCTGGTGGAAAGTGAAGATGAGTCCAACGATGAACCACATCCGCCCAACAATTGCCTATTCAATGTTTTCCTAAGGACTCACAGGGCAGAAGACCGTGATCTGGCCGCTGGAAGCATATTCCACTCTTTAGCCGTTCGCGTGATGAATGTAAAAGCGAATCTCTATGTGCGGATATAATATATAGATGATCCTCCAAATCCGACGGCGTCTAGTGGTTTTATGATGAAATGGGGCTGGTGGAGTTAAAGCATGTAGCCCTTGAGAACACTCTCCATTGTGCAACCGGTAAAAGACTAAGAGGAAGTTGACTACATTCTAATGTCTAAATTGGTCTTCGTTTTCGAAGGCTCGATACGTTTGGTGTCTAATATCAGTAAAGAAAAGCCCATTATAATGATTTACTTGACAAAAGTTTTTATGTTAATTTTATATCATTGAATTTCTTTATGGTCTCTCGGCCCAGCATGCGGTCTTGGACTACTGTAGGGAGCTTGATGTCTCCATACGATATAAAACAACTGGAGGTGCATATTTTTATAACATACAATTATATATCGGTAGTCATTGAATTAATTTCCTATATAAAGAATTAACAAAATTAAATTTATTCCTCGGGTTATTTTTATTGTTTTAAGATCATATTACCGATAGTCATAATTATATCCAGGGGTGAAAGGCTATTTGGTTTAAGCGACATTTTTTGGTGATATAGTAATATTTATATATTCGAAATTAGCGTTTTTTACCGATTTCATAGGGTTATTTATATTAGTTGCAAGAAGCTGCAAATTATTGTATTCTTGTGTGAAATAAAATTATTTGTGACTTAATACATTTTATTAATTGGATGACAATTTCATTAATGATCCATTGGCATATAATGCCTGCTGCAATACTTAAAAGGGCTATAGGTAAATACAAAATAGGTAAAATATTGCAATAGATAAATGTGAAATAAGTATATACAGTCAAACCTGGATAAGTGAGAGTTCAAGGGAGCACAATCTCATTCTCGCTTATAGAGGTTTCACACTAACCCGAGTTTCTCGCTAATACAGGTACATGGATAGCGTTTCTCTCTTATAGAGGTACGCAGCAATGACAAGTCACAGCAATTACGAATGTATTGTGTACATATATATTTTTAATAGTGTGTATATGTTATGTTCATTAGATTTCGACATATAAGCACTTTATAAGGGTAGGTATCAAGATGCTCACGAAAACAAAACACACATTCAAGCACTGTGTAATTTTATTTTATTTAGAACTTATTTACACTTTAAATCAAATTAAATCTGTCAATTGTGTTTGAGTTTCTGTTTTTTAAATGTTTTTCTCTAACTCATAAATTTTGTCGAAATTTCCACGAAAGTTAAGACTGAGTCATAAAATAGCTTATGTTAAATTTGTAAATTGTTTTGTCATTTATTCCTCCTAAATATAAATATATAAAGCTCGACTGTCGCTTATAGAGATATAGATAAGTAGCAGTCTCACTTACGGAGGTCTATAATGGAATAATGACTCTCTCTTACAGAGGTTTCTATTTCTCGCTAATAGAGGTTATGGGAGCTTAAAATGACGGGTCCTGGCTATTACTCTCACTTATAGAGTTTTCTCACTTATCCAGGTTTGACTATATATACTTGTTTTTAGTATAACTCTGTATAAAGTCAATATTTCTGATGCCTTTATTGAAAATTTAACAAAGAGTCATATTCGACCGTTTCGGCTATTCTTTTACATGTACATTGCACGCCACTGGTATGTACTCTAGGTTATATATAAGGTGCTTAATGCGTTATCAAAATATAACAATTACATAAGAACGCAATCATAAGAATACTAACAAACGATGTACAAGAAAATTAACCAATTTATAAACTGAATTGCGTTTGTAGCGGATGGAAAAACAATTTTTATTGGTCAGTAACGACTGTTGGACAATGGGCAACGGATGACCGATTCCCCGAACTTGAATCGTCAACCAATAGCCGTGATCAGAGCTCTATAAAATTTTGACAACCTTATAAAACTCTATAATCGTTTATCGAGGTTTTAAGAGTTAGGTGCGGAGCACAATATTGATTTTTCTGGTGTCTGACCGAAACCTTCAGTTACCTTCGGCGAAATTTTTATTTTTTATTTTTATTAAGTATTTTTGAGTGGGTGTATTGTTATTATCTATACTTGTTATTATCTATACTTATTATTATACTTAAAATTATTTAAGCTATATGTTATCCTATTTCTTGTTTCTTATGTTTTTTATTGCTTAATAAGATGTAACACGACCGGGGCCCTCCACGAAAATCAGCGCTGCAGACTTCCTCTGTGGCTTTAAGCTGATGGAGGTCCCATTTTCGCCATGTTAATATGTTTTTGTTTTTTCTTTTGTTTCTGTATGTTGTTGCCTTGTAACAGAAATGTCACTGCTTTTTAATTTCTAGTATTTTGTTAGTTTGTGGTGAAAATAAATATATTTCATTTCATTTCATTTCAAAATAACTATATTCAGTACAATGTTCAAATATGTCAAAATTTTAGCTAAAGCCTAAATAAACACTTCCTCTTACCTCTGCTGACCCCGAAAGGGATATAGCGGGACGATATTTTTATAATACGCTTTAATTACTACCGTTTACTATCTTTTAAAATGCATCAGTTGAGTTATGTTTTTTTTTAAGCTGGCTCGACATAGTGACTACAGAGTACCTGATGGTAAGTACAGTGTAGTCTAAAAACGAAAGCGACTATCAAAGGATGAATATCCATTGATAGTCTACATCGTCATGTCGGCCCACATATACCACGACTGAAGGTCTCTAGGTATATGAGCTACTGGATATACACAAGATGATCCCGAAACGCGACAAACCGAAACTGGCCACTATGACGGGCTTTACACCCATGCACTGTGGTCGCGATCCAGACGGGCACCGACGCCCTACCACCTCGCTGCTGCTCGTTTAGCACCACCCAGGAGTCACGTGTAGGGAAACTAGGGCAAAGCCTACGGACGCGAGCAGCTTCGACTCCCAAAATGTTTATTAATGTTTATTAGGTACATCTTTATTATTTTTAATTATTAATCCTTCATAGACACTGTTTGTTTTTAAAAAATATTTTCATAAACAAAGAGCTACGGAAAGAAAGCTATATTCGCTACCTGCCCTTTAAATAACATGGCGTTAAACCATTTCCAATAAAGTACGTGTGCCCCACACCTAAGCGACCGTTAAGCTACGCGTAGCATTCGGCACACGCACCTCAATTTAGTGGCAGCCAGTAATCTACGTGCGATGTGCATAATAAATTTAAAGCTCGTATTACACTTAAAGATACGATATTCTCGCTTCCATCTTTGCTATTTTTAATGAGGCTTGATAAAGTGAGCACACCGTGCTCTGATAGTTTTTATTAGACTGAAAAGAAAGAGAGAAAAAGCATTTATTTGGCACACAACACAACATAAAACACAGAAAGATAGGTTAATGAAGATAGAAAACAGCAAAACCAAATGTTGTTGTAATGACGCACCATAGGGAAGTCAGTTCACCAAATGATAAGAGATCAATTGAGTCACCCAGCGCTGATTAACAGCGTACACCCATTTATTGGGTTTCCACCCACCTCACCGGCTGAGCACCTAAAAATGCTCGCCCCTCTCATCCTTATAAACCTCTTATCCTTTCACGGGCAACAGCATTGTTTCCTGCCAAAAACTGGTCAATAAATAATAGAGTTATGAGTAAACATAAGCAAAAAAAAAAGAATACTGGTGCGTGTGAGTTGGCGAGGAAAATAGAAGGAATCCGGGAACGAACTTACTTGTATATTGTCCCGGTCCACGGCGCTGGTTCAGGCGTCCACACCACAATTTCACGCGCGTTGTTAGGGTAAGCAGAGCGTTCGATTTGATACACAGCGTTTGTAGCGTTTTATATATATTTTTTTTAGGAGTTTATTACAGCGAGCGCGTTGTACTTTTTCGAAGCGTTCGAACCCAGGGAGGAAAACGGATGAGGAAGGTAGGGGGATACAAATGTCGAGTGAGTGTTGCTAGTGTAAGGATAGATTATAAAAGAGAATATATATTAAAATATTATAAATAAAGAATAAAAAAAATAAAATAAATGTAAATTAATAATAAACGGCGCAAACATATCCCCCGGCCTGAGGGTATCCCTCAGAGAAAAAGAAGAGCGCAATTAAACAAACATAAAGCGGAAAAGCGTAGCGTTACAAACAAAATAATTAAATTGAATTGGAAAGCGTTTACAAAAAAAAAGCGAATGCGTTTATTGAAGTGGTAGCGGACAAAGACGTATCACTGGACGAACGTTACCACTCCGTCCTTGTAGAGATATAGATCCTCAACAATATCAAGAGGACAGTTCAGAGAAAGCGATTTGTCTACACGTATTATAACAGTACAACCATTATTAATTTGGACAGATGGAGTATTCCATTTTTGTCTGTTTTGCAGTAATGTCAATTGATCGAGGCTCCACCTGTGCCAGTATGATTGAACGAGTTTATCTAGTAACTGATAACGATTCAGCCTGCTCTCTGGAGAATCACTGACATCCTCGGCAGGTAAATATTTTAGCGGCGTCAAGTTTAAAAAATGCGCAGGAGTTAATGCTCTTGGCTCAGACGGGTCTGTACTCAAAGCGCACAGAGGACGGCTATTCATAATGCCTTCAATTTGAACTAAAACAGTGTTTAGTTCCTCGTAGGTTAATATTTGATTCCCTATGACTTTAGATAGATGCGTTTTAACGGATTTTATATTACTTTCCCAAATTCCACCGAAGTGAGGGGCGAGCGGAGGATTTCTTTTAAATTGTATGCGTAGATCAGCTAAAGACTGATCTAAGTATTTATTATGTGTTTCTGAGGCTAAAAGTGAGTAAAGTTCATCAAGTTTGCGTTTTGCTCCAACAAAATTAGTGCCTCCGTCGCTAACAATGAGAGAAACCGGTCCTCTTCGGCTTACGAAACGTTTAAAAGCCGCTAAGAATAGTTCCGTGCTCAAATCTGAGACTAGTTCAAGATGAAGAGCTTTAGTGGTTAAGCAAACGAAAAGGCAGAGGTACGCTTTAAAAGATTTTATACCGCGTCTGCGATAAGGAGTGACAAAGAATGGACCCGCGTAGTCTACTCCAGTAAAGACAAAACTCTTTACTTGACTAACCCGAAAATCAGGTAAATCTCCCATAATTGGAGTATTCGATTTAGGTTTTAACCGGAAGCACACGTTACAGTTCTGTACGCGTTTGCGAACCATGCCCCTAGCTGCGAGTATCCAATAATTCTGCCGTAACAAGGCTAGTAACAACCCAGGGCCGGCGTGAAGATTTGACAAATGATAATGATCAACAATGAGATGCACTATATTGTCTTTAGCGGGCAAAACTATTGGATGTTTTTGCGAAAATTTTAGATTTGAGTTATTGAGTCTACCTCCTACTCTTATTATATCATCTTCATCTAAAAAGGCGTTTAGCTTACGAAGGGCTGGGCTGCATGGTTTATTCATTTTTAATAAGGAGATATCAGAACTGAAGTGTTTCTTTTGGACAAAACGATAAATTAATTTTTCGGCGTTTTCCAAGTCTAGAACTGATATTATTCCGCGTGTAGATATTAATTTGATAAAGCGTAATATGTAAACACAAGAGTGTAAATATTTTGTCCATTTGGATAGGCGTTCGGCTAATTCATAAAAAATATTTTGCTCTTCAATAGTTTGTTGGGTTATAAGCGAAATTGTTTTTGATTCTAATAAAGGAGCGTTTATTTGTTTATTATTAAAAGTTTCAATCGGCCACTCAGAGCGTGGTAAACGTGTCCAAGTTGGTCCACGAAACCATAAATGATTATTTAGGAGTTTGCTAGGCGTAATAGGTCGAGTAATAATATCTGCCGGATTTTCCGATCCCGATACGTGAAACCAATGCTGTGCCGGCAAATTTTCATTTATAGCACTAATCCTATTAGCCACAAAAGTGTGGTATTTATAAGGCGGAGAATGTATCCAAGAAAGAGCGACAGTCGAGTCAGAAAAAGCGGTTATATCTCGGATATAGACACGTTCCTCGATGGAGTTGCGAACGGCGACAATCAAGTTAGAAAGAAGAAGAGCACCGCAAAGTTCTAAGCGAGCTAAACTAATGTTCTTTAGCGGCGCGACCCTCGACTTAGAGCACAACAGCGAAACTTGACCGTCATCGAAGTAGTTGTTACTGACTCGAATGTATACCGCTGCACCATAACATGCTTCACTAGCATCTGCGAATCCTATTAAAGAAATATTGTTTGAGTTCTCAAGGATACCAATATGTCGTGGAATTTTTATTTGTTCTAAAAAATGTAGTTCATTTAATAGTTGAACCCATTGCGTGTTAATAATTTCAGGAACATCATCGTCCCAGTCTAAATTATGTTTCCAACACTCTTGTATGAGTAGCTTTAATAGCGTAGTAACTGGAGACAATAAAGAAAGCGGATCAAATAATCGAGCGGTTACAGAGAGAATGGTTCGTTTAGTGCATTTGACATTATTTGCGTTTATTTGGAAAAACAAAATATCTTCCTTAGTTTTCCATTGTAATCCAATTATTTTTGTAGACGTTTCGTTATCGAAATTAATTATGTTTTCAATTTTATGTTGCGTTGGAATGCGTTCCATTAGTTGAGAACTGTTGGATACCCATTTTACCAATTTGAAACCCCCGGCCATGAGCAACTGCGTTAGCTGGCGATATAGTTCTTCGGCCATCTCGACTGATGGTACTGAGGACACGTAGTCATCCATATAGAAATGGCGTTCGAGTGCCCATGCCGCGGCAGGGTAGCGCTCACGTTCGTCATCAGCTAGTTGCTTGAGAACGCGCATCGCTAGGAAAGGTGAACTTGACACACCGAATGAAACGCGATTAAATTCATATGTGCGAATAGGATCATTTTCATTAAATCTAAAAAGTATGCGTTGAAAGCGTTGATGATCAGGCGATAATTTTACTTGAAAGTACATCTTTTCAATGTCTGCGGATAGCGCTACTGAATATAATCTGAGATTTAACAATAAATCGAATATATTGGTTTGTAAATTTGGACCAACGTGTAGAATATCATTTAGAGATTTATTGGAAGTAGTTTTACTACTGGCGTCTAAAACTATGCGTATCTTCGACGTTGCTTTGTCCGGTCTGTGTACAGCGTGATGAGGGATATAATAACATGGACCTGGTGCGGGTTGTTCCATTAAAGATAGATATCCGCTATCTATATATTCCTTTATAGTGGCGTTGTATCCGTCGCGTAGCATTGGGTTAGAAATCAGTTTTTTCTCTAAGTGTAAAAAACGTAATTTTGCCTTAGATTCCGAGTTACCTAGCTCATTAGGATCTAATTTAAATGGAAGATTAACTGTGTAACGTCCAGTCGCGTCGCGTGAATAATTATTTAAAAAGTCGCGTTCACATTCTAAGTCATCTGGGCTAAAATGTTTTTTAACTGGTACATTATCTAACTCCCAGAAGCGTTGAATTAAATTTTCCAAGCTAGGTTCAACGAATGTGTGAAATGATTTTATTTGAGAGCGTTCTATGCATTCCGTTCTTCCCATAATAATATAACCTAGAGAAGTCTGCATAGCAATAACAGACGAATGCGGGATTCTGACTTTGTGATTTCCTAAGAGGAACGGAAAGAGTTCGCTGCTTATTAAGCAGTCAATTTCAGAAGGTGAGCAAAATTCATCATCGGCTAAAGGCAAGTCGCGAATGTGTTGTAATATATCAGTACTTACCGTAGAGTTTGGAATTCTGTCCGATATTGAGTCTATGACGCGTGCTTTAATTGAATATCTACAGCGAGTATCAAACCGAGAATGAATCATGAACTGCGTATGTCCGATAATAGATTTTTCTGTATGCCCTAGTCCCTGCACTAGGGAAGGTGCATACAAAATATTTAAATTCAAGCGCTCACAACATGATTTTGTTATGAAGTGACTCATCGAACCACTGTCTAAAAGTACTCTTATTTTAAAACATTCACCATCACTATTATACATGTAAACAATTGCAGTGGGCAATAGTACGGTAGATACGTTAGAGTCAACTTTAACGTCGCGGGTATTTAATAAAGTAACATCATTACTACGTTGAAAAGAGTGAGCGTTAGGTACGGAGTTTGTGTTTGAATCGAGCTGCGCGGCTGCAGTCTGTGATGACTCATATATACGCGGCTGCGTAGCGGTAGCGGGGTTGGCAGAACTGCTTAGCGAGGCGGGCGGAGCGCGCTCGAATCTAGGTGTCGAACGATCTATATGCAACTTTGTATGATGCATGCGATTACAAATAGCACATTTATTAACTGATTTACAAAATTTTGTGTTATGAAATCCTAAGCAGTTAATACAAAAGTTATTTTGTTTTGCAAAGTTATACCTGGATGAGGTATCTAACTTTAAGAAGGCGTCACATTTATAGAGTGGATGAATATTTTCAGTTTTACAGCATATGCATTTAGGTACGGCGTTATTATTAACTATAAAAGTTTGTACGGAATTTTTATTTTTTATTTGTGGAGAGAATTTTTTATTGTTTTGAAATTTATTAACAGCGTGTTTATAAAAAGGTAATGAGTTCGATATCGTTGGTAAATTGAGAATTTTACTTTGGCTTTTTATAAATTCTGTTAAGGAACTGAATGTAGGTATTTTAATACCTCGTTGAGTTTGTTCGAACAATGTGACAGTTTCACGGTCGAGTTTTGTAGTAGCGATATAAGTAATAATAAAATCAGCCAAATTTTCTATCTTTAATTGTTTTAAAGCGGCGTGAGCAGTACAAAATTGTTCAATAAATATTTCTAGAGAGTTATGTGACGGGTGCTGATTGCCCTTGAAATTTAACATTTGTTCTAAGTAAATAGAACCTAAACCACGAGTATCTTCATACTTTTCTTTGAGCATGTTCCAAATTATTTCATAATTATCAGCTACGGGTTGAATAGATCCACAAGCTGTCAATGCTTGACCAGAGAGTTTGCCTATTAAATATTGTATTTTTTCAGAGTTTGATAAATGTGGGTTATTATGAATTAATGAACTAAAGTTCTCATAAAACATGACCCATTTATTAGGTGATCCATCAAATGACATCAAATCCAAGCCAGGCAATTTTTTGTTCAACCGTTCGAATTTAAAATTCGATTGCACTTGTTCTGCAGCGTTATTCATAAATGTTTGCGCTTGAGACAATACGGGAGTAATTTCGCTCTCGACTGACTTGATATGGCAGTATAACTCGTCAAATGATAATAATGCGGCAAAATCGGGTTTGGTTTTAGGATTCTGCGTAATTATTGCGATATTTAATTGATCTAAAACCTCATTAAAGTCCGTGCGTAATTTTTCTAATGATTTTAAGCGAATAAGGAACATTTTTTTTGCATTTTCATCCGATATATTTAAGCTTAAATCATATGTGTTTTGTAAAATGCCAAACAGGCTTTCTTTTTTGGCTTGTAACATTACTACGGTAGTATCCATGTTTGACTGCGTTTTAAATTTAATCGAAGCGTTTATTTAACAGAATTATGTTCTGTATGTTTTCACAAACGTGAGATATGCGTACTACCGTAATGAAAAAAATGTAGGTACAATATTGAAGAAGAATAAACTATATTTAAATAATAATAAGCGTTATAAGAGTATTATATATGTGTTTATAAGCGTTTAATATAATAAATAAATACGAAATATGAGTATAAACGTATAAAATAACACGTAAATATTTAAATATGAGTAAAAATAACTGACAGCGGTAGGTATGTATAGCGTGTTAAAATGAGTATTTGGCGAGGAATAAAGGCGTGGCGAGGAAGGAAGCGTGAGGAATCCAGTGAAGAAGGACCAGAGAAATTATGGTGCGTGTGAGTTGGCGAGGAAAATAGAAGGAATCCGGGAACGAACTTACTTGTATATTGTCCCGGTCCACGGCGCTGGTTCAGGCGTCCACACCACAATTTCACGCGCGTTGTTAGGGTAAGCAGAGCGTTCGATTTGATACACAGCGTTTGTAGCGTTTTATATATATTTTTTTTAGGAGTTTATTACAGCGAGCGCGTTGTACTTTTTCGAAGCGTTCGAACCCAGGGAGGAAAACGGATGAGGAAGGTAGGGGGATACAAATGTCGAGTGAGTGTTGCTAGTGTAAGGATAGATTATAAAAGAGAATATATATTAAAATATTATAAATAAAGAATAAAAAAAATAAAATAAATGTAAATTAATAATAAACGGCGCAAACAAATACAGAACCTCCATTTTGAATGGGGTTAATAAAATGAAATCGACTCAAAACGCTTTGGATTCGCTATATATTTTTTTTAACACTGGCTCGACATAGTGACTCCAGAGTACCTGATGGTAAGTACAGTGTAGTCTAAAAACGAAAGAGACTATCAAAGGATGAAAATCCATTGATAGTCTACATCGTCATGTCGGCCCACATATACCACGACTGAAGGTCTCTAGGTATATGAGCTACTGGATATACACAAGCTGATCCCGAAACGCAACAAGCCGAAACTGGTCACTATGACGGGCTTTACACCCATGTACTGTGGTCGCGATCCAGACGGGCACCGAAGCCCTACCACCTCGCTGCTGCTCGTTTAGCACCACCCAGGAGTCACGTGTAGGGAAACTAGGGTAAAGCCTACGGACGCGAGCAGATTGGACTCCCAAATCTATATTGGATTGGATTGGATATCTTTGATACGGACTTAATTATAGCAATGTTGGTGTGAGACAGACCTAATACGATCGATCTCGAGTGTGGAGCACTGTGATACGCAGTCAAATATCAAACTTTCCTTCGAGGAAACGAAAATAATTCGGCCACTTACTACTGGAACATAACAATACACACGAGTTCCTATAATACATGTAGCCACCACTTAAACATTGGAGCCAAAGTTTCTATAACAATATTTATTATTGTATTTTTTTTACTTATGACCATTTTTTGGTGGTAGGGTGATTGCCCGAACTGGGTCATGACCACAGAACATGGGTGTAAAGCCCGTCATAGTGACTCGCTTTGGCCTGTCGTGTTTCGGGATCAGCTTGTGCATATCCAGTAGCTCATATACCTAGAGACCTTCAGTCGTGGTATATGTGGGCCGACATGACGACGTAGACTATCTGATTTTCATCCTTTGATAGTCGCTTTCGTTTTTGGACTACACTGTACTTACCATCAGGTATTCTGTAGTCACTGTGTCGATCCAGTGTAAAAAAATTAAAAAAACTTAGTATCGTGTCTTGTTGTTGATAGTGCTTGATAGACGGTGGCTTACAGTGTGATCTGAGGCTGAGATTTAAAAACGTTGCTTTGATTTTACTTACAGTTTACTCATTCAACAAAAAATATATTATTATTTGAAATATTATAATATTATTTGATAAGTCACCGATTTCGTCAACTTATATAAATTACTCTTTATATTTTGTTTTCATTTTTTTTTACACTGGCTCGACATAGTGACTACAGAGTACCTGATGGTGAGTACAGTGTAGTCCGAAAACGAAAGCGACCATCAAAGGATGAAAATCCATTGATAGTCTACATCGCTGTTATGGTCTAGTGGTTAAAGAAATGGTAGTCGTACGCGGCAAAGGGACTGGTCGTAGGTTAGAATCCTAGCACGTATCCTTGAATTATCCAGATGATGAAGGGGTTAGGAGCGACATGCTTATCGGTGAAGGTAAGAATCGTGAGGAAGCCCTCATAGCGTTTAATAGAATAGTCATGGGTAAGATCCCTGAGAACGTCTAACAGCTGGGCTACTGGTCATATTGAGCTCGACATATAAGCCTAAAATGGATGCTTCCACTATTCTCTGCTGGTTCCAAAAGGGATATAGCTTGACGATATATTATTAATATTATAAAAATGAGATCGAGAGACGCCAGTACTCGAGCTAGTAGGTTCATAATAATTTCATTTGTGATTCTGTATGCGTTTTGACTTGTTCTCATGAAATTTGTAACAATATGTAAACATGTTAAAGTTATTTTAAATGTTTAATACTTCTGACAATTGTTACGTTTAACAGAAACATTTGAATAGTTTTACTATCATTGTAATGATTAAATATTTTCATTCTTGTAATGTTATTTTTAAATAATTCTGACCAACAGAATAATCGATTTTTTAAATTGTTATTTCATTGGTCGAATCGATTTTTTTTTATTTTTTGTATCCCGGGGGAAAATCCTGCTTAGGACGCTGTGAGGGCAGCGACCCCGGTGTGTCAGACTCCTACTGACTAAAAACCCCCGGGGTGTCCCTCTGATTGCTCCACCCGGGCCTGGGAAGCCAAATTAATCCAGACGCCCAGGGAACAAGAAGCCTTGTTGAGGCTCCCTCTCTAGGAGGGGAAGGAGTAATTGGTCGAATCGTGGTCTGGCGTGACTTAAGATTTGTAACTATATTTGCAACTTATCGCGCTATTTTACACTTTATCAGCCTATTTCTGAAATTTATCAAACTATTTTTACAACTTATCTACTTATTTAAGCAATTTTTGGGGACTTTTTTTCAACTGATCGGACTATGTTTTTAACACGACTTAACTCACTATTTTTGTAACTTTTTGTAGTAACATTTATGATTCCAAAATTATAAATAAAAATAAATATACAATTAAATATACCGATAGCGCAGTTTGTAGTGACCCTATCTGCGACTCTGAAATAAAGGTATTCGAGTCCCGGTAGCGGCAAACTTTTCTTTGATAATCAGATTAGTTTGTCGCGTGTCATGGATATGTACATTGTAGGTAAACAAAAAGTTTCACTGTGTGTTATTTTAATTTTATGTGTTAATGTAATATGTAATACGTCTTAGAAATGAATTTGTAAATTGTCTTCCTTTCTAAGAGTGATTGTCTTTTAGAATAGCCCGATTTTCACAGTGACCTATAGTGTATAAATACTATCCGTGGAGTTTGCCGACAATATCAACATCCGGTAACAGATGTAGCTTCGCAGTGAGCATCACAACAGAGCCAGTAAGGCAGTATATACCGAGCCCTAGATGAGTATCCACTTAACTTCATAAAGTTCAGCCTTGTGTGGCATCATATCGCCGAAACATATAATCATTCCCAAAATATGTATGTGAGAATATATATATCTTTGTCTAGTAATCATAGTACACGTAAAAAATTATCTTGGGGTTATTTCAATGTGTACAATTGGCCGTTAATGTTTTTTTTATGATTTACAGTTGGATGCTTGACTTCAATCACACCTGGTGAAAAATGAAGATGAGTCCGACGTCGGACGGCGTCAGCCCAACTAATGCTTGATAACTCTTCATGGAAAAGCTCCTAAAGTCCTTTGGCAACGACTCTTTGACAAAAATCAAAATGCAGAGCATCGAGCATCGACGTAGAGTTACCTGCTTCGCGGTCTATTACCGGTTGCACAGTAGAGAGTGTTCTCAGGAACTACATTCTTTGATTCCACCAGCCCCATTCCACCACAAAACGACAAGACATCGTGTCGGATACCATCCGTATGTGGTGGATGTTCCTTATATCCGCACGAAAAGATTCGCTTCTACATTCATCATGCGAACGGCTAAGGAGTGGAATATGCTACCAGCGGCCATATTTCCGCGATCTTATGACCTGGGATTCTTTAAGAGTAGAGTGAATAGGCATTTGCTGGGCGATCGCGGTTTATTATCGAACTCATCTTCACCTTCCATCAGGTGTGATTGAGGTCAAGCGTTCGCCTATAAATAATTTAAAAAAAGTGGTAAGATCGTGGAAATATGCTTGCTGGTATCATATTACACTCCTTTGCTGTTCGCATGAATTTAAGAGACGTCCATTACATACGGAAGGTATCCAAAATGACAATGTTGTGTTATTTAGTATAGTATATGTCCTTTTAAAGCGCATAACATAAGAGTTGTTCTGTAAACTAACCTATCTATAAGAAAGCCTTTCTGCTTCAAACCAAACTGTGAGCAGTAATAGCAAAACTGCCGAAACGCGGGTCCACCTCGAGAGTCATTTGAGACCGGCACCGGTTTCATTCAGCGATAATCTCGCCTCACGTATGCTTTTACTCGGAAGCGGTTAAAACAACAGCCGTTGGGCGCGTTTCCATTGTTCACGACGTTTTTTTTATCCTGACACTACATAGTAACCACACCAGATGGTAAACATGATGCAAAATACGGCAACTGTAAAGAAAAACCTATCGGCACCCATTGCGATCATGCTTGCAGGAATGTCCATTCATGGTTCGTTTGAAATCTATACTAATATTATAAAGCTGAAGAGTTTGTTTGTTTGTTTGAACACGCTAATCTCAGGAACTACTGGTTCGAATTCAAAATTCTTTTTGAGTTGAATAGACTATTTATCGTGGAAGGCTTTAGGCTATATCACATCACGATGCAATTATTAGGAGCGAAGAAATAATGGAAAATGTGAAAAAAACGGGGAAAATTATTCATCCTTGAGGGCTTCCATTGCGTGCGCTGCAAAAACGGTTCAAGATACCAAAAATATATGTGAGAAAGAATTATTCCTCTTGAAATGGTCTAAAAAAATGTTCGTATATGTCTATCTTTTAAGATTAAGTCACTAGAACCGTTTTTATGGTAATCAAATTTGGTCGAAATTAATGCATTATTTGTTAAGAGTTGTATCAACGTAATAATATTAATCTTTATCAAAATAAATGTGTTGTTGATTAAGAGTATTTAATTGTGAACAAAATTGTCTTTGACATCACTTAATTTCAATGAACATCTTAGAAGATATTACAAAACCTTATATAGCAAAACAACGTTTGCCGGATCAGCTAGTACTTCATATCAGGTTAATGGGAACACGCTCGCCGGAAGACCATTCCACGGATTTACGACTAGGTATAAGTAAGAGTTAGATAACTTCTTAGTCCTAGCCGGGATGTGAGCTACCGATGTAAGATTATATGCGATGTAACTGGGGTCTTTATACCGACTTCTGTCAAATTTGAAGCCTAAACAGGCTGATCGCACCCAGGGCGACTGGAAGAATGTGGTTTCCCGGCCCGGGTAGAGTGATTGAAAGGATATCCTGAGGGTTTCTAGTCAGTAGGAACCTTACACACTGGGCTCACTGCCATCACAGTAGGCCCTGACGAACCTATGCAAGGTTTTCCTCCGGGTCAGCAAAAAAGAGCATTCAATAAATGCATCTTTAGTAAAAAATATATTTTATAAAGCCTCGAAATTTCATATAAATTAATGTTATGATTCAAACTCAAGTACCTAATATTTGAAAAGAAAAACAGAATTTTAACAGGGCCAGTAATTATCAATAGTAATACTGGTATAAGCCGTGCAATGGAAACGCGCCCGGAAGGCAGTGTGTCTTACCTTTTGTGTGTATTCCTTATTCTGTAATAATTGCCCCGGTTTACATGGCGCATAGTATTTTTTAGAACCTTAAACTTTTTTCACGTTTCAGTTGAAGTTGATTGAATAAAAATGTTTCCTTATTTGGTCAATATTTTTGACCAGTAATTTAAATGTATTTTTTTAACTATCTCGCTAAATTGTCTATACTTCATTTGATAGAAAGTAAAGTATTATCCAAGATCAGCAATGACCGCGCAGACGGACCGTTGACAGTCGCCATCGTTACGTCGGCCCACATATACCACAACGGATGGTCTGTAGCAGCAGTGTTCATTCCATAAATGCATGAAAGCATTGCATGCCCTTACGATAAATAAGTCTTCAATAAATTCCTTCGATTAAAACAAAAAAGGCACCCTTTATATTCATATCTTTCTATTTCCACGCCACCTATCTTCCCTATTAAAGTAATATAATATTTATTATCATTACATAATATTCAAATTCAGTATGTGAATCTGCCTACCCTGACCAGATATCCTATACACGTCACTGGTCTGTAGGTATATAAACATCTGGATAAACACAAACTGATCCCGAAACGCGACAAGCCATAGCGATTAATTATCACAGTCTTTAAACTTGTGTATTGCGATTACCACAGACTTCGGGTAATCGCCCTACCACCTCAAAAAATGTAGAGAAGAGGATGGTTATAATTATGGTCTCCATGTTTTCGACTTTCTTCGTTTGGATTTATGTTTAGTCTATATCGAATATGGAATTATTTATCTTCTCGCTTATAGAATATTTAAAAAATATATATATAAAAGTCTAAATCAAAGAATTATACTACCGAATAAAAATAAATAAAATACCGCCTGCTCGATATAGTTAACCCTTTTCTTGTTAGTGTATCTGTGGAGATACGTTAGAATTTACAAAACCTATTGCCATAAGTTTTTAGCGCAAAATTAATATTTTTATATTAATATTTAGGTAATTTCTCAGTTTTTGAACGCACGGTTAGTTTCTATTAGACATCCTTGGAACATAAGGGTTAAACGGTATGAATATTATTTTGATATTGAGAGAAAGAACATTCTGCCAAGTTAAGGGTTAAAAAATACGTCAAAAATACACTTTACTAACGCAAAATTAATATAATATTTTTGACTATACTAGCCTCTTTTTTAGATAGGTATGACACATCCTTGCATAGAAGTATCTATATTTCAATGATTTTATATGATGAAAAAAAAGGTTAAAAAACTGGGTAAGAAATGGAAAAATATTTTACGATCCATGTAAGCCCCGTCTAAGGGGTCACAAGTCATTCTCATTTCTGACACAAAAGCAAGGAAACACGTTACAAAGCAGTTTTATCTGAAACATTTAAATGATTACGTCCCTTATAACCGCTATTAGTGCCGCAATAAACCGTTTTCAACGCGAAAAATCCCATTCCACAAAACAACGTTACGATGAGAAAAATAAAGCATTTTTTGTGGAATTTCTCGTCGACATTTGTGTATTTATTACCCATTCAACCGGTCTATTGGGTTCTCTTGGGCAATTTTGTGTTTATTTCGCTCGATTATGAGTTTGATGGCAGTTCTAGATTGCAACGCTGTAGATGTGCAGGTCTTTAATGTTTTCGTATGATTATTTCCATTCTCACTGAATTTTGACAAATTTATACGTATATAAAAAGCATGTATTTAAAACCATGTCCGATCTGTGAAGACGATAGTCAATACCGATTTTTTTTAGTGAAAATGCAAAAGAAGAAACTAATAAAATATAATTTATTAAATGGGGAAATTTACATGATATTACAGCGTGTGTGTGTGAAAAAAAGAAAGCAAAGGATCATGCTAGCACGTAATGACGTCATAAGGATCACGACCCCTGTACATTCCAAACACCTTTTATCAAATAAATCGTTTGATTAGTTTGTACATTCCTTTCTGTAAGTAATCCGAGCTTAGATTACATTAAAAATAATATGATTCTCCAATTAACATTGGTAATGTTATCGCGAAACCAATATACTTCTTTCACATCGGACAGGGTTTTCAAAACATAATGTTATATGTGTCTCTACCCTACCTCTAACCAAATCACTACCCAAGTCACTACTAAGCTCTGTTTAAATTTTATTTGCATTCGCAGTGAAAAAAAAAAACTTCTATTAAAGTTCAAATTAAATTGTGAACTTTTAACATGAATCACGATCATTTACAACGAGTTAAATAAAAAAAAAACATTGGATGAAACACATCTTCGCTCTTGCCCAACCAATCTTGACAAATGAAGTCCCTGTTCCAAAATTGGAAAACCAGTATTGAAACTACAAAAGCCAGGTCAAGATTGATTTGTCGTGGAAAATTGCGAGCCCGCACCAACGGCCGGTGTACTAGCGGATGAAGGAGTACCCAGGAGTTTTTAGTCAGTGAGTTTCCAACACACCCGGGGACGGCCCTCACCCACTCTCTGAAGGTCCATAATGGATTTTCTCCTAGATAAAAAAAGGACAAGATTGATTTAACAGTTTTATAGTTGTAAAAATATTCAAGACCGCTTGCACTAAAAAATTTAATCTAATTTCTACTTTTATAAATCATCGTTATTTAATGAAAGCAGTTTGATTCAATATAATATCACAGCTCTCTGATTTTTTTAATTTTTTTTTTTTTCGAAATGACGTTCGTTGGGTGACCGGGAAAGGTCTTCACAACTAAACCGGGAGGGTGGGTGAACACTGAGCGTGCTCAGCCGGCAATTTATGGGTTGGGTGGCAATGCAAGGGCACCCCTGTGGGCATGGACCTCGACTTGGAGCTTGAAAATATATGAAACCTAACGGTGATCTACCAGCGTTTCGGAAGCGAGTACCTTGAGAAGAAACGCCGAAACAAAATCAAGGCTGCGTCGGAGTGAAACTGCGTTGATTAAACGACAGTTGACGGATCTAAATTCTCTGAATCTAATTTGTATAACAAGGACCATTTTTTTATGATTTACAGGCGAAAGCTTCACCTCAATCACTCCTGGTGGAAGGTGAAGATGAGTCTGATGATGTACCACGTCAGCACAACAAATGCCTATTAACCATAGATGGGCAAAATGTAATCAGATTAATAAAACTGATTAACGATTACATTTTACGTTTTTTTCCATTAATATGACTGCATTTTGCCCATTTATGTTTTAAACACTACAAAATCCCAGGTTTTATACACATTTATCATTTCTTAATGTTTTCAATGGGTAAAATCATGATTACAGAACAAGAAAAATAAAATTACGACTACATTTTGTAATCGTTCATCATTAATCAGATTACATTTTGCCCATCTCTGCTATTAACTGTTCTCTTAAAAACTCCCAAGTCGTGAGATCAGGGATATATGCTCGCTGGAAGAATATTCCACTCATTAGCCATAAGTGTGTAAAAAGTAGCGTAAAATTACTTTAAACTAACATCGATCGCAGATTATTACAACACATTCGTAGAAACTATCGGCGTTTATAAAAGGGATTAGTTGAAAACCATTAAATAGGAAAGAATTGACGTGAAATCGACTCTGTGGGCGTCGCCACCCCTTGTCATAGTGATTAAATGCAAACATTCCACGATGTAACATAATAGGCCGCCTGTTACACGGATGCGTAACAAATCGAACTCGGGATACAATTGTGTATTTATAAGCGATTTCTATACGTGACTTTGTTTGCTTTGGGACTGACAACATACTTCAGCCTGGTTCAGCTTTTTGGGGTGTGCAGAGATCCATTAATATTTGTAACCACATTGCGCTTATTAGTCAAGTTTTAGTACTTACTTGATGCCATGGATAGGTTGCAGCGGAGGGCTGTCCGCATTGTGAATGATCCTGACGAGACTTAGCATCTTGAATCGCCTCAGTTGCGCAGAGATATTGCCTCACTGAGCGTTTTCTACCGTCTGTATCATGGCGAGTGTTTTGAAGAGTTGTTTAACCTTGTTCCACCCTCTCCCTTCCTGAATAGAACCACGCGCGCGGGTTTGCGGAGTCACAGCTATACGGTATCCCACATCCCGGCCAGGACTAAGAAGTTCTCTAACTCCTACTTTTGCCGTGTCGTTGGGCTGTGGAATGGTCTTCCAACGAGCGTGTTCCCACCATCCTATGATATGGGATCCTTTAAGCGTAACGTGAAGAGATATTTGTGCAGGCCGGCTAGATCGCTGCGACTACCGGTGGGTTTTTCTTACCTATCGATAGGTGTTAGCGTTTTTTGGCTGCACCATGCTTACCATCAGGTATGGTGCAGTCACTGTGTCGAGTCAGTGTAAAAAAAAAGTTCAACGCGAGGAGTATCGCAGCCGATCGCCGTTTTCACAGTACTAGTACATGTAACAGTTTTATAAAGGCTCTCATATGCTTGCTGGAAGCATATTCCACTCCTTAGCCGTTCGCATGATGAATGCAGAAGCGAATCTTCTCGTGCGGATATAAGGAACATCCACCACATACGGATGGTATCCAACACGATGTCTAGTGGTTTTATGATGAAATGGGGCTGTCTAATTCACTAGACCATCAAAGCCAATAAAACACAGTGAATGAGGAAAAATTAATCTATGATATCTAAACAAAAATAATTTATAAAGTATTAAGTGTGGGTATCAACGAAAGAATTTAAGTTTTAATTACAGGTACATGTTTACCAGTAGAATAGAATAGTGCCTCCCTCTTCATCATACTGAAATGTCGTAAGAAGGGACTAAGGTATACGGCATGCTGCATTACATGCAGATTGATGAAAGAGGGAAGGGAGATTTTTATCCTGCAGTGGGACGAAATTGGCTGAAAATAATAATTATTTATACTTGTTACGATTACATAACGGTGTGAGTGTCGGCGCTCAGAACTGTGTCACGTCGGCGCATATAACGAGGGATCGGTAATGCATCAATAGGGGTGTAATGTTAGGGGCAGTTACGCTCAATTGCCTGCAAATTATTGCTCCAGGGCCGAACGCATGCGCTAAATATGGCTGCAACTTATAATAGTCAAAATGAAAGTTTACCTGAACTAAGTTTAAAATGACAATTTACTTAAACTGACACATGACTGTCGAAGCCTTACCAGAAATACTTACGATAAAGTATGTGTGACGTTTTTTTTTTTTCGAGCGCTTGTCTGAAATCGATGCCAGGCTCTGCGGTATTTAGAAAAATGGTAATCATACACTTGTAGCTTTAATGGTTTAATTGATAAGGTCCGCTATCAATGCGCAGCGTTGAGAACGGTCGTAGCTTTGAATTCCGGCACGTACATTTGGGTTTTCCCAGATAAACTATGGATTTAGGCACACTACATAATGACAGGTAAAGAAAAACATTGTGAGGAATCCCGCACGGCATGCAGTAGACACATCATGTGTTCTATTGCTGTGAGAACGGCTATCAGCTGCGCTGCTGGTCATGTTGGAGACGACATATAAACACAAAGTTTTTTTTTACACTGGTTCAACATAGTGACTAGAGAGTACCTGATGGTAAGTACAGTGTAGTCCAAAAACGAAAGCGACTATCAAAGGATGAAAATCCATTGATAGTCTACATCGTCATGTCGGCCCACATATACCACGACTGAAGGTCTCTAGGTATATGAGCTACTGGATATACACAAGCTGATCCCGAAACGCGATAAGCCGAAACTGGTCACTACGACGGGCTTTACACCCATGCACTGTGGTCGCGATCCAGACGGGCAGCGGCACCGTACCACCTCGCTGCTGCTCGTTTAGCACCACCCAGGAGTCACGTGTAGGGAAACTAGGGTAAAGCCTACGGACGCGAGCAGCGTCGACTCCCAAAGTGCTATTAATGTATCAATCCACACCACGAAAGGGATATAGCCGTCATAGGGACTCGCTTTGGCCTGTCGCGTTTCGGGATCAGCTTGTGTATATCCAGTAGCTCATATACCTAGAGACCTTCAGTCGTGGTATATGTGGGCCGACATGACGATGTAGACTATCAATGGATTTTCATCCTTTAATAGTCGCTTTCGTTTTTGGACTACACTGTACTTACCATCAGGTACTGTGTAGTCACTATGTTGAGCCAGTGTAAAAAGAAAGAAGAAAAAAAACGTGACTATATATTATTATGTAATATTTTTCCAAACAAAAACATGAAAAATAATTCTTTTGAGAGACAAAGTACGTCATATTTTTGGATAAAAGAGCAATATTTATTTCTACAAATAACTCAAGAATCACAAAAGATACCAAAGTCATCCCGTGAAATTAATATTTACGATACGAAACCCATTAAAATTTCACGCACTATCAAGTAACTTTAAACATACTCTAACAATAGCGCATACAATCGAAGAGCACAATATAATTAATGTTTCGGGTGACAGAAAATTTGAGAACACCTGGGGCCGGCAAAAACTGAAAATCATTCATTCGTGTCATGTTTGAGTGCCTTGAGAACGGCGATCATCTGCAATACTGGTCACGTTGGGCCGTGGTGGTATGCCGTGGTGGCTGCCGGCAGAATAGAGTAGCACCCCCCTCTTCTTGCTGAGGTGTCGTAAAAGGCGACTAAGGTATCTCTATAACACCGCAATTCAACCAGGTGTTCAGAGAAGGAAAACTCGACCAAACCTGCATCCTGCTCCCTCCCGATCGTACTGGTTCTTCATTCC
Source organism: Automeris io (assembly GCA_036320925.1). Lineage (NCBI taxonomy): Eukaryota > Metazoa > Arthropoda > Insecta > Lepidoptera > Saturniidae > Automeris > Automeris io. The sequence continues at coordinate 15,677,338 of JAUDJH010000005.1, forward strand.
ATCGGGCCTGAGGGAGCTCGGACGAGAGAGTGCTTTTCTGGCTGCGCGTCCAGTTATGCACTGAAATATCTCCTGCGCAATTGACTGTTTCCGTAAACTGGACGTAGATTTTCTTAATCGGTGTTCTTAGTCGCCGTGGCCGAATCCGGCTAGGACATCATCATCACGTTGGGCATGATATATAAGTTCAAAGAGGGTATAGTCACTTATGTATCTCTGGTCACCCCGTAAGGGATATAGCATCACGATATGTTGTTATTTAAATCAACAACAGGAAAATCACCATTTCAAGTAGCAGAGTAATTTTTGAATTTTAACGCGTGTATGTGTAGATTTGAGTATTTGTATGTTTGTTTGTTTGGCATTACACATAGTAGCTCTTAAACGAATAAATCGTTTTTTTTTATCTTGAGTCTGCAAATTAACCGCAAACCACGGCTGATGGTAAGTATAGCGCAGTCAATGAAACGACTGCAACTTTTAACTTTATCAACGGTAAAGAAAAACAATCGATAGTCGCATTAACTATGTCGACTTGCACAAATATCTCGTCACGCTTCGTTTAAAGGACACAATATCATAGAATGGTGGAAACACTTGCTGGAAGACCATTCGACAGCTTATTCACTCAGCAAAAGTAAAAGTTAGGTGGAGATTTATAAACGCGACTTTAAGATTGCTTTTTTTTGTATCCCGGGGGAAATCTTCCTTAGGACCAGCAGAGACACCGTGAGGGCAGCGACCCCGGTGTGTCAGACTCCTACTGACTAAAAACCCCCGGGGTGTCCCTCCGATTGCTCCACTTGAGCCTGGGAAGCCAAATTCATCCAGACGCCCAGAAAACAAAAAGCCTTGTTGAGGCTACCGCTCTGAGAGGGGAAGAAGAAAAGCCCACTCCTCCAAAAACCTCTCTCCCAAGCGATGCGTCGGACATCGTGCACCGCTGTCCTCTCATCCGGGGGCGGGGACTTTAAGATTGCTTAGACCATGTGTTGGCAACCTTTTCTTATACAAGGGCCAGAAATATTATGATTATATTGGTGCGGGCCACATTTTATCTAATAAACACAACTTTTTTAGATAAAACTATTTTTTGCATTTTTACCCATATTTATTGTTACTCTCATTTTAGAAAAAGAAAGAAAGAAAGAAAAAGTTTATTGAGCCAAAAAGATAACAACACACAACAAACATATTTATATTAAAAAAAAAAACAACAATGAAAGAAAACATAACATCACATCATGTATCCTGTGTGCTGCTACCCATCTCAAAGAGCACTCAGCTCAGCGTATGCTGGGCGACGCTGCACGCGCCATCCAGCGCTGATTTTCAGCCGACGCTCAGGGGAATCGATTGCGCGGACGTCACGGTGCTATTTAAATATTAGGACCAAATATACAAATACATACCTTATAAGTTATAACGTACAACAAATAAGTATGACAATAAATACATAGAATACTTTTAAGTAGCATAGAAAAATGTAGAATACTAAATAAAATATAATAGAGATAGGGTAGATTGATAATAAAATACATTTACATACATACAGGCTGTTCCATAAAAGACCTGCCGACCCCTGCACTAGACAATACAAGTACTAAAACATTACAACTGATATTACTCAATGAATGTCAAAGGATTTGACAAGACACCGATTATGTCAACTTGGACATGGCTCTGAGAATACTATGGCTATACTCAAGTTCCTATTATATATTCAGTTATTTGTCAAAACGAATTTATTTTTGGAGTACTTTGCTAAGTAAGGTTGAAATAGACTCTATAAATATCAGACGTAGAGAACTTCCAAGTCTTAGCCAAGATACGAGATACCGTATAGCTGTGACTTCACAAAGGACTGGCTGAGACAGCGGTTTTTGCCCCGCCTCGAAAAATTTGAAGATTCATGTCAACAGATAATTACGTGTCAAGTCAAAAGCCACTCGAAGTTCAAACGTGTGACTTTATAATAGAAATATAATGGAAGATTGACCATAGCATCATGGGGTAATATAGCACAATGGGCACACAATTGAAACTGACTCCGAGCAAAAAGCTAGCCATGGGTTTGCGTTGCAAAAACTACGCATCTGTTCGTCGTGTTGCCTACACGCTTAACAATGGTGCGTTCTTGGTTTAATTATTTTTATTTATAAATACTACTTGTGATGATAGGGCGATTGCCTAAACTGGATTATGACCACAATACATGATTGTAAAGTCCGTCATAGTGACTCGCTTTGGCCTGTCGCGTTTCGGGATCAGCTTGTGTATATCCAGTAGCTCATATACCTAGAGACCTTCATTCGTGGTATATGTGGGCCGACATGACGACGGAGACTCAATGGATTTACGTCAATTGATAGTCGCTTTTGTTTTTGGACTACACTGTATTTACCATCAGGCGCACTGCAGGAGTTTTATCGCACAAGTTGTTTCGATGACTCCTCACTTAGAGCAAAAGTCTGCCTATTTCTTTATCATCTGTCAGCGCTAAATTGCAGTTTAGTTTACTCAACGATTCTAACGACGCAGCAAGGCATTGTGATATTCTTAGGGTGCTGTTAAGGGTCAGTTACCAGTACCATCAATATCAGTATCAGCCAATCGGTCCATCCATGACCGATTGGCCGATACCCGTAGGATCGCAGGTGCTCCTGGGGCCCTGGGCGCCTGGTTAGTGATATGTAGAGATTGGTGGAGCGGAAGCGTTCCCCTTAAATTTCCTGAGACTGATGAGGGAAGGTAGCAGCAATGCCTTCCTGTGAAACAGAGCTTAGTGCAGTGTATGGCAGGGCTGTGGAGTAATTGATTACAGTAAAAAAGGGTTCACTTATCAGTACCAGTTCTCCATCCCATTAGATTCCACTCCGACGCAGCCTTGAGTTTCTTTCGGCGTTTCTTCTCAAGGTAGTCGCTTCTGAAACGCTGGTAGATCACCCGTAGGGTTAATGCTTTATTTGGCTAGCGATCCAAGTCGAGGTTCGTACCCACAGGAGTGCCCTTGCATTGCCACTCAACCCATAAACTCGCCGGCTGAGCACCTTCTGTGCTCGCCTCGTAAGCCCGGTTGAATTGTAAATGCCTTTCCCGGCAATCAGTAGTTAGTCTGCTTCAAAAAAAAAAATCTCTTTAGATTAAGAGGGGTGCCACCAGACGGAGGAACCAGTGCGTTTGTGCAAGTTCTAGCTAGCATTGACGCATCAAATATATCCTGCGCATTTGACTGTTTCAGAATGTATTAATCAGCGAGTTCTTCGCTGAATGGGGCTGCAGCCCGCGCCTACTTGATGTGATTTGGAAAGGTCGTCATGGCTGCTTAGCGCGGTAGATATGCAGCTGAAAGTGACCTACCTTACACTATAGCGCAGGATAGCATGATAGATGAGATGATAGAAGAATGAAATGAAGAAAGTCCAGACAGCAAGTTGATAGGCGTTCAATGAAGCACAGTACCAAGTCCAGTAGAAAAAACGAAGCACAAGCATGATAGTTCAAGTAGAAGTAAAGTACAGGTCACAACAATACGAATAAAAACACGAGAATAACAACAATACGAAAACTATATGTAGCGAGCGAGTGGTGCGTGGAGCTAGTCTCAGTGTGATAGCGAGACTGCCGTGCCGGGTGCGCGGCCGGTGGAGCGCTGGCGTCGCGTGCGCATGTGCAATCCCCCCGCGCGCGCCGGTACACAGCGGCTCTCAACCTTACCGCTCACCGCATACTATTCCAATGCATGACACAGTACGAAAAGAAAGAAGTTGAAGATAGTAGGCTACAGCTGAAATCAGCCAGGATTTCACCGTCATCATTTTATTCTAGAGCTGTCTTGTCAGAAATGTTGTTCACGGACCAATAAGCATTTTCCTGTGGGCTGAATTAATTTTGAAAATAGCCAGATAATCCAGCCCGCGATTGTATTAAAAACTGTTTTTAAAAACGCGCGCGGGTACAAGTTTTATTCCTGTCACTATTTGGCAGCACCTATAACTGTTTGTGTGTTTATGTGTGATTAAAAAATATATTTTTATATAAATATACACATTTTGTAACCTTGAATTCCAAAAGGTCTAATAAGTAATAGGGTCTAACTTTAAAGGAACATCCGGACGAAATAAAACCATAACCATTTATTTCAATACACCGCTCCCTCTAAATGGGTCTTAAATTTAATAAAATAGACATTTTTATACACGAATAGAGTGGACAAACACATTTTACGATACCTACATTGTATACATAAAGATGTTATAGTATTTTTTGGTAGCAGCTTCCAAAGACTGATGCATAAAACTGCGGGGATTCTATATATTTCGGTATTATTTATTCTAATATCCTTAACGAACGGTAGTGGTTAATAAATATTGTATTTTACGACGCCTTTTCTAAACCTTTGTCTGTAATGGGTACTGTGACGTCCTTAACCAGCCGGAGTTGCACGTGACGTCACTTTGGGTACGAGCTTGCTCCGCTGACATAAATCTTTCAGTTGAGCTTGCAAGGGTCTGGATTAGAAAAAGTACTTAAACACGGTGTGGTAGCTCAGACAGAGAGTCTGATGGTCTCCTACTGGATGTATCTTCGCTGCGCAAGCACCTGTAGACATATGGCACTAAAACTTATTTTAATAGGACCCAGGTCTACGACGTATTTTCATTATTTTCTTCTAAGCAAGTAGTCTACATTTTTAAACGAAGTCGCATTTATAATGTATCTTGTTCATGTTTTTTATATATTAGGTCCTTACATATGAAATTGGCGTTTTTCGTACTGACCACTTTAATCACAAATTTCTCCTCTTTGGTAAGGAATTCCAAATTCAAATTTGTACAGCTATAGACTCATGTATTTGTGCTTCGATGATCGTCATTCATTTGTTTTTTTCTTCTGTTTTTTTCTGTTTGCGTCACTCATTTTACAAAATGGAAAACTTAAAATATCGCATTATTTACGAGTACGAGTTCCGCCGTGGCACTAGTGCTGCGGAAACAACTCGAAGGGTGAATGATGTGTATGGCGGTCGTGTTGCAAAAGAAAACACAGTTCGTTTTTGGTTCCAACGTTTTCGTTCTGGAAATTTCGACCTGCAGAACAAGCCCCGTGGACGGCCTGAGACTCAAGTTGATAATGAAGAGTTGAAGGCTATTGTGGAAGCGGATCCATCGCAAACCACGTCCGAGTTAGCTGCAGGCTGCGATGTTAGTGATAAAACTGTTTTAATTCACTTGAAGCAAATTGGGAAGATTAAAAAGCTTGAAACGTGGGTACCTCACGAATTGACTGAAGCAAACCGGCAAACGCGCGTCGACTGCTGCGTTACATTACTAAACCGGCACAATAATGAAGGTATTTTAAACCGAATCATTACCTGTGATGAAAAATGGGTTCTTTACGATAATCGGAAGCGCTCGGCGCAATGGTTGGATCCTGGCCAGCCAGCCAAATCCTGCCCCAAGCGAAAATTAACCCCAAAAAAGTTACTTGTAAGCGTTTGGTGGACTAGTGCCGGTATTGTTCATTACAGTTTTCTCAAATCTGGCCAGACTATTACGGCTGATGTCTATTGTCAGCAATTGCAAACCATGATGGAAAAGCTAGCGGCTAAACAACCTAGGCTGGTCAATCGCTCCACGCCACTGCTGCTTCACGACAACGCTAGACCACACACTGCGCAACAGACGGCTACTAAATTAGAAGAGCTTCAATTGGAAAGTCTAAGACATCCTCCGTACTCCCCGGACCTTGCTCCAACAGATTACCATTTTTTTCGAAATTTGGATAACTTCTTGCAAGGGAAAAAATTCAACTCCGATGGGGCAGTCCAAATCGCCTTCAAAGATTTTATTGATTCCCGTCCGGCTGGTTTTTTTAGTAAAGGGATCAATGAACTACCTATGAGATGGCAAAAGTGCATAGAAAATAATGGTTCATACTTTGATTAATTAAATATATTATATTAAAAATTATTCGACTTTTTGTTCCTCCCATACAAAACGCCAATTTCATATGTAAGGACCTAATATTACATATATGTTAATATGGACCACGTAAGTGTTCTAATAAATAAATATGTTATTGACAAGTAACATAGCACAGTTTGATTTTTTGTATATACTGGCTATATATATAGTCTAAATTGCGCCTGTTGGACAGTACAGTGTAGTCTGGATGAATTTGGCTTCCCAGGCCCAGGTGGAGCAATCAGAGGGACACCCCGGGGGTTTTTAGTCAGTAGGAGTCTGACACACCGGGGTCACTGCCCTCACAGCGTCCCAGATGGTCCTATGCAGGATTTTACCCCGGGATACAAAAAAAAACAGTACAGTGTAATCCAAGAACCGCAGCACCTGCCAATGGACCAAACCACATTGACATTCGCCATCGCTATATATACCGATATAAAAGATACTCCGGCGAAAGGTCCCTAGGCATATGGACAATTAGATATACACAAATAACTATATTCCCTAACATATCATAAAGAAAAATTGATAAAAAAATTAAAAGTGATCCGTAAAATGTAGACACCACAGCGCGTGTGGCGCACGATTGATTGGTAAGCAGATTAACTTTCTTTTATGTAATTTTAGGTAAGCAGGTAGTGACTCGTTTTCTCTTCATATTTTATCCTGGCTTAGGACAGGCAAATACTTACTTAATAATTAATTTTTATTCATTCATTCATGTGCACTAAACATGTAAACAATAATTTACTTTGTTTCAAAGTAAATATTATGCTATCAGTGTTTTTACATATTTGGAATTAGAATCGAATGCTGAATATCCTCCTTCAATATTTGCATTGCCTAAAAAATTTACATGTATGCAAACAATATCTAGAAATTATTAAAATAGCCTCTGTGTATCCAAAGATGCCGAACGCCACAGCTAAAGTTTCGGTCATATACCACTTGAGTACTGTAATACATTTTAAAGGTACATTCGTTCAAATGAACAGTTTTTTAATAAAAAAAAAATAATTCGTAGAAAGTATTCACATGGGTTCAATTCGAACGGAGTAACTTACAAGGCATTTCCCATCAAAAACACGTATACAAAATAATTCTTAACAAAAAAATAAGTTAAATATAAATCAAGTCCAACTAAGCGCCGTCTAAACAGATAAAAACCACCAAAACACTGCGCGGGAGGGACTCGGGGATCGATATATGGGGTATTTTTTTTATTACAGACAGACTTGAGTTTCTTTTATCGTGTCTTCTCAAGACAGTTGCTTCGGAAACGCTAGTAGATCACCATTTGTGTCTTTTTCTTGGCTGCCCACGCAGGTCGTTGTTCGTACTCCAGGGGCGCTCTTACGTTCTCACGCAACTCTTAAATTCGCTTGCTGAACACTCTAAGTGCTAGCTCTCCAGAGATGGGCAAAATGTAATCTGATTAATGATTACAAAATGTAGTCGTAATTTTAATTTTCTTGCTCTGTAATCATGATTAAATCCATTAATCATTAAGAAATCATATATGTATATACAATCTGGGATTTTGTAGTGTTTAAAACATAAATGAGCAAAATGCAGTCATATTAATGGTAAAAAACGTAAAATGTAATCATTAATCATTTTCATTAATCTGATTACATTTTGCCTATCTATGCCAGGACCCACCATAAGCGTTCCTAACTCCGTCCCAACGCGAGATGGACCATCAAAAAGCACGTACACACTGCACCAGCCACACATATCGTGTTACAGTTAATTTAAATAAGTTATAGCCGTTGTGTACAGTGTGATGTCTCTATTATTTAAACGCGACCATTTGTGTAGGTCTGTCTGCCTTTTGTGACGGTATTTCATGGGTTTTTACACGTAATGAGTGGGAGAGAACATGGCTATATACGTTTAAAAAATTATTGCCTGTCTGTTTTATACCTCGACGCAAAAACAGGTGTGTTATAAGGGTATCGCGTGTAGCAGTCGCTTGTGCCTGATGTGGCATCTCCTAACCAAAGAACCTGATGATTTTTTGATATCTTCGTGTTTGAATGATGACTTGATCGAGTGATCTTAGCTACGATTGAAGAAAATCTGAAACAAAATAAACATTTATTTAAAACAATGAAAGAATAATACATAATGACCAGAGATGGGCAAAATTAAAGATGAACGATTACAAAATGTAGTCGTAATTTTAATTTTCTTGCTCTGTAATCATAATTAAATTCATTTAAAACAATAAGAAATGATAAATATGTATACAATCTGGGATTCTGTAGTGTTTAAAACATAAATGAGCAAAATGCAGTCATATTAATGGTAAAAAACGTAAAATGTAATCGTTAACCATTTTGATTAATATGATTACATTAAGCCCGTCTATGATAATGGCACGTCATGTATCCTCCATGCGGTAACCAATGTCACAAGGCTCTCGGCTCAGCATGCGCTGGCCTGCTGGAGGACGCTGTTACACGCCATCCAGCACTGAGAATCAGCTGATGCTCGATGGAACTGTCTGCTCGGTCGTCACGGTGCTTATATTAGAACCGTATATTAGCCGTGGTGGCTGCCGGCAGAATAGAATAGCACCCCCCCTCTACTTGCTGAGGTGTCGTAAAAGGCGACTAAGGTATCTCTTTAACACCGCAATTCAACCAGGTGTTCAGAGAAGGAAAACTCGACCAAACCTACATTCTGCTCCCTCCCGATCGTACTGGTTCTCCATTCCATCGGGCCCAAGGGAGTTCGGACGAGAGAGTGCTTCTCTGGCTGCGCGTCTAGTTATGCACTTAAATATCTCCTGCGCAATTGACTGTTTCCGAAAAGTGGCCCTCAATTTTCTTAATCGGCATTGAAACAGTCGCCGTGGCCGAAACCGGCTAGGATATCATCATTAGAACCGTTCACTATATTAAATAGATAAAATAAATATATATGTCGGAGTGAGAGCGTCTAAATTGTTATTAATTGTAACGTCAGGTTTAGTGCCTGGATGAAAGCAGAGATGGCGTTGCAATCGTAATCAACTATTCGATTTGGTACAAAATTGAATTATGAAATTGTCAATACTGAATTAAGGACAGTTGGTTGGGATTAGTCATTTTGGAAGGCATTCATATTTGGACAGTCGCAACGATCGGACGCATCTCAGAGATCGTTGCGTTTCCTTTCTACAATGAGTGATGAAGACAGTGCACGTGGCGCCCTCACAGGCATATATATAATATTTTTGAAATTATATCTGATCAAATCTCACTTATTTCATTAATTTGTTCATGTTCATTTCAGTTTAATCATCTAGGGTGGCTTGCACTAACGAATTAATCTAGTTTAAGCTTGTATAAAACGCTTATTAATTGAATTGGTTTGATTCCATCTTAATGATGATTTCAGTTTAAGAGGTGTTACAACTAGATTTTGATTTAGTGCATGACAATAAGTACAGATCAGCGCTAAATAGCATTTTATATAATTGTAAACTAGATTTAATTTGTTAGTGCAAGCTGCCCTAATACCTATAATTTAAATAAACTTAGGATTTATTTAATTTACACACACGTATATAAACCACAGTATACAGTGTAAAGACCGTCATAGTGCCCATAGATGGGAAAAATGTAATCAGACTAACGAAAAACGATTACAATTACATTCTGTGTTTTTCATCATTATGACTGCATTTTGCTCATCTATGTTTTAAACATTACGGAATCCAGTGACGCGCATAAGGTATTCGGACAGGTTAGGCAGAATTCACGTAATTATTTTAATATTATATTATTATAATAAATATTCTATTGAGCTAATGGGAAAGATAAACGGCGTAAGAATAGAATAGATATGAATATAAATGTTTTCTTGTTTTGTTTAATTTTAAGCAATTTATTCCAGACTTATTTATTGTAAGGGTATGCAAAGCTTTAATGCATCTATGGAATGATCGCTACTGACGGAATCCCCAATTGTGTACACATTTATTGTAATATTACATTAAGTGATGTCCTAGCCGGATTCGGCCACGGCGACTGTTTCAACGCCGATTAAGAAAATCTACGTCCACTTTTCGGAAACAGTCAATTGCGCAGGAGATATTTAAGTGCATAACTGGACGCGCATCCAGAAAAGCACTCTCTCGTCCGAGCTCCCTCAGGGCCGATGGAATGGAGAACCAGTACGATCGGGAGGCAGCGGGATGCAGGTTTGATCGAGTTTTCCTTCTCTGAACACCTGGTTGGATTGCGGTGTTAAAGAGATACCTTAGTCGCCTTTTATGACACCTCAGCAAGAAGAGGAGGGTGCTATTCTATTCTGCCGGCAGCCACCACGGCTATTATCGCCTTATAATATTGGGTTCATTACACAAAGTGAATTGGGATATTTATGTAGACCGGTATATTCTTGGCAACTATCAATTGTTATCCCTCGATAGTTGTGCTCGGTTTTTGGATTGCACTATACTTACAATAAAAAATATTTTAAAGTTTTAGTACATTCTGCGTAACAATAACAAATAAACACATAAATTGCGACTATATGTAGGTAGAACTATAAATTGAGAAATCAGTTGAAGATATCAGGTTAGAGTGGCCGTCCGCCGTGGGGTATCAAATTACGATGGACTAGTACATAGGTCCTCAAACTTTTTTTGTCTCACAGATCCCTTGCCGTATTTTTTTATATTCAGTAGATCCCCTGCTAAGTTAATATTGTATTTTGTAAATTAATTACCTTCAAATGTAATTTTGACTGTACTCAAGGGTAGAGTGGTAAAATATTAAGAAAATACACGTTAAATTTTATACATTAAACCAAATTAAAATTTATTGTGTATATACTAGTTGATTGCCTTTGAGTGGGAGTATGAACCTGATGCTTTGATAATAAATTTGCAAAATTTGCCATCAGTTTAGTTTTAGTTTATTATATTTCAAATCTCTTCGGTTAGTGGAAACAAATATCTTGCTACATTACACAATTTTATGAGATATAATGTCGAAACCCTATTGGGGTAGGCAGAGAGAATGGAACGCCACTTCTCTCTATTCTTGCAAAGCTCTTTCGCTTCCTTAACATTAATTAGTCCCTTCCATAGACGGGCAAAATGTAATCAGATTCATAAAGATGATTACGATTACATTTTACGTTTTTATCATTAATATGACTGCAGTTTGCTCATCTATGTTTTAAACACTACAAAATCCCAGATTGCATACACATTTATGATTTCTTAATATTTTAAATGGATTTAATCATGATTGCAGAGCAACAAAATTAAAATTACGAGTACATTTTGTAATCGATAATCATTAATCAGATTACATTTTGCCTATCTCTGGTCCCTTCATTCGCTCGCGCTGATTCCGCGTACTTTTGACATTCCCCTCCATCAGAACTCTCCTTTCTTGATCTGTGTAGGCAAGTCTCGTCTGTCGGCCTCGATCTCTTACTTCCACTCACATTAGTATTCTTTTTTGTTATCCTTTCATCATTTTTTCCTCTCCACGCAATACTAATCTATACTAATATTATAAAGCTGAACAGTTTGTTTGTTTGTTTGTTTGAACGCGCTAATCTCAGGAACTACTGCTTCGAATTGAAAAATACTTTTTTGTGTTGAATAGACCATTTATCGAGGTAGGCTTTAGGCTATGTAACATCACGATGCAACTATTAGGAGCGAAGAAATAATGGAAAATGTGAAAAAAACGGGAAAAATTATTCATCCTTGAGGGCTTGCGTGCGCTGCGAAAACGGTTCAAGATACCAAAAATATATGTATGACAGAGTTATTCCTCTTAAAATGATCTAAAAAAAATTCCGCGACAGTATATGTCTATCTTTTAAGATTAACTCACTAGAACCGTTTTTATGGTAATCACATTTGGTCGAAATTAATGCATTATTTGTTAAGAGTTGTATCAACGTAATAATATTAATCTTTATCCAAATAAATGTGTTGCTGATTAAGAGTACTTAATTGTGAACAAAATTGTCTTTGACATCACTTAATTGTAATGAACATCTTAGACGATATTACAAAACCTTATATAGCAAAACAACGTTAGCCGGATCAGCTAGTTATATTATATAATAAAGGATTATGGAAATCGGTCTATTTGTTACGTTTTCAGGTAAAAACGAAACAATAGTTATGTGATTATTCCATTCATAGTAAGCCAAAATAAAAGTCAAGACCTGCTTAAATGCACCCCCCCTCCCCCCTTTGCATCTTATCGAAACCCCCATTTTTTTTTAATCAAATATTCTTTGGCATGTCGTCGTCGCCCCTGGGAGCCGGTATAAACCACTTTGGGAATCAATGGACGAGACTCTTACATACTATTTTATTTATATCGTGGGCGTAAGGATCGCATTTGAAGCTTACTAAGGTCCGTGTGACAGGCTGAATTGCCTATTAAATAATTATTCGAGTATCAGGTCCTTAAGAGATATTTTCCGCAACCGGCGTCTTACATCAAGTTTCAGAAGCGCTCTTTAAATTTCAAGACGATTTTAAACACCAGTAAATAATAAAGTATGCAGTTGATGTTTCTTTTGTATTTATAAACATCTTTAAGAGAGTTTCTGAAACTGGTTGTGTTTTTTTATCCAGGCTCAACAAAGATTACATTGGACTTGCTGGACTTCCCGTCTGATGGTAAGCATGGTACGGTCCAAATAACGACTACAAGCTTCATCAGTAAAGCAAAGCAATCGGCAGTTGCAGCGATCATGCCAGCCTGCACTAATATCTCTTCGGCTTCGTTTAAAAGATCCAATATCATAGCACGGTGGAAACATGCTTTCCGGAAGACCATTCCATAGCTCGACGACTAGGCAAAAGTAAAAGTAGAAGAACTCCTTAGTCTTAGCCAGGATATGAGTTACCGTACAGCCGTGGTGACTTCGCAAACCAGCGCGCGTGGTATTTTATTGAAGAGAGAGGTTGGAACAAGGTTATATAATTGTTTAGAATACTCGCCGTGATACAGACGGTAGAAAACGCTTAATGGGGCAGTTTTGTGCGCTGCAGACTTTAAGCTGATGGAGGTCCCATTTTCGCCATGTTAATATGTTTTTTCTTTTGTTTCTGTGTGTTGTTGTCTTGTAACAGAAATGTTACTGCTTTTGAATTTATAGTATTTTGTTAGCTTGTGGTGAAAATAAATATATTTCATTTCATTTCATTTCATTTCATTTCATTTTCAACTGAAGCGGTTCAAGATGGTCAGTAACGTCAAGATCATGCACAATGGGACTAGCTTTTCGCTATAACCTATCCAGTGCATCGAGTAAGTACTGGGGAGAATATTCCAGAGGCGAACAGTACTACTGGGTGGCCCAAATAAGACCCGCTGATGTGAAACACAAATAACTTTTTTATTTTTTAACATAATTTATTTTTTCTTTTTGCAGATTATAACTGAACTCTTGGAAATTTAAAATGAATACGTACAGTCCACAACAACGCATTAAAATTATCGATTTTTATTATTCTTCTCAACGATCAATTGTTCTGACGCAGCGAAATTATCGCCGTTTTTTTAACGTAAGATCAGCGCCCACATCTTCCATGATTACAAGTTTAGTTCGCCGTTTTGAGGAACTGGGTTCAGTTGCCGACCGTCCAGGTAGAGGTGCTCATCGAAATATTCGTACTGTAGACAACGTGGAAGCTGTACAGCAGAGTGTTGCAAATGATCCATATGTCTCAACTCGTCGCCGTTCCGGCCAATTGGGTATACCCAGAACAACATTACAGAGAATTTTAAAGTTGGATCTTAAGATGTATCCATACAAAGTTCAAATTGTGCAACAGCTTCTACCGCAAGACCCCCAACAACGACTACAATACGCTATTCGCTTTACACAATTAGCCACACAAAATGATTTTTTAAATAATCTTTTGATGACGGATGAAGCGCATTTCCATTTAAGTGGTTATGTGAATAAACAAAACTGTAGGTTGTGGGGCTCCGAAAATCCAAGGGCAATGCATCAGCATCAGTCACACCCAATCAGATGCACTGTTTGGTGCGGTGTTATGGCCACAAAAATCATCGGCCCATATTTCTTTGAGAATGAGGATGAAACGCCAGAAACAGTCTCCGGGGCTTCTTACAGAACAATGATCGACAACTTTTTGCGGACAATGGTGGAGCAATATCCTAATTTGTGGTTTCAACAAGATGGAGCCACTGCGCATACTGCTAGGCAAACTATGGACATGCTGCGTGAAATTTTTGGTGAACGCATAATTTCAAGAAATTCAGATTTCTCTTGGCCTCCTCGTTCACCAGATTTAACTGCGCCCGATTTTTTTTTATGGGGATATTTAAAAGACAAAGTGTATGTTAACAAACCACAGACAATTGGACAGCTCAAGCAGAATATTCGAGACGAAATACGGCGCCTGCAACCAGAAACATTACGCCGTGTAATGCAAAATGCGCTAAAAAGAGCCAATGCCTGTATCGAGCAAAATGGTGGTCATTTGTCTGATGTCATATTTCACACATAGTCACGTTAAATTTCCATAAAATGTATTTAACATATAAAAATAAATCATTAAAAAAAAACCGTTATTACAAGAGTTACACGTGTTTAACATCACTAGGTCTCATTTGGGCCACCCTGTAAATGCATGGCCTGGCCTGGCCTTTATACAAAATGTAGAGTAAATAAATAATTATCATTAAAGCTATACTTTTGCAAACAAACCTCACAATTTTATAGCCTCGGTTTTAGCTGTGTTAAAGTTAAAACGACAATAGGAGGGTACAGACGCCATACTGCATTCATTTAACCAGCTTACACACACAATATACATATCATATACAGCTTTCTTACACTCATCTTGTCACAACAAACACACACACCTATATCTATTTTGTGAGTCGAAGCTGCTCGCGTCCGTAGGCTTTACCCTAGTTTCCCTACACGTGACTCCTGGGTGGTGCTAAACGAGCAGCAGCGAGGTGGTAGGGCGTCGGTGCCCGTCTGGATCGCGACCACAGTACATGGGTGTAAAGCTCGTCATAGTGACTAGTTTCGGCTAGTCGCGTATCGGGATCAGCTTCTGTATATCCAGTAGCTCATATACCTAGATACCTTCAGTCGTGGTACATATGGGCCGACATGACGATGTAGACTATCAATGGATTTTCATCCTTTGATAGTCGCTTTCATTTTCGGACTACACTGTACTTACCATCAGGTACTCTGTAGTAAAAATGTCGAGCCAGTGTAAAAAAAATCTTATTGTTACGAGTTTACTGTTATTTTATTTTCCTTTTCTTTGCAGTTTTTAAATACTATCATTGTGTAATTGACACAGCTTGTAAACTGTACCGTATGTAAAATGTTTGTATTTGCTGTTCAATGATTATGAATAAATAAATAAAATATTAAAATAAACCCGCGTGGTTTTATTATTGTTTCAATATTAGCTAGTCTAGACTCTGTTTATAGGAATTGGGCTGTCTATTGTACACGTCTATGAGTCAATCGTACCCGCACAACTCTAAAATATCTAACAATTGTAGACCCTTGAGTTAAGGGCACAAAGTGAATGTAAAACTATATTGACTTGACATCGCGCCGGCCCCAGAGTACGGCCCCCTGTGGAGCGAATAATTTAACTTTTGTGCAGAGTCGAAATTAGTCAAATATTTGACGCTGGAGCTCAAGAGTTTTTTTCTGACGAGAGAAGAAAATTTCATAGCTCATTGACTCGTTATTTGAAGATTCCTATGTCATAGGATGTTGGAAAAACAGACGCTGGAAGCGAGTTCTACTCCTTGGCGGTTCACAAAACGCCTCGTGCGAGTTGTTGAAATGAAATTGTAGTCATTATGGGACTGGTGGAGGATTGGTTCTACAGTAAGTTATAAAAAGAGATAAATGAGAAAGAAAATGTATAGTTGTTTATTGAAACACGAATCAGTGGCTGGAGATACACCATTAAATTATACTATTGATAAAATATATCATGTTTGAATATAACAATGTTTTTTTATATATATTGCAATTTCATGGCGTTCACAAATACAGTGCAAACTCTATATAACGACCCTCAAGGAACTGTGCATATTTTAACGTTATAACGAGTTGTCGTTAAATGGAGAGACACAAATCTGTATTAGAAAAAGAAAAAGTTTATTTCAGACTAGTGTTAGTAATTACATAAAGAACAATTCTAATTTGATCGCTATTGAGCATAGTCTGTTATTTTTGTCTGACGTCTTTTGCTACACCAGCAATTTTGTTGTATTGTAGTGCAAATATAGCAATCCCAATTTGTAACAAAAGAACGGATTTCTTAGAAAGTTTGGTATGTGTAATGCCGACAGTCGAGTTTATTATGGGCTAGGATAATAAAGCGATATTTTAATAAATATGGATATAACGATTTTTTTTTCATTTTCGACCTCCCTAAAGTACGCTTCTGTCCCAAAAAAAAGATTGATCCCAATTCCCATAGAACCCATATACACGTTTCTGCTAATTATACCATAGATAATGACCGTTCTGAATTTATGGTCAACTGCCAATGAATGTTCTTTTAATGGGGTGTCGTTTAGCACCGAATTTCTTTGTTTGGTATTGTCTGTGGTTGACTTTATCTATATTAATTTGTTTGGGTATTTAATGTGCCGTGAATAGCTTTTAAGTTTTCATTTTAAGTTTTAAGATTTAAATAATAATACTAAATCCTCATGCTGTATCCCATTCGGGGTTAGCTGAGTATTATTAGTGACTCTATCCCCTTTGTGCTTATATGTCATGTTTAACAAGACCGTTCTCACAGCCAGGTTTCCTCAAAATATTTTTCTTCACCGGTGAGCATGGGGTGCCTATATATGTACGTATTTATTCTAGAAAAACACTGAGGTACGTGATGGGATTCAAATCTATGGTCATTCGCGCAGCTGCGTATGTAAACTGGTTTGTTATCCACTAAGCCACCACAATCACAATTACTTATAATAATATACTAATAAAATACTAATATATATATATATATATATATATATACCCAACGGATATAAACTGCTTGCATATTGTGTGGTGCTTGACACCCAAGATACAGTTTTTTTGTATCCCGGGGGAAAATGCTGCATAGGACCATCAGGGACGCTGTGAGGGCAAGGACCCGGTGTGTCAGACTTCTACAGACTAAAAACCCCCGGGGTATACCTCTGATTGCTCCACCCAGGCCTGGGAAGCTAAATTCATGCAGACGCCCAGGGAACAAGAAGCCTTGTTGAGGCTACCTCTCAGGGAGGGGAAGGAGTAAAAAACCCTCCAAAACCTCTCTCCCGGTGCGGCGGACACCGTGCACCGCCTCCCTCACATCCGGGCAACAGACTACAGATACAGATAAAAAAATATAATACCCAAGATACAGATAGTCCTAATTTGGGTGTCAGCTGGCTTTGATATTCTGCTTTGTAACTGGTTTTTTCTAATAAACATTTTATTATTTTATTTATTTATATATTCTTTTCAAACCTGATTCGACATAGTGACCACAACCACCCCAGATGGTAAGCATGGTTCAGTCCAAAAAACGACAGCGAGTATTAACTAAAACTAAAAACCTACTGTTGGTCACAGTGACTATACCGGCCGGCACATACATCTTTTCAAACCTCGCTCCATTTATATTCTTACGTATGCTAGTCTATACTTCAAAAATAGTTTTAAGTTTAAAAAAAAAATACACTAAATACTCAAATGATAGTGATACAATACCTAAAGACATCTTTGAGTTTTTTTTATACTGGCTCGACATAGTGACTACAGAGTACCTGATGGTAAGTACAGTGTAGTCCAAAAACGAAAGCGACTATTAAAGGATAGAAATCTATTGATAGTCTACATCGTCATGTCGGCCCACATATACCACGACTGAAGGTCTCTAGGTATATGAGCTACTGGATATACACAAGCTGATCCCGAAACGCGACAAGCCGAAACTGGTCACTATGACGGGCTTTACATCCATGTACTGTGGTCGCGATTCAGACAGGCACCGACGCCCTGTCACCTCGCTGCTGCTCGTTTAGCACCACCCAGGAGTCACGTGTAGGGAAACTAGGGTAAAGCCTACGGACGCGAGCAGCTTCGACTCCCAAGTGATCACTATTGGAACTAATTTGTTAAAAAGAGGGATATTTTTCCATCAATGACTGTTTAAATAATAAAAGTGCATGGTCATAATGTATTGAATGTTTCTCATGGGATATTCTTTTTCTTTATGTATTTTAAATTTGTTGAAAAGAGCAACTACCAGAGTGTCTTACCGGCTCTTCTCAGGAGATTCTGCTTTTCAAACCAGTGGTAGAATCATTTTATTAAAAGCTTATTTTATGATATAAGTAGCCATTGGCCTTAATTGCTCAGAGAGTATCAATTTATTAGAATAGTCGATGTTGCGAAATTCCAAATAAATTACAGCATTTAATGTCCTTAACATTATGAATCAATGAGTCGGTTTATTTGTATTTGACATTTGTTAGAGAACACCCCTAATTTTAGCACACGTTTGAGTACAATAGAACTGCGAGTTGAATCAAATCAATTTTAAGATCAATTAATTGAATTGATTCAATTAAATTGTATGCCGTTGAAGGCTATGACCAAAATAAGCGGTTTCGGCGAGAGTGTATGAAGGAATTTTGATTGTGTAATGAAAGTGGCGTGGTATTTTCTATTCCCACGCAAATAGGAGTGGGGCATGCTGTTAATTTTTTTTTATTTGGGAAAAATCCTTACAGGACGGATCGGGCTGAAATTTGGCATGCAGGTAGATGTTATGACGTAGGGATCCCCTAAGAAAGGATTTTAATATATTCCACCCCTAAGGGGATAAAATAGGGGATGAAAGTTTGTATAAATCTTCTTAGATTTTCAAGAATTGCTGTCTAAAGTTTATCCAGACATTATTCATATACATGACAAGCCTATTGAATGGTTATGTGAGCGTGTCACACTTACTCCAAAGAACGATCAAGCAGCAGCTATCAACGATATCCTGCTCATGTCGTTTGAGGGCGAAGAAAAGGTCTATATCTAAATATATATGACTCAAAGGTTTAAAGGGTTAAGGTTTTTTACACACGCTAAACAAAAGTAAAGCCGCATAAACTATACCTAATTAATAATAATACTTCTTAACGCGCGCGAAACCGCGGGCAAAAGCTAGCTTGTATAATTCTGTATCTATTTCTGAATGGCGTAAACTGTGTTTCTAATTTCTATGTATGATATTCAAAATGTCAATCATCTATTTCACAAGTTATTGAAAATTTTTGTAAGTTAAATGTGAGAAATTTATTGTCAATCGATTGAAATAACTTTTGAATAGGCTGATAATAAAGTGTCAATTCCAAACATCTCGAGTTTATTGTCGACAGCCAAGCACTCGATTTATATTGTCGTGCGCAAGAAATTATTGCAACAAATTATCTTATACAAGCTTCCATGAAGGCGCCATTCGTATTGAATTATTTTCACATTAAAATCTATCTGACAATTGATAACATCAAATATAAATGTCAAAAATAATTTTTAAGCCAACTTGCACTTTGCGCGTTTGGCATTAAGGCGAGGTCAACGCTTTTAGCTGTCAAAAGTAGCATGGCAGCCAACATAATGGAATGAAGACGTCAAAAGTTAAACAACAATGGTCGCCTGATTGCCGCGTCCCATTCAATGATTTTTCACGGGTATTATATTCTATTTAGTTCAAAATAACCGTTTAATAATAGTTTACGGACCCGCCAGAGTCCCCTTAGCATGCTTATTAACAATACAATAAAATAAATAACAAAATAAGCCACTTTACACCTTCTTGGAAGCTGGCAGTTGCGCTCAGCGTGCTATAAAAAATTCCCAAAAAAATATATCTCATATCCTCGCACATATGGCGACGTCTCTTTCGAATTTATTACCAACTGTAGGACTTTTATTTTCAACTACCGCTTTCGTAATGACATTTCTCAGATTTTAAGCCTTATACTAAACTGATTTAGGTTTATGTTAGCTTTAAATATAGATATTTTTGAAATACAAAAACTGTTTCGATATAATAGTGATTAGATGAAGTGGAAAATGACACAATTCGTGTGTCAATATGGTTTCACAGGAGCGTTAATATTAAATTAATATATTGTGGTTGTTTCGTTGCGATGGACCCATAGACTACTTAAAGGAAAGACGTCGGATATAAAATAAATCTTTCTGGCAAAATATCAGTCGAGTAAAACTAATGTCACGAACCTATGAGAGAGGGATCTGTAAGTAAGTGCCTTTGGTTTGAGCGGAAGAGACGTCGGGATGTTTAGCAAGGTCTTAACAGAACTATTATCTGATGAGGCGTCTGCTCTGTTCAGATTAATGGCGTCATATACGTGTTAGGTATTTTTATATAAGGGTACGATATGGCTGACATCCGTACACACGTAATAGGCTCTTAATAAATTTAAAAAAAATACGGTATACATAATTAGACCAATTAAAGTTTTTGTCTACCAACATAACAAATTGTCAACTAACAATTGTCAAATTGTCAATTACCGCCATAGATTGAAATATTCAAATATATTATGTCATAAGGTGTCTATGACATAATATATCTTTGGATGTCACTGAGACGAAGTTAGCTATGTTTATTTGAGTAGAAGCGGAGATATGGCTGAACTAATACATAATACGAACAATTATTATTTACTGAATCAATATAAATTCAGATAATAATAATAATGTATCATCTCGCTATATCTCTTTTGATGTGAACAGAGATATATTGCTGGTTTTATCCACTTTGCACTCATATGTCGTACCCAACGTAACCAGTGGCGCAGCTTATCGCCGCTCTCTGGGCACTTACCTACATTCCTATTAGAAGCCATGCGGGTTTCCTCACGATGATTTCCTTCTAGAAGAATCTAGATATACGAGGAATGTATATTTTAGGCTCTTTGAGAGGTAAGTGTAACAGTCCAGCCCTCAGGACTTCTCTTTTAGGCTGTGCACGTACGCACCGCCTCCGCCTCATGCGGGCAGCAGACACCCTCAAGTCTACTGCCCGTTCAATGTCATGGAGGTAGCTATCGCTCATTGCGTGCGAAGACATTCCTCCTGTGACGGTATCTGTGCCGCGGAATCTCGAGAGTGGTTGTTTTCTTCCTCTCTTTCAGCGGCCTCCTGCTTTTTGCTTCTTTGCAAAAAGACATCACACTCATCCACGATCTCTCACTGACAATCATAGCCTTAATCATCGTTTTTTTAACAAGTGGAAACCCTCATGGACGGTCAGGGCTGCAGTGAGGGCAGCGGCCTCGTACGTTGGAATCTTACCGACTAAAGCCACCGGGATATTTCTCCTACCAGTCTGCCGGGACCACGCACGGCCCCGCCATCTTCCTCCGCTCCTGATGATGTCTGTCCTTCTGCAGGCCTCACCTAATATCCACGAGTTGCATGTAAAATGCCACCCGTCAGTCGTCACTGGCCTCCGAACAAATATTATTGGAGCTGTATACGGGAACACATCGTACACCGCTTTCGCCTGGATATGTTGGACAACGCACTCTCCCTCACCAACCTTAATCATCGCTGGCAGCGAGAGATCGCTGCCGGTCCCACTTCTGAGGACGGCATTTATATACAGATACTAATGTATCTTTGCTTACCCGGAAAGGGATATAGCGTGACATATATTATTACTAATTCCAGGAAGTAAGGACTATTAAAACTGGAATCTCGCTTTATGTGTCAGACATGACCAATATATTATCGCATTCTAAATGTCTTACACTTATATATAGAAGCTAATCGTTGAATCTTTATTACCAGTGCTCGATAGAATTTTGATTCATAAATTGGCAAATAATTTACAACTGTTTTATTAAATTTTTACTTTATTGCTATTGTAATAGGGTTAAAATCTTGTTGACACTATTAAGCTATGTTTCTGATCAGATGTTTGAGTGATACATATTAAATAGTATGATAATAGGTCCGTCCTTGTGTGGTCGATGTACGTTCGAACCTCAATAAAGGTCACTTCATTCATTGAAGGTTTTTGTATTACGTGCTTGTAAAAAATGTAGCTATAAAGCTGGGTTTACATATGCATCCTTGTTTTACGTACGAAACATCTTGGATCCTGGATTCGGGTTTTTTTTCTGCCTTGGAATAAGATTATACAATGTTACTGGTAACTAACGCAAAACCTCTTAAAGGTAACTTAGGTACATCAAGACTAACAACTTTTGTTCTATGTCTTTTGCCAAAACTTAACACATCCTAAAATATATATTTTTTTAGTTTTAGTGGGGATTTCTATCAATCGTTAGCTCTATGTTTAAAGTTCAGTCAGCTGACGCTACGAAATCGTCTGCTCCAGTTGCTTCGCGCCTTTCAGAGTATTAAGAAGATCAGAACTGCAAATTTGATTTATTTATTTTTTTGTATGGGGAAAAAAAGATTGAATTATAAAAAATCGTAAAACATAAGTTGTTAGTCTTGATATACCAAAGTCACCCTTGAGAGGTTTTGCGTTAGTTACCTGTATCCCTGTATATCGACGAATTAAACAGTTTTACAAATAGTCTTTTGATAGTCTACTGTATAAGGGACAGGTATGTTGGTACCAGGGATGTTACGGAGCTTCGACTCCGACTCCGATAAGTCGGAACTTCCGATTGTTATTACGCCTTCGGTTCCGGCTTCGGTTCCGACTCCGATAAATCAAATTTCAAAACTCCGACTTCGGTTCCGGTAAAACTGCCTCCGTTATATCCCTAGTTGGTATGGTATGGATCAGTATCTACGGGCGACAACGCAAATGGTTGAAGGTTCGTTACCTGCACGTACCTTTGGAATTTTCTAGGTTAAGTAAGGATTTAAGCACCACCATCATCACGTTATATTTCTTATAGGGTGAGCCGAGATCTATAAATGGTTGCTAAAGTGAAACTTCTTTAGAATCGTTGTGATTTCAAACGGGATGCAACAGAAAAACGACAGGTAAGAGATACAAATACAAAAATTAGTGAGCCAAAGTGAAAGAGCAAATGTCGGTGTGCGTTTTACAGCTTTTTAGTAAGAAGTCAGCGTGGTGTGTTATTTTTTAACAGTGTTTGTGAGTATTTTAATATCTTATACATTTTATAAGATGCCGAAAACTAATGCCGAAATGTGTTGCCAATATCTACGCAAAAGAAAAGTTTAAATTACAAAAAAAAAAAACGGAAAAATTTCAACAGAACGTAGTCGCGAGTTTCGTGCGCGTGAAAAACAATTATTGAACAATCAAGATAAGATTCAAATATAAGTGTTAATAAACACCAATAAATTATGTAACATATCTCAAGTAAAATATATATCTTTTAAAATTAATCAAAATACTTTCATTTATAAACAAATAAACTTTATAATTATCTTACCTTTGTTATATATTTTGATTTCATTTTTTTGTCAATTTACTGAAGTTTCACTTCTATCGTGTGTGAATCGCACACACACCTTTTTTTTCCCTAATGTGATGTCGCCACAAACATATTTTTGTAAGATTAAATCGCAAATGCTGCCTAAACCTTACGAGATAGATCAAATTAATGTACTACGGAATTGTGTTCTATTCGTTATTAGAAATCATTTATATGGCAGAGCAACTTTTGTCGGGTCAGCTAGTATAATTTTTAAATTATACAAATGAATAGCATGACAAATCTTAATACAAGTTTATTGACATCACAGTAATAAATTAACTTAAACTGATAATTATAAAGCAATATATTAAAGATTTTAAGCAATTTTGCAAAATAAAATTGTTATTCTAACAAATTAAATAGGGCAACTGTTTTTATACAAGTAATCGATCTCCTATTCTGTCTGTAAGCGAAAATGACAGATGCTAACTGCGTGCAACCTTTTTTTCTTCAACTTTTTTCTAACTGAACCCTCTAAAATGGAATCCAAACATTAAACGGCCAATTAAAATAGCAATTTAGTTAACAACACGGATCCCTTATGACGGGTTGTCAGATCGTCCACTTTAAATTAAGTAGGATATTATTTTTTTAATTTCTAATGTCAACGTATCATTTTCTAAATCCCTTTTGATAATTTTCGGATAAATACCTCCTTTTTTATGTTTATTGTTAACCCCGACCGCTTAGAAAAGATATCGAGGCTATGTAAAATATTTCTGGAAGCACATCAATGGAGTAGTATTTATAAGCTCATACTTAAACTAAAAAAGTGCTTTACTTAAATAAGCCAGTAACACGAATCTACCACCGGCTTGGAAAGCAGGATCTACCGAGAAGAGATGGGCCAACTCTGTTAGTCGCTTGTATTAAATGATTTTCGAGAGTGACAATATCGTTTGGAATTAATGCCGGACAGGATTGAGTTTTATGAATCTCAGTGTAAGTTCGTCGATGGCTGGCTACGCACTACTCTAGAGGCTCTGTTGGCTACCCTACCACACACATCTGGAGCCAAAAGTTTGTTTTGTCGGAAAACTACACAGCCATTATTTCCACATAACAACAGGTTACTGTGAATAACTGGCTATTGTGAAAGGCAATTACGATTAAAAATTAATTTCTAAGATGTAATAAACATAGCTTTTTGTGTATTTACAGAGTACTCCTTAGATACAAATTAAATATCCTGTGAGAAATCCACCATATTTAAAGCCACGCATTTATACCAGCCAAACAACCATTGAAAGAGTGGTAATTCTTTTATCCCTGACCTTTTTATAAGGTTTTTTCAGACTAGTACCTATAGACATATATCAAACACTTCGACCCGAGCAACGCCGGATTATCGTAGCCAATTTATTGCCAACCAGTAAATTTACAACCGGTTGGCTGATGCCTTTGGGGTCATGGCAGCTTAGGGTGGGGCCTTTGCCAAAATTTACCTTGTAGTGTCGGTGGAAGCAGCGCCTCTCTTGAGACAGAGCCCAGAGGATGTACATCACAACTGTGGAAAATTGATTCAGGAGCTACAACCTCCAATAATGTGCAGATATATAATAAAATAAAACTCGTTTACAAATAGCAGAAGTCTTTGTAACAACCAACAAAGCCATTTCTTTTTCACCAGAAGAAATATACATTATGAACCGTCAGGGACCGGTGAGGGCCGCCTCTCGATATGTCGGACTCTCACCGACTAAAACACTCCTGGGTACTCCTTCATCCGCTTGAACGCCGGCCGTGGGTGCGAGCACGCATGCCATGATCGGCGCGCGGTAGACCTTGTTAGACCTCCTCAGAACAACCAACAAAACCATAAATAAATCTATTTTATCTTCAAATAGCCCATTAACACGAGCTGACAAACCATAGACAACAAGAATTAAAATTCATCCAACATTTTAAATTCGAACGAACGCACCCGTTGATTAAACCACGCTTCGGCTGCGTTCACAATTCAATTATTCAAAACGCATTCAACAGATTAGTTATGTTTAAGTGCGTCTCGTGGCAGGGCATTGCATAGTTACTCCCTACTTGACCACACCGAGCGTTCCTGTAACGTTTTGAATTGAATGCAACGTTGTTTATTTAAATAACGCGTTTAGAATAATGTCCTTTCACTTGAAACACGGCATGAATATTACTGCTGCTCTTTAATGGTAACGTCGTGAAATTGTTATTTTTTTATCGCTGTTATAACACTGAAAGAAATTATTACAGATAAAGTATCTCTTTCGTACGCGTAGCATTGTCTATAGTACCTACTATTCCGGTCTAGGTCGGCGTGAATTTCATATATTACTGTTAAATCAGCGGTGACTTCATGATTTCTCATCTCTAATCACTATTAAATCTTAAATTATTATTTTTTTTGCCTTTAAAACGTTGTTGGACCTATGGGGGGACCCCAGGATGAGCTTTTGCAGATTTAGCTTACGAGTGTGAGAGGTTTGGTGGTAACGCAAGGGCACCCATATGGATAGGATTCTCGCTTTAGGCATCTATTAAGAAATAACTGCTATTAGCCATCTATTAGCATTTTAGACGTGATTGCTATGGAACGAAACGCCAGAAGAAACTCAGGTAGTGGGGCTTAAATTCCCTTAAACGTATTTTCCTTTATAACTAAGCACGTGATATTCGTTTTATCTCTTTCGTACACGTGGTTTTGTCATAACACCATCTTTAGTACCTGTTGAGGGCCGTGATTTTATTTTATCATTGTTAAATAGCCAGTGAATCGTGAAATGCTACATGTCTGTTTAAACCATAAAGTCATTTTTAAGCAAAGGTCGTTAATGGATTAGGCCTAATGGTAGTAAAAGAAATTTATGGTGTGATGTTTTTTGTGTCAAACAATACGTAATTATGAGAATTTGTCGGTTTATTGTTAATTCTTGTTGGAAACTATAAAAATGCTAATAAGATTTCTCTTATTGTCATAAAATAATTTATTTTCAAGTATTCTGATGAACGAGGTATTATGCCTTTTTTGTTTTGACTCGTTTTTCGTTCTTTGCAGTTTTTGGACTACACTGTACTTACCATCAGGCAGGCTGTTGTCACTTTGTCCAGCCAGTGTAAAAAATATCTATCAAAAACGATTAGATAGAAATAGAGATGTAGCTAAACACTTGCGTAGTAGCGGTCATCGTATAATTACAGAAGCCCTACACCAAGCTCATCTGGCAAGTCACCGTAATTCGATATATTTGTAAAAGCGCATATTATATGCAATTTACTTACTTTTCGGTGTGTAAAGATTAGAAAACTATATGTATGTATGTGATTTGTGTTTTTTTAAACACCTGGGAACCTTGTCTGAGCATAGCGGCCACACCACACCAGATGGTAAGCATAGTGCAGACCAAAAAACGACATTTATTATCAACATAAAATAAGCTTATCAATAATCACAGTTTCGCTGGAAGTTGTTACTTACGAGTATACAATCTACAGTATTATCCTTTTGTGTTGTGTCTATATATGTATGTATATGTTCTTTCTTTTTTTGGAATTTTATTATTTAATGTAAGCTAGCTTTATATATTAATCACTGTGCATGCTGTGGTGCCCTATAATTGTGGGGGCATTTATATGTTCTATTTAAGTACCATGATCCTTTTGTTTTCTTGTCTAATGTTACCCATGTTGGGCACCCTATTATCTAAAATAAAATAAAATAATGGCAGCGATCATGCCAGCATGCATAAATATTTCTTCATTCTTCGTTTGAAAGACCCCATATCATAAGACTATAGGAAGACGCTCGCCGGAAAACCCCTCCACAGCCTAACGAATCGGATGCAGTGAGAGTTAGAGAACTTTTCAGTCCTAGCCGGGGTACGAGTTGCTGTATAGAAGTGACTCTACAAACCCGCGCGCGTGGTTCTCTTATGGAAGCGAAAAGGAGAATAACTTTAAATAACTCTTCAGTAAACTCATCATGATACAGACGTTAGAAAATGCTTAATGAGGCAATATCTCTGCGGAACTGGAGCGGTTTAAGATGCTTGTAACTTCTGGATCATTCATACTGCGGACAGCCCTCCACTGCTCCTATCCAGGGCGTCAAGTAAGTACTGACTGAATACTGACTTAAATGGTAAATACTAGGCAATATTATAAATGTATTGTTAAATAAAATCTTATCTGTCTATCTTTAAAATTGATAATTTTCACGGCCCTAGTAAAATACGGAGTTCAATTAAAATAAAGACTAAAACAATATCAATTGTCTATTTTTACAAAATTCGCTTATTTCTTACATAAAAACTTAGTACTATATCAAATGCTAGTTATTTTTGTATAATTACACAGTTTTGTCTTTTTTAGACCTTTGCTTAAGTTTTAACCTTAGATTATAGTTTTAACTTGTCTGCTTAGAAAGCTGTCAGAGTATCATACTCTTAGGAATGAGCCCTTTTTGGGAACCTTTTACAAAACAAAATACTAATTATCATTAACGATGCGATTTTGTTAGTTGGATAATATTTTTTAGTATTTTTTCATGAAAAAAGTGTAATCATGACCAAAAAATGACAAATAGAATTAATTGTCCATGACACAATAGAGTCAATAAGGCGACCTTTTTGTCAAATGATTTGATGGGTTCGATTTGTTATGTTGGTAGGCAACTGCATGTTGATTGGTCCATTTGTCTGTGCTCATATTCGTATTAAGATGTCAGTTACTTAAGTGACATGAGTACGATACGATAAAATATTAATTCTTTTGTAATATTAAGTTTTACAGCAGTGAATACAAGTACTTTTGAGTTCGTCATTAATAAATTTTTAATATTCAGTTATTTCTGGTTAACGTTAAACTAACAACATCAAGCGACGCGCACTCCATCTGAAAAATCACCGATTCTCCGCAGAATTTTGCCATCCGGGCATCTTGTTGCTGTCCAAACCCAACACCAACCCAAAGACTAAGAGCAGCACGTCTAGAAGGTCACAACAATGACACATCAGTAACTCTCTGATGAAAAAATCAGAGAACACTTGCGGTTAAAGTTTATACATCAATTCTATTAACTGATGTGTTGCCATAGAGCTTTATATTTCTTTTGAGTGGTAGATGTTCCAATTTTAGTGTGAATTTGCAACTTTTTAGTAGGCATCAAGAGTACGTTTGAGTCTTAGACGTTGTTGATGTGTTTATATATTACACAAAGGATTAAATGCCTCGTGAGAGAAATCACATACATCACAAACCACGCATTTTTATCTAACTAATGATGATGATGATGATATCCTAGCCGGTTTCGGCCACGGCGACTGTTTCAATCCCGATTAAGAAAATTGAGGGCCACTTTTCGGAAACAGTCAATTGCGCAGGAGATATTTAAGTGCATAACTGGACGCGCAGCCAGAGAAGCACTCTCTCGTCCGAACTCCCTTGGGCCCGATGGAATGGAGAACCAGTACGATCGGGAGGGAGCAGGATGTAGGTTTGGTCGAGTTTTCCTTCTCTGAACACCTGGTTGAATTGCGGTGTTAAAGAGATACCTTAGTCGCCTTTTACGACACCTCAGCAAGAAGAGGGGGGGTGCTATTCTATTCTGCCGGCAGCCACCACGGCTGATCTAACTAATAGTCACATATTGAATTACCATCGTATCAGTTATTGGACGCCAACTGTTGGTTACAGACTTCTTCTAATGTTTTCAGATCAATCGCTCGAAAGCTTGCATCCAGCACGGACTCGCGACCTGGATCAAATTATCATTTCACCTCGTAGATGGATATCCCAGACTTAATATCCAGTACGTGGTCTTCACTCGAGAGCTTTTCTGCCCCGTTCGTTTTAATAATAACATATCATCACGCTATATTCTTTTTGGGTTAAGCAGAGGAACATTAGTGGCTGTATCCACTATACGCTTATATGTCGTGCCAACGTAAACAGCAGCGCAGCTGACCGCATTTGTCAGGGCATTTACTCCTGACATTTCTATTAAATGTTATTCTGGTTTTCTCTTATAGGTGAGCATATGGTATAAGTACCACAGGACGTTTCCAAACATCGGTACTTAATTTAAAAAAAAACCAGAGGTACATGTCGGGATCTAAACCTACAACCATGTAAGTTGCCGTGCAGGGAGACATTCCTTATCCATTAGCCCAGCACAGCCACACTCATTGCATTAGTTTTATTTTAATTTCATTGGTAATAACTCTAAACGTTTGGTTTTTGTTTATCACATCTCTGCTTAACCCGACTGGGTTATAGTTTGATGATATATTATTAAACTGTCCACGGGCAGTATATCACAAGTGCAGCCGATCAGAATTCTGTCCGTCTGTGCGTAATGGTTTTATGTGCACGTCTGGGGCTTCCTGCGAGCATGGTGGGGCGTCTGTCCCTTGAATGCGTTATGCAAACACCTTAGGCCGCGTACACACTCCGACGTAGCTTTGAGTTTTTTGAGAAACGCTATGAGTAGGACGTTATTTACTGGCCTTATGAATAATCTAACTATAACTATTGTTTTTAGGCATGACACTCAATCTTTGGATTTAGGCATTCGAAATAAACGTCTAGGGCTTACTGTCTGTAAAACTGAATTTCACCACACCTCGGTCGCCTCTAGACACTTCATAATTTTAAGCGCTCGATTTTACAACAAACTAAATGTAATTCTCAATATCTATCCCCTTTCCCTTTATGAACTTAAAATCAAAGTCAAGGATTACTTGTTGCAGCTCGATTATTTACAAACTGAAAATCTTTTAAATGCTTATATATAATCTGCACTCACACACAACACTCTTTACTCACCCTTTTCTACACATAACACACCTATACACAACACGTCTGTATATTTTTGTATATTTTTCTAATAATTTGTATTCTCTGTAATGGCGGGCGCTGACGTCTGCGATACAGTCTCACGACTAGTGCAGGCGTCAACGTAAATTAAACTATACAATGTAAAATTTTTGATCCAATAAAATTATTATTATTATTATTATTAATCCCATATCGAAGCTCAGGGGAAAACTGCACGCTGAAATTTATTTAAAAACTCCAAAGTGCGCGACAAGAATATTCAAGAGAAGTGCTAAAGAATATATTTATTTTAATCCCAACATCACAGCACATTACAAGGTCAATTGTATACGAAATAAATAATAATAATTTGGGGGTCGAAGCTGCTCGCGTCCGTAGGCTTTACCCTAGTTTCCCTACACGTGACTCCTGGGCGGTGCTAAACGAGCAGCAGCGAGGTGGCAGGGCGTCGGTGCCCGTCTGGATCGCGACCACAGTGCATGGGTGTAAAGCCCGTCATAGTCACCAGTTTCGGTTTGTCGCGTTTCGGGTTCAGCTTGTGTATATCCAGTAGCTCATATACCTAGAGACCTTCAGTCGTGGTATATGTGGGCCGACATGACGATGTAGACTATCAATGGATTTTCATCCTTTGATATTCGCTTTCGTTTTTGGACTACACTGTACTTACCATCAGGTACTCTGTAGTCACTATGGCGAGCCAGTGTCAAAAAAAAAAAAAGAAAATAAAATAAAAAACTACAGTGCCAGTAACGAAGTTACGCTTACATATTAAATTTTTAATGTTCACGTATGATACTATTTTCTAATGCATTTTGGTAATGTTATCGTGTCACCAATCTGCCCCTTTCAGTTCTGATAGGGTTTTCAAAACACACAACAAACAAAAAATCGCTGCGTTGTTGAGGTTCTGTTAGACAGTAAAGTATTACTACTTTAAACATACAGTTAAAATCCAAGTGGCATTAATATTTCTTTAAAACTGTGCCCACGGCCTTACTCCGTCAATATTTTGTTAATTTCGATGCACAGCGAGTCACCCATGTAAGCTCTATATCTCTCAAATGCTTTAAATTTCTTTGTATATTTGTTAAAAGTGGTCGTTGTGGGGAATTTTAAAAACATTGTCAACCGGTAAGATATTCTTAGTTCAATGTTTCAGCTACTTGTAATAAAATGTATCATGTTTACTTTTCAATTTATTGTTTTGATTTTATTAGCCCAAATACAGCTCCAATCGTGAGGATCTCTTGGGCTGATTTTAGATGCTACGGTTTTCCTTAGAAAATAAGTTCGTAATAATAATTATAAATCATTTGGGATGCGGATTAAACAATTATTGTCGTGATAGTCGTATCGATTAATGGGCTGATCGCAAATTGCCTCGATTACCACCTTAAGAGGCTCTCGCTTGGTTGTTGGATCAAGGGCCGGATACAGAAGGTAGTATTACTCTATACGGCGCGCATTGTTAGGAGGTTTCTAAACTGAGCTCCTAACTATCAGTGACTTGGGTCTCAGACCTCGCTGCGGTAGGTCCGCATGTATATTCAATGCATATTGTGTGCATATTTCAAAATTTATATGTTTTTCCCTAACGTGACGCCCAAATCATCCTTGCAAAGCATCTAACCGTTGTTGATTAGAGTAAATAATGCAAGATTGTTACAGTTTGACACAGTCCAAGTAAGATTTAGAACTATTCAGTGTATTTAATAGTCTAGTCAAGCCAAAAACACGAAAAAATTCAGTGCTGTCTCCTAGTTTAGATATAAAGAGAAAGATTAGGTTAAACGACCAATACTTTCCACTTATCGATCTGATGTTATCGTGCTTTAAACAATGACTGGTACATCTGCAGGCTCAACACGTAGCCAATTAATATTTATAGGACATTATTATTTGGCATTCATTTATTATCCGTTTGTAGATTCCTTTATGTTACAAGCTTTTTAACACGATTTGGCTTGCATATG
This sequence comes from Automeris io, assembly GCA_036320925.1. NCBI lineage: Eukaryota > Metazoa > Arthropoda > Insecta > Lepidoptera > Saturniidae > Automeris > Automeris io. Next base: position 15,709,588 of record JAUDJH010000005.1, read on the forward strand.
ATGGCAACGTTGTATGTTTTATAGTAGTTCTAATATTGATTAGTAATATTTATAATTTAACAGTAAACATGATTTTTTAATCCATTATTTTGTCAATCGAGTTAAAGTCTTCATGGACCGTCAGGATGACTCTGGTGTACAGGGCTTTTACCGACTAAAAACACCGAGATGTTTCTCCTAACCTTCGGCCGGGGCTAAGGCTACGGATTTGTCAACTTAGCACCCGGCGATGTCTGGCCTTCTATAGGCCTAATCTCTGCATTGTGAAGCGTGGTCTAAAGAGCACCTTCATCTGCATAATGAGCTAGCTTTACGCTTCAGGATTTAGGAATATGTATATATAGACTATACAGAAGTGGAGCGAGTAAGGAGCCTTGTGGAACACCCACTTGAAACGGACACGCAGCCCATATCTCTACGTTATTGATGGACGTTCTATACTGCGCTGGTCAATATACAGGGATACAGGTAACAAACGCAAAACCTCTTAAGGGTGACTTTGGTATATCAAGACTAACAACTTTTGTTTTACGACTTTTTGTAATTCAATATTTTTTCCCCTTACAAAAAAATAAATACATCAAATTTGCAGTTCTGATCTTCTTAATACTTTGAAAGTCGGCGCGATGCAACTGGGGCAGACGATTTCGTAGCATCAGCTGACTGAACTTTAAACATAGAGCTAACGATTGATAGAAATCCCTACTAAAACTAAAAAATATATATCTTAGGATGTGTTAAGTTTTGGCAAAAGTCATAACAAAAGTTGTTAGTGTTGATGTACCTAAGTTACCTTTAAGAGGTTTTGCGTTAGTTACCAGTAACGTTGTATATTCTCCACTTGAGATCTTTTCTGCTCCATCGGCCATGTGCTCTACCAGCTACGTGCTTCACAGTGTAATAGGGCTTCCAATCTCGCAGTCTTCCTTCAATCTTGGTATTTGCGAGACTGGAAGATTGTAATCCCGCGGGATACTGTATATAGAAATTAATAATATGTATAACTAAGTGAAATAGTCAAATAATCGATATATGTTTATATTTACTTACGTTTAACTATAAATATGCGATCAGGCTATTCGCAATGATATCAAATACAGAAGATAAACAAAAAACTTTTTTTTATGAATAACAGTCATATTCCATTGAATTAGAAAGTTTTGTGTTTAGTTACAGTTTTGCTACAATAATAAACTTCGCGAGAATGCGAAATTGCCATGAACTTGAGGAATTAAAAATATTTAAAGCAGATTGACAATTTTTATTTTCAAATTGTCGTGTAAATTAGTCATTTACTTTTTTACAGTCCCGCTTAAATCGATGGATCCCGCCCCGCGCCTGTAATCCCGCAACACGCGGGACTGAAAAATGGTGAAAAAACTTAGGATGCCGTCTTGTCCGTTTTACGGGATTAATAGCCCTACAGTGATGTAATAAAAAAACATAACTTCAATTTGTTAATTTGTTGCAGAACTGCAAACATTCAAATATCAATAATAACGAACTTTCGAATCTGCGCGGACGCGGGTGTAGCCGTCCCGCTCGCTCGTACAGCATTGTCTCGCTCGCACGTCATTATGTTATTAGGTTGGTTGTGCATCAAGAGCTGTGATTAGCAGGTGATTAAAGTTCATTCAACATAATCATGTAATTATTTATTTATGTTTTTGAGGCGAGTGTGTTTTGTACGTAGTACATGCTAAAACTTCAGATAATATTTTATTAATTTAATTTAATTAATTTTTTATGCGGCTGTGGTTGCCTGGTGGAATAAGTGACAACGCAAATGGTCGCAGATACAAATCCCGGCATGTACATCGGCCATTTTCCTAATGAAGTACGGATTTAGGTATACTCGATGCTCACCGGAGAAAGAAAACATCGCGTGAAAATCCGCATTACATCTAATAAAAACGTGATGTGTAAATACTCTGAGCACAGTGATAACCCGCACTACTGGTCACGTTGGGCGTGATATATAAGCGCGAAATTATATATAAGCACACATACTTGTATCAGTTACCATTACAGTTCGTTTGTCTACAAGGCGTCCTAAAACAAAATATAAGCTTCTAATTCAAAATTAAGCTTTTCATTTAATTTTAATTACATAGAATCTTCTTTCTAGAAGATTCTATATAATTAAAATTAAATTAAGTAGTGAATACTTATTAATTACAGAAGTGTAATTTAGCGGAAAATCAAACTATATCCTATCGCCTTTTTCTCAATTGCAATATGTTTAAGAAAATCAATAAAGTGAAATTAAATTCATTTATTTTGGTTCAGATTACAAATTGAAAATACAGAAACATAAAAAACATATAAAAGAGAAGGAAATACAAAAGACAAAAACATATAAACATGGCGAAATAAGCTCCGTCAGTTTAATTCCACGGAGGAAATCGGCAGCGCTGGTTTTCGTGTAGGACTTCGATCGTTATACATATTATCAACATAATTAACAAAAAATAAAATACAATAAAAAAAACATGTAACTTATAACAATATACCTACTTAAAATGAAATAATACTAAATAAGCTATTAGATATAATAAACAAATCGACTACAAATTTAATAGTAATACTATAGTAAGAATATATACCTGAAACAAGAGCAAAAGTATAAGAGAAAATAAATGAAATATACTAGCTGTAAGTGATAGATTATAAAATAGATATTAGTTTTACTCTTTCTTTGAACGAAAATAGAGGATTACAAATGCAAAAAAATATGATTTCTCTTCAGTTTTGTGGTGTACTGTAAATGTGGATGGCACGCAACGATATCTACTCACGATCACTAATGAAATGAACGGGAACGCTCCCTAGACCTCCGGGGACACACGGACGTGTAAACAATGTAACTTCTTTCCGAAGAAGTGCCTCTCGTAGACCATAAACTATAGCATTTATTTCGCCGTTCCTTTTCAAGGCCAATCACTGCTAAACGGCTACCGAAAGCCGTCATGATAACTGTGATTATCGATAAATTTTTAGTTACTATCGATAGACACTCGCTTTTGGACTACATCATGCTTATCATCAGACGTTGTTAACCGTCACGAGTCCGACTAAAAAAATTCACAAGACAGAAAGCTTTCGCATAGCATACAAGCACACACGGCTATGAGGTGCGATAACCCTATGGTCAAACCGTAAAATGCTGTCCGTTGTTAGCGACAATGTTTACTCCAGGTATCATCTAGCAAGTTACCCAGACATTCTCCGCCGGAAACCGAAAGCATTACACTCTTATTATTGTTTATATTCAACAAATAACACAATAAATTACATAATATTACCCCTTAAATTTTTAATTTGACCCCTTTCCTTTCCATCTAGTTCAGGGGTAACCTAAGCTGTAGAAATAACGGCATTTTTATTGAAGTAGGAAGTAACTATGATATATAGAGTTAATTACACGCTTATTAATGATTAAAAATGAGTTTTTTAATGTTAATTAGTTCACCGTTGGGATATAAACCTACGAATAGCTTTAAAACCTTTTTAAGACTATGCGATACTTCACGCCATCACAACGTTTTAACTTGTGTTAGGCACGGCTGCAGTCAGGTGTGGAGTAGGTACTGTTGTCACCTTTGGAACAGGTCCGCTAAATATCAATTGACCGTTCTGGACTAGATTGATCTTTAGAGCTTGTAAACATGTGCCGTCTCCAGCACAACAGTGTTGTTTTACATTATCTGTTGTTAAAGAACAAGTAATTTACGTTATTTTTATTATCTGTAATCATTACGTCTATTTGACGTAAATTACAATGTTAATGTTTGTAACGTTCATATACCCCTTTTGTTCATGTTTTGCTCCAGTACATAACCCGTTTTAATATTAGGTTATAATTTTACTAACTCCTTCTTGTTATGTCTAAATGTGTTTCCTATTGTATATTTATTTATGTATATATTTGTGATGTTGTAGTTAGTTTGTGTTGTTTTGTTCTAGGTACCGGACAATCTCAAGATAAATAGTACAACTTGACATCCGTCCAATTTCTTAAGCACATTTGAAACAGCATAACCGGCCAACTTTCCTCGCTTTTTAATTATTACACTGACATTGGCGAAGTCACAAAGGACCAGTCCTTGGAATAAAGCCATAAATAAAAAAAAAAAAAAAAAAAAACGTTCATATATTATATTACATTAAATCAGATAAAAAATTATGATACCCATATCGTTTTATTTTTCGAAACTAAACCATTTTTGATATAATTTTTAACATTTAATTAAGGTTGTTTAACGTGATTGCTAAATGTAATCACTTGCACGGAAGAATAATAATATCTTTTACTTATATTTTGCTCTAAACCATTATAAAGTCATTAATTCCAGTTATATGTTTGGTTTAGCTCAAGGCAGAAGCTACACATACAAGTTTACTCGAAAAAATGCATGGCTAGTAGGTTTTATTTTATAGACACGCGTCGATATGACGATATTGTCCATATTTTCGTATTTTTCTCTGTGAAATAAGGCAAAATAAAAAAAAAAACAACTTTGAATAATATGACAAGAAAACAGTACTTTTGTTTCAGAGGTCTCATAATAAGGAAACGTTAACAATTATACGTAATAGGAAAAAGTGTCGCTTGTAACTTTGTCCGTAAAAAACTTCTTTTTATGGTAATATATTATTTTGCATGGACTTTAATCAATCGCTGAGTTGCGTGAAGAAAGTGGCTTTCATTTTTCCTTAGTACTCGTTAGACAGTAGGAGGAATACTTCGGTAGTTTTAGTCGGTAACAGTCCAACATACGGTGGCAGCGATCTTCACCACGGACCTGATGATCTATGAGAAATTATATCGAAAAAAAAATAGGAATTTTAATTATGTAACATAATAAAAGCAGAACTATTAAAAATGTTGTATTAATTGGACACAGCTACATATCATGATATTTTTCGAGGAGAGGCAAAAACTGCTGTCTTCCGCCCCTTTTTACCTTTTTTCCTCAATTATATATATTAATCCAACAAAAAAAAAAAATGTTTATAATACAATTTGTAGAGAATTTTGTACTCTGAAAATTCACGAAAGAACAAATTTCGTGACTCTTAACTTTGAATAACTAACATGATAACAATTATGAGAGTTGTGAGTTAACTTTTAAAACGTCAAAACAAGGGCATTTACATTTTTTTTATATTTATCAGGGAACAAACGCTCCCTTTTTTAATTTATTAGTTAGCAGGTACGTTGAATAATGTACTTGTCTGCCGACCCTAGAATTTAATGTCCGTGGTGCTGAGTCCGGCTTGCCCCCCGAATCCGGAGCTGACTGGATATACAATTGCAAAGTATTAAAAGACTAATTAATATTATAATAATAAATGAAAAATTACCTTGATTATTCCAAATAAAGAGTTATCATAAAAATATATTAAATACCTTGAAACAGAAAAACAATTATTTAGTATATAGAATACAAAGTTGCTCGCCGAGCCGTCGGAAGTATCCGGATTCCCAGGCTCGGCGAAAGCGAAGAGAGGGCAGTGCTGGCAGCCCGGTGGTTTTAGTCGGGGCAGGTCCGACACACCGGGGGGAGTGGCCCTCACCACTTCCCCTGACGGTCCATAGGGATTTCCACTGGGTTAACAAAAAAAAAATAGAATACAAAACAATATAGCCAAGGTAGAAAATAACGAAAGCAAATGCCCTGTGCAGTGATGATGCGCCAAAGGGAAGTCGGGTCAATATGTTAGGTTATCAGCTAAGCTCCCCAGCGCTGATTTTCAGATAATATATTATTCTAATTTTATAAAATCGTTGGTTATTCGTAAAAAGTTCTGAGAGCCACTAAAAGTAGTATTAATTTCAATAAATAAAAAGGATAACGCAAAAAAAGTCGCGGGAAGAATTTAGTATCTATAATAATAAAACCCCAAACACGCTTGGCAAGTTTTTTTGTCTGTTTTATTTGTTTTTTCTCCGAATGCCACGGGTTATTATTGTGGCATTTACAGCTCTTAATAATTGGTTTAGTATCACCTTGTTAACTTGACTATCTGTATGTCAGGATTCTTGTTAGGACGGCCGTCACTCACACCGACAGCGAGTAGAAAAAACATTAGTTGCTTTATTTTGTGTGGATTTTGTTTATATGATGGGGGACAATACACTACACGTGTAATAATGCCTTTTTTTTACTTGGGGAAAATCCTCATAGGACCGCACAGGGGGGTTGCGCGACCGAGGCGTGTCGGACTTGTACCGACTAAAAACCCCAAGGTGACTACTTCAGCGTATTGGCGGGGACTGTGGCTCCTGTAATCAATTCGCCACAGCGTGTAATAATGCCTGGCTGTATCTCAATTTCTATATAATCGATTTTAGTAAACTTGTTATTATAATAATATAGAAAATACAATATTCTGACTGGATAAATACATTTCAAGATTAAGAGGTTTTTTTTTGAAATGAAAAATTTCCGTATGTGAAAATTATGAGTAAATCCTAATTATATATGTTTCCGATTCTGCCTAAATTATTATAAAAAAGTAGCTATTGTTTCATTTTGAAAGATATTGTTCACGCTAAAATGGTCGCGAACGACCAACGCGGGGGCGCAACTCAAATTTATTATATTTTTAAAATTAAAGAAGAATGTTCGTTGTTATTCATATATAAAATATAGATATCAATAAAATATATGTAAAAATACATTACTAAGAAACCAATAAAAAATGTTTTTTGGTAAACCTAAGTATAAACCCAAAAGGGAAAGCGCTAAGTTCGACATAAGCTAAATGGCCTTCCCAGTGACGTGCATAGGGTATTTGGTCAGGATAGACAGATTCACATAATTAATGACAATATTATATAATGATAATAAATATTATATTAGTGTCATTGGAAAGATAGATGGCGTGAAAATAGAATATATATATGAATATAAAGGGTTCCCTTTTTTGTTTAAATTAAAGCAATTTATTCTAGACTTATTCATCGTACGGCCGTGCAGTGCTTTCATGCATCTATGGAATGAACGCTACTGGGCCTTTTCAAATATATATAATCATTTGGAAAGTTTAGTCAGAGTTGATAGAGTAGTTCCATTGTGAATAGTCGAATTGTGAACGTGAACAGACATACAAACGCACAAATGTTCTAATAACGAACGATTCATGTTCAGCAGTTTTTTTTTCTTCTAGTAAAAACATCAGACAAAGTTTGCGACGGTGTGACAGTATTCCTTAGTTATAGGTAGTCTCTGTTAATATATTGTTGGGCAATTAAGACGCCTGGCCTATAATACTGTAAAATACTGAGAATTCATTAAACACTTATTATTATTGCGTACAATAAAACCTCTTTAGTACTTAACTGGATAATAAGATTGATTTCCAATATGTCTGCGTCAAAACTATTTGAGAATATTACATACATACACTCAGATCGTTACTCGGCAAAAGTAGGAGCTAGAGAGCTTCTTACTCCTTTTTTTGTATCCCAGGGGAAATCCCTAACAGACCTCAGGGGGCGGTGAGGGTCGCCCCCCGGTGTGTCGGACTTGCATCGACTAAAACCCCCGGGGTGTACCTCCTACTCGTCTGCCGGGGCCAAGGGTACAGCATTGGCCACTTCCTCAGCACCCAGTCCTTGCCGGGATATGAGCTGATTTATAACCGTGAATCCGAAAATCTGCAAGCATGGTTTTTCTTATGGAAGTGAGATAGCGGAACAAGTGTTTCGCTTCAGACATTTATGTTTCGGAACCTGTTTGTACCCGTCTAGTTATTCATACATATAAAGACCAATTTTTTTCGGCTGGATCTTATGCTGTTGGCGGGAAAGGTCTTTACAAATTCATTGAGCGAAACTGGCTTTAGCACTTTTTTTTTTACTCTGGCTCGACATAGTGGCTACAGAGTACCTGATGGTAAGTACGGTGTAGTCCAAAAACGAAAGCGACTATCAAAGGATAAAAATCCATTGATAGTCTACATCGTCATGTCGGCCCACATATACCACGACTGAATGTCTCTAGGTATATGAGCTACTGGATATACACAAGCTGATCCCGAAACGCGACAAGCCGAAACTGGTCACTATGACGGGCTTTACAGCCATGCACTGTGGTCGCGATCCAGACGGGCACCGGCGCCCTACCACCTCGCTGCTGCTCGTTTAGCACCACCCAGGAGTCACGTGTAGGGAAACTAGGTAAAGCCTACGGACGCGAGCAGCTTCGACTCCTTCTTGAGGTGCTCAGCCAGTTAGCTATGAGTAGGGCGGCAACGTAAGGGTGTCCTTGTGGGCACGAACCTCGCCTTGTGTGGCCGACCAGGAAAAGAACCTAACCGTTGTCTACCAGCGTTTTAGGAGCGACTACCTTGAGGATAAACGCCGAAAGAAACTCAAGGCTGCGTTGGAGTGTAAACGTACCTTTTGTAGTGATATATATATGTTATGATATTGGGAGTCGAAGCTGCTCGCGTCCGTAGGCTTTACCCTAGTTTCCCTACACGTGACTCCTGGGTCGTGCTAAACGAGCAGCAGCAAGGTGGCAGGCGTCGGTGCCCGTCTAGATCGCGACCACAGTACATGGATGTAAAGCCCGTCATAGTGACCAGTTTCGGCTTGTCGTGTTTCGGGATCAGCTTGTGTATATCCAGTAGCTCATATACCTAGAGACCTTCAGTCGTGGTATATGTTGGCCGACATGACGATGTAGACTATCAATGGATTTTCATCCTTTGATAGTCGCTTTCGTTTTTGGACTACACTGTACTTACCTTCAGGAGCTCTGTAGTCACTATGTCGAGCCAGTGTAAAAAAAAAAATGTGGTCCGGCATGACGATGGCGGCTATCAGTGGGTACTTTCTTCTTTTTATACTGACTCGACACAGTGACTGCACCATACCTGATGGTAACAATTGTGCAGTCCAAAAAACGACAACGACTATCGATAGGCAAGAAAAACCCATCGGTAGTCGCAGTGATCATGCCGGCCTGCACAAATATCTTTTCACGCTACGTTTAAAAGATCCCATATTATACGATAGTAGGAACACGCTCGCCGGAAGACCATTCCACAGGCCAACGACACGGCAAAAGAAGGAGTTAGAGAACTTCTTTGTCCTGGCCGGGATGTGAGATAACGTATAGCTGTGACTCCGCAAACCCCCGCGCGTGGCTCTATTCAGGAAGGGAGAGGGCGGAACAAGGTTAAACAACTCTTTAACTTATCTCTCAGATGTCGCTGCCGTCTTTGGAAACCACTGCACTTTCCATCAGATGTGACGTAGAATTACTGCCGATCTTGTATAAACAAAAATGTATTCTTTGGGCATTTGAAAGTGAAATTTCGCGTCTGCAGACTGATGGACGCCGCCTGACAGAGACGCATGGCCGCAGGATGACCGCTTCACGACAAAACAAAGTGGAACAGTGAAAAACAATGGGCAAAAGCTAAAAACAGACTTCGAGCAGAGAGCGGTAGATTCCACGCATACCGTCCACCCCAATTAAGATCCCGTAAGATTGTCCCCGTTTACGTTTTTATGCGGATGTACGGTGGCCATGATTTTTCCGAGTTTGGAACAATTTGAAATTTAATTTGATAGAGATTTAAATTGACCTAAGTTTTTTTTTATAATTGCTTTCTTTTAGGTAGGATGTTGACCAATTTGAATTTAAGGATAAGGTAATTACTGGGATTTGGTGGTGATGTAGCTTGCGGTACCGCGTTCCACCACACCACGCTTTATCGGCCGAACCGGTTTGCTGTTACGTTTTGTATAGAATGCGCCAGCGCTAGAGGTGCGCGCGGCGCGTGTTTCCTTGAGGAAATAATAAGTTGTAACAAAGAGTATAGCCAAGTGTACACAGAATCAATAAGAATTCGTGAAGAGATTAACAAAATTTTTTACAAAGACAGATTGAAATCACGTCCCATTCTTTCTGCCTTCTTCAATTGATCTGCCTGCTTTTAGGTATTAGAGCAATCACCAAAACTGTAGTAGTTAGTGGCTCTATCTACTTTGCGCTTATATGTCGTGCCCAACGCGACCAGTGGCGCAGCTGATCGCCGTTCTCACAGCACTAGTACACATGACATTTCTATTAGACGCCATGCGGGTTTTCTCGTGAAGCTTACTTCACCGATGCGAGTAGTGCCTTTATCCGTACTTTAATTAATCTTTAATCTTATTTTTTTTTATAACTTATAGGCGAACGCTTGTCCTCAATCACACCTGGTGGAAGGTGAAGATGAGTCCGATGATGAACCGCGTTCGCCTAACAAATGCCTATTCACACTTCTTTTAAAGACTCCCAGGTCATAAGATCGCGGAAATATGGCCGCTGGAAGCATATTCCACTCCTTAGCTGTTCGCATGATGAATGTAGAAGCGAATCTTTTCGTGCGGATATAAGGAACATCCACCACATACGGATGGTATCCGACACGATGTCTTGTGGTTTTGTGGTGGAATGGGGCTGGTGGAATCCATTAATTAATTATTAATTTAAATTCCTTTTTTTTTTAATTATTTTCGCATGCGATGTTCATTTTATATATAGTACATTCGATTATAAGTTTATTAAGAACAATGTTTATTTTTTCACTAGTGAAAGGAAATGAAAATGAAATGAAATGTATTTATTTCGCCACAAACTAACAAAAAACTAGACATTTAAATGCAGTAACACAAACAACATACAGAAATAAAAGAAAATACAAAAAAGGTTAAACATATGGTCACCCTAAGTACCTTTCCGATACATCTTGCAACACTTTTATTATTTCCAATGTTTTAACAGCTCGCTGCTAGCCCTCGTTTGTTAGATCTATGGCGCGATAATAATTACACAAGGTTATATTTGAGACTGCTTATAATGAGATATCAACGTATTTTGGTTTAAGGTATGATTCAGGTTCCAACAGTTACGACGCGGCGACGTCCCAACAGCAGCTGTCGGGTCGCATTGTACCGTTCTGCAAGCATCTATGTGGAAAGGTATCCGTTGTGGCAGTAGCGGTCATTACATATATGCATTAAAGCATTGCATGCCCTTACAATAAATAAGTCTGGCATAAATTGGTTAAAGTTAAACAAAACAAAAAGACAATTTATATTTCTATCTATTCTATTTTTACGCCGTGTATTTTTCTCATGAGCACGATATAATATTTACTATAATAATATAATATTAAAATAATTACGTGTAATATGCCTACCTTATTATTATTATTCTTTTCTTGTGGCTTTTCCACTGGTGTATGACCAGTGTGATTTTGCCAAAGTCAGCGTTTTGATTTTGACTTTAATGTTCGAGGAAGGTTGATCGGTGTTAGCTAATTTTAATTATATTGAGATTGTCCGGTAGAGGAACCTAAAACAAAAAAACAACCTGCTTACTACAACAAAATACACATCACAAACATAAAAAAAGTTAGTAATAAGACAGAAACAAGAACAAGGGAACAACACAAATCATGACGTAAATAATATATATAACAAACCAACACCATTATAGTTATAATTTTATTTTATACTGACTTATATATTTTAATAATATATATACAACGTTACTGGTAACTAACGCAAAACCTCTTAAAGGCTACTTAGGTACATCAAGACTAACAACTTTTGTTCTATGACTTTTGCCAAAACTTAACACATCCTAAGATATATATTTTTTTAGTTTTAGTGGGGGATTTCTATCAATTGTTATCTCTATGTTTTAAGTTTAGTCAGCTGATGCTACGAAATCGTCTGCTCCAGTTGCATCGCGCCGCCTTTCATAGTGTTAAGAAGGTCAGAACTGCAAATTTGTTTTTTTTTTTTTGTATGGGAAAAAAAAGATTGAATTAGAAAAAGTCGCAAAACAAAACTTGTCAGTCTTGATATACCAAAGTCAGCCTTAAGAGGTTTTGCGTTAGTTACCTGTATCCCTGTATAAAGGGAGTATCTACAAGTGACAGAAATAAGCCTACCTTGTCCAAATACCTTTTACACGTCACTGCGTTGTGGGGCAATGGCGATGTGCGCTGTCATGCGGCTGTCAAGCCTGAAATCATGACAGTTGATAGCCGCTATCAGAGAACGAAAGTTGATAGTTTCCGTGGTCATGTCAGCCCACATATACCACGACAGAGGATCTCTTGGTATATGAAAAACTGGATTTTCGAGAACTGACCCCGAAACACGGCATACCGAAACGACAAAACAATATCCAGATTGCCTTTTCAAAGGCTTTTTACCTAAATTATCCAATCAAGTCCATTAATAACATATTCATCTCCTGGTTAAGAAACAAATATATTTTAAAAAAAAATTGACCTCATACTTTTAATGATAACAATTTTTTTCTATTTAATTAAGGGTCTTTTGTGCCTAGGCACGTGCCAGCCCCATCGTAACCTAATCACTTTACTAGCATTTATTTCTGGTGGGGAGCCATCAGTGTGAACAACTCCTTTGTTTCGGCTGAGTAAGGTCTTACTAAAATTCCGCAGAACATGCCTACATCAAATTTGCTCAGGCTAAAGGCTCTCATCAGAGAAATAATAACATAAAGTCACGTTATATGAATCACGAATGGTGAGAGAGAAAATATTAGCCTAAGTTCAATTTTGTTCTATACTGTATTTTTTTATATATATACTATTTATATGTAACACTAGCAAACCCGGCGAACTTCGTTTCGCCACCAGATGGCTTCGTTTTAGTTTTTAGTTAGCGTTTGAAAGAACGTGCGCATAATAAATGTCACATGAAATTAACTGAGCAGAGTACAATGAGTAGCTGTCAAACAATGTATAACGCATCGGCGCCATCTACTTAAAATACTGGTGCGATCTGCTCCACCACCATGCAAAACCATATTGGTTTGTAGTACATGCTATGCATCAGAGATGGCGCTGTATGTAAAAAATGATTTTCCCCGTTTTCCTGCTTTTCTGTTGAAATTTTCCTGAATTTTGTTTGCTATAAACCTCACGGAGCCCGAGACCTTTCTAACGAATGCAAAACCGTGGAAATCGGTACGTGCGTTCTGGAGTTATAGCGTCAGGAAGGAAAACCGGACTTATTTTTATATAATAGATATATATGTATGTATATTTGATTGATTTTCTTTTATTGTTATTTATTAGCTTGATATCAATTTTTGTACTAATTTTTGTGGAAAAGTTGCTGGCTTATGTAACATTTTTTTGTGTATTTTTGTTATCATTTTTATATTGCTGTATGTTTCCCTTTAAAATAAATAAATAATAAATATACACTTTGGGGTGAGCAGAGATATATTAGCGGTTGTATCCACTTTGCGCTTATATGTCGTGCCCAACGTGACCAGTAGAACAACCGATCGCAGTTCTCGGCGTACAATTCCGCATGATATTTTCATTATAAGCCATGCGGGTATTCTCAGGAAGTTTCTCTTCACCGATGAGCATGTGGTGCCTAAATGCGTACTTAGTATATTAACTTAACATTCTATTATAGAGGCTTTATTATACAGTGTTTACTAATATTTTATATTATAATTTTTAATGGGTGTTAAATATTTTATCTGTTGGTCTTATATTTCTGTTCTTGTATATGTGTATTTTCATATTATTATCTATGATACTTTAGAATTAGTCTCTAATGCTGTGTATCTGTACTCCATTGATCCCTTCCTTGCTGTTTTCTGCGCGTCGATTCAATAAATAGGTATCAGCTGAAAATCAGCGCTGGGTGGCTCGGCTGGTCACTTAGCATTTGCTAAGCTGACTTCCCTTTGGCGCATCATCACAACATAGGGTGTTTACTTTTGTGTTTTCTGTTTTTATTAACCTATTTTACTGTGTTGTTTGTTGTGTTGTGTGCCAAATAAATGTAACGGCACATTGCCATTATCATTATTTTCTGGACACATCTCTGGCTGCCGAGCGATCGTGGGTAGGCGGGCGAGGAGAATTAAAACCACGTATTTGAAAGCTTTATACTATTCAATAATTATTTCAACGAAATATTAACAGTAATACAATCAGCACTTTCGATATTTATGATAAAGTAACGACGCTCCACCAGGCACGTCTTGCTTACGAGAGAAGCAAATGGATTCTGATTCTGTCCGCCTCTGCGCGCGTACAAAAGAGCCTGAAGTTGCGTCATAGTGGGGAAACGTCAAACCCCACTATTTCAAATGTCCATTATTACTTTTGACGTTTCTAGACACTCTAAAAGCACAGTGGCGCCGTCAAATGTTTTATTATTATTATTAGATTCGAAAAACTTAGAGATACGTGCCGGATACAAACCTACGACACTCCGCGTTACCATGCATGGATTCTGGTCCCTTATCCACAAGACCATGGGTCGGCAACCTTTCCTATATAAGGGCCACAAATATTATGAGTACATTGGTGCGGGCCACATTACATTTAATAAACACAATTTTCTAGATAAAACAATTTTTTGCATTTTTAACCATATTTATTGTTACTCTCATTTTACTTACTGTGATCGCTTGAACTGAATTTCCGGCTTCCGCGCACACAAAACAATGAAATAGAAACTTATTTTTATAATTGTTTTTAATTTATTGCCTGCGCTGCGGCGTTCTGTGGAACGGCTCTTGCTTACGCGGGCCGCTGGTTACCGACCCCTGCACTAGACCACAAAAGTTTTTATCAAAATCAGCCCATGTGTCCTTTAACCCTTATATATCTGTCCGATTGAATAATACTGCCTACCCCCAAGAGTTCAGTCGTGTTACAATTAAAACCAGTCGTCAAACAAATATGACGTTGCCAAGTTCAGTGGCCAAGCAGTTAATAAAAATATCAATTTTCTGCCTCGTCCGTTCGTATAATCATTACGTTTATTTTTCCCGCTGAGCCTTATTTCACGCTGTCACTGTGATTTGCAAATTAATGAATGTATTCTTTGTTGATTATAAATGCCACATCAGTGGAGTTTGCGATTTTTTACACTGGCTCATCTAATTGACTTGCTTTTGATGGTAAGTATCGAGCAGGGAAAGGTCTAAATATTATTACCAGCGCAGGGTAATAAGAAGTCGGTGTTAAGGAACAATTGATTTATTAATCGAAGAGAGCATATCGTCGGGTGAAAGCATCAAATCATCTCAGCATTTCAAATCAAATCAGCATTTTTTACCGATTCCGAAAATATATATTACTATATCACCAAAAAATGTCGCTTAAACCAAATAGCCTTTCACCCGACGATATAATATCAGCATGCAGTCAATAAAATGTGCCGAAGCGCAGTCGAAGAAAGATTCTGATGTCAAATCGTCGAAGGTTCTAGAAATGCGATTGATGAAAAATCCCGAAGTGTGGCCGTCATAAATCTAAACACAGAGAGTTCTTGTAGACCATTCGCTAAAGCCTTTCGGAATATTCGCAGGGAGAATAAATGTCCAATCGCAATAGTTTCAGCAATCCAGTTTATTTCAATAGTTCAGTAATCAGCCAAAGTCGCTCGCTCTTATAACTTGTGCCGTTTCAAAACAGAAATTGTTCTGCGGGTGGTTCCACCTGTTATTTAATATACATATATATGGTAAAGGTACGTCAGGCTTCCAGCGCTTTGTAAAAGTAAAGAGAGATCTGTGCACTTTATGTATTTGCCTGGATTTTCCATAATTGCTTATCGCTCTTTCGCGGCTCGACATTCCACAGATAAGCAGTTTTCTAATTAAAATTCAGCTCACGCACACTCGTTTCTCTAATTGAACGATGAGAGTAAGGTGGCAATCATTTAATGTTCAATCAACATTGGCGATTTATTTGTTAAAGAGTATCTCGAGACAATTTTGCGTTTTAAAATCATAACCATCTGATACGTTAGTAAATCTAGAAATCTAGGTTTTAAGCTTACCCCAGTTCCGTTGTAAAATTATTGATTTTAAATCTGGTCTATTTTGATTAGATTCTGAGTCTGAAACATGAATAGGTATATTATTTCAATTAGCCGGCATGACGATAGCGACTCTCGTCTTTTAGTGGTCACCGGTGTTCTTGGACTCACTCAATTTATCATGGCACCATCAAAAAATAATGCGTAGCTATAAACAGAATTTTCAACAATGTATTATTGTATACTTTATGACCTATGAAATTAAGTTTAATTTCGATGCGATTTCAGTTTTCGACAAATATCCGGTCTCACTGTTTACCCTTTATCGAATCGCCGTGAAGCACAGGAGGTCGGGATAAATATTGAAAGGGTACTTGACAAGTTTTACTGTGAAATAAACAAATTAGTTTGCCTCTTAGTTGATATTAGTCTTTTTTTATAAAGTCTAATGCAGCAAGCATCTGGAAGGTTTATCCGGTAGAAAAAAACTTCAACACCTATCGAAAACTGCAAGGTATTGTCGTGGGATTCGAGTGCGGAGAATTAATATCAGGGAGCGTAGACAAAATTACATTCGATAAAGAATAACGCCAGTAAAAAGTTAAAAATGTTTTAAATTCACATAATTAATTTCATGCATTTTTGGGTAATTAGACTCATCCACTCTGGTATTTATGATATAAGTAAATATTACCTGGAAAATTATTGTTTATTTTCTTTTTTGTATATTGGAGAAATGTGAAATAAAGCTATTATATTCTTTATTCATCATATTTACAATATTTTAAAATAAATACATATGAAAAGATAATATATAAATTTTAAAATATAAAAACATGTAGACCTACAGGGGCGAGGCCTAAGGCCCAAGCCACCGGCAGTTAGGAGCTCAGAGTGAGGAACCTCCTCACAATGCGCGCCGTATCGAGTAGAACTGCCTTCTGTATCCGGCCCTTGATCCAACAACCAAGCGAGAGCCTCTTAAGGTGGTAATCGAGGCTCTTTGCGATCAGCCCATTAGTCGATACGACAGTGTAGTTTGCCGGTCTCGGACTTAAATCCAGAGCCTTCAGCGTAGCAGACAGGATCATAATAAACTGCATTGTCAGGCTGACAGACTATATTACGATGCTGTTTTTCGCCTAATTTTTTTACTGAGACAAAGCGACTACATCCCACCTGACGGAAAGTATTGTGTAGTCTGAGAACGCTAATGACTATCAAGGAATGAAAGTAAATAGATGGTCACCGTCGTAATGTTGGCTCACGTATAAAACAATGGAAATTCTCTATGTATATGGACTATTAAATATACACAAAATGATCCCGAAACACCGATGCTTTTTACATTTGTGTAAACCATGACCCAATTCGGGTAATGAGCCTACCTTTCTTTTAGTAACCCGGGGGAAATCCCTAACGGACTTCGGGGAGCGGTGAGGGCCGCCCTCCGGTGTGTCAGCCTTGCACCGACTAAAGCCCCCAGGGTGTTCCACCTTCCACCTGCCGACATCGAGGGCACGACTGGAGTCTCATCCTCAATGGCCGGCTTGGCGTGCGGCCTTAAGTAGACCTCTACTCGTTTGGGGAGGGGTGGTGTATAGAGCCACCCCACTCATGCCTCTGTGTTATAGAACGGCACGCGGGAACACATCGCGCGCCGCTCGCACCCTTGTTGGAGGATACACTCCCTCAAGTGTGCCGCCCGTAATCAGCCTACCACCTCAAGTCACTATGACGGTCTTTATACTGTCTCTTTTCAGCAAGATTCTGATTCACGAAGTTACTCGGTGGTACATTAAATTGTGGTCAAACTACCATTGAACAATTTTACTACTCGACAGCCGAAGAATTTCGATATGTAAACATCACTTGCCGCTTCCTGTTTGTCTGTTCGTTTGTGTGTTTTGATTGTGGACATATCGGTATTTGTTGGGAGAGGAACTCAGGTAAACCATTTTCAGTCTAAATGGTAGTCGCTTTAATTTTTGCCATCTTTGAGTTTATTAAGTTGCCATCAATTGCCACCCACAGCTTCTTGCCACATAGAATTAAAAAATATACAGAAAGTCCATGAAAAGCATGTGGAAAATGACTTTATTTCTATTTTTAATTTTTTGTTTTTCCTTTAACATTAGACCTACGAACCGGTCAAAATGACCGGTTGCATCATTTATTTATACCATTTCCTCTTTAAGCCTTATTTAATATTTTACGATAATGTCATGATTTTTAATTAATTTGTGTATAGCATAATATAATAGATTATTTTGTTCTTACGCTTTTAATTTTCAGAGATAACTATAAAGATAATTATAAGACATAATTTTTTTGTTTTGTTTCTTCATAGTTCTAGTGTTAAAATAATTTACAGAATTTCTCTTATAGGTTTTGTTAAGGTTTTGTCATCATAATATTATCTTTTTGTATTGTGTCTATTTATGTATGTAGAACATTTATTTTCTTTTTGATTTTTTTCTGATTGATTATCACATTCCTCACCGTATTGTAAACTAGGACTAAATATGTTTTATTGTGCATGCTGTGGTACCCTATAAGTTACGACTTACACAGTGTTATCTATCTAATTATGTAAAATGAGATAAGTTATAAACCAAAGGTAAAAAAAGTACTGTCCTTTGGCTGTCAGACAGTTGTTTTTTTTTACACTGGCTCGACATAGTGACTACAGAGTACCTGATGGTAAGTACAGTGCAGTCCAAAAACGAAAGCGATTATCAAAGGATGAAAATCCATTGATAGTCTACATCGTCATGTCGGCCCATATATACCACGACTGAAGGTCTCTAGGTATATGAGCTACTGGATATACACAAGCTGATCCCGAAACGCGACAAGCCGAAACTGGTCACTATGACGGGCTTTACACCCAAGTACTGTGGTCGCGATCCAGACGGGCACCGGCGCCCTACCACCTCGCTGCTGCTCGTTTAGCACCACCCAGGAGTCACGTGAAGGGAAACTAGGGTAAAGCCTACGGACGCGAGCAGCTTCGACTCCCACTTCTTGTCTATCTTCCAAATCTTTCAAGATATTTCTTATTTTCATAGTTTTTTTAATATATCTATAACGAAAGCTCGAGTAACGTCAGATCATCACTCATAGTGTAATATGTTAGAAAGGAAAAGAGAACCGAAATTCCTAAACGCAGCTTAAATCTAACATTAGTAAGGAGAGCTCCACAAATCACGGGTTCTTGGAAGGTCAGTAATTGATCGCATATTGGTCGAAATTATAGCCTTTAACTCACCAAATTTGAACCCCATAAAATAATGATCTAACGAATATGCCCCGAGCTGTTCTACCTTCGCGCTTAAGTTTGTTGATACTCAGCAGAATTAGCGTAAAACATATTTCTAAACGTACTTATTTCTATCTATAATTTAAAAATGAATCGCAAAATGTCTTGATAAGCGCGAAACTCGAGAACGGCTGAACCGATTTGGCTGATTTTTTTTTTTGTTGTGTTTGATGAAGTCTGAGAAAGGTTATTACGGAGAGAAAAATTTTAAAAATTCCCTGCAACTGTCTAAAAACAACACTTTTCTGTATTCTCATACAAAAAATTCGTAATAATATTTAAAAGTCAATTTGAACTTTAACACCATACCATAAAGTTTAAATGTCAGTGGACGAGTTCCGGGAAGGCAAAACAATTGAGTGACGTATAAATATTAATGTCAATATTTGTCAATTTTTATACATATAGCATTAAGGCCAGGTTCCTTCAAACAATTTTCAAAAAACAGCCGACGGGCCAATAGGTTTTGGCAGAATGAAATCTGACGGGGAAGCTATTAACATTAAAAAAAAAAACAATGTAACTTTGTTTTAGAGAAATAGGGCAGAACAAGGTCTGCCGGGACAGCTAGTATGTATATAAAATTCTCGTGTCACAATGTTAGTTACCTTATTCCCCCGAAACGGCTTTACCGATTTTTACCAAATTTTATATGCATATTCAGTAGGTCTGAGAATCGGCTACTATCTATTATATTTTTCAGACCCCTAAGTGTTAAGGGTTTTAAGATTTTTTCTTAAATTTTTGGACGTAATTTTTTTTTTCTACTAGAAATAACTTATATGGCACAACAACGTTTCCGGGTCAGCTAGTATTTTTATATTTTTGACTGTAGCTATGGTAGCGTAGTGGACAAATGGTCTTAGTTTCGTATCCCGTACCACATGCCTCTGGGATTTTGCAGACCACATACGGATTAAAGTACCACATACTCACAGCTGAAGGAATACATTGTTAGAAAACCCGCATAGCATCTAATAGAAATATCATGGGTACTGGTGCTGTGAGAACGGCGATCAGCTGCGCTACTGGTCACGTTGGGCACGACATATAAGCGTACATTGGATACATCCTCTAATGTAACTGTGCTTACCCTGAAAGGGATATTGTTTGACGATGTACTGTTTTGATATCATTAGATCAGCGATATCATTAGTAAAAAAGTCCAATATGCATGAAATTGCAATACTCTGGTACCGTGTCGACGTTATATTTTAAAGGTTTATTTCAATTTCATATATTTTGGAGTTTTCTAATTGCGACGTCGCTGATCGAATGTTTTCGGTTAGAGTTAATAAAACAAGTGTTTTTAAATTTTTAGAATTACGGCCTCAAAGAGGATAAAATTAGGGATATCTATCGGGCAACACCAGGTAACTAGAGTTAGTATGTAATATACACACATAATTGTTGGGCTACTGGTCATGTTGGGAATGACATATATGGCAAGCGCAAAGCAGATACAACCTTTAACGTATTTTTATTCACCCAGAAAGGGATATAGCGTGACGTGACTCCTCAATAGCTTTTGTTTTGTTTACTCTATATCAACAAAGTAACTACAGTGCACGTAATGGTAAGTACAGTGTAGTCAAAAAAAGAAAGGGGCTAAAATCCATTGACAGTTTCCGCCGTCATGCCGGCCCACATACCAATACCACGACTGAACGTCTCTACAAGCTGACCCCAAAACGTAACAAACTAAAGCGAGTCACTATGACGGTCTTTACATTTGTGTACTTTGTCTGCACAATTTCATATTAAGTTGACATGGGCAAATTGTAATCTGATTAATGATGAACGATTACAAAATGTAGTGGTAATTTTAATTTTCTTGCTCTGTAATCATGATTAAATCCATTTAAAACATTAAAAAATAATAAATGTGTATACAATCTGCGATTCCGTAGTGATTAAAACACGATGAGCAAAATGCAGTTATATTAATGGTAAAAAAACGAAAATGTAATCATTTTTATTAATCTGACTATATTTTGCCCATTTGTGAATGTAACAAACCCAAGAAAGTCACTATGACGGTCTTTACATTTGTGTACATTGTTTGCACAATTTCATATCAACTAATTAAATAATTGTATTTGCTTTAAAAAGTCCGGAATTATTCGAATTTATTCTGATATACGAAAATTCGAATATTGTATATACGTGACAGAAATTGGAATTATTTGAATTGCATATCTATATAAGAAATCTCGTGTTCTTGCAACACTATTCCTAATGACCGAGTGTTATCGCTAACTAGGGCTGCGCCGCGCGCTGTGTCGATATGTGGGCGTGTCGACTGTCGATATAACTCTACTTACTACCGGTCGATCGCGGCCGTGCTATACAAATATTTAAACGCGAAAAGGAGCGCAGCATGCAAGGGAAATAAATGCTCAAATATATATTTTTAAAAATATATCAGCATGTTTCCATTAATCACTGTGGCTTCACCCATGGAATCAAGAAATATTTCGAAGCAAATCAAGGGACGATCTCTGCGGCTACCGATTGGATTTTTCTGTACTGTTGATAGCCGCTGTCGTTTTTTGAACTACACCATACTTACTGTTAGGAGTGGGGTAGTCACTGTGCTTAGTCAGATTGAACAGGAGAGATGAACAACGGTAGCGACTGCCAAGGGACGAGAATTCACTGACAGTCACCGTCGTTATGCCGGCCTTGATGTATTACGTCTGAAGTTCCAGGTATAAGAACAACTGGAGGTACAAAGCTGATCCAACACCCGACAGGTCGAAGCGAGTCACTATTACGGATTTTAAAGTTGTGTACTTACTCAGTGTTTTTTAGTGGTACGGTGATTGCCCGAACTGGGTTATGACACACAGTATATAAGTGTAAAGCCCGTCATAATGACTCGCTTCGGTCTGTTGCGTTTCGGGATCAGCTTGTGTATATCCAGTAGCTCATATACCTAAAGACCTTCAGTCGTGGTATATGTGGGCCGACATGACGATGTAGACTATCAATGGATTTTCATCCTTTGATAGTCGCTTTCGTTTTTGGACTACACTGTACTTACCATCAGGTACTCTGTAGGCACTATGTCGAGCCAGTGTAAAAAAAAAAGATTATTGTAGTTATATACTTCCCATCAGGTGTCTTGTAGTTACTTTGTCGAGCCAGTACAAAAAAGTTTAAAGACAGAAGTAATAAGTTGAAAGAATGCAATCTGTAATCAAACTGCTCAGTCGATATATCATTAAAAAATTGAAAATAATCGTAAATATCTCGAAAAACGTATCAAGTTTCCTCACCTGCCTCAATTTAGTGCTACCAAATCATTCCGTAACGGCGCGTAGAAATAACCAGACATCATAAACGCTCATTACATAAAAAACCGGTAAATTAACGCTAGATTAAATCAAATGTAACAGGTAATATATATAAACAGAAAAAAAATCATAATTTTTAATGACTCACAAAACGGTCGTAAATAAAAAAAGGCGTCCCAATAATAAAAACGTATCAATAAAGAGAAATTCATAAAACAGCTTCGACAGAACCTCGTCGAATACAAAATAAAGGTATGCACACATAATTGGGCCCGAACAAATTTCCATTGATATTCGTGATGGGAAAAAAGTACAAAACGGTTGTCGATGAGATGTGTACCAAGTCGATATTCGCCCCGCAGTAACAGTTTACAAATTTATCGATAAACACACAACCGATTCTAAACCAGTGCTGTAGAGTTCGATTTTCGTTCCACCAACCGAGTTATCGTTTTGTCGGATTTATAATAGGCCACTTACGGGCACCGCAAATTGTCGAGAATTGCATCGACTTAAACAAGGTGTCAATTTGGCAGAGTTATGAAAGTTTGGTTTCTGAGAACTATTTGTTTTTAAGTTTTGTACTGGCTGCAAGGTCGGGTTTGCACTTTATTTGTGTACTGACTGATCGTGGGGTGGGCGTTATGCTTTATGAAATGTTTTATTGAATGTTCGGCTTAATGATACGAAATTATTTTCATATTTTATTTTGTTCTGTTGTAAACTCAATAAAATATATTTGCTTAGTTGATCTTATCTTTTAGTGACTTACGAGTACGAAGGTTCATAAATAGCTACAGAAATTACAAGATCTTACTAGATACTGTTATTGTGCGCTGGGTGGCTCAGTTGGTCACCTAGCATTTGAAGTAACTTCTCTTTGGCGCATCATCGAGAGATAGGGTATAAGGGATAGGGTTGCTTTTGTTATTTTCTATCTTCATTAATTTATCATTCTATATTGTATGCCAAAAAAAATAGGTTTTCTTCTTTTTTAACACTTAATCGCTCTTTTACGTGAAAATAAATAATTTATGATATTAGTAATAATTTTTGCTATAAGTAAAATTCTGATATATTTACATGTAATTTACTTAAAAAAACGTAGAATAATTGTACATAAATATAATTTTATACGTAATTAGACTTTTTTTTATTTTGGCTCGGCACAGTGACTGTACTGTTTCTGATGGAAAGTGCAGTGCAATCCATAAGCCGAGTATGACTGTCGAGTACACAAGTACACACACAGTACACATGAGTACACAAATATATTTTCACGCTTCGCTTAAAGAACTCAATATCAAAGTACGAAACACACGCTCGCCAGAAAACTATTGCACAATCCCATGACCAGACAAAGGTAGGAGTTAAAGACTTTTTTAGTTCTAGCTGAAATAGAAGTCACTGTTAAACTGTGACACCGCAATCCAGCGCGCGTGGTTCTGTTATGAAAGCGAGAGGGTGGGATAAGGTAAGTATTAATTTAATTATCTTTAGCAACAATTAACAAGATTTTTTTAAATATTCCATTGTGAACAAGTCTGTCTATCCACTTGATATTAAGTAACCATTCTTATAGACAACCACAACACAAGGAGCTTTGCCCAATAAGTACATAGAAAGATAATATGTACTATACACTATCATACATATAATACATCGTGCAGCTTTATATACGGTAGCAATGACAAAATATATCTGAGATAGCTGTGACACACAATTTAAAAAAAACAACACCACAGCCTTTTTATTTGATCTCAGTGACTTATCATAGCAAGTACTGTAGAAATGTCAAGCCATGTCTCAAATTCTAACCAATTTATTATGGCCTGCAATATGAACTGGAAATAGTACCATGGAAATTGATTCAGTAATTGCTTTGTGATTCCAGAACAAACATTTAAAATACGATAAAATTTGCAACATAAGTTTTTAAATAATATTTTATTATATTTAGGTCTAGTTTCAGAAACTTAAATCTTAAGAGGCTTTTAAAAACTAATTTATTGTAATTTTGCATACGTTTCTGAATCTGACTGTATAGGATTATCCGGTTTCTTGCCTTGTATTTATTTCTCAGTAAAATATGTATAAAAGGAATTTCAGTAAATTAAACCTTGATTATTATATTATTATAATAGCCAATCTTTATTTCACTAAAAATATACACATCTATTATAACAGGGGGATAATTCTCACAGTTGTAAAAAAAACGCAGCTCTGGCCCGCGCAAAACTGTAGATCAAGAAGTAATGCGAAGTAATACAACATATCCCGACACTATCGCAATTGGTGGTACGGACATCTTGAATAGTCGGACTCTTTATATTAATCGGCTAGCCGGTTATAGTTCTATGTAGCACATCTCTAATAATTAGCATTTTATAATTTTAATACTATCGATAAAATTTCATTATCGATCCGAGCCCCGTCACTAGCTAACCGAGCGAGATTTATATCATATCATTATGCATAAAATATTTCTTTTAACGTATAATTAGTTGTTATTAATATTATAAATAATACCGAAGCACCGGCCCTGAGTTCTCCCATGTGAGAACGTTTAAATTGCATTTGTTTTCCGAACCGATGTTTGGGTAATTGGATGTTCGTAACTCGGTTTAAGTTATTAATGAGGTCCACTTACCTTATCAGTGTTAATGAAATCGAGCTTAATTTTTTGTGAGATAAGTGTTATATTTTTACTAATAATATCATCTCGCTATTTCCTTTTCAGGGTGAGCAGAGATACTTTAATATAACAATGTCAAATGTAATGTGTGTTTGAGAATTGCGATCAGCTGCACTTCTGGTCACGTTGGGCACGACATATAAGCGCAAAGTGGATACAGCCACTAATGTATCTCTACTAACACCAAAAAAAATATAGCATGACTATATTAATACTAACGGACTATTACATACGTTGACACTAGCCTCAAACTAAGCTAGCGCTTATCCTGCAAGTGCTACTTGACCAAATATAATACACATCCATAACTCATGACAAAGTAACCTGTTCATCACAACACAGTCTGCTGGTATCGAGACTTGAACACAGGACTTTCAGCGATGCAGGCAGGGTCAGTGCAAACTACGCTATCAGGGCGTCAAAACTAAATGAATTAAAAAAATCTTTTAAAATTCATAATAAATATTTAAACCACATTTATATTTACACCGTTCGTGTTAAATGGACCATAATGTTGTATAGATTTCCGTTGTACCGTATAAAATTGCTGGGAAGTAATTACAATAAAATTTTCAATACTGTGAAAATATTACGAATATATTTTATCAAGATTTTTGTTAATCTATCCTTCATCAACGTATAAGAATCATTTCCTGTGTTTGATGACTTCTCATAATCGAATTTTTTTATTAAAAAACTGTAGGATCCATTAAAGCCGTCAAAATCAACTCCACTGGCCTCCATTACAGCATGCGTTGAGCACATTAAAAAAGCACCCCGAAATTATCGACAATTACCGCTCATGTCGATAATTTGCGATATGCTGCCAACACTGTCCGATATAACCCTATCTCTTCCGTGCAAATTTAGTTTTGTAGTCGCAGAAGTCGTAAATCGCTAAGATTTATACGCGTTAAAGACTTTGATAACAGCAAAAGTATGCTTGCCGGCTCCGAATTTTAAGTGAAGTTTGCTATGAGTTTTTCTACTTTATTTTCGTTTGTTTAAGGTTGTATTTCGATTGTTAATTTGATGAAGCATCAGTAAACATTGCTTTAGCGCAGGCTATTATTGAATTTATATAATAATGGTTAATCACTCGAAAGCATCGTTCGATGCTGCCTTGTTACTGAAACTGCTAGTGTTGAGGCAATATGTTAAAATCTTTATCGATAAGACACAAAATCGTGAGAAAAGCCATCTTAGTTACAAGTGTCAGAACCTTATGCGACGCAAATTTTTTTTTTATATTCAGTTTAGATTCATCAGTGCCACCTTTCTCAGTCCTGACTAGTCACTCTCGCATCCTTGACATTAATGACCTCTTTCATACGTTAACGCTCGTATCGAGTATTTTTAATATTAACATATTCTCATGCTATGTCCCTTACATTAGTGGCTGTAACCATTTTGCTCTTACATATAGTACCAACGATGACCAGAAGCGCAGCTAATCACCTTACGCCGGGAGTACTTTTAATAAAAAAATAATTGAAGTACTTTCATAACAAATAAATAACAGAACTTAAAAAAATAGGGTTGTTGGAAAATAGCATTGGAAATTTTGATATTGATTCTCAAAACAGAGAATATCTTTCAGATATCTCAATACTTTCGAAATAATTGGTAGAAGATATTCGTATTATTAATTTAATTATAAAAACAATCGTTTGAACAAATACTATCTCAATCACAAAAATAAATTATTCTAAAAAAAGGTAAAATAGCAGAATATAGACACTTATCAGTTATTTCAACTGTATGCCTGATAATAATTAAATAAATAATACATATATATGAGTATATAACATTGATCACTTCTTCAGAGAATTAATCTGTTTGAATGATGCCCACTTATAAATCACCAGTTAATAACAAATATGAGATTCATTAGGATTTAAAAGCCTCATAAAATCTGAATGACGTTCCTAAAACTGGGCTAGAGGGTTCAAATAATATACAATAGTATATATTTCAGAGGTGGTAGACCGAACTGGGTCGTTATCACAAAACACAAGTACGAAGCCCGTTATTTTTTTTTACACTGGCTCTACATAGTGACTACAGAGTACCTGATGGTAAGTACAGTGTAGTCCAAAAACGAAAGCGACTATCAAATGATGAAAATCCATTGATAGTCTACATCGTCACGTCGGCCTACATATACCACGACTGAAGGTCTCTAGGTATATGAGCTACTGGATATGCACAAGCTGATCCCGAAACGCGACAAGCCGAAACTGGTCATAGTCGTCGCTTCGGCCTGTCGCGTTTCGGGATCACCTTATGTGGGTCCAGTAGCTCATATACCTAGAGAATAGCGACTAACGTGTGCCGATATGACGACAGTGATTATCAATGGATTTTAGTTTCTTGTTACTATTTTGTTGGGTCAGTATAAAAACAAAATTGCTAGAGTAGTAGTCACGCCAAAAGGCGCAGCCCGAGAACATGAAAAACAATCATGTAAACGCACCTAAACACAAACGTCATCTGGCGTACATCATTCACTTACTTAACAGTTCTCGCTTAAAATCACAAACATCGCATCGCATCCTTTTTTCCCTCACAATCGCATCAAATACTTTCAAACTCGCAACACACAACACAAACTCTCAAATCCATACTCCACATACGCATTCAAATACATACATAGTAAGTGGTTTGTTTAGTGCCTGAATATCGCTGCCAACCGGTAAGTACTTTTCTAATTGTCTTAAATTATCGCTACTCTTTATTTTATAAAATCATCCCGCCTACGAGGGTGTATTTGTGCAACGGCATAAGTACATTACTTATCCCGGCCCGCGTAAGTAGATAATCTGTGCTATTATAGCCCTCTATGTTTTTGAGCTGTGAAAAAATAAGTTAATTATGTCGATAGCATAAATATCGATAAGGGGGCGCCTCTACCGCCAGCGGCGGTTGGACGCTGGGCGGGGCGCTCATTCTCTCGGCAATAATTCATACTTACGTCGTTAAATAATCGAAGGGGCTCTGGCCAGCACTTTTACCTATTCACAAACACGTATTCCTCATGTTATTCACATTTATAATTATCCTTCACGCTGCTCCACCGGCGGAGTAGGCAGAGATTAATAGGCAGAGAATTTTTTTTGTTAACCGGGTGAAATCCCTTCGGACTGTCAGGGGAGTAGTAAGGGCCACTCCCCCAGTGTGGATCTGCACCGATTAAAACCACCAGGTGCCATCACTGCCTACTCTTCGCCTTCGCCGAACCTGGGGATCCAGATACTTCCGAGGGGAGATTAATAGCTAGCATATACAAACATTGAACTAGATTTGAATGAGGCTTACATCTGTATAATAGATACTAGAGTGATGATGTCCTAGCCGGATTCGGCCACGGCGACTGTTTCAACACCGATTAAGAAAATCAAGGCCCAGTTTTCGGAAACAGTCAATTGCGCAGGAGATATTTAAGTGCATAACTGGACGCGCTGCCAGAAAAGCACTTTCTCGTCCGAGCTCCCTCAGGCCCGATGGAATGGAGAACCAGTACGATCGGGAGGGAGCAGGATGCAGGTTTGGTCGAGTTTCCCTTCTCTGAACACCTGGTTGAATTGCGGTGTTAAAGAGATACCTTAGTCGCCTTTTACGACACCTCAGCAAGAAGAGGGGGGTGCTATTCTATTCTGCCGGCAGCCACCACGGCTAAACTAGATACTAGAGTAATCTGCCTATTACAGCTAAGTTTTTCACTGCTAGGACTCGAATCCAGTACCTTCTACGTTGCAGATGGGGGATATTACCAAAATATCATATTCCGGCTAGGAATAAAAAGTTCTCTAACTCTTACTTTTGCCGAGTCGGTAAGCTATGGAATGATCTCCCAGCGAGCATATTCCTACCGTTCTATAATATTAGGTCCTTACATATGAAATTGGCGTTTTGTATGGGAGGAACAAAAAGTCGAATATTTTTTAATATAATATATTTAATTAATCAAAGTATGAACCATTATTTTCTATGCACTTTTGCCATCTCATAGGTAGTTCATTGATCCCTTTACTAAAAAAACCAGTCGGACGGGAATCAATAAAATCTTTGAAGGCGATTTGGACTGCCCCATCGGAGTTGAATTTTTTCCCTTGCAAGAAGTTATCCAAATTTCGAAAAATATGGTAATCTGTTGGAGCAAGGTCCGGGGAGTACGGAGGACTCCTTATACTTTCCAATTGAAGCTCTTCTAATTTAGTAGCCGTCTGTTGCGCAGTGTGTGGTCTAGCGTTGTCGTGAAGCAGCAGTGGCGTGGAGCGATTGACCAGCCTAGGTTGTTTAGCTGCTAGCTTTTTCATCATGGTTTGCAATTGCTGACAATAGACATCAGCCGTAATAGTCTGGCCAGATTTGAGAAAACTGTAATGAACAATACCGGCACTAGTCCACCAAACGCTTACAAGTAACTTTTTTGGGGTTAATTTTCGCTTGGGGCAGGATTTGGCTGGCTGGCCAGGATCCAACCATTGCGCTGAGCGCTTCCGATTATAGTAAAGAACCCATTTTTCATCACAGGTAATGATTCGGTTTAAAATACCTTCATTATTGTGCCGGTTTAGTAATGTAACGCAGCAGTCGACGCGCGTTTGCCGGTTTGCTTCAGTCAATTCGTGAGGTACCCACCTTTCAAGCTTTTTAATCTTCCCAATTTGCTTCAAGTGAATTAAAACAGTTTTATCACTAACATCGCAGCCTGCAGCTAACTCGGACGTGGTTTACGATGGATCCGCTTCCACAATAGCCTTCAACTCTTCATTATCAACTTGAGTCTCAGGCCGTCCACGGGGCTTGTTCTGCAGGTCGAAATTTCCAGAACGAAAATGTTGGAACCAAAAACGAAGTGTGTTTTCTTTTGCAACACGACCGCCATACACGTCATTCACCCTTCGAGTTGTTTCCGCAGCACTAGTGCCACGGCGGAACTCGTACTCGTAAATAATGCGATATTTTAAGTTTTCCATTTTGTAAAATGAGTGACGCAAACAGAAAAAAACAGAAGAAAAAAACAAATGAATGACGATCATCAAAGCACAAATACATGAGTCTATAGCTGTACAAATATGAATTTGGAATTCCTTACCAAAGAGGAGAAATTTGTGATTAAAGTGGCCAGTACGAAAAACGCCAATTTCATATGTAAGGACCTAATATTAGATCTTTTAATTGAAGTATGAAGAGATATTTGTGTAGGCTGGTATTATAGCTGCGACTATCGATAGATTTGACTCTACAATTGACTGTCGTAGTTGTTTTTGGAATGCACCATGCTTACCATCAGGTGCGATGTGATCACTTTACTGAAATTAGGATAAAAAAATTATAGGACACTTCCCATTAACCAAAAATATTTTTTATAAGAAACAGTCGTATGTATACTTTTTTTTTATACCGACTCGACACAGTGACTGCACCATACCTGATGGTAAGCATGGTGCTGTCCAAAAAAAGCCAACGACTATCGAAAGGTAACAAAAAACCCATCGGTAGTCGCAGCGATCATGCCAGCCTGCACAAATATCTCTTCACGTTACGCTTAAAGGATCCCATATCATAGGATGGTGGGAACACGCTCGCCGGTAGACCATTCCACAGCCCAACGACACGGCAAAAGAAGGACTTAGAGAACTTCTTTGTCCTGGCCGGGATGTGAGATACCGTATAGCTGTGACAACGCAAACCCGCGCGCGTGGATCTATTCAGGAAGGGAGAGGGTGGAACAAGGTTAAACAACTCCTCAGAACACTCGCCATGATACAGACGGTAGAACACGCTCAGTGAGGCAACATCTCTGCGCAACTACCATACCACCACACATAGACACCATAGATACCATA
The DNA here is from genome assembly GCA_036320925.1 of Automeris io. NCBI lineage: Eukaryota > Metazoa > Arthropoda > Insecta > Lepidoptera > Saturniidae > Automeris > Automeris io. The sequence continues at coordinate 15,740,606 of JAUDJH010000005.1, forward strand.
AGTACATAAAACATTTAAAATATAAATCTGGCAAAAAAATTGCAAAAAAAAAACATTGGTCTTAAATCAATAATACAAATATCCAGTCATTAGTTATATATCAGTCAATAATATTGTATTACTTACCAGAAGTAAATAATAGAAGATATTATTCCAAAGAGCGCGTTGATGTCTTTATAATGAAGCTAAAACGTTTATAAGGAATTTAAAACGTTGCACTGTTTATATGAAATTATATTTATGAAACGTTTACTATCATCGTATTAAGGTTAATGGCGGCATTAAACATCTGCTTTTTAAATGTTTCTTTACTTAACATTGTATTGTACTAGGGTTTGCACCTTTTCTCGATGGAAATAATAGTATTTAGAATAAAATTGCAGCATAAAGCTTTTATAGCGATCAAATGAATGTTTTACGTTTGGACACAAACCTACACACATAATAAACATTTTTTAATACGATGTTGAAGAATTATTACTATCGTAATAATAAAAAATATACCTAAAGTCACGCTACATCCCATACTATGCACATTTAATCTAATTTGCTCTTATATGTCGAACCCAACGTAACCTACTGGTCACAGCGCAGCTGAGCGGCGTTCTCATGACACTAGCAGTAGCGTTCATTCCATAGATGCATGAAAGCACTGCATGCCCTGCCGATAAAAAAGTAAAACATAACATTTATGTTCATATCTATTCTATATTCACGTCATTTATCTCTCCTATGAATACAATATAATATTTATTATCATAATATAATATTCAAATTAATTACGCGAATTCTGCCTACACTGTCCAAATACTCTATGCACGTCACTGGACTCTAGTATACATATAACATTTCTGCGGGTTTCCTCGCGCTGATTCCCTTCTCTGGTGAGCAGCGACGTGCATAGGGTACATGGACAGGGTAAGCAGAACTCGCGTTATTCATTTGAATATTATATTATGGTAGTAACTGGAGAGGCGTGTAAATAGCCCTCCATATGAGCGAGGAACGTAACTTGGTTGGCGGTTAAGAGAAATTAAAATTAGTTCAAAAACGAGTATTAAGGAAACTTATCACTCCATAAATCGCAGCTGATATACCAGAATGTCTGAATCACTAACCTGTAGGTCTGCAGCTTGTCCAGCATATGCTACAGCACGGTAAGGTTCCAGGGGTCCGGTAGCGGCCACGGGCACAGTAAGTTTCCTCTCGCACACTTACACCTTTTTCTCTTTTTTTAATAACAACGTCGTGTGGCGGTTTAATTATATTAATAAGGCGGTTTAAATATATTTATAATAAGAGCGGAGATAGCACGACGTCGCGGCGGTTGCATACAATTGTTATAGTAGTAAAGCAAATGAATGAATGTGTGACGTTTGTGACGTCAAAACATAGCGGTTGGTATATGCGACTTCTATCTGTTCCACTATAGGCTAGGGATGCAGATTATCCTTATATCATTCGCAAACAACTTATGGAGTGAACGAAAAATAATTTAGGTATGAAGCGGAGATATCTAAGCCGCTTCACCAGTAACTATTATATTGCTTTCATAGAAAAGATAGGTGGCATGAATGTAGAATAGATATGAATATAAATGGTTCTCTTTTTTGTTTCACTCTAAACAATTTATTCCAGACTTATATATCGTAAGGGCATGCATTGCTTTTATGCAACTGTGAATTAACGCTGCTGCTGGTGAGTACGTGTAGCCTAAATCTGTAGCTAAAAAACTTAGATGTATGTGCCAGGATTCGAACTCACGACAATGCGTCACTGGGCCAATTCAGCGATAATATCAAATACCTACCATTACCAATATACATCTATATTCCTGAAACGTGACCAAACCATAATAATACCAACTCACTTATAAGATTATATGATAGAATGCAATTTCATACGTTCAAATTACTCGTTACTGCCTTAATACAAATATATGTTAGACGAAAGGTGTCGAAATACCAATGTTAAAACATAAAACCATTGATTTAAACCCCATTGAACAGATATCTCCAAATCATGACGCGTTAAATCAGTCAAACATTCCAACAACCTTACGAAACCCTCAAAGTAAACCTTAAGTAGTAGTAATAAAGTCGAATATTAATTATATTACATGAAAAGTAAGTTTTGCAAGGCGCAATTGAATCAAGTACTCGTGCGCATTATTTTAATTGGGATACTTATACTGGCCAATGGGAGCGTTTTGGAATCCAAGCCCATTGTCTGTGGCATCACCGTCTCTTTCGCACTTAATAAAAACATATACGTCTATCCCATTCTTTACTATTCGCTTTAAGGAGAAACTAATTTGTCTTTTTAACACTGCCTACAGCTACTGCCTTCAATGGCTTGAATTTCATTATGTGTCAAATATTACTATATGTTCTAATAAAATTAGCAGATGGAGTTGATTTCCTCGCAATATATTTGAGGAAAAGGCAGCTAACTGGGCAAAACCGCGGAATTAAGATATACAAAGTAATTTTATAGACGACTGGATAATATAGAGTGACTCCTGGGTAGTGCTAAACGAGCAGCAGCGAGGTGGTAGGGCGTCGGTGCCCGTCTGGATGGCGATCACAGTACATGGGTGTAAAGCCCGTCATAGTGACCAGTTTCGGCTTGTCGCGTTTCGGGATCAGCTTGTGTATATCCAGTAGCTCATATACCTAGAGACCTTCAGTCGTGGTATATGTGGGCCGACATGAGGATGTAGACTATCAATGGATTTTTATCCTTTGATAGTCGCTTTCGTTTTTGGACTACACTGTACTTACCATCAGGTACTCTGTAGTAACTATGTCGAGCCAGTGTAAAAAAAAAGAAACGAGAGCGAGCAGCAGCATTCGATTCTATTTCCAAGTATGTATAAATACTGATAATATTTCGATTAAAACATAGTAAATTATAGTCAAAATATTTATGGGACAATTACACACATGAATTAATCATTATTATTTATTAAATGTTTTGTCTGTCCTAAGCCAAAATAAAGTGCAAAGGAAAAACAAAGCAATACTTGTAAACTTAAAATTACATAAAGGTAACTTTATTTACTCACCAATCATCAATATATTTATATTTAGCATAAGTAGCGAAATATTCACGAAAAAAGATCTTTGCATAAATTAAAACGTGGTAAATAATTTCTTATGAGACTTTTGAGTTAACTTTTAAAGCGTAAAAGTCAAAGACTTGTACTTTTCTTTTTTATTGAGAGACTGGTCCACTTTTTAGGTATACTATTCAGTGGGCACGCTGTATATCGTCCTTGAAAATTGGCATCCAGGCCATGAACACCGGCTTACATCGCAGATACTGACCTGGTGATCAGCTGAGGAACCCAGCAATGATTTTCAGCTGACACAACTTGACAGTCAGACTTAATCTAAACTACACTTACTCAGTTTCGGTGAAACGCTAACGAGTGGAAATAAAAAATCTCATTAACTCAAACACAATAGAAGAGCCCTTATGTAAAATATGCCAATCTCTTAATTACACACTTGTAAACACGGTTTAATTATTTTAAAATCTACCCAATTAGCTATTAAAATTAGTCCGGCCACAAATTGGTTCATCCAAACGAAACCTAATTGTCGGCCATTCGCTCAGAACAGCCACGTCTTAATTATGTGAGTGATTTAAATAAATTTGAATAAGCAACGTTCTGGTTCATTATAATGTAATTACTTTAGTGCGGACTGTGATTGTAAACGATAGGAAGTTTTAGAGGCTGATAATCAGTGTAGAGCAGTGGCTCCCAAACTTTTTCAAGCATACACCCCTTTTGTCACCGTTAGAAATGCATCAACTAGCTTAACTTTTGTTATTACTGTAATAATTTCTGTGGTATTTTATTTTATTTTCGATGGACGTTATGCATTTAATTAGGTATGTGCTATTTAACTCGATTTTTATTTTGTCAAGTATTTATTGCAGAAACTTTGCTAGCCTGTGTATCTCTTATACAGGCCCGGATATAGATTTAGGGGGAGGGGCGAGCTAGGGCCCTCGTATCGAGCGCAAAATTTTAAGAGTGGCAGGCGAGCATATCAGTCAGTCTGAAAAATCAGGTTGAAAAGTGGCTTTATTCTGACCCATTAAAAGTTAACTCAAAAGTCTCACAAGATATCGTTACCACGTCTTAAGTCATGCTCGCTCAAAGGTTGTTTTTGTGATTATTGGGTTCTTTCCAGTTTTAAAGAATTGCTACATCGTGAGGAAGTCTACATGATATATAATAGAAATGTCATGTCACTGAGAACGGCGATTAGTCGCGCTACTGGTCATGTTGGATACGGCATAAAAATGTAAAGTGGATACAGCCACTAATGTAACTTTGCTAACCCTGATCTAGCGTGACGATATAAAATTATTTAATCTTTAGGAGTTTTCAGCTTACAGATTGAAAATCGCTGGTTTAAAGCATTGGTAATTTATCTAGTGGATATAAACAGTAATTAAAATTTACTAGTCTATTCATTATAGAATTAGAAAAAATTCTGTGAAGGAATTTGTTAATGCCTTAGAAACTGCGAGCAGCTGCGCTACTGGTCATGTTGGGCACGACATATAAGCGTGATTTCATAGGATTAGGAAGTATAATGAAACCGTATACAAGCAACAAAAGCTGACCAGACTATGCAACTTGTACCGCTTCAGTTATGGAGCGATATTGCTTCACTAAGCGTTTTCTACCGTCTGTTTAAGCTGCTCGCGTCCGTAGGCTTTACCCTAGCTTCCCTACACGTGACTCCTGGGTGGTGCTAAACGAACAGCAGCGAGGTGGTAGGGCGTCGGTGCCCGTCTGGATCGCGACCGCAGTGCATGGGTGTAAAGCCCGTCATAGTGACCAGTTTCGGCTTGTCGCGTTTCGGGATCAGCTTGTGTATATCCAGTAGCTCATATACCTAGAGACCTTCAGTCGTGGTATATGTGGGCCGACATGACGATGTAGACTATCAATGGATTTTCATCCTTTGATAGTCGCTTTCGTTTTTGGACTACACTGTACTTACCATCAGGTGCTCTGTAGTCACTATGTCGAGCCAGTGTAAAAAAAAAAAGATTTTTATTTGCCTATGTTTTCACTTTCATTGTTTTATTGTTATTTGTTAGTGTGTTTGTTTTGTGAGTAGTATTGTTTGTATTTTCGATGCACGATGTGGAGGCTTTAAACGGCGCAACACATTAATGTCCATTTTTTTTTTAATGTTTTTTTCTTGTCTTGTAGCGTGTTGGCCACTGGCCGCCCTTAAAATGTAAAAAATAAATAAATAAAATAAAACCAAGCTTTTTTTAAATTACTCGACAAAGTGAATACAATTCACTTGATAGAAGCTAAAGCGTTGTCAAGGAACGACAAAGATTCGTAAGAGACGAAAATCCATTAACAGTGGCCATCGTCATGCCGACCTGCATACACCACGGCTGAAAGCCATTAACAACTGTATACAGGTACACCAGAGATGAGCAAAATGTAATCTGATTTTTTTTTTATTACATACAGGCTTGCGCTTGACCTCAATCTCACCTGCTGGAAAGTGATGATGAGGCCGACGATGGAGCGCGCTCACCCAGCAAATACCGATTCACTCGACGTTTGAAGATTCCCATGTCATAAGATGCAGGAAACACCGACGCGGGAAGCGAGTTCCACTCCTTCGCGGTTCGCAGCAAAAAGGAGGAGACGAATCGCTTCGTACGAGCAGCTGGAATGTCAACCACAAAAGGGTGCAAACCAGCACGGCGTCTCGTCAAAAGGGAAGGGAAGGGGGGAAGGGGGAGGGTGGAACTAAATCATACAACTCAAAAAACTCTAATGATTAACGATTACAAATTGTAGTCGTAATTTTAATTTTGTTACTCTGTAATCATTATTAAATCCCTTCAAAACATTAAGGAGTCATAAATAAGAACGCAATTGAGGATTCCGTAGTGTTTAAAACATAGATGAGATAAATACAGTCATATTAATGACGAAAAACGCAAAATGTTATCGTAATCGTTTTTAATTAATCTGATTACATTTTGCCCATCTATGAGGTAAACAAACTGATTCCGATATTCGAAAGGCTTTTTTTTCGCATGTCCTACGTTGATGGCCTGGGAAAGTCCTTCACAACAAACCCGGGCTTGGTGGGCGAACGCAGAGGGCGCTCAGCCAGCGAAATGTATGGATTGGGCGGCTACGCAAGGGCACCCCTGTGGGTACGGATCTCGACTTGGGCGGCCGGCCAGTTGAAAAACGAACCTAACGGTGATCTACCAGTGTTTCGGAAGCGACTACCTTGAGAAGAAACGCCGGAAGAAACTCAAGGCTGCGTCGGAGTGGTACTACGTTATTTAAACAACAGTTGACGGACATCCGACAGGCATAAACAAGCCACTATAAAAGTCTTTACACTTGTGTAGGCACTATATGATATAGTATAGGATGATATAGTAGATTTAGGTACCATTATAGCTTGATACATTGTTATGAAATAAACTAATATTCATTTCGTAAATAACACAAAGCGTATCTTCCTGTAAATTATGAGATTTAAATAAACACGTTTAAATACTGATATAAATTATTAAGAATGCATTACCGCAGATGTATGGCCACTGCGATAATTAATTCATAAGTTCTGTACTTCACACGCGACGTGCGAGTGGAGCCGGGATCATAACGTGTATAGAGTTAGCAATATACTAGACATGGAGTTATGAATTACTTGATAATGATGATGTCCTAGCCGGATTCGGCCACGGCGACTGTTTCAACGCCGATTAAGAAAATCAAGGCCCAGTTTTCGGAAACATTCAATTGCGCAGGAGATATTTAAGTGCATAACTGGACGCGCTGCCAGAAAAGCACTCTCTCGTCCGAGCTCCCTCAGGCCCGATGGAATGGAGAACCAGTACGATCGGGAGGGAGCGGGATGCAGGTTTGGTCGAGTTTTCCTTCTCTGAACACCTGGTTGAATTGCAGTGTTAAAGAGATACCTCAGTCGCCTTTTACGTCACCTCAGCAAGAAGAGGGGGGTGCTATTCTATTCTGCCGGCAGCCACCACAATAAATAATAATCACTTGATAATAGGCATGGGATAAATTACAACCGTGAACGAATATGCTATTAGCTTTATCTCTTTCGCACTCGTAGTTTTGAATAGTCCTGTTTCAGACTTTGTCTGTGTGATTATTGTGAAATCATCAGTGACGACAGAGAGAGAGAGTCGATTTTGTAACTAAAATCAGGAGATCATACAATACATTAATTTGCTATAAGGCGTTGAAATACATTATTCCATTTAAAAATATGGTTTCAATATTGTGTAAGGTTATTGTAAGTTCCATACACGAGTGAGTGCAATTCACTGCTATAACTAAGTCACGCGAATTGTATAAAACGCGCTCCGAATAAATGATAAATGGAGTTCGAGCTAAGATTGCCTTCTGATTTACAAGCCTCCCACAAGCGGTAGACGGTGGGAGGCTTGATGGTTGATGGGGGTCGGAATGTGGAATGGTCTTCCGGCGAGCGTATTCCCACCATCCTATGATATGGGATCATTAAACGTAGCGTGAAGAGATATTTGTGCAAGCCGGCATGATCGCCGTGACTACCGATGGGTTTTTCTTGCCTATCGATAGTCTTTGGCGTTTTTTGGACTGCACCATGCTTACCATCAGGTATGGTGCAGTCACTGTGTCGAGCCAGTTTAAAAAAAAGAGGCCTTACCTCACCACAACTGGTGACTCATCCTCCACACGAACGTATTAGTGTCTTAATCTTTGGCGCGTGTGGTTACTTTACTCAAAATTCTATGAATGGATGCAAAGACCGTCGAATTCTGTTCTGCCTGTCGCGTTTCCGGATGAGCTCTTTTGCGTAAAACATCCAGTAATAATAACAAAAGATTAATTAATTAATTATTCTATACAATTATAAAGTCTACAAGCAATCACACTGTTAAACTGTTTATCTGAGAGCAAAAGGGACAGCTAATATAAATATAATTGATAAGAGAGAGATCGCATCGGAATTATTACGTCACAGCGGGATGCCTTCCATACATTGCACCTTAATACATATATTCATATAAATATTGGGTTCTTTACATTAATTTATAATACATTGCGCAGACAGCTTTATTACAAACATCGTATTTGTAAAATAAAGCAGTAATGCACATCAAAATTGAAAAGAAGTGGTATGTGGTATTGGTTTGTGGTAGTCTACCTCGTTAGGCTGGCAATCTTTTAGTTTATTTTCATAACTACCCATATCTATCAATGTTAACGTTTATTCAAGCAGTTAGCTAGGGTGAGCATGTGTTTAGAAAAATCTCGTATTTAGTTTCTTTTTCATACAATACTGTAAACCGTTTTAAATAAAGCCATTTTAATAGGGAATGAATCGCTGTTTTAATAGGTTTTCGTCCCGCTGCATAATAAACTCACAGAAAATATATCTTCACTTTATTGTTTCAGGATCACCTTGTATACATTCATGTATGAAGATATTTCGGACTAACCCAGCGGAAAATCCTGCATAGACAATCAGAGCCGCAGTGAGAGCAGCAAATCCTTTGCTTCAGACTCCTACTGGCTAAAACTTCCGAGGGGTCACTATAACTGCTCCATGCAGGCCTGAGAAACCAAATTCATTCATTCGCCCGGGGAGCGAAAAGCCTTGTGCCTCCCTCTCATCCAGGCAGCAGATTCAGGCACAAGAGAAAGCTTATTTTGAAGCTAAGACTATGTGTGGAATTGTACGTAAAATATTTTATAAATCATATTTGTAGTTCTATGCATAAGATGAATATAATTGTATTTGGTTTTTCTTTTTTAATCTCCTCTTTGATAAAATTTTAAATATGGAGAAAAATCCGAAGAAAATTTTATCTCGTTGTCATACGAACACAATAGTTCATAAGCTTATCTGTTATTTGCCTTGTAAAGGTAAGCGATGGATGGGTCTAATGAAGTTGTTAAGGTAACCGCCCTCCGGTAGCGTACGTCACGCGTCAAATAATTGACCATAGCTTAACTCATCACTCAACAACTCATTATCTTTCCTCTTTGGATATCTAGATCTTTTTTTAAATGTTATATACTGGCTTTGCAAAGTGAGCAACGCTCCTGATGGAAAGCACAGTGTAATCTAATAACGACAATGACTAGGAAGGGATGAGACTCCATTGAATGTCGTCATAATCATGTCAGTCCTTGACACGGCAGAGGCAACAATTAGACAAGTTTTTAATGTATAACTAAATGGAAGTTACAGCAAAATTGTGACTCCTCCAGCTCGTGTTTTTATAATATCTCCTTAGCTATAAATTTTAGAAAATAATATCGGTTTTACGAACGCACACTACATTTTAAATGGCACCTGCTTTCATTTTTTTTTATCGAGGTAATATCCATTATAGAACTTCCCAGTTGCCTTGAAGGTGATGGTCGATGGTGTATTAAACTCTTACTGACTAAAAACCTTTCGGAGTTCCAATCGAGCCCCGAGAAATCGGCCGTGGGAGCGAAATACTCAATCTGGCACGATACCAAAACGCGAGCGGCTTTTTCAGGCCTACAGAAATAGTAGAGGATCCTACTTTTCTCGGGCATAGGCAGTGTACTGCCCATCTTAGTGTCAGAGCAGGAGGCATGGCTAGCTACCGTTTTGATAGTTCGCTGAACCTCATTTCACCCTCTATTTCGCAACAAAACCACGTACGCTGGGTTACGGAGTGACAGTTTTGTGGTGACTTCTATTTCTGCTGTAACTGGGCAGTTTCCTCTAACCCTTATCGGATTTTTGGATCTTAGAACCAGTGACGTGTCTAAGGTATTTGGATAGGGTAGGCAGAATTCACGTAATTATTTTAATATTATATATATACTTTTTTTTATTCTATTTATTTAAGGGACTATTACGTGTGTACGTATGTCGGCCCCATCGTACCCTAATACAAAAATACCTAACATATTACATATGGTGCCATTGATCTGAAAAAGCCAGACGCCTCATCAGATAATAGTTCTGTTAAGATTTTGTTAAACATCCCGATGTCAAGTCTGTTCAGAGCAAAGGCACTCACAAACGCCTCCCTCACAGATTCAGATCGGACACATTCCATCAACAAATGGTGGATATCATCTATAATAGTATATTATTATAATAAATATTCTATTGTGCTCATGGGAAAGATAAACAGCGTAAGAATAGAATAGATATGAATATAAATGTTTTCTTGTTTTGTTTAACTTTAAGCAATTTATTCTAGACTTATTTATTGTAAGGGCAAGCAATGCTTTAATGCATATATGGAATGACCGCTACTGCTTAGAATGGTCTCTCGGTGAGCATGTTCCATTCGTACTATAATACAAGGTGTCTCAAAAGTAAGTTCACATTTGCTTATCTTATTACGCGAAAGAAACTATTCTGAGGGGCGCGGGGGGTATGTCAGTCGGTAGTCTGGCTCTTGGGAATTTAGTCGCTATGGAGCGTTTCTCTGGTGCGGACCGTGCGTTGTGCGTACGTGAGTTTTACAAAAACGGTAATTCGGCGATTGTAGCGCGTAGAAAATTCTGCAGTATTCGACATATTCGTCACTTAAATGATGCGCCTAGCACTCGACTCATTGCAAAATGGGTTGAGAAGTTTGAAGAGACTGGGTCAACTCTGGAGCGACCAAAATCTGGGCGGCCAAGAACATCAAGAACAGCCGAAAACGTGGACAGTGTTACTCAGTCTATTCGAGATGATCCAAACCTCTCGATTCGGAAGTTGCTTTAAATGTTGCTTTAAATGTGCACAGATCTTCATTATTCCGCATTTTACACAAAGATTTAAAGCTGCACCCGTACAAAATTCAGTTAGTGCAAGAACTGAAGCCTCAAGATGCTGGTCAGAGGCTTGCCTTTGTAAATCAGATGATTGAGCGCTTTCCAACGTTCACCAACATCTTGTTTTCCGATGAAGCCCATTTTCACCTGAATGGGCATGTAAACAAGCAAAATTGTCGTTACTGGAGTGCAACCAACCCAAAACAAAAACATCAGAAACCGCTACATTCACCCAAAGTCACCGTATGGGGAGCGATGTCGGCGCGAGGAATTATCGGCCCTTACTTTTTTGAAGATGGAAGGGGACGCACACTCACAGTGAATTCAGAGCGTTATGTGGAGATGTTAGACGAGTTTTTCGTACCCCAACTGCAAAACTTTCCTGGTTACAACCAAAGAACATGGTTCCAGCAGGATGGAGCAACTTCACACACGTCCAACAGATCTCTGTCTCGAGTTCGAGAAATTTTTCCGAACAAATTAATCTCCAGGCGAGGTGATATAAATTGGCCTCCACGGAGTCCCGATTTAACGCCTATGGATTTTTTCCTGTGGGGTTATGTCAAATCAAAAGTTTACGCTAATAAACCGACTTCCCTGGCACAATTAAAAGAAAATATCCGTCATGAAATGGCAGCCATCACGGAGACTACCTGCCGAGCTGTCATAGGCGATTTTAGTGCCCGACTAAATGAATGCCGAGAGCGCAACGGTTTCCATTTGGACGATGTTATTTTTAAAAAATAAATTCCCAAACAGTGTACTTCAATATAAAATAAACATTTTTTCAATAAAGCTAAGACTTTTCTTTTAAACAAAGATTTAAATGTGAACTTTCTTTTGAGACACCTTGTATTGGATTCATTAAGCGAACCGTGAAGAGATATCGGCGCATACTGGTCTCTCGCTACGTACTTAGTTTCTGGTTTGTACTTTAGTTTTCATCAGATATCGTGCAGTTACGGTGATTTTTTTTTACACTGGCTCGACATAGTTACTACCGTGCACTCGAGGGTAAGTACATTGTAGTCCAAAAACTGTTTCTGAATATTTTCGTCATCGAGCTCAGTTCCGCCGAATGGGGCTGCAGGCCGCGCATATTCGATGTGTATTGGAAACGCCGAAATAGGCCAGGAATATCATCGACAACATTTTATTGCTATAACTACATTATTAATTAACACTGCACAGTATGAACTTCGAACAAGATGTTCGTGGGTGGACGGATATTAAAAGACTATACAAATTGACCTGTCAAATATACCACCATCATGTACATCAAATGATATCAGCCACAGTTGAGAGAAGACAGCTGTAGTATTACTCTAAATTCCTTGATGACTTCAAAAATAAAGAGGTGAACAGTAAAATCAAATATATTCAGAATAGACAATAATGTATGAAGGTGTTAAAGAATAATACTACAACAATGGCCTAAAGGACAGGGTGTGCCTGGGTTCAAGGGGACATATGACAGCGTTTTTATCTTTACATAAGTACTAATTCTTCTGTCAGTAAGTATCTCTTACAGGAAGCAGCATTTGAGTTGCATCTCACAGTAAAATTGACATTAAATGTGTGAAGATTGCGAAATAGTGTTTCAGAGTGTTGTTTTATTTCTGCCTATCCTAATTGAGAGTTGGCGTGATAATAGATAAAAGGTGAAATCTCCATAATCTAAAAAAATAAATAATATAACATAGAAAAAACATTTATAAACCGATTAAAATAAGACAAACATTAAATATTAATGGCTGCTTACCACAGTAAATTATTTAAAATAGAATCCAAATTGGTTAAGCCGTTGCTGAGATCAGCGCAGACAAATAGACAAAAATTCTAAAAATCATCGTTTTACTAATATATTTAACACTAGCTGACCCGGCAAACGTTGTCCTGCCATATAAATTATTTCTAGTGAATATCTTCTATATTTGACAAATATTGGTAATATTTATACGATACTAACGTCACTCAATTGTTTTGCCTTCCCGGAACCCGTCCACTAACATTTAATCTTTATGGTATGCTATTAAAGTTCAAAATGACTTATAACGAATTTTTTGTATGAGAATACAGAAAAGTGTTATTTTTAGACAGTTGCAGGGAATTTTAAAAAAAATTCTCTCCGTAATAACCTTCCTCAGACTTCAACAAACACAACAAAAAAGAAATCAGCCAAATCGGTTCAGCCGTTCTCGAGTTTCGCGCTTATCAAGACATTTTGCGATTCATTTTTATATTATAGATATGTGTTTATCCTGTACTGAAAGATATCTGTAACACTTATTGAATGACTTTGAACATAGTCACAATTTACGCGGAGTGAGGTAGCTTGCTTCCCAGAACTGTGGCCCATAGTGCACTGAACTCGAAAACTAATCAAGTCACGAATAAAAAACTCAGACAGCAACAACTCAATAATTCAACATTACAAATAATAAAAAATTAAAAATAAATAAAAGTGTAAAATAAACACCTCGAAGCGTGACTTTTAATATCTTTATCCGTTTTAAAATATCAAATTATAATATTAAACATTCTGAGATGGAGATTCATTTATCTGGGCCCAACAATGGCCCCCTGTTGGGAGGACTTACGGGGGACTTGCGGCCGGAGGACGGGTCACTTGAGTGTGGCTACCTTTCTGAAAGCCTGCCTGCCCGTTTAAGATGTTTGTATTGTGATTAACTAGGTGATAAACTCGAACACAGCTATCCTTTTTTCAAACTCATGCGTGCTTTGCATTGTTTTACTATAAACACACAGGCACTTAGTTGTTTGTTTAAGGGTTTTCTACCGTCTGTATCATGGCGAGTGTTCTGAAGAGTTGTTGAACCTTGTTCCACCCTCACCCTTCCTGAATAGATCCACGCGCGCGGGTTTGCGGTGTCACAGCTATACGGTATCTCACATCGCGGCTAGGACTAAGAAGTTCTCTAACTCCTTCTTTTGCCGTGTCGTTGGGCTGTGGAATGGTCTTCCGGCGAGCGTGTTTCCACCATCCTACGATATGGGATCCTTTAAGCGTAACGTGAAGAGATAGTTGTGAAGGCCGGCATGATCGCTGCGACTACCGATGGGTTTTTTCTTACCTTTCGCTAGTCGTTGGCGTTTTATGACTGCATCATGCTTACCATCAGGTTTGGTGTAGTCACTGTGCCGTGTCAGGGTAAAAAAAATACTAACTCAATAAAATTACTATGGTCCACCGGATGATAAGTACAATGTAGTCTAAAAACGACAGAGACTATCAAAGGATGGAAACCCATTCTCCGTTGTCATGTCATCCAACATATACCACGACTGAGGATCTCTAGGTGTGTGGGATAACTGATACCGAAGCGCAACAGGCCTTAGCGAGTCACTATGACGGTCTTTACACTTGAGTACTGTGGTCACGACCCAGTTTGAACAATCGTACTACCGCCTTAAAAGGTTGTTGCAAGTTGTAAGTACGTCTTGTAAATAATTTAGAGTTACAAAGTTGGCGGTAAAAAAATCACGCGGTTGAAAATTCGCAGTGCGTGTTAAGCCATAATAGTAAACCTTCTTGGGCAGCCCTATATTTATTATCAGGTGTGTCATAATTATTTTTCCCGGCCTCAAACACTAGAAGGATAGTCATTCTCCCCATTTTTTCGTCTCTCCAAAAACTCTTGCACATCATTGCTTGAATGTCATGCAAAAGCATGAATCAGCATTATTGGGAATCGTACAGAAGGCTCTGTCGTCGATAATGATCTCGAAATCATCATTATAATGATCCGATGATTAATGAGGCACTCGTAGCTGGGTAATGATTGCTAATGATACTGGTTTGTTTTTGTAGGTCGCAGTGACTGTAACACGTTTACCAATTTGGGTTCAGTATACCTATAAAATCAAAAACACCCCCCCCCCCCCCTGAGCTGTGTTCCCCTGAGCGTCGGCTGAAAAACAGCGCTGGATGGCGCGTACAGCGATGCCCAGCATATGCTGAGCTGAGTGCTCTTTGAGTTGGGTAGCAGCACACAGGATACATGATGTGATGTTATGTATTCTTTCATTGTTGTTTTTATATAAATATGTTTGTTGTGTGTTGTTTCCTTTGCCTCAATAAACTTTTTCTTTCTTTTTTTTTCTTTCTATAGCTTTTTTTAGTAACCCTGTGAAAGTCTTCATGGAAAGTCAGAGTCGCCTGCGTGATCCTCCACTCACAGGGTCCGTCATAGTTAAAAAGGTGGTAACAATTCTTTCCTCCAAACTCTCCTACATTAGTGGCTTTAGGTTGTAAGTGTGGCGGGCTATAGAGTTCGGGGACTATGGAAATAAAATGCGTGTTGCTGTTAACTGTGTATTATCCGAACTGACTTAATCGACGGACGCAGCCGTCTCTAAACACATGCATACGTTTCTCATTTATGGAATATCCGCACTTTCATAAATCACGCTATCAAAATCAATTACTTACGTTAACATTATACTATGTGTCCCTACAGTGGCATTGCTCTATAGGTCTTTCTACGCGCTATCCACGGATGGACCCTGGTCGTTCCCGCATTTAGCGCATAAGGCAATCAGGGGATCACCCCGGTGGTTTTAATTAGTAGGAGACTGAGACACTGGGTAGCGGCCCACAGCGCTACTCTGACCCATGAGGTTTTCCACCTGTTTAACAAAAAAAAGGGTGCACCAGTGTGTGGGTATTGGCACACGCCCTTCCACAGCGAGACGCGTGATCAGCCAGTTGAACTCATTGCACAAAAAGAAGTAGACGGGGTGGGAGAAGAGTGACACCATCCTTTTTTAACCAAGTGCTGCGTGGAATCACGCATGACACCTCCAGATTATAGCCTAAACAGTCTTCCACTCAGAAGAATAGCCTGGCACTCCTTGAGGAGCTCCTAAAGTGGGCAGGAGCTCCTCCCGCGGCTCAAAAATAGGATACAGAAATCATTATGACTATTTTGCGCTATGATCTTTTTTTTTTTTTTTTACACTGACACGGCACAGTGACTGCACCAGACCTGATGGTAAGCATGATGCAGTCCAAAAAAACGCCAACGACTATCGAAAGGTAAGAAAAAACCCATCGGTAGTCGCAGCGATCATGCCGGCCCGCACAAATATCTCTTCACGTTACACTTAAAGGATCCCATGTCATAGGATGGTGGGAACACGCTCGCCGGAAGACCATTCCACAGTCCAACGACACGGCAAAAGAAGGAGTTAGAGAACCGCTTAGTCCTAGCCGGGATGTGAGATACCGTATAGCTGTGACTCCGCAAACCCGCGCGCGTGGTTCTATTCAGGAAGGGAGAGGGTGGAACAAGGTTAAACAACCCTTCAGAACACTTGCCATAATACAGACGGATCAGATCTCAGTCCAATTGGGCATAGAAACACTATCGCCTCATTGCTATTGATATAAAATGTACGGAACATCAGAAGGATTTACTGAGACTCGTCTTAGTCTAGAGAGAATTAGCTGAGTCAGCGACTCTCGTGTTTGTACCAAAAATATTTGTGACGTTAATGATTTATTGTGACGCGGTTATTGTTACGTCCTCATATTTTCATAAGAGGTAGGCAGAGAATTTAGAGAAGCTGTGTATAAAAGTTGTGAAGTTTCTGCCGAACATTGTCGACCTTACTTCTTAGGCAATGTAATATTCTATCAGTTGGGAATATATAGAATCGATCGGCTTATGTCAGAGCTGGGTCCTGACTAGTGATGAAAATGCTCGGGAATTTTCCCAAAGTGGCCAAATCTTCCGAGAACATTTCGTAAATTCCCGGGAATATTCCCAAGGAAGTTTTTGGGCACTTTGGGAAAATTCCCGGGTTCAAGGAGACGAGGGGGGGTGGCACTCTACACCACTCTCCCCGAAATGTGTTAGGTGTACGCGGGGGCGGCGACTATTTAACAGCCCCCCGCCTAGTAGATGAGGCCTGAACAAGGCCGGACGTCGCCGGATGCCGAGGAAGATGGCTCGGCTTTGCCCTTAGCATCCGGCAGACGGGAGAAGGAACACTCCGGTGGTTTTAGTCGCGGCAGGTCCGACACACCGAGGGAGCGGCCCTCACCGCTCCCCTGACGGTCCGTAGGGATTTCCACCGGGTTAACAAAAAAAAAAAAGGGGTAAATTTCCGGGCATTTTCATCACTAGTCCTGACCACAGTTCGCCAGGAGACGATAAAGTGGGCAAGGGCGTACACTTAACCCCATCAGACGAGTAGAAGGGGCACTCCAGTAGTTTTAGTCGATAGGAATCTGATACACCGGGGCCTCTTTCGAGACGAAGGCTCTGACGTTCCATGAGGATTTATGCCATATAAAAAAAAATGTCAACTTAAATTACAGCTTACGCAAAACCACAACAAAGAACATAAAAAATATTAATCAAGTCAAGAATGACACAAGTAATGATAAATTCAATGACGATTACGAATGTAATGAACATTTTATCCAAATACGGCTGTCGTGTGGAAAGTTATATTTGTTAAACAGTTTTTGGTTTTTGCCCAGGCACGCTATCTCTCGATCCGTGTACTTCCGAAACGGCTATTCATTCTTGTTAAATAAATCAATTTTAATAACTCTAACATATTTTATGATTTTCATTTTTTTTTTTTATTAGGGGCTTTTAACTTTCGTCATATCAGCCCCATCGTAGCCTAACATATAGAAATAAAACCTTTCATACCTTACCTTTCATACAGTTTCCATAGCATTTCGGCAGTTGCTTTAGTGGGCACCGCCAAAATGCTATGGAACATACCAACATCCAATCTATTTAATTTTAAATCACATATAACATCCTTTCTTACATTAGCGTTCTGGACACACTCAATCAAGACATGCTGAATATCGTCTATAATTCCGCACTCAGGACACATTGGAGACGGTATCTTTTTCATGAGATGAGCAAACTTTCCAGATGGAATATGTCCAGAACGCAATCTGTGTAATAAAACAACCTGAGATCTCTTCAGCGTCACATCGCAGAACCAGGGGCTCCGAGGAGGCTGACTTTGTATAATTTTGTACCAACATAATATTTTATGACTATAGTTTTCGAGTAATTACATCGGAGTAGTTAATCGAAATAGTCAATAAGTAGCCGGAGGGACGCGTTCGCCCAGAGCGAGCGCGATATCCCCCGGTAACAATAGCCGGGCAGCAGACTTGAGGGAGTTTGCTGCCCGGATGAGAGGGCGGCGGTGTGCAGTGTCTAGCGCGCCGCCTCCATAATTAATCTGGACAAACCCAGCTGTGCGTGCCGGGATACGATTACATTTTACGTTTTTTACCATTAATACGACTGCATTTTACTCATTTATGTTTTAAACACTACAAAATCCCAGATTGTATACACATTCATGATTTCTTAATGTTTTAAATGGATTTAATCTTGATTACAGAACAAGAAAATTAAAATTACGACCCCATTTTGTAATCGTTCATGATTACTCAGATTAAATTTTGCTCATCTCTGGGGTTGATACCAGCCCTTTATCCACCAGAACAACACAGCCTCCTTTTTTAAGTCAACCCGGGTGATAATCCTACATGGAACCATCAGGGACGCTGTGAGGGCAGCGACCCCGGTGTGTCAGACTCCTACTGACTAAAACCCCCAGGGTGTCAGTATAATTGCTCCACCTTGGCCTGGTAAAACAAATTCATCCATCTCTCTGGGAGGGGTGACTTAAAAGCCCACTCTTCCAGACCTTTCTCACGATCGTACACTGCACACTGTTTCCTTCTTATCCGGGCAGCAGACCCCCTTTATTCTTCTGCCCGGACCACAGCCACATAATCTAAGCTGTCAAAACACATCACAAATATTCCAAAAAGCCAATTAGATCATGAGATAACAAAAATATACAGCATAGTATTAGAAAATTAATTCAAACGCAGTTAATTATCATATATCATGAAGCAGCCAGCGATGGGGCTAAGCTGTGTCTTAACTATAAATTAATTAAGATGTTGCTGAGATCGCATCGACGCATACCAATGGCCAGTTTTGTTACGCCTTGTAAATTAGGGTTCCTTAGATTAATTCCCGACGCAATTCTTATAATTCCAATCAAATCAAAAACGTCTTTACATTGTAGATGGCTAACACAACACTTTTTTAACGTGCGTCCATAAAAGAGCAGTCTTGTTCACAATAGAACATGCAAAAACACGTTTGGGGTACTTTTTTAAACAAAAAATAAATTGCTTGATTTGATACATAAAAACTGCCTGTCAGCACAATACAAGCAATTCATTTCCATGGTTTTTGCCAGCTATATAATTTAAAACAACATAATATCTCTTTCTACATAGTATATATTTTGTATTTTAAAAAGTTTAGAATTTAATTTCGACCCAATTACAGTTCGCTTACTCTTACGTCAAGAATAGCATTATCATAACCTAAACCAAACTAACATACGCTTGGCAGGAAAGGCATGAGTGGTCTAAATTCAAAATGGCGACCAAATTCCGCCGATGTGGTAGCCGCCATTTTTAATTAAAGTTTTCTCTTGAACTTCGCTATTTTTTTAAATTTAATATTGTCAATAACATATCTAATAATCAGTAATCATAATAATCAACAATAATCAGTAATAATCAACTTAACTTGTTTTTTTATTAACTTAACGATATAATTGGCTGAATACTTTCATGTGGTTCTGTTACTTACCGTTAGTTGCAAACATTAAAATAGGAATTAAAATTGCAAAGGATCTGTATGTAAGGAGCGGTGTACACTTGCCTAAATGTTTATCTTATAAAATAAAAGTAAATATAAAATAAAATAAATTCCATTTAAAGCGCTGCTCGAGCATTCCGTGGCCAATTAGTTTATTGGTCGACACATGTCCTTCCCGGAACGTGTTGATAACATCGATTAAGGGACGGCGCACACTACGCCAATCCGTTCTATACGCTTCATCATTCATTTAATAACACATTCTAATATATCATTCGCTCTCACTTAGCGTAATCATAGCACCTAGACAAAGCGGCATTCGTTCTGCAATTAGGTCAGTAGGAAAGTGTAAAATGAATTAAATTAACATCATAATGACGTCATATTTCCAAACTTTATGTCAATCACAAAAATCATGCACTTTTCTACTATCTCTATCGCTGATCGAATGTTATATTGTTAGGCAGATTAAATACATTGATATACATTGTATATTGTCAGTCAGATTAGGTCTAGTGTCTCCCTGCCAGCAGCGGTGTCGGCAATGCTGGCAGGGCATAACAACTGGAGGACCGTGGTCTCCTTCTGTGAGGATGTTATGTCCCAGAAGGAGGCCGCAGAGCGAGAACGGCAGAAGGCCACTCGAAGGAGACTACGGGGTGCCGGCAACCGCCCTGGCACATCAGTCCCAGCCGACCGGTCGATCCACGACTGGTTGGCTGATGTCTTTGGTGTCGTGGCTGCTCAGGGTGGGGGCCCTGAGCAACTGGTTTAGCGACCCTCGAGAAGTTGACAGGGAATTGTGACGTGCTCTGCCTAAATACAACGACCAGTATCGCGGAGGGTGTCATCTTCCCCCGAGTTTGTGTCATGTGATTACAGGACCCACAGTCCCCGCCATTGCGCAGAAGTAGTCATCTTGGTGTAAAAACCCCAAACCGACGAAACTTATACCGACTAAAAAGTCGGTACAAGCCGACGCAACTCAGTCGCAGACCGCAACCCCCCGTGCGGCCGAGACGGTCCTATGAGGGTTTTCCCTAAGTAAAAAAAAAGGTGTAGTGTAAATTATCAGTCAGATTAAACAACCTCAATTGTACAAACTCAGTAGATCTAAACTCGTTTTATAAACACTATTTGTTAACTAATTTCATTATTATTTATATAACAAGACAGTATAAAATGAAAGGCTAATAAATATTTAACTAATGGCCATAGAATTATAAATATACGCATGCACAGCTATGCGGCCATCGAAAGTGTAGCCAAAAATATGTTTTTAAATTGACCGATAAAAATATTAACGGTTTATCGAGAGTTGATGCGTTTTAACTTTTAGACCTCGTAACTTTACATTGTACCATTTCTGTGTCATATTCACTACAATTTGATGTATTTTGTGTATCATTTTGTTTAACATCATCAATGTAATGTTACTTTTTAATTTGATTGCTAAATATTGTGTACCCATTTAATCTGTGCAATACATAGGTTAAGATTTTATTTTTCTCTTAATGAGCATGAAATTTGAGTTTCGCTATGATTAGCATAATCTGCTAACTAAATTACTTTTTGATTATTCAATATCGTTATAAATACATTAAATTAATTTCACAAATAAACGACGACATTAAAATAACTATGTTATACAAATGAGAACTCATTTATAAAACCATAAATTACACAAATAATCCCCGTAAACTGCTAGCGAAAATTTATCACATCACTGCCTAACCTGTAAGTTGTATATCATAATGAAGCATGGCTAATGTTTCCCGTCCAAACAACACTTCATAAAAAGGTGTAGCGCAGACACATTAAACAACTATTAATAAACATAATTTAATTAGCATATATATCTAATTAAATTGTAAATTTTATAAAAATGAAAATATATATTTTACATGTCAATACTAATAATATAATTATAAAATAAATGATGGCTTAAACTTGATATGTTATCAAATCTACTCGATACAAGCCAATATATTATCAATCGAATACCATAATAATGTTTACATTATTATAAATTGCACTTTAAATGCATTTTTTTGAATAATAAATATAAATTACTGTATTTGCATTCTTTTCAATGATATTTGAATATGATTAAAAAGCATACTTTTACGACACCGGGCTCGCCGGTGGCGCCGTTGGAAAAGAATAGGTCAGTCAACTGTCGCTAAATGGTCTATTTAAGTTCCGAGGCGCAGTTACACTCCGACGCAGCTTTGAGTTTCTTTCGGTATTTTCTTCTCAAGGTAGTCGCTTCCGAAACGCTGGTAGATCACCGTTAGGTTCGCATATACAAAGGCGCCCTTGCGTTGCCACCAAACACGTAACCTGACTATCTATAGTTGCAAAAGCGTTTCCTGGCCAATAGCAAAGTATCTTTTTTTTTACACTGGCTCGACATAGTGACTCCAGAGTACCTGATGGTAAGTACAGTGTAGTCCAAAAACGAAAGCGACTATGAAAGGATGAAAATCCATTGATAGTCTACATCGTCATGTCGGCCCACATATACCACGACTGAAGGTCTCTATGAGCTACTGGATATGCACAAGCTGATCCCGAAACGCGACAAGCCGAAACTGGTCACTATGACGGGCTTTACACCCATGCACTGTGATCGCGATCCAGACGGGCACAAGCACCCTACCACCTCGCTGCTGCTCGTTTAGCACCACCCAGGAGTCACGTGTAGGGAACCTAGGGTAAAAAAGCCTACGGACGCGAGCAGCTTCGACTCCCGACACTCTTACTCTTATTTTATTCCGAAAATATAATTTCCTGTGGAAACACGTATGGGAGAAATTATATGATTTAGATCAAACATATCGCATCGCTGCATCATTATACCAAGACTTTTCAATATTTTGAAATAGAACAGAATTTTTAAATAAAAAAAAAACATTTAGCGTGATGTAGGCGCATCTCTATGTTGATCGTTAACTTTGGCAAAAATACACTAAAATTCTTTAATGGCTTAATCAGTGGAAATCCGTTTTAAGTGTGCGAAGACCCTTATCTCAACAAATCGGTATGGTGGTTTAATACGCGTATACGCATATTTATTTCACAATAACAATAATAATGTATACACGGGGCGATAATTTCCCAAAACAAGACACTAGCGCGACCGATGTTCAATTGATACAGGAAAAAATATATCCAAAAAAACTTTAAACTTGTACCTTTTGTGGTGTTTTGTTAAACATCTAAATTTGGTAGTTGGGTTTGGGGCAAGTTTGACGAAACGCATATTACAAACGAAGGTTCTGTAGCTTATCTAAGCATATATAACTCAAAGGTGACTGACTGACTGACTGACATAGTGATCTATCAACGCAGGGCCCAAACCACTGGACGGATCGGGCTGAAATTTGGCATGCAGATAGATGTTATGACGTAGGCATCCGCTAAGAAAGGATTTTGATAAATTCCACTCCTAAGGGGATCAAATAGGGGATGAAAATTTGTATAAATCTTCTTAGATTTTCGACTAATTGAACTGAAATTAAAGATTGGAGCTACTATGATGAAGACTCATACAATAATTCAAGCTTGAAATAATCATTATCATAGCAAAAGTACTTTTTCCACGCGAACGAAGTCGCGGGCACAGGTAGTTTGTACATATATCACAATTAGAGAAATTTATTTATTATTTTCCAGTTTCGTTCCACTATAGGGAAAGGCTTGTGAATTTGGCACTTGAGGGAATGCGTCACCAATATATTCAAACGTGAGCGTTTCGCGACGTGTTCCCGCACCCCAGTCTAGGATAATGATGTAAGCGAAGGGCGGCCTTGTACACCACCCCTAGCAAATGGAGAAGAGAGGGCGACGCCGCCGGGGGCTGAGGATGCTGGCAAAAACGTACCATTGGCCCCGGCAGACAGATAAGAGAAACACCCGAGTTTTTTTAGTCGGTAAGAGTCAGGTACTACGGCGCTCTGTAGGTCCATGAGGATTTCCACTGGATTACCAAAAAAGGGCACAGGCCTGGCTTCACTTTTCCACTATATTTATGGAATCCATGCGAAGGGGTTTAGACATGTAACCCAGCACTTGTTCAATGTGGATTGGCAGGTGTGCACTATGTGCAGAGAAGGTACTTGGAGCAGCAATGCGCGTGAAGGTCGGCATGCCGTGTGCCTTACTCGGCTCTAACGACACCTCAGTATGATGAAGAGGGAAGCGCGTGGAGCGGAATATAAACATGTTATGACCACGTTGGACGCCAGATATGACCGGTGGTCGTGGGTGTGGTTTTAGTAAGACACGAATTTGGCGTTTTACAGTTCATTTGCTTTTTAAGGCACACCGAACTGCGACGTACACGCACGTACTCCCGCCTTGGGTCTCGGTAGTCGACTGACTTCCACGCGTCCCGTGCGCGCGCGCATCCTCTTACCCCGCACGTCTCGTAACACCCTAACGACCCTTAGGGCGACAACTGCGTATCGGGTTACGTCTCCATGCTATAATGTATATATTTTTTGCGTTAGCTGACGTAGGTTCGCCCAATACAAAGTTAATTCCTCCGACACTTCGCCAATCTTGGGAAAGAAGTCTTCTCTGTAACTGTTCATTGTCACCACATTGCCAAAACAGATGATAAATGTCCTCAACCATCTACGCCTACATTCTTAAAAAATCACAATAATAACACATCGTCACGCCATATCCTTTACGGGGTGAGCAGATTTATATTCCACATTACATTCACTAAATTCTTACTACATTCTTTAATTCCACCAGCCCCATTCCACCACAAAACCACAAGACATCGTGTCGGATACCATCCGTATGTGGTGGATGTTCCTTATATCCGCACGAGAAAATTCGCTTCTATATTCATCATGCGAACAGCTAAGGAGTGGAATATGCTTCCATATTTCCGCGATCTTATGACCTGAGAGTCTTTAAAAGAAGAGTGAATAAGCATTTGTTAGACGGACGCGGTTCATCATCGGACTCATCTTCACCTTCCACCAGGTGTGATTGAGGTCATACGTTCGCCTATAAGTTATAAAAAAAAATTAGTGGCTGTCCATTTTGTGCTTATATGTCGTACTCAACGTGACCAGTAGCGCAACTGATCGCCGTTTTCAAGGTACTTACACGTGATTTTTTTATTGGCTGACGTGAGGGTTTTTCCTTGATGTCTCACTTCACCGGTGAGCATTTGGTGCTTAATTTGAAGCAGGCACAGAGAAATTAATAAAAATGATATAAAAGACCGCACTTTTGTGTTTTATATTTTATGACATCATTATTTCTCTTACAATACTTAGATGACACATTCTAAAGTCATACGTGATATTACTTTCCTAATTTGTATAAAAACCTTATAAACCTAAAGACTTCGACCTCTTCAACACGAACGTAATCTAAAAAAACCCCGAGGTAAGTGCCAGAATTTAAAACTACGGCCATTTGCCTTGCGGTGCACGATATTTGTCCCATTATACACTAGCCCTCTACCGCTATACAAATCAGAATGGTTTTGTTAACAGCATAGCGGAACCCTAAAAGCAGCATCTTGTTAACGCGACCCCGACTTATATTTATTTTGACAGAGGCAGTAAATTCCGCTGGTTTTTGTGGCGCGTAAGATTAATCACCTATTATTTCGGTAATTTTAATAGAATAAGGTGTCGGGGGCCATCGCCGTGTCCCGTCCGCTCAGCCGTGTCGGAGTAGACACGGTTCATGATGCTTATCGTGTTATTTAGATAAATGAAATACATTCTAAATATTATAGCTCTGACTTAGAGCCAAATTCCAGTCTTGGAGTGAAAACATCTTGTTTTAAAACAATTGTTTTAGGGCGGCTTGCACTAACAAATTAAATCTAGCTTAGAGTTATATAAAATGCTATTTAACGCTGATCTGTGCTTATTGTCTTGCACTAAATCAAAATCCAGTTATAACAACTCTTAAACTGAAATCATCATTAAGATGGAATCAAACCAATTCAATTAATAAGTGTTTTATACAAGCTTAAACTAGATTAATTCGTTAGTGCAAGCCGCCCTTAAAGTGTTAGAACCAATTGAAGGAAACATTATTATTTTATTAAATCGTTGTCTAGTAATTTATTTATTTAATATACCATCGATATATACACGTAATTAAAAAAAAAAACATATATATATATATAGAGTTGCTAAGACCGTGTGTATTTTTTTTATTTTATTTTTTACACTGGCTCGACATAGTGACTACAGAGTACCTGATGGTAAGTACAGTGTAGTCCAAAAACGAAAGCGACTATCAAAGGATGAAAATCCATTGATAGTCTACATCGTCATGTCGGCCCACATATACCACGACTGAAGGTCTCTAGGTGTATGAGCTACTGGATATACACAAGCTGATCCCGAAACGCGACAAGCCGAAACTGGTCACTATGACGGGCTTTACACCCATGCACTGTGGTCGCGATCCAGACGGGCACCGACGCCCTACCACCTCGCAAACACAGTACACACACACAGTACAGTACTCGCTGTAGTGTGTTACAACACTACAGGTATATACAGCACAAGTATTATACCAAATTAAAAAAAATACATATTAGCTAATCCTGTTACACTCAAGCGGATTCAGATGAGAACAGTGCAATCAAAGCCGACCGAAATCCTGACAGGGAGCAGTGAAAGATGTCAATGTCACTAACTTTGTTATATGTCTCTTTCATTTTGAGTGAACATATATTCGTTTTGAGAAACCTTTTGTCAAATGTTCTCCTAGTAGGGAAACGAGGTAATACTCTGGGAACAAACAAATTTATATTATTGATCAGGTCCGGAACAAACAAAACGGAATAAAGAGAAAAATATTAGTATTTAAGGTTTGAAATAAAATAGAAGAAACAATCGATTTAAACATATTATGAGAATACTGCGTTAATAAAATGTTGCATAGAAATAAATTAAAATATGTAGGATTTGGAATAGAATGAATGCGCTCACGATGTTTATTAGGTTATTTAAATAAATAAAATATATTACGAATATGATTGCATTAAGGCTTAGATTTATATACGATACTTTGACATTGTCTACTCTTGTCTTAGAAAATAAATTAAAATAGAAACTTGGGTAGAGCTTAAGTATTTGCAGAGCCAAATTGACCCGAGCCGTCGGAAGTATCCGGATTCCCAGGCTCGGCGAAGGCGAAGAGAGGACAGTGCTGACACCCCGGTGGCTTTAGTCAGGGCAGGTCCGACACACCGGGGGGAGTGGCCCTCACCACTCCCCCTGACGGTCCGTAGGGATTCCCACCGGGTTAACAAAAAAAAAAAGAGCCATGTTGATATAAATTATAGAGTATAAATAAAAAATTTATCTAAGCTTAAAAAACTTCGATCATTTATTGGAAAATTGTATAAAATTATTGTTCGGGTGATTTGGCTGTTTGCAGTGTAATTTTTTTATCTGGACACGGCATAGTGACTACATCACGGCCTGGGCAGTAGACGAGGTAGTCTGCTGCTCGGATGAGAGGAAGACGGCGCGCAGTGTCCGGCGCGCCGCCCGTGGGATATGTTTGCAGGAGTGGGTTCATTACACATATCCCTTCCAGTGATGAAGCCTAAATTCGCTGTTCGTTCCCCAGGAGTTTGGAAGAATCTGCATTCCCAAGTCCGGGTTGAGTGATTGGGAGGACACTTTGGGGCTTTTAGTCAGAAGGAGTCTGACATACCGGGGTCGCTGCCCTCACAGCGGCATTGATGCTTCTGTGCAGAATTTTCATCCGGGTCACTAAAAAAAAAATTATTACGTCACACCTGATGGTAAGTATACTGCAGTCCAAAAAACAAAAACACTTTGGGAGTGATTATACCGTGCGGAGTTGGTGTTACACTCGATGGAAGCCTGGAACGTACTGTCTAGAAGAAATTCTCTTCTCACAGGCTTGGGTCTAACTCAGAGGGTCTGCACGCAGTTGTGTTGGTGGTAAACTACATAGCAATTGTTTTCATATAACAATTGGTCACGCGTGCAAGATTGACTATTGCGTTATTGCTAAAAAGGTCTTCTTATATGTTAGAAATTGTTGACAAAGGAACGCAATCAACAAGGCATTTCTAAAGCTTATATAAACCAAAACACATTAAAATAAAGGTACAATAGATACGTTTTGTGTGCTTGTGTGCTTAAAAATAATCGAAGTAGATGCCATTCGTATCATTTACACAAAGATTTTAGCTTAATATAATTATTTTCATAGCAAATGTAACTACTACCATGGGAACGGAGTCGTAGGCACAAATTGTATATATAATAGTATAGTTTGTAATATTTCAGTAAGCACAGTAAAATGGAGCCGCGACAAATGCGTCAGATCAAACAATGTGTCTTACATCGTGGAATTGTCGCTTACCATTATACGAGTTCGCCGCTTATCAAATCATCAGGAATCAGATTCCCAGTCAGAAACAAGTGTTCGATACTAAACTAAGGCTCATTATACGGTGGTAGCAAAAACGCGTTCAACCAGACGGAAAGCGCTCTTCATAAATAAATATATTGTTGCGTGTGGTACAAGTTATAAGCAGCTTTACTATAAACATGATTAACGAATTTAAAAATTTATCGAAACGAGGTAAAATTTGTCTGCCGCCCCATCAAACGCCCCCCTCGCCAGTCTTTCTCACCTTTGTTTCTCAATCATATGAATAAATCAAATAAAAAGGTTTATAACAAAATTGTTGGAGATTTTTCTCTTGACAACTTTCTAAAATGTAAATGTCATTTATTAAATGAGAAGCGAAATATTTACAAAAAGTGATCTTTGACTTTGTATAGCTTCACCCGTGCTAACAATATCTCATGAGACTTTTGAGATACATTTTGAAATATAAAAACAAATGGCTTATATTTTTAAGTCAATTATTTATGAAAAAGTTGGCCAACTTTTTTATGTATATTATTCAATGGATACGCTGAGTTATATTCTTGTTTGCTGTCCATAGAATGTGACACTAGAGGCGTCTGCTTATCCTTCTAGATCCGGGCTTGAAGTTGCGCCAGCAAGCAGATGTAGCAGGCTAGCTAGGCCGGCAGCAATCAAAATAGCTTGTGTAGACTATAGAGTCCGATCGAAGCTTAGACTGCTGCTCTGGTTTTAACTCAGAACGACACGCTACTGGTCACGTTGGACAGGACATTTAAGGGCAATTTGGATAAAATCACTAATGTAACTCTGCTCGCCTCGAAAGGGTTATAGAATGACGATATATTATTATTAACCGTTTGAGTGCGGAACAACTTTTGTAAGCATACACCAAAAATGTGGAAGATTTCGGAATATAAAATATATGAATTCAAAATCATTCTTCCTATGATACTAAATTACACCTTTTTCCAATATTTCAATGTTCTCCGTTCGTCCAGGTATGTATACAACATTTTATTAGACTCATTTACTCCACCCATGAACCTATTATAATTATGAATTACAAAAACAAGAGGAGCGATATTTCGCTCCCCACAATTTTGGCATATAACCAGAGGTGCTATATTTCGCTCCTCCGCACTGAAACGATTAAACTCGAAAAACTTATATTTAGGCATCTATTTCCCGATAGTTGTGGTCGGTTTTTTCGACTACACTGTGTTTAAAATCAGATGTAGTGTAGAAACTGTCACATAAATAGGATCGCTGATTTCTTACTATTTGTGCCATTCGTCAAAAGGCGACACCGCGTTTAACCAATTCAAGGCATACGAAGAAAAACCCGTGAAGATCGCTGTAATGGGCCTGCGACATTTGTTGTATTATACCGCTGAATGATTTAAACGGGAATTGCAAACTCGAATCCAGAGCTCCCTTTTGAATCAGAAAATCAAATTTTAACAGCCACTGTTTACTAATAGCAAAAAAAAACTATAACAGGTGTCTGTAACTGTATCAAGAAATATTTCAGTAAAATGATTTAATCACGTAATAGCCATAATTTTAAGACAGTAGTTTTAGAAGTTTTATTATAAGTACTTAATTTGTTAATGAAATCGGTTATCGTTGATGAAATCGATCAATTATCATCAGAGGCGGGTGAATGTAATCAGATTAATAATTAACGATTACAAAATGTAATCTTAATCTTAATTTCGTTAATCTGTAACCACGATTAAATCTCTTCTAAGCATTAATGAGTCATAAAGTTGTATGCTACTGAGGATACATTAGTGTTTAAAACATAGACGGCCAAAATGTAATCATATTACAAACATACATATTAAACGTAATCGTTTTTCATTAATCTGATTACATTTTGCCCATATACACTTATCTTTGTCATCAATTTGAATATATTTTATTATTGATATAGACGACATATTTATAGTTTCAACTGCATCCCTATAGGTTTCAATAGACAAGAGAATTTCACAATTCACACTATTAACTATTTCCTCACATTAAGCTGATATTAGCATTTTGAGTTGTACAGCATGTGTTGCCGGCATTACCCATCAATTCGTTTAACAATAATTTTTCTTTTTGTTTTTGTTATTTTTTTTATCTTTCTAGTCTGCTTCGGTTGTGTGTTTCGGCATACTGTAGAAACTTGATTGATTTAACTGTGTCTTTAGTGTATTGTTTTAAATGTATTATAAAAATTGTTTGTTCTATTAATAAATAAAAAAATATATAATTAGTAATGTTTTAAAGCTAAGCTAAGTCCAAATAGCGTCTACAAACGTTAGACTTACGGAAAGTACGTTTCTGAAAATCAAGACAAATTTAACATTATACAAAGGAAAGTTCATTGGTAATTGTAGGAACGTCAAATTTTTTGCAACATCCTCAAAAATTCCCCAAGACGTGCGAATCTCTTCATTAGTTAGTGTTTTTGCTAAAAATACCCGCGTTCGCGGACTGACGGACCGAAATCTTCCTTTTATTATGTTGTCACGAATGTCCCACTTCTGAATAACGGTTCTGGGACATTTTTAATAGCTTTTTTATACGCGGAATGTATCTTAAACTTTGGGCAACGGCGTGCAGTGACAATTGTAAAAGGAAAGCTAATACATTCCAACATTTCATGGCCTATAGTTTTATTTATGACTAGCTATGTCCGCGACTTCATCTGCCTGAAAATATTACTTTTCTTACGATAATAATTATTTTAAGCAGAAATCTTTGTACAAATAAAAATAATGAAAATTTTATAAATGCCATCGATTATTTCACGTATAAGTTATTACAGTAACAACAAAATATAGCACTCAATTAGTACCAAGGATTTACAATACTAATAATATATATCGTTTGTGCTTTTTTACAGTAATTAATATAAAATTTTAAGATACTTTTTCGGGATAAAAAGCAGTATAAGCAATAATAATATGGAGGTTTCAAGCAATGAGTGAATCTAGAGGGGGGGAAGTAAAGCTCGTGGCCTGGTCACCAAATTCTAGGTACGGCAGACAAGCACATCACCCAACGTATCCATTGAATAGTATATATAAAAAAGTAGGCCAATCTCTTCATGAAAAAATCTATAAGCTTGTAAAACATTTAATTTGTTTTTTCACGAATATTTTATTTATTATACGATAAATTACATTTTCATTTATGCAAAATTTGTAGAACATACAATTCTCTAAACATAATAAAAACAAAATGGGCTGTAAACATTTTTTATAGGATTAGTCTATAGAAATGAGTAATCATGGTACAATATACAAGAACTGGGGAAGGGGGGGGGGGGTAGCAGAAAGTAATTATTGCGTGGCCTCGAAAAATTGGTCGCGGCCATAGATTGTCTACTTGGTTGGTTGCGGTTTTTGCGAAACGCTTCTAGCTCTCTCTATAAGAATCAATGCGTGTGCATTCTATGAGCGAACACCCCATAGAGGATATAATTAAATCTGCTCACCATGAGGGTTATCGGCTGCAACGTCGACACTCCACTCCTTGCACCATGAAACTTTCTAAAAAGCTTTCGTTCCGGGTGACATATCTTTTAAATTCATACTTACACTGATAAGTCGTTAGTTAGTGAGGTCAAGTGCAATCCTATTGTAATACAAAAATCTTTTGTTATAGAACGACAAATTCGAGAATAAATTGCGACAGCCCCCATGGGGCGAGTATAGCGGGGAAATCGCTGAGGGAGTACCGCCCCATAACTTCATGGGGATTCAATGATTACTCGATTAAATAGTAAATCATTTGAGGCTTGTAACACTTGTTATCTTGACACTCCCCTTGGTTTATCATCTATATTCCAGTACTTACAAACGGTTGTGAACCCCTAAATCTACATAGAAATGTTCTTTTTATGTAAGTATTACTATATGTGCGATGGCGAGTGATCTGAAGAACGGCCCTGGATCAGGAAAATCGTTCAGTTTCTCCAGAAAGGTTCCCAAAGCTGTTAAGTTTAAAGGGTTGAGTCATAACGATTCTAAGAAATTTTCACTTTCAAAAATGTTTCAAGAATAGTTAGGCTACTTTTAAGTTCTAGTAATAGTCGCGCCAAAAGGCACAACCCCAGAACATCAAAACAATAAAATATAAACGCACCTAATCTCCAACGCCATCTGGCGTACATCATTCACTTTCTTAACGTTCTCGCTTTAAAACTTACAAACAAACAAGTGCATGCATCCCCACTTGTAAAACATTAGTATATAAACGATTGTATTGTTTTAATAAAGAGAGTTTAGTTTCATCAGTTGTCATAGGCTTCTCAAGCCAACAACTTGTATTTTTTATCAAAACCTCACATCCCCCCACCATATCTCCGGTAAGTACTTTTTTATTTGTCTCAATTATCACAACTCTTTATTTTATAAAATCATCCCGCCTACGAGGGTGTATTTGTGCAACGGCATAAGTATATTATTTATCCCGGCCCGCGTAAGTAATATTCCCATTTTTCAGTTCTCCAAGTCAAAAAATAATGCTACGAAGTATTGTTAACACCATTCAACGTGATATTTTTTTTGCAAAACTGTTCACAGTCCAGTCAATCAAAGAACACTCAAGGCGCGGACAGTCGATTGTTTTCAAATCAACCGCGTATCTGACACTTTATATGGGCATGAATAATCGAACGCGTTTTGTTGTTTTAGACTAACTTTACACGCTCGTAGTCAATTTTTTTTAATGATTTATAGACGAACGCTTGACCTCAATCACACCTGGTGGAAGGTGAAGATGAGTTCGATGATGAAACGCGATCGCCCAGCAAATGCCTATTCACTCTTTTCTTAAAGACTACCAGGTCATAAGATCGCGGAAATATGGCCGCTGGAAGCATATTCCACTCCTTAGCCGTTCGCATGATGAATGTAGAAGCGAATCTTCTCGTGCGGATATAAGGAACATCCACCACATACGGATGGTATCCGACACGGTGTCTAGTAGTTTTGTGGTGGAATGGGACTGGTGGAATCAAAGGATGGTGGAGTCAATTATATTTCATCAAATTAATATCCAATTGAATCTAAATTTCTAGCAGAAACCGAATGCGATTAATTGCATATGTAGTTCATACTTCTCGCTCACAGGCGGATGAGTTAAAGCTTTTTAGCTTTTTGGTCTATCGGACGGGCTCGAACTAGAGGTTTCAACGAAATATTATTAATTAAAATTAAAAAAAAATAAAATTATTTATTCGACAAACAACTACAAGGCAGCACATTAAAAATCAGCTGACACCCAAACTAGGACACCCTGTATCTTGGATGTCAGCATATATCACACAAATTTGTTACAGTTTTTTACTGCTGCGTAGCACCAATCATATCTCAAAACAATACAAAAAACAACATTACATACCGAACAAGAGACTATACAAACAAAGTGAATATCAATTACAAAAGAGTGTTAATATTAAAGCCCAAGCACATCTATACCTGCAACAGTTCCTCAGTATCATTATATTTTAGATTCGACAACCAGTCTCTCAGCTTCATCTTACATTCGAATTTTGATAAGTTCAAGATATTTAATTTTTATTATCGAAGGGTAGGGGTTTTCATGTATTCTTATAGTACTATTGTTGTTATGTATTGAGTGTAGGTATATGGTCACACAAAAAGATTAAATATACACAAAGTTTTCCCCATGAGGCAATCATCTATGGGCCATTGGTGGTACGCGCTGCTCGATGAGGCAGACTTGAGCGAGCCACCTATATACGCACTATATATATAGTACGCGCTGGAATTAACGTGTTGAAGATCTGCAGAAATTTATTTCTAGATTGTCTATAATTTTTTATATCTATAAAAACGTCTTAAGTTAATGTTGTCTGAATAAACTAAATTCTAGTGATTATCTTGCAACTTGTAAGCAATAATAACATTTCCAATAATGTGCGTATTCGTAAAGGTTGCCATAAAATTTTGCCAGTCCCGACGGCCAGAATCCGATGTGCGCCTTAACTGTTAGCTCAATTTCTATGCTTGCTTGATACCTGCGGCTCCGGTAATTGTAACTGAAGCCAAAACGACTTTAGTAAGTGACTACAGCGTACATGATGGAAAGTACAATATATTCCAAGAATGGCGACAAGAATTCATTGAAGGATTGTGTTGTCATGTACGCCCACAGGTACAACAACTGAAGGTCTCTAGCTGCGTGAACATCGAGACAGTGGACAAAATGACCATAAAAAATAAAATTACTATAATATTATTATCGTGTGTAAACGCGTCTTTAGGTAAGTTATAAAATCAAGTTTTAACAAAACGCACGTAAGTTTTTCATAGATATCTATCGTGTCGGGTTAGTGTTGGGCCGCCACCACAAAACGTGAATATTTGCGAGTCAAATGCGCCGATAGCCTTAGAAATGGCACTCGGGGTTTCAA
The DNA here is from genome assembly GCA_036320925.1 of Automeris io. Taxonomy (NCBI): domain Eukaryota; kingdom Metazoa; phylum Arthropoda; class Insecta; order Lepidoptera; family Saturniidae; genus Automeris; species Automeris io. The sequence goes on from JAUDJH010000005.1 coordinate 15,774,999, forward strand.
CAAAACACACAGCGTTGAAATAAAACTTTACACGCTGCGTTTATTTTATTGTCGGAAATATTTAATCACCTTTGACTTGTCCTACTTGAATAAAATACTGATTCATTTCTTAATACTTTACTGCAGAATAGGGATGTAACGGAGGCAGTTTATCGGAACCGAAGTCGGAGTCGGAGTTTTTAAATTTGATTTATCGGAGTCGGAACCGAAGTCGGAATCGGAGTCGGAGGCAATGTGACAAGTGATGGCAGAAGAAAGTAGTTTTATTTATTGATAAATAAAAACATTATTTAGTGAACCTTTTAAATTAGAAAGTAATAAATTGACACATATGTACACAGACAATGAAAAGAAAAATTGCTGTGTTTTTTATTAACATTTTCCCATTAATAGTGAACGAATTAAATCAAATTTGCTCCAGGGTTGTTCTTGTGTTAATTTCTATTTCATTTAATTTAATGTAAATGTAAAATAAAAATACCCCTTAGTAATAGATTTTAAGGTGCATTTAGTTTTAAATTTAATAATTTTAATCATAATTTATTTTAGTTTATATTTTTAAAAATGTCTTCTTTAAATTAACTCTTTCGTTACCAGCGCCGGCTTCAGACGGCATTCACAAAACGCCCCGTGAGCACCAGCGCCAGCTTTAGCCGGCATTCATTTTATAGAAAAGTAAAAAATAAATTACTAAGAATTATTCAAATTTATTTTTTTATTTAATATACCAGCAAAATCTTTAAATATACACTTAAATGAGAAAATTCGAGCATCAACTTGCCATCATGCAATGTGCATACTTCGCAGCGTGCTGCCCTGTTCAGTAGCACTACTTCGGCGGAATGGACTGTGGTAACGAAAGGGTTCAGTGGCATTTATTGTTTCATTAAATATGTTCAACAACATATAAACTGAAATCAAATGCATTGACTACAACAGTGGTGGTGACCTCCAATTAATACCTCCGATTAAAAAGTTTCAGAACCGAAGTCGGAACCAGAGGTGTAATAACAATCGGAAGTTCCGACTTATCGGAGTCGGAATCGAAGCTCCGTAACATCCCTGCTGCAGAACATATTATTATACCATATTTAATAGGTACTTATATTTAAAACCTACTTATTATATTATTCTTCGCCTACCGCCCCAATAATAATCAATAATAGAAGAGCATATTTTTCATTAAAAAATCTCTGATTTTTCGCTGTTTGTTCTATATCTATGTTGTATGTTCTATGTTGTATTCTATGTTCTATGTTGTATTCTATGTTCTATGTTGAGGGAGTACGCCGTCCAATGATCCAGGCGAGAGTAGTGTGCGATGTGTTCCCGCACACTGCTCCAAGATATGTAGGCGAGCGAGGAGTGGGTGGCCATTTACACCAACCCTCTCCTGCTTTTTGTAATAGGGAGAGGCCTACTGTACACGATGGACAACACTCGATGACTAGTAGCAGGGATTCTTCAATAAAAAAAACACTTCTTCGTTCGCAGTTCGCTTCTTTATTCTTGAGGGTAGCTCCGAGGGAATTCTTCGAGTCTTCGATCTTCGCCGCCGACCAACGATTAGGTCGCTATATATATCCCCTCGGGCTACCCTAACAACTAGTACTATATACAAAGCATTCCTTAAAACTAAGTCCGCCAATAGCGACGCCGGATTCCGCCGTAGTTCCTACGTCCGGCCGCCGCTGTCGCTGCTGTCGCCCCGGTCGACGTGCTCCTCTCCCGCACCCCTATTCTTGCGTCTCCGGCGCCCTGGGCTCGCTGTTCGTAACATCCTCCCCCCGGCGTAGCTCGTCGAAGCCTTCTTTTTCCAGCCGGAGAACAGCCAGCTTCCTTGCAGGGCGCACGAAGGTTCCACCTCTGGTGCGGATGAGAGCGCTGCGCACGTCGCCGTCTGGCCCGGGGTACACGGCCTCCACGATGCCTCGAGGCCATGTATTGCGGGGCAATGCAGCGTCGACTACGATGACTAGATCTCCGGGGCGTAGCGGGCGCTGTCGATCGTGCGCTCCGCCACGCGCCACCAGCGTCGGTAGGTACTCCCGGACCCACCGTCGCCAGAACTGGTCGGCGAGCCCTTGTGCCGCCTTCCATGCTCTCCTATCCGCCGGCAAGCACACCCCGGTCTGGGGCAGCCCTGCCGACGTCCCGATGAGAAAGTGGTTCGGAGTCAATGCCTCCGGATCCGCCGGATCCACGGAAACGTGTGTCAGCGGTCGCGAATTGATCGCGTGTTCTGCTTCTGCCAGCAGCGTCGTTAGCACCTCCTCTCGCGGTGCTTGGTCGTGTAGAGTCGCGCTCAGCGCAGCTTTTGCTGAGCGCACGAGTCGCTCCCACGCGCCGCCTTGATTCGGCGCGCCAGGAGGGATGAAGCGCCACTCCATTCGGCGCAGCTGCGCGTAGTCACGCAGCGCCGGCTCCCACTCGCTGTATGCTGCTCGTAGCTCCGCGTCGGCTCCACGGAAGTTCGTCCCGTTGTCGCTCCAGAGCTGACGCGGCCATCCGCGTCGCGCTGCCATCCGTCGCAGCGCCATGATTGCGGAGTCGGCAGACAGGCTGCCCACTACCTCGATGTGGACAGCTCGGGTAGTGAGGCACGTGAACAACGCGCCCCACCTCTTCTCACGTCGGCGGCCGATAGTGACGGTCATCGGCCCGAAGTAGTCGACCCCGCAGTTGGTGAAGGGTCGGCGATGCTGATCCAGGCGCGCCGGCGGCAGGTCCCCCATCGGCGGCACCCGGGGCTTCGCTCGGCGCACCCGGCAGAGCGCGCAAGCCCGGGCAACCGCGCGCACAGTGGGGCGCGCGCGCAGTATCCAGAAGCGCTGCCTGATGTCATTGAGGACGCGCTCGTTGCTGGCGTGTCCCGCAGCCGCGTGTTCTCGTAGCACGATGAGTCTTGTCAGCGGGTGACGGCCGCCCAGTATGATCGGCCGCTTCGTCTCGTACGGCGCGCGCGCGGCATCGATCCGTCCGCGCACACGCAGCAGGTCGTCCTGCAGCATCGGGTCCAGCTTGGCGAGGCGGCTGGCAGCTGGCAAGGTTCGGCCAGCGCGCAGCCTCGCGATCTCCTCGCCGAAGTCTTCCTCCTGCGCCCTGCGTAGCCATAGGTGCTCCGCTCGCTCGATGTGCTGTAACTTAAGTTGGGTCGCTCTCTTGCGACATTTGTCGATGAAGGCGAGCACCGTCGCCGTCGCCCGGATCAGCCGCTCATACGATGAGAAACGGCTAATGTCCGGCAACGGGCTCGCGCTGTCGATGATGCTCGCTGCGCAGCACGCGGCCTCCTCGATGCTGCCGGTGCTGCTCGGTCGTGCCTTTTCCTGCGGCCACGTATTCTCAGGCCCGTACAGGAAAGAAGGTCCGGTGAACCAGCGGTCATGCTGGTCGGTTGGCGCCTTACCGTCGCGGGTTGCGTCATCCGCGACGTTGTGTGCGGTCGGCACCCAGCGCCATTGTTCTATGTCAGTCGCCTCCGCTATCTCGCCGAGCCGGTGCGCGACGTAAGGCGTGTAGCGCCGCGCGTCCGTCCTTATCCACTGCAGCACCGTTGATGAGTCGCTCCAGTAGATCACGCGGTCAGCCTTCCAGTGATGTTCTTGCTTTATCATGCCAGCCAGCCGGGTTCCGATGACAGCTGCTTGTAGCTCCAGCCGCGGTATCGTATGCGGGCGCAGCGGCGCCACCCTGGCCTTAGCAGCGGCCAGTGTCACCGTGACGCGACCGTCTTCGTGCATCAGCCGCCAGTATGCTGCCGCTGCGTATGCCTGTTCGCTGGCATCGACGAACACGTGAAGCTGCCTCTCCGGTTCCGCAGCATCGTCGTCGGTGACGTATCGTCGCGGCAGGCGCAGCTGAGCTATGTCGTCCAGCGCGCTCAGCCATTGGTCGAAGCGATCCGCCTGCTCGCCCGGAAGCTGCTCATCCCATCCTATCTGGATGCGCCATAAATCCTGCAACACAATCTTGGCAGTGATGCTGTAACAGCTGAGTAACCCCAGCGGGTCGAAAATCGACATGACCGCCGCCAGGGCCTCTCGCTTCGTCGGGGCCCGCTGCCGTTCACGGACTTGTTTTGGGACGCGTGCCAGGGTCGTGTTGAAGCCCAGCTCGTCTTTCTCGGCGTCCCACAGCATGCCAAGTGTCTTCTCCTGGTGGTGTTCGTGGCCCAGAGCGGTCGGCTCCCGGGCTCGCAGCTCTCGAGGGACGGTGTTCAGCAGGAGCGGGCAGTTGGAGTTCCAGCTTCTCAACGTGAAGCCTGCTTGAGCGTGGACGGTGATGACCTCTTCTATTGTCTTCTTTGCTTCTTCCATGGTCTTGAAGCTGTGCACGAGGTCGTCCATGTAATGGCTCCTGGTGATGACCGGCAGTGCCCTGGCGTGCGAATGCGCGTGATCCTGCGCGTTCCGGTCCCGCACGCTGTGGGCCAGGAAGGGCGAGCTGACTGCTCCGAAGATCATCGAAGTCATCTTGAACTGCTCCGGAGGGTCCTTTCTGTTGTCGCCTCTCCACAAGAATGACTGCGCCGGTTGATCTTCCGCTCGCACCTTCACCTGCAAAAACATCTCAGAAATGTCCGCTGTTACGGCGATCGGCCGTTCCCGGAATCGAAATAATATTCCGGGAAGTGATTGTAACAAGTCCGGTCCCTCGAGTAAAAAGTCGTTCAAACTTTTGTTCTGTACGCGGTGCGCTGCGTCAAACACTAGCCGTATCTTTTTTTTTTTTTTTTTTTTTTTTTTTTTTTCGAATTGACGCGTTTTGTCGACCGGGAAAGGTCTTCACAAACTAACCGGGCAGGTGGGCGAGCACTGAGGGTGCTCAGCCAGCAATTTATGGGTTGGGTGGCAATGCAAGGGCACCCCTGTGGGTACGAGCCTCGACTTGGACCGCCAGCCAAAAATACGAAACCTAACGGTGATCTACTAGCGTTTCGGAAGCGACTACCTTGAGAAGAAACGCCGAAAGAAACTCAAGGCTGCGTCGGAGTGTAACTGCGTCATTTAGACGACAGTTGACGGAACTATCCTTACTCGTCGTCGTCGGCGCCGCCGGCGACGCCGGTGTCTTGGTATGTACCTGGTGCATGAGTGTACCTCACTGTTTTTGGGATCTGCGGTTATCAAAGCCGCGGTAATTGGATCGTCCGGATCCAACAGGACAGAGCGCGGGCGGCGTGTACCCCATCCGGTGCCGCGAGTCGGTGGGTATTCGCATACGTTGCGAAGAAGTTCATTGGGATGGTGTGGTAACCTATCGAAATAGCGACGAGATGCTGTGCGCATGAAACTGGCGATCGTCTCGAGTTTGAGGTCGTCGTGGAGATCGACATTTCTCAAATAATGTGGGGCTCCTACTATAGTGCGGAGGAATTTGTTTTGCACTTTTTGCAATCGGGCGATGGTGGACTTGGAGGCGTGGGCGAAGACTACGCTAGCGTAAGTCATCACTGGCCTAACTACTGTCTTGTAAATTGTCAGCTTATGCCTAAGTGACAATTTACTCTTTTTGCACACCATGGGGTGTAGCCTACTGAGGATAAAGACGGCGCGATTGCGCACAGTCCTGACGTGGGAGTTGAAGGTAAGCTTCCTATCGAGGGTGACACCTAAGTATTTGACCTCATCGGCCCAAGGGATCGTTCGGTCAAATAGCTTAATGTCTGTATCGGGGGTGGGGTATCGGTTACTCCGAGAAAAGAGTATTGCTACACTCTTCTCGGCATTCACCTCTATCCGCCATTTGCGGAACCACTCGCCGAGAACGGTGGCTGCGTTTTGTAAGTTTTTGTGGAGGGTTTTCTTATCCCTTTGGGAACAGAAAAGAGCGGTGTCATCCGCATAGAGCGCGAGATGTATGTTCGGCAATCTAGGGATGTCATTTGTATATAAACTATACAAAATGGGAGCAAGTATAGACCCTTGCGGGACTCCTGCTCGGATCGGTCTTGGGTTTGAGAACACTCCTTCGACGCGGTATTGGAAATGCCTGTTCGACAAATAGTCTCGCAAGATGAGCACGAGCCTGTCTGGCACTTTGAGTGTGTATAGCTTGTATAGCAAGCCATTGTGCCAGACTTTGTCGAAGGCTTTCGCCACGTCGAAGAAGAGCGCCCCTGTCGGGGTATGGTCATAATTTCGAATGAAATTATCGAGGATGTGCTCCGTGAGGCGGTGCACCTGATTGACGCTCGAATGTTTGGCACGGAAGCCAAACTGTTCGTTAATCAAAATCTTATTGGACTGGACGTGATCTTGGAGACGGTTGAGAAGCAACCGCTCATACAGTTTCCCCATCGTCTTGATGAGACTGATGGGCCTGTAGCTAGTAGGGAAGTTTTTGGGTTTCCCCGGCTTGGGGATTCCTATCACACCTGCCTCTTTCCACGCGTTTGGAAAGATGCAGTTTTTGATCGCCGCATTGAAGATGACGACGAGAAGGCAAATGATTTGCTCCGGCAGCATCTTGAGGACTCTGTTCGAGATACCGTCAAGACCGGGAGCTTTCTTGATCGGGAGGTGTCTAATGATCTCGTTGACTTCGTCAACTGTGACGATCGCCAGATCTGCAGTGGGAGGAAGCGCAGCCAGACGTTGGACTACAGAGTCCACTCTGGCTACGTGGTCTGGGTCCGCCGGGAGCAGGCTGGGAGAGCATTGGCGCTCTAAACTGTCCGCCAGACATTCGGCCTTTTCGACATCGTCGAAGGAGACCGAATTGTCCGGCCCTAGCAGAGGAGGCATGCAGCGGTCATTATCTAATTTGAGTGATCTCGCCAGATTCCAGTAAGCCTGGTGGGAGGGCGAGAGTTGGGACAAATAATTGTCCCACTGGTTTCCTCGCATGTCGGCGATTCGTTTCCTTACCTCCCTCTGTAAGGAACGCAGCCTCGTGCGGTTTTCCGCAGTGGGATACCTATCATATGCTCTGGTCGCGGCATTCTTCGCCGTCATCAGCCTCCTCACGTCATCAGGGAGCCTCCAACGGAAAAAGTTTTCCGCTGGGGCCTCCCTGGTGGCTTCGGCGACAGCGCCTTGAAGGTGGCCGGTGACGGCGTCGATTGCCGCATCTGTATCCTCTGTTGAGGAGAAGAAGTCAGGGATCGGGTCGAGGAGAGGTTTCGGACCATCCGAGGTTAGGATCGCTCCTAGCTTCTTCCAGTCCGTCACCAATTTTGTGGGGATTGCCTCCGGCTCAGAGGAGCCGAGTTGCATTAAGACAGGTCTGTGATCCGAATCCAGTTCACTGAGCGTGACTATAGAGCGCAACCGTAAGGTTATGCTCTTTAGCAGCGCAATGTCCAGGATATCGGGCCTGTGGTTAATGATGTTAGGGAAGTGAGTTGGACTCATCGGGGACAGTACGTCAAAAGGGTAGACATTACTGTGGAGACGTAGGCGTTTGCCATTACTGGTAGAGTAATGACAGCCCCACTGCATATGTTTGCAGTTGAGGTCGCCTGCGATGATAACTGCGGGACCTAAGTCCAGAAGTGCGTATAGGTCACTTCGGAGAAGTACTTTGTTCGGTGACAAATAGACCGAAGCAATATATATTGAGGGATGACCGCTCATGCCGAGCCTACAGACCGAGGCCTCGAGATTTTCGAGGGGAGGCGGGTCGATCGGCATGCAGTGCAGAGCCCTCCTATAGTATATGGCAGTGCCCCCGCCGCGGGCGTGGGTCCTGTCATTCCTAACCAGGTGATAGTTGGCCAGACAGGGCCCTCTATCACTCGGCTTGAGGAGAGTCTCTTGCACTAGCATGACGTCGATCTGATGGGTGCGAAGGAAATCACCGACGAGATCCTTCTGCCTACGGAGGCCGTAAGCGTTGAACCACGCGAGGTTCAACGCGTGCGGTTTGATCCTACTCGTAGTAAAGAGCATTGGATCAACAGAAAAATTTATTGAGAAACGGAGGGGCATCTATTTAGATGCACTGTATTTTTTAAGATTTCTTAGTAGATCCGCGTGCTTCACTACTAAGGCAATCCTATGTGCCGGGTCGGTTTCACGGAGCTCCCGCGCGAGTTCTGTGATTTCGTCCACGTCAATGGCGCAGGCGAAGTCACAGGCCTCGTCGAGGTCCTTAGAAAAAGAAGTGGGCGCGGAGGGCGCCTGTGGAGCCGGTGCGCTGCGGCGCACCCAGGGGTTCTGGGTGCGAGCAGGCACGGGAGGAGCGGCCACGAGGGGACGCACTCCCGCCTTTGCGGGAACGGAATTTGGCCGAGCGGCCTGGGAGCCGGCGATGCCGGTGCGAGCTGGCTGCTGAGCCGGGGCGGCAGCGGTGCCGGTGGGCTCAGCGGGGCCGCTAGGCGGGAGAGTTGCTCCTTGCCTGGCGGGAAGCGGCGGAAATTCGGACGCCGGAGGTGGTCTGGGGGCCGCAGGGCGAGTGCGCGGTGCGGGCGCCCTGTGAGGCCTCCAAGCCTCGCGCCGCGGCTGCGGGGCGCGTGGGCAGCCGCGATAATTCGCGGGATGCCCCTCACGTCCGCACAGAACGCAGCTCGGAGGCGTGGGTGCCTCCCTGGTGCGCGCGCACTGTGAGGTGCCGTGGTCTTCCAGGCACTTCACACACCTAGGGCGCGCATAACATCGGAGGGCGGAATGCCCATACAGTTGACAGTTGTGACACTGTCCGGGCATTCCTGTCTTGTATGGAGGCTCAACTTTAATACCGCTGAGCAGGCAGACGGTCTTAATGTTAAATATCTGTTTTGCCTCTGGAGTCAGAGGCAGAATGACAAGCACCATATCGAATGGTGTCTTTGTGGACGCCCTGTGCATCCGGTGGACTTCTTCCACCGGCAGGGCTTGGGAGAGAAGGTCCTCCTTTATGAGCTCAGTGCTGAGCTCTTTCGGGAGGCCTTTAACGACTACGCGGAGTCGTTTCTCTTCAGGGAGGGAATAGGTATGATAACCTATTTTTTTGTCGCGGAGGTATTGGGTGAGGTTTTTGTGGTCACCCGGCGTGGGAACGACCACCCGGATGCCATCCATAGTCGCGGTGGCGCGCGTATAGTTTATGCGCTTCTCTTTAAGCGCAACGGAAATTTGCGTCCAGGCGCCTTTCTCCCGGATAATTACCGGGGGAGGGGGGCCGGGGCGGAAAGCGGGCGGGTTGGCCTTTTTTGGCTTGGGAAGATTGGCGGCTGGAGCGCGCGCCGAATCTTCGGGGTGGCGTTTGACGGCCTTGGAAGGCCCGTCAACGCGGGCAATCTTACGTTTGCCGAGAACGGGGGTGAACCCGTCGTTGGCAGGCGCGGGAACGTCGGATGAGTCCGAGTTATCAGAATCTTCGTTCGCGATTGACATCGCGGGCGAAGAATCGCGAGAGCGAGAGGGGCCGTCTGCGTTCGAGAGAGACGAACGGACGGGCGATCGGTCGCGGGTGGAGGAAGCGTCTCGCGGGACGCGGGGGTCGCGGCCTGTCGGCGCGGCATGAACGGAGGGGCGGGGAGCGAGGGGCTCCGCGTCGGGGGAGGCGGGTGAGTCCATTACGTAATGGATATTGGAGGCTGCTTGCGACTGCAAAATGGCAGATGTAAGTTGCTGCAGATGGTCCGCGGGCAGCTTAAGGATGTGCTCGATGAGCACCTTTACCGGGAGTTGGTCCATGTCTTAGTTATAGAAACTTACTAAGGTGGGCAGTCCCCCAGACCCGTTTAGGGCCCGAGGGGTGTGTACCTAGCGTCCCTAGCCAGGGATGTGTGCCTACTTTGCACCACCGAGACAGGGGTCCGCGCTAGCAGACCCAAGTCAAACAAATGGCGCGGCAGGAGAAGGAAATAAGGTAGGGTGGGAGGGTGATGGCCGGCTTAGACTGAGGGGTCGCTCCACAGCCTAAGACCCCGACCCCAACCGGGTTTGCAGGTTCCTGAGGGGAAACCGCGAGCGCCCGGGACCCGCCCTGTGCCTGGTTCGTTTACACCGGTGGGTATCCCCAGGCACAACCACTAAAAGGCGTGGATTTTCAAAGCGTTTGACTGTCGATGTTAACGAAACTTGTGCGCCTCGGATGTCTTGAAAAAGACACCTCGGCGCGAGAAAGCGTTTGACGGTCCGCACTTAAAAGAAACCGTACGTCTAGGACACCTTGAAAAAGGCGCCTAGGCGAGAAACACACTGCGCAAGGGCGCACGCGGAAGCACGTGATTATTCGGCGTCGCGCTGAAAAGCGCGCGTCTAACAACACGTAAGATCGCACGGGTGTGGCGGGGGGAGGCGCTCGTGAACACGCGTACACGTCCGCACTCGACCGCGGCCAGAACCGAACTCCGTCCGTCTTCACTAGCCGTATCTTGTTTGGCTTATTCGGGTTTCGTACGGCGAAGTGCGGTAGAAACCACTGTATAGCGCTGTCTCGTTCACTCTCGCTATACTTTTCCGCGTATCCTTTCTTCAACAAATTTTCAATCTGGCGCGTGTATTCTTCTTTAAATGCCGGGTCGCGATCCATCTTTTTCTCTATGCCCCTGAGGCGTATGAATGCTTCACTGTAGCTCGGCGGCAGCACGATGTCATCGGTGCGCCACGGCAACCCGACTTCGAATCGATTGTTCACTCGGCGCGCCGTTTTGTTGAAAATCTCGATCGCTCGTCGATCTTCTGGCTTCTCCTTGGTGGTCAGCGACACACCAAGTGCTTCCAACGTGAAATGCTTCTTCACCAGTTCTTGAAGACGCTCGTCGTCTTCTTGCTCGGTGCTCGAGGGGGTGCTGCCGCAGTCTCGTTCCGCTGCGTGCAGATGCAGCACCGTGTTCTCCCCCCGTCGATGGAGCAGGCGAGGCTCGATGCCGTAGATGACCCACCCTAGGCTGGTGAGTGATGCGGCGGGCTCGTTCTTCTTTCCGGTCCTCATCTGCTGGGAGACCATCAGGTGCCAGTTGTCGACACCTATCAGGATCCTCGGCTTCGCGTTCTCGAAGCAGGCCTCCCGGAGATCTTGCAGGTGGGCGTACCGCGTCAGTTCCCGCGGCGCCCGCTGTCCTCGCAGGTCCAACTTCTTGACCGTGCGAGCGGTGATCTCGTGTGCGGCGCGTTCTCGCCGCCCTCGGATGCTGATGCTGACCCGCTGACTGCTGCTCTCGTGCTCCGTCGCGTTGACACCTCGCAGCCTCAGTGGTGCCGGAGTCCCCTTGGCGCCGATGCTGTTTGCCAGTTCTTGGTCGATGAGGGTTATTGATGACCCCTCATCCAGGAGCGCGTACGTAGCTACTTCTCCCCCAGGACCTGTAATGATGACGTTGCAGACTTTTAGCAACACGCTGCTGTCTTCACTGGGTGTTGCTATCGACATCACTGCTTCTTCTCTGGCCGGGCGGGGTGGTTCTTCCTCGTCGCTGGATCGCACCTCTGGCTGCGCTCGCATTTGCTCGGTATCGTGCAACAGCGGGTGATGCGGCCGGCGGCAACCGTTGACACCGCATGCGTCAGCTTGGCAGTCGGCCCGACGATGCCTCTTCTTCAGGCACTTAAAACAAACGCGCGCTGACTTTGCCCAGTCCCAGCGGGCGCTGATCTTCATATTCTTGATCTTCTTGCATTTATCCGTAGCGTGGTCTGCTCCACAGCAGAAGCACCCTTGTGGTGCGCGTCGCTCCTCTACCGTTGCGTAGACGGCTGCCCCACGCGTCGATCGGCGTGCTGGCTTCGTGTTCTGCTGCCTCGGTCTTGCTGGCGCGGCGTATTTTGCAGTGCTGACGGCGCCCGATGTACTGGATTGGCGCGTGTAGCTAAACGCCAAGTCCGCTTCGTGTGTGAGGAAGCGAGACAGAGTGATCACTTCGCACTCTTCCATTCCTCGGTGCAGATGTGCGTAGTCTCTCCACCTTGAGACTAGCAGCGGGCTCATTCGTTCCATGATTTCTCCCGCCAGCTGAGGATTCCGTAGATAACCGCTGTGGCCGACGTTCTTGAGCACGGCGATTATGTTCTGCACTCGTACTGCAAACACGTTGAGCTCTTGCGCTGTCATTCCTGCTTGTGGCAGCTGGCGCAGCTTCTCCATGGCGTCGTTGATGATGGTGTCCGGCTGGCCATAACAGCGCTCCAGTGTGTGCATTATGGCATCCGGGTTCTCCGCCGTGTGCAGTAGAGGCGCCACGGCGTCCCTCGCTTCTCCCCGGAGACACACCCGTAGCCTGGCTAGGTTCTCCGCCGCCGAGAAGTTGTACATCTTCGTGCTATCTCGCATGGCTGCCTTGAATGGCAGCCACTCGTTCGGTGCCCCGGTGAATACTGGTAGGTCCGAGGCTTGACGTGGCGGCACTCGTTCCCGTGCCGTCATCCTCTTCAACGCCTCGGCCAGTTCCTCGATCGCCCTTGATCTGCCCCTCGTGGGCGTGGGCGAACGTGTGCGACGCCGTTCTGTCGCCTCACGTTGCTGTGACCTTTCTTCCTCAAAGGTCACTCGGGCCGCGGTCAGCTCCCCCCGTTGATCGTCGGAGGTGTGGAGGGCCGTTCTGCCTCCTCGTTCTGCTGACGGTGTCTCGGCCGGGTACGTTGAATCCCCCTCGGTCGCTTGTTGCAGCCAACTGTTCACGCGTTCGTTCGTCTCTGACACGTTGCTGCCCCGTTCGTCTTCTTCGATATTTTCGAGGTCCACTTCTAGTCTCTTCCTGACTAGGTCCGCTTCCATGCGCAGTTCCCGCCGTTGGATCTCGGCGAGACGTTCCTGCGCTTGCAGCTCCAACTGCAACCGTAATCTGGCAGCTGAGCTTGTACTTGTGCGGCGTGACCTCGCTGGCGAACGTTGTCTTGCTGCTGTAGGGAAAGAAACTGCGTTTGACGTTTCAGCGTTTGACAATCGAGCGTTTGACAATCGAGCGTTTGACTTGTCACATGTCAATGTAGCGTTTGACCCCCCTGTCGTAGTCTCAACAGCAGGCCGCACTGACGGAGAGCGTGGTGGTTCAACATGACGCACCGAGGCCGGTGCGTACATGTCACACTCGTCCGTAGTATCGGCCCCCTGTGATCGAGTCTTGACCATTTTCCCAAATTCTTGATGCAATCTTCGATAAATCGATGCGTTGGTTCTACTTTCTTTCTTCTATTCGGCTTCCGATGGACCAGGATGTACACGATGGACAACACTCGATGACTAGTAGCAGGGATTCTTCAATAAAAAAAACACTTCTTCGTTCGCAGTTCGCTTCTTTATTCTTGAGGGTAGCTCCGAGGGAATTCTTCGAGTCTTCGATCTTCGCCGCCGACCAACGATTAGGTCGCTATATATATCCCCTCGGGCTACCCTAACAACTAGTACTATATACAAAGCATTCCTTAAAACTAAGTCCGCCAATAGCGACGCCGGATTCCGCCGTAGTTCCTACGTCCGGCCGCCGCTGTCGCCCCGGTCGACGTGCTCCTCTCCCGCACCCCTATTCTTGCGTCTCCGGCGCCCTGGGCTCGCTGTTCGTAACACCTACCTTAAGGCCAAACGTCGCCGGGTGCTGAGGAAGTGGCCAATGCTGTACCCTTGGCCCCGGCAGACGATTAGGAGGAACACCCCGAGGGTTTTAGTCGGTGCAAGTCCGACACAAGCGAGGTGGTAGGGCCCCGGTGCCCGTCTGGATCGCGACCACAGTGCATGGGTGTAAAGCCCGTCATAGTGACCAGTTTCGGCTTGTCGCGTTTCGGGATCAGCTTGTGTATATCCAGTAGCTCATATGCCTAGAGACCTTCAGTCGTGGTATATGTGGGCCGACATGACGATGTAGACTATCAATGGATTTTCATCCTTTGATAGTCGCTTTCGTTTTTGGACTACATTGTACTTACCATCAGGTACTCTGTAGTCACTATGTCGAGCCAGTGTAAAAAAAAAATAAAAATAAAAAACACACCGGAGGGCGGCTCTCACCGCCTCCTGAGGTCCGTTAGGGATTACAAAAAAAAAGGTTAAACAAACGTATTTCCTAGCCTCCTTTCGCACATACCTATTACAGTATCAATCGCAGCAAAAACGCTAAGAATTTACACCCGTATGTTTATAACTATTATGGTTAGCAAAACCATCTTAGGACTGGGCACGTCTGAGGCGGTTTAACGACATCGGAATTTTGCTAACAACTGTCATTATGATACTTCTTGATTTATTATTTATTCGATTTCTTGGCTTTACACAACACTAGCTTCATCTGCGACTTTGTTTGCATTCATTTGATTTAATAAAATTCGTTTTCTAAAAGCACATACCTACCGGTGGTGGAATACATCATGAGGAAGCCCGAATGGCATGTAATAGAAATGTCATGTGTATGAACTGTTGTGAGAATGGCGATCAGCCGCGCTATTGGTCATATTGGCCACGATATATAAGCGCAAAGTTGATACAGCCACTAGTATCTCTGCTCACACCGTAAGGGATAAAGTGTGACGATATATTATCTATACTAATATAAGGTCCTTACATATGAAATTGGCGTTTTGTATGGGAGGAACAAAAAGTCGAATATTTTTTAATATAATATATTTAATTAATCAAAGTATGAACCATTATTTTCTATGCACTTTTGCCATCTCATAGGTAGTTCATTGATCCCTTTACTAAAAAAACCAGTCGGACGGGAATCAATAAAATCTTTGAAGGCGATTTGGACTGCCCCATCGGAGTTGAATTTTTTCCCTTGCAAGAAGTTATCCAAATTTCGAAAAAAATTGTAATCTGTTGGAGCAAGGTCCGGGGAGTACGGAGGATGTCTTAGACTTTCCAATTGAAGCTCTTCTAATTTAGTAGCCGTCTGTTGCGCAGTGTGTGGTCTAGCGTTGTCGTGAAGCAGCAGTGGCGTGGAGCGATTGACCAGCCTAGGTTGTTTAGCCGCTAGCTTTTCCATCATGGTTTGCAATTGCTGACAATAGACATCAGCCGTAATAGTCTGGCCAGATTTGAGAAAACTGTAATGAACAATACCGGCACTAGTCCACCAAACGCTTACAAGTAACTTTTTTGGGGTTAATTTTCGCTTGGGGCAGGATTTGGCTGGCTGGCCAGGATCCAACCATTGCGCTGAGCGCTTCCGATTATCGTAAAGAACCCATTTTTCATCACAGGTAATGATTCGATTTAAAATACCTTCATTATTGAGCCGGTTTAGTAATGTAACGCAGCAGTCGACGCGCGTTTGCCGGTTTGCTTCAGTCAATTCGTGAGGTACCCACCTTTCAAGCTTTTTAATCTTCCCAATTTGCTTCAAGTGAATTAAAACAGTTTTATCACTAACATCGCAGCCTGCAGCTAACTCGGACGTGGTTTGCGATGGATCCGCTTCCACAATAGCCTTCAACTCTTCATTATCAACTTGAGTCTCAGGCCGTCCACGGGGCTTGTTCTGCAGGTCGAAATTTCCAGAACGAAAACGTTGGAACCAAAAACGAACTGTGTTTTCTTTTGCAACACGACCGCCATACACATCATTCACCCTTCGAGTTGTTTCCGCAGCACTAGTGCCACGGCGGAACTCGTACTCGTAAATAATGCGATATTTTAAGTTTTCCATTTTGTAAAATGAGTGACGCAAACAGAAAAAAACAGAAGAAAAAAACAAATGAATGACGATCATCGAAGCACAAATACATGAGTCTATAGCTGTACAAATTTGAATTTGGAATTCCTTACCAAAGAGGAGAAATTTGTGATTAAAGTGGCCAGTACGAAAAACGCCAATTTCATATGTAAGGACCTAATATTATAAAGCTGAAGAGTTTGTTTGTTTGTTTGTTTGTTTGTTTGTTTGTTTGTTTGAACGCGCTAATCTCAGCAACTACTGGTTCGAATTGAAAAATACTTTTTGAGTTGAATTGACCATTTATCGAGGAAGGCTTTAGGCTATATAACATCACGATGCAATTATTAGGAGCGAAGAAATAATGGAAAATGTGAAAAAAACGGGGAAAATTATTCTTCCTTGAGAGCTTCCATTGCGTGCGCTGCAAAAACGGTTGAAGATACCAAAAATATATGTAAGAAAGAAATATTCCTCTTGAAATGATCTAAAAAAATGTCCGCGACAGTATATGTCTATCTTTTAAGATTAAGTCACTAGAACTGTTTTTATGGTAAACAAATTTGGTCGAAATTAATGCATTATTTGTTAAGAGTTGTATCAACGTAATAATATTAATCTTTATTCAAATAAATGTGTTGTTGATTAAGAGTATTTAATTGTGAACAAAATTGTCTTTGACATCACTTAATTTCAATGAACATCTTAGAAGATATTACAAAACCCTTTATAGCAAAACAACGTTTGCCGGATCAGCTAGTTGATTATAATTATTTATAACTATCTTGTTAATACGGTAACAAAGTTTTTAGCATCACAGTAGTTAAGATGTGTTATTTAAAGAAAAATAGCATTCGATAACGGATCTTTTAAAATAAGTGTAACAAGATTTTGCATCATGCCAGCATGATCACGATGATTCGACGAAGAGTCTCATGTGTTTTGACAGTTGCACTCGATTTTTGGACTGCACCGTGATAACATTACGTCTGGTGTAGTCACTTTAATAAAATACTGATAAAACATGTATTGTAAAGTGACTGATGTCGTCTATAATCAAAATAACAATTTTAAGTTTGTTCAAGAAAATTTGTTATGATAACTGGAAAGAATTTTTTGATAAAAGTTGTAAAGAAAAAGGTATATGGTACAAAACAATCGTTAGTCAGCCTCTTCATGTCACCTGGTTCAGTGAAGCTAAAATAAGCAGAAAAGATGTAAAAGTGTGTTTAAGGCTCCGTTCTGGACATTATCCAACAGCAAGTTTTGCATATCTCATGAGGAAAGCCGAGTCACCCAATTGTGACAAATGTGGAAAGATTGAAGATGTGCATCAGTTGCTGATGCAGTGTGCCCGGAACGAGACACAAAGGGAATCGCTGATGAGCAAGTTGGAAATTAACAGACAAAATATTGGAGCATGGCGCGGCATTTTGGCCAATCCTTTGTCCAGTGAAGTAAGAATGCTGTGCCAGATGGTGACGCTTGCTCATCCGCGACTCCTCTAGGATGTAAGGACATAGGTTAGGATACAATGGGGCTTATATATTCGCGTGAATAAAAGCCACTAAATAAAATAATAATAATCAAAATAACAGCACAAAGGGATAATAGCTTTGGTTTTGAGGTTGTAAATGTTTTTTTTTAAATCAAATATTTTAATGAGGCTGTATTGCATCCTTGATGACTATGCCAGCCTCGTAAGGTATATCATGTTATTTAAACTCACTTCTAGTGAAGTGACAACTGTATGAATCTGTAAATTCTTTTTGCATTAACCGCCGTCGGCTCTCCTAATATGATATTAATTTCTCTGACACTTCGCCAGTCTGAGAAAGAAGTCTTCTTTTAAAAGTTAACTCAAACGTCTCATAAGATATTATTACCACTTAGCTAAGCAAGGTCAAAGATCGTTTTACGTGAGTGTATGATAAATTATATTTAAATTTTTACAAAGTTGTTGAGCGGAACATCTCTAACAATTGTGCTGTAAACATTTTTTATTCGATTTATCAATATAATTGAGAAATAAGGGTAAAGGGACTGGCGAGGGGAGGGGTGGCAAACAGTAGTTTTGTTCATAACTAGGAAAAATTCAAGATCCTTTTTTTTGTTAACCCGGTGGAAATCCCTACGGACCGTCAGGGGAAATGGTGAAGGCCACTCCCCCCTGTGTGTCGGACCTGCCCCGACTAAAACCACCGAGGTGCTAGCACTGCCTCTCCTCGCCTTCGCCGAGCCTGGGAATCCGGATACTTCCGAGGGCTCGGCGAGCAAATTTCAAGATCCTGGCTAATAATGGTCATTATAGTGACCATCGTTAGATTGTCATCTGTATACAGCTGTCGTCGTTTATAGGCTATAACATTTTGTGCTTAAAATTTAGTACAGCTATTCTAGATGGTCTATACAATACCTATAGAAATAATAGGAAGAAAATTAATTAAAACGCACATATTTAAAGTAAATTATTACTTAAATATGTAGGCAAAATACAAGCAAAGACACCTGTAAGGTTTATATAACTAGTCAAGCGATTCCTAAATATAAATGAGTTACTTAAAGCAATTACCTTCTTAAACTAAAGCACTTTGGACTGAACGCTTTCCAATTAGAAAATCGTTTCCAATTAGTACCAACTAAGATCATATCTCACCTCTAACGAATAAAACACGACCTTATGTATATAGAAATACAGTATAAATACTATTAAAATGTAAAGGATTTTTCAAAATGGCATGTAGCTTATAAATGTTTATTCAAAATTACATCTTATCGCTGAGTAATAAAATTTAAAATTGAGTTTAGTATGTTAATCCCCTTTATAGGGAGAGCAGAAAACTGGCTGTCTTACGTCCTGCTCTGTCGTAGGGAATGTGTATATTTATCTCTTTCTGGCGACGCTGTATCGATTTTCCGAAGAGCGGATGAGGTGTTAAGAGAAGAAAATTTGCATAATACAATGTATTCTTATTTTTAACAGGAATTTTCCAATAGAAGAATTCAGCACAAGAAAACAGATTTCCATTAAGATCTCTATTTATCTCACGTTTCTTTACTAGGGTAGGCAGAATTGTTTTTAGTTTTTCAATATCACAAAAATAAAAATAAAATCTTAGAACCGGCAATAACAAATATATATTTTTTTACCTATATGACACACTACCACACACTTTCTTTTTATATTGAGATTAATATTTGTATTATATATTTTTTATAGCCCGGGGGAAGTCCCTAACGGATCTCAGGCGGCGGTGAGGGCTGCCCCCCGGTATGTCGGACTTGCAACGACTAAAACCCCCAGGGTGTTCCTTCTTCCCGTCTGACCGGGGCCAGAGGTACAGTGTCATCCTGTTCTCCGACCCTCGGCAACGTCTGGCCTTTTGTAAGGCCGCATCTCTGCACTGCGAGGAGTGGTGTAAAGAGCCGCCCCTCGCACACCTCAATATCTTGGAGCGGTGTGCGGAAACACGTCACACACCGCTCTCGGCTGGATAAGTTGGGCGGCTCGCTCCCTCAAGCGCACCGCCCAGGTGTCTTATCCGGTTTTTAGGAGGAAGGCCTCTGGCGAAGGCCCTCCTTTGTCCTGTCCTGCGTGGGCGGCGAATCGGTTTGTCAGGACCGGCTATTGCCTTCCTGTTCCTCTCCGCCGCCTCCTTCCTCACCATGACTTCCTCACAGTACCTGAGGACCGCCTGCCATGCTCTATCGCTGCCGACCATCGCGCGAACGCGAACCCACCACCCTGAATTTGTATTATATTATATTGAGCAAGCATTTCCACCACAAAATCAAAGGAGCATAAATCACAAAGCAATTAGTTAAATATAATAATAAAATATTACTTTAATTAAAGTTAGTCTGCCCCTTAAAAGCAGGAACCACCCAAAGCCTCGTTACAAACGCACACATAGAACCGAGTTCTGTGATTGGCTGGAAATCGCGAGCGAAATGTATGTTGGAGTAATTTGTACTATGCAGATAGCTTATACAGGATGCTCTTCAACAAGAATCTAAACAATTTTGCGATGCTACCGAACTGGGTGCTGACCACAGTATGATGATGTCCTAGCCGGATTCGGCCACGGCGACTGTTTCAACACCGATTAAGAAAATCGCGGTCCAGTTTTCGGAAACAGTCAATTGCGCAGGAGATATTTAAGTGCATAACTGGACGCGCAGCCAGAAAAGCACTCTCTCGTCCGAGCTCCCTCAGGCCCGATGGAAAGGAGAACCAGTACGATCGGGAGGGAGCAGGATGCAGGTTTGGTCGAGTTGTCCTTCTCTGAATACCTGGTTGAATTGCGGTGTTCAAGAGATACCTCAGTCGCCTTTTACGACACCTCGGCAAGAAGAAGGGGGTGCTATTCTATTTTGCTGGCAGCCACCACGGCACAACCACCACAGTATATAAGTGTAATGACCGTCATATAGACCTGCTCCCTACCTCCAATTACTCATACATTGACTTTTTGTCATAGTGTGTGAGGGCCGGCATGACAACACCGACTGTTAATGGATTTTTGCCAGTTGGTAATCGTTGGACTTTTCTATACACTTTTTTTTTTATTCTGACTCGACACAGTGACTGCACCATACCTGATGGTAAGCATGGTGCAGCCAAAAAACGCTAACGACTATCGACAGGTAAGAAAAAGCCATCGGTAGTCGCAGCGATCATGCCGGCCTGCACAAATATCTCTTCACGTTACGCTTAAAGGATCCCAAATCATAGGATGGAGGGAACACGCTCGCTGGAAGACCATTCCACAGCCCAACGACACGGCAAAAGAAGGAGTTAGAGAACTTCTTAGTCCTAGCCGGGATGTGAGATACCGTATAGCTGTGACTCCGCAAACCAGCGCGCGTGGTTCTATTCAGGAAGGGAGAGGGTGGAACAAGGTTAAACAACTCTTCAGAACACTCGCCATGATACATACGATAGAAAACGCTCAGTGAGGCAATATCACTAACTATTGACTTTACTATGTCGAACTAGTATAAAAAAAAAATACATCTTCATGCTATCTTCATACTCTGGAGAGTGTGCGGCTGAGTTGTATGATTTAGTTCCACCCTCCCCCATTTACTATAAATTGACGAGACGCCGTGCTAGCTTGCATCCTTTTGTGGTTGACGTTCCAGCTGCTCGCACGAAGCGATTCGCCTCCTCCTTTTTGCTGCGTACCGCGAAGGAGTGGAACTCGCTTCCCGCGTCGGTGTTTCCGGCATCTTATGACATGGGAATCTTCAAACGTCGAGTGAATCAGTATTTGCTGGGTGAGCGCGCTCCATCGTCGGCCTCATCATCCCTTTACAGCAGGTGAGATTGAGGTCAAGCGCAAGCCTGTATGTAATAAAAAAAAACTTTTTTCCAATCAGCAGAGATATGTTATATCAAGGACTGTATTCTCTTTGGACTTACGCAGTGTGCCCAACAGCGCAGTTGATAACCGTTCTCAGAGCACTAGAATACGTAACTTTTGCTAGATGGCATACAAAGGTACCAAAGTCTATATTTAATTTGGAACAGTTCACACACACATGCTAAGATTCGAACCTACGACGAACTGCGTTGCCGAACAGGGATATCGGCCGATTATTTATGACAGGATATGCCGTGCTGGCTGCCGGCAGAATAGAATAGCACCCCCCTCTTCTTGCTGAGGTGTCGTATAAGGCGACTAAGGTATCTCTTTAACACCGCAACTCAACCAGGTGTTCAGAGAAGGAAAACTCGACCAAACCTGCATCCCGCTCCCTCCCGATCGTACTGGTTCTCCATTCCATCGGGCCTGAGGGAGCTTGGACGAGAGAGTGCTTTTCTGGCAGCGCGTCCAGTTATGCACTTAAACATCTCATGCGCAATTGGCTGTTTCCGAAAACTGAACCTCGATTTTCTTAATCGGTGTTGAAACAGTCGCCGTGGCCGAATCCGGCTAGGACATCGTCATCATATTACTAATGTAAAATAATTCTTGGCATTATACGAATATTTTGGAAATTATGCAAAATCAACGCCTGGTCAAAAATATTAGCAACGTATTCTTAGTTGATACAGCGACTAATTATATCTGCTCACCCCGTAAGGGATATAGCGTGACAATATTATATATATTCTAAATAAACTTTTCAAATGAGCAAAATAGGAATACATTTTTAATGTTCATTGTTAATTAAAGCCTTAATTTTAAAATGCATTTTCGAAACTTTTTGAGTACTGTTACTAGTTCACTAAGGCAAAATAGACAGAAATATTTCCCAAATAGTTATTTAAATAGTAATTCTTGTTTACCAAACTGTTTCAAATCACTGAATTTGAAATCACTAATCTATTAGGCATTTTAAGATGTATAAAATGCGTTTGAAATTATTAGAGAAAATAAATTTATATCCTACTAGTATTACTAATATGATGGAGAGTAAGGACGGAAAGGGAGAGGAAAGAGAGGAGGAGTAGAGAGGAGGAGTAGGTCTACCTAATAGTTAACATGAATTTCATCAAGCTAGTAATAATACATTTTTTAAATAATTTACTTTGTGCACGAATAAATAGCGTGGCTGCGGTAACCTAGTGGATAAGAGATCGGTGTCTATTCACGGCGACGCCAATGGTCATAGGTTTGAATCCCGTCACGTGTATCAGGGTTTTTTTCAGTTTAAGTACGAATTTAGGCGTCACATGTTTACCAGTAAAGGAAAACGCCGAGAGGAAACCCGCATGGCATATAATAGAAATGTCTGATGTACTAGTTCTGTGAGAGCGGCGATCAGCTGCGCCATTGGTCACATTGGACACGACATATAAACGCAAAGTAGAACACTAATATACCTCTGCTCACCTTATATCAGATATAGCGCGATGAAATTTTATAATTTTGCCCACGACTAAATGCTCAAATAAAATATAGATAATAAAACAAAACATGCTGTATAAAAAGCTATTCGAAGCTGTAATGACTCGTTTAACGTACCGGGGCATGTTCCAGCCGCCTTGCGGAGGGGGGGGGGTGGGCGATCCCATTACTGTGAATAGGCAACTACGCTTTCAGGATTTCAGGACATTTATTTAATGAATACTCGTAATACAGTTAAAGCTAGGCTTTATATTTTGAAAGACTGTTTTCTGCTCCGTACATTTTTGTCTATTCCATAAACCTTACATTTAGAAATAATGAAAGTATAATTATTGAAATAAAACAATAACATAATATGCACATATAGACAAAACAATGAAAGGATAATGTATAATATAGATATGATCTAAAAAAAATAATTAATTGAAATTAACTAAATTTATTAATTAATTGAGAGGTGGTAGGGCGTCGGTGCCCGTCTGGATCGCAACCACAGTACATGGGTGTAAAGCCCGTCATAGTAACCAGTTTCGGCTTGTCGCGTTTCGGGATCAGCTTGTGTATATCCAGTAGCTCATATACCTAGAGACCTTCAGTCGCGGTATATGTGGGCCGACATGACGATGTAGACTATCAATGGATTCGTTTTTGGACTACACTGTACTTACCATCAGGTACTCTGTAGTCACTATGTCTTTGTTTTATAGAAATAGGGCAGAACAAGGTCTGATAGTATAATATAAAGTGTAAAGAATATAACATAGACATAGTTTAAGATATTCTTAACAACCCCCCCATTAGCAGCGTGAAGGGCTCAAGCCGCGGCCCAACTCCATCGTACCGTTTCAACATAAACATGTAACTTGATATTTCCAATCACGTTTTATTGGCTTCCAGGCAATTTTGGCTGCAACATAATAAATCGTAAAGCGATAGATTCGTCTTTTGGAAGGTGTTTTCCGCTTTAAACCAACCGTACCCACCACATGCTTCTTATAAAAAATTTACATATAGCATCAATTATTAAAGGGTCAATTCTCGTAGTTCATCCACTCTGATAATAAAAGCAAATCAAATAACATTATACAAAACATAACAGTGCATAACATAATATAACATCTTACATACACTCACATTGTCACAAGATAACACACACACACATCTATTTCTTAATGCTGCGAGTTGACTCTAATTTTTTTTTTCTTTCTACTTTTTAAATGTATCATCGTGTAATTGGCATAGATTGTACAACTTTACTGTATATAAAATACTAGCTGCTCCGGCAAACGTTGTTTTGCTATATAAGTTATTGTAATATCTTCTAAGATGTTCATTGAAATTAAGTGATGTCAAAGACAATTTTGTTCACAATTAAATACTCTTAATCAACAACACATTTATTTGGATAAAGATTAATATTATTACGTTGATACAACTCTTAACAAATAATGCATTCATTTCGACCAAATTGATTACCATAAAAACGGTTCTAGTGAGTTAATCTTAAAAGATAGACATATACTGTCGTGGACATTTTTTTAGATCATTTCAAGAGGAATAATTCTTTCATACATATATTTTTGGTATCTTGAACCGTTTTCGCAGCGCACGCAATGGAAGCACCCAAGGATGAATAATTTTCCCCGTTTTTTTTTCACATTTTCCATTATTTCTTCGCTCCTAATAGTTGCATCGTGATGTTATATAGCCTAAAGCCTTCCTCGATAAATAGTCTATTCAACACAAAAAGAATTTTCAATTCGAACCAGTAGTTCCTGAGATTAGTGCGTTCAAACAAACAAACAAACTCTTCAGCTTTATAATATTAGTATAGATCTGTATGTGCTGTTCAATGATAGTGAATAAATTAATTAATTTATTTATTTATTTATAAAATATATATATTACCAACTAGCTGTGCGGACGCTTGACCTCCATTACCTGGAGGAAGGTGTAGATGAGTCCGACAATGAACCGCCCAACAAAATCCTATTCACCCTTCACTGAAAAGCTCCTAAATCATAAGATTATAGAAATATCTTCGCTGGTAGTATGTTCCACTCCTACTGTCTCCGATAAAAAGACGATATAGAATAAATATATTTAAAAACTTTCGGGTCAATCTCAAAGGATGCATAAGGAACGGACCGGACCGCCATTTTTATTCAATATATCGCTAACACATAAAAATAAACCCGCCTAGAATCGAAGCCGATAAAAAATTGTCAATAAAACGACAAATAGAGTTTCCTACGGATACTTTTTACACGATTTTTTCCTTAAGGTTTTTTATGTTTACGGTGACTTCATTTAGCTCCAGATCTTAAAATTTATCGAGGAGAGGCAGAAACTACTATGAGTCGCTACCCTCCCCCATATGCATGTCGCTGTATGTCTGCAACTCTTTGTGCAAATATGCTGTCCACCACGGCTAGGATCAAGGGAATCCAAAGTAATCAAAATACATCTGTGCTATCAACTCCGACACACTTAGTCCACAATTTTTGACTGTACTCATCACGGATAGTACAAAAGTAGTTGGGATCATTTTTACAGATATTTCTCATCGTAGAAAACGTTTTTTTTTTACACTGGCTTGACATAGAGACTACAGAGTACCTGATGGTAAGTACAGTGTAGTCCAAAAACGAAAGCGACTATCAAAGGATGAAAATCCATTGATAGTCTCCATCGTCATGTCGGCCTACATATACCACGACTGAAGGTCTCTAGGTATATGAGCTACTGGATATACACAAGCTGATCCCGAAACGCGACAAGCCGAAACTGGTCACTATGACGGGCTTTACACCCATGAACTGTGGTCGCGATCCAGACAGGCACCGGCGCCCTACCACCTCGCTGCTGCTCGTTTAGCACCACCCAGGAGTCACGTGTAGGCAAACTAGGGTAAAACCTATGGACGCGAGCAGCTTCGACTCCCAAAAAACAAAAACATTTTTAATAAAACAACTCGGTTTTTTAGAATTCAAATTTGACTAATACAAAAATAGTCACATATTTGTATCTCAAAAACTAGAGCTGCTAAATAAAAAATTGCGACCTCAAATTAGTAAACAACCGACATAAAATTAGATGCAACAAAAAAAAGTTAAATTTTTCCTATGTGTTATTTTTGTTGCTTTTTAGTGGTCTAAACTGTACCACATAAATTACGACATGTTGTAACAATAGATTCAACTGAAAAACCCAAGATATTCCCTAATAATATCCAACATATAATTATTAAACTGTATATATAATAAATAGTGAATATTATATCATATTTTATTAACAGAAGGAAGAAGCAATTATATATTATCTTGGACGCCATTGTTACTAGACTAGCTTCAACCTGCGACCTTATTTGCATTAAGTATCTTTACAATTATCTTTTTTTATAACTTTGTCAGCAAACAGACTAACGACCCCTTTTTTATTTGGGGAAAATCCTCATAGGACCGTCCCGGCCACGAAGGGGGTAGCAGCCGGGGTGTGCCGGACTTTTACTAGCTAAAACCCCCAAGGTGACTACTTCTGCGAATTAGTGGGGACTGCGGGTCCTGTAATCAATTCGCCGCAGCCCCGCTACGCCGCGCCTGACAGGCACAATCACGGGGGGGGGGGGGGAACGCCGCCTCCCCCGATGCCACCCACTGTACTTCGGCAGAGCCGGTCGCTCAGAGCCTCCAGAGTAACGACCCAGCTCATGGTAATTGATTACCACTGCTTATGGAGTATGGACAGCTGTAATACAAGGAGCAAAGTTATTGCATTTCCGACAAAATAGTAATAATACTAATATATTGTTACGCTATATCCCTTGTAAAGACCGTCATAGTGACTCGCTTTGGCCTGTTGCGTTCCGGGATCAGCTTTTGTATATCCAGTAGCTCATATACCTAGAGACCTTCAGTCGTGGTATACGCGGGCCGACATGACGATGTAGACTATTGGTAGATTTTTGTCCTTTGAAGATCGGTTTTGTTTTTGGACTACACTGTACTTACCATCATGTGCATTGTAGTCACTATGTCGAGCCAGTGTAAAAAAAGCCCACCACATACGGATGGTATCGGATACGGTGTCTAGTGGTTTCATGATGAAATGAACAGACAGAATGTTTTATTATATATTGATGATTATACTCATTGTTTACATTACTCATTATCCCAATGACCTGTGTAAAACTAAACAGATGAATTCAAGTATATATAAACCATTTATTGCCGTAATACTCACAACTATCGGATTCAACCATGAAACTAACACATTTAATTTTATGTGTCCTATTTCTGAGTCAGTATGCTGAATGCAAGCCGTTTTCATTGAGCATTTCAAACGTCTACAATACAATTACAAATAAGGCTAAGAATATCACAAGCACTATACTTGAAAGAGCTAGAAGCATCAAAAATCACTTTCATGAGAAGGCCAAAGAAGAAATCAGCAACAAAGTAGAATGGATGCGAGGAAGATTCCATAAATACATCACTGAAGCAGAGAAAACTGGGAACAAGATCTTTGATAGCATCGCGTGGGAACACAAAGAATATACATGCTCAGATGAAGACCCAGCTGTTTTTATGACAACTCCTCAGTTGATAGCCGCTCATGGGTACCATGCCGAAGCTCACACAGTAATAACTCATGATGGTTACATATTAACACTCCACAGAATTCCGTTCGCCAAAAACATGACGAAAAGTTCTAATAAAACTGCACTACTGCACCACGGTGTTCTGGGAAGCTCCGCAGACTGGGTGATATCTGGACCCGGTAAAGGTTTAGCGTACATCCTATCCGAAGCGGGCTACGACGTCTGGATGGCCAATGTTAGAGGAAACATTTATTCACGAGCTCACGTGTCTAGAAACACAAATACCTATGCATTCTGGAATTTTACTTTCCACGAAGTCAGCCAGTACGACTTGCCAACAATTATCGATTTCATCACAGACACGAAAGGGAAAGATGTAAAGATTAATTATATAGGTTACTCAATGGGTACCACTTCGCTGTTTGCTCTATTGTCAACGAAAACTGAGTACAATAAGATTTTAAGAGCCGGTTTTGCCTTGGCACCTGTAGCTTTTATGTCAAACTTGGAAAGCCCGATAGAACTGCTTGCAAAATTTAGCCACAGTGCCGAAACTATAATGAAACTTATTGGGGTTAATGAATTCCTTCCTCGCAATGGAGTACAAAGATGGCTAGCGAAACACTCTTGCAAGATAAATAGCTTGGAAGAAGCATTATGTGAGAATTCAATGTTTATTTTGTGTGGGTTCAACGAGAAACAGTTAAACAGAACTCTGTTTCCATTAATTTTAGGACACGTGCCATCTGGAGCGTCAACGAAGACGTTAATCCATTATATGCAAGAAATTCGGAGTGATGGGAAATTCAGAAGATTTAACTACGGTATAGAAGGTAATTTGCGTGAATACGGACAAGGTATTCCTCCGGAGTATCCATTGTCTAAAATAACATTACCTATCGCTTTATTCAGCGCTGAAGGAGATTGGTTAGCTCCTGTTGATGATGTCAGAAACCTAGAAGGTAACTTAACGAAGCCGCTGACGCATTACGTAGTTCCGTTAAAGGATTTTAATCATTTAGATTTTTTATGGGCAAATGATGCTCCGAATTTAGTTTACAAGAAACTTCTGGAATTAATGGAGAGTGACTTCACTTCATAAATAAAAGTGACTAACCCTGAAATTACTAATATTATCTTTGTCTTCAATACTTGAAATTTTTCAGTATATGTAAATAAACTATTATGACCTGTGATATTAACAATCCTTCATTTGTTAAGCAAAGAAGTAAATAGCTTTAATTAAACAAAAGTTTATTTATTATGGCATTTATTTAATAATTTGTAACATCAGTACAATTTAACTGTAATTGTCGTGTCTCACCTGAATCAGGGGCGGAAAGAGAAAGACAAAACAAGTGGTCACGCCAATATAATTCATGACTAGCTGTGCCCGCGACTTCCTTCGCGCGGAAGAAGTACTTTTCCTAAGATCAAGCTAAAATATTTGTATAAGTGATATAAATGCCATCAATTATTTATTTTTTATTTAATTATAGATTGACTTGCATAGAAAAGAGGGTCCCGCAATAAAGATTATAAAAAACGGCTATCGAAGCTAACCTACTTAGGATTGAAAGTGATTTACCCCGGGAGCTAGATATCAGCGAAATCATCAACGGCTTTCCGTCACGAAGTTCAATTCGTTAACGCGATAATTTAAATAGTTTATAGTAAATTGTATTTGACTTTTAAAAAATTAATTCATTTCATGATATAATAATTTTATTCACTGATAATATTTTTTTGAAAAATTTAATAGAAAAAAAAGTATCTTTTATTTGGAAAATAATTAATAATTAGGAGTACGCGGGCCGGGATAAGTCTTGCCTTATGCCGTTGCACAAAATGCACCCTCGTAGGCGGGATGATTTATAATAAAGAAGATAGCGATAATTTGAGACAATCAAGTACTTACTGAGCAGCGGTATTCCAGGCACTTTACAACCACTCACTATGTATGTATTTTATATGGAGTATGGTGTTTGTGAGGATTTGTGTGTTGCGAGTTTGAAAGGATTAATATGCGATTATAATGGAGAAGGATGCGATGCGATGTTTTAGTTTAAAAAAAATGCGATGCGAAGTTTGGTTTAAAATGCGAGAACGTAAGAAAGTAGAAGTGATGAATGTTCGCCAGGTGGCGTTGGGGATTCGGTGCGTTTACATTATTATTATTTTTTATGTTATGGAGTTGCGCCTTTTGGCGTGACTAAGGAGCCTCCATTTATAGTTGCTCCAGGGCCTCCAGACTTCCAAGTCCGGCTCTGAGTGGACATCATACGGATGTTGATGAGGTATTTGTCATATTTATGTTATGAAAATAATAATAATGATTCACTATTAATCATACATTTTAATATCCTTATTCATAATTATCGCCTTATTTTACGTAATAGGTCGATAAGTTTTACGCATGAATCATATACAGGGTTATAGGTAACTAACGCACAGCCTCTTAAGGGTGGCTTTGATTCATCAAGACAGACAACTTTTGTTGTACGACTTTTTCTAATTCAATTACTTTTTTTCCCATACAAAAAAAATAAAAATCAGATTTGCAGTTCTGAACTTTTTAACTCTTCGTAAGGCGACGATCGCGCCACGCCGACATAGGCGACCGAAGACAGACTTACGTAGTGCGCGGCGTCTTGTGTCGCTACTAACAAAGAAAGGGGTCTGCGGCGCGCTGAGCGGGCGTGGCGACATGTGCTTGACTACTGTGTAACACGGGTCATGTCAGTCGCAAATTTGCTTGCGTGTGCGCCAGCCGTGACGTGTTAGTTGTCCCAGTGACGCGTTCGTTTCATAAATCACAATGTCAAATCGATACACTAACATTGAATATACCGAAATGGTGCGTGTTTATGCTCGGTGCGGTGACAATCTGTCTGAAGCTTGCCGTGAGTCCGCGAGACTATTTCCGAATGTGTTGACACCGAGTAAATAGATTTGTGAGTATTTTTGTAAATAGTTTAATTATTGTAAATAGAGTGATTTCACTTTTTAAATACGCCTACATTAAAAAATAGTTTGCAATTATCTATCTTCAAACAGACCGCGCGCCTCTTTTGGTGCGATGAATTGCTTGATTACGTATCAATGTTCGTGTTTTTCTATTTACTTTTTTATTTTTTAGTGTAGCCAGTCCTAAGCCTGGATAAGTATGAAGGGATTGTGGATTCAGTGTATAAATATGTACAGATTGTACAACCTTTGAAACATTAACTTACGTAGAGGCCTTTACCTTGTTCATTTTACGATGTTCCCTATGGCAGACAAATAATAGGTTTTCTTTGTGAAACAATTATTTAATGTTTTAGTTTGATTCTAGTTTGTTTTAATAGTGTATTAGTACGTCAATCAATAAACATTTATTTTCACTATTTAACTAAATATGGAAATTTACGTTCAAATAATTGTTATAAGCGACTTTGTAAAATAAACAAGGTATAGGGTTAATAAACTTTCTGCTACACGATCCTTAACGCTGCGTAGCAACGTAACTTTGCGCACGACTGCATAGCACCACCTGATTGGATACCTACGCCAGATCGAATGAAAGTTGGAATATAGAGCTAACGATGACTAGATATTCATACTAAAACTAAAAAAAAAAAAATCAAACGATGTATTAGGTTTTGGCAAAAGTCGTACAACAAAAGTTGTCAGTCTTGATAAATCAAAGCCACCCTTAAGAGGCCGTGCGTTAGTTACCTATAACCCTGTATAAATAATAGACTAGTGCTGACTAATAGAGTTGACTGACTTTTTTTAAATATGACAACCCACAGTGACTGCACCGCACCTGATGTTAAGCATGGTGTAGTCCAAAAACGCCAACGAATATCGACAGGTAAGAAAAACCCATCGGTAGATACAGCGAACATGCCGGCCTGCACAAATATCTCTTCACGCTACGCTTAAAGGATCCCATATCATAGGATGGCGCGAACACGCTCGCCGGAAGACCATTCAACAGCCCAACGACACGGCAAAAGAAGGAGTTAGGGAACTTCTTAGTCCTAGCCGGGATGTGAGATACCGTATAGCTGTGACTCCGCAAACCCGCGCGCGTGGTTCTATTCAGGAAGGGAGAGGGTGGAACAAGGTTAAACAACTCTTCAGAACACTCGCCATAATACAAACGGTAGAACACGCTCAGTGAGGCAATATCTCTGCGCAACTGGAGCGGTTCAAGATGCTTAGGTCACGTCAGGATCATTCACAACGCGGACAGCCCTCCGCTGCAACGTATCCAGGGTGTCGAGTAAGTACTGGGTGGAACCATCCCGAACATGCGAACAATATTCCATGCAAGGCCGATTAGTCGATTGAAAGAGGACGGGTAATCGGTCGAAAAAGGTCAAAGAACTAAAACTATATTCTAAATTATTATAATAGTAATAATATTATAACGTCACGCTACATCCGTTTCGGGTTAAGCAGACATACATCAGTGGTTGTATCAAGCCGGGCAGTAGACTTGAGGGAGTCTGCTGCCCGGATGAGAGGGTGGCGGTGTGCAGTGTCCGGCGCGCCGCCTATGAGATAGGTATTGGAAGGGTGGGCTCTTTACCCCTACCCCTCCCAGCAGCCTCGACAAGGCATTTCACTCTCCGGGCGTCTGGATGAATTTGGTTTCCCAGGCACGGGTGGAGCGATTAGAAGGTCACCCCGCAGGTTTTTAGTCAGTAGGAGTCTGACACACCGGAGTCGCTAACCTCACAGCGTCCCTGATGGTCCTATGCAGGGTTTTACCCCGGGATACAAAAAAAAGTGATTATCCACTTTGCATATAAATGTCGCGCTCCACGTCACCACTAGCACAGCTGATCTCCGTTCTCAAGGCACTTACACATAAAATTTCTATCAGATGCCATGTGGGTTTCTTCACGATGTTTTCTTTTACTAATAATAATAATAATTTGCATTGGATCAAAATTTTACATTATATAATTTAATTTACGTTGACGCCTGCACTAGTCGTGAGGCTGTATCGCAGACGTCAGCGCCCACCATTACAGAGAATACAAATAATTACAAAAAAATATAAAAATATACAGACGTGTTGTGTATAGGTGTGTTATGTGTAGAAAAGGGTGAGTAGAGAGTGTTGTGTGTGAGTGCTGATTATATATAAGTATTTAAAAGATTTTCAGTTTTCACTGGTGAGGATGTGTTGACTAAGCCCGTACGTGATCTGGAACAATCCAGTAATACGTGCCGGGGTTAGAGCCTATGATCCTCCGCGTTCTGCTTTGTTCTTGCTGGTATTGTGCTGTATTTATTCTTGGACTGTCATACTTGTGCTTGCTTATTCTTACTGCGATTTTATTATGTGTGCTTCGTAAAACGCTTATCCGCTTGCTGTCTCGACTTTCTTTCTTTTTTCTTTCTACTGTCTCATCTTTACACCCTATTCTGCGCTTTAGTTTAAGGTAGGTCAGTTACTACCATAGATGGGAAAAATGTAATCATATTTTACCATTAATATGACTACATTTAGCTCATCAATGTTTAAACACTACGGAATCCCAGATTGCATACACATTTATGACTTCTTAATGTTTTAAATGTATGTAATTATGATTACAGAGCAAGAAAATTAAAATTACGACTACATTTTGTAATTTTTAATCATTAATCAGATTACATTTTACCCATCTTTGCTTACTACCATAACTACGTTGTTAAAGGTACATCAGAGTTAGTTTTTGAGCATGAATGTGATATATCTATCTATATATGAGGGTAAATAAATATAAGATTTGGATCGCAGTGACTGTAAATATATTGGATACGTTGAGGGTGATTTTCCTCTCGATATATCGAGTGTTCTACGCGGAGTATTGCTCCCAGTGGATCGATTCGCGGCGAAAGAATTTTGTCGCAAATAACGCGACCAAGCCACACAGACACCTCGGGCTATAACGACATTGTTGAGTGTATTGTAGTTTGGGAGTCAGGCATTGTTTTTGTTGCTACATTAAGGGGTTGTTGTTGATCGCATCTGTCAAAATAAAAATAATTAAATAGGCCTATTATTGTCGCTTAATCATAAGATTGTAGCATTGAATTGTGGAAAGATCTCTCGAAGAACACATTCTCATCTTCCTATAATATTGGATTTCTTGAGCGAAGCATGAAAAGATATCTGTGTAGGCCGGCGGCATAATCTCTTGATAATCACATTCGACTTTTGGACTGCTTTACGCTTTTTTTATTATTTATAGGCTCACACTTGACCTCAATCACACCTGGTGAAAGGTGAAGATGAGTGCCACGATGAACCACGTTCGCCCAGCAAATGCCTATTCACTCTTCTCTTAAAGCCTTCCAGATCATAAGATCGCGGAAATATGGCCGCTGGAAGCGTATTCCACTCCTTAGCCGTTCGCATGATGAATGTAGAAGCGAATCTTGAATCTTGCATTAGGTGCTGAGTAGTCAATTTGCTGAGTAAGAAAAAAGGAAATGGATATGGCGTCCCTTATACAAAAGGTTAGTACACAGCCACATCATGGGGCAGAACAGCAATAAGTTGGGCACAACATATAAACACAAAGTGCGTACATCAAATAGAATCATAAAAAAACATTATCTTGTTTTGCTTTGATATTTAATATATACATATATAGATTTGAAATTTGGTCGAGTTTGGATTGGTACTCCTATTCTGGTTATTACCAGATTTTAAGTTAATATATTTATTTAATATCCCAGTATGCCTAAAAGTTTTTTTTTCCTGGGGAAAATCCTCATAGGACCGTCTCGGCCGCACTGGGGGGTTGCGCGACCGAGTTGTGTCGGTCTTGTACCGAGTAAAAACCCCAAGGTGACTTCTGCGCATAGGCGGGGTCTGCGGGTTCTGTAATCAATTCGCCACAGCCTCGTCGCGCCGCGCCCACTGGACACAAACTCGGAGGAAGATATCTTCCCCAACACTGCTCATTGTATTTAGGCAGAGCACGTCACAATGCTCTGCTTACTTCTCGAGGGTCGCTAACCAGTCGCTCAGGGCCCCCACCCTGAGCAGCCGCGACCCCAAAGGCATCAGCCAACCGGTCGTGGATCGACTGATCATGTCTAAAAGGATATAGCGTAACGGTTCATAGATATAAAAAGATGACATAAATTTTAAAATATAAAAACATGTACACCCATGAGGCAAGGCCTAAAGCGAAGCCACGGGTAGTTAGGAGCTATTATTATTGGAGATGATGTGACAAATGAATTCGCTAGCTCCAAGACTACAGCTCAAGATACGCTGGCCCCACGTTAAAAAGGTTGGAGCGTATATTGTTTTTGTAAATTGGCCCGCACTCCGGCGATAGATTGAAATTTGTTCGGATACAGTTTTGCGTTTATTTTATTTGATGGCCGGCGACAAATACCGGCTGTGTTGTTCGGTTTGTTTTAACTCGTCGTGTTTTTTTCCTTGTTTGCTTGTTCGTAATCCAAAATCAATTTCGGATTTTTCTTTCGTTTTTTTAAATCGCAATTGAGTTGTTAAAAACTAAATATAACACTCCATAGTCATATAAATACCTCGTTTTACTAATTGGCATACAAATATCTCATTGCAATATAATCAATTAGCACCTAGGCAGAGATTTATAGACTCAAATTGGACTTTGCTCAGAAAACAATCATGTCTTTGTCAAAAAACTAAAAGCATAATAGGGAATTTAATACAGCCTCAAGTATTCACAGATTCATGTCTACGTTGAGAAAATCGGTAACATGCCATATATTTGAATCAGTAGCGTTCATTCCATAGATGCATGCAAGCATTGCATGCCCTTATGATAAATAAGTCTGGAATAAATTGCTTAAAGTTAAACAAAAAAAAAGGAACCATTTATATTCATGTCTATTTATATATCCATCTTGCCTATGAAAGAAATATAATATTTACTATCATAATATAATATACAAATTATAACGCGAATTCTGCCTTCCCTGTCCAAATATCCTATGTAAGTCACTGATTTGGATATTAGTTAAAAATAAAATTTGTAATGCTTAACGTTTAAGTAAGTCTAAGAAAAGTAAAAGTAACACATACATACATACATATCAATCTGAGCTACGTAGCGCCGTCATTTGACCGAGTTTGATATTTCTTTTAAAATTTACTGTGTGAATATACTGTGTCACCATATAGCGGACTGACTTTTAGATTAGAATAGAATGAAATATACAATACCTAAAGACATTTTGGAGTTATCACCATTGAAATTTAAAAAAAACTATTGAAATTAAACTCCTGACACTTTATAAAATTAATTTCTTTCGCCGAAACTCGGTTTTTACGAAAAAAACTATAGTCAAGCTATTTATTTACGACTGAGAAAGTACCTAATTTTGGGTATATCTAATCTAAATTGTTTTACAAAAACCGTTAGCGTCTATGCAGAAAACTCAAGCCGCTGATAAATCATGAAATATTGAATTCTCCATTCCCTGAACCAATTTGTCGACTTAATCTTAAAGTGAGTAATGGGACAAAAACGCGCCCTAGTAATTAAGTAGTTTTTGCCAAAGCAGCCCATATGGAACCATTTATGACGATAATAAATTTGTTTAATCATTTTTCAGAATTAATTTGGAATATATATACTGGCGGGTGAAAGGCTATTTGGTTTAAACGACATTTTTTGGTGATATAATAATATATAGTTTCGGAATCAGCGTTTTTACCGATACCAAAAATATATTACTACATCACTAAAAAATGTCGCTTAAACCAAATAGCTTTTCACCCAACGATATAAAAAATGATTCGAAACAGTGTCCACACCACACGCGATCGTAAGCATAGTGCGGTCCAAAAATTGACAACAACTATCCACAGCTAAGAAAAACCCATCGGTAGTCGCAGTGATCATACCGGCCTGCGCAAATAGCTGCGCTTAAAGGACCCCATGTCATAATACGGTGGGAACACGCTCGCCGGAAAACCATTCCACAGTCTGACGACTCAGCAATAATATAACTTAGATAACTTCTTGGTCCTAGCTAGGATGTGAGATACCGTATAGCTGTGACACCCCAAACCCGCGCGCGTGGTTCCTCTATGGAAGGGAGAGAGTTTTTTTGGTAACCCGGGGGAAAATCCTACATCGGACCATCAGGGTCACTGTGAGGGCAGCGACCCCGGTGTGTCGACTCCTACTGACTAAAAACGCTCGGGGTGTCCCTCTATTCACTCCACCCAGGCCTGGGAAACCAAATTCGTCCAGTCGCCCGGGGAGCGAACAGCTCTATTCAGGCTTCTTCTCTGGGAGGGGTGTGTGTAAAGAGGCCACGCTTCCAATTCCTCACTCAGGCGGCACACTGGACACTGCGCACCGCCGCCCTCTCATCCAGGCAGCAGACTCCCTCAAGTCTACTGCCCGGCTATTGTCACCGCGGGATGTCACGCTCGCTCTGGGCGAACGCGTCCCTCCGGCGACGGTGCCTTGGCCGCCGAATGGCCAGAGAAGATGTTCGCTCTCTGACCCTTTCGGCGGCCTCCTTCTGCTTCATCACAACCTCGCAGAAGGCAACTACCTCTCAAGAGAGAGGCTGGAACAAGGTTCAATAACTCTTCCGAACACTCCCTATGATACAGACGGTAGAAAACATTTCATATAATCATAATCGAATTTGAAATTAAACCTTTTTTACATACCCAGTTGCTTTATTAAGTGCCAGTCAAATTGTTTGTCTATTAAAACTCACAATATTCTGGTAAGTAGAGACATAAATTGTTGCATTAACTTTATGCTTATATATCATGCCCAACGTGACCAATAGCGCAGCTGATCTTGTCGTTCTCGAAGCACTAATACCCATGACATTTTAATTGGATAGGATAGGGGTTTCCTCAGTATATTTTCCATTTCCAGTCCATGTTGAGCTAAAGATAGTATATAACTTTAAAAAACGCAGAAGTACGTGTCAGAATCTGAACGCACGACCATTTACGTTTAACGGTTCCTTATTCTCTATGCTATCCCCCCCTTATATCCCCTTAAATATTAATATCACGGCATATATCAGACTAAACTTTTTATCGGATATGGTTAATCTAGGCTAGGAAGGAAAAACTCTTGCACCATCTGCTTCCCACGGGTGGTCGCTCTAATTCCGCCCTAATCCTTACAATTTAGATAAATAATTTGTATCCCTTTGAAATAACACCGTGACATTGGAACAAAAAGTGTTTAGAAAAAATTATGTTATACGTGACAAGAGACTAATACTTTTTTTGTACATCTTAATAAGTAATAATAGCACTTCAAAACAGGGTTGCTCGATATGCATCGAAAACATCGATAATAATTCGTTGTATCAAATCAATAAGATACATATTTTTCGATATATCGATGTATTTTTCCCGATACATCGAGAAACACGTCATACATTTATACGTAATATAATCACAAGTTTTTACTCCGTTCACGCCATCTCTTCCAGCCATTCCTGTCGTTAACTTTTATTTTCAGAGCAAGCGCAGAGTTTTAATCTAATAACCTGTGATACCAACATTAACAATAAATATTTTTACGGTTTTCTTCACGCCATATGCTCTTTTTTTATTTTTACACAATTATCATATAAAAATACTGTTGCATGCACTCTGCCGACCCACGTAGTAGTTGTTCAGATAGATGAATTTGTCATGCGACATCTGGAGTTAGGTCTCTACGTGAAAGAATTAATTAGCTCACTAATCACTTTATTATTTCCTATTTATCTGATTTATAATGTTTTACTCTAAATTTTGGTGCAACAAATATAATTTTTAGTAGGCAAATGGTGTTTTACTTCCTTTGAACTTTAACCGTTTGTGCGCGGAACAAGTTTTGTAAGCATATGTCAAAAATGCGGATGATTTCGGAATATAAAATATATGAATTCAAAGCCATTCTTCCTATGAACCTAAATGACATCTTTTTCCAATATTTCAATGTTCTCCGTTCGTCCAGGTATGTATACAACATTTCATCAGACTAATCTACTTCACCCATGAACCTATTATAATAATGAATTAGGTACATAAAACAAGAGGAGCGATATTTCGCTCCCTGCAATTTTGGTATATAACCAGAGGAGCGATATTTCGCTCCTTCGTACTCAAACGGTTAATATACTTAATAAAACAATATCAACTGTATTGACTATTACCGGTACAATTTAAATTAATGCGTATTTATATACCCAATGCGTGAATAATTATGAAAGGAACTACGAAGCCGTCGCTTAAAATAAATTAAGTTCCATTCAAAACACTCTGGAATTAGACAAAAAGCGTTTATTTGAGTAAAACTATTCCCGTATGGTTTTTTTTACGTTGACAGCATGATAACGTGGTATAATAATTGTTTAAACGACAGAACGCGGCCAAAGGCGGCCATGATTGATTTGCCGGAGCGCGGGAATCGGATTCGAAAAAAGAAGCGACGATTGTTAGGTTGCACGCTTGACTTTTTGTCGATTCTATTTTTAAATATTAAAGTGTTTTAGACTAGGGATAGTGATTTTCTCAAAAAGATTGATTTTGAAATCAATACGGGTAATCAATAATGATTTAATATATCGATTCACAATAAAATCTTTTTTTTTAGTTTGTATTTACATACTATATAAATGTAAATCTGTTTTATAGAAAACCTGAAGGGAATTATAATAACCGATCTCTTAGCGCTAAAAACAGGGATTTCCATTGTTTTTACAGCCACACCAAACTATTAGGTATAAAAGAAAATAATAATTGATGAACTGTTATTTATTTCCATGCACGTAGATTCCACTAACTGTGGATAATTTAATGATTTTTATTAAAGATGTGCGGATCATGACTTACGTCGATTACCCGAATAATCGATTAGTCGGTTGTAAGAGACAGAGTAGTAGGTCAAACCAATCACCATCTCTTGCATATTTAACTACTAGCTGATCCGGCAAACGTTGTTCTGCCATATAAATT
This sequence comes from Automeris io, assembly GCA_036320925.1. Taxonomy (NCBI): domain Eukaryota; kingdom Metazoa; phylum Arthropoda; class Insecta; order Lepidoptera; family Saturniidae; genus Automeris; species Automeris io. Next base: position 15,813,950 of record JAUDJH010000005.1, read on the forward strand.
ATTCATACATATATTTTTGGTATCTTGAACGTTTTCGCAGCGCGCGCAATGGAAGCCCTCAAGGATTAATAATTTTCCCCGTTTTTTTTCACATTTTCCATTATTTCTTCGCGCCTAATAGGTTGCATCGTGATGTTATATAGCCTAAAGCCTTCTTCGATAAATGTTCTATACAACACAAAAATAATTTTTCAATTCGACCCAGTAGTTCCTGAGATTAGCGCGTTCAAACAAACAAACTCTTCAGCTTTATAATATTAGTATAGATTTCTGTGATAATTTCGCAACAGTTTACAACTAATATTGCACTTAAAAAAAAACTTTGCAATTTCATTGAGGACGCTACATTAAGTTAATAGAAATATCGAATTATCTTTTATACTTAAGTATTTCTATGATTACAGCAATTTATTTTCATTATTATAACTCATAGTATTTCACATTGAATTTAAAATATTATAATAATTGAATTTCGTTTACGCTTAAACAAAAATATACATATAATCAAATTTAGTGTTTATTATCACTTTTACTGTTAATATTAAGTTTAACGGCTCTGGGTACAAGTCATTTTAAGTCCACTGGTAATAATTTTTAATAATCAGTAGTCTATGATTATCGTCAAAACCAATGACCCTAGCCACGAGCACTCCATCCCACGCCATCTGAAAAAAAAAAACACTGATACCCCGCAGCACTTTACTATCCGGGCACTCTGTTGCTATCCAGACTCAACACCGCCACAAAGAATAACATCTCCAGAAGACCACAACAACGACAAATCAGCAACTCTCCGATGATTCACGAAAGCGTTATAGAGCGAAACAACCACTCTCATTCAAAGATTAAGCGTCAATATCATTTTATATAAAACTAGCTGATCCGGCAAACGTTGTTTTGCTATGTAAGGTTTTGTAATATCTTCTAAGATGTTCATTGAAATTAAGTGATGTCAAAGACAATTTTGTTCACAATTAATACTCTTAATCAACAACACATTTATTTGGATAAAGACTAATATTATTACGTTGATACAACTCTTAACAAATAATGCATTAATTTCGACCAAATTTGTTTACCATAAAAACGGTTCTAGTGACTTAATCTTAAAAGATAGACATATACTTTCGCGGACATTTTTTTAGATCATTTCAAGAGGAATAATTCTTTCTTACATATATTTTTGATATCTTGAACCGTTTTTGCAGCGCACGCAATGGAAGCCCTCAAGGATGAATAATTTTGCCCGTTTTTTTCACATTTTCCATTATTTCTTCGCTCCTAATAATTGATCGTGATGTTATATAGCCTAAAGCCTTCCTCGATAAAAGGTCTATTCAACTCAAAAAGAATTTTTCAATTCGAACCAGTAGTTCCTGAGATTAGCGCGTTCAAACAAACAAACAAACAAACAAACAAACTCTTCAGCTTTATAATATTAGTATAGATAAAATATAATTTATTTTCATATATAATTGCTTAAGGAAATCTAGGACTGAGAAGAATTGAAGCAATACTTCACGTGCACCCTCTCTACCCATCACTATAAACACCAAGTATGATGATAACTATAAATCTAAGTGCTGTACCGAGTTCATACAAACATATATTATGATTTACGCGAGGCACTCCCTGAATGGACGTCCTGATTTTCCAGTTTATTTTATTATACATCCAATCATTACTCAAAGTGTAAAGGAGAGGACATAGCAACTCATGCAGCGATTCCAAAGGCCTAGACTAGGGGTGGTCAGACTTGAACTGAAAGAAAAGAAAGAAATAAAGTAAACATTTAATCGACAGCAACCATAATCAAGAAATTGATGAAACATAAATAAATGATACATAAAGAAAAGGAGTTGTAAAAAAAAAAACAACAATAAAATGAAAATTTTAGGCAAAAAATATCTAAATATTGATAGGGATCTGCCCTAAAATTGTTAGACTACAAGCTTTTGAGTCTGTAGGGCTATAGGTAGGTAGGGGCTACAATTATGTGTCATCATCATCTCACCCTAGCTCACTACTGGACTCCTTTCTCAACAATTGCCAATGAGCCCGGCTTTCGGCAGTTCTCATCCAGTAAAGATTGGATGAGAACAGCCGAAAACCGGAAAAGTCCGGTCACCTGTCAGGCCGTCGCTCCACCATACCAGGGTACGCCGCACGCTACGTCTGCCGAATCGTGGTATCCACTCAATTGTGTACGATACAGGATTGTAGTGTGGGTTAGAAGGGCTTCTTATATCGTAGGTAAGTAAGTAGTGGAAATCATTGCTCTTAAATAAGTCAGTAAAAAAAATCATATTAAAAACCATTTTAATTGGCTTTATATAACAATGTTACAAACGTTAAAAAATGTGATGTAATGTATTGTTCCATAAGATTTTGTGATTAGACTGGTTAAAAAGTCATCAACTTTGTAGGATTCCTTTAAAGTACAAAGGAACCTTTAAAGTACGGCTTTATTGTCACTCTGTCTGTCAAAATCCTTTTTCCCAAAGACTCGGAGGCAGGGGACAGGGGAAGTGCCGAATTAAAATTAATACCACATACTCAGTTTCTTGTAGGTCTGAAAAAAAAATACTTTTAAGCCTACTTAATTAAAAGCAAGTACTTAATGCCTGACTCTTAAAAATTATTGAACTATTGTTTGAGGAGTCATAGAAAATAAGTCAGAAAGGACATGAGGATAACGAATATTGATGATTAAAAAATTCATGTCGATATATCAAAATAGTAAAAGGAAGAAACGATTTTATTAAATCGCTAACGCTTCCGCGCATCACTGGGTTACACAGGCGAACACTTATTTCGTGATCACCCAGAACATACGTTGATCGGCACTCATGGCGTCAAATCATTGTAACAACACTAAAATATGATTATAAAAATGCTATAAACGCATAAAGGTATCTAAAATTAACTGCATTATTTTATTACTCAGTCATGTACAGTCGCGAAGCGAAGTATTATAATACAATAAATATATTATTACATTTATCACACTGGAATGGTGGTTTGTATGTCAGTCTCAGTCATCATGCCACTATACTGAAGGTCTACAACTAAACTGAAACGTGATAAACCGAAGCGCGTCACTGTGACAGTCTTTGTATTTATATAACTATTTTGAAGTCACAGTTCGGGCAGTCATCCTACCATTGTTACGTCTTAAGGTGAGACAATCTATTAATTTTTAGAACTAACTTCTCCACGTCTCACAGTGTGGGTGTTAACTTATGTATTTATTTCTTAAAATAAAAACAAACGATTATTATTAAAACATACAAAACAATACACTTCAATCAATAAAGTGATCACAGTATGCTGAAGTGTTAAATTGGAGCAGACAGTTAAAATAAAAAATCAATGACAATAATAAAAGATTAAAAAAGAATAAAGACAACCGATAAAACAGCGTATAAAAATATACTTAAGGCATAATAAAAAGAAAGTAGTTATGTTTTTTTTTTAGGGGTTTGGATAAAATTGTATTGTATTTTAATGGTTAAATAGAATATATTTAGTTAAATAAACATTTATATACTACAACTCGAATGGCTCGTGTGTAAGGATTGGCGGCCAAGCTCAGTGCGCGGACGAATTTGTACCTAGTTTCATTAATGGGCGAATTGCTAATTTATCGTTGTTATGGTCTTCTGGATGTATTGTTCTTGTTAGGTAACAAGAAACCAGTCTAGACTGACTGGTTTTGTGGGTCTGGAGCGCGAAAAGATGCCAGGATAGAAATTTCTGATGGCGGAGGATAAAGTGCATGACGCTTGGGCTGTTGATTTTGACGTTAATCAGTTGTTACAACATATCCAAATACTAAAATAGATAAAACTAAATATAAAATAAAAACTCGTGTGCACAACTGTACTTCTGTCAACAATACCGCTAAGTGAGCTCTAGTTTTAGCAAAATGACGACGTATGCGCCGGCAACTAAGCGGTGCGTTAAACAAATTATTAATAACTGTCACGAACTTAGAAACTTTGTGGGGGGCGTAGCGTTAAAATACTTTAATTGAAAAATAAATTAAAACAATTTTTTACACTGTGAAGCTATTTACAATTAGATAATATTAGATAATTAGGCTTATTTTGTGAGATCCATACACATTTTTAGCATTAAAACAGAGCTGTCATATTCTCAGCAAAAACAACTTTATCATTAAGGCCATAGATTATTGAAACAGATGTGCTGCGTACATTTGTTGTCACGCTTTCTCCACTAGATGTCGCTAATTTCTACGTATTTATTCAAGTCGAGCATCACAAGTAGGCAACATCGTTTATCATCAAAACTATCAAGTCCTTGGACTATATTATTATATTAACTATAATTATTATTAAAAGCCCTAATTTTGGACACCAGAGTACGTGCCTGCCTCCGTCATATCACACCGCCAAAAGATAGAGCGATGACAGCTTTATGTTCTCCCATTTTGAAGTCCATTTGGTAAATGGAAGTAAATATTTATTACCAATAACCTCATGAAGAGGCGGATGATGAGCGTTTATTTTGGTCTACATTATTTTATTTTCAAGAAGAGATATGTTTCTATGCAGTGGCGGATTTAAATTCTTGGCTGTCTTAGTCCTTGACTACATCGATCATGCATCGACGCAGTCACTTTCCTCGCAGTCTTTTACCGCCTGCACTCTACAGAGTGATCTCAAGAATTTCATTAATTTATTCCACTATCCACTTTTCAGGACAAAACTACTAAACTACGTCATAAATACCATCCTTACGAGTTGGATAATACCCCATATAAGTAAAAAATCTGCTTTATCATTCATAATGCGAACAACAAACTAATGGAATACGCTTCCTGCGTTTATTTTTTTACAGTCTTACGATCTGGGAGCCTTAAAAGCAGAGTGCATAGGGATTTCTTGGGTTCGCCCAAGTTCAACATCTGCCTCATGTTTACTAACCACCGGGTAAGTCTAAATGAGATCAAGCGTTAGCCTAAAAATCTTAATGAGAGGGGAAAAGGCTATTTGGTTTAAGCGACATTTTTTGGTGATATAGTAATATATATTTTTGTAATCGGTAAAAAACGCTGAGTCCAAAAATATATAATACTATTTCGTCAAAAAATGTCGCGTAAACCAAATAGCACTTCACCCCTCGACATATATGTGTCAACCGCCATTTTCGCAGCTTTCATTATTTAAGTACTACGTATGAAAACATTCTTGTCCTCTTTTATCGAACACACCAGAGTCAACCGTATGGTGAAAACTGCGCTTGCAAGCCATCGGACTCTCACGCCTAGTGATAAAAATGCCCGGGAATTTTCCCAAAGTGCCCCAAACTTCCGAGAACATTTCGTAAATTCCCGGGAATATTCCCAAGGAAGTTTTTGGGCAGTTTGGGAAAGTTCCCGGGCATTTTCATCACTACTCACGCCGCGCCGTCCGTTCAAGGACTTAGGAGTATATACGAAAAGACAAGGTATTGAGACAAAAACTCAAGAGCTTCACGGCCGTTATATCAACATGACCGTTTACATTTACACCTATGTATATAGCTTTTAAAGGTTTAGTATGAATGTATAGAATTTACACGTATTTACTTAGACTCCATAATAAAACCATGCTGACCACTGGTCCTAATATCTGGCCACCCTAGATCCGAACCTATTGGGTTTTACGAAAAATTCGGCTCTTAATGCTTAAATAGATGGGCAGGATATGTTGCAAAAATGCTAAAAACATACGAGCAAGCCGGAAAAATGCCAAGAGTGGCGTTATTAACAATTGGCAGTATTTAGGACGGTTGCACGAAGAGAAAAGCCTTATGAAAATTGCAGTGCTTAGTATTGTAGGTAAGCAAAGGTTAAAATTACAATATAGTCAATATTTTATGATACGAATTTCTTTTACAGTATGGTATATCAGCGCCATCTAGTATTGGTGGAGATGTATTACTAGGTAGAGACATCTAGCAAACTAATGAACTAAAGATCAGGCAATATAGTTTGTAGTCAAAAGTTACTATTATTATAAATTAATAGATGGCAGCAGTTGAAACTGTCAAATAATAATATCATAGATATAAACTTCGATATTTGTAAATTTTATTATTTGAATCTTGAAAAAGAAAATTATTTGTCTATTGGAAAAATTCACATCAATGTAATCTTAATCACATATGTATATAGATTTGATTTTTGATCTTTATTTTATAAAAATATCGTAGTTGAAAAATAAGCTCTATGCCAGTGCAGTTGAAGTTTTAAAAACTATCTAATTAATATGGGATCTTGTTTATAAAGCACAATATCGATTCCAACAATTAATTTTAAAATTACATTTAAAAAAATTATAATTGATTTAGTACTATTAATGTTCTAAAGTGTCCATTTAAAATAATTTAATTTTATGGCTTTGGCCTTTGCTAAGCTTCTGTAATCACCATAAAGAACCATCGTTAAACCCAAGACAACCCTTATTAAACAAACTCATGAGGATAAGTAAAATAATTACAAAGAAAAGTTTACTATATGGTATTTACATGTTTTTTGTGATCTTGTCCTAGCAATGTTCAAAATGTAATTTTGTATTTGTTTTAATTATTTGTCTGATAATTTCCTTACCAAATATGAGATGTCAAAATACTCAGATGCACATGAAAAAAGTTATTAAAATGTAATGGTTAAAATGTAATTAAATGAGTAATTAAATATTATATGTGACTAAAACTATTCATGAAGAAATTAATTCAAGTATCGATTAAAAATATTATATATCGATACTACAATAACAGTATCTTAAGTAATTCAAATATATCGATACTATTTCCGTGGCCCTACTTTTCTGAAATCCACCATTTTCCCTTTGTAACTAACCGGTGTCCAAAACACGTGCGTACGATCAAGTTACATGGAAAACCCGTGCGATCGCGGCATATATTAACTCAATAATATTACTTAATAGTGCTACGCGTATTTAGCGACAGTTATATTGTATTAAAACGACAGAATGAACACTGAAAAGCTAAAGAAACTGCAATCCCAGGTGCGTATAGGCGGCAAAGGCACACCGAGGCGCAAGAAGAAGGTTGTACACGTTACTGCGGCTACAGACGACAAGAAACTGCAGTCGTCCCTCAAAAAGCTGTCAGTGAACACCATTCCCGGTATTGAGGAGGTTAATATGATAAAAGATGACGGCACGGTTATACATTTTAACAATCCGAAAGCGCAGGCATCATTGGCGGCGAATACCTTCGCTATCACAGGTCACGGGGAGAACAAGCAAATTGCGGAGATGCTGCCAGGCATCCTGAGCCAACTGGGTCCTGAAGGTTTGAATCAACTGAAGAGGCTGGCTTCGAGCGTCGCCGCGCCAAAACCGATTGAGGACGACGACGAAGTACCAAACCTAGTCGGTAATTTCGATGAGGCTTCCAAACAGGAAGCTAAGGAGGTTGTCACAAATGATAAAGACAAGGAAAAGGAGAAAGAGAAGGATAAGAAACCCGAACAAGAGACCAAAGCTGACAAAAAAACTGATTAAATTATCTCAAAGCGAATTGGTTTAGTTATTAATTTTGCTCATCATACCTAGTGATTGTGGGTTTTCAAAGCCACAGGGATGAATTTTAATTTATATTGCTGTAATTTCTTCATTATATTCCTATTTTTTTTAATTAGACTTGATTTTTGTGATTGGCTGCCCTCGTAGGTTAAGCTTGGACAACTTATGCAAACACAAATCAAATAGCATAGGGAAGTGGCAGGCTTCTTATCATCTTTTTATACAAAAGCAAAGAAAACTAGGGGTCCATATAAAAATGAGATACTGTTACATTGATTGATATTAATTAGTTATTATAATTATCACATTTACTGCAGTGTCAGGTCATATTAACTCAACCAGAACTTAATCACCATGTGTGTGGTACGTAAACAATCACACTATATGTTGGTTAATATTTCCTCATAATGCATAGTTTTACTATGATTTTAACTAAAATTAAGAAGTTTTTTCAACTATTAACTTATTACCAAGTCATCGAATTGCAGGATAGTCTCTTGGTGAGAGTATTGTCATCATTTTATGATGTTGAGTTCTTTAAAGTTGTGAAAAGATGCTTATGTTGGCCAGTATGATTGGAGTGACTATTTGTAGGCATTGGCTCTTGATAATACTTGTTTTTTTTTTACTACATTATGGTTCCTAAATCATTTTGTTTTGTCATAACTGAGTCAGGATGATTTAAAAAAGATGTATTCTTAAGAGGGTGCAGCAAATTTGTTATAGGCTACAAGTGATACCCTCTAAGTTTTTTGACGGAGCCTTTCTCTAAATATTAACTGATTATGATTATGTGTTTTTAAATTGTGATTCTATGTTGTCACACAGTAAATATGTATTTTTACTTTTTCCTCAGATTAGGATAACTTTGGAAACCCGCAATCCTTAATTCAAAACATGCTTCAGTTATATTATGCACTGTAACTAATCTTTTGTGGCTAAAATTGTCAATCAGTTTAAAGAATGAGCTTTGTTAAGTGTTTTAATTAAATGTTGACATTGGCAAAGGTACTATGTATAAATGATCCTGTAGTTATTAATTTTGACACTTAACCAAGAAATTATAGGAATATTATGAAAAGTATAGTTAAATTGAGGTGATTGACACACCAAATATTTTATAAAATGGTATTTTCTTAAATTGTTGATAGTGTCCATGGTTTCTCAGTTTGTGAATTTGATGATAAATAGGTATATTAAATAGTCACAGGTAGCTCTATAGGTTACAAGAGCTAATTGTATAATAAAAACTAAAAATTATAAAATGTAATAATTAGGGTTTTTGTATGTGTGAACGTATTAAAACTTTAATTTGTGATGGTCATGTTTTATTTACTTAGAATATATATAACATTGGGTGAGGGTGGCTTGTACCAATAAATTAAATTTAATAAATGCTATTAAGCATTGAACTTTATAAATTGTCTTGCATGGAAAAATTATCAATTTTCAACAATTATTAAATTTTAATTATTGCGATCTAATTAAAGTGTTTTGTACTAGATTACAATGTGTAAATTGACTGCAAACTACCTTAAATTCACATATATTACACAAGTCTATAGAACATAAACCATGATGGGATATAGTAAGGATATGAGATGATTGAAGTGTGGTATAACTGTGTTGGTAAATATCAAATTGCAGTTGCTCTGCACTATATCCAAGACAAAATTAATTTTGTAGCGCTATTGTTAAGTCTTTTCTGCATAATAGCCAAAAAGAGATAAAGTATAATATGGAAACGCATAATTCATTTTTATGAAGATTTTCGTTGCATTTCCCACAGCAATAATCAGCTCTTGTGGTCAAGTCTCTACACTGGACATTCATGAGACTGATAATTTGTGGTTACAGGAAATAACATCATAACGAAACCTACTGAAGGCAACGATTACTTACTGTAGTTTTAATTTATATATGTGCTTAGTCATTATACCCTCTGAAAATATTCCAAATACTCAAACTAATACTCAAATTGGGTTTCAAAAGTAGGTCAGTGATCGCGTTTATATTTGAATAATTTTGCTAATATGCTGAAAAATAGCTCAACTTATGTTGAGCCTCTGTAGTCAGTTTTTATTTTGGAAGAAACATATAATACAACCAAACCAAATAAGGCAAATTAAACCTAAATGACCAAAAAATAAAGTCATTCTTTGTAAAACAGTATAATGGATAGGTCACTGAATAATTCCTTCAACACATGTGGCATGAGTTTCTTAATTTTGGCGTAAGGCATCATATTAAGACTTATCATTGTTGCTTAAACCTTTTGAGAAATATTTATTTTGTTCACTAAAAATAAAAATGAATCAAAATTGAAGGTTATTTCATTTTTTAGCCTTGCTTACTTAAGTTGGAATAACTAAACGTTACTATGGTTGCCCGATATAAATCTATGAATCAAATAATTATTAAACATGTTTTTAGCGTTTGATGTATCGAATAAGTCATATATTTTTGTTGTAGTGGATATTTTCCTGTTATCGATGAATTTTTTTGATCCATTGAATAAATATTTCACACGATTATTTATAGTTAAAATAATCAAATGAAGTTTTTGCAGCTCCGTTTCATCCACCGGTTCCTAGCATTCCTGCCTCCTCCGTGATGTTAGCCTCCTACTAACTTTTTCAGCGCAAGCATAGAGTTTTCAAGACTAACAAGACGTGATACCAACTTCAACAATTTTTTTTATTTGGTTTACTCACGTCATCTGCCTTTTTATTCTTAAACAATTTCCGTAATAAAACGAATGAAAATAAATTACAAAGCAATAATCACGACATTTGAACACACTTTATATTGACTATATTCCTTTGCCAGGGATTTTATATGATTATGTACTCGTTCTTAAAGTTATTAATGTTTTTATTGATACATATAAAGTTTCTTTTTAATATATCAAAAAACTCAATTCAAGCTATTTATTTGACTCATCACAAAAATAAATCGATTTATATTTTAAATGAACAACTCTATACTTTATTGCTTTGCTATGAATGTATATTAAAACATTACAATAAATTAAATCTATTACAATGTATTAATTATTTATTTAATATCATGATTTTCAACAATAATTCTTTAAAGAAAAAAAAAATATAGTGAAAATGTATATCGTCACATTTCATTTAAAAATACTAAAAATTAAAATTAGACAGCATAAACTTAACGCAAAATTGTGGTTTGAAGTATTGACATACATATGTCAATCATGGATTGACAGTCATATGGATTATGAACGGTGCACATTTGTATAAAAATAATTCATATTTCTTAGAATTCCTTTGATAAATCTAAGGAATTTGTGAAAAACCGACTATGATAGCCCGTCCATGGACCGACGACCTACCAAAATGCAGAAACACATGTGTCGCATCTTATTTTTCTCGTTTAGGAGGCGGCTCGAACAATGCAGACGAATATCTTTGTTTTTATTGCCAAACCGAAGATAATTTGTAAGTTTAAACATGTTTTCAAAACTTGAAAATGATTATGATTAAAATTAGAATGTGAAATGCAGTAAAATTAGTTTTATTTGCATTCATTTATCTTTTTCTTTATCTCATTGAATAACTACTTGACTGCTTTCAGTGGAACTTTCGTTTTTCTAATATATGTATTTTTAAGTTGAAACTATTATTTTTTTGGTCATTACTGGTCATGTACAGTTTAAAACACCGCCTGACCCTTGTGTAGTAAATAATTTTAAATATAAACTGGTAAGGCTTAGTAATATTTTGCAAGTAAGTTATGTCATACTATTTTTTATATTTACCCTGTGGCCTAGTCATTTTCTACCTGGGATGATATTCCCCAGTAGCGTACATCTGAAATAAGTACAAAAGTAGCAATCTATAATTATACTTGGACATTTAATTAATATATTGAGTTTTATCTAGTATTTACTATATTTTAAGTTGATATATTTATTGAATTTGTAAGTACAATACTATAATTGCTTTTTGCATCATCACACACTCTAAAAGGCAGGTTTCTTAGGGCATATATGTCACCACTATGTATCCTCTTTAAATATAATACAAACCAATATCATTTATGTCACTTTGCAGTTGCCTGTATGGTGTTTTTGAACCTCACAATGGCCTGGATGCCGCTAGGTTTATCATGCAGAGGATGGCTGCTGAGATTCTGTTTCCACCACCCTCAGCCAGCGCCGATGATGAAATACGTGATAGATTGAGGTATATTTAATACCAGTTCAGCCAAGTAACTACACTATCCAATATTGATCAGTGAAACCCAAAATTAACCAAGACTGTCAAGAAAGTAGGTACTGGAATTATGAAGATATATTTTCACAGACCAGCATGATTGCTGTGTCTATCAATAGCTTTTCCTTAGCTCGCAGTAGTTGTAGTAATTTTTTCGAACTGCACTATACTTACCAGCAGATCTTTTGCATAAAATAGGGGCACTTAAGCATGGAGTTGTGGAAAATGACCCTTTTTTATTATAAACACAAGACTAGAACATTCCAGATGACTAAAGATTTTCTAGTCATAGCAGTAATTGTAGTAGGAGACAGAATGGTGAGAATGATTTTTATATTTTTGGAAGTTGAAGCTGCTCTCTCTTTACTCTAGTTTCCCTACACGTGACTCCTGGGTGGTGCTAAACGAGCAGCAGCGAGGTGGTAGGGCGTCGGTGCCCGTCTGGATCGCGACCACAGTACATGGGTGTAAAGCCCGCCATAGTGACCAGTTTCGGCGTGTCACGTTTCGAGATCAACTTGTGTATATCCAGTAGCTCATATACCTAGAGACCTTCAGTCGTGGTATATGTTGGCTGACATGACGATGTAGACTATCAATGGATTTTCATCCTTTAATAGTCGCTTTCGTTTTTTGGACTACACCGTGCTTACTATCAGGTACTCTGTCACTATGTCGAGCAAATGTAAAAAAATAAAAATCTTAAACTTTCAGAAATGCTTTTGTGTCAGTGGAGAAGGCGTACATAGAAAACTATGACGGCATGATAGCAGAAAGAACAAGTCTTCAGTATCAACTGCAAACAGTGAATGAGACTCAGGTTCGTATACATGAGTCAGCTTATAATGAATCTAATAAGATAAAACAGGGCCTGCTTAGAGTGACAGTAGATTTTCGATAGCATATTGTTTATTTTTCCACATTAACTATAGTTTTAGGTAGCACATGCTTACTAGTTCAGGAAATCATCGCTAGGAACCTGCATGGCGTTTAATAGAAATGTAATGTGTACTAGTGCTGTGAGAACGGCGATCAGCTGCGCTACTGGTCACGTTGGGCATGATATATAAGCACAAAGTGAATACAGTCTCTACAGTGACGTGCATAAGTTATTTGGTCAGGGTAGGCAGATTCACATAATGAATTAGAATTATATATAATGATAATAAATATTATATTACTTTTAATAGGAAAGATAGATGGCGTGGAAATAGAATAGATATATGTATAAAGGGTTCCTTTTTTTGCTTAAAATAAAGCAATTTATTTCAGACTTATTTATCGTAAGGGTATGCAATGCTTACATGCATCTATGGAATGAACGCTACTGAGTCTCTAATGATTCTCTGCTCACCCCGAAAAAGATATACTGTGATTATACGTTATTATTATCTTTTTTTCTCAAAATTGTTTTCACCTGGCAATACTATAATTTGTAAATAACACTTATTGTCAATCTGTGCATGCGACAAAAAATAAGAATTATGGAGCCATTGATCTTTGTATCCAAAGGACAAACGTCAAGTGAGGTCAGCTAGTTTTATACTGATTTAGTGACCACATCATGTTTAATGGTAAGCATAATACAGTCCTAAAAACCGGCTACGACTATGGAGAACAAAGTAACTCATCAGAACACTCACAGTGACACAGGCCGTAGAAAACGCAAAGTGAGGCAACATCTCCGCAACTAACGCCATTTAAGATCCTTAGTGACGTCTGAATCGTCGACAAATAGAAATGTCATAAATATCTCAAGTTGTTTTGTAATTGTAGAATCGTGACGTAATACTGGGCCGTCTGAAAGAAATAGATCAGCACCTCTCCGGTGGCGCCACAGTCGTCATCGCTCTCGTCCACAATTACAAACTGTTTGTGGCTAATGTCGGTGAGATTGTTACACATTTTAACGTATTACACACAGACGAACAGACAGACAATTTCACATTTTATTGAATAAAAATCACAGCTTCATGCAAAACATTCTTTTTTTATCCCGGGGGAAAATCCTGCATAGGACCATCAGGGACGCCGTGAGGGCAGCGACCCCGGTGTGTCAGACTCCTACTGACTAATACCCCCGGGGTGTCCCTTTGATTGCTCCACCTGGGCCTGGGAAGCCAAATTCATCCAGACGCCCAGAGAACAAGAAGCCTTGTTGAGGCTGCCTCTCTGGGAGGGGAAGGAGTAAAGCCCATCCCTCCAAAAACCTTAATCATCAATCCTTAAAAAATTAATGATGAAATGCGTTCATCCAGCAAATACCGATTCACACGTCGTTTGAAGATCCCCATGTCATAAGATGTTGGAAAAACAGACGCAAGAAACGAATTCCCCTCCTTTGCTGTTCGCAGCAAAAAAGGCGAGGCGTATCGCCTCGTGCGAACAGCTAAAACATGAACCACATAAGGGTCTAAATCCGCACGGCGCGCAGTCAATTTATGGTAGAAGGAGGAGGGGGAACTAAATTATACAACCCAGCCGCACTCTCCAGAGTATAGTCTATAGAAAACCGAAAGGCAGGCCATTCTACGCCGGTGTTCCAAACTGAGTAGCTCACGCGACGTACGAGCCTCATCGGCAATGAGCCGCCGAGCTCGGCTTGAGTCCAAGGTTGCCAATTTTTTTTTTTTTTACACTGGCTCGACATAGTGACTACAGAGTACCTGATGGTAAGTACAGTGTAGTCTAAAAACGAAAGCGACTATCAAAGGATGAAAATCCATTGATAGTCTACATCGTCATATCGGCCCATATATACCACGACTGAAGGTCTCTAGGTATATGAGTTACTGGATATACACAAGCTGATCCCGAAACGCGACAAGCCGAAACTGGTCATTATGACGGCTTTACACCCATACACTGTGGTCGCGATCTAGACGGGCACCGACGCCCTACCACCTCGCTGCTGCTCGTTTAGCACCACCCAGGAGTCACGTGTAGGGAAACTAGGGTAAAGCCTACGGACGCGAGCAGCTTCGACTGATGTTTGCCGGAGCCGTTCCAGAGGCGGTGGCAGTACTCTACACACGACCGCACTTGTGCTCAATACCAGGGACGTGCATAGGGCTATTTGTACAGGGTAGGCAAAATTCGCGTAATTAATTTGAATATTATGATGATGATGATGTCCTAGCCGGATTCGGCCACGGCGACTGTTTCAACGCCGATTAAGAAAATCGAGGTCCAGTTTTCGGAAACAGTCAATTGCGCAGGAGATATTTAAGTGCATAACTGGACGCGCAGCCAGAAAAGCACTCTCTCATCCGAGCTCTCTCAGGCCCGATGGAAAGGAAAACCAGTACGATCGGAAGGGAGCAGGATGCAGGTTTGGTCGAGTTTTCCTTCTCTGAACACCTGGTTGAATTGCGGTGTTAAAGATATACCTTAGTCGCCTTTTACGACACCTCGGCAAGAAGAGGGGGCTGCTATTCTATTCTGCCGGCAGCCACCACGGCACAACGGCACGGATTTGAATATTATATTATGATAGTAAATGTTATATTACTTTCATAGAAAAGATAGGTGGCATGAATATAGAATAAATTTTAATATAAATGTTTTTTCTGTATAACTTTAAGGAGTTTAGTCATGACTTATTTATCATCAGGGCATGCAGTGCTTCCATGCATCTATGGAATTAACGCTACTACTCAATACTACAATAGGTACACTTAGTACTAGGCAGAGATGGGCAAATTGTAATCTGATTAATGATGGACGATTACAAAATGTAGTCGTCATTTTAATTTTATTGCTCTGTATTCATGATTAAATCCATTTAAAACTTTAAGAAATCATAAAAGTGTATACAATCTGGGATTCTGTACTGTTTGAAACATAAATAAGCAAAATGCAGCCATATTAATGGCAAAAAACCTAAAATGTAATCGTTAATCATATTCATTAATCTGATTACATTTTGCCCATCTATGGTACTAGGTAGTCACTTTGTCGAGCCTGTAAAAAGAAAACTGAATCAAATGCCCCAGGTGAAACGCGCGCCTTGCTGTGTAAAACGGACGACAATTCTGTACTGAGAGTTGTCCAGCTCACGGTTGACCACAGCCTTAACAATGAAGACGAACTGCTGAGGCTCTCGCAGCTCGGCTTAGATGTCAACAAGTTGAGAAACGGTGAGTGTTGCCTATTCGCTATTTATTTGTAGGAGCATGAGAGGGCCGGCATCGTTAATTAAAATACCGAAGTTTTTGCAATCCGCCTTATGGGGACGGGGCTGTGTCATCCGCAGATATGGACGAAATGTAATCAGATTAACGAAAAAAAAAAATGAAAAAAATATTTATTTCGCCTTAAATATACAACACACAAAAACAAAAGAAAATATAAAAAATATATAAACATGGCGAAAATGGGCCCTTCATCAGCGTAAAGCCACAGAGGAAGCCTGCAGCGCTGATTTTCGTGAAGGGCCCCGGTCGCGTTACATCTTATAAGAATTATCGATAAACAACTAAACAACAAAATGCATATAGCTTAAATAGTAAATACAAGTGATACTAAAAAAACTATTACATACAATAAATAAATGATTAACGATTACAAAATGTAGTCGTAATTTTAATTTTTTTGCTCTGTAATCATAATTAAATCCATTGAAAAACATTATGAAGTCATAAATGTGTATGCAATCTGGGATTATGTAGTGTTTAAAACATAGATGAGCAAAATACGGTCTTGTTAATGTTAAAAAACGCAAAATTGTAATCGTTTTTATTAATCTGATCACATTTTGCCCATCTCTTGTCTGAATACAAGCGCTACAGAGTCTAGTCTAGTCTTTTGTTGCAGAATCTAGTGCTCTGCGACACAAGCTGAGACAGGGTCCTTATCAGCGGCGGCCTAGAGTTTTCTTTTGTTCCTATTTCTCCATTTTTGTCACGTGTCATTTATTTGAATACAATCGACACTATTTTTTGTTTATAGATTTAACTTCAATTACACCTGGTAAAAGGTGGAGATGAGTCCGACAATAGACCGCGTCCGCCAAACAAATGTCCATTCCTCTACTCTTAAAGACTTTCAGGTCATAAGAACGTGGAAATATGCTCACTGGAAGCATATTCCACTCCTTAGCCGTTCGCATGATGAATGTAGAAGCGAATCTTTTCGTGCGGATATAAAGAACATCCACCGCATACGGATGGTATCCGACACGATGTCTAGTGGTTTTATGATGAAATGAGGCTGGTGGAATCAGAGAATGTAGCTCCTGAGAACACTCTTCGTTGTGCAAGCGGTAAAAGACTCCGAGGCAGTAGTCGCTGTTGATTAAATTTTTTCTTTCTAATTTACCTGTAATCTTGCGTCTGGACTTTTTACCATTTCATCTTCAATTCAATTAATTTATTTAATGAACTCCCAAGTGTATACAGAGATGTTTTTGTTTTTTTGTTAGTTACAAACTATGGACCCTGTTGGGCATGACATTTATATAGGCAAGAGGGCTTCAATATTAATATTAGTATTTATATTAGTGAGGCAGCATAACCCTTTTTCTATATTTTTATATTTGTTTTATTTTATTATTATTATTATCATGTATTCGACATAATTACAATATAATTACATTTTAAAATAAATACATATAAACAATATATAAATTTTAAAATATAAATCATGTAGACCTACAGGGGCGAGGCCTTAGGTCCAAGCCGCCGGTAGTCAGGAGCCCAGAGTGAGGAGCCTCCTCACAATGCGCGCCGTATCGAGTAGAACTGCCTTCTGTATCCGGCCCTTGATCCAACAACCAAGCGAGAGCCTCTTAAGGTGGTAATCGAGGCTCTTTGCGATCAGCCCATTAGTCGATATGAATATCGGGACAATAATCGTAGTATCTACATCATTATTATTATTATTTTTATAATCACGCAGTATGGTTCACAATTTATCATTTAGGTACTCATCAACAGTGTAGTAGCATTATTCCATTAGCATCCGTTTCAATTTGTGTATTGATAATACGTTTTGTGGATCGTCTCTAATATTAGGTCCTTACATATGAAATTGGCGTTTTGTATGGGAGGAACAAAAAGTCGAATATTTTTTAATATAATAAATTTAATTAATCAAAGTATGAACCATTATTTTCTATGCACTTTTGCCATCTCATAGGTAGTTCATTGATCCCTTTACTAAAAAACCAGTCGGACGGGAATCAATAAAATCTTTGAAGGCGATTTGGACTGCCCCATCGGAGTTGAATTTTTTCCCTTGCAAGAAGTTATCCAAATTTCGAAAAAAATGGGAATCTGTTGGAGCAAGGTCCGGGGAGTACGGAGGATGTCTTAGACTTTCCAATTGAAGCTCTTCTAATTTAGTAGCCGTCTGTTGCGCAGTGTGTGGTCTAGCGTTGTCGTGAAGCAGCAGTGGCGTGGAGCGATTGACCAGCCTAGGTTGTTTAGCCGCTAGCTTTTCCATCATGGTTTGCAATTGCTGACAATAAACATCAGCCGTAATAGTCTGGCCAGATTTGAGAAAACTGTAATGAACAATACCGGCACTAGTCCACCAAACGCTTACAAGTAACTTTTTTGGGGTTAATTTTCGCTTGGGGCAGGATTTGGCTGGCTGGCCAGGATCCAACCATTGCGCTGAGCGCTTCCGATTATCGTAAAGAACCCATTTTTCATCACAGGTAATGATTCGGTTTAAAATACCTTCATTATTGTGCCGGTTTAGTAATGTAACGCAGCAGTCGACGCGCGTTTGCCGGTTTGCTTCAGTCAATTCGTGAGGTACCCACCTTTCAAGCTTTTTAATCTTCCCAATTTGCTTCAAGTGAATTAAAACAGTTTTATCACTAACATCGCAGCCTGCAGCTAACTCGGACGTGGTTTGCGATGAATCCGCTTCCACAATAGCCTTCAACTCTTCATTATCAACTTGAGTCTCAGGCCGTCCACGGGGCTTGTTCTGCAGGTCGAAATTTCCAGAACGAAAACGTTGGAACCAAAAACGAACTGTGTTTTCTTTTGCAACACGACCGCCATACACATCATTCACCCTTCGAGTTGTTTCCGCAGCACTAGTGCCACGGCGGAACTCGTACTCGTAAATAATGCGATATTTTAAGTTTTCCATTTTGTAAAATGAGTGACGCAAACAGAAAAAAACAGAAGAAAAAAACAAATGAATGACGATCATCGAAGCACAAATACATGAGTCTATAGCTGTACAAATTTGAATTTGTAATTCCTTACCAAAGAGGAGAAATTTGTGATTAAAGTGGCCAGTACGAAAAACGCCAATTTCATATGTAAGGACCTAATATTTTTGGGCAGTTTGTTGTCATCTTTAGACACTATCTTGCATTATAGATCAATATCTTTCCTACCTCGCTAAAAGTTAGAGTTGGTTTACTTTGAGAGTTTTTGTAAACTTTAAAAGCGAATTCGGAAATGTCCTCCCGCAGCGCAATACCTAGGCAACCAAACCGGTACCAGATGCCTAGGCAACTACATAGTGAAGGGGCTTTACAAGGCGTTCCAAAGCATCAGTGCGGCCGCCTCGGAGCCCGTGGTCGCGACTCCGGAGATACACGGACCGATCATGCTTGACGATAGCTGCAGGTAGGCAGGAATCGTTTATTTTTTTATAACAACACTTACATAGTTTACATTAACACATACAAAAATATATATCGTCGGGTGAAAGGCTATTTGGTTTAAGCGACATTTTTTGGTGATATAGTAATATACAGGGATACAGGTAACTAACGCAAACCTCTTAAGGGTGACTTTGGTATATCAAGACTGACAACATTTGTTTTACGACTTTTTCTAATACAATCACTTTTTTCCACATACAAAAAATAAATAAATCAAACTTGCAGTTCTGATCTTCTTAACACTCTGAAAGGCGGCGCGATACAACTGGGGCAGACGATTTCGTACCGTCTGCTGACTGAACTTTAAACATAGAGCTAACGATTGATAGAAATCCCCACTAAAACTAAAAAAACATATATCTTAGGATGTGTTAAGTTTTGTCAAAAGTCATAGAACAAAAGTTGTTAGTCTTGATGTGTCTAAGTTACCTTTAAGAGGTTTGGCGTTAGTTACCAGTAACGTTGTATATATTTTTGGGATTGGTAAAAACGCTGATTTCAAAAATATATATTACTATATGACCAAAAAAATGTCACTTAAACCAAATAGCCTTTCACCCGACAATATAACATCAAGGAGATACATTTTAAATGCGAATACATTTGAAAGTGTAGACTACTTGCACAGAAGGAAAGAAAATCACTAATTTAATTTAAAAAAAAAACAAAATAGAGGAAAGAAAAAACAAATAAATACCTATTCCACAACCCTCTCGAATAAAATCCTCTTTTTGAGCTACAAAATATGACTATATATAGAATTGTACAGCCTTATGGCTTAAATTTGTTTAATAATTTGGAATTCGGAACAAGCTAAAATTAGATGCTCTGGGTAATCTAGTAGGAGCAGAAAATGCTATAGATGGTTAAATGCAGGAGTTTCGAGAAGATCGTTAACAGTTTTAAAGAGAAAAACTAAATCAATCAATAATTCAACTGTTTACGAAGCCCCAGTTTTACGGTGACTTCCATTTTCACTGGAACTAAGAAGTTCTGTACAAAAGAGTTATTCGGTTTCTATAAGACGGCATGTCAAGCTTGTGATCATGACAGATGATAGCGCTGCATAGCCATCTATATCAGATGCTTTTTCGTATAAATACATATAAAGAGACACAACTCTCGCGCGACGTACTTCCAGATCCCGATGATCCCATCATCGCGGCCTTGGAAGCCGACTAGCTAGCTCAAACTGACAGTAGCGGAAGTAATATAACAATTTATTCACTTTTGTCAATACTTATTACGCCATTCTCTTTCTGTTTCCAAAATTTTCTAACCGACTACTTAACTATGGATAGAATTTAAAGTAAACATAAAAAAAGAAGGGAGAGTTCTATACTCCATAGAGCACAGCACTAGTCTGCCGCCATTAATGTTTATCGTCTGTGAAAGATGTCGGTTGGTACAACACTAAATGTGATAACAGAGAAAGAGTTTTTATTAATTAAACTGCCGACGATTGGATAAAACAGTAATGCTCTAGAAAAAAATCGATCGCCTATTTTAAACAAATCCCGATCTTTTTTTTTTCGTTCTATCTCCAAATGCACACACTTAGTTTTATTTATCACCCATCACTCATTCGCATCACAGGTAAAGTAACCTAATTCGATGGCCTCCTTACACACATATATTACTTACCCCGCACTAGCATCGTTCTACGACACCGGCGGCGCTGGCTTCGCCGAAGGATAGCTCAGTCAACAGTCGCTAACCGGTGCATTTACGCTCCGAGGCGCTGTTACACTGCGACAGACGTTTCTCTCAAGGCAATCGCTTGCGAAACGCTGGTAGATCATTTTAGGTTGATTCCCTGGCTGAGCGGCCAAGTCACAGGGTTGCCCTTGCGTTGCACATATTCCATAACTTGAGCAACTTCAGTATTCGCCTTGTAAGCCCGGAGTAATTGTAAAAGTATTTCCAGACAACAATACAGTGTAAACTCGATGTAACGTCACTCGATTTAACGACAAACTCCCGAAAGCGTCGATATCGCTCGGCTTCGGTTGGTTTAGCTTGTTTCCCATACAATGATACACTCTATATAGCATTACACCTACTCTCAATAACGACAGTAATTTAATAATATAAAGTACTTTTTAAGCTAAGATGACTTTTGAAGTTGCCAAAATTAGTAAAAACTGCGCAACTGTGTATGTTCTTTTGTCGCTTTATTATCCTAGCCCGTAATAAATTCGACTGTCGGCATTACACATAACGAACTTTATAAGAAATCCGTTCTTTTGTTTATAAATTAGGATTGCTTGCACGTGTTGACTAT
Organism: Automeris io; assembly: GCA_036320925.1. Classification (NCBI taxonomy): domain Eukaryota; kingdom Metazoa; phylum Arthropoda; class Insecta; order Lepidoptera; family Saturniidae; genus Automeris; species Automeris io. The sequence goes on from JAUDJH010000005.1 coordinate 15,835,667, forward strand.
TGTTAGTAGGAGTCATAGATTATCTATACGTTATCATATTCTTAGTTACTCACAAACTTTCAAACTGTAAACATGGCAAGTAAGAGTTTAAAACTTTTTCTTTTTCTAATACAGATTTTTCTTCTCTCCATTTAACGACAACTCTCTATAACGTCAAAATATGCACAGTCCCTTGAGGGTCGTTATAGAGAGTTTGCACTGTATATAGTTTTTCAAAAAAAAAAAAAACTTCGCGACTGGACAACCTTGAACAAGCAAAATCTGAATAAAATATATCGTTTTCTATTACAGATTCCTAATCTTAGTCAGTGCAGGAGTGTATAAACGCATCCAGGAGGTGAAAGGCAGCAGCGAACAAACAAACAAACAACTGGCACAGATAATAGTAGAGAATTTCCGGAAACAGACCGAATTTAGCAAAGTCAGCCAATCGGTTCTAGAAGAAATCGAAGAAGAATTTGTCTCGTATTGCGTCAAGAAGAACTTGACGCCTAAATCAAACAGTCATTTGTCATTACTAATAAGAAATTTCAATTTCCTAACTCCGATTAGCGAAGTACAAAATAATCCGATTCCGAAAAACGCCTCGGTCCGGTTCAATCCGATTGTGCAATCGAAATCGAATACGCTTTTGAATGAAATCGATTCTGAGGTGTACTCCTCCGGGACGAATGAGGGCACGAACGAGTCGATAGCGGATACCAATAGATCTATGGAGTCTAGTTCGGATATATATCCGACGCGCCCGTTCGAGAAGGATAGAAAAATAAAGGGCTATGTTGATTTCTCGTGTTATTACGAGAATGTTGCTAAAGCGAGAAGGAATGGGACATTACCTGATTTTATTAAATAGATTCTAAATACTTTGTTTAAGTACTTTTTAGTTACTAGCTGTGGTGACCCGGCGTTGCCCGGGTAGAAATAACTAGTGATGCCACGAATAGTGAATTGGCCGAATACCGAATATTCGGCAACGCTGTCGGCCGAAGCGCCGAATATTCGGCATGGAATACATGCTTGTCGGGGGCGCGTTAGCTGGATTAAGGCAAGTTGCAACCTGTTTTCCTCGTTGCGTTGGCGCGGCCAGCAAAGACAATACAATACCCAATACAAACGAAAAACAATACCCAAACCTTTCGAAATTTGCTCAAGTTTATCTTTCTTCTCCTGGAAGTAGCTTGTTTAGTGAGAGGTTATTTTCAGAGGCTAGTGACATTTACGATGAAAAGCGTAATCGTTTGCTACCAAAAAATGCTGAAAAGCTTATTTTCATCCATCACAACTTACCACTGATCAATTTTAATTACTAAAGTGTTGTAATTTGGAAATAAATAGATAATTTTGAGTAATATAACGTGCCTTTTTTACATGATTTGGTATTCGGTATTCGGCCGAATACCGAATAGCAAAAAAAGTGGCCGAATAGGCCGAATACCGAATAGTTGCCGAATATTCGTGGCATCTCTAGAAATAACTAGTCCCTTGGAGATTATTTTTTTGAAGAAAACTTTGAAACACGATTTTTCTGGTCTGCGCTACTACATTGAGTACAACGTTCAAGCGCAAAGCGCCACTTATGTATCTGTACCTACTCCGTGAGGGATATAGCGTGACGATATATATATATATAACTTAACTATAACTCGAAATATTGGTTTTCATACTACTTTCTTCAAAATTGATGGATTTTAACTAAAGTTTCAACCCAAAATTCACCACCGCAATTGATGAATATAAAAAAATCCACCCATAGTGGATGGACTTCGTCATGCATAGAACTCAATGTACAAATTTCACGTTTCTAGCTTTAGTTTAGGCTCGAAAATTATAAGTCAAGACAATTATTTTTTATATATACAGCGTGTCCCGTAAGTAAACATTCAAAGCTAAAGGGCGGATAGAAATTCTCTCTAAATAGAATTCTCCAATTCCAGCGCGTTTAGGACATACTTGTAAAATTCAGTTTTTTTTTTAAGAAAATTATTTCGGGTAGTTCCTCTATCAGCTCTTTGCTTTGGACGTTGACTTACGGGACACCCTGTACAGATTAGCGATTTCATTAAGATTCGCTCTGATATAAATAGGTATTAATGTTCCGGAAAAAACTATAAAACAAATTTATCAACAAACGTAATTTCAAAATATAGCAAAAAAAAATTAAATAAAACGGCCTTCATGCCTTCCGATTTATGACGTCGGCTGAATCGAACTTCCGATTTATTTTATAACGTAGGGCGATTAAATAATTATTTGGATTTGTAGCGAAATCGTTCTTTAAGAGCGAGTTGCTCCATTAAATTAACCTCAGTTTAAACTTGTATAAAACGCTTTTTAACGTAAAACTGTATTTATTGTCTTGCACGGAAAATTGATCTAGTTTTATCAACTAACAGATTTAAATCCCCCATTGAGGTCGAATTAAACGGCTTCAATTAAATAGTGGTTTATATGTCTAAACTAGATTTAAATTATTGGTTCAAGTCGCTTTTAAAAAGAGCGATTCCGCTACAAATTACCCGAAGTTCGGATCGAAATCTAGTTTCACTTTCGAATTGTTCAGGATTTCGTTTTTAGTATGTAAATATTATATTGTGTTATATAACCGTTTGTAAATAAATTATTTCAATATATAATTTGAATTTCATTATTTTTACGTAGGTTTCCTATCTAACAGGGTAGTGGGCAGCAGTTCCGGGCATAAAGATTTTAAACAGGTTATGCAAATTTACGGTTAGGTACTCGCTAATACAAAATGTCCATATGCGCCGTCTAGTTTCAAAACTCGCTAAAACGGTTTTTCGTACAAAGTTACTTAATATTTCTTATAGTAATTTGAAATGTTTTTGTCAAAGCAAATATTATATATTATTTTTTTCTTTTTTGCTTTTTTACTCTAGAATAATAATTTAAATCTTAATATATATAAATCTCCTGTCACGATGTTTGTCCGCGATGGACTCCTAAACTACTAAACCGATTTTAATGAAATTTACACACCACGTGCAGTTTGATCTAATTTAAAAGATAGGATAGTTTTCATCTCAATTCATAGTCGCAATATTATTTTATTGCAAATTATTTGTTTATTATTTAGCAGTCATAATTTACAGTTAGCTCCAACCGATTCTAAAAGATGGCGCTATCCGTTGACTGGTTTGAGTAATTATTCAAATACCAGTCACAGCAAAGCGTGGCTGGTCTGCTATAATTTATATGGCAGAACAACGTTTGCCGAGTCAGCTAATACCTTATAAGAATATGATTGTTAACTCATAGATTAATTATAAGTTCTTATAAATAATTAGGATTTGAAAAAAATATGTTATAGCGGGTTTTGAAACTAGACGGCTCATATATTGTTACATTCATTATATCATTACGATTATAAAATTTTGACTCTCTGTAATAAAACGAAGAATCTTATTTTAGCAACAAATTAAATGTTTGATCACTAAATATATTCACAATATTGCTTATTTTTAATAGACACATAATGTAATAACATTTACACATAATAAATAAACTAATAACATATATGCCCCTTGCTATAATTTATCCTTTACTAAGGTGTTAAAAAAAAGAGGAAAAATAGATATAAATACATTTATTTCGTTTTAGTAGATAATAAGCATACAAAAAACATTGCAACTCGAAAGCTAAGAGTTACATTATTGAAATAAGTAAAATAAAATGGCTTATTTTTCTAAACATTATATATTTTTTTATTCGTTTCAATTTAGACTGGTTTATAATCAAGCTTGGTCTCCAACTTCTTATTGTCTGCCACTTTACGAACAGCTTTCATTAGATCCTCCTAAAAACAAACATTTGCGTTTATCTGTGTACATTGATACAAGTGTGCTAAGTGATCATTACCAAAGCTCATCGAAGCCGAGTCTGTAATTATAAATGCACACGCGTACCATACGACATGTTTCATCGCAATTGCCGAGAAAAACCGTCATATCTATGTATGAGCAACCTTTAATTATTGGGAAAAATATGTTCCCAACTTCAGTACTTTTGAGGTCTACAATAATATATCCGTTAGGATAAGTAATAGATAATAAACTGATGTAATTTGTAACCATGGTAAGCTTTTTTCCATGATACTGGCACCCAAGTGCCATTGTATGTACGTGCTGAGGCGCTGTTCTACTGCTATGCAGCCTTGTGTTTCTACAGGTTTTTCTTCTTCACCCAATCATTCCCGAAACGCTGTAGATCATCGTTAGGTTCTCTACTTGGCTGGTCGTATAACTCGAGGTTCGTATTAGGGATGTAACGGAGGCAGTTTTATCGGAACCGAAGTCGGAGTCGGAGTTATTAAATTTGATTTATCGGAGTCGGAATCGGAGTCGGAGGCAATGTCAGTCACAAGTGACGGCAGAATAAAATAGTTTTATTAAGGGACAAATAAAAACATTATTCAGTGAACCGTTTTAATTAGAAAGTGATAAATTTACAAATACACAGACAATAAAAATTGCTGTTTCTTATTAACATTTTCCCATTAATATTTAACAGTGACCAAATTAAATCAAATTTGCTCCAGGGTTGTTCTTGTGTTAATCCATATTTTAATTAACTTAATGTAAATGTAAAATAAAAAAACCTTTTAGTAATAAATTTAAATGTACATTTAGTTTTAAATATAATAATTTTAATCATATTATTTAAATCTAAATTTTTAAAAATGTCTTCTACGAATTAAGTAGCACTGATTGTTTGATTAATTGATATTATGTTTCAACGACATATAAAATGAAATCAAATGAATTGACCACAACAGTGTTGGTGACCTCCGATGAATACCTCCGATTAAAAAGTTTCGGAACCGGAGGTGTAATAACAATCGGAAGTTCCGACTTATCGGAGTCGGAGGCGAAGCTCCGTAACATCCTTGGTTCGTACCCACAAGGGTGCCGCTGAGTTGCCACACAACCCATAAATCGCTGGCTGAGCACTTTGTGTGCTCGCCCTCTCACCCGGTAAAGTTGTTAAAGTCAAAAGCATTTGGTGCTGAAAAGAAAGGTATCCTTATCTGAACACTTCTCTCTCCCTCTTCACCATACTGAGGAGGCGTGAGAGCAAACTAAGGTAATCACCATGTCGAATTAGCAGATTGCTAGCATCTAAGCTGCATGAACCCACCAAACCGTATTGGCCAAGTGTGCCAGGTTAAATGACCTCCAATCCCCTTCTCATAGATTCCACAAATATAGTGGAAAAGGGAAGAGAGACCCTAGCCCTGCAGTGGGACGAAACTGGCTGACAATAATTACCTGAACAATATACTCTCTCTCCGCCCTGATGGCAAAGAGTCCAGCCTCGGTGCAGACGTTCCTCAGGTCAGCTCCGTTGAACGTGTCTGACAGTTTGACCACAGCCTCATAATCCATCTCCCCGTGCTTGGCTATTGGAGTCGCGTGGATCTTCAGGATTTCCAACCTGTCAATGTTGAATAATATATACAGACTACATTAAATTCCTTTAAAAAAAAATGTTCATATTATATAATTACCTCTAAATCTCATTCGGGGTGAGCAGAAATACATTAGTAGCTGTGATGAAACCGCGTTGATGTACAGAATTGATCACCACAATATAGGAATCAGACAACGATTAACATATGGCAAACAATCCTAGCCCCGATTGTGTCTCTCGCGTACAATGCGTTGCACTAAACCTGGCCGACGGCTCTCTCGCGGTCCCAGCTTGTCAGGATCTGCGCTCGTCGGGATCAGCGCAACGGATGTAAACTTGTTTGGTGATGAGGAAAGTCAACAACACTTGCCGGCCGGCTAAACGTTCTAAACACCACACTCTGCGATATGACTTCCGACAAAATGCTGTACACAGGGTCACGCGCTCGCACGATGCACCTGTATCTTTCCTCCCCAATTTATTTTATTTACGTTGAGAATTAGCAACTACGTTGCTCCGATTACGGTTTGCGAGCCACAGTTTGACAAGGCATCCATTCACTACCATTCACTAGATGGCGCTCGCGACACATTTCGGGAACCAATCATGTTAGGCAGAATTCGTGTTTTTTTTTTTACACTGGCTCGACATAGTGACTACATAGTACCTGATGGTAAGTACAGTGTAGTCCAAAAACGAAAGCGACTATCAAAGGATGAAAATCCATTGATAGTCTACATCGACATGTCGGCCCACATATACCACGACTGAAGGTCTCTAGGTATATGACCTACTGGATATACATAAGCTGATCCCGAAAAGCGACAAGCCGAAACTGGTCATTATGACGGCTTTACACCCATGTACTGTGGTCGCGATCCAGACGGGCACCGACGCCCTGCCACCTCGCTGCTGCTCGTTTAGCACCACCCAGGAGTCACGTGTAGGGAAACTAGGGTAAAGCCTAATGACGCGAGCAGCTTCGACTCACAAAGATGAAAGTGTATGATACTTTACGGTTACGAAACAGTAGCTGTATCCACTTAGATTGTATGTCACGCCCAATGTCAATGATAGCGCAGCTGATCTCCGTTCTCTCAGCAGTAATACACAAAACATTTCTATTAGAAGTCTAAAAAAAATGTCACGCTTAAATGACTCCCCCCTTCGTGACTCAATAATGTTTGAATCAATATTTTGTTTTGATACATAACTTTACACCAATTGAAAAAAAAAAAAAATAGCCATGCTATATTAATTTCGAGGTGAGCAAACATACATTAGTAGCTGTATCCAATATGACCAGCAGCACAGTTGATCGTCATTCTAATAGTACTAATAAACTTAAAATTTTTTTTTAGATGCCACAGTTGTGTACTTAATCTGAAAGAAAAACCAGATGTACGTGCCGGAATTCGAACCTACGAGCATTCTCCTTGTCACTCAAGGGTACTAATCACTTATCAAATAATCTAATCTATACTAATATTATAAAGCTGAAGAGTTTGTTTGTTTGTTTGAATGCGCTAATCTCAGGAACTACTGGTTCGAATTGAAAAATTCTTTTTGAGTTGAATAGACCATTTATCGAGGAAGGCTTTAGGCTATATAACATCACGATGCAATTATTAGGAGCGAAGAAATAATGGAAAATGTGAAAATAACGGGGACAATTATTCATCCTTGAGGGCTTCCATTGCGTGCGCTGCAAAAACGGTTCAAGATACCAAAAATATATGTAAAAAGGATTATTCCCCTTGAAATGATCTAAAAAAATGTTCCCGACAGTATATGTCTATCTTTTAAGATTAAACCACTAGAACCGTTTTTATGGTAAACAAATTTGTGCGAAATTAATGCATTATTTGTTAAGAGTTGTATCAACGTAATAATATTAATCTTTATCCAAATAAATGTGTTGTTGATTAAGAGTATTTAATTGTGAACAAAATTGTCTTTGACATCACTTAATTTCAATGAACATCTTAGAAGATATTACAAAACCTTATATAGCAAAACAACGTTTGCCGGATTAGCTAGTTAATAATAACTCTTCTAGTACCTGGCTTGCTCATTGGGCAGTGGAATTTCGATCTTCCTATCCAAGCGACCTGGTCGCAGCAGCGCGGGATCCAGGGTGTCAGGTCTGTTGGTGGCCATGATGATCTTCACCTGACCCAGCGAGTCGAACCCATCCATCTGGTTCAACAGTTCCATCAACGTTCGCTGGATCTCTCTGTCCGCGCTCGTGCCTTCTGAGAACCTTCTACCACCTGGAAATCATCACAGTGTATATAATAAACTAGCTGACTTGGCAAACGTTGTTCTGCCATATAAATTATAGCAGACCAGCCACGCTTTGCTGTGACTGGTTTTTGAATAATTACTCAATCCAGTCAACGGATAGCGCCATCTTTTAGAATCGGTTGGAGCTAACTGTAAATTATGACTGCTAAATAATAAACAAATAATTTGCAATAAAATAATATTGCGACTATGAATTGAGATGAAAACTATCCTATCTTTTAAATTAGATCAAACTTCACGTGGTGTGTAAATTTCATTAAAATCGGTTTAGTAGTTTAGGAGTCCATCGCGGAGAAACATCGTGACAGGAGATTTATATATATTAAGATGTTACAGCTTTAGAATATCGCCGTCTTTGTGTGGTAAACACATGAGAAAAACTATTACTTGAATGAGCAGCATACCATGCAACAACTGGATGCCTCTTTTATTTAGTTGTTTATAGTTGTTTAAATTTATTTATTATTCTATTTGCATTTATTTTGTGTGTATCTGTATATTAATGATAATAATGTATATGATATGTGTATGTAATATACTTATATATTTGTGTTCTTGTATACATGTATTTTCATCTATGATATATATCCATCTATGATACTTTGAATTTTAGTCTCTAATGATGTGTACCTGTACTCCATTGATCCCTTCCTTGCTGTTTTCTGCGCGCCGACGCAATAAATGGGTGTCAGCTGAAAATCAGCGCTGGGTGGCTCGGCTGGTCACTTAGCATTTGCTGAGCTGACTTCCCTTTGGCGCATCATCACAACACAGGGTATACGCTTTTGTTGTTTTCTGTTTTTATTAACCTATTCTGATGTGTTGTATGTTGTGTTGTGTGCCAAATAAATGTTTTTATTATTACTTGCCGGGTATTATCCAGCGGGAAGTTTTGCATATATCATGAGGAATAGCGAGTCTCCTAATTGGTACATTTGAGATGTGCAGCACTTGCTGACATAGATGGGCAAATTGTAATCAAATCAATAAAAATGATTATGATTACATTTTGCGTTTTTGACCATTATTATGACTGCACTTTGCTCATCTATGTTTTAAACACTATGAAATCCCAGATTGCATACACATTTATGACTTCTTAATGTTTTAAATGGATTTAATCATGATTACAGAGCAAGAAAATTAAAATTGCGACTACATTTTTTGTAATCGTTAATCAGATTACATTTTGCCCATCTCTGCTAGCTGATGGAGGGTGCCATATAGATGTCATGTGGGTTTGTTCGCGAATTTTTCCTTCAGCCGTGAGCATGGGTACCCTCCAACACAGTCACAGCTTGTGTCTACTGTTATTTCTAGTTAGAAATAAATGACTTCATTAAAAGTTTTTTTGTAAATAATTTTCATTATCATTTCTAAGTCCTTATTATTGTTACTCCTTGTTGTTAAGTGTGATATTCCTTGTGAAAATATTGTTACACTTGTATGTATGATACTGACCAATAGCATCTATCTCGTCCATGAATATGATGCAGGGCTGATGGTCACGAGCGTAGTTGAACATCTCACGGATCAGACGGGCAGATTCACCAATGTATTTGTCCACGATGGCCGATGATACAACCTGTTATTTGGATAACAATATTTACAGCAGTTGCACTCATTGATCTAGCCCCAAACCCAGAGCTAAAGGGGAATGTAGATTGAGTATTTTTTAAACTGACACAATAGTATGAGTTCAATGCATTTGATGGTTAGAACGGAGCAGTCCAAGAACAACATAAACTATTAGGTCCTTGAATAAGTTCTCGCTGTTTCTTAAAAGATGATGTTGCGGCACTCTGTGCATGGAATTTCATACGGTAACGCATCAGCTAGGTAGTACTATATGTTACCTCAAATTCTAGTCAATAAAGTTTACCCCAGTGTCAACCATGTGTTTATTTATATATTTTAAAAATGTCTACTTTTGTACTTTTGTACAAATTGTTTTTGCGGGGAATTTAATTGCACTGCTTTATTCAAAAGAAATCTGCAGCTGAAGTACACATAATTCTTGTTGATACAATGCTCTGTCGAATACAATATGTAGGACTGGCTTAGGCGCTTTAAAAATATTGATTTTGACCTTGAAGGCAAACAACGTTCTGGAGCACCGAAAAAGTTTGAAGACGAAGAATTGGAGGCATTGCTTGATCAAGGTCGATGTTAGACGCTAGTAGAGCTCGAAAAACATATCAAGTAGATGCTTCAACAGTTACAAAACGTTTAAGAGCGTTAGAAATTATCCAAAAGCAAGGATATTGGGTGCCGTATGAACTGAAACCGAGAGACGTTTTCTCATGTGTCAATTGGTGCTTCAACGGCAGAAAAGAAAAGGTTTCTGCACCGTATTATCACTGAAGATGAAAAGTAGATTCACTGCGACAATCCGAAGCGTAAAAAAACGTGGGGTATGCCCGGACACGCATCAACATCGTCCCAAAACCAAATATACACGGTTCGAAGCTTCTACTCTGCATTTGGAAGGATCAACAGGGCGTAATTTATTATGAGCTGCTTAAACCTTAGGAAATTATCACGGGAGCTTGCTATCGACTTCAGTTGATGCGTTTGAGTCGAGTTCTAAAAGAAAAGCGGCCATTATACAAGCAAAGACACGACAAAGTTATTCTATTACATGACAGCATTGTCATGTAATAGAATGGCCACATGTCGCAAAACCAGTCAAAAAGTACCTGGAACCGCTGCAATGGGAAGTTTTACTCCACCCGCTGTATTCACCAGACATAGCTCCCTCAGATTACCACTTGTTTCGGTCAATGACGCATAGCTTGAGCGAGCAGACCTTTCATTCTTTCGAAGAAACCGAAAAATGAGTCGATTTATGGATTGCATCTAAAGATGAATAGTTTTTTCGATTGGGGATTCAATTACTACCAGAAAGATGGCAGCAAGTGGACTCTAATTATGGACAATAATTTGAGTAAAGTTATTGTAAGATTTATATTTTAAATACATTTTTTTAAGCCAAAAAACAGCGAGAACTTATTCAAGGTCCTAATATAAAAGTATGATTACACCAACAGACTTCATCATCATGACTGCTCACATATACCAAGACTGAAGGTATCTACAGGCCGATCGTGATTGACAGTTTGAGCACCCCTACTACAGGGTTCCTTTTGTAAACTATAAAAATGATTGAAATAAACTGTTTAGTTTTTAGATGCTTCTAAACATGAAAAATATTGTTTAAAATTTCTACTGCGATAAACTAAACCTCACCTTTAAGAAGTTGGCATCTAACTGTGAGGCAACAGCTCGAGCTAGAAGTGTTTTTCCAGTGCCTGGTGGTCCATACAGCAAACAGCCTTTGGGTGGGGTTATGCCCACCCGCACGAAGAGTTCTGGGTTCATCAACGGCAGCTCAATCACCTGTGTGGAGTTATTAAATATGTAAACGAAGCGTGTGACGCTTCATTTAAATAAAGTTTATTTAACGCGTATGATCTATGAACGTATCCGAACTCACTTTACTTTATGGAACTGTTGGCGACATTGATTCGATGACTTTAAGTTTGGAGGTTACGTTAACACACAGTTACAAAACATAGTAAACAATTTAAATATAAAATTATCCATAATCCGTAATATTAGCTTTAAATGTTGTTTTGTAATAATCCTTCGATATTTTATATAAAAACTAGCTTAAGTGAGTTGTTCTCTCTACAGAGCAACTCACTTAAGCTAGTTTTTATATAAAATATCGAAGGATAATTACAAATATAATATGTTAGTCTAGTGATACAATAATGAAGGCATCAGCAGTGCATAGCAAGCTGACACATTACAAATCTCCTTCGAGCATATTTTAAATTAAAAAACTGCAAAGCATAGGTCTCTTCACAAATTAAAAACCTTAATAAAAATATAACATCACGCTATATCCTTTTTACAGTAAACAGAGATCCATTAGAGGCTATATCGACTTTACGCTAATATGTCGTGTCCAATGTGACCATTGGCGCAGCTGATCGCCGTTTTCATAGCACTAGTACACATAAAATTTCTATGGCACGCCATGAGGTTTACTTCATGATGTTTTCCACCACCAATGGTTAGGTGGTGTTTAAATCCATACTTGATCTGGGAAAACCCAGATTTATGCCTCAATTCGTATTTATATTGGGAAATATATTTAAAAAAGGTTTCAAAATGTAGATAAATTGAATACTTTTCTAAATTCCGTTCCTTTTTTTTTCGGCATGTCCTACTTTGGCGGCCTGGGAAAGATCTTCACAACAAAACCGGGCTTGGTGGGCGAACGCAGAGGGCGCTCAGCCAGCGAAATTTATGGGCCGGGCGACTACGCAAGGGCACCCCTGTGGGTACGGACCTCGACTTGGGCGGCTGGCCAGTTGAAAAACGAACCTAACGGTGATCTACCAGCGTATCAGAAGCGACTACCTTGAGAAGAAACGCCGAAAGAAACTCAAGGCTGCGTGGGAACTCAAGGCTACGTCGGATTACGTTCCTCTGATAGAATGGTTGAAATAACTCCAAACAACTATTTTACCTCTCTCAACTGTCTAATTTGCTCCTGCAGACCACCAATTGCTGCATAGGTGACATCTCCAGGGTCTTCATGGCTCATGTTGTATACCAGAGGGTCTACCTGATGGGTGAAAATGCATATAAAGATTGCGAAAAGAAAAATAATTGAGTCGATAATTATCAATCTCACATCTCCATAATATGTGAAATCTCATATAGCTCCAGATTATGTATTTGAATGTCATGAAAGTTTTTTTTTAGAATACTAACCTCTCGTGGTAAGTGTCGCATTATGGTCAGAGTGGTCATATCTAGAGCCACTCGAGTACCTCCTTTCAGCTTATTCTTGTCCAGCTGACGACGGCAGCCCACCACATAGCGAGGGCCATTTGTAGCCTTCACTATAACTGCAATTAGAGTACAGTTTTTTATACATACACAAATACACATAAGATTGGATACATCAGTAATATATATGCATGAAAGTCTGACACTTGTTACACAATTTTGCTTTGAGTTTTGGGAATGTAATGATCTTCTTTGCTGATTTATTTATTATTTATAAGTACACTTACATAGACTACATTAACACATAAAACTATATAAAACATGAAGAGGATACATTATAAATGGGACTATATTTATAAGTGTAAACTACATGCACAGAAGAAAAGAAAAATAAAAATATGAGTAACACAAAAAGATATAAACTACTGTAATCAGAAAATTTTATAACAGAAATAAAAAAAAAACAATAATCTATGGAACAATCTCCTCAAATAACATCCTTTTTTAAATTTGTATATAGTTTCGTTAAAACATATGTCGAGATCAATAGATCTCGACATATGTACGACAATTGTATAACTTTGTCATTCTGCATAGGGGTGCATTTTGACCTAAGTTTGTAGAATAATTTGGAATACGGAACAAGTTAAAATTAGATGCTCTGGGTAATCTAGTAGGAGCAGAAAGTTCTATAGATGGTAAGATGCTAGGAGCTTCGAGAAGATTGTTAACAATTTTGTAAAAAAAAAAACAAGTCAAGCATGCGTCTTCGATCGACTAAACTATTCATATTAAAATACTGTAATCAATCACTATAATTTAATAATTTTTTACCAAGACCACAGGAAAAGGTAATATGCCATAAAAATCGTTTTTGTGTTTCTGATTATTGTTATAGCAATCTTATAACTGCTCTGGTGGTTTTGTGTGTACAAATATGATTCTCATATCTTTTTTTTTGCTCTAAAAGTTTATGCAAATATAGTACATATTAACACATCTTTGAAAAATGTTATAAACATGTTTGAAGGAGGTTTCTTCTTTAGTTTATCTCTCTTTTTGTCAAATTGGGAATGGTTTAACAAACAAACAGTATGTTTTGAAAAGCCTGTCCAACCCAGAAGGAGCTTATTGGTGACATGATAACATTACCAAATATATCAGAAAATTAATAATAATATATCCCAATACTATATCCCTTTAAGGGTGAACAAAAATACATTTGTGGCTGTTTTCACATTGTCCACATATGTTGTGCTCAATGTGACCAGTATCACAGCTGATCACCATTCTCCAGGCACTTACACATGACATTTCTATTGCCATACCATCAGATAATTCTTATTCATGAACATGACATATAAAAAGGAATAAATAGAATCTAATATTATCACAATATGTTTTAATAGTAACACTTTCATGGGTAGGACAGAGTTTTTATAGCATACTGTATATTAGAAATAAATCAGCAGTTTTTATTCATATTTTTTATCATGTACTAGCAATACTCTACATCATACACCATAAAAGAAAACATAGTTACTCTCAGGCAGCTTTTTTCCAATAATTAAAGCATTAACAGTTGCTGATGATATGATTTCCATGTTTCAAAATATAAAGAGATAATAGTAATTCAGGTAGCAAGTATTTTAATTTTAAAAAAAACCTACATTTTTAGCAGACTTAAGCAGAGAGTGCAACTCAATTTAATTGGTATAAAGATCTCATGAGGATTGATGTATGTTACATTGCTGAATGTCACACTGGAAGGTAACACAGTGTAACAAGGCAGTAAATATATATTTACTTACATTTTTCCTCTGTAAGCTGCTTCAGTACTTCACCGACAATCTGTCCCACACTCTGCAGAGCCTTAAGATCATTTTCGCTCTTATCATACTGCTTTGTTAGGTCTTTGAGCTGTTCTCTCACTGTAAGAGGGTTAGGCGAAACATTTTATAGATACACATAATTCTTACAAGACAAAATGATTTATGAATCTTAAAACAATAGAATAAACAAAATAACCATATTTTATATTATAATGCAGTTTTAAAAATAGTAATTACAAATGAACGAAATATAAAATTAAAAAATTGTGCCTGATGATTCGACAAAATTGAATGTTTTGTATACGCACTTTCCTTGAGTCGAGATTCAACTTCTTTGTGTTCCATTAATTTCTTTCTGTAGTCTTGAAACCCTTTTTCCCTTTGAGGATCCATAGCTGATGGTCCAGCGGGCATTTTTAATGTAAATTATCAATTTAATTAGCTAAACTATCAAACACAAAACGCTTCGCCAGATTTGTATTTGACAGTTGACACTCGCGTCGCTTGACAGTGGATTGATAGGAACCAGCGTCAATATGTCTTTTTTTTTCAAATGTAAAAGTAACATGATAATACGGACATTGCTATTTTTATAAAAGTTTTAAATTAAAATCTGAATCAAAAACTAGTGGTGGATACTAATTAATGCTATTATTTATTACATTATTTCATTTTTAAATTAAATTTAATAAAAAAGACTTAATAAATTCCCATTTTAAAATAGCATCATAAGAATTTCATGTAGTGTTTAGTGGTGAAGTGAAAATAAATATATATTGCAGATATTTATGATAATCCTTACGATTTGTTTATTTTGAAACAGTAATTGTTACTTATATTAGCTGAGAGATTTTAGGGTGTCAAGTTCGATTGGATTACAAACATAAAAAAAGGTGCATTCTCGCATCTATTTCTAATTTTGGTTCTAGTTATACTTATATCTATATGG
The DNA here is from genome assembly GCA_036320925.1 of Automeris io. NCBI lineage: Eukaryota > Metazoa > Arthropoda > Insecta > Lepidoptera > Saturniidae > Automeris > Automeris io. Next base: position 15,850,988 of record JAUDJH010000005.1, read on the forward strand.
TTATAAACACAAGATTATAACGTAAGATAGTATCGTTTCAGAATATAGTAATTACAAAAATCAAGTAATATAATATATAAGTAAAGTAGAATAATGTATAATTACTTTTTGAGGAGTTTCACTTCTATTGCATACACAATGCTGGACGCCAGGCTATTTATCTTATATATTAATTAAATGTTTTAGATATTGTAATTTGTTACGAATATACCTATTAATTGTAAGCAGGGTATTTTTTTGTTCATTTGAGACACTCCGATGTTGTGATGCTCTAACGCTTTTTTAATTAAATCAATGCATATTAACATCTGTTCAATGAGTTCTTGGTAATTCTTGATGCTTTAATATGACAGTCTATGTAATCTTAAGTATTTACTATCGCGTGTGGACAACTGATACCCAAGAAGTATGGCAAGGCAATGCCAAAAGTGGATTTCTCCACTATTTTACTTTTTTTTAATAGTTCCCTAAGATTGTTTAGATGATATACTGTACACGAGAGCCTGTTTCAAAATTAAAAGAGTATGACTAGAATCTTCTATAGAATCTAACTATTGATGCTTACTAACATGTTATTGAATACGGTTTTTGAATTGGTTACATATTGAACCGTAAACTTAAATGCAATTTTTAGATACGTTGTATCTAAATAAAGTAATACAAAAAGAACACAATGTAATAAAGTTTTGAAACTGTCCGAGTTGTATGGGCAATAAAAAGTACAACACTATGAGTTGAGTCGTAAAACAGAACGTTGCATTGGAAGCAACAAAACGGGATGCTTCTGTAATTTGCAATGAAAGTTTAAAACTTTATTAAGCTATGTTATTTTTACGATATTATTTTACGATGAGGTTTCACGGGTTTACGAGCTTTAAAATTTTCAGTTATATCCGTAGGATAAATAACATAACAACCAACAAAAACTGCGATTTCCGTTAAAAAAAGATACTCTATTATTGGTAATTCTTCTAAATTACACTTAACTTTTTTTTTATTATTTAATGAGTTTCACAGAACCTTCAGTAATAAGTGAACATTCATAAAAAGCACCTTTAATGAAAACACAAGTATTAAAGAAAATATAATCACAGCAGTATATCCAACAATTATTATAATAATTGTAATTATTTAGTTACATTATTTTGGCTGTATGGTTGTAAAACCATAACCTTTTCTTGATTAGCCGCAATAAAATAATAGAGCTGTATAAAATATTAAACATATAAATACAGTTATAATGATTATTAATCACTTAGTTTTAAGGTCATCATCAGTTTATTCGTAGCAAATGCTGAGTGTAAGCCACCTCACCATCGTGCCATAATGATATTATTCTGTGTCGCCAAGTTTTATATATAATCATATAAATGTCTAGCAATAGGCCATTGCTAAGAGGCCATTGGTGTCCTATCGTGCGCCATTCCATGAGGAGTTCCTCCAATGATCATCAGTACGCTTAGTCCGGCGTCTCATCGCCACTGTGTGACTAATTGGTTTCATGACATCTAGAACTTTTTACATCGATTATTATATAGCGACCAGAAAGTTCTATGATGAATAAAAAACCAATATATTATAGTAAGATCACATATTATATTGTTTATAGGACTTTTGAGTATCCATTCAACTGGTTTATCTAGTTTGAAACAAAGCGAAAAGGTTTTAACACAGATAAACAGACGGCAGCAGTTTAACTACTTAATGTATTTAACTTTTTTCCGTGAAAACAAATAGTCTACAAACCCATTGTTCTGTTAGAAAGTTGATATCTAAAAGTTTTTATCAGTGAACTTTGGAAAAATCCAAGTTTTAGTTGTCTGTGAGCTGTTCAGATAAAAGAATTGACCCGGATTTGTTAAAAAAACCTCTAGAATGCTATTTACCTAGTTTTTTTATATCAAAAAGAGGCAAACATTCTAACAGCTCACATGATGGAATGTGGTTAGTGTGATCTATATCTATATGTGGATTATTAGATGTTTTACCCATTGAGTTAGAATACACAGAAGGTAAATCTAGTACAAAATGTGTCCTCAGGGTGGGGGCCCTGAGAGACTGGTTAGCGACCCTCGAGAAGTAGGCAGAGCATTGTGACGTGCTCTGCCTAAATACAATGAGCAGATACGGGGATACGGGGAAGATATCTTCCTCCGAGTTTGTGCCCAGCGGGCGCGGCGCGACGGGGCTGTGGCGAATTGATTACAGTTCCCGCAGTCCCCGCTAATGCGCAGAAGAAGTCACCTTGGGGTTTTTAGTCGGTACAGGTCCGACATACCTCGGTCTCGCGCAACACCCCAGTGCGGCCGAGACGGTCCTATGAGGATTTTCCACAAGAAAAAAAAAGTAGAAAATGTGTCGATACGCAAAGTGAAGCGACATATAAAAAAATTAGGTGTCTTTTTTAATCTCCGACGGTACTTTACACCATGAGTCAGCAACCTTTTTGTATATAGGACCACAAATATTATGAGTATATTGGCGCGGGCCATATTTCATCTAATAAACACATTTTTTTAGATAAAATTATTTTTTACATTTTAACCACATTTATTGTTACTCTCATTTTGAAGTAATAGGTACAAAATTAACTAAGATTTATAAAGCTAATGCGATTTTTGAGGCTGTACTTGTTTTGCTAGTTTTTTAATGTCTGCTTCTATTTTAGTCAGAAATGCGCAGTACTGAATTTAAATGTTCATCGGTCAATCGAGAACAATGCTTGTTATTTCGATAGTTAATTGTCGAAAATTATTCTGTGCACCGGCTTTCACTTGCGCGGGCCGCTGGTTGCCGACCCCTGCTTTACACCATCGCAACTTTGCTAAATTACGGAAAAAACCGTGTTAAGATCCATTTAATTCATACATTTAATGAGTCTCATACACGTGAAGGCAGGTACGATTCGGCAGCTTAAATATCGGGCAGTAGACTTGAGGGAGTCTGCATGCAGTCTCTAGTGCGCCACCTATGAAAGAGGTATTGGAGGCGTGGGCTCTTTATACCCACCCCTCCCAGAGAGGAAGCCTGAATAAGGCTGTTCGCCCCCGGGCGACTGGACGAATTTGGTTTCCCAGGCCTGGGTGGAGGGATTAGAGGAACACCCCGGGGGTTTTTAGTCAGTAGGAGCTGCCCTCACAGCGGCCCTGATGGTCCTATGCAGGATTTTAACCCGGGTTACCAAAAAAAACACTATCGCAACTTCTTAACATGTATCAGGCACAGGTGCGGTCGGGAGGAGAGTACTGTTGCCACCTTTGGGACCTGTCCGTTAAATAACAATTGTCTTCTCTAGACTCAATTGATCGTAGGGCCCGTAGACGATGACTCTTTGAGGTTAGGCTTTGAGCTTTGAGGAGACTGAGGCTAGAATGCAGAACATTGATCATCGACGCAAAGTTACCTGCCTCGGAGTCTATTACGGGTTGATTGCATAATGGAAAGTATTCTCAAGAGCCAAATTCTCATTCCACCAGCCCCATTTCATCATAAAACCACTAGACGCCATTTTAAAATTTAAGTTCAAGGATATACAAAAAAGTTAAAAATACTTTAAATATTTTGCATCTGTATAATTTCGAATGTAAGGTAAAGGTTAAGGTATTGGATCTTCAATCTAGGATATAATGATACTGAGGAACTGTTGCAAGAATTTTATTTTTTTTTTACTCTGGCTTGACATAGTGACTAGCTAGTACCTGCTAGTAAGTACAGTATGGTAAGTACAGTGTAGTCCAAAAACGAAAGCGACTGTCAAAGGATGAAAATTCATTGATAGTCTACATCGTTATGTCGGCCCACATATACCACGACTGAAGGTCTCTAGGTATATGAGCTAATGGATATGCGCAAGCTGAACCCGAAACGCGACAAGCCGAAACTGGTCACTATGACGGGCTTTACACCCATGCACTGTGGTCGCGATCCAGACGGGCACCGGCGCCCTACCACCTCGCTGCTGCTCGTTTAGCACCACCCAGGAGTCACGTGTAGGGAGACTAGGGTAAAGCCTACGGACTCGAGCAGCTTCGATTCCCCGGACGCGAGTAGCTTCGACTCCCAAAATTGCATCTAAACATGATTGTCGATTGTATTGGTGAATGTAGAATGTGCTTGTTTCTGATGCCTTGTCTAAATTGTTCATTTATTTTCATACAACAGTGATATCTCTTGGTAACTTGTTAACTATCAATATCAATCAACTATCAATGCTTAAAAACAAAACCACTAGACGCCGTATCGGATACCATCCTTATGTGGTGGATGTTCCTTATATCCGCACGAGAAGATTCGCTTCTACATTCATCATGCGAACGGCTAAGGAGTGGAATATGCTTCCAGCGGCCATATTTCCGCGATCTTATGACCTGGGAGTCTTTAAAAGAAGAATGAATAGGCATTTGTTAGGCGGACGCGGTTCATCATCGGACTCATCTTCACCTTCCACCAGGTGTGATTGAGGTCAAGAGTTCGCCTATTTTAAAAAAAAAGTTAAGATTGGAACTACGCAGCGAATATAAACTGCACGTAACATTATGATCACATCGTATATGTTATATGCAGAGATGGGCAAAATGTAATCTGATTAATTATGAACGATTACAAAATGTAGTCGTAATTTTAATTTTCTTGCTCTGTAATCATGATTAAATCCATTTAAAACATTAAGAAATGATAAATGTCTATACAATCTAGAATTTTGTAGTGTTTAAAACATAAATGAGTAATACAGTCATATTAATGGTAAAAAACGTAAATTGTAATCGTTAATCATTTTTATTAATCTGATTACATTCTGCCCATCTATGGTTATATGTGACATGAAACTGTTCTAGATAGTTTTTAAACAAAATGTTTTTATGTAAGTGTTTTGTATCTTTATGAGAATAAACCTCTTTTGAACTGATGAATAACTCTGACATCCAAGATATAGGAACTCCTAGTTTGGGTATCAGCTGACAATAATTTACGGCTTTCAAACTGTTATTTTTTTAATAAATAATTTATTATTATTTTAACTACGAACTTTGTACTAGGTTATGCATTTTCTAATTTCAATGACAAAACATACGCTTGCTAATATTTAACAAATTAGCCATGTTTTTGCTACCGGAGGCATGATCTTCATTTTTATACACCGTCCATAAAATATTAAGTTATAACTTGTCCATGAAAGTTCCGACTATCACACTTTATCGACATGGAGCTCGCCTTTACGACCCAACCTTAACGGCTGTTTAAATTTGCTCTTAAGTAAGGGAATGTGAAAAGTTGTAATATTTCTCGATTGCAGTGTGAATTAACCCCTTGATATATCTTTAAACACAAAAGTAATGTGTCTAGAAATACCATATATTTATCGGTTTCTATGGCATTCAAATATAGCTTTGTATCTTGTTCAAAATACTTTATTTGAATAACAAAACATCAGAGTTACAACTAAAAAAAAAAATTATAACTATTATATTAGATGCAAATTATTAATGTATGAAATTTTTCAAAATAATTCGGAATGTTCTTAAACTGTTTAAAATAATTATTAAACTGCGCGGAATTATTAATTTCTTGATATAATAATGATCTTTAATTGCACTTTAAATAACAACTCGCAACGGAATATTAAAGACGTCTGAGAAACGTCAGTTATTGTTTTGACATAAGTCACAAATGAAGTCTTCCAGACATAGTATGTCAATGGGTTAAAGGTATTGATTATTACATAACAATACTTTGCCTGTGGCTTCGTCTATTGTAGCGTTGGTAAGTTGAAGGTGACAACGAGAGTTGTCGTAGGTACTTATCCCAGCACGTACCACTACATTTTTCAGGAAACTCCTTCAAGTCTACTGCTCGTCATTTAAGCTTGTCTTTTTTTTTGGTGTCCCGGAGTAAAATCCTGCATAGGACCATCAGGGCCGCTGTGAGGGCAGCAACCTTGGTGTGCCAGACTCCTACTGACTAAAAACCCCCGGGGTGTTCTTCTAATCGCTCCACCCGGGCATGGGAAACGAAATTCATCCAGACGCCCGGAGAGCGAAATGCCTTGCCGAGGCTGCCTCTCTGGGAGGCGTAGGGTTAAAGAGCCCACCCTTCCAACACCTATCTCACAGGCGGCGCGCCGGACACTGCACACCGCCTCCCTCTTATCCGGACAGCAGATTCCCTCAAGTCTACTGCCCGTCATTTAAGCTTGTTTATTGTATCTAATATTGCTTTACAGATAAACAAATGCATAGAGTAAAAGTAAAATAAAGATGTTATATCTGAATATTTATTAATACATTATTTTTTCATGTTTCAGACGAAGTCCGATCATCTTCGTAATTACAACAAGCGACTAAGCACGGACACACCAGCGGGAAGCACGCTATCACTGGGCTTAGTATGACTGGCAAGGCGACAACACAGCATGGGACAAGACAGCACATTAGTTAGAACTGAGCTTACATCTTCATTGTCAATTCTTGATAAAATCAAGCTCAGTTTTATTACTTCTATATTTAAAAACTGCGTTAATACATCACAGTCATCAGTTCTCGATCAGACTAAGCCCAAAAGTTGCAACACCATCTTATGCATTGTAACAATCGAGTTTTGTTTAAAATTTTCATAAATCTGTTATCTTATAAAACTATATATTGCCGCTAATCAATATATTATATAATTCAATTACATTTACATAGAGCATTCAAATTCTGTTTAACTTTTGTTTATAAAATTAGTTCTCAAGCCGCACCTTCCTTTGGTTTTTCGTCAGGGACTATACAGTTCATCCAACAATCACAGCACGGTATACAAGAGACGAATGGACTGACAAGAATAGGGAGTATATAAACTAAAAGACACATCAGTTTCTTGTCACTTAATTCTCTAGCAGAGCTTATCTAAGCTTTCAAGAATATCCAGCTCAAATATAGTTTCACTGATAAATTTCGTTAGTGCCGATGTTTTAAGAAATTTAAGCTCATAAATATTATTTTAATATGCCTCCACATTAGTAAATTTATCTTAAATTTTTATAATGTCTTCTACATTTAAAATAATTTATAAGGCATAAGTATTTGTGTAAATCAAACTTAAAACTCTATTCTTTGTGAAAATTAGTATTCTTGGTCGCGTGCCAGTTAAAGTAGTTATTACAGATTAGTGGAATGAAAATAGAATTTAAATTACTTGGCAGTAATGAATACAGTCCATTCAAGCTTCTGTTATTCAAACAAAGCACAATTTTTAAATGCGTAAATACGTTGAATTTTGTTCGCAAGGTTGTAAGTTATAATGACATTTAAAAACCATAGAGGTTTTGCGTCATTCTGTTAATAACGAAAGGCCAAGGTAATTTAATCACACAGAAGTCATTATTTAAAATCATTTAGTCTTTATTTTAATCTAAGAATAATATTTATAAATGAAAAAATATCATACAAATTTTATACGTACATTTTATGTTGTTTTTTTTTTAATATGAAATTCCCTAAGGAAAATAGATATACTGAGATGAAGTTACGCAGATAACTTTATATTCAATAATATTGCTCAGAGAAAATATTAATGCAGTAACAATTATAAATTTTGGAATAGTATAAAAAACTTAATAGACATAAAACAACTTAAATAAATTAAAACGATTCACGATGACAAATAGTCTTACAAGATTCGCCACCAATACATTCTAAAAACATGGAACGTTTAATAAAACTCGTGAGAATTATTCGTAAACTCAGTGCGGATAGCCCAGTAAATATTTCCCTTGTTGATATCATATTATAAACTTGGACGAAGAAACTGGAACCCAGTACACTAAACAAACTGGTGGAAACTTTCAAATTCAGTTAGAGTATAGCTTCGATAGCTGAGCTTCCTCACTGCCAGTTCGGCATGAAAGCATTGCATGCCCTAATGATAAATAAGTCTGGAATAGATTGCTTAAAGTTAAACAAAAAAAGGAACTATTTATATTCATATCTATTCTATATTCACGTCATTTATCTCTCTTATGTAAGCAATATAATAGTTACTATCATAATATAATATTCTAATTAATTACGCGAATTCTGCCTACCCTATCCAAACACCCTATGCACGTCACTGGCAGTGGCCGAGTTTCACTATATAAGCAATGTAAAAATGATTACTTTTCATGTGTAGCCCCGCAAATTTCAATAATTAACGACGATACAAAAGATAGTAGTTATTTTAATACCTCTGCGGATACTGGTTCTTGTCGGATTTATAAGTTTTTTTTAAATTATCTTGATAAGGTGACTACAGTGCACCTGAGGGTAAGCATTGTGTAGTCCAAAAACAATATACCAAAACTGAAGTCGGCCTATATACAGATGGGTAAAATATAATCTGATTAATGATTACAAAATGTAGTCGTTATTTTAATTTTCTTGCTCTGTAATCATGATTAAATCAATTTAAAACATTAAGAAATCATAAATGTACATGCAATCTGTGATTCTGTAGTGTTTAAAACATAGATGAGCAAAATGCAGTCATATTAATGGTAAAAAACGTAAAATGTAATCGTAATAATTTTTATTAATCTGATTACATTTTGCCCGTCTATGCTTATATATACGAAGACTGAAGGTCTTTAGGTATATGAATTATTAAACCTAGACAAGCATATTCAGAAATGTAACAGGATAGGATGTATTGGGAGTCGAAGCTGCTCGCGTCCGTAGGCTATACCCTAGTTTCCCTACACGTGACTCCTGGGTGGTGCTAAACGAGCAGCAGCGAGGTGGTAGGGCGTCGGTGCCCGTCTGGATCGCGACCACAGTACATGGGTGTAAAGCCCGTCACAGTGACCAGATTCGGCTTGTCGCGCTTCGGGATCAGCTTGTGAATATCCAGTAGCTCATATACCTAGAGACCTTCAGTCGTGGTATATGTGGGCCGACATGACGATGTAGACTATCAATGGATTTTCATCCTTTGATAGTCGCTTTCGTTTTTGGACTACACTGTACTTACCATCAGGTACTCTGTAGTCACTATGTCGAGCCAGTGTAAAAAAAAAGGATAAAACCGGTATGACGGCAGGCTATAAATGTATTTACACTTGTGCACTGTATTCATGATGCAAGTTCGGAAAATCGTACTATCACCTTAAAAATTAGCAAAAGTATAAACGAAAGAAAAGCAACGTCTAACGATATAACTGTTACATATATGATATTTCATAGTATAGTCACGCTATATCCATTACGGTGTGAGCTAAGATAAATTACTAGCTTTATTAACAAACGCTTATTTATATGTAGTGCTCAGCGTGTCACAGTTTTCAAGGCCCTTCCACATTACATTTATTTTTCACATTCACATTCACTGATGAGCCTGTGATGCCTAAATCAATTATTTTATCTAGAAAAATCCAAAGGTGTGTATAATAGACCTACTAATCCATTGAACCCTTGCGTTGCCGCGCTTGGATACCGGCCTCTTATCTACTAGGCAATCATAGCTACAAAAGAGTATTTCATAATTCTTTTTTTAATCACCACACAAAAGTAATTATAGCTTGTACATTTTTGGACGATTTATTATTGAATCAAAGTTTAATAGACCAGCTGAGTTTCATTTTGCTGTGTCTAAGTACAAGTTTAAATACAAGAGCGACGACAAGGCACTTCGAAACTCGAGAAATCACACAAACTCAAAGTTTTGTTTTCATTTACAATTTCATTTATAATTAGCCGAATCCGCAACAATGTCAGGCGATTTTTGTATTATTCTGAATTTATGAAAAATATGTTATTATAATGGAAAGGTAAGAAAAGGTTTGTATTAATTATTTAGTTAAACTAAATATATTCAAATACTTTGATTCCTCTATCCAATTATACTTATCGACAATACTTAATAAGAAGGAATAGTTATCCAACTATCAATATATAACTTCGAGTTTTTTAATTTAAGTTTTCCTTTGGATTATACGAGAAAAGTTTTAAAAACTTTTCTATTTATATCAATAGGTACTCTATAGAATACATAAGACGAGGCTGTATAGTTCTGATCCTTTGCTTAAATGCTAACAATTTAAATAAGATTTGCGGCAAAGCTTCAAGCCGGAATGGTTGCATCTCTTCTGAACTTTCCCTGAATAATTGTTGTTTTCGTGTTGTGGTGATCGGCTGGATGTTTAATTGTTGTTTGAGCTTGTGTTGTGGGCTTGGGCAGCAATGGAATGCTCGGCTGACCATGTGCGATGGGAAATCAATGGTTTTTTGGCGACACGCTAGCGGAGTGATGCGTCCCTTGGGCCATTGAGTTTTCTCGCCAATCTGCACAGTCTTGCTTGCCGTTTATATTGAGTGCAAACGTTTAGTAATGGACAACAAGCAAGAAATTAAAATGGATAGGAAATTTAATTTACGTCAGAGATATTAAAGCGTGGCGAAAAGACGTGACAGGAAATTTAATAAGAGTTGGAAAGAAAAGACCCCAGACATGGCTGTATGGCGTGGTATCTTTTGCCTTCTCCACAACAGGCTAGAATTAAAAAAAAAAACTCTATAGACTGCAGCAATTGTCAATACGACTGTCAAAAATATAAATTAAGCCGTGAATTAAACAAAAATAAATTCAATGTGTCTTTGGATTTTCCCATTCAGCGTCTGGTTTTGTTGGATACCGTTTTTAATATTTTGCCCATGGTCTCTCTGTTTACTATTTTGCCCTTTATGTCTGAACTTTCTGCCACAACGGCTTATCTCGTACATACGAAGCAATAATGATTTACGTAAGAAATGTCATGATAATGAGAAAACATAACTTTTAAAGAAAATTTACTGCGATGATTTTGAGTATTGTGAATACCAATTACAGTTATTAAAACTAATATTATATATTTGTTTCTCATTTGATTTCAACGGATATAGAGTCCAAGAATGATACTGAATAAAATAACTTATACAGCGTCTACAGTAATATTAATATATTTGAACTAGTTTTGCTAAATTACGGAAAAAACCGTGTTAAGATCCATTTAATTCATACATTTAATGAGTCTCATACACGTGAAGGGAGGTACGATTCGGCAGCTTGAATATCGGGCAGTAGACTTGAGGGAGTATGCGTGCAGTGTCCAGTGCGCCGCTCGTGAGAAAAGTTTGGAGGAGTGCGCTCTTTACACCCACCCTTCTCAGAGAGGAAGCCTAAACAGGCTGTTCGCTCCCCAGCCACCTGGGTGAATCTGTATCCCCAGGATCCCAGTGAATCTGGAGCGATTGAAAGGACACCCCGGGGGTTTTTAGTCAGTAGGAACCTGACACCACCGAAAGAAAGATGCGCCGGAGCGATTATCTTTGTCTTCAAGCGCGTTTTGTACTCCATTATCTTTCATATATTTTTTAATTCCATGTATCACATCACCTTTAATTACACAGGCATTTATTTTTACATAGACATACCACCATAGATGGGCAAAATGTAATCAGATTAATAAAAATGATTAATGATTACATTTTACGTTTTTTACCATTAATACGACTGCATTTTGCTCATTTATGTTTTAAACACTACAGAATCCTAGATTGTATACACATTTATTATTTCTTAATGTTTTAAATGGATTTAATCATGATTAGAGAGTAAGAAAATTAAAATTACGACTACATTTTATAATCGTTCACCATTAATCAGATTACATTTTCGGTAAAAAAACACTGATTCCGAAAATATAATAAAAAATACTATATCACCAAAAAAAAGTCGCTTAAACCAAACCGCCTTTCACCCCTCGATATAAAGATTATTTAAGACATTAATCTGATCTGTATTAATGAAACAGCACAAAGATTGACGGTTTTAATTGGTTATATAACAATTTTAGTATTATAATTTCCCAAAAGCCTTGGTTATGGGTTCACATAAATCTAAAATAGCATTTTCAATCAAGTTATGTGTGAGTTGGACATTTCCCTGGCGGACAGAGCGCCAGTTCACCGCCCTGGCGGATTATACACACGGTCGTGCTATTCGTCAAGTATTAATAATTATTTTACTTTTTATGAATATGGTATTTCGGATAAGGATATACATGATAGAAAACTTATTTAAATGGTTAATTTACATGTAGATAATCACTGGTCGCAGGTATCAGGTCAAAAAAGTCCTACACGTCTTAAGCTATCGTTCCTGTAAATTCTGCTGGTGAGGTTCAGAGAGTGAGGTTCAGAGAGTGGTGTTTTTTTATTAATTTATAGGCGAACGCTTGACTTCAATCACACCTGGTGGAAGGTGAAGATGAGTCCGATGATGAACCGCGTCCGCCCAACAAATGCCTATTCACTCTTCTCGTAAAGACTCCCAGGTCATAAGATCGCGGAAATATGACCGCTGGAAGCATATTCCACTCCTTAGCCGTTCGCATAATAAACGTGGAAGGAAATCTTTTCGTGCGGATATAAGGAACATCCACCACATACGGATGTTATCTGACACGGTGTCTAGTGATTTTGTGATGGAATGGGGCTGGTGGAATCAAAGAATGCAGTTCCTGAGAAGATTCTCCACTGTGCAACCGGTAAAAGACCACTGTGCACCGGTAAAAGACATGTGTACATCTTAGGCAAACATACCTTTCCTTAACACTGTATCTGTATGTGTGTAATTATTTTTTAAGTTTTTTGTGCTTTTACGAGCAGTTGCTAATATTATATCTGATGTAAAATGTAAAGAAATATGCTGAGCTTTTTTACACTATCTCGTCAAAGTATGTATATCTCATGGTAAGTACAGTGTGGTCCAAAAATGACAGCGGCTATTAAAATCGATTGATAATCTCCATCGTCATGTCGGCAAATACATATAACGTCTAAAGGTCTCTAGGTATATAAGTTACTGGACGTATAAAAGCTGATACTGAAACGTGACAGTTAAAAGCAACCGCCCTGCCACTTAGGAATTTCTGAAATACACTGCAAACTCTATATAACGACCCTCAAGGGATTGTGCATATTTTGACGTTATAGAGAGTTGTCTTTAAATGAAGAGAAGAAAAATCTGCATTAGGAAAAAGTGTTGGAAGAATGTAAACACACCATAAATTTAATAATTGATTTATGTTCATTGTGGTCTGTGGCGCTAGTGTCGTCTCCGTGCATCTCTATTTTTCGTCTTTGTATTCCCTTTTTTCCGTTCTCGCAATATACGTCATTTTAATTATTTTCAGTGTTTTTATTGTTTCCCACAAAAAGAAAAAAAATTGATTTCAGACTAGTGTTAGTAATTACATAAAAAACAATTCTTATTTGATTGCTATTGAATATAGTCTGTTATGTTTGTCTGACGTCTTTTGCTGGACCAGTAATTTTGTTGTATTGCAGTGCAAATATAGCAATCCCAATTGGTAAACAAAAGAACGGATTTCTTAGAAAGTTCGATATGTGTAATGCCGACAGTCGAGTATATTATGGGCTAGGATAATAAAGCGACAAATGAATGTACACAGCTGCGCAGTTTTTACTAATTTGGCAACTTAAAAAGTACTTTATATTATTAAATTTCTGTCGTTATTGAGACTGGGTCTAATGCTATATAAAGTGTATCATTGTATGGGAAACAAGCAAAAACCAATCAAAGCCGAGTGATATCGACGCTTTAGGGAGTTTGTTGTTAAATCGAGTGACGTTCCATGGAGGTTACACTGTATTTGAAATACAAGCACTACGGGGCAACTTGCTATCTCACTTATTAGCATTTCGAATCAGCCGTGTGTAGTGTGTTACAATATAGCAATAAACTCGTGATTGTATCAATATGTACCACTGGGTCGACGAGAAGTTTCTGCGCTTTGGATTTGTGGAGCGAAGAAAAGAGACTTTTAAGTTAAAAGTTAACTGAATTGGAATCTACACATACACACAGTACATTTAAAATTGCAATTTTTTTAATTTTAAATAGCTGCCTTATTATGAACGTATTTACAAAAACGTCTTACCGAGTTTTAGCTAAGAAGCGCATGTTGCAGCAACTTTTAGCAAAGTCTGTGTGAGCGCCCGCTCAAGCAAAATTTATACCCTATCGCCGGCAAGTCGTGAGACTTACAATGTATTTTTAATATTTTATAGTTTCGAAAACTCACAAGGTGTAATAGGGTTGATAGTTTGCACTTTTCCATCACTATCAGAGAAAGCAGAATAAAAAACGGTATGTCGATTTTTTGTTAAAAATAAAAAAATACGTGTTTCGACGATTTGTGAAAATCAACCAATTTATTATTGTTATTATTTATCCTGACCCATCATTACGACCACACCACGCCTGATGGTAAGCATAACGTAGTCCAAGAAACTGATGATGATGATGATGTCCTAGCCGGTTTCGGCCACGGCGACTGTTTCAACATCGATTAAGAAATTCGAGGTCCAGTTTTCGGAAACAGTCAATTGCGCAGGAGATATTTAAGTGCATAACTGAACGCGCTGCCAGAAAAGCACTCTCTCGTCCGAGCTCCCTCAGGCCCGATGGAAAGGAGAACCAGTACGATCGGGAGGGAGCAGGATGCAGGTTTGGTCGAGTTTTCCTTCTCTGAACACCTGGTTGAATTGCGGTGTTAAAGAGATACCTTAGTCGCCTCTTACGACACCTTAGCAAGAAGAGGAGGATGCTATTATATTCTGCCGGCAACCACCACGGCTTGAAACTACTGTAACTATCAACAGTAAAGAAAAAGAATCGATAGTCCAGTGATTATGGAAACAGGCTTTCTGGAAGACCATTTCACAGCTCAATGACTCGGCAAAAATAAAAGTTAGAGAACCTCTTGATCCTAGCTGCGATATGAGTTACCGTATAGCTGTGACAACGCAAACCCCGCGCGGGTTCTTTTATGAAAAGCAGAGGGTGGAACAACGTTAGATAACTCTTCAGAACTCTCGCTATGATACAGACGGTAGAAAACGCTCAGTGAGGCAACATCTCTGCGCAACTGGAGCGGTTCAAGATGCTTAATCACGTTTGGATCATTCACAATGCGAACAGCACTCGTTGCAACCTATCCAGGGCGTCAAGTAAGTACTGAGCACAACCAAATGGGTGTAAAATAAGGAAATCTTGCCTGGCAACTCAAAGTCAATACTAGTCTTATGTAAAAACTTTAGGCTGGGATATAAAACGCTGCTTTGATTTTGTTCAAACTTTACTCAAGCATTATAAATTGTATTATATAATTCAGTTCCCATTATATAGCCTATTCAGATTTTTGCCAAAAACGAACTATGACCGGTGGTCGTGGGTGTGGTTGTAGTAAGACACGGACTTTGGCGTTTTACTGTTTTTTTGCACTTTAAAACACACCGAACTGCGACACACACGCACGTACTCAAGCCTCGGTTCTCGGTAGTCGACTAACTTAGCTAGAGCATCCCTTGCGCGCGCGCACCCCTTACCCCGCACGTCTCGTAACACCCTAACGACCCTTAGGGCGTGTAATACAAATACGTATCGGGTGGCGTCTACATGTTATAGAACTTATTTACTGAGCAAAGTCTAAAGCAAAGGCAAAATAACGTTTACAACTCTCAGCCTTTTAGTACCTATTACATAAAATGTAAGTCTATTTTTTGTGTTAGCAATAAAATAATAACATACCGGCACGCTATATCTCTTTCAGGGTGAGCATAGATACATTAGCGATTGTATCTACTTTACGATTTCAGGTCCTGTGTTAAATTGATAGATAGACATTAATAGTTGTTTGTTAATTCAAAAGATGGCGTTAGCAGCGAAATGAATCACGATATCGTTTCGTTGCACGCGGTCATATAGAATCTGCAGGATATTAATAAATGACGAGTAGCGATATAGCAACTGTTTGTTTTATTCAATCACATCGCGAGCTTACAGTGGTGAGATCTATATAGCTTTTGTTCACCGTGCCTAACGGAAGTTTCTTATAGCCCTAGTACATATGCCATAGGGATGTCGAAAATGAAAAAAATATATCTTTATATCGATATTTATTAAAATATCAATATCGGCGTTGATATATCGAAGAAAAAATATCGATATATCGATAAAATCTCAATAAACACGAAAGTATTCTACCAGTATTCCATTTTATTAGACAAAATTACAAAAATATCAAGAACTAAAAGGCTATCTTCTAACTTTAAGATCTATTTAAGATATCAAACAAAAATAAATAATAAATAAATAAATGGCGGCAAATAATATACATGCAACAAATTCAGAAATAAATGCACGCAACGTAACAAAACATAATACTCAACAGTCATAGACAATATAGTTCTTTTTTTTTGCGTTCGGTCCTATCTTCTACAGTTTCAGATTTCGGCGACTTCAGTGCCATAAGAGTTAAAAAAATATCCTTTTCCATACAATTTTCGATACTATATATTTTATATCGATATATCGATACATCATTATAAAATATATCGCACAAAAATATCGATATATTGAATTGATAATATCGATATTTATTCGACTAGCCTAATATGCCATTGCTATTAGATTCTATGCCAGTTCTTTCAAAATGTTTTCGGTCACCGACGAGAACGTGGTGCCTAAATATGAACTTGATTTGGGAAAATATAGAGGCATTTGTTAGGATGTGAATTTACAACCACTTGCGTCGCCTCGCATGGATACTGTTCTCTTAACTACAAGACCACCACAGTGGTAAAATATATTTTATATTAACTGATTCTTGCATAGCTTTTAGCTTATTTTAAAACTAATTACCAAATATGACGCCATAAGGCAATATTGTAGGCCAGTTAAATTTAGAAGTTTTTGTGTATAAGTGTGTTATTTTTGCTTGAAATACTCATTTTATGCCAATGCTTCTCTACTATGAATCACGTAGAAATTACTGAACTGATTTTGATGAGAATTTCACAGTTTTAGTTCAAAGATGTTTTTAAGGTTTTCTATGTGAAAGAAATATACACGCTTAACTAATGGTAATTCTTCTGGTATCTGGGTATCACAATGTATTTTTTTTTATGTACTAAAATAAAACATAAAAATAAAGATTAAAATTTGTATATTTGGTACTTCGTATAATTTTTCATTTACATTTTTGAGTCAATAAAAGTTATTTTTATAAATAATCGTATAGTTTTAGACGATTATATTAATTAATTTATATAAAGAACAATACAAACGTAACGTATTATTGAGTTTTATTATTTTAAAATTAATAAATATATAACAAATTGCTATAATGTATAATATAATATAGGTTACAGAATCTATTAGTAATATTAGCATATACGTTTAGAACAATTTTTATTGAACAAGTTTTCTATTAGTTACATAATACTGAATATCTTATACATTTGTAATTTTGGATTAGTAATGAAAGTGCTTAATTAATTTAAATGATTTAAAACAATTTATAAAAGTATTACGATCGGTTTTCAACATAATTTCTTGATCAGTGATACCGCAAAAGAATTCAAAATTCACAGTTACTAGTAAGTTTTATATTATTTTTTAATTTTTGTTCAGAGTTATCAATTAAACCAGTTTCATATAAAATACATTCATATTGATTCAATATATTCCAATAATCACGATAAATCTTAAAAAAGCCTATATTTTGTATAACTACAAAACAAATAATTGAACCATAAAGTTCCAAAAATTTCTAAGTCTAACTGCGAAATCAGTTTGACATTTTTATTAACACTGGTTCATCAAAAAATCCGTCCTATTTTTATAACTGCATTAACTCAAATCTAAGAAGGAACTCAGAACTGTAAAAAATATTTTATTTTTCATTATATTTTTGATGAGTGTGTAAAACATTTATTTCAGACTTTGCAAGTGCAAATTAGACTTAGGGATTTTTAGAAATAAACTGTACAGTTTCTTTTGAAATTAAGCAAGAATTACTTTATCACTGAAATCGTTTAAAGCATCGATGTTGCTAGCAGACTTATTAAAATAAACAGCACCTTCATTACTATTCCCAATATTAACAGTTTAATTTAAAAGTCTTTCTAAATACTCACTATATAAGTAGCCAATGAGATTTAGAATTTTTTTTTTTCATTTCTTAAAAGACTGTACAAAACCTGTATTGGCAAACTTTCATAACATTATTAAAAATAAATAATCACATTATTATGGAATTCAATAAAGTATTAAGATTTAATAATGACTAACAAATGTTTGATTAATTGTTCCATTTACGGACAATATTTATAGCAAAACAATAATGAATGCATTTGTTCAAATTTAAAATAAAGCTTTTGATTTATAAAAAAAAACTATTCCTTTCATAAAATACTTCCTTATAGCTAGTATTTACAGCTGTTTACAAGAAAGTACAGATACAAGAGAGAAGAAAGTTTCATAACCACCAGAAAAAAATGCTAATTAAAATACTAGATAAAATATACTTTAGATTCTGTGTTGCTGTTAGTCGTATAATTAACAATAAGCGGTTATCGTTCCGAAAACGTTTACGTTACTACGTCAGTCAAACGTAGACGAAACGAAAGTTTCTAAAAATAGTTTTTAACTTTATTTTATAGAATCAACACAATCAGCAAGGGCTCTGTGCTCGATTGTGAAGGTCCTAATACTTATAAAACATTGTCATTGTTACTCCGCATAGACAAAAAATATCATAGACTAGATTTTTCTCTGAAATAAAAAAATACATTATAGTAACGTATTCATATATTTTAAACCACACACACGCGTTGGAAGACTATATGAGAAAATGCTATTTCGAAAACTATTATAAAATTTAAATTAATATTACTAAATATCTATTGCTTTTGAGTTTATTAACAATAATTTATCTATTAACCTAATATTAATTACAGCAATGGTGTTGCGATCTCATATTCCTTATAATTACATTATTATTTTAAGGAAATAATCCTAAGTTTAACATCAATTTAGAATTAAATTGTCGTTGTTGATCAATTATAAATATACACTATTAATTATAAGTATTTACTAGCGTAAAAAATGTAGAAATTATTTACAGTGATATTTATAAAGGAGAAAAGATTTAAAACTATGCTCAGTCGTAGGTACAGTTGAGAATGAATCTTAAAAAGAAACTATTTTAAATTCTAATCATAAGTTTTTTTTGTTATACAAAGGTTATACGTGTAAGAAAATTATCAAATAATTTGTGAGTTTGTATATTGTAGGTACTGAGAAGTATTGCGTAAAATAGAACATTTGTCTCCAAAATGAGTTTATTTTTGCATGGTGAATAATCACTCTTCTTGCACGGTTAAATTTAATTCAACCGCTTGAGGAGTACTACCCTGAGAACAGCGTAAGCGGAGAAGGGATGAACTCAAATATGAACAACGAATGAAGTTTACTACGGATTTTTCACATGCGCCAAAAGATATGAATTCTAACCTACATTTTAAAAATTTTAACAAAAACCTAGCCTTTGTATTTTCTAGCAATAAATGATTATTCTAGCGTTTTGTACAAATCGTAGAGGAATATTAATAAGTCAGTTCATTTTCTAAAATGAAAAATATTTTAATTATATTATTGAAGGAACTTTTTACATTCATTATATCTAAACTTTAGCCTCACGTATACACATATACAATAGTTATTAAATGGATAAAATTTTATAGCATAGAATGTATTAACTATAACTAAATCTTTGTTAATTACAGGAAGTATTTGGTGTTCTTTTTTGGTTGTAATTTAATATAATATTATCTTAATTCTACCTTAAGGCTTATCTAGATAGATACAGTATTTACAACACATGAAGAAGGATTTTGCTACAAGTAATATCAACTTAAAAATAAAAAACTGTTTTATGTTGGATACACAAAAAAATACATTGATATCGGTACTGTATATGTTGAAGAATTGATAACAAATAATTTTTATTCCATATTTTGATTAAATCTATATACTTTTATTACATGAGATTTTTTGTTACTATAAATAATTTAAATTGTTATAAAATAAATACGTTGTGTTGTGCTAATATTTAATATTAACGGGAATCGATATTTCTTTAAAAAACTACCGGACTCTGAGAAAACATTTAAAAAACAGTAATGATCTAAAATAGCGCTTTTATTTACTGAAAATGTGGTTATATTTTAAATCTGGCCACATTGGCTGGAAAAATCAGTTTTCAAATTAGATTTCCTACTGTATATACATATGTGCTCTTATTTGCTCTATTTTATTTCACTATATGTCGGCTAGTGTCGAGGTATATTAAAAAATAATAATTGCTTAAATAAAAATGTTCAAACTTGCAAAAAAATCAGGCTTGGCAGCAAAAAAATTCCTGTTCTAAATAATATAAAGTATACAATTTCTTCGTTTTAACGTTTAAATTGTATTATAAAAGTTAATTTTCTTTTGAATTACTTTAAGATACTTTTTAACTTTCTTTTTGATCCGTATTATAAGATAAATTGGTGTTTTATCTTTGTTGTTTGTTTATTATTATTAGGAACATGTGTATTATGGATGGTTTAGAAACAACTTTTAGATTGTTTAAACCTGTATTTTTTATATTTACAAATTTAGTATTATGTATAACTGTCGATAATATTTTGTACCCCTAACCGTGTGAGTAACCAGAGATGGCAAAATGTAATCTGATTAATGATGAACGATTACAAAATGTTGTCCTAATTTTAATTTTCTTGCTCTGTAATCATAATTAAATCCATTTAAAACATTAAGAAATAATAAATGTGTATGCAGTCTGGGATTTTGTAGTGTTTAAAACATAAATGAGCAAAATGCAGTCATATTAATGTTAAAAACGTAAAATGTAATCGTTAATTATTTTTATTAATCTGATTACATTTTGCCCATCTATTTGAGTAACTATGTTAAAAAAATTAACATAAAATTATAAGAACAGTTTGATTAAAAACTAAAACGATTTCATACTCCGGCTTTTTTTTTTTCGTTTTATTTGCCTTATTAGAGGAAGGCAAAGGCTTGTATGCTATACAGCCATGTCGGAGGTCTTTTCTTCATCATATTATATTCCGGCTTTTAATTTTGTGCGCAAAAGTGACGTTTTAAATGTCAATTTTTTAAATAATGTTACCACAGATAATTTACAAATGATATTCTATCTGAAAAGAAATAGTATCGATTAAGTATGAATATTACAATCGAATGCTTTTGTATTCTATTTCATATTTAAAAATATACTACGGTTTTGTCACAAATATATTAACCTGTATGGGAATTACTGATGTAATTTTAAAAATTATTGCGTTAATTCTAGTGCGACTGAATAATGAATTCCCATTATTTTTGAAAACGTTAAAACAGGTGGCAGGTAATTTTAGCCATGGGCCGTATTTGCGCTGCAGTCAATTTTGGTTTGAATGTACGAGAAAGTAATTCGTATTCTTTCGCACAGAACTCAACTTCATATACTCCGTGCTATATTGATTTGTTTGTACTAATTGTTGCTTTCCATTTTAATTGTTATGTTCATTATTATTATTAAGAACAAGTTCTGTAGGAACTAAAATGTGTAAGTTAAATTGTTATAAACATTAAGGGCATTTATACCGTTTGCTTAAAAAAGTGTATATAATAAATTTAACATAACAGAAGCTAATAGCTAGTTTTAGATATAAC
The DNA here is from genome assembly GCA_036320925.1 of Automeris io. Taxonomy (NCBI): domain Eukaryota; kingdom Metazoa; phylum Arthropoda; class Insecta; order Lepidoptera; family Saturniidae; genus Automeris; species Automeris io. Next base: position 15,872,594 of record JAUDJH010000005.1, read on the forward strand.
TTAAAACTATTTAAAATTCCTTTACTATAATATATGGTACAGATTAAGGATTTTAATTTTCATAAATATATATAATTTGTCAAATCCGTTAGTGGTATTGCAGTTTTTATTAGTATATTTTCACTAAAGCGGGGATAAGCAGAGTTCAGTGCATATTTTCTTATATTTACGCTTGAATATCATAATAGTATGTAGTCCATTTGTTTTTGCTGTACATCTTAAAATTATATACCGGGTTTTTTTAAAGTTTTTTTTTCTGCATATAATTGAACTAAAATATCTGTATAGTATGTTTTGAATGCCGTGTCCGACCTAGAAGGCGCATTTCGGTGACACGATAACATAACCAAAATACTTTTGAAGATTATAGAGTTCGTGAACATTAAAAAGTTATTCTCATATAAAATTTAAGAAATTGAATTATTTTACATGCCAAATATGCTCGGATTAATTATAGAAATCAGTTTAAATGAAACGATTTAATCGATTAACAGTGGTTGAGATAAGTGGGGGTCATGATCCTTTTGAAGTCATTACCTACGAGCAGAGATGGGCAAAATGTAATCAGATTAATGATTAACGATTACGATTAAATTTTGTAATCATTAATCATGATTAATGATTAACGAAATTAATCAAAAATAGTAATCATTTTTCGATGATTAAGGATTATTAATCTTTAATCGGATTACAATTAATCATGATTACTTTTATGATTACTTTTCTGTTTGATACGTAAAATGTGCTGCGGACAGCAGAGCGGCGCTCGCCTTTTTTTTTATTTATAGTATACGACTATTACTAGCTAAACTGGCGAACTGAGTACCACCACATAGTTAGGTGTTAGGGCGATTACCCGAACTGGGTCGTGACTGCATTACAATAGTGCAAAGACCGGCATAGTGACTCTCTTCGACCTGACTACTTTCAGGATCGGTTCGTGCTCGGTGGACATTAAGTAAATCCAACGAAATCTAGTTAATCATTGATGCTTTTACCATTGTTCTGAGTGATTCCTGGACTATTAGAACTGATTATCAAACTACCGCCCATATTTTACTGAAATACCGTCTCCAACCCGATAATCCACGCCCGCCTTCGGGATGGAGGTAGAGAGACAGAGCAAGATAGCGCAAAATTTTAATTGATCAGAACAAGATATCATTTTCTCAAATTTACACAAGCTTCTATAGCGCAGAGCGCAACAACACCTTTCTTGGTCATCCGTCTCTGTCTACTGACTCGGTTTCGTCTTTGATGTAAACCGAACCGCCGCACACGTTCGTATCGTATTTTGAATTTTAACTCATAACTAAAGTTGAGATATCGATCTGTTTTTTTTTCCGGATAACTGACGTTCTACCTAATAACTTTGATTCTTACAAAAAATCATCGGGACACATACATAGTTTTTTTTCTCAGTTCGCTTAAGTTTTTTTTAGCGTTTGATTTCCATATTCTTAAAGACGCACCATTTTTATCTCACTAAAAACGCTTTTTTGTTTACCAAAATATTTAAATTATTAAATTATTATATTTAATATACATATATATTTATTTATATTTATTTATATATATATATATATATATATATATATATATATATATATATATATATATATATATATATATATATATTTATAAATATATAATGAAATATATATATATATATGTAAATATATATTTCATTTTTCTGTTTTAAAAATTTAACTTTAACTTAAAGGATTGCACACAAAGTCTTTGGCCATTATCAGAAGTATTCTCCATCTCGAAGGCGGGCGTGGATTATCGGGTAGGAGTCGGTATTTCAGTAAAATATGGGCGGTACTTTGATAATCACTTCTAATAGTCCAGGAATCACTCAGAACAATAGCAAAAGCATCTATGATCAGCTAGATTTCGTTGGATTTACTTAATGGCCACCGAGCACGAACTGATCCTGAAAGTAGTCAGGTCGATGCAAGTCACTACGCCAGTTTTTTCACTATTGTACTATGGTCACGACCCAATTCCGGCAATTAACCTACCAACTCAAACGGCTGAAAGCAGAAAAAATGGTCCTGAGCGTAATCAGGTCGAAGCGAGTTACTATGAGTTGGTAGGCTTATTGGCGAACAATGTCGTGACTCGTGACCACAGTACACACCTGAAAAGACCCTTATAATGATTATGATTCGCTCGACGAGACGGATATTCGGGGGCGGACTTGCACCGGCTAAAACCACCGGGTGCCAGCACTGCCTAATCTTCGACTTCGCCGGGCCTGGGAATCCAGATACTTCCTAGGGGCCCAGCGAGCGATTGGTTTTAGACAGGCCTCCTGGGAGAGGGTCGTAAAACTAACCAAACAATATCTCCCATTGGGGTGGCGTGTGAGCACACACACTACGACACCACCCTACCCTCCGCTGGACGCCACCCCCCCCACTCTCCGCTGGACGCCACCCCCCTCTCTACTGGACGCCACCCCCCACTTTCTGCTGGACGACACCCCAACCCTCCGCTGGACGCCACCCCGCCACTCTCTGCTGGACGCCACCCCCCACTCTCCGCTGGATCCCCCCAATCTCCGCTAGACGCCACCCCCCCCCTCTCAGCTAGACCCCGCCCCCACTCTTCACTGGACGCCACCCCCCCACTCTCCGCTGGAAGCCACCCCCCACTCTCCCCTGGACACCCCCCACTCTCCGCTGGACGCCACACCCCCACTCTCCGCTGGACGCCACCCCCCCTCTCTACTGGACGCCACCCCCCACTTTCTGCTGGACGACACCCCAACCCTCCGCTGGACGCCACCCCGCCACTCTCTGCTGGACGCCACCCCCCACTCTCCGCTGGATCCCCCCAATCTCCGCTAAACGCCACCCCCCACTCTCAGCTAGACCCCGCCCACACTCTTCACTGGACGCCACCCCCCCACTCTCCGCTGGAAGCCACCCCCCACTCTCCCCTGGACACCCCCCCACTCTCCGCTGGACGCCACACCTCCACTCTCCGCTGGACGCCACCCCCCCACTCTCTGCTGGACGCCACACCCCCTCTCTCCGCTGGACGCCACCCCCCACTCTGCGCTGGACACCACCCCACTATTAGACGGAAGTTTGGGGTCATATATAATTCGAAATAAAATAACTTGAAAAATTAAATAAACGAGTATTTAAATCGGTCTCTCTCTCAGTCAGAACTCAAAAGTAATCATTAAAATAATCATGATTAATTGAATGATTACTGTAATCAAGATTAATGATTACTCATGTAATCATGATTAAAAGTAATCAGATTACAAGTAATCATGATTACATTCGTTATGATTACTTGTAATCTGATTATTAATCTGATTAAAAGTAATCATGATTACGCCCATCTATGCCTACGAGCATGATCCTTTGCTTTCCTTTTTTCTTAATTCACATGCTACGCACATTCTCTATGTAGTTTCCTCATTTAATTCATTTTTATTTTATTTGCAATATTTGTGCTTTTTAAATAACTAATAGCTTGTATTATCCTAAATAGAATCTAATATCGATACCGAGGTACGCTTTTGATGGTCAGACAGGGTTTTTATAACATATTGTAATATAAACACTTGTCTTTTTTTTGGGATTTACTTGGATATTTTTATTTTTTTGACGCAGACTAACTACTGATTGCCGGGAGAGGCATTTTCAGTTTCACCGGGCTTAGGGGGCGAGCGCAGAAGGTGCTCAGCCAGCGAAATTTTTGGGTTGGGTGGCAATGCAAGGGCACCCCTGTGGGTACGAACCTCCACTTGGACCGCCAGCCAAATAAGTACTGACCCTACGGGTGATCTACCAGCGTTTCGGAAGTGACTACCTTGAGAAGAAACGCCGAAAGAAACCCAAGGCTGCGTTGGAGTAGAATTGCGCCTCGGTGCGAAAACGCACCGGTTAGCAGCAGTTGACTGAACTATTCTTCTTCGGCGCCGCCGGCGACGTCGGTGTCGTGAAATGACTGAGCAGGATTTACAAAAGGCTTTTTTTTATACTTGCTCGAAAATATTACAACATCATACTTGATGCAAAGAACAGTGAAAACTGAAAACGGTAACGACCACCAAGAGACGAAAATTCGTTGACAGCCGCCATCGCTATGTCAGCCAGCGTATACCACGGCGCAAGGTCACTAGGTACATGAGCTACTGGATATACACAAGCTGATGCCAAAAAACAAGGCTAAAGCGAGTTACTATGACGGCCTTTTTACACTTCTGTACTGTGACTACTAGTTTAGGTATTCACCCTATCACCTCAACTTGACTGAAAACTTGGTATTTTTGTGGTAGGGTTATTACACAAACCGGATCGTGACCACAGTACGCAAGTGTAGAAACCGTCATAGTGACTCGCTTCGGTTGTTGTGTTTCGAGATCAGCTTGTGTATATCTAATTGTTCATGTTCTAAAGACCAGTAGCGTGCATTCCAAAGATGCATGAAAGCATTGCATGCCCTGACAATAAATAAGTCTGGAATAAATTGCTTAGAGTTAAACAAAAAAGAAACCATATTTATATTCATATCTATTTCTATATAGAAACGATATATTCACGCCATCTATCTTCCTATGAAAGAAATATAATATTTACTATCATAATATAATATTCAAATGAATTACGTGAATTCTGCCTAACCTGTCCAAATAGCCTATGCACGTCACCAATAGAGATCCTTGGCTCTTTGGATAATAATATATCATCGTTGCGGGATTTAATGGGAACTCAGCGTTTATTTCTGTCAGCTGTCTTCTATTCAGATATGTCAGAAATTAGTTAAACTCGTTTATCTGGATTTGTTTCTTTAATTTAATCTGGGAAAATTGAGAGGGTACGTAGCAGGATTCGAACCTACGCGATAGTCGCGTTACTCCGCATGGATTCATATCTCTTACTAGCTAATCCGGCAAACGTTGTTTTGCTATATAAGGTTTTGTAATATCTTCTAAGATGTTCATTGAAATCAAGTGATGTCAGACAATTTTGTTCACAATTAAATATTCTTAATCAACAACACATTTATTTGGATAAAGATTAATATTATTACGTTGATACAACTCTTAACAAACAATGTATTAATTTCGACCAAATTTGATTACCATAAAACGGTTCTAGTGAGTTAATCTTAAAAGATAGACATATACTGTCGGGGACATTTTTTTAGATCATTTCAAGAGGAATAATTATTTCCTAGATATATTTTTGGTATCTTGAACCGTTTTCGCAGCGCACGCAATGGAAACCCTCAAGGATGAATAATTTTCCACGTTTTTTTTCACATTTTCCATTATTTCTTCGCTCCTAATAATTGCATCGTGATGTTATATAGCCTAAAGCCTCCTCGATAAATGGTCTGTTTAACTCAAAAAGATTTTTCAATTCGAACCAGTAGTTCCTGAGATTAGCGCGTTCAAACAAACAAACAAACAAACTCTTCACCTTTATAATATTAGTATAGATTCACTAGGTCTCACTGAACTTTTGAATTTAAGATGACACAAAAAAAATCTTAGTACTTTTTTTTTTGTTTTGTACTAAGAAGTTTCACTCATAGGACACACTCATTCAATACTATCTTTGAACACTGACTTTGCTTATTCCGCTTTAATGAGCAACTAATACAATATATAATACTATATTTTTCGCTACGTTATTAAATATTAAAATGTCTACTTAGAAAATGTCTTTATACAATTCCATTTTTACAGCAAATTAATATAAAAAATCACTTTAAAACGTAATCTTAGTTTAGAACTTCCTTTTTTCTTTGAAATAGTCTTTGACTGCGGGTTCGCCTTAATACGTAATAGATATTTGTTTATAATTTCCTCACGTTCAATTGCCTAATCGACTATCCTCACCTTTTTCAGGATAAAATTGATGAGTAATTCTACAAGCGAAGACGCTGTAAAAGGTTGTATATATGGAATTAACGTAACTATAGAGCGTTAGATATTTCAATAGCTTATGTCAATCCTATAGATTTTTGGACTTTCAGAGGGCTCGAAGCCGGAGCACACGAAGCTAAGATTTATCGCATCGGCAAGCACACGATGCGTTGCGGTGCCATCTAAAAATGTATCTGAGAAGACTGTGGTTTCAATATAGGCTGGCTTGACAACCGCAACTGTCAACAAACTCTATTCTGTTGATGGTACTCCCGTAATATATGTACAAATGCGTATAAATTATGTTATCAGATGAAAGCTATTTGAATTTTTTGTCGGTCTACGAATCAGTAGTGTTTAACCGAAAGCTTCGGCTCCGGCTTAGTCTCCTTTGGCCAATAAATCGCATTCGTTACAACTTTCGAATGGGTTGAAATTTTAGTTAAACTTATTAAAGCTTGTTTATAAAATAACTCTGTACAAACAGCCTCTAGTGATTGACAAGGGTGACAAAGAGTTTAAAGAAGCTGCGGCCGAAACTTCGGAAAGACGAGTAATCAGTAAAATAGCAATGAAGTAACTGAATAATCAACGCATACTGTATAAACCTGGTGCTGCACGACGCTGGGCAAGCAGGATTCTGCGAGCAACGCATCGATAACAGCACAGGTAAGCCAAACATCACTTGAACAGTATCCTTCTGAACGCCCGCCTAAAATCCTTATTAAATATTGTATAAATTACTGGATTTAGAACAGAATTCATGTAACCTAACCAGAAAGCTATCGCGAACGCGCTGCCCGGTATCGGACAGTTCCTACACGCAGCTTTGAGGATGTAGAGAAAGAAGAAAGGCAACCAGCAGGCTATGAAACTACCCATAATTAAGCCTAGTATTAATGTTGCACGTTTCTCTTTCTTCCGCGCTATTCTCTTCTTCTCTCGCTCTGGATCGCGGGGTTTGTGAGGCTTGGGCAAAGCTGGCTCCGTTTCAGAGTTCTTGGGTTGGGACTTCTCCTGTCTCCTGTCAGTTTTCTTAAACAGGCGAAGTTTTAACGGCTTGACGCCGCCACAGCGGCTGACCACGCCGGAGTCTGAGGAGGAAGGCTCCATCTCCGAAACCATGTCGGCGTCGATGGCCACGCTTGGCGCCCTGGTCCTCGCTTGCTGTAGCTGGAGCTCCCCGTTGACTGATAGCGTGGAGCTCCGTAGCGGACACGACGCTAGCGGGTTTTTCGTTACTTGCGCAGATGTTACAACCTGTAATAAAAATATTTGTATAGGAACTGCTTGATTATGTTGAGGATGAGCTTTCAGCTGTATTGTCACCAATTCTGGAGGCAGGCGGTTCGAGACTAGCCGCCTGCCGAATACCACACTAATCACATCGGTGTCACCATTTGTAGTGGCAGGCCGTCGCTTGTGTTGAAGGCCTCTACCACCTGTGGGAGGCTTGTGAATCGAAGGCAGTCTTTACTTGAATCCCTTTTGTTATTTATTTGGGACGCCTTATATGCAATGCGCTTGACCTAGATATCGTGAATTGAACTATAAATAACCTTACGTTGCATTAAGGACATAAGTCACTATAAACACATATAAAAGAATAATCGTTTTAAATATCCCGCTCGTTTATAACATCCCGCGACTTACAGTCTTATCATTACTTATCATTCATTGTGACTATTTCAATGAGCTCAAACCCGATACTTCTGCTGCGAGTTAGTGAAGAGTTGAATCTACTGTTACTTTCAGATGATGCTGCAGTATTAGATCCAGGCTGCCATAGTACTGTAATATCATTGAAGCCACAGGACAAGGAATTTAGAATTAAACCAGAATAAGTGGATTACATTCCTTCAATATCTAGAAAAGAGCTGATTATATTCAAACAGCTGATTATATTTTCTTCAATAAGAACATTCTTAACACTAGATTGCTTAGAGTAGTCATTTTGATTGTTTTTAAAGTATAGTTATATAAAAAATATATATCGAGGGGTGAAAGGCTATTTGGTTTAAACGACATTTTTTGGTGATATAGTAATATATATAGTAATATATAAATGTTTGGAATCAGCGTTTTTTACCGATTCCAAATATATATTTATAAGGAACATTTTTTTAAAAATATTATGACTTTTTATATATTATCTTATAGCATTTATTAGTAGCTGTACTTACCTCCCCCTCTCTTTATTCCCTATATACGTATGTGCTGTACCTATATTCAGTCGTTGTAGTGTAAATTAAGTCATATTTAAAACAAAAAACCCTACATCAAATTGATTCCTCCGTTGAGGAGTTGCCGCAGACAGACATACTCTCATACAGAGTTAAAGTAAGCTACCGGGGAGCGGCCCTCACTGCCCCCTGACGATCCATGAGGATTTCCCCTGGGTTACCAAAAAAAAAACTTATAATACTCTTCTTTTAGCGTGGATCAGCTGGCGTAGTGGATAAGGAACCGGCATTCATGCGAGTGGACGCAAATGGTCAAATCTCGGTACGTACCTCTGGGTGTTTCCAGATTTCGTATGATTTAAGCACCGCATGCTTACTGGTGAAGGAAAATATCGAGAGGAAGCCCGCACGGCATCTAATAGAAATGTCTGATGTACTAGTGCTGTGAGAGCGGCGATCAGTTGCGCCACTGGTCACATTGGACGCGACATATAAGCGCAAAGTGCATACAGCCTTAAATGTATCTCTGCTCACTTCGAAAGAGATACAGCGTGACGGTATGTTGATGTTAAAAACCTACTTTAAGGGTGTCCTTTCTTTCGTCCGGGGGTGGTGGAATGATGTCTCCCGCTTCGCTGGTGGATATGTCCGATGCTAGCTCACAAGTCACTGTCGGTATTTGGACTTGTGGCGTCTCTATAGTTGATATCTGACCTTCCCTGCAAAATGAAACAGACAGATAAAATATACTCAATTAATATATCATCGAAATTATGAAAGAAATAACTGCGATTTTCTCGCCAATGTACCGATATATAGAATGTGATAAATATCCTGTCTGACCCGGGATGGACGTATAGGAATCACGATAACATTAAAAGTTATTGTCATACAAAATGGATGGAATTCAATTATTATATACGTGATATAAATTCGGATCGAAAAATCAATGTAAAAACTTATCAAACAATTTAATTTATAAACGATACTTGGGACATGCAGGCATCATAACTTTTATAATGTCATGATCTAATAGCACGAATCTTTGCTTTCCTTTTTTATTCAGTTTTATACAGACTCGACAAACTAACTACAAAGCACCTGATGGAAATTACAGTGTAGTCTAAGAAAAATTGTTACTATCAAAGGACGAAATACCATAGAAATTCGCCGTCGTCATGTCGGCCCACATATACCACGATTTCTAGGTATATGAGTTATTGGGCATACACAAGCTAATCTCTAAATGCAAGGTTCAGAGAATGAACATCTCCTCTGGCCACTCGGCGGCCAAGGCGCCGTCGCTGGAGGGACGCGTTCCTCCAGAGCGAGCGCGATATTCCTCGGTGACAATACTGGGCAGTAAACTTGAGGGAATCTGCTGCCCGGATGAGAGGGAAGCGGTGCACGGTGTCCGGCGCATCGCCTGAGAGAGAGGTTTTGGAGGGGTGGGCTTTGCTCCTTCCCATCCCAGTGATGTAGCCAAAACAAGGCTTCTTGTTCCCTGGGCGTCTGGATGAATTTGGCTTCCCAGGCCCGTGTGGAGCAATCAGAGGGACACCTCAGGAGTTTTTGATCAGTAGGAGTCTGACACACCGGGGTCGCTGCCTTCACAGCGTCCCTGATGGTCCTATGCAGAAATTCCCCCGGGATACAAAAAAAAAACCCTAAATGCGTCAGTCCACAGCGAGTCACTAAGACGGTCTGAGGAATCCATTTAATTTATGTAATGATATTTGTTTTCACGAGTGCCACTATTGAAGTGAAAATAAATGAACATTTCCTAATTCTACGGAATAAAAGAAGAAATTTTAATTAATTTAAACCTTAATTGACATCAATTTTAAATCAACCGTTCTATCGTAGCCAAGACGCCTAAAGTTTCGAAAATATCGACCAACATTTGCCGGCATTCTAAACAAAACCTTGGGAACAGTTTCCACAGAATGATAATCTTTCAGCTTGGTATTGCCGTCTTGGGATTGCATTTCGTTAGCCTACCGCCATTCTAGCTTTACGGGCATCAGCGTAACTGTGCCGCGGGGAGCGACCGCATTTGCTGATTGTTTGTGTCGTGTACATTGGAAAAATACTTTATAAACGTCACGTTATTGGGAGTCGAAGCTGCTCGCGTCCGTAGGCTTTACCCTAATTTCCCTACACGTGACTCCTGGGTGGTGCTAAACGAGCAGCAGCGAGGTGGTAGGGCGTCGGTGCCCGTCTGGATCGCGACCACAGTACATGGGTGTAAAGCCCGTCATAGTGACCAGTTTCAGCTTGTCGCGTTTCGGGATCGGCTTGTGTATATCCAGTAGCTCATATACCTAGAGACCTTCAGTCGTGGTATATGTGGGCCGACATGACGATGTAGACTATCAATGGATTTTCATCCTTTGATAGTCCATTTGATTTTTGGACTACACTGTACTTATCATCAGGTACTCTGTAGTCACTAAACCGACACAATGTAAAAAAAAAGTTAAAATTTAACTTAATTAGGGAATATAAATATATGTGCCAAAAGTTTTTGTCGAACTACGACATAGAATCATTTGCGGTTTATCCGCCGGTACAATAGATTGTTCGGTTGTAATATTTTGTTGTTTGATTTATCTTTGTCTTGAGTTCTTAGAATCAGATTTACTTTACCCATTAGGGTAGTTAGTGATTTTTTACGATTAGTTAAATCCAAACTATCTGGAATTAATCTGGAGAAATGCAAATGTAGATGCCGGGAGTCGAACCTACGAGCATTTGCATCACCACGTATGGATACCGGTCTCTTATCCACTAGACCACCACAGGGACTATTAATCAAATACAACTTTATGTTTTCGTAAATGAATTCGCAGAGGCTTTAATTAATATCAAAGAAAACGCCTTCCTTATATGTATGACGTAGGGTTCAATTTAATTTGGCAAAATTAATGCAACAATTTCGAAAGTATTTTTGAAAAATATTACCTTTATATAAATTAGCTCAAATGGATTTAGCTAACGATTGTAAACAAACAAGCCTCAGGAACTTAACTAATTTTCTCGCTGTATATACAATAAAAGAGAACAGGAGAAAAATCTTTGTTTTATTTTTCTAAGTACACAGACATAAATCCATTACATTTTTATAATAGTAGAGAAATAAATTATATACAAGCAAGCTTCGATTTTCTCAATACGGTTTTCTTCGCGGGCCAGTAAGTTAGTTATATTTCATTCCAAGTTAGGTAAATTGAAAAGTTGGCGAATAGCCAACGGCTAAGTTAAACTCAATTGATTGTCTTAATTCTATGATTTATATATAAAATTGCACTTTATTCGTGGATATGCTTGGTTTAATTTTAATTGAAAAAATTATCATGGACAACTAGTTATTACCACAGACTTTACTTGCATTTATACGATTGCAACTGAGTACTCATTATATCGAGGGGTGAAAGGAATATTAATATATATATATATATATATATATATTAATATATATTTGTGGAATAGGTGAAAAACGCTGATTCCGAATATATATATATATATATTACTATATCAGCAAAAAATGTCGCTTAAACAAAACAGCTTTTCACCCCTCAATATATACTTTGACTTTTTTTTTATTACTTTTTACTTTTTTTTGTGCCGTGGTGGCTGCCGGCAGAATAGAATAGCACCCCCCTCTACTTGCTGAGGTGTTGTAAAAGGCGACTAAGGTATCTCTTTAACACCTCAATTCAACCAGGTGTTCTCCATTCCATCGGGCCTGAGGGAGCTCGGACGAGAGAGTGCTTTTCTGGCAGCGCGTCCAGCTATGCACTGAAATATCTCCTGCGCAATTGACTGTTTCCGAAAACTGGACCTCGATTTTCTTAATCGGTGTTGAAACAGTCGCCGTGGTCGAATCCGGCTAGGATATCATCATATACTTTAACGGGTCTTATGCGCGAATTAACAATCTTTTTACTAGGGGTCGACGTTCGAACCGTTTACACGGAGGCGCCGCAGAGTCTTCGTCGGAGGCGGGAATTTACTTCCTCTACCCTTTTTTGTTCTTGATAATTTGAATACTTATGATACACAAGTCACAGTATCAGCATGTTTATAAGGCGACGTGAAACGAACTACTGGTTTTCTTATCAATGGGTTTCGCGTCGATGATGACTTGAATCTATTATCCCGCCTCGTTAAAGTATTTATAATGATGACAAGTCGCGAAAGTTTGAAATATGTTTCCAAAACTTGGTAATTTATATGTTTCTTAAAACTCATTTAAGCGGTGGTACTCACTCTTTTCCATATAGGCTATAAACATAGATGGACAGAATGTGATTAGATTTATGAAAACCGATTACGACTTTATTTTGTATTTTACATAATTAATGTGTTTACATTTTGCCTATTTATGTTTAGCACGTTGCCTGCCGGACCGTTTTTTGAAGACTTTACGTTCAGGCCGCGTGGGGCGTATGCGCCCCACGCTTTACACTTGTATTATTTTGTTTCTGGCGAATGCCTTACAATAAATAAAATGCCGCAAAAATCATAATTATCAAGGAAAGGTTGTATACGCCCCACGATTAAATGAAGGCATCAGCAGTAGTACTAAGATGCCCGTAATCGACTGCATATTGTTTTTTTAAAAAATTCTTCATTTTACAATGATAATACCAAATGGCTTGAACGGAAAGTTCAGCGTGAGGCGCATACGTCTCACGCGGCAGGGAACGTGTTAAACATGAATGAATCCTCAATTGTACCATATACATATTTATGACTCCTTAAGGGTTAGAATGGATTTGAGTAGAATTTTTACTAACTTTTCAACGTGTTTATTTATTATGTTATCGGACCAAGAAAATAATGCAATACCTCTATTGCTACGTAAATTTAAGGATTTTTCAGAATCAGTGTTCAAAATTTCGATTAGACACCGAGAAAAAAAAAAGCCGATTTAAACGTGAAAAACGTAAAAAATTTCGATACCAATATTTTTTCGCATTTTTTTTTTCATATTTGATACCGCGAAAGTATTAACTTTTTACTATGATCAGTGGTGCTCATGATATTCAAACATTAATAAGGATTATAGAGTAACGAAATTAAAACTACATTTTGTAGTGGTTAATCATTTATCTGACTATGTTTTGCCTATCTCTGGTATCCGACATGGCGTTTAGTGGTTTCATGATGAAACGGGGCTGGTGGAATTAGAGAATGTAGCTCTTGAGAATACTCTCATTGTGAGATGTATATAAGAAGGCGAGGCAGGCGATTTCATGTTTCAAATACGTTTTAATCTCCGTGGTTACAAGCTGTTGTTAAATTCTAATTATTTAGGTGATAATAAAAAAACGAAATTCAAATTAATGAATAATTTACTGTAATGAAAAACGTTTGGATCAAACCCCCCTCCTAAAAAATTAACATTCGATAAACGAAAACGCTAGTAGAAAGTGAAACATTTATGCAATTTACATAAGTTTTCCGAATATCACATCGTTACGCTATGCCAATTTCATACATTTAGCGCTTTTCTTTCTCGTTATCGTTTATAATATGTTAGTTTGTCTAAGCCCCAAGCCTATTTATTAGCCTGGTTTAGTATCAACTTCATTTATCGACATATGGTAAGTGATTTAGTTGTTGATTTTCTCCTATGCCATCCGGGGTTTTTACATAAATATTCATCTTACGGGGTTGATATTTCGACTTCTCTTACAAAGCGATTATCCGTTCTTTTTTGCGAATCACTATGGAGTGAGATTCGCTTTCTGCATCAGATTTTCTAGTATCTTATGATATGGGAATCTTCACGCAACTAGTAAATTGATATCTGTTGGGAGAGCTCGCTCCATCATAGACCTAGCTAGCCACCAATTTGCATCAGGTAAAATGGAGGCTAAGTTCTGAAGTTATAGATCTGAAGGCTTCATTTATGGTCGCCCATTTCCACCTCCTAACTGCTCAGGAGTCTAAATACGTACCCATTATTGTTGGTGCTGCTAAGGTGGCCTGCAGGCATAGGATGGGTTACAGGCATCGGTCGTGTTCCCTTGGGGAGGTTGCTGAAGCTCGTTTGCTGCTCGTTCTGTAAAATGATCATGCTTGAAACTAAACCAGGGTAAATCTATACTAATATTATAAAGCTGAAGAGTTTGTTTGTTTGTTTGAGCGCGCTAATCTCAAGAACTACTGGTTCGATTTGAAAAATTATTTTTGTGTTGAATAGACTATTTATCGAGGAAGGCTTTAGGCTATATAACATCACGATGCAATTATTAGGAGCGAAGAAATAATGCAAAATGTGAAAAAAAAACGGGGAATATTATTCATCCTTGAAGGCTTCCATTGCGTGCGCTGCAAAAACGGTTCAAGATAAAAATATTTGTATGAAAGAATTATTCCTCTTGGAATGATCTAAAAAAATGTCCCCGACAGTATATGTCTATCTTTTAAGTTTAACTCACTAGAACCGTTTTTATGGTAATCAAATTTGATCGAAATTAATGCATTATTTGTTAAGAGTTGTATCAACGTAATAATATTTATCTTTATCCAAATTAACGTTTTGTTGATTAAGAGTATTTAATTGTGAACAAAATTGTCTTTGACATCACTTAATTTCAATGAACATCTTAGAAGATATTACAATAACTTATATAGCAAAACAACGTTTGCCGGATCAGCTATGTGACAATAAGGCGAGTGAAACAATTTAGAATAAATCAGCCAAGCATATTTTTTATTTAAGAGATCCATACCAAACGGCGTGCATCTTTTTTACTATCGTCTGTATCAGGGATGTAACGGAGGCAGTTTTATCGGAACCGAAGTCGGTATCGGAGTCGGAGGCAATATCAGTTTATATTTAAGGACAAATTAAAACATTATTCGGTGAACCTTTTTAATTAGAAAGTAATAAATTTATACATGCACAGGCAATGAAAATAAAAATGGCAGTGTTTCTTATTAGCATTTTCCCATTAACAGTGTACAATTAAATCAAATTTGCTCCAGGGTTGTTTTTGTTTTAATTTCTATTTTATTTTATTTAATATAAAATAGAAAACCTTTTAGTAATAAATTTTAATGAACATTTAGTTTTAAATTTAATCATTTTAATCATATTTATTTTAGTCTAAATTTTTAAAAATTTCTTCTTTAAATTAAGTAGCATTCTTTGTTTGATTAATTGATATTATGTTTGAACAACATATAAAATGAAATTAAATGAATTGACTACAACAGTGGTGGGGAACTTCGATTAATACCTCCGATTCAAAAGTTTCGGAACCGAAGGTGGAATAACAATTGGAAGTTCCGACTTATCGGAGTCGGAGTCGGAGCTGCGTAACATCCCTAGTCTGTATCAATGATACGGGATAAACTGTTAACAATTAATCACTAGACAATTTGCAAAACTAATCAACTGGTGAGTTGTTACTGCGATTTTTGAGAATTTCATGATAATGTAGATTAGTTCTAACAAGATATAAGCCCAGTATAACAACATAATAATAATGCTTTAAGCGTAATATGTTATGAGACTTCAGATCCGAAAAATAAAAACAAACAGGATTTTGATAGAGTTGTCTTAGGTTAGGCACGTGTGAAGGTTTTGGCGGTGCGCTTGTGAGAGAGTGCTGCCCAACTTATCCAGGCGAGAGCGGTGTGTGACGTGTTTCCGCACACCGCTCCAAGATATTGAGGTGTGCGAGGGGTGGCTCCTTACACTACTCCTCGCAGTGCAGAGATGCGGCCTTACAAAAGGCCAGACGTTGCCGAGGGTCGGAGAAGAGGATGACGCTGTACCTCTGGCCCCGGTCAGACGGGAAGAAGGAACACCCTGAGGGCTTTAGTCGGTGCAAGTCCGACACACCGGGGGGCAGCCCTCACCGTCCCCTGAGGTCCGTTAGGGATTTCCCCCGGGCTATCAAAAAAAAAAGCGTGAAGGTTTTCTACCTGCCTAAGTTTTGTTTAAATTATATTCATCACGGTATATCTCTTACTGGGTGAGCAGAGATATTTAGTCGTTTCATCCACTTTGCATTTATACATGCCATTTTTATTAGATGCTATGGGGGTTTTATTTACGATGTTTTCCTTCATCGGTGAGCATATGTTGCCTAAATCGGTACGTAGCCTGCAAAAACACAGATGTACGGGCCGAGCAGTAGCGTTCATTCCACAGATGCACGAAAGCATTGCATGCCCTGACGATAAATAAGTCTGGAATAAATTGATTGAATTTAAACAAAAAAGGTACCTTTTATATTTATATCTATTCTATTTTCACGCCATCTATCTTCCCAATGAAAGTAATGTAATATTTATTATCATTATATAATATTGTCATTAATTATGTGAATCTGCCTACCCTGACCAAATACCCTATGCACGTCACTGGGGCCGAGAGTTGAATCTACGAACATTCGCATTGCCGCTTTGGAAACCAGTCCTTTACCCATAAGGCTACCACGGCCAGGAGTTTTAAATTTAGTATGTAGTAGTAAGATTGTAGTAGTAGTATATATAGTAGAAATATAAAAGAAAAGGGGAACGTAATAATGAGGAATGGAGAATGTTTGAGGCATGTGGTTTCTGGTTGTTCGTTTCTTGCTAACGGTGACTTGCAATCAATCAAGTCGCTACAGATCATACATCAGCAACTTTCTCTTTCATATTAAGGGGCATATTATATCGAGGGGTGAAAAGCTATATTACTATATCACCAAAAAAATGTCGCTTAAACCAGATAGCCTTTTACCTCTCGATATGGTCTTGTGGACACTGAGGTACCATACTATTGGTATGTACCTTTATATTTAAAAAAGTACTTTTGTTTCTTAATGGTTTTAAAATATGCTCAATGTTATACGGGTAATGGTATAAATTTCTGGACTTTCTACTAGTCTTGGTTAAAAGGATACTATTTTGTAAATGTCCTCTGTTTTAACTTACAGGTCTCGGTCGAGGATTCTTCCTGATCCCTCTCCTCGCCCTGGCCTTCGCCGCGAAGTATATCCTTATGTAGACGAACACCATGATGCAGGAGGGGATGTAGAAACTACCCAGCGCTGAATATACCACGTAACCTATGTCATCCGACACCTGCAACAAATTTACATTAATTAAATGCTACTCCATTGTAATTTATTAAAGTAAAAAATTAAGGACCCAGGATTTTAAGCATAGAGAGTTCTCCGTTCTATTTTCCTTTGCCGAAAAAATTATTTACGCTTCGCTTAAAGGACCCAATATCATAGAAAGGGGAACACGCTTGCCGAAAAACTCTTCCACAGCTCGACATCACGGCTGTAGTAAAAGTTAGAGAGCTTCTTAGCTCTAGCCGGGATATGAGGTGCTATATAGCCGTGACTCCCTAAACTCACGCGCGTGGTTCTTTTATGGAAGGGAGAGGGTGGTACAAGGTTAAATAACTCTACACAATACTCGTCGTGATATAGACGGTAGAAAACGCTTAGTGAGGCAATATCTCTGGAGCGGCTCAAGATTTTTATCAATGCCCTCATGCTGGCCTTTTCATGTCTGAACCCACGCATCACTTGGCGACTGGAATGTCATTAACACCCAACTATACTCACATTCTGGAGGCGCCGGTAACGGTGGGAAACACGAGTTCGGTCGCGGCTAGTGCGTTCTGCGTTTCCCATAGCCCGGCGCACTCTGTGGGAGGAGGATCAGTCAGGTGGTTTTAGTCAATGAGTCCAGCACGCTGAAGGGTCCCTCTTAGGCGCCCTGAGTCAACAAAAACAGACCCCATACCGGCCTAGCCAAAACCTTTACACTTCTTTTAAAGGAGGAAATGTCATAATATTGATGAAATAAATCGGCTGGAGAATCATTCTACAACCTGATGACACGATTTTTACACTGGCTCGACATAGTGACTACAGAGTACCTGATGGTAAGTGCAATGCAGTACAAAAACGAAAGCGACTATCAAAGGATGAAAATCCATTGATAGTCTACATCGTCATGTCGGCCCACATATACCACGACTGAAGGTCTCTAGGTATATGAGCTACTGGATATGCACAAGCTGATCCCGAAACGCGACACGCCGAAACTGGTCACTATGACGGGTTTTACACCCATGTACTGCGGTCGCGATCCAGACGGGCACCGACGCCTTACCACCTCGCTGCTGAGGTTAGAGTAAGAAAACTTTTTCCTTTTTCATTGTCAGTAAACTGCTTATAACTTAAACCACACACCATGGTATTATCAAAACCTCTTTTCAAAGAATTTAATCTGGCGTTCATTGTGAGAGGACAAAGGCGAAGTGAAATATCGAACCGGCGCCCGGGGCTCTCGATGACCGATTGAGTCTTAACATTCTTAAGGTTTTCCATCAATACATGTACCTCAATTACATTGACTTACGAGACCTTTGAAATCCTTATTCTTTACGTACGTATACCCCCGTTTACTGAACCCTTAAGAGGACTTTTATTCAGCTTGACCAGATTTGGCAAGATTCTGTGACATCAGTAGAGCAAATCTCCTAATTTAAACATATTTTTTATAACTCTTGCATAGGACTGTCCGGCCAGCCGTGAGCACGGCGACCCAGGTATGCTAGACTCCTACTGACTAAAAACCCTTGGGATAAAAAGTATTTACAAATTAAAAACAAGGATGTTATTAGAGAGGATTGTTGCATAAATTATTGTTTTTTTTTTGCTTTCTTTGTTTTTATTTCTGTTATAAATTTTAATTAGTTTATTTCTTTTTGTGTTACTCGTATTTTTATTTTTATTTTTCTTTTCTTCTGTGCATGTAGTCTAGACTTTTAAATATAGTCGCATTTATAATGTATCTTGTTCATGTCTTATATAGTTATATGTGTTAATGTAGACTGTGTAACTGTACTTGTAAATAAATAAATAAATAATGTTCTCCCTGTACCATATTCTTCCAAGTACCCGGCGAGCTACAAGCATTTCTATGGCTCCATCACTGGGAGGGGTAAGTGTGTGAGCTCTCCCCCTTTAGATATCTATAATGGCCAGCGCGCAGGATATATACGCACCGCCGTCACCTCATCCTTTTTTAATGTGAATCAAAGGTAATCAGGTGAACAATCTACTTGATGGCAGCAGACTTCTTCAGGTATTTTTCTCAGTAATTATCATTGGTTAACAAATTTCATTATAAGCGATATATTGTTTTTCTTTTTTTTTTTAGTCGGGAAATTAATTCGTATCAGTTTTCGTCTTCATAACCAATCATTGGGGATACCGGAAAGTTCAGTTCGTTTTTGGAATAAAAGAAAATACTAATTTTTACTATCATCAATAAAGTCTATTATATAATGTACCTGTCATTATTATTAATGACTTCTTGCCAGCGTAAAAGCAATTTGTATATATCTCATTTTTTAAATTATCTTTTATATTTAGATGCAAAAAATATAACTAGTGCTTGATTGACACCTTTTTCATTTTTAAATTTTTTGCCTCTCACCATTTTAAAAAGTGATAATCAGAGGGTACTAATTTTGGGTAAAGTAAAGTAGTGGTTGACTGGTATTATAATGTTGCAGTATCATGTTAATTCTATTGAATCTATTGGAACTTCTTTGACTGCTTTATTTAAATTATCCAGATGCGGACAATACTCCTCCAAATCAAGCTTTTCGTTTGGTTTTAAACGGTCATAATATTTACATTATTTTAATCTAGTTTAGATGTAGAATGGCTAATGGTTTATCGGGCTCACAATATGCCTTTTTCCTTACAATGTTGGTAATCCACTTTTTAACACCAATTATCATCATTCAGTTTAAAAAGGTCTCGATTTTGTTCCGAACAAGCAAAGATATGTATTAACAACTAGATCATTCAAATTCTTCTACTAATCCTATCTTTTTAATGTGATCCAAATTAGCTTGCATTAAGCTTTCCTGCGATGCCCGATTTTGTCAGAAAAGGATCTGCTTTAATATGGTCTTAGCAACATCGTAAATGATCAAAGACATTTGCCCTGGGCGTGGCTTATCGGAAAGGTTTACATTACCCGATTTGAATTGTTCAAATAACCTTCTACATGTCCTATTAGAAACTGTATCTTCACCATTGTGAATAGATTTCTACATGATTTTTTAGCATTTCTTCCTTGTTGAAATTCGTATACCGTGGCGTAAATGAATTTTTTAGTGGCCATGCGTACATTATCGCTTCAGACAGAATACTATTGTTAACCAATTGTTTTTTATCTAATAGTTACGTCAGTATATATACATTAAGTGATAAAAATAAGTAGATACATATACGTCACATGAAAATGTGGTTGTGTAGCGAATCTTGAAATGGAACCAGGGATAGAACTTTCTGGTAGACCTAATATTTTATTACTAAAGTAAACTGTACTTGCTTAGCAATGTATCTATTTTGAAAATGTAAGAGTAAAATTTAATTTTGCGTCACTAGAACGTTTTGTTCGGCATTAAAATCAGGAGGCCGAACAAAGAATAACACTTAATATCCGCCGTTGAAACTGTTTGACAAACGGTTAAGACAATTTTGTTAACGAGGTGATGTTTCAAGCATAATCGGGTATGATTATAAAGGAAATCGCAGCTCCCTGGAGCTATACCAATTTTGCTATTTAACTTCAAACAGGGACGAATCAGGACCAAAATTTATTATGGGAGCCATATTGTTATTTTGAATCTGGACCGTTTTTTATTTTGCCCATGTGCCGCCCCTTAAAGATACCATGGAATATATGGTTGTGCAGAGAAAAGTAAATGGAGTTAGATAATAATAATAATATTAATATTTTATCTGTTGGTCTCATATTTCTGTTCTTGTTTATGTGTATTTTCATATTATTATCTATGATATTTTAAAATTTGTGTATCTGTACTCCATTGATCCCTTCCTTGCTGTTTTCTGCGCGTCGATTCAATAAATTGGTGTCAGCTGAAAATCAGCGCTGGGTGGCTCGGCTGGTCACTTAGCATTTGCTGAGCTGACTTCCCTTTGGCGCATCATCACAACATAGGGTGTTTACTGTTTTTGTTTTTTCTTTGTTTGGTTTTGTTTATCTTTATAACATATTTTGCTGTGTTGTTTGTTGTGTTGTGTGCCAAATAAATGTTTCATTATTATTATTATTATGTAGAGGAAGACCCCCGCTACGTTGCACCGACCAAGTTAAAACTCTGATGAACGCATCGATCTATTAAAACACCCCAGCATAAGTCCGGGCTAAATGAAGAGCTGGAGTTCTGCATGGTTCCAAACTAAATGTCTGACCACAACTGCTCTATCAAGATAATCTCTATTGCCGTGTCTGTACTTTATTATTCCCTTTTTCTTTATTTTCCGCATGTTAACGTACGAAATGAGTGTCATCTAAAAATCAGCGGTGGGTGGTTCAGCTGGAAACCTAATGAGTATGCTGAATCGTCTTCCCTTTTCCGAATCTGTCCGAATTCCGTGATAACGGACACTGTGGTTGTACTGTGAATGTGAATAATCTAAATATATATAACTCAAAGGTGACTGACTGACTGACTGACTGACATAGTGATCTATCAACGCACAGCCCAAACCACAGGGCGGATCGGGCTGAAATTTGCCATGCAAGTAGATGTTATGACGTAGGCATTCGGTAAAAAAGGATTTTGATCTATTCTACTCCCAAGGGGATAAAATAGGGGATAAAAATTTGTATAAGTTCACCCAATAGCTTGATAGTTTTAGCGCCTAATGACAGATTAGTTAAGAATATTGTATACAAAGAAGTTTTGTATGCCCTAATTTTTTACACACGCTAAACAAAAGTAAAGCCGCAAAAACTATACCTAATTAATAATAATACTTCATAACGCGAGCGAAGCAGCGGGCAAAAGCTAGTATAATAATAAAAGGACGATAGACCGGGCCCCGTCTAAGGTGTTTTTGGTGGATGTCATCATACCATATATTAATAACCTTGTAATAGCCGAAACCAAGAAAAAGAGGAAGTACCTCGATCTGGGACACGAGGTAACCAAAATGTGAGGGATAGCATCCCATGAAATCATCCCTATTGTATTTTCTACCAATTGCTTGGTTCCAGTTAGCCTCCAAAACCACCTTGGGAGGTTAGGTTTCAGCGTCAAGAAGATGATGGAGCGTATGTAGCAGGCAGCAGTTCTTGATACTATGCGAATAGTGCGTTAGTTTCTGTATTTGGGAGCCAGATCTCTGGCCGTTTTTGCTTATGTTGGAGGCAGTAGCGGTCATTCCATAGATGTATTAAAGCATTGCATGCCCTTACAATACATAAGTCCGGAATAAATTGCTTAAAGTTAAACAAAACAAGGAAGATTTATATTCATATCTATTCTATTTTTACTCTGTCTATCTTTCCAATGAGCGCAATATAATATTTACTATAACAATATAATATTAAAACAACAAAAAAATATTAAAATTATTATTTTTTATTGTAATTTATTATTACAATATATTATTAGCCGTGGTAGCTGCCAGCAGAATAGAATAGCACCCCCCTCTTCTTGCTGAGGTGTCGTAAAAGGTGACTAAGGTATCTCTTTAACACTGCAATTCAACCAGGTGTTCAGAGAAGGAAAACTCGACCAAACCTGCATCCTGCTCCCTCCCGATCGTACTGGTTCTCCATTCCATCGGGCCTGAGGGAGCTCGGACGAGAGAGTGCTTTTCTGGCAGCGCGTCCAGTTATGCACTTAAATATCTCCTGCGCAATTGACTGTTTCCGAAAATTGGACCTCGATTTTCTTAATCGGCGTTGAAACAGTCGCCGTGGCCGAATCCGGCTAGGAGATCATCATCATCATAATATTAAAATAATTACGTGAATTCTGCCTACCATGTCCAAATACCTGATTGGAGATGTACCATCTCTCGCCTAATACTAGAGTTGAAATGAAGAGTGAGGAGTTTGTAATAATATTATATCTTCACGGTATATTGGTTTCGGAGAGTTGTGATACATTAGTTAGTTGAATTCATCTTGCGCTTATATACCCAGCCCAAAGTTAGGTAGCGCAGCCAATCGCTTTTCACACAACACTTTTTTTTATAACTTATAGGCGAACGCTTGACCTCAATCACACCTGGTGGAAGGTGAAGATGAGTCCAAAGATGAACCGCGTCCGCCTAACAAATGCCTATTCACTCTTCTTTTAAAGACTCCCAGGTCATAAGATCGCGGAAATATGGCCGCTGGAAGCATATTCCACTACTTAGCTGTTCGCATGATGAATGTAGAAGCGAATCTTGTCGTGCGGATATAAGGAACATCCACCACATACGGATGGTATCCGACACGATGTCTTGTGGTTTTGTGGTGGAATGGGGCTGGTGGAATCAAGAATGTAGTTCCTGAGAACACTCTCCATCGTGCAACCGGTAAAAGACCGCGAGGCAGGCAACTCTACGTCGATGCTCGATGCTTTGCATTTTAATTTTTGACAAAGACACTAGTTCAGATGAAATTTCTATTAGCCGCCATACAAAAGGTTATTCTAACCGGTGAGCCTGTGCGGCCTAAATTCATATTTAATCAGGAAAAACCTAGATATACGTGGCAGGGTTTGAACCAAAAAGTCTTCGTCATAAAAAATATCGGTCAATATTTCACGAGATAGAATTAAAAAATATCTAGCGGTCGACCATTTAAGCACCCCTCCTCAAGAACAATAACAGGAGACCGAGGGGTCATGACCCCCAAAGCACCTAAATACGACCCTGTCGTAACGTATTGTTGAATTTTAATAGTCAATGGAAATACGGTTAGTAAAAGGGGACATTTGGTCCCGCGGGGCCAAACGGCGTACCTTCACAAAGGATTCATGTCAAATGGCATATTACTGGAATGGCTGTTCGTCTGGCTTGCCAGTTTATGAGGTAATATCTTTTTAGACGCTCATCTTTAATTAAGACTAGGGACAGACGTAGAAGGATCAGAAATTTTTATTATTGCATGACTAGCGTTACTCCCAAGTTTTACTTGCATTTTGGCATTTTTTAATTGAATTACTATAATTGTGCAGCTTTATATTTATCGTGATTTATCTGTAAGTATTTGTGCTGTGGTGGACTAGTGGATAATAGAAACATGGAGTGGCTTTCATGCGCGGTTAGGCAAATGGTCGTAAATTCGAATTTTAGCTGGTAACTCTGGGTTTTATTAGATTAATTACTAATTTAAGACACCAGATGGTCACTGGAGAAGGAAATCGTAGTGAGGAAATCTGCATGATATCTACAAAAAAGTCACGTGAACAAATCCTGTTAGAACGGCGATCAGCTGCGCTACTGGTCACGTTGGTCACGACATATAAGCACAAAGTAGATACAGCCACTAATGTATCTCTATACACCCTGTTAGGTATATAGCGTGACGATATTTTATTAATATTGTTATTAATTGATATAAAAGTAAACGTTAACTAAACGATTGTTTCAAGTTGACCTAGGCTTTGTAAATATTTAGGCTGTATTCAAAGTCATATTATATTCAGTTTTTTGTCAAACACGTACTAATTTCCTGTACAAAGTCTAAAGAAAGTCAGAGTAGCGTTTATAAATCCCAGCCTTAGTTAGTCGTTTTGTCGAAAAGAAAATAATAAAAAAAAATCTAATCATTTCCAAAAACTTGCGTAAAAATAAAGATATAATCCAGGCAAGTAAACACATTTCACAGGCCTAATTGAAAGGGAAATCAATTTGCAATAAAAGGCTATAACCCGGGGAAATTGAAAAGAGCACGATCGTTTGGAAAAACCTTAGGGTGTACGATATCAGGGCAACGGGTCGCCGGCACTCTATTTAGTTTAATTGCTTATTATTATAGCCAAAATTACCTTTTACCTAAAGACTATAGATATTTTCGTAAGTAATATAAATCTATTATATTTCTCAGGAGAAAGTACAATAATCTATGAAGCAAATAAATCTGTTATGTATAATTAATTTTTCGGTAAAAAGACAAACAAATATACGATTTGAGTGTCAGTGGAAAGAGCCGAGACCGACCGAGACACCCTCGCAGACCGAAAAAAATATTCTGGTAGAATGTAATGTCAAAAGAACGTGGACTCGGCAAGAGAGCATGAAGGGGCTGATGAATGTTAAGCGAGCTAAAGAGATTTGTAAGAATAGAGAGAAGTGGCGTTCCATTCACTCTGCCTACCCCAATAATCTAGTAACCCGGGGGAAAATCCTATATAGGACGATCAAGGCCGCTGTGAGGGTAGCGACCCTGGTGTGTTAGACTCCTACTGACTAAAAACCCCTAAAATAACAAATAACTCTACCCGGGCATGTAAATGCTAATTCTACCAGTAGCCTGGGGAGCAAATAGCCTATTAAGGCTCCTCTTCTGAGAGAGGTAGGTGTAAAGAGCCGACCTCTTCATATATAGCACGTCGTACTAGACTCCATGTGTTAATTTAAAAAAAAAACGTGTTATGACCGGTGGTCGTGGGTGTGGCGGTAGGAAGACACGGATTTTGGCGTTTTACTGCTTATTTGCGCTTTAACACCGAACTACGACGCACGCGCACGTACTCTACCCTTTGATCTCGATAGTCGACTACTTTAGCTAGAGCATACCGTGCGCGCGCGCATCCTCTTACCCCGCGCGTCCCGTAACACCCTAACGACCTTTAGGGCGTTTAACACATGCACGTATCGGGCGGCGTCTACATTCTATAGTGTGTATATCGTTGTTGTATTAATTAATAAAAATAAATAAATAAAAGCCGCGTGTAAAGTATAGTGTAGCTATAAAATAATGATGAACCCGCTTAAGCTATCCCGAACACGGCTAAATTACAAAACTAATATTAGCACATATTAATGTGTGTGTGTCGGTCCAAACAAAGGGTCCTGGCTTAAATTGATAAAATCCAATGTCAATGAACTAAAGAGTAATTTAATAAATTCTTGCTTCGTTTGGGTTTTGTTCTGATATATAGCTAACTAAATGTGGCATGGGCGTACTTGATGCTTTTAACAAGAAATACTGACAATATCGTTTTATTGTGGTAGAGTGATTGCCCGAACTGGAGTGTGACCATAGTACACAAATGTAAAGATAGTGTGCATGGTTTTCCTATTCCACAAAAAAACGGATATGTTGAGAAAGTTGGGGAACTATGTTACGTAATTAATTAGCTATTACAATGCCGATACTGTATAAGTGTAGGCAGAAAAAATAGAAAGCTAGATTTTTTTTTAATAAAAATAAAAACTAAAACACTATGTACGGATTTAGGCACCACGTATTCACCGGTGAAGGAAAAAACTCGTGAGGAAACTTGCAAGGCATCTAATAGTAATGTCACGTGTATTAGTGCTTTTTTTGACCTGGTGGAAGTCCTCTTGGACTGTCAGGGCAGCGGTGAGGACCGCTATCCCGGTGTGTTAGACTCACGAATTACTCACTCGAATTTTAATATATTGTTATTTTTTAATCCTATTTCTTTTTTTTCAAGTGTTATTTATTTGTATTATGCCACCTGCTGATTAAATGTTTTCTTTCTTTCTTTTTTTATGAATACTTGGCTGACTTTTTTTATTTTGTGTATTTTGTTGTACAGTAATGCCCCGCTTTACGCGAGGGATACGTCCCGGAAGAAATTTTGTTAACTGAAATTCGCATATATCGAGGTTTAATATTAAACATAGTTAAAATTTAATATGTACAAAAAAATACGAATCATTTTTAATCAATCATTTTAATTCTAAGAACATTAATGCAATACATACTATTAATTATTTTTTACGCAAAAATACAACTATTGTCTTTTGCGTTTATCAACGTTTTTGTAAAATACGTTCATAACCAGCACTGTTTTTAATTATTTGACACACGGTCAAGAGACGGTCATCATTATTATCTATACTCTATAATATGTCCAAGCCTGAATAAATTTTTGAAAGAGGCAATTGAGCGCGAAATTTGAATTCTGCGTTATAGTGAAACCGCGCATAACGGGGTCGCTAAAGCGGGGTATTTTTGTAAATATTTTGCTACATGTTTCCCTGAGAATGTAATAAATATTTTTACACAGCAATTGGTGCCACTTCCAATGCCTTTAGTTCGCGCGCCTACCGAAAATCAATTTTGAGATTAAACATTTGTTAGTGCGGTTTTGGGTCCTTGAGTATTATTCTTACATTTCGCCCCGCAAACGATTTTATTGGGTTCTGACCTCCTAATTGGATTTTACGTGGCTATTCCCAAATTTCACTGACGGAATGGTGGATTTTTCGTTGAATTATTTATTATATCTTACGCAAAATAACAAAGCTCCTCCCTATGTCTATAAGGACACCCCAATTTTAAATAAGATTAGCCAATTACCTAATATTAAAGTGGTTGTTGGTAAAAAACTTGAGTTTGATTTTTATTTAACGCACTTTTTAGAATTCTGTTCTTCAAAAGGAGCCTTTTTTTACACTGGCTCGACAAAGTAGCTACAGAGCACCTGACGGTAAGTACAGTGTAGTCCAAAAACGAAAGCGACTATCAAAGGATGGAAATCCATTGACAGTCGCCGCCGTCATGTCGGCCCGCATATACCACGACTGAAGGTCTCTAGGTATATGAGTTACTGGATATACACAAGCTGATCCTGAAACGGGACAGGCCAAAGCAAGTCACTATGACGGTCTTTAGACTTGTGTTCTGTGGTTACAAGTCACGATCCAGTTCGGGCAATCGCCCTATCTCCATAAAACTTTTTGTAGGTTACTTCGTTGGCCCTTTTTTTGTAACCCTGGGGAAAATTATGTATACTACTATACTATACTATATACACATCAGAGCTGGTGTAAGGTCAGTGACCTCGTTGTATCAGACTCCAACTGACTTGAAATCCCCGGGGAGTCCCTCTAATTGATCCACCCGGGCCTGGGAAACCAAATTCACTCAGACGTTCGGGGAACAAAAATACTTGTTGTGACTACCTTTCAGGGAGGGGTGGGTGTTAAGAGCCTACCCCTCGAAAACCTCTGCCTCAGGCGGCCGCCGGACGCTACGCACTGCCTCTCTCTGATCCGGGCAGCAAGTCGAGGTTCGTACCCACAGGGGTGCCCTTGCATTGCCACCCAACCCATAAAATCGCTGGCTGAGCACCGTCTGTGCTCGCCCCCTAAGCCCGGTTGAACTGTAAATGCCTTTCCTGGCAAATAACAGTTAGTACGCTTCAAAAAAAAAATCATAGTATCTACGGAAGGTTGGAGAGGTAGCTGTGGAACGGTTTTATTATGTGTGGCGATATTGTTGTTAAGTTCTACGGCTCTCGATAGCAAGTCCTTATGAGCCCATCGTTAGTATATTCAATATTCAGTAGTCTTTTATTGACGTCAAAACCAACGACCCAAGCAAAACGCACTTCATTTCGCGCCATCAAATAAATTACCAATTCCTCGCAGCATTTTACCATCTTAGCATCTGTCCAGATCCACCCCGAAAAACTAGATCAACAAATCCATAAGGTTACAACGACGACAAATCCAAGTATCATCTGTCATGGGTTCTAACCAGTACTTACTCGACGTCCTAGATAGGTTGCAGCGGAGGGCTGTTCGCATTGTGAATGGTCTAGACCAGAGTTCCCCAAACTTTTTTGTGTCGTAGACCGCTTGCCATGTTTTTCCGTGTTGGGTAGACCCCCTACTTACCTGATATTGATTTCCTGTAAATTTCTAACTGTAGTGAAGTTTAATGTTAAAAGCTTAAAACTATTTGGCCTAAAGTGTGTTCCCGCACCGTGTGACGTGTCAACTTAAAGCAGCCATTTCCCCTCCCCGTCCTCCCCTTTACTCCCTGTCCTTCGTGTTTCAATGCCATGGAGCTAGAGATAGTCTGTGCGACTATTCACTGGCGCTAACACATATACATATAATATTTTTTTTACTACATACGTACTTTTATAAATAATGTATATGTTTTGATATATTTTTTTTTATTACATACAGGCTTACGCTTGACCTCAATCTCACCTGCTGGAAAGTGATGATGAGGCCGACGATGGAGCGCGCTCAGCCAGCAAATACCGATTCACTCGACGTTTGAAGATTCCCATGTCATAAGATGCCGGAAACACTGACGCAGGAAGCGAGTTCCACTCCTTCGCGGTACGTAGTAGAAAGGAGGAGGCAAATCGCTTAGTGCGAGCAGCAGGAATGTCAACCACAAAAGGGTGCAAACCCGCACGGCGTCTCGTCAATTTATGGTAGAAGGGGGAGGGTGGAACTAAATCATACAACTCAGCCGCACACTCTCCGGAGTATAGTCTATAAGATAGTATGATGTAAGTAAATAGGTACTATCAGTGTATGTGTTGAGATCCACTATCGTGGTCCCCCATTTTCATTTCATGCACCCCCAAATTTTTTTAAGGTGAGATAGACCCCTTGCAGGTTGTCATATACCCCTAGGGGTCGATATAGACCACTTTTGGAATCACTGGTCTAGACATTACTAAGCACTTTGAACCGCTCAAGATACACAGAGATATTGCCTCGCTAAGCGTTTTCTACCATCTGTATCATGGCGAGTGTTCTGAAGAAGTCTTTAACCTTGTTCCACCTTCTGCCTCTCTTGGAGGTCAATTCTAGTATACATATATTCAGAATAATTTATCCAATATACCCGGTCAGGATAGCCCACTACTGTGACATAAGGGAGGTCTGGCTAAAACGATTTATTTCAAGGTCACCAGGTAAAAACAATTATCTTTATATCACGTCTTTTATAACATCGTGATAAAGTTAACAACCAACGTGACCAGAATATAAGCGGCGGTTACTAACCCGACGCGGGTCTAATACCGGCTTATCTCCACCGTTGGGCTCCCTAAATCGTAAAATGTACGTCTATGTACCGAGGTAGACCGTTAAAAATCGTCTTCATGTATCAAGTTGCGGAATTTTGGACCTTTTTTGTACGGCAACGCGATTTGATAGTGTTGGGATGTGATATATCGATAAAATTATCTCTGTTTTTTAACCAACTTCAAAAAGGAGGTAATCTGTATGCGGCTGTATGGTTTTTTTGAATTTATATTGACCCATAAGTCCTTTAGTTATTAATCGTTTGGATTTTTTTTAAAATAAATATGATATCTCGTAAAGTTATCCTATTTTAACATATAGTCTAGTTCTGATGAAGGTCTTCGGAGATATAGGCCATAACCCTGGAACGAACAACAGTAAAGTCAATAATCGTCCCACTATATCTCCATCGTGCGTAGACCGATCTTGATTTTATTTTTCAATAGATAATATATAAAAGTTACAAATAATATATAAAAGTTACCTTAGGTTTCATACGGCGAGATCTGATGAAGATCTTCCTTGATACAGCAGATGTATAATTTTTATGCTCATTTCTGTTATAACCAATTGTCAGGTGTTTTCGTTAATTAATAAAAGCACTGTTATGACTATTTCTTTTTACACAAATTGACATCTTAAAAAGCCACATTCATAGACCATAAATATTAATGGTGGTAGCCTAGTGCTGCGCTGTATATATAGACTATAACAATTTCAATGTGGATTTTGTCTTGAAAACTATAAATGACATGAATTTAATGCCACACTATCATAAAGAATTTCGAAATAAAAAAACCAGCCGATATAAAAAAGTACTTAATAAATCTAAATAAATTGGCTGTAATGGTCTAGTGGCTAAAGGACCAATATCCATGCGCTGTAACTTGAATGGTCTTTAGTTCTAATCTCAGAACGTACCTCTGGATTTTTCTAAATTAAGTACGGATGTAGTTGCCACGTGGATAATATCCTGAGGAAACCTGCATGACATTTAATAGAAACGTCATGTGTACTAGTGCTGTGGGAACGGCGATTAGCTACGCTACTGGTCACGTTGGGCACGACATATAAGCGCAAAGTGGATATAACCATTAATGAATCTCTGCTCACGCGTAAAGGGATATAACGTTACAATATATTATTATAATAAAGTGACTTAGTTGAAATATTACTATGAATTTGTCATTTTTCACGTCAGTGCATGTTACGCAAGATGGCACATTATTCCCCAAAGGGTGTTGGCGATAAGAGCCATCCGGGGATACAGCTCCGTATCGCACGAGGCGGCGTGTGCACTAGCGGGGTCCGTGCCGTGGGATCTCGACGCACGAACCCTCGCAACCCTCTACAGATGGTGCGAGGAGAAGCGAGCCAGGGGACTGCGGCCGGCCCCCA
The DNA here is from genome assembly GCA_036320925.1 of Automeris io. Taxonomy (NCBI): domain Eukaryota; kingdom Metazoa; phylum Arthropoda; class Insecta; order Lepidoptera; family Saturniidae; genus Automeris; species Automeris io. The sequence goes on from JAUDJH010000005.1 coordinate 15,903,913, forward strand.
CGGAGATTCGGAGGCAGAGGGTCCTTCTCCAGGACCAGGCCGTGAGGGATTGGCAGTCCAGGCTGGAGCAACCTAGTGCCGGTCTTCGGACAATTGAGGCGGTGCGCCCTGTCTTACACTCGTGGCTGGACAGAAAACACGGCGCGCTCTCCTTTCGGCTCACCCAGATCCTCACAGGTCACGGTAGTTTTGGCCGTCACCGGTGGCGGGTGTCCGGAGGAGAGCTTACGGCGGAATGTCACGAGTGTGGGAGCCCCGAGGACACGGCGCAGCACACGCTTCAGGTGTGCTCAGCTTGGGCTGAAGATAGGAAGGTCCTTCAGGACCGCATTGGGTACGACCTCTCGCTGCCAGTGGTGGTAAAAGCCATGGTCGACAGCGAAGAGGCATGGCGAGAAGTCACAGCCTTCTGCGAGGTTGTGATGAAGCAGAAGTAGGCCGCCGAAAGGGTCAGAGAGCGAACATCTTCTCTGGCTATTCGGCGGCCAAGGCACCGTCGCCGGAGGGATGCGTTCGCTCAGAGCGAGCGCGACATCCCCCGGTGACAATAGCCGGGCAGTAGACTTGAGGGAGTCTGCTGTCCGGATGAGAGGGTGGCGGTGTGCAGTGTCCGGCGCGCCGCCTGTGAGATAGGTATTGGAAGGGTGGGCTCTTTACCCCCACCCCTCCCAGAGAGGCAGCCTCGACAAGGCATTTCGCTCTCCGGGCGTCTGGATGAATTTGGTTTCCCAGGCTCGGGTGGAGCGATTAGAGGGACACCCCGGGGGTTTTTAGTCAGTAGGAGTCTGACACACCGGGGTTGCTGCCCTCACAGCGGCCCTGATGGTCCTATGCAGGATTTTCCCCCGAGAAACAAAAAAAAAAAAAAAAAAAGATGGCACATTATATTACATGCGTGCCGCTCTACATCAAAGATGTATGAGAGGGGTGACTCTTTACACCACTCCTCCTCAAACGAGTAGAGGCCTACTCAAGGCCGCACGCCTTGCCGGTCATCCAGGATTAGACTCCTGTCGTGCCCTCGATGCCGGTAGGTGGAAGGTGGAACACCTTGGGGGTTTTAGTCGGTGCAAGTCCGACATACCGGGGGGCGGCCCTCGCCACCCCTCGAGGTCCGTTAGGGATGTCCCCTGGGTTAAACAAATTTAAATACAATTATGTTTAAAAGCGTCTTAAAATTTAAGGAACGTTTCCAAAACTAAATGATCGACCGATATATAGCACACAGACTTTATAATCATTTAAAAAGTTGTCGCAAATATTGTTATCGATGTTCTGTTCTATCGACTCAGTCCCATCCGTACGAAGCATTCATAATCATTTATTTTACAAATGTGCGTCTGTACGTTTACGAGGTTCGCACAAAGAGAAAATATTTGGCTACCCCCTTTTTTCGTTTATGCTTCGTAGATTAAGGTAAGAGCTTTGTTATGTACTTGTATTAATTTACAAACTCCGCTTCGTCTCCGTTCCGTATTTTAAGGCTGGCTGCGTCGGGATTTTGCGTATTTTTGTGAAGCTCTGAAGCATATTAGACTTAGTCTGAGATTTATAAAAGCTACTTTGAATATGCTTACACTTTATCACTTGAATTATTTAATTAATGCCCATGTATATGGTAAGACCTTGATCTCGTCAACTTGAAATTGACTTTTCGAATACTCTGGCTATGATCCAATTCTTTTTATTCAGTTTATTACAAAATATCGTTTTTTTTTTCGTTTATTCGGTGGAAATTCTCATGAACCGTCAGGGATGCAGTACGCTGGACTCTTACTGGTTAAAACCACGGGATGTTCCTCCGATCTGTCTGCCGGAGCAAGGATGCAGCTATGCTAGCTTCATCACCATCAGGCGACGTCGAGATTTCTGCAGGCCTCTATTTTCTACCTTTACGCGGGTGGTGTAAAAGGTCACCTCTCTTTCACCTCATGTTTTGTAACGGTGTCTGGGAACATATCACGCACTAATCCCTTCTGGATGTGATGGGCGACGCACTCCATCAACTATACTGCTATAAACCTCAACCTAAGAAAGGCAGTTTTTGTTTTATTTTCTGTCTGTTTCTGGTCGAATTTCAGTCTCGTTGAAAATGTATTTTCACAATAATAGTTTTCTTTTACACTAGTTCGCAATGTGATTATAGTGCATCTAAAGGTAAGTACAGTGTAGTCTAAAAAACCACAGCGATCAAAAAAAAAAACGAAAGTCCATTGACTTTTTCCATGGTCATGTTGGTACATATACCCACATGCCCCCTACCTAGGGGCCTAATTCTCTAAGACAATTTAGCGATTCCTTGCTTTGATATCATTTGCAAAAATCGTATTCTCTGTGATACTTTGTTGAACTGAACCAGATTCGTTACCGTGACATGATATAGACAAGACACGATGTTAACGTGGTTTTCGAATGGTAAGATTTGAGTGTGAAATCTAAATTGTCATACAGAATTAAGCCCCTGGTCGAAATGAATCCTACGGCTCTTATATTAAATCTTAGTAAAAACCGTATTCACACAAGAAAACGCCGATGGTGAGTAAAGTCGAAAGCGCGCAGGATCGACGGGAGTGCATGAAAGGATTAATGAATGTTATGGAAGCGAGAGAGACTTTTAAAAGTATAGCCTCCTGCAGCCCAATTTAAAAGTAGGTAAAAAGAAAAAAAGCCCATTGTCCTAACATTAGAACATAACTAATGTAGTCCCTAACGCCCAGACCAAAACCTTTTCGCATCTCTGTAATCATTACGAATTAAGTTTTGATATTTTAGGGCACTTTGTTACATATATAAAAAATTAGCTTTTGCCCGCGGCTTCGCTTCGTTAAGAAGTATTATTATTAATTAGGTATAGTTTTTGCGGCTTCACTTTTGTTTAGCGTGCCCCCCCCCATTTTCCCCCATTTTATCCCCTTGGGGATAGAATTCATCAAAATCCTTTATTAACGGATGCCTACGTCATAACATCTACCTGCATGCCAAATTTCAGCCCGATCCGTCCAGTGGTTTGGGCTGTGCGTTGATAAATCACTATGTCAGTCAGTCAGTCACCTTTAAGTTATATATATATATATATATATATATATTTAGACTTGGATTTTTGATTTGGACTTGGGATTTGGGTGTCGAAGCTGCTCGCGTCCGAAGGCTTTACCCTAGTTTCCCTACCCGTGACTCCTGGGTGGTGCTAAACGAGCAGCAGCGAGGTGGTAGGGCGTCGGTGCCCGTCTGGATCGCGACAAAAGTGCATGGGTGTAAAGTCCGTCAGAGTGACCAGTTTCGGCTTGTCGCGTTTCAGGATCAACTTGTGCATATCCAGTAGCTCATATGCATAGAGGCCTTCAGTCGTGGTATATGTGGGCCGACATGACGATGTAGACTGTCAATGGATTTTCATCCTTTGATAGTCGCTTTCGTTTTTGGACTACACTGTACTTACCATCAGGTACTCTGTAGTCACTATGTCGGGCCAGTGTAAAAAAAAGAAAAGACTACTGTAATATTTTGTTCTTTATTTAGTACATTGGGTCATAAAAATTAAAAATGTTGTACAATGTGGCATGTAATTCAATTCAAACATATTGCAGGACCGTAAAAATATGTTCTAGCATTAGTATGGTGGGTCTTGATCCCTTAATAGCTGTGATTTTGCTGGGTGTTTAGCGCTATATGATTTTGTACTAGAACTATCACACTGAACCTCAAGAGGATAGAGAGAAGTGACGTTCCATTTTCTCTGCCTACTCCAATATGATTCGGCGTGAGGATAGACAGATAGCATTCACACAAACTGAACGTTTAATAATGCTAAAATACGGCCTTAATACGATTCAAATTTCATCCCTCGACTTTCGCAAACACCACGCTAAAAAGTAGGTCCCACGAATAGGGTTATTCCTAATCGAATACAGAACCCTTGGGCTGGAATTCATTCGTCGGTTTTTGTGTCAACCCTTTCGCTTAGCCGTTTTCAAGTATTTCACCGGTCGAAGATATAAGATATCTGGACGTAACTTTGGATTTTCTCACAGAAAACATAACAATGTTGCATAGTTTAAAAAAAAAGATTTTCCACTGTATCAACCAACCCAAAATAGAAACAATTTCAAAGCCTCGGTTTTAGCTTTGCTAAAGTTAATACGCCAATAGGAGGGTACAGATGCCACACTGCATTCATATGCATACATATCAATATACATATCATATATAGCTTTCTTACACTCACCTTGTCACAACAAACACACACACACATCTATTTCTAATTGTTACGAGTTTACTGTTATTTCATTTTCCTTTTCTTTGTTAGTTTTTAAATACTATCATTGTGTAATTGGCACAGCTTGTCAACTGTCCCGTATGTAAAGTGCTTGTATGTGCTCTTCAATGATAGTGAATAAATAAATAAATAAAATAAATCTGTGGAATCCGTGTGAAGGAGTTTGGACATTTAACCAAATAAACTTTTTTCTTTCTTTTTTTTTGTAACCCGGGGGAAATCCCTAACGGACCTCGGGGAGAGGTGAGGGCTACCCCCCGGTGTGTCGGGCTTGATTAAAACCCCCGGGGTGTTCCACCTTCCGCCTACTGGCATCGAGGGCACGACTGGGGTCTCATCCTCAATGACCGGCTGGGCGTACGGCCGTGAGTAGGCCTCCACTCGTTTAGGGAGGGGTGGTGTATAGAGCCACCCCTCTCGTGCCTCTGTGTTGCAGAGCGGCACGCGGGAACACATCGCGCGTCGCTTGCACCCTTGTTGGACGACACACTCCCTCAAGCGTGTCGCCCGGTGTCGCCGCTAGAGTCCGACGTTCCTGAGGAACGCCGCTCTATTCTTTTAGGCCGACGAGCAGGCGGGGACGACACTGCCAAAGATGTTGTAGCCAGCGCCTCCCGGTCCCGCTCCGCCGCCTCTTTCCTAGCTAGCACGTCCTCGGCGAACCGCAGGACCCCCCTCCATGCACCTTCGCTGCCGACCATTAGTGAAATCAATGTCGGCAGCGATAGCCAAATAAGCTCGTCCAATCCGTGCCAACCCGGCGGGTGTACACTATGTGTAGAATAGGTGCATGCGGCAGCTCAGATATTACTAGTCTGTGGCAACTTGGTTTGTTGAATACCTTAGTCGGTTTTTGCGTTTTACGACAGCTCATATAAGGTTCAGGTCAGGCCTTGAATGGAATATTGTTCGCAACTTTGTGTTAGTTCTGCCCAGTACTTACTCGACGCCCTGGATACGTTGCAGCGAAGGGCTGTCCGCGTTGTGAATGATCCTGACGTGACTAAGCATCTGGAACCGCTTCAGTTGCGCAGAGATGTTGCCTCACTGAGAGTGTTCTACCGTCTGTATCATGGCGAGTGTTCTGAAGAGTTGTTTAACCTTGTTCCACCCTCTTCCTTCTTGAATAGAACCACGCGCGCGGGTTTGCGGAGTCACAGCTTTACGGTATCTCACATCCCGGCTAGGACTAAGAAGTTCTCTAACTCCTTCTTTTGCCGTGTCGTTCCTATGATATGGGATCCTTTAAGCGTAGCGTGAAGAGATATTCGTGCAGGCCGGCATGATCGCTGCGACTACCGGTGGGTTTTTCTTACCTGTCGATAGTCGTTGGCGTTTTTTGGACTGCACCGTGCTTAACATCAGGTGCGGAGCAGTCACAGCGTCGTGTCAGAATAAAAAAAAACTCAGTATGACAAAGAGGGAGGCACTATTATTATTTTGCTAGTAAAGCTCACAGATAAAAACTGTAGGCTACCTTTTTATATGCACCTTTTTTATATTTTAAATTATACTTTTTTAATAATTACTAAAATGTCAAAATGTCAAAAAAATAGAATAAGATTATTGAATTTGTGACGTGGAATGATGTGCTTTACAGCTCTTAAGAAAAACTGTTTTAATTTGAATATATTATTTTTAACATCTCAAGTTTTTCCTAATTCTCCTTCCTGTGTTGTGTAAACTCCACCTCTACATTGGTGACCCCGACGTGAAAAGTATAAAAGTATAATTTAAAATATAAAAAAAGGTGTATATAAAAAGGTAGCCTACAAAACATTACCACGCTTAAAGTTGGACATATAATGAAACATCCACTTCCATTGAACACGTATCCACGTTCCATCAAAGTTACATCCGGAGCGTTTTGTACTCCAGGACGAACAAAAACGGACCCCTGCGATATTACGAGAAAATTTCCATAATGCTCTGGTTAAGTGCGAGTTACTTCAGGCCTGTATAAGGTTTTTATTGGACGCGAGTGCTACTTTGATTGTCAATGGAAAGAGATTTTTTTTTTGGACGACCGTACTTCAATAATGGCGGACGTGAATTTATGTAGAAAGCGTTTATACGATTATTACTGAGAAAGCATATTTTGACGCACATTATTTAGTAATAATAATATATTGTCACGCTATATCCCTTTCGAGGTGAGCAGAGATGCATTAATAGCTGTATCCAGTTTGCGCTTATATTTTGTGCCCAACGTGACCAGTAGCGCAGCTGATCGCTGTTTTCAGGACACTTACACATAACTTGGGAGTCGAAGCTGCTCGCGTCCGTAGGCTTTATCCTAGTTTCCCTACACGTGACTCCTGGGTGGTGCTAAACGAGCAGCAGCGAGGTGGTAGGGCGTCGGTGCCCGTCTGGATCGCGACCACAGTGCATGGGTGTAAAGTCCGTCATAGTGACCAGTTTCTGCTTGTCGCGTTTCGCGATCAGCTTGTGTATATCCTAGCTCATATACCTAGAGACCTTCAGTCGTGTTGTATGTGGGCCGACATGACGATGTAGACTATCAATGGATTTTCATCCTTTGATAGTCGCTTTCGTTTTTGGACTACACTGTACTTACCATCAGGTACTCTGTTGTCACTATGTCGAGCCAGTGTAAAAAAAAACATTTCTATTAGAATACATACGAGATTTCTCACATTTCCTCACCAGTGGGCATGTGGTGAGCAATTCGCATGTAACCTGGAGGTACGCGTTGCCTCGTATGGAAATCGGTCCATTATCTACTTGACCACCACAGCCCACAATCATATTGCATGTTAGTTATTCTTTTTTAACTAGTAAGAAAAATTCCATACCTACTTTTTACCTGAGGAAAATTGTTTGCGCAGTAGAGCGCTGGTCTCGTAGGAACCAAGTTTATGTAGCCGCGGGAGAGCGTCGCTGGTCTGGATTTCCACGTAGAGAATTAGGGAACAAACAGTTCGTCCAGGCGCAGTGACAATGAAATATTCAAAAGGCACTTACCTGGAAACTGGATGATGAGGACAGGCTACTGCAGCCCGGACCGTTCACCGTATACAATCAATTAGATGTTCCGCCGTATTGTCCAAAGCAACTGACTATTCCGTAGTGTGACCGAGTTCGCCGCCGATGATAAGTGTAGCGATACCGCCGTGCGTACACATGTATCACCGTTAAGGACCGAGCGTGGAATGGGAATGTAATGGAATGTAGGGAGACGGAAGGATGTCAAGTACCTTTTTTATACTCATGCCCTGCGCCTGAACAAAAACCCTCATAGGACCGTCTCGGCCACACAGGGGCTGACGACCGAGTTATGCCGGACTGATACCGGCTAAAATACCCAACATCTGCGCATTAACGGGGACTGTGGTGCCTGTAATCAGTTCTCCAAAGACAAGCAGCGCTGCGCCTACTGGGCATAATCTTGTGGGGAGATTTCACCTTCCACGACACTACACGGTGTATTTCGGCAGAACGCGAGACGACGCTCCGGCGACTTCTCAAGAGTCGCCAGCCGGTCGCTCCAAGTACCGTATTTCCACTATATTTGTGGAGTCTACGGAAGTGATGGAAACTAGTGATGCCACGAATTGTAAATTGGCCGAACACCGAATACCGAATATTCAGCAACGCTGTCGGCCCCCGAATATTCCTGGAGTAGCGTGTTTAGTGAGAGGTTATTTTCTAAGGCTTTGGTAACATTTACGATGAAAAGCGTAATCGTTTGCTACCAAAAACTGCTGAAAAGCTTGTTTTTATCCATCACAATTTACCAGTGATCAATTTTAAAAGTGTTGTAATTTGGAAATAAATACATAATTTTGAAGTAATATAACGTGTCTTTTTTACATGATTTGGTATTCGGTATTTGGCCTAATAGTACGTATTATTCGACCGAATACCGAATAGCAAAAAAAGTAGCAGAATACCGAATAGTTGCCGAATATTCGTGGCATCTCTAGTGGACAGATCTAACTCAGGAAGTTTGTCCAATGCGGATAGACGGGTAAGCACTATGCGCAGAGAAGGTGCATGCAGTAGCTTAGATGCTAAAAATCTGCATTATAGCATGGAGACGTAACCCGATACGCAGTTGTCGCCCTAAGGGTCGTTAGGGTGTTACGAGACGTGCGGGGTAAGAGGATGCGCGCGCGCACGGGACGCTTGGAAGTTAGTCGACTACCGAGACCCAAGGCGGGAGTACGTGCGTGTACGTCGCAGTTCGGTGTGCCTTAAAGTGCAAATAAACTGTAAAACGCCAAATGCGTGTCTTCTTAAAACCACACCCACGACCACCGGTCATAGCATGTAATTCTGCATGTATACCTTAGTCGGCTGCTACGACTCCTCGGTCTTCAGTATGATGAAGAGACAGGCTCTATCCTGTTCTGCCAGTAAACCACGGCTTTATTATATTACCTGGTATAATAAAAAAGAGTGACATAAATGAAATATGAGGTACAATTTTATTCGTAAACTGTACTCCTCCACAATGCTATGATCCAGTTTTTTCTATTTCCGCATCTTATCGGATAAATCTCCCGCCGCGGAAATATATCACTTGAGAATCAGCTCCCTGACAGTACAGTCGCAGTCAAAACTGCTTTCATATTTTTTAAACGTACTATTTTTTTTTTTATTCTGACTCGACACAGTGACTGCACCATACCTGATGGTAAGCATGGTGCTGTCAAAAAAAACGCTAACGACTATCGATAGGTAAGAAAAACCCAACGGTAGTCGCAGCGATCATGCCGGCCTGCACGAATATATGTTCACGTTACGCTTAAAGGATCCCAAATCATAGGATGGTGGGAACACGCTCGCTGGAAGACCATTCCACAGTCCAAGCAAAAGAAGGAGTTAGAGAGCTTCTTAGTCCTAGCCGGGATAATTACATAATTTATTTACATAAACATATTTCCATATAGAAAAATTCTTCATTCTTTAACAGATCTACATCCATAAGTGGGCGGCAATAATGTAGGTACGGTAGAGGGTGCTAAGAAATTACGTAATATTAATTTAATACAGTACTCCTAAACGAGGGTGAATATTACTTTTAAAGGGGCTTAGACAATGCCGGGTGCCGAGGAAGATGGCTCAGTCTTGCACTCGCCACTTGGCCCTCACACGCCTGATGATCCGTTAGGGATTTCCCCCAGGTTACCAAAAAAGGGGGCTTAGACAAAACTTTTTGCTTAGTGTTTCCGACAAATGATGTCTCTAAGCGTATGGAAATGACATAAGCTTTCAAAATAAAACGTCAACACATTGTATCAATTCCACACATATTGCACTTTTCTCTCAGCGTTATCGTTTATTGAGTATTATTTGACTAGGCCCTCTGTTTCCTCAATCGAAGAAGGAATTAAGAAGTATTGTTTTAAATTATGGAACCAAGAAAGATATGGGTTAGTCATAACAAGGAAAGAGTATTAAATAAATGAAAAAAATGCGCGGCTCAAGGTAAAGAAATATTATTATTTTGGATATTTTTCGGGATAATATCAGATTATGTTTTCGTAAGCTTATTCATCCTCATTTTTTTCTCTAATATAATGTCTTTTCTTGAAATATTTAGAATTTCTTGATACGAATATGACACTGAAACGGCAGAATTAAAATATATATTTTTTTATTAGAAACACTCTCGTTCGGAATCAATAGTTCCTGTTGAAAAGCAATGACTAATACACGCGTTGTTTAAATTTAATAAACAAAAGAATTTTCTTCGCGAGTTTCCACACCACACTATACTTTCTGATTATATTTCCATCTTATATTCCCTCAGTAGCAGTTCCTACGATATCCCTTTGATGCCAATATCGATCATACAAATTGTGGAATATTCCAGAATATTCTTTATTTTTGCCATATATGTTTATTGGAATTATATGGACTGCAACAGTTCAATGTTACTTCGCTTATTATTCTGTAATTTTTGACATTAAAGATAAAATATTGTAGCGAACTCGGCTTCTTAAATAAAACCACACTGGTATTATTAATCTTCAGTGACGTGCATAGTGTATTTGGAAAGGGTAGGCAGATTCATATAATGAATTTAAATATTATGAAATGATAATAATTATTATATTATTTTCATAGGGAAGATATATGGCGTGGGAGTCGAAGCTGCTCGCGTCCGTAGGCTTTACCCTAGTTTCGGTACACGTGACTCCTGGGTGGTGCTAAACGAGCAGCCGCGATGTGGTAGGGCGTCGGTGCCCGTCTGGATCGCGACCATAGTACATGGGTGTAAAGACCGTCATAGTGACCAGTTTCAACTTGTCGCGTTTCGGGATCAGCTTGTGTGTATCCAGTAGCTCATATACCTAGAGACCTTCAGTCGTGGTATATATGGGCCGACATGACGATGTAGACTATCAATGGATTTTCATCCTTTGATGGTTGCTTTCGTTTTTGGACTACACTGTACTTACCATCAGGTACTCTGTACTCACTATGTCGAGCCAGTGTAAAAAAAAAGAAGAATAGGTATGAATATAAAGGGTTCCTTTTTTTGTTTAAAGGAATTTTTTCCAAACTTATTTATTGTAAGGGCATGCAATGCTTTCATGCATTTATGGAATGAACGCTACTGTTAAACTTGATTTACTCGAATACAAATAAAATTGCTAATAAGTTAACAAAACGCTGCACTAAATGTCGTGCTTAACTCTTCAATAAAAATTCGCTTAGGTTGCTTTATTTCACTTTCCGTAAATAACTACCTCAACTTGCATGATGGTAAGCATGATGCAGTCCATAAACGACTGCAAATATTAACAGTGAAGTAAAACAATCGATAATCGCAGTAATCATGCCGGCCTGCATAAATATCTCTTCACGTTTCGTTTAAAGGACAATATCGGTGCGAACACGCATGCCGGAAGACCATTCTGCCGCTCAACGTCTTGGCAAAAGAAAGAGTTAGAGAGCCTCTTAGGCTGAGACGCTATTTCGAATTTGCTTAGCTAAGTTCTCAAAAAAATATTTGTTTTGACAAAAAACTGAACATATAATATAATAAAAACTTGATTATAGCTATGGCTATACGAATACTATGGTGTTAGCAGAGATGAGCAAAACGTAATCTGATTAATGATAAACGATTACAAAATGTAGTCTTAATTTTAATTTTCTTGCTCTCTAATCATGATTAAATCCATTTAAAACATTAAGAAATGATAAATGTGTATAATATCTGGGATTTTGTAGTATTTAAAACATAAACGAGCAAAATGCAGTCATATTAATGGTATAAAACCTAAAATGTAATTGTTAATAATTTTTATTAATCTGATTACATTTTGCCCATCTATGGGTGTTAGCAGAGCCAAGTCTTTGTTGACAAAATTGGTGACTTACCAAATCCTTTGACATTCATTGAGTAGTATAAATTGTAATGTTTTAGTAAAGTCTAAGCGAACTCAAACTAGCGTCTAGAAAACTCAGCCTTAGTCCTATAAAATATAAAAAATAATTGAGTCGGCGGTGACTTTTACATTTTTCAAGTAATGATTATTAAAGTTAACAGAGAATATTAGTGACTATTAGATATTGCACGACCTCACAAGGCTTACTTGCGATGTTTGAATGATGAAAAATGAAGTTTTTACGTCAAAAAAGTTAAATTTAAAATGTTAAAACATACGTACAAATTACCCTTTGTAGAATACACGGGTATTTCACAAGATAGCGTCTCATCAAGATTTCAAAATGTCTTTCTTGCGACAGAGTTCTTGTAGCGCGTAGTGATGGGACTGGGGAATGTTTCAACGCGACTGATTCGATACAAGAATAATTTTTTAATACCTGGTTACGCGAGATCTCAAAGAATTTAGGATTTTATATTAGTTATAGAAGATTTTTATGTACTCAGATTCCCAAAAAGCTTGTGATAGAGATAAACGGTGAAGGTTGAAGAGGGTACTTGTTGATCTGAAGGAAACGCAGTTAAATCTCTGTTAAGGGATTACGACGGTTATAAAGTCTACCAGACTATCATATGTGTCAATAAATATCAAATTCCAGCAAGTCACACCCTAATACATCAATGATACAACTAATTATTTCTACTTAATTAGTAACAGTTATACCTTTTTTCCTCCACATTACGTATTTTAACTTATATTAGAAATGAGCCAAAATTTGAGGTACAAATGCATAACTTCTTGTTTAATTTCTAGATCCTTTGTTCTATTTTTCACATTTTATTTAACATTTATAAACCTACAGTTTTTTTGATACTTATCAACACATTTAACAATAAAGAAATGTATACTGATGTGAGAAAGGCGATCAGCTGCGCTACTGATCTCATTGAGTATGACATGAAAACGTTATGGGGCCGAGGAAGTTGGCGTGGCCGTACCCTCGGTAGACGAGAAGGGAAGAACACCCCAGCAGTCGCTAGGACTTCGACTCTGGGACCGGTGCCCTCACAACAGCCCTGTCACAAAAAAAGGGTATGATATGAAAGCTCAAAACGGATACTTCCATAACGTAACTATGCTCATCCCGAAAAGAGTATATTGTGACCTGCGAAAGTCTGTGAATATGTTTGTTACTCTTTCACGATAAAACTACTGGACGGGTTTGCATGAAACTTATACAGTAATATATATTATACATCTGAATAACATATAGGCTACAATTTGTAATTATTTTATGTAACTTTGGTTGCAATATAACGATACATGTCAATTAAGTCGGAAAAAAATCTGGCCTCTGAGAGCTATCTTGGCGTACATTGCCTAAACCATTGGAGTTACACAAAGATGATATACCGTAGGATTTTTGTTTAGAATAGTTCTCAATAAAATTCCGCGACAGCATATATCTACCTTTTATGTAGAAGCCACTATGACCAAAATTGTATATATACAGAAGATATTCACTAGAAATAATTTATGTGGCAGAACGTTTGCCGGGTCAGCTAGTATTATATAATAACAGCTTCAGTAAATCGAGTATTCACGCTCGAAATTTTGAAATGACTCATCTTATGCAATCTGGATTCAAGTCACATCACTAGTAACAGAGGGTCGATTTTAAGCAAACATCACGCCCCATTAACCCGTTGCAGGGTCGACAATAATCTCTCATTACCACGTCTAAATCCCTCTTATTATATCCAGTGCGGCGGTGTTGCCTGGGCCAAATATTCCCCTTACGTTATTATGGCTGGATTATTTTTTACGCTTGCAATTACGGCGGCGAGGTGTACATTTTCTTTTGTTGTCTCCAGATGAATGAAATGTTCTGGCTTTATAAACACTAAAGGTATCATTATTGCCAACAGCGTATACCATATTTTTACCAGTTTACTGTTCCTTTCTAGATATCATAACATATCGTCAAACTATATCTCTTTCAAGGTGAGCAGAAGTATATTAGTGGCTGTATCCACTTTGTCCTTATATGTCGTACTAAAAGTGATCAGTGCCGCAGTTGATCACAGTCCTCAGGGCGTTTACACATGACTTTTCTATTAGACGCAGTGCGGGTTCCTCACGAGGTTTTCCTTCAGCGGCAAGCATGTGGTGCTTAAATTCATTTTTCATCTGGAAACACCCAGAGGTACGTACCTATATACGTATATACTTTCTGTAGTTGTTCGTCTTGATAACCTCGTCCATAATTGCACAGACAAAACCTTCGGATTCCCCAAAAAGGTCGTCGAAACGCAGCCAAGAAACGGAGGCAATCGAATCTACATCAGGCGCATGAAGAGCCCGATAAAACCGTCCGTGAAGCTCTTTACTCTTCCATATATCCTTGCGATCCAAGGTACTCAGTACCTTTTTTTTTTACTCTGGCTCGACATAGTGACTACAGAGTACCTGATGGTAAGTACAGTGTAGTCCAAAAACGAAAGCGACTATCAAAGGACGAAAATTCATTGATAGTCTACATCGTCACGTCGGCCCACATATACCACGACTGAAGGTCTCTAGGTATGTGAGCTACTGGATATACACAAGCTGATCCCGAAACGCGACAAGCCGAAACTGGTCACTATGACGGGCTTTACACCCATTCACTGTGGTCGCGATCCAGACGGGCACCGGCGCCCTACCACCTCACAAACCTTTGGATTTTGCCAGTTCTTATTTTCTAGATAAAGCGGAGTTAGTCCTTTATTTACCTTTACTACATCCATATTATTATTATTATTTGCTTTTAGCTTATAACTTGTGCAACGCAGATTTTGATACTATTTTATGGACTGTGGTCGATTTCAGTCTGCAAGAGATTCCCTGATGGCAGCCTTTAGCCTGAGCAAACTTGCATGTTCTGCAGAATTTTAGCGAGATCATACCCCCAGTTTGCAAGATGGCTCCTCACTAGAAAAAGTTTGTATTGTTTTTTTAAGGTTACGATAGGGATGGTATGTATCGGGCGGCGCGCTTGAGGGAGTGCGTCGCCCAGATCCTGGCGTGAGCGGTGTGCGATGTGTTCCCGCACATCGCTTCAATGACTATTTCAAGGAGACGAGGGGGGGGGGGTGTCACTCTACACCACTCTTCCCGAAATGTGTTAGGTGTACGCGGGGGGCGGCGACTATTTAACCGTCCCCCGCCTAGTAGGTGAGGCCTGAACAAGGCCGGACGTCGCCGGATGCCGAGGAAGATGGCTCGGCTTTGCCCTTAGCATCCGGCAGACGGGAGAAGGAACACCCCTGTGGTTTTAGTCGGGGCAGGTCCGAAACACCGGGGGAGCGGCCCTCACCGCTCCCCTGACGGTCCGTAGGGATTTCCACCGGGTTAACAAAAAAAAAAAGAAAAAAAAACAGGGATGGTACGTACCTCGGCATAGAAATTTGTTAAAATAATTAAAAATAGTAGATTCTGTTTTGGTTTAATTTTACACTTGAAAACAATCTAATTCGCGAAGTAATTCTTTTGAAAGTCATACCGGGGGCGTCCGAATTTCATCTGCAGAATTCGTTATTATAATTGTTATAAATCTCACAGGTTTACTTCCTCGGAAGTTTTGTATACAGAAGAGAATTCGCCGCGTGGCATTCCGGAGCCAGTGAGGTCGTCAAGCGGAAATTTCTCTTGTACATAAAACCGAGTTTCATTTCCTTGCGTCTGTCTTCAATTTGCCTGGCATCTGTGTGTTAATAGTTCTTTATGTCGTAATTATTTGCCGTTTTTTTCATCACACTGTATTCCTACCGAGGTAAGCAGTAAGACCTTTTATATAATTGAAACATAATTAAATCTTAAACCTACATATTAGATACTATTATGTCATACATGTCAGAAGACACATTTTCTTTTTCTAAAATTGATTGCAGATGATTATCCTCCCGCATGCATATAGGTCAAGGATAAAAAGTCTTTGACTGCGGAATAAAAACAAAAACGTTTCTAAATTAACGGTTTACGGTTACACATTTGTTTAAATTGTACACACTGATCAATTGTTAGCAAAATTTACTACAAGTTGATATATAATGATTATTCTTTGTGCCGTGGTGGCTGCCGGCAGAATAGAATAGCACCCCCCTCTTCTTGCTGAGGTGTCGTAAAAGGCGACTAAGGTATCTCTTTAACACCGCAATTCAACCAGGTGTTCAGAGAAGGAAAACTCGACCAAACCTGCATCCTGCTCCCTCCCGATCGTACTGGTTCTCCTTTCCATCGGGCCTGAGGGAGCTCGGACGAGAGAGTGCTTTTCTGGCTGCGCGTCCAGTTATGCACTTAAATATCTCCTGCGCAATTGACTGTTTCTGAAAACTGGACCTCGAATTTCTTAACCGGTGTTGAAACAGTCGCCGTGGCCGAAACCGGCTAGGACATCATCATCATCATCATTCTTCGTAACTGGATTCGTGTAGTAAAAATTAATTTAAAGTAGTTTGCCCCTTATGACTTTGATGGACAGATTTCGTAGCTATGACCGGTGGTCGTGGGTGTGGTTGTAGAAAGACACGGATTTTGGCGTTTTACTGTTTATTTGCACTTTAAGGCACACCGAACTGCGACGTACGCGCACATACTCTAGCCTTGGGTCTCGTTAGTCGACTGAATTTTCTAGAGCATCCCTTACCCCGCGCGTCCCATAACACCCTAACGACCTTTAGGGCGTTCACCACAAACGCGTATCGGGCGGCGTCTACATACTATATAGCATTTTTTTTTCTAAAGAATTATATGCTATTTATCGTTGTATTCGTTAGTAGTATTATCCCTATTTATAAAAATTGGCAATCGTAGCCCTGACATAGGCGAATATATTATATGAAGATGAGCCGATTTCTTCTGGAAACTGATCCATTATCCACTAGAACAACACAGCCACAATAAGTAAATAACTTTAACCAAATAAATCATGCTTTATTCGCGCTGTAATGATGTCACGGAACGCCTAGTTGTGCAGGGAGAGTGGATGGAACCGGGTCTCGTGAAAGATCTCCACAACGTTGGACAGAACAAATCAAAGCTCTGATCAACGCGTCAGTCACTAAAAACGCCAAGCATCCATTCAGGATAGTTGGAGACCTGTTGGCCTGTTGGTAGCTGGAATTCCTGCATAGATATATCAGGGCCAAATGTGAGAGCAGCGACCCCGGTGTATCAGACTCCTATTGATTAAAAACCTCCGGGGTGTCCCTCTAGTTGTTCTTCATCGTCTGGGTAATCACATTCATCCAGACAGCCGGGGAGTATAATAAAAATGTAGAACGCTTTACGAGATTGCTTGTCATAGTTACGTAGCGGCCATGCTAATCTTCTCTGTATTGTTCCAATTTTAGTATATGTATGCTGTATCCAGACCTTACAACTGAGGAAAAGAGAGATCACGTCAATGTTACTTGATAATTTAATATCTTATTTTATAATACACAAATAATAACTAATTCTTTCATTAATATTAAATAAAATAAAATAAAAAAGTAGATTTAGTTCCGTCCTCCCCCTTCTACCATAAATTGACGAGACGCCGTGCGGGTTTGCATCCTTTTGTGGTTGACATTCCTGCTGCTCGTACGAAGCGATTCGCCTCCTCCTTTTTGCTGCGAACCACGAAGGAGTGGAACTCGCTTCCTGCGTCGGTGTTTCCGGCATCTCATGACATGGGAATCTTCAAACGTCGAGTGAATCGGTATTTGCTGGGCGAGCGCGCTCCATCGTCGACATCATCGCTTTCCAGCAGGTGAGATTGAGGTCAAGCGCAAGCCTGTATGTAATAAAAAAAACTTTATTGCCTTCACAGTGAATATGTTAAAATTTTACTACAATAGCAGGGTAGAGATTAAATTAGGAGTTACTGTCGGGCTTCTGTGAAATAAATGCTAGAGGGTATTATCAGTATGTAGTCAGGCACACGAGTGCATTGTTTACGTTCCACGGAATGTAATATTATTCCACGAGCGCTGTAAAATAAATTAGTTCGCACTGTTAGCGTACTTCCGAGCGTTCATCCTACTGTCCCCCTCTCCTTGTAATTTTCTGTTGTGAGTATTTTCCTCCTTTTTCTAGTCTAAGTCCCCGGTAAATGTTCCATCCGAGCCGTTTCTCTTTTTCACTTACCTTTCTAATGAACAAACCTTGGATTTAACAGTGCTTTGTGTAGATTGTCTCGGGCCTACAATCTTCTTGGAGATTCGGTTGATTTGTTCGCGGACTCCATGCGGATTCAAGAGAAAGGTCTTCCGGTTATGGAGAGATGCACTAACGAATAATCTTGACTTTTATTACATTTGGCACAATATAAATAAACAGGCCGCTCTGACGTATGTTGTGGATGCCTTAATAGGAACTGTACATTGTTGACGGTAATTATGTATGTGCTGTGTAAATGAATTATTGTACCGAGCCACTGGCAACCCTATAAATAATAAATAAGAAATGCCTCTAAGGTTTTATCTTTAAACAAATACAAGTTTTAATTGTGATTACAATATATTAGTGATGCCACGAATAGTCAATTGGCCGAATACCGAATATTCGGCAACGCTGTCGGCCGAAGCGCCGAATATTCGGCATGGAATACATGCTTGTCGGAGGCGCGTTAGCTGGATTAAGGCAAGCTGCAACCTGTTTTCCTCGTTGCGTTGGCGCGGCCAGCAAAGACAATACAATATCCAATACAAACGAAAAACAATACCCAAACCTTTCGAAATTTGCTAAAGTTTATCTTTCTTCTCCTGGAAGTAGCGTGTTTAGTGAGAGGTTATTTTCTGAGGCTAGTAACATTTACGATGAAAAGCGTAATCGTTTGCTACCAAAAAATGCTGAAAAGCTTATTTTCATCCATCACAACTTACCACTGATCAATTTTAATTACTAAAGTGTTGTAATTTGGTAATAAATAGATAATTTTGAGTAATATAACGTGCCTTTTTTACATGATTTGGTATTCGGTATTCGCCCGAATAGTACGTACTATTCGGCTGAATACCGAATAGCAAAAAAAGTGGCCGAATAGGCCGAATACCGAATAGTTGCCGAATATTCGTGGCATCTCTACAATATATTTATAAATAAAGAAGATAATTTATGTGCTTATGTTTTTTTTTCAATTTACACGTGAACTTATTTTTGTAATAAAACCAGGTTTATATCATGTATGGGTGATGCACTTGAGGGATTGCGGCGCCCAATATATCCAGGCGTGAGTGATGCGGGATGTAGTCTCGTGCATCGCTCCTGGACAATGAGGTGAGCGAGGGTTGGGGCTTTAGATCACCCCTCGCATGTGTAGAAGAAAGGAGGCCTGTCGCCGGGTACTGAGGAAGCAGTTCTGACAGCACTAGAACACATAAAATTAGATGCTATGCGGGTTTATCACAATGTTTTCTTTCACGTGTGAAAATGTGGTGCCTAAATTGGGAAAAACTTAGAGATACTTGCCGGGATTCGAACCTACGTCAGTTCACGTTGTCACGGATTGATATCAGATATTGTAATTAAGTGTAATAAAAAAATAAATTATAATTTGTCTCTTTTGCCAATATTTAAATATATGGATAAAATCAGAGATGGGCAAAATTTAATCTGATTAATGATGAACGATTACAAAATATAGTTAAAATTATAGTTATAATTTTAATTTTCTTGCTCTGTAATCATGATTAAAACCATTTAAAACATTAAGAAATGATAAATGTGTATACAATCTGGGATTTCGTAGTGCTTAAAACATAAATGAGCAAAATGCAGTCATAATAATGGTAAAAAACGTAAAATGTAATCGTTAATCATTTTTATTAATTTTTATTTTTATTTTTATTTTCTTCTGTGCATGTAGTCTACACTTATAAATATAGTCGCATTCATAATGTATCCTCTTCATGTTCTTATATAGTTTTTATGTGTTAATGTAGTCTATGTAAGTGTACTTATAAATAAATAAATAAATAAATTACAGTTTGCTCATCTATGGATAAAATCAAGTACAATTTTATGTACAATATCTGTATGAATGTGCTTACGCCGAAAAGGACAAGCGTAATGTTATTATTGTAATTATATCATTTGAATGACGTAACATTTAAGTTTACAAACAGACGAATCAACATTAAATATTTTACAAACAACAATATTTGCTTTTGTATAACTTTTCAATCATTTCTATTTACTGAACGCTACGATTTCGACGTGTGCTGGACCAATTCGTAAAGTTTAAATTTTATACCATTTCATTACTTTTTTATTTGATTTGAGGTAAGATTTATTGTTATAATAACCATTCATCATCAAGCAGCGACTCTTTCGGCGTAAGCAGATGTGGAGGCAGAAGGAGTGAGGCTCGCCGCCTGCCGTGGATTGTACTGATAACATCGGGGTCGACAGTATTATTGGCTGTCCGATGCCTGTGCGAGGCTTGTGAATCAAAGGCAGTCTTAGCTTGAACCCCCCCACAAATATACAGGCTGATTTTATAGACGAGGGAGATATTCAAGGAGGATATTCAGCATTCGATTCTAACTCCAAATATACAGAAATAGTGATTAATATTTCCATTAAAACAATGTAATTTATAGTCATCATATTAAGGGGCAATGATAGACGTGATACAATAATAACAATTAATTATTAAGTAAGTATTTTGTCTCTCCTAAGCCAGGATAAAGTACGAAAGGGTAACGAGTACGATTACCTGTTTACTTAAAATTATGTAAAAGGAATTTTATCTACATGCCATTCAATCGTGCGCCACACGCGCTGCGGTGTCCACACTTTTTACGGATCAATTCTTATTTGTTCATTAATGTTTCTTAATGATTTCTTAGGGAATATCTTATATATAAAAATGAATCGCTAAATGTCTTGATAAGCGCGAAACTCGAGAACGGCTGAACCGATTTGGCTGATTTCTTTTTTGTTGTGTTTGTTGAAGTCTGGGGAAGGTTGTTACGGAGAGAAAAATAAAAAAAATGTCTGAAAAAGTCTAAAAATAACACTTTTCTGTATTCTCATACAAAAAATTCGTTATAAGTCATTTTGAACTTTAATACCACACCATAAAGATTCAATGTTAGTAGACGGGTTCCGGGAAGGCAAAACAATTGATTGACGTTAGTATCGTATAAATATCAATATTTGTCAAATATAGAAGATATTCACTAGAAATAATTTATATGGCAGGACAACGTTTGCCGGGTCAGCTAGTTGTTAATAATTTTTTTATGAATTATAAGAAGGTACAAATTATTGTATTCTGAAATATCTCCCTCGTCTATATAATCACCTGTATATTAGTGATTGTATTTACTTTGCGCTTGTATATTTAAAACTATTTCTTTATCTTGATTCATCATATTGACTCCACCACGTCTGATGGTTAGCATGGTACAGTCCAAAAATCGATTACAACTATCAGCAGTAAAGAAAAACAATCGATAGTCGCAGTGGTTTAGCCACATTACAAATATTTTATCACGCTTTATAATGGACCCAATATCATAGAAGGGTGGGAACACGCTTGCAGGAAGATCATCCCGTAACTCAACGACTCGACAAAAGTAAGAGATTGAGAACTTTCTAATCCTAGTCATGATAAGAGTTTTGGGAGTCGAAGCTGCTCGCGTCCGTAGGCTTTACCCTAGTTTCCCTACACGTGACTCCTGGGTGGTGCTAAACGAGCAGCAGCGAGGTGGCAGGGCGTCGGTGCCCGTCTTGATCGCGACCACAGTACATGGGTGTAAAGCCCGTCATAGTGACCAGTTTCGGCTTGTCGCGTTTCGGGATCAGCTTGTGTATATCCAGTAGCTCATATACCTAGAGACCTTCAGTCGTGGTATATGTGGGCCGACATGACGATGTTGACTATCAATGGATTTTCATCCTTTGATAGTCGCTTTCGTTTTTGGACTAGACTGTACTTACCATCAGGTACTCTGTAGTCACTATGTCGAGCTAGTGTAAAAAAAAGAGTACTCGTTTAGTCGTGACTCCGCAAACTCGCTACTGCGTTCAATTGCTTTAGTGGTTACTTTGGGCACGACATTTAAGCGCAAAGTGGATACAGCCACTAACGTATATCTGCTCACCCCGAAGAGCACATAGCGTAATGAAATATTATGAATTATTAATTCTAAAAGCATTGATAGACTACGTTCTGTAATAAAAAAGCTCATGATTTAAATTTATGTATGTCTACCACGTGTTAGCATAATATTTCAAGTTTAAACTAGGTCACAAGAAACTTGGGGATGTCACGTCGCTGTTGCACTATAAAGCTGCATGTTATAAAATAATTCATGTCTTGTTACAGCTGAATTAAGAAAAACATGATGTTATTGCTCATTTTGTTGGCAAACGTCTTAATGATAACTTGTAAAGACATAGTTGTATGTGATGGCATCATCCTCAATGAATCTTACTATTATAGACAAATCCTTGTTAAAAATTACGGCAGACCGTACAATTTGGTTGTGCATAAGTACTCTGGGACTTTGTTCTTCAGCCATACTTTGAAGAACGTCACCCACGTTGATTTTGGCATCACAGCGTGCCATATAGAGAAAAAGGTTTGCAATGATATCAGTGGCGTCCCAGGGGGCTATGCCATTGCGTACGATTCCGGCAATGATGATATTTACTTCGGAGGTCATGATGGCATTTACAAATATAACTTCCTCAACAATTCCGCTGAATTCTTCGCTGAAAAAGGGAAGTCTATCTGGAGCATTATCATCAGGCGCCATTTTTATTACATCGAATATCCGACGCAAAAGCTCTATGTGTACCAAGACGATATGTTCGTGCTTGTTGCCGAAGCTCAAAAGATAGAAATCGATCATTTCTTTATATCCAAGCATTCGGATATTTTCTTTTCGAACAAAACCGCATTATTCAAGGTAGAGAAGATGAGAGGTAATCCTGTACTTTTAAACGATGTAACTGTAATTCGTCAAATAGTGGACGATAGTTACGGTGACGTATATTTCTGTACAAGCGACGGTATTTATTTGGAAAATAAACCGTACCATAATCTGAAAAGGGTTGCGGTTATAGACCAGGCGTTTGGTATGGCATTTGATGAGAATGACCACATTATATATTCTGATAAAGAAGCTATATACAGGCTGGTTCCTAGTAAATATTCTAACGTGTGTTATAAAGCGTTGACTAGAACAAGGGAACGAGAATTGGAACAAGTTAATGATTCTCGTAAATACGGTGAAATGATTTGACAAGGTAATGCTAGCATTAAAAAATTCAAATGTATTATTAGTTACTTGGTACATATTTACAGATCTAACGTTTATGTTTTAATGAGATGTATTGTATGTATTATTTATATCTTAATAAGCACTAAAACTACTAATAAGGAATTTACAATGAACGGCGAGTAGTGACCCAGACTAGATAAGTAGAGAGTAGGATGTCCGGTAGGAAGATGAACTTGCATGGATGTGATTGATACAGAATCGAAGATGGTGGTACGAGGGGGGTCTGTACTCAATAATGGCCTGAAACAAGCTGTACAAGATATAGGACTTAATCTATTAAGATCAACACATTGTTTTTAAATTCCGTTTTGACTGGACAAGTTCTGTTAGCCTGGAAGAAACTTTACAACTTCACTGAGTGAAAGAAACGAGCGCTAAAGGTGCTCAGGCAAGTAATTTTATGGGTGGGTTGAAACGCAACGGTACCATAGGGGGTAAGGTCAACCAGGAAAAGATTATCTATAGTGATCAATAAGCGTTTCGGAGGCGACTACCTTGAGAAGAATCACTGAAACAAATTCAAGACTGTCTCGGAATAGAAATTTTAAAAGTATCTAGTTTTAAATGATGGTCTGGACTGTACGTCGCATTTAGGATAAGGCATATTAATATGGTAAGGTATTATAAAGGAAGACACAGGTAAAGGCATGTCACTTAAAAAGATAAACATATGCCATTAGTGCGCCGAATAATACAATAAAAATTCGAGTTATATAAACAAGCAGCATTGTCTTTATAATAACAAAGTTACCCATTGCCTCCTTTGATGTCTGTTGCATATGATGTGTTTCACGATTTTACAGTTAAGAGTGCTTCATGTAAATCATCGTTTTTAAAACGTACGTAACTTTTTACACATTTTCTCATAATATTGAATCATAAATTCAGTATTAGTACAAAATTAGGAAGGATAAGATGACTTCCATTATAAATAAAATATCTTTATATCCACTGGGTATACTTTAACTAACGTCGTAGCTTTAAAAAAACCATGCAAATACTAAAAGTGTAATGGTTCAAACCAATAATTTGTAGCTATTTTATATTTCATGTTTAGCATCCTCAACACTCCACAATTGATACAGCTTATAAATATGTAAGCTTGATCATCTTTGTAGTTTTAATGAAGTTTCGTTTTCGATGGCTTTTTATTAAATATTATATAGATGGTAACTTCAGAATAATGTTTTATTCCAAATCACTGGGGCTTTTGACATATAAAATTCCTTTAAAACTGGCTGTCACTTTAGCGATTTATCTTAATTTCCTTTTTTCTCATAAACTCCGATAAGCTTCAACAAAAAACTATTGTTTCTTTCCACTAACGAAGACGGAGCTTCTCTTTGTGCCAGATCTTAATTCATCAATTTCAAATATTCAAAGCAGTGTTAAATGTTTATTCTTAATGCGAATGATATCATTCGGACTATCACCTTTTCTCTGGGGAGGGTTTTTGCATCTTATCTCTTTTTTTTTACAAAATCATAATTACAAAATCAATCATTTCTGATCCATTATTAAAATAAACTTCGGGATATTTTACAGTAGGTATAAACTATACAATCGATGTTCGTATAATCGATTGAAAAATAGTTTAGGTTGAATTAATGACTCTTTTTTGATAATTTATCAGTATTTGCACTTATCATTAGTAGTCCAATTACGACAAATATTACCATTATCTTCAATCCCATGCAAGGTTCATAGAGTTCGTACCACAAACTTGACCACATTACTAATCTATTTTGCAGTTGAACATCTTAATCTAGAGTAATTCCAAAGATCCACCTACCATCACCTCTTTTATTTAAATAGATTGCTCAGTGTGTTCTATAGATATTTACATTGGTTAATGTATAATGAATAATTGTCTCTTTTAATAATTTTTAATTAAGTTTTTTTTTTATTTCAGAGTTAAAATGATAATCGCCATATTTATATTTTTCGTCATCAGTGTAAGCTGTATACCAGAAGAAACATGCAACCGTATACAAATAGGAGATAATTGGTATGAAAAAGAAGTGCTGTGGTCTAATTTTGGTAGACCCTATAATTTGTACGTTCATAAAGCATCAAACACTCTCTTCTTTATTTACTCTATAACTGAAACTTATACAGATATCGATTTCCTGTTAGCTACTTTTAGTATCGATACTAGAGAATATCAAGCAATTGCTGGAATCAAAGGAGGATGTTCTGTAGCAATAGACCAATTGAATGATGAAATATATCTAGGAGGTAGTGATGGTATACATAAATATAATATACTAACAAAATTAGCCGATTTCTACAAAGAAAAAGGCAAAAATATTTGGTCTTTGTTCTATAGAACGAATTTGTTCTACATAAGCTACCCAGATCAGAAGTTACATATAGAAATAGATGAAAGATTTGCTATTGTGAAAGAATTTGAGAATATAGAAATAGATCAGTTCCATGTAGCAACGAATAATGATATATACTACGGCAATAAAACTGGTTTGTTTAAATATGACAATAGAAATGGTGAAACAAAGTTGATTGATGAATTGCTAACAGTCCGTCAGATTGTTGACGATAACGAAGGTGATTTATATGTTTGTACGAATTTCGGTGTTTTCAGCAAAGTTAAAAACCTTAAGGAGGAAGACAAAGGTCTACAGAAAATTCTAGATTTTAAGAACATTTACGGTCTCACTTTCGATAGAGACAATAATTTAATTTATTCTGATGAGAAACGTATTATAAGATTGTTATACAGTACTATGAGTTGTGTTAATAAAGAAACTTCTTGGTAATTGACCGATGTTGTATTATTTATTTCCACTAAAAAATATAATATGATGTTATATGTTTTATAACTATTATAGTGACGTAGCAAAGTGGCTACACTATACCAAATTTAAAGGGCAGCGTAGTTCAAAAACTGAGCACAACTTTAAGAAACGGTAAACTGATCGTCGATATATTGTTTTGAAGTATTGAGTTATATTGGGCTGGAATCCTTTAAATCAATAATCCATTGGAACACATTATTCACAACCAATAGGGTGGTAAAAAGCAACACAGTATGCATGCATGAGCAGAATTTTAACGAAAACATGCGAAATTGGTAATCGAGCTGTGGATTCGACCTCGTACAGCCCGAAGCGATGGTATCGGAAATAACACGCAAAACACGATTGCACTCCATTCCAGAGTTAATTGACGTGTTCTGCAGCGGATGGACATGGAACCTTATTATTTTTGTTATTTTCATTCCATACTCGAGCGTTTTTAACCCAACATCACGAATAGAGAGAGTCGTATTATTATATGTTTAGTAACCCTGGGAAAAGTCCCGTAAAAGATCTGATTCAGATGTCGGCAGCGGCGTCTCAGTAGCGACAGCCACATCAGATAACTCTCATCCTGATTAGGACTAAGAAGTTTTTTAACTCTTACCACACAGTCGAGTCTTCGGGCTGTGGAATGGTCTTCCGGAGAGTGTTCCCACTGTCCATGATATAGTTCCCTTTAAGCGTAGCGTGAAGAGATATTTGTGCAAGGCGGGATTTTCATAACTTTCGTTGTCCTTTTTGGACTGTATCATGCTTACCATCAATCGTGGTGTGGTCGCTGTGACGAATCAGGATAAAAAAAGTTGAGTTTATTGAAATTAACTTTGTCTAGGCTTTCAGAACAAATGTTCGAATTCCGATTTCGAAATAGAGATTGTTTAAAAGATAGTTGGAATACAGTTGTACTCGCTTGCCAATCACCAGAGTGATTGGATCCAGTTCATACTGGAAAACACACAGGTGGAGCAACAGGTATAAGGGAAATAAATAAAAATATTCACTAAATCCACGACCAAACGATATGTCTATCAATATAAAACCCTGATAGACGTGTTGTCACGAAATAAAATATTCAATCTAAATCGATTACTTACAGATACATTTAAAACAAGCTCTGCCTGCGTACTTGCTCCTCTAGAATCCCCATTTCCCATAAAAACGAGATAATACATAGCTCACCCTAAAAGTACTTGCTAAGTTTTGGTCCAAACAATTTTTGTAACGGATGGATAGTTTCGAAGATGAACTCCTACATACAAAGTTTGTTTTAATAAACATTAAATTATGGCTTTACGATAACTCATATCCCGGCTAGGAGTAAAACTGAGATTTACAGACATTATTTCGACTTTGCTAAGCAAAGTTCTCAAAAAATTAATTTGATGTGACAAAAAAACTGAATATTTAATAGAAATTGGAGTATAGTAATAGTATTCGCAAAGCCAAGTCCATGTTTACTAAATCAGTGACTTAGCAAATCCTTTGACATTCATAAAGTGATGTAAATTGTAATGTTTTAATAAAGTTAAACAAACTTAAATTACAGCCTCTATTAATTACAGCCTCAGAAGTTCTTTAACTGTTACCCTTGTCGAGTCATTGAGTTTTGGAACAGTCTTGCGTGTTCCTACCGTCCTATTATATTGATCCTTTTAATGCACCGTGAAAAAATATTTGTGCAGGCGTTATCACTGTCAATATTTTTGAACTGCTTCAGACTTATCGTCAGGCGTGGTGTGGTTACTATGCGAAGTCACGACAAAAAAAAACATCTGGAGATTATTAAAATACCTTACAAGTTCTCAAAAATTGGCTATAGATGAAACCGCAGCGGAAGTTTCATCGGCAACAAATATGAGTCTAATTCGCGTTTTCCTAAACACCTTAGAATAATTTTACCATAAATAATTTTTTTTTTATTAACGACACGCTTAGAGTTGTCTTCAATCTCACCTGATGGATAGTGATGCTGAGGACGATATAGAGCCAGATCATCCAAAAATACCGATTGATTCGTTGTTTGAAGATTTCCATGTCGTAAGATGTTGGAAAAACTGACGTTGGAAACGAATCCCACTCCTTGGCCGTGGTAACAAGAAAGAGGAGGCGAATCGCTTCGTGTGAGCAGCTGGAATCTCAACCACATGTGGGTGCAAACCCGCACGGTGTCTTGTCAATTTTTGGTAGAAGAGAGAGGAGGTAATTATTCTCTACAACTCAGGCGCACACTCTCCAGAAAATAGTCTATAGAAAACCGAAGGGCAAGCTACTCTATTATTTCTATTTTTTGTATAGTGACTATAATGTACCTGATGGGAAGTACAGTGCAATCCAAAAAACTGGGTACGACTATCGAAAGATGACCGCTAGTTGATAGTCGCCGCGGTAATGTATACTCAAACATCTCTTCACGCTTTGTTACGCATTCAATTAGAACGAAGTGAGAATATTTCATCATTTTCACCGTAAACAAAAGCAGCATAACTCCTATTTATTTATAAAAGCGTTGGATCCAAAACAGAAATGACCACAACTCGTGTTTGGTCGGAACAGGCGTCACGTAGCGCGTGCATAAATAGTGACAAATAGACAAGAATGTATTCCGTCCATGTTTCCAGCCGCAACTGTTAAATTTAATTGGGCGCTGGTGAAAAATTGCTAAAATTTTGCGGTTCATTTTTATGCTGCTGTAATTTTGTTTCATAAAAGCGAGGAAACAACGCGTGTTTATACAAAAACGACCTTCGTGATGCGGTGTTGACTTGTAGAAATCCCTAATTGTATCCCCTTGGAGGATGATAGCTAAGAATCTTTGATCAAGTCAGCTTTCAAATAAAAATCTCAATCAAAATCGATTCATCCGTTTAGAAGCTACGGTGCCATAGACAGACATAAATCCACAGAGCCACAGATAACATACAACACCCTTCTTTTTATTATTATTATTTACAGGTGGGCGCTTGACCTGGTCACCTGGTGGAAGGTGAAGATGAGTCCTATGACAGACCGCGTCCGTTCAACAAATGCCTATTCATTCTTCTCTTAAAAGCTCTAAAGTCATAACCTATTCACTTTTAAAGGATCCTCGTTGTAAGATCGCAGAAGTATGGTCATTAGAAGCATTTTCCACTCCTTAGCTGTTCGCATGATGAATGTAGAAGCGAATCTCTTCGTGCGGAACGTCCACCACATACGGATAGTATCTGAGATGACGTCTAGTAGTTTTATGGCGAAATAGAGATGGTGGAATTAGTGAATGTAGCTCCTGAGAATACTCTCCATTGTGCGATCGGTAAAACTTTGCAAAGCAGGCAACTTTACGTCGACACTCGATATTCTGCATTTCAGTCTCAGTCAAGGAGTTGTCGCCAGCAATTCTAACATCAATCGAGTCCAAAGCGGCCAACTGATATTTAGCGAACCCGCTCCAATGGTCATAACAGTGATGCACACCCTGCCACGCCTGTGTCTGATATATAGTAGATTGAGAAGTTGCGCAGGTGTGAAGTACCATCTGACCTTAAAGAAGATGACACCAGATTTTTCCCGTCAGGGATAAAACCAGATATAACAGAACTAATGACATTGTTTTCCAGCGTATAACCTAGAAAAGTATTGAATGTCAAGCTAGATTCACTTACAGACTTGGTATATTGCTCGAAACAATAAGTTGTTATCGTACCTGGAACAATAAAAACAACAATATTAATCATACTTTAGCACAGCTTGGCGTGCGTTGGACGGATTTATGGAAGGGTTCAGTACCTCTTAAATAATATTACTGTATTGCTTTGTATAACAGACCATGTTCTTGTGGTTACCATGATCGCAACCAGCGATAGGTAAAGATTAGGGCGATGATACCCTGTCCGCGCAACAAATAGATATCCGTTCTTCTTTTAAAGGCTGCGTCAAAAGCCGTGACTGAGCAGCTTCGACCCTGTATCGGCAGCTAGGTCACGATGTAACGCTCTGAATTTAAGTTACATACAAAGGTGTTTGATGTGGGTCGCATGGTCGCAAACTTGACATGCCGCTGGAGTGCCCCTACATTGGAAGTCTTTTAATACAAATTCATACAGAGCGATACAATGCAATTCTCGACCTAGCTGGCAGCCACTACTGGTTCGTCGCTGCCGAATCACGATTCTAAGGATATGACCAATACTTTAAACACGCGGAAGAAAAGACGCAAGGAGCGCGTTCCACTGCTGTTCACATTATGAATGAAGATGATAATTTTTGGAGCGATTATTTTCCGGAAATATCTACCATATAAGGCTAACATCCATCAGGGTGTTTAGTACTTTTGAGGTAAAAAGAGGAGAAGAAGTGGTATATAACGTAAATCACAATTGTAACATATATTTAGCATATTTTCCAAATAAAATAATTTTGATGTTTTGCATTTGTCATACATTTGTGACCCCTTATTTTTAACCTCCGACGGAAATAGAAGGGTATTATAAGTTTGACGTGTGTATTTGTGTGTTGTGAATATTTATTTTGTTCTTGTTATTTAAAAGATGTAGCGCGCACAGATAATATAAACCCGTTACATAATGCGTGCGGGCAGCAGCGACGGTTACAGCTTTACAGAACTTTTTTTTTATAACTTATAGGCGATCGCTTGACCTCAATCACACCTGGTGGAAGGTGAAGATGAGTCCGATGTTGAACCGCGTCCGCCTAACAAAGGCCTATTCACTCTTCTTTTAAAGACTCCCAGGCCATAAGATCGCGGAAATATGGCCGTTGGTAGCATATTCCACTCTTTAGCTGTTCGCATGATGAATGTAAAAGCGAATCTTCTCGTGCGGATATAAGGAACATCCACCACATACGGATGGTATCCGACACGATGCCTAGTGGTTTTGTGACGGAATGGGGCTGGTGGAATCAAATAATGTAGTTCCTGAGAACACTCTCCACCGTACTTAGTACCTACAGGTCCGTGTGCAGCCGTACATTCACAAGTTCCGCAGCCATGCACCGAATTTCCGTTAAAATGAAGCGCGCGATGCGTGGACGGTACAAAGTTATTTTCATCGAGAGTATTCTACGATTGAAAGACATCTGATCAGCTTCTTGAAGATCTATTTGTATAGTTTTTGAAGGAATATGAACTACTTCTACTGAAAATGAAATGAAATGAAATGAAAAAGTATTTATTTCGCCAGAAACATACAAAAAAAAACAGAAATTTAAATGTAGCAATACAAACAACACACAAAAACAAAAGAAAATACAAAACATATAAACATGGCGAAAATGGGCCCTTAATCAGCCTAAAGCCACAGAGGTAGTCTGCAGCGCTGATTTACTTGATTTATTTGATTTGTTTTTTTTTTTTTTATTTTGGTTTAACGATTCGAAATTTAGTATCATGTGGTTTTGATAATATTACAATAACATGCTTGAGTTACTTGCTGACCTTAAATTTGGGCAATCGATTGAAGCTAAGGCAAAAATTGTTACCCAAAAATTGTGGATCCTTTTCAAGGATAGGCGGTTTATTACTAGAGATGGTAATAACAGCTGTTTTTTAATAATGAATTATGCTGTTATGTTATTTTCAAATAACGGTTTTTAAAAACTGTTATTTATTATATTGTTTTTTTAGCATTCATTTTTTTTATAAAGTAGGTCTCATTTTGTGTAGCAATAAAATGAGTTTGGTGTATTGGAAAAAGGGAATATTTTCGTTTATTCCAGCAAACACAGAATTTGTCTCGCGCAGAGGATCCTGAGACTTTGTAAATAAAATCTTACACAGAGCTTAACAAACATATTATGAAAATCCTAAGAAATTATATTTTCGTATATCTAATCCTACGTATAAAAACTCCATAAAATACTGTTACTATATTATAAAGTGGATGTTCAATAAACACAAACAGAAAACAAAAAATACTTACATCAAAAAATTTACGTAGCCTAAACTTACTTTTGCCCCACACATATATTTGTAATAGATAAATATACACAGATTTATATATAAATACACATCCATGACCCACGACAAACTAATCTGCTCATCACAAAAAAGGTTACCGGTACTGGGACTTGAACCCAGAATCTTTAACATCACTGGTAGAGTCACTACAAACTACGCTATCAGGCCACCAACAACAACAAATATTACAAAATAACAAGTTTTAATTACTAATAACTAAATATTTGTGTATAAAAGAACGAATGTTTTATCTATCAACCTATACGTCGTAGCCTACGTCGCTGTCGTTAGTATATTACGTGTTAATAGATGATTTTTGTAATGTAGATATTAACTATGAAATCTAAAATATTAATATGAGATAATAATATGTGTTTGAAAACTTTAATTCTATGCCATTAAAATATTATAGTACCCTAAGGCCTCGGTTTACTCCGATTAGTATGTACAGACAGTATTACAGATTATTCATGGAAATATGATTTGTCTCTGGTGTTTATATAGACAAAGTCCATTTAAAAACATAATCTGAGGTACTTCTGATGAGATTAATCTACTACGTCTGTCTGTTATAATATAACCTGCTTTAGAAAATTCCCTCTTGCATGGCACTGATACAAGCATAATATTTCCATGCTTTATAAAGAGCGAATATAGATATGGGTATATATATTGATGTTCTCGACACCATTGTAGAATACAGGCTTGCCGAGGAATTAATGCTTCTTTAACGCCCATATCTACTTCTTCTACTGCTTTTGTTTATGCTGATTTTGGAGCTTGGACTGGCTTACTTGTTGAATTTAAATTATACATTAAATTATTTGTTCTAGCCATAATTTACATCTCTAGTAATAATATAAGATCAACGAATATTATGTTGGTATTAAGTTAGAATTAATAGTATGTCATCTATATATAAATAGAGATTAGTGATTTGAGTCAATCTCAACGGTGATTTTAATTTGGTAGCTGATAAATTCGATGTACCACAAAAAAAATTAAATCTGTTGTTTACATAACATGTTATTTTACAACATCTCTACCTATTATACATTCATAGCACTTGTACGATTGCATTTTCTCCAGAGTACCAATATTAAAAAATCTATTTATAATTTGAAATATGTATCTACTGTAATAACAATAATTATATCATTTATTTAAATACATAATTATGTAAATATAATTAAAACTTCATGGCAATTAAAAAGTTTCAACTGTCAAAAAAATTCAAATGAAGTCTGTATCACAAAAAGCAAATTATGAATATGTTGTATTTAGTGGATACAGCCATATGTAAAATAAAATGTACAAAAAAATATTCGTTTGGTTGTATACAGAGGAAGGTAATATGGTGGTCCACTTTATAGAGTGTCCGCAGCTAATGTTTCCTTGTACCTGCGAGTACTGAACAACAAAACCTTTTTTCGTATACACATACTTTGTGAAATCAAAAATCTAAGTTCAAACCCTAATCATCAAGTATTTCTGACGAAATCAATATTATGTTTATTTATATTATTTCAAATCTTGTACTTACATTCGCAAGAAAACATACATTTCAACTACGAACTACTACGCTCTCGTACTAATTACACTCTATTTTTGTTATTAGTACGTAATTTTTCAAAATGTTTATACGGTCAAGTGTCTACTGCATAAGTACTTCAAAGTTCCAATAAAGTTACCAAGATTTGATGACTTCGACTGACTATACTTTTCGTACATCCCTATGTATATTTTACTTAAATGTAATTTTAATTTAGTGATCGGACTTTTGTAAGATAAAGTAGTTTTACAAAAAATACAAGGTGCTTTTTTATATCACATTTTCCAAAATAATTTCATATATGAGTTGTTGTCGACCTTATTTTTGGCATTATAAATACTATACTATTATTTAATAGAACTTAAACAAATAAGATTAAAAATACGCTGAATAGCAACAGCGTGAATGACTTTCTGCAACGAACTGTCTTAATCGTACGTTTTTGAAATTATATTTTAGCAAAATAATAACATTCTTTCATTATTGTAATCGTTTAACAAAATGAAACGTTATTGCAAAACTAATAAAGACCAAAATTGTAAATCTCATATCAATTATTTCCAACTGATAATGATGAATCCGTTGTGTTGACAACATATCAAATAAAATTAAACTTTATTTTATATAAACTAAAGCCCAAAATTCTAATTCTCATATAATATTGGCACAAGCCATAATCTGAAACTACGTTATTCTAACAACATACTAAACAAAATTAAACTTTATTTCTTTTAGCTAAAATACCAAAATTGTAAATCTCATATCAATTGTTTCCAGCTGATAATGATGAATCCGTTGTGCAGACAACATATCAAATAAAATTAAACTTTATTCCTTGCAGTTAAAAGTTCAAAATTGTAATTAATCATTTAATAATGGTTTGTAGTATCGTTATTTGCTTAAAATTTTTACAACTGTCTACAATAATTCATGTGTCATTGTTTTGACAATTGGTTATATTATTCGTTGAGAGTTGACAGATTGCCAATGAGTGATGTTATGAACGCGTTTCTTTGAAATGAATAGACAGTGATTATTAATTAATTGTTTTTAATGGAATTGTCTCTTTGATAGCGAGATCAACGAATTATTGACAACAACTTTTTTTGATTTTTATAAACAGTGTTACCCGTTGTATTTAAATAATGCATTAGATTATTTGTTCTGGCAATAATTGACATCTCTATTTATTACCCCAACCCAAATTCTTAACCTATATTAGATACAAGTGCGCTCGTGTGTGGAGTGTTGCTGCCACCTCTGGGACGGCTCTGCTAAATATCATTTGGCAGCCTTGCACTTAATCGAGCACCAAACTAGGCGGTTCTTTGCCGATGAGACTTTTACGTTGCGTAAGCTACTCAGTTGGGAACACCGACGTAAAGCAGCTTGCCTTTCGGTTTGCCATAGACTATACTCTGAAGAACGTGTAGCTGAGTTGAACAATTTAATTCCCTCCTTCCGCTTCTACCATAAATTAACTGCGCGCTATGCGGGTTTGCACCTTTATGTGTTTAACATTCCAGCTGCTCGCACAAAGCGATTCGCCTTGTCTATTTTGTTGCTAGGTGCCAAGGAGTAGAATTCGCCTCCTGCGTCTGTTTTTCCAACGTTCTGAACTTTACGTTATCAATTTAATGGTTATTCATAAAACTTTATGTAATAAACTTTGACTCCATTATAATTTATAATAATAGAGATAAATTATTGTAATAGTTACACAAGGTCAATATATTACGTTGGTAAACTACATACGAGGCAACAAGGAATCCTAAATCGAAACAACTTTAGTCATAAATCCCGCGTCGCGCGTTCGATAGAAACTATTCTATTATTGCCCACAATTCCAAACCTTACAGTTTAGACGGTCACCTCGTATTTCGATATTTTGCTCGAATCTGTTATTTGGTTTTTAATTAACTGATTCCAAAAAGGTTCTGTATTGAATTGTATGTTATTGTTATGTTTGTTCACCAATAACTTTGTTAATTATGGACGGATTATTATTATTTTTTTTACACTGGTTCGACATAGTGACTACAGTGTACCTGATGGTAAGTACAGTGTAGTCCAAAAACGAAAGCGACTATCAAAGGATGAAAATCCATTGATAGTCTACATCGTCATGTCGGCCCACATATACCACGACTGAAGGTCTCTAGGTATATGAGCTACTGGATATACACAAGCTGATCCCGAAACGCGACAAGCCGAAACTGGTCACTATGACGGGCTTTACACCCATGTACTGTGGTCACGATCCAATGGGCGCCGACGCCCTGCCACCTCGCTGCTGCTCGTTTAGCACCACCCGGGAGTCACGAGTCGGAGTCGTTTTTTATTCAATACAATATATAAGTAAGGTTGTTTAAGGTTTAATACGGTTCACCGGGCGGCACACTGGAGGGAGTGTGTCACCCAACAAGGGTGCAAACGGCGTGCGATGTGTTTCCACGTTGTTATAAATCCTCTTTTAACATTGATTTCTTTTTTACTTAGAATTATATTCAATTTTGATAGACATTGTCACTCACTAATTTTCCATAGAAATATACTAACATTAGAAACCAGCGCATTTTATTATTATTTATTTATTTTCAATATTTTGGTCCTTCGAGCATATTTATAGCATTTAAACAATTATTGTTAGTATATTTCACAAAAAATGGTAAAAACAAGACAGCAACTTCGTGAGAGTAAGAATGTTGGAGATTTTATGGCTCAGGAACCCTCTCAAGAATCCTCACAAGCAACAGGTGAGTTGGGTAGTCATTCTCCAAAATACTCATCCGATAAAAAATCACACCACTCTTCAACATCATCATCAAAAACAGTTCAAAAACTAGCAATAATTGCAGAGCATGCCCGTAAACAGGCTACTTTAGAGGCAGAACGTGAGCGTGCTGCTGCAGAACGCGAAAGAGCTGTGGCTGAATTAGAGCTGCAAGCTCAGCTTGCAGCTGTTGAAGAAGCGAGTGCTGGTAGCAGCCGTCGTAGCCGTTCCATTGTAGATTTATGGTTGGATAAAAATAATGTTCTTACTACTGCTCAGAACCCTATTATTGGCACAACTCAGAAGGTCACTCCGATGCAGCCGACAGAGGCTCTTGGCTCGGTGCAACCACCTACGGCTTCACGGCCATTTTGCCATTGTGCTGCAGCTCCGATAAAAGTGAGTC
Source organism: Automeris io (assembly GCA_036320925.1). NCBI lineage: Eukaryota > Metazoa > Arthropoda > Insecta > Lepidoptera > Saturniidae > Automeris > Automeris io. Next base: position 15,940,383 of record JAUDJH010000005.1, read on the forward strand.
ATATTCAGCTGCCACATTTTGATGGTGTCTCAACTAACTGGTTGATTTTTAGACGTATATTTGAAGATACCAAGCCTGGTTATACTCCTGCTGAAAACTTGGTCAGGCTAAGCGGTGCTTTGCGTGGACCGGCACGAGAATCCGTATCCACGCTTTTAATCGCCGCCAATGATCCAGATCAAGTTCTCGAAGCCTTAAATAGAAGATTTGGCCAGAGTGAGGTAATCGTTATACAGGAAGTGGCTAAAATCAAGGCCTTACCAAAAATAAATTTATCTGAATCTGGTAAGCAGGTATCAGATTTTGCTTGCAAGGTTCGTAATTGTGTAGAAACTATTAAGCTTTTAAAGCAAAGGGAATATTTATTTTCTCCAGAGCTTTCTAATACAATTATTGGCAAATTACCTACATCCATGCAAGTTCAATGGGCGCATTTCGCCTTCAAAATGAACAACAAACATGTTAGTAAGCTAGAGCTTTTATCTAATTTCTTAGATCATGAGGCTGATATTCGGAATCGATTTGGTTACATAACAACTAATGATGTACCCCACGTTAATACGAATATTAAAGGAAGTAAATCGAATTGTTATTCAACCTCTTTTAGAAATGTAGATCCTCAGCATAACAAAAAGTCCAGATCGAATGTTAATAATATACTTTGTTATTTCTGTAAATCTTCACAGCACAATACCGTAGAATGTAAAGAATTCCTGAATTTAACTGTGGAAGATAGATGGATTTGGGTCAAAGATCAAAAGGTATGCTATCATTGTTTAATCAAAGGTGGACATAAATATATATCGTGTAGCCCGAAGAAACGTTGTGGTGTAGAAGGATGTACTAGGAAACATCACGAGCTTCTCCATATTATATCACAACCAGCAGAAAATAATCATAACAGTGATATTGTTACTCATTCTTCTACTCTGAGCCCTCCGTCTGGTTTTCCTAAACCTTTACTTAAAGTTACTGCAGTGACATGGAGCGGTCCTTTAGGTAAGATTGACACCTTTGCACTTTTAGATGATGGTTCTACAGGTACCTTCATTGACGCTGATATTGCTAAAGTCATAGGTGCCAAGGGACCATCTACATTGCTACAAATGAATTGTATTAGTGGATTATCAAAACAAGCACCTGTACAGATGGTAAATTTTAATATTAAAGGTAAAAATTGTAGCGAAACACATCGAGTACGTAATGCGCGGTCTATTAAGGACCTTAATCTAGCTACACAACAATCCATCAGTACTGAAGAAGTTAAATCCTACTCTCATTTAGCTAGTTTAGCGGAAAACTTATCATACCATGAAAATGTTAAGCCAATGCTTTTAATAGGAATAGACAATTGGCACTTAATAATCTCTAAAGAAACTCGTAGAGGCCTAAACTCAGAACCTGTTGCTAGTAATACCGCTTTGGGATGGGTTCTCTTCGGTTTTAATAATAGTAGAACGGATTGCGTAGATTTCGTTAATCAATGTACGAGTGAAAGCTCCAGTGATTTAGATATTATTATCCAAAATTATTATAAATTAGATTCGATAGGTATTACAAATCATCCTGAGGCTTTGAAATTTATACCACCAGATTTTCGACTTAATAATAGTACTGGTATAGATTTAGGAAATTTTCCTCAAACTGTTCGTACCTTAGGACTGATTTGGCACCACACCACGGATTCTATTGGTTTTAATATTAATAAATCTAATAACTTTTCATATACTTTTACAAAAAGAAACGTGCTATCGCAGTTAATGCGTATATTCGATCCACTAGGTTTATTAACTCCTTTAACAATTAAAGGTAGAATATTGTTTCAAAGAGCTTGGCGAAAATGTTTAGTTTGGGATCAAGAACTGTCTTCAGACGACCAAATCAAATGGAAAGATTGGTTTTCAGACGTAGAAGCAGTTCAATTCATTAAAATTCCACGTTGGTATATCACTAACGAGGACAGTATTATTATTAATAATGATAATGTAGTCAATAGAGAGCTACATGTATTTTCTGATGCAAGTCAAAGTGCGTATGCAGCCGTTGCTTATTGGCGATTCGTTTTTCGTGATCAATCTATTCGCACATCTTTGATTTGTAGTAGAGCTCGTGTATCTCCTTTAAAACCAATATCGATTCCCAGATTGGAGTTGCAAGGAGCTTTAATTGCAGCTCGCCTTGCGGCTACAATTTGTTTGGGAGTAGTTCATAAGCCTACTAAGAGATTCTTTTGGTGTGATTCTAAAAATGTTTTAGCTTGGCTTCGAAATGACGCCTGTAATTTCAAACCCTTTATAGCCCATAGAGTTGGAGAGATATTAGAAATCACCGCTGCTAGCGAATGGCGCTGGGTACCGACTATATCTAATGTGGCTGATGATGCCACTCGCTTCCAATCTACGCGACTAACGCTAGCTGATCGGTGGTTTTCTGGCCCAAAATTTCTCTTTCTAGAAACAAACGCATGGCCAGATGATGCTAATGCACATTTAACTCCATTAACCGAGCTTAAATCGTCTGTAAAACTCGCTGACGTTAATTTAATAAACGAAATCGTCACCAAGAACCCATTAGTAGCTGATCCTGGAGCATTTAGTTCTTGGTTACGGTTTTTGCGGACAACTGCTTATGTACACAAATATATAAAAAAACTAAAACAGTTGGCTCTTAAAAAAAAAGGGTTAACACTAACTTCGCAGCCATATAATATTAGAGGTCCTGATATTCCAGCTTCGGTGAATGTCACGGCAGAGGAGTTGAAGTTCGCCCGTCTACAAGTGCTGCAGAGCTGTCAAGCTGACTCCTTTAATAGAGAGCTTAGATGCTTACAGACCGGAGCGCCTTTGCCTCATGACAGTAAATTGCGCAAATTAGAAGTATTTTTGACTGAAGATGGTCTCATGCGCTTGTCGGGACGAATTGGATCTAGTACCTTTCAAACAGAAGATCTCAATAAACCAGTAGTGTTGGATGGAGATCATAGAACTGTACATCTACTGATCCTTCATTATCACATAAAATTTGCTCATGCCAATAATGAAACTGTTCTGAACGAGATGAGACAACAATTTTTTATTTTTCGTTTGCGATCCATAATAAAGAAGATCTGCCATTCTTGTCAACTGTGTAAAAATCGCAAAGCTTCAGTAAGCTGTCCATCTTTTGGGAATCTACCTGCTGCTCGGCTGGCACACAACTACCGTCCGTTTACCTTTACTGGTTTGGATTACTTCGGCCCTATCCTTGTTTGCGTAGGAAGACGAACGGAGAAGAGGTACGTGGCACTGTTTACTTGCCTTTCCACAAGAGCTATTCATTTGGAAGTTGTAAACAGTCTTTCCGCTGATTCTGCAATTCTGGCACTGAGGCGATTTATTGCGAGAAGAGGAACTCCTCAAGAAATTTGGTCCGATAATGGCACATCATTTGTTGGAGCTAATAAAGAATTGAAAGCCTTCTATGGAAACGCTATATCAAATACGGCAGCAAATTTAAATATAGAATGGCGCTTTATTCCACCCGCAGCCCCATTCATGGGAGGAGCTTGGGAGAGGCTTGTCCGATCTGTAAAGCAGGCATTAAAAATCACCTTACTCCAGAAGCACCCTCAGGAGCAGATATTATGGACGTTGCTGACAGAAGCAGAAAATATAGTTAATAGCCGTCCACTGACATATATACCAACTGATGCAACAGAGGAGGCTCTCACACCGAATCATTTTCTCCTGGGAACTTCTTCAGGAGCACAAGTTCCGGTGTCTCTAACTGATCGAGATCTCTGTGGCCGATCAGATTGGAAAAAGGCTATCCGATTATCAGACCATTTTTGGCAACGTTGGATTAAAGAGTATTTGCCAACTTTAGTACCAAGACAATCAGCTTCGACAGATCACCGAAATTTATCCGTTGGTGATATAGTCATTATCGTTGATGCTAATCTTCCTCGGGGTTCCTGGCCTAAAGGTCGTATCTCGGCAGTATTCCCAGGAAAAGATGGTTCAGTACGGGTAGCCGATGTAACCACCGAAGCTGGAACCTTACGAAGACCAGCAAAGAAATTGATTAGGTTACCTATAAATTAGTTTATTTATTTTTTTTGTAATTTAGGTTTCTTATTATTTAGTTCTTATTATTGTAAATATCTTTTTCTTTCACGTGCGGGGAGAGTGTTATAAATCCTCTTTTAACATTGATTTCTTTTTTACTTAGAATTATATTCAATTTTGATAGACATTGTCACTCACTAATTTTCCATAGAAATATACTAACATTAGAAACCAGCGCATTTTATTATTATTTATTTATTTTCAATACACGTGCCGCTTTACAACACAGAGGCATGAGAGGGGTGGCTCTATACGCCACTCCTCCTCAAATGAGTAGAGGCCTACATAAGGCCACACGCCTAGCTGATCATTGAGGATGAGACCCCAGTCATGCCTTCGATGCCGGTAGGTGGAAGATGGAATACCCCGGGGGTTTTAGTCGGTGCAAGCCCGACACACCGGGGGTGGCCCTCACCGCCCCCCGAGGTCCGTTAGGGATTTCCCCCGGGTTACCAAGAAATGGTTTAATACGGTGAATGTCTGATGAAGATCTTCCTTGATACAATACATTTATCGTTTTTAGACTTATTTCAATCAGAATTTTGTCTCGAACACGACAAATAGCCTGAGATTTTTGCGCGACAACACAAATAAAGGAATATAAAAAAAAAACAGAAAAAGAAAATAAGTCTCCTTCAGGTGGTTGAGCTTGCCTGGCGGAAGACGGACCGGATTCCGAGCACAGCAACGGTCGTATGTTCAAATCCCGAATCAATGAAGAAACCCGCATGGCATGTAATATAAATGTCATGTGTACTGGTGCTGCGCTGCGCTACTGGTCACGTTGGTGACAATATATAAACACAAAGCTGAATCAGCCACTAATGAAACTCTGCTCACCTCGTAAGGGATATAGCGTAACGATATATTTATTTTTATTCTTCTAAAAAATGTAAATAAGAACCCTATCTCTACCAATCACACTGTTGAAGTCATTTGTGAAATCATTGCTTAGTTACGCAATATTACACAGTACTGACTCCAAGAATAATCTACTAATGAGAACTTTTTTTTCTTTTATACCGACTCGTCACAGTGACTGCACCATACCTGATGGTAAGCATGGTGCAGTCCAAAAAACGCCAACAACTATCGAAAGGTAACAAAAAACCCATTAGTAGTCGCAGCGATTATGCCAGCCTGCACAAATATCGCTTCACGCTACGTTTAAAAGATCCCATATCATAGGATGGAGGGAACACGCTCGCCGGAAGACCATTCCACAGCCCAACGACACGGCAAAAGAAGGAGTTAGAGAACTTCTTTGTCCTAGCCGGGATGTGAGATACCGTATAGCTGTGACAACGCAAACCCGCGCGCGTGGATCTATTCAGGAAGGGAGAGGGTGGAACAAGGTTAAACAACTCCTCAGAACACTCGGCATGATACAGACGGTAGAAAACGCTCAGTGAGGCCACATCTCTGCGCAACTGAAGCGGTTCCAGATGTTTAGTCACTTCAGGATCATTCACAACGCGGACAGCCCTCCGCTGCAACCTGTCCAGGGCATCAAGTAAGTACTGGGCAGAACCGTCCCAAAGATGCGAACAATATTCCATGCAGGGCCTGACCTGAGCCTTATATAAAAGGAACAGTTGATTTGGCGTGAAAAACCGTCGCACCCTATTCAGGACACCAAGCCTACGTGATGTTGTAGAGATGACAGATCCTAAATGATCCTAAATGATGACTTTAGGGCTATTATTTACTCTATTCAACCTGACTCGTCATAGTGACCACGCTAAGCTTCACGCTAACCATCGCGCGGTCTAGAAACGACTAACAGCCAGAATTAATAACTTATCTATCTTTAATTCGTATATCGATAGATATACCTCTCCCTGTCAAATCTGCGTATACGAAAAGAGATGTACTATAGTTGCCATAGTAACAAATCTAAGATAGGGGATAGAATAGGCTATTAATTTCGGCCATAAAACTATCAACAGTAAATTAGAACCAATTAACCCTTTTGCTACGGCAGCCTTGCTGCAAAGTGTTTAGCAGGAACGCAAGCGAAGTCGCGCAGCATTCAGGACCAAAGTTGTGGCTTAAAATGACTCTTATTGGTTTTCAGATGAAAACTACGGGTGAGTATAGTCACCCATCGTGAATAAGTGGCGTTTTTTTTATCTTATGACTATAGTCACTTGAGAGGCGTGTAAATAGCCCTCTATATAAGCGGGGAACGTAACTTGTTTGGCGGTTAGGAGAAATTAAAATAAGGTCAAAACGAGTATTAAGGAAACTTTTTTATCTTTTAATAACAACGTCGTTTTTATTATGATAATAAGGCGGTTGAAATATATTTTAAAATAACAGCGGAGATAACACGACGTCGCGGCGGTTGCATACAATTTTATACAGTAATGAATGACGTTTTTGTGCCGTCAAACAGAGCGGTTGTAGTAAGGCGACATCTATCTGTTTCACTATAGATTAAGGATGCAGATTATCCTTATATCATTCGCAAGTAACTTAAGGAGTGATAGAAGGATTTTGGTATGAAGCGGAAGTATCTTAACCGCTTCACCAGTCACAGATAGTAGCGTAAGGGTTAATAGTCGCAGAGACAACATAAATACCTCTTTATGCTTTGTTTAAAGGACCTAATATACTAAGTCAGTGGGTATACACTCGCCTGAAGACCACAGCTGAACGATTCTACATATATAAGAGTTAAAGAATTTCTTAGTCCAAGCTGAGATATTAGTTACAGTAAAGCTAGAACTCTGTAAGTCCGCGCGTGTTATTTTGTTATGGAAGGGAGAAGAAGGTTTTGTTTTTTTGGTAACCCGGGGGAAAATCCTACATTGGACCATCAGGGTCACTGTGAGGGCAGCGACCCCGGTGTGTCCGACTCCTACTGACTAAAAACCCCCGGGGTGTCCCTCTAATCACTCCACCCAGGCCTGGGAAACCAAATTTATCCAGTCGCCCGGGGAGCAGGGAGAAGAAGGTGGTATATGGTTGAACACCTCTCAAACAGGTTTTCACTTTAGTATTTTGGACAAGAAAACCAAGAAATTTAGCCTTTTTTTTTACTTGGGGAAAAGCCTCATGGGACCGTCTCGGTCGCACTGGGGGGGTTGCGCGAAACCGAGGTGTGTCGGACTTGTACCGACTAAAAACCCCAAGGTGACTTCTTCTGCGCATTGACGGGGACCGCGGGACCTGTAATCAATTCGCCGCAGCCCCGTCGCGCCGCGCCCGCTGGGCACAAACTCGGAGGAAGATATCTTCCCCGACACTGCTCATTGTATTTAGGAAGAGCACGTCACAATGCTCTGCCTACTTCTCGAGGGTAAGAAATTTAGCCTATTTTATCAATAGCAACAGATTTGTATGAAATATTTACATAAAATAAGCTGCCATTTGCCATGATAATGGAGAACTTGGAAGGGTTTAGATATGTCACTTCAAATACCGTGGAAAGCGAACTAACACAGAATTAGAAATGACACTCTGAAAATATACTGAAAATATTTTTTCTCCGGGACATGTGTACACGGAAATGCTTTAATGGACCCTTTGTGAGCTCCGAGAGTCATTCCGAGGGTAGCGTAATTACCTACCCACTTGTTCGTTACGGAAATTAACAAAATCGCATTAATCCTAATTAGTACGCGTCGTATTTTTGTAACCGCAGCTCGTTCTAATTGAGTTACGCGCGTGAGATACTCCCTGACTTTATGTTTTGATGTTGTAATTATTAGAGATGAAACCGATAGCCGGATCACCGGAAATTTCCGAAAAAAAGCGGAAAGTTCTTCAACTTGTTGTTTTGGGAGTCGAAGCTGCTCGCGTCCGTAGGCTTTACCCTAGTTTCCCTACACGTGACTCCTGGGTGGTGCTAAACGAGCAGCAGCGAGGTGGTAGGGCGTCGGTGCCCGTCTGGATCGCAACCACAGTACATGGGTGTAAAGCCCGTCATAGTGACCAGTTTCGGCTTGTCGCGTTTCGGGATTAGCTTGTGTATATCCAGTAGCTCATATACCTAGAGACCTTCAGTCGTGGTATATGTGGGCCGACATGACGATGTAGACTATCAATGGATTTTCATCCTTTGATAGTCGCTTTCGTTTTTGGACTACACTGTACTTACCATCAGGTACTCTGTAGTCACTATGTCAAGCCAGTGTAAAAAAAAACTACATCAGAAGTGGGATGGAGAGTGCTTTACATATTCTAAATTTTTTAATCATAGTCAGCGAACCTAGTGGATGAGAGACTGGAATCCTTGAATGACAACCCTTAGGTCATGGGGTTGAATCCCAGCAAGTATCTCTAAGTAATTCTAGTTTAAGATTTAAATTTAGGCACCCCATGTCTACCGGTGAAGGAAGATATCATGAGGAAGCTCGCATGGCATCAATTAGAAATGTCATGTGTATTAGTGCTGTGAGAACGGCGATCAGCTGCCCTCCTGGTCACGTTGGGCACGACATATAAGCGTACATTGGATACATCCTCTAATGTAACTGTGCTTACCCTGAAAGGGATATTGTGTGACAATGTACTATTTTGTTATCATTAGATCAGCGATATCATTAGTAAAAAAGTCCAATATGCATGAAATTGCAATACTCTGGTACCGTGTCGACGTTATATTTTAAAGGTTTATTTCAATTTCATATATTTTGGAGTTTTCTAATTGCGACGTCGCTGAACGAATGTTTTCGGTTAGAGTTAATAAAACAAGTGTTTTTAAATTTTTAGAATCACGGCCTCAAAGGGGTTAAAATTGGGGATATCTATCGGGCAACGCCAGGTAACTACAGTTAGTATGTAATATACACACAAAATTCTATTATTCGTATATTTTTTATCCGGATTTCGATTATCCGATTGCTTTACGGCAATAATTAATGCAGTTAATGAAATATCCATTGTTAATTAAATAATGTTAATTTGTGTAATTTTCGTAGTTAATTAAAAATGCGGTAACACTTAGAGTTTATGCTTTTATCCGGCACTACTTCTTAGGGGCAGGACTCCGAATTGTCGGGTCCGTTACATCCCTAGTAATTAGCTAACGAAGAACTCGGCTAATTAACATGAAGATGGCTTTAACTAGTCGTGTTTACAATCTTCATAAACTCGGAATAGTTTCTTATAACTTTTGTACTCACTTGAACAAACGTTCTTTAATTTTTATAGACGGTTTTAACCAATTTTGAGCCAATATGTAGCTTTTACAATTTTTTATGTGGTAGACCGATTTCACGAACTGACCGCAGTACACGAGTGTTAAGACCGTCATAGTGACTCGCTTCGGCCTGTTGAGTTTCAGGATCAGTTTGTGTATGTCCAGTAGCGCTTAAATACCTTGAGTCATAATATTTGTCGGCCGACATGGCGACGAAGATTTTTAATGAGTTTTCGTCTTTTGATTGTTTTTTTACGCTGGTTCGACATAGTGACTTCATAGTACCTGATGGTAAGTACAGTGATGGTTACTGTCATTTTTGGACTACACTGTACTTACCATTAGAAGCACAAAAATAAAACTGCGGCGGAAGCTTCGGTTTGACTCTAATGGTTAAACAAATACGCCTATATACGCGAAGTTGATAACATTAAATTCCATTATAACGAGCCTCGTTAAAATGGAGATGTAGAGATCGCCCTGGTATATCAGTCCCAGCTGATCGATCGATCCACGACCGGTTGGCTGATGTCTTTGGGGTCGTGACTGCTCAGGATGAGGGCCCTGAGCAACTGGTTTAGCGGCCTTCGAGAAGTTGGCAGGGCATTGTGACGTGCTCTGCCTGAATACAACGAGCAGTATCGGGGAAGGTATCAGCTTCCCCCGAGTTTGTGCCCAGCGGGCGCGGCGCGACGGGGCTGTGGCGAATTGATTAGAGGACCCACAGTCTCCGCCAATGCGCAGAAGTAGTCACCTTGGGTACAAGACCGACACAACTCGGTCGCGGAACTCTCCTGTGCGGCTGAGACGGTCCTATGAGGATTTTCTCAAAGTAAAAAAAAAGAGATGTAGAGATATGTATACACAGTCATTGAACGATGCGGCTAAAAATTTTGAAGTGCTATAAATAATTAAATATTTCAACCGTTACCGAGCGCCACTAAAAGCTACGGTAATGGGAATTCGTGTTTAGTAACAGCGTTTTTGTGTAGTGCTCCGCGTTTTACGAGCGATATCGGCTGCTGACAGAGATGCGCGGATATCGAGCGATTTAAATTATTTTTTAATGATTTACAAGCGGACGCTTGAACTCAATGACGTGACTAATTGCACAAGAGTAATAACCGTCATAGTGACTCACTTCGGCCTGTCACGTTTCGGATTCACTGTACACTATACTTTCAATCAAGTGGAATGTGGTTGCTTTTCGAGCCAGCATATAATAAAACGAAATATGTGCTAAATTTCTCATTTTGCCAAACTTCTGTGAAAAATATATTTATTATGTGTATTCTTTGTACTTTGTGTTTTATAAAAAAAAATGCATTAAGTGGTAATTTTAATAGATTCAAAAGTAATGTATAATATCGAGGGGTGAATTGCTATTAGGCTTAAGCGATATTTTTTGGTGATATAGTCATATATAAATCAGTAAAAAACGTTGATTCCGAAAATATATTACTATATCACCAAAAAATGTCGCTTCAACTAAATAGCCTTTCATCCATCGATATGTATGTGGGTGAAAGTAAATACCGACACCGGCTAATATTCTCCTAAGCAGACCAAATATAGAATTAATAATAAAAAATAAGCAAAACGTTGTTTAAAATACTTACAAATTATTTTTACTACGCTCTCAAAAATCGCTCCGCTCATCACTAAGAAATATAGCGTATTTATAAATGACGCAGTACACTTAAAATTGGTTTTAGGTATTCTTTTAATGGAATATTCAAGCGTAATAATCTATCATTACACCGCTTTCTTTGCGGGCTAGGTAGAAAGCGTACAGGGTCACTTCTGTCCATATAAATACCTCTTTTGCTACTTTGTTATGTATAATTCCCTTCCTGTTGCTAATATCTTTTCCTGTATTATGTTATACTCATAAAACTATTTCTATTTAAATATAAGTAAAATAAAAAATAAAATTGCGATTGTGGTGGCCTAGTGGTTGAGGAATCGGTATCAAAGCACGAAAACGCGAGAGGTCGCTAAGTCGAATCTTGACTTGTATCTTTTTTTTTTTTAGAATAAGTACTCATTTTCTTATCGGCGAAGAAAAACTTCCTGAGGAAACTCACATGACATCTAATTGGAATGTCATGTGTACTAGTGCTGTGAGAACGGCGATCAGCTGCGCTACTGGTCACGTTGGTTATAATATATAAGTGCTAAGTGAGTACAGCAAGTAACCTACCTCTGGTCATCCTGTGGTTTCTCAAATAACCGTTTTTTTGTATCCCGGAGGAAAATCCTGCATAGGACCATCAGGGACGCAGTGAGGGCAGCGACCCCGATGTGTCAGACTCCTGCTGACTAAAAACTCCCGGGGTGTCTCTCTGATTGCTCCATCTGGGCCTGGGAAGCCAAATTCATCAAGACGCCCAAGTGAGTGAAAAATATTGTTGAAACTATCTCTCTGGATCGGTGAATTCTTTATACCCACCTCGGATATAAGGAGCCCACTCATCTGAAATTTCTCACTCAGGTGAGACGATGGACACTGCGAATCACTGGACACCCTCAAGTCTACTGCCTCTCACATGACCATAAATATCAATATGGAGAGAGAGAAAGTATTAGCTTAAGTTAATTTTTTTTCTTTACTGTATTTCTTTTTATATATGTACTGTTTATATGTAACACTAGGAAAACCGGCGAACTTCGTTTCGCCACCAAATGGCTTTGTTTTGATTTTAGTTAGCGTTTGCAAGAACGTGCGCATAATAAATGTCACATGAAATTAACTGAGCAGAGTACAATGAGTAGCTGTCAAACAATGTATAACGCATCGGCGCCATCTACTTAAAATACTGGTGCAATCTGCTCCACCACCATGCAATACCATATTGGTTTGTAGTACATGCTATGTATCAGAGAATGGCGCTGTATGTGAAAAATGATTTTCCCCGTTTTCCTGCTTTTCTGTTGAAATTTTTGTAAGTATATTTGATTGATTTTCTCTTATTGTTATTTTATAGCTTGATTTATATTTTTGTACAAATTTTTGTGGAAACTTTGCTGGGTTATGTAACATTTTTTGTGTATTGTTGTTTTAATTTTTGTATTGCTGAATGTTTCCCTTTAAAATAAATAAATAGAGGTTCAATAATCTGCACAATAAAATACGACAAAATGATCTTATGTTTAAGTTAACTCGTTACGTTTAAGTTAAGAAATCCTCGTGTGCCGTCAGGGCTGCCATGCGGGTTTCCTCATGACATTTCTTTCACTGGTGAGCATGTGATGTCTAAAACCGTTCTTAATCTGGTATAACTCTGAAATACGTGCCGGGATACGAATCTATGACCACTCGAGCTACCGGCTCTTATCCACTAGGACATCACAACCACATTCCTTTAACTGCTACATAAAGCTAATGATTCTTAAAAGGTTGGTTAAATTTTCTTCAATCACGCCTACGAAAATTCTCGATTCAATTATCTTTCAAACATTTTTTTTTTATCAATATTGATTCATCCGTTCAGGAGTTATGTAGCCATAAACATATATAAAGAGCCAAAAATACACGCGTGAAACTCCGCTCTTTTTGCGTCGAAGGTTAAAAAGATAATTTTCAAGTTTCTACACATATTTCATGACGCAAAACCATTATGGAACGAACTTGGTACGAAGTATTTAACTCTTAATACGTAAATATATAAATTTATTACCAGAATTCAAAATGTATGAACAGTCTTTATTTAAATTAACGCGCCTACGGGCTTGCGGTGTGCGGTTCAAAGCCTCCGTAATATTTTTCAAAGGTATTCTCCGGCATTAAGGTTGTGTAATTGTTTTCGTCTTGATATTTATATGCGCTCGCACTGCTCTACTGTTTATAAACGGGCTCTTTTGTACAATAATATACTTCAAAACATTCTGGAGTTGACAATAAAGGTGATATGGTGATGAAAGCTGCAAAGAATAATTGCGCTGCCAGTAGCAAGCATCGTACTCACAGCACTAATACACATACAATTTATATTAGAGAAAATGTGGATTTATTCTCGATTTTTTCCTTCACCGGTGAGTATGGTGTCCCTGAATTCGTACTTACTCTAAATGCAGAGCATCGAGCATCGACTTAGAGTTGCCTGCCTCATATTCTTTTACCGGTTGCACGGTGGAGAGTGATCTCAGGAACTACATTCTTTGATTCCACCAGCCCCATTCCACCACAAAATCACTAGACATCGTGTCGGATACCATCCGTATGTGGTGGATGTTCCTTACATCCGCACGAGAAGATTCGCTTCTACATTCATCATGCGAACAGCTAAGGAGTGGAATATGCTTCCAGCGGTCATATTTCCGCGATCTAATGACCTGGGAGTCTTTAAGAGAAGTGAATAGGCATTTGTTGGGCGGACGGGGTTCATAATCGGACTCATCTTCATCTTCCACCAAGTGTGATTGAGGTCAAGCGTTCGCCTATAAATAATAAAAATAACTTAGTCTTGGAAAAATTCAGAGATGCGAGAAAGTGCCAGGATACGAAACTACGATCTCTTGTTTTGTCGCGCATAGATATCGGCGTCCTTATCCACTATGCCATCACAGTCATACAAAAAAATATAGATATAAAATCTATAAATATATGTATATAACTCAAAGGTGACTGACTGGCTGACTGACTGACTGACATAGGGATCTATCAACGCACAGCCCAAACCACTGGACGAATCGGGCTGAAATTTGGCATGCAGGTAGATGTTATGACGTAGGCATCCGCTAAGAAAGGATTTTGATCAATTCTATCCCCAAGGAGATAAAATGGAGGATGAAAGTTTGTATAAATCTTCTCAGATTTTTGACTATAATATAATATAATAGCTTGATAGTTTTAGCGCCTAATGACAGACTAGGCCCTAATTTTTTACACACGCTAAACAAAAGTAAAGCCACAAAAACTATATCTAATTAACTATAATACTTCTTAACGCGAGCGAAGCCGCGGGCAAAAGCTAGTATATCATAATATTATACCACATGGGATATAATATAAAGATTTAAATAATTATTACCTGATAATGTCGAGATTATGCTGCAGTAGAGTTGCGGTAACTTGCTTACCCTAGACTAAAATGTTATGCATGCCACTAAGTTAGTATTACCATAGTATAAAAATTATACAGTCGTTCGACAAAGGTATCTTAACAGAGTTGTAATGCGGGGTGTAAGAGGGCGAGACGGGAGGAGCTCAAATTTAAGCCGCATATGGCTGCTGTATTAATAGCATAGGACGCGTCCTTTCCACGCAAGAGCGATGTGTGATGGTCTCCCATATACCACTCCAATGACATTAGTTTTGAGGTGAGTATGGGGTAGCCCTTTCCACCGTGCCCCGCTTAATTTTAGGTGAGGCCTGCAGAAGGCTAGACGTCACCAGGAGATGAGGAAGTTGCCGTAGCTGTACCCTTGGCCCTGGCAAAGGTGTAGGAGGAACAACCCGGTGGTTTTAGTCGGTACGACTCCGACATACTAGGGCCGCTGCCCTCACAGTGGCGTTGACGGTTCATGTTGGTGTATACCTATGCGTGGGTACATTGGATATATATAAAATTACCGTAAATAAAATACGATCAGTCTCGAATAAGTGTTTGATTGAATGTCACCTTTATTATAAAGTATATTAGTATTTACCATTTTGGCGACGAAGTAGAACCAATACGCGTATTTTAGCAACAAATTAAGTAAAAATGATGTCAGTAAGTGAAAATACAGTGCCGACCTTGAGTGTGTTGAAGGAGTTTAAACCAAATGTTGACCGCTGGTCGACCTACATTAGCCGGTTGAAGACGTTTTTTTTGTTACATAATATAAAGGCGTCAGAACAACCGAGATACCTCGTAGCGGTGGTAGGCACGGAGACATTGGATATTATCATCGATCTGTGCTACCCGGACAAGCCGGACGACGTTGTGTTTGACGATATCGTGAAATATGTGGAACAACATTTAACACCAAAACGTTCAGTGATTGCGGAAAGAATGCTATTTAGATCGTGTAAGCAAACAGAAGGTCAACCCATAACGGATTATTGTGTACAATTAAAAAAATTAAGTAAGCACTGTAAATTTATGAGTAATCAAACACTTATTCGAGACTGATCGTATTTTATTTAGGGTAATTTTATATATATCCAATGTACCCTTGCATAGGTATACACCACATGTGGATTTACATTGAGTGAAAAGAAGGTAGACGTCCTTGTCAATAACTTCGAAGATCGATCCATCAATAGGTAATGGGACTGGAAAAATATGGAGTTGACCATGACCTTGGTCTTGCACATGTTCATCCTTAGGCTTAATTGCTGGGAGACTCGATCGAGGCCTCCGAACATTGAGCTAAGGACCTCAAGCGACTGTGCCACGATGACGATACAGTCGGCGAATCGGACGTGAGGTGAGTGATAATCTTGGTCTTAACTTGTACCTGGTTGGTACTTGTGTTAAGTCCCAGTTATCACGGTATTGTCTAGATTATGACCAGAAAGGGGCAAAATGTAATCTGATTAATGAGTAACGATTACAAAATGTAGTCGTAATTTTAATTTTGTTGCTCTGTAATCATGACTGAATCCATTTAAAACTTTAAGAAATCTGTGTATGCAATCTGGGATTATGTAGTGTTTTAAACATAGATGAGGAAAATGCAGTCATATTAATGGTAAAAAACGCAAAATGTAATCGTAATCATTTTTATTAATCTGATTACATTTTGCCCATCTATGATTATGACGACATTTTTCGTGAGACTAAAAGCGTCGTTCTACTGTTAGTTTTTATACTGTGGTATTAGTAAGTAGGTAGACACAGACAGAGGTCGCTGGGTGTTCATTACACGACAATTCTCGATAGACTAAGTTAGGATTGCTAAGCTTATATTGCCTGCTGAGACCAAAGTTCAGTTAATTTGTGAATCGGTGAGTTACATTCTGCTTTCCAACGCACACTTCCTTTCACCTACATATGTATGTATGGTGGATGTAATTGTTTGAAATATTATTATGTATGAAGTAGTAAATGCGTAGAATGGAACGTATGTGAGTGAAAGGAAGGAAGATAGAAAGAGAGAAAGGATAAACGGTTTTTTTTTGATGCGAGCGCTCTGTAGTATTAAGACGTAGAAAAGTGTAAAGACGAATAATTAATTAGAAAGAGTGCAATAAATGTGTTTTGAAAGTTTATTCAGTGTTTATTCTGATCCAAAGATCCCCAAAACTACATGTATGTGTAGTGAGCTTTTTGAATATAAAAATGGGCTCTCTCAGGGTTGGCGAAGTGTCGGAGAAATTAATATCATATTGGGAGAGTCGACGTCGGTTAATGCTAAAAGAATTTACAGACTTATACAGTTGTCATTTCGCCAAAAGTGAGTTTAAATAATATGATATACCTTACGAGGCTGGCATAGTCATCAAGGATGCATTAAAGCCTCATTAATATATTTGATTAAAAAAAATGAATGTAAAACGTCGAGTAGGATTTATGCACCGAAGGATGCCAAAAGCAATTAGGAATGACCTGAACATTTCTGTAACGAGATTAACACGGTTGAAAGACAAACTTAACTTTTCCATTACGAAACCGATGTCTCACTACATTGATATAAGTCGTAGTCAGTTTGCCGAGCATCAATACATATAATAAATATGTCCCTCAGCCATCCCTTCAATATTCTGTATATGCCGTCATTTGCAAGGGCGTGTAAATATCAGACCGGCCAGAAAAAAATCACTTGTGCGATATAGGTTATTTTAAGTTTCTAAAATACTCGTAATTTATAATATTTACCAACAAAAACGCATACTATATTTTGATAAGCCAATATATAATTATATTATTGACTATAATCATCGATTATTATTTATTTATTATTTATTATAACAAAGTTTATATAAATGAAGCGTAATATAAACTTATATTTAATTAGAAAACAAATATACATGATAGCGCCATCTATTGGAATTTATTAAAACTGTTGTAAAACGTTTAGGATCGTTAATCAATATACACATATCTGTACGTGGCTTTGCCCGCTAATCTCAGAAACGGCTTAACAAATTAGAATGCGGTTTTCAGTAATATATTGTAGAAAGCTTCATTTAATTTCTAATATTAATTTTATTCCAATCGGTTTATAACTAAATAAGTTATGTGAGTTTTAAAAAATATGTCGTTCATTTGTTAGAAAAAAATAAGGTTTAAAATAACTATTTAGATAATTTTGGCTAGATATTGTTGTTGTAAAAGTGTTTATATTATCATCTAAGATTTATCATTTATACAAAGTTTTCAGCTTGAAATAAATGTTATGTGATGTACTGATTTCGATATATTCAATGAATACATTTTAAAAATCAAAAAAGGATGTTGTTATTCGAGAGGATTGTGGAATAAGTTATCGTTTGTTTGTTTTCTTTTTCTTTCCTATCTTTTTTATATGTTTTTTTTTTTGCAAATTAGATTAGTTTATTTTGTTTTCGTTACTGCTCCTGTCTGTACGTTGTTCGTATTTTTATTTTTCTTCCTTTCTGTGCATGTAGTCTACACTTTTAAATGTAGTCGCTTTACATCATGTCATTCATGTCTTATATATTTATATATGTGTTAATGTAGATTATGTAGGTGTTCTAATATATAAATAAATTATCATAACAAGAGTACTACTTCCACGCGAACAAAGTCGCGGGCACAGCTAGTTGTAAATAACTTTGTATTCCTAAAGGAAAATAAATTGTGATGTAATTATCACCGGTGACAGTTTTTATCATTGTATATGTGATATAGGGCCTTGCTTCATACCTTTCACAATTCTTTTTATTTTACTTGGGGAAAAACCTCTTTGTACCGTCCAGGCTTCACGCAGAGGCAACGCGATCGAGGTGTACTAGGTTTCTGCCAGTAGCGTTCATTCCATAGATTCATGAAAACATTGCATGCCCTGACGATAAATAAGTCTGGAATAAATTGCTTAAAGTTAAACAAACAAAGTATCCATTTATATTCACATCAATTCTATATTCACGCCATCTATTTTTCCTATGAAAGCAGTATAATATTTACTATCATAATATAATATTTAAATTAATTACGCAAATTCTGCCTATCCTGTTCAAATAGCCTATGCACGCCACTGGTTTTTGCTGACTTAAACGGGGACTGTGGGTCCTGTAATCAATTCGCCACAGTTCCGTCATGCCGCGCCCTTTGGACACTATCTCGGGGGAGGACAGAAGTCTTCTCCGACACCGAATAGTTTTTCGACGGAGCGCGTTACCCCCCATTCCGTCGACTTCTCGAGGGCACTGTCACAAACCCATATCCACCGTCCATGTATTTAATTCATAACGCTGACGCGGGGAATTGTATGTCGATTGACGTCAATGCAACCTTACACTTTTGTTTACTCCAGTTTTAATTAAAAATGAATTTCTAATATAAGTTAATTCTATTCTATCGACCATTGAATTCAGTCTACTGTAAAACTCCCTATTTCTACAATTAAATTAAAATTAAAAGTTTTAAAAGTGTGTTTTAAAAATCATCATAAGACCCACCCCGTAACAGTACCTTTCATAATTATGGGTCAACCGGAAAGTACTTCATAAATTTTCATTCCCGTTTTAAAAATGTCTTAAGCGATTATATAAACAGCATAAATGAGCAAACCTTTTGTCTCCATTGACTTAGAAGTGTGATTTCAGAACCTCAAGATAATACAGTTATGAGTATTTGATACTGTATGGATGGAAGGAGTAATTTAAAAATAGGTTACATGACTGTGACAATAATATAGTTTTGACTATTAAATAAAAAAATAAGTTTTCTGTAAGAAATAATTGAAAAAGAAGGAAGATCATCTTTTGATTTTAAACTTGAATAGTTTTTGATTGTTTTTTTACACTGTCTCGACATAGTGAATACAGAGTACCTGATGGTAAGTAGAGTGTAGTCCAAAAGCGAAAGCGACTATCAAAGGATGAAAATCCATTGATAGTCTACATCGTCATGTCGGCCCATATATACCGCGACTGAAGGTCTCTAGGTATATGAGCTACTGGATATGCACAAGCTGATCCCGAAACGCGACAAGCTGAAACTGGTCACTATGACGGGCTTTACACCCATGTACTGTGGTCGCGATCCAGACGGGCACCGACGCCCTACCACCTCGCTGCTGCTCGTTTAGCACCACCCAGGAGTCACGTGTAGGGAAACTAGGGTAAAGCCTACGGACGCGACGAGCTTCAACTCCCAAATTCGAGATTGATTCGAGAGATTGCGCCTTGAGCAATAGGAATGGATATTATATAAAAAAAATAAAATATAAAGATAATAATATAATATTATGTTAACGTATCCATACTTTGATAATTATATATACTGGGAGCATATTAAGTGTTTTAATCGAAGTTAGTAGGAGCTCTGCTACAGATTCATCACACGAAGTGAAGCGAAACCCCCTTCGTAGCGGAATACACACGCTACAATAATAATTTCAACTAGATACCTCTACGTGTTGCTGAGAAAAACCTCTACGTGTTGCTGAGAAAAAGGTCTTGAAAGTATCCAGAAGGATAGAAAAGGATCTGATCCTGTATTGGTTCTTTTATTTTCCTTTTGCGATAAGTAACCTTAGATAAAAGTAAAATGACCGGTTGTAATTTATAGTAAAGACAGATTATATGATGTCATTATCCATTTCCCAGCGACCATGACATTCTGTTTATACTAAAAATAGGCTGTAACGCTCTCGAACGGTGCTCGCGGTGTTATTCACGCGTCGTTAGCGCTGCTACTGGCTATAACCGTTGTTGGTATCTGATAGCACTAGGGATGTGACACTCTTGTCTTTCTCACTCGGAATAGTGAAGCGTCACTTCGTCTAATGCTAAGCATGATGTAGTCCAAAAACCGATTATCCACAGTAAAAAACAAACTCTCTGTAATCGCAGTAACATGAAGATGCACAAATATCTCTTCATGTTTCATTTATCCTTCTGAGGTTCAAAGTGATAGTTCTAGGATAAAATCATATAGTACTAAACGCCCAGCAGAATCACAGCTACTTAAGGGACCAAGACCAACTATACTAATATCTAGAACATAATATTTACGGTCTTGTAAAATTTATGAATTGAATTACATGCCACCATTGAATGTACATTGTATGTAAGTATGTACTTATCAGTTTTATGATCTAACGTACTAAATAAAGAACAAAATATTATAGTGGTTTTTTTATTTATCTAGCAAAGTACCCTCAAAATATCAAAACTTAATTCGTAATAATTACAGAGATACGAAACGTTTTTGGTCTGGCCGTATGGGACTATATTAGTTATGTTCTGATATTAGGACATTGGGCTTTCTTCCTTTGTACCTACTTTTAAATTGGGCTGCAGGAGGCTATAGGACACACACCTAACTAACCAAGTAATTTTACAAGGAAAAATAAATACAAAGAACAAATAAAATATAAAGTGACATTTCATTTTTTCCGCTTATAATAAAAAGATGGCAGCCAATAGAATTTGGTCGCTTAATCTTATTGCTATAGGTTTGGTAATGAATTTTTATTAGTAGTATCACTACTTGTCTTGGTGTAATTTATCGACATGATGTCGATATTTTTGCTACCTAGGTAACAGCACTACCAAATTTCTAAGCTATGTATTCAACTCGCGTACTCACTATCCTTACCTAATAATTGTACATTACTGTATATTTCGGACTCGAATAAAAAATGAAGGTTGATAAGACAAGCCCCTTTAAAAAATTTATGAAATTTCGGGGATAAGTGGATAGATATTAATTATGTACTGCAAGGTCGCATTTGTGATAAAATTGAACAAAGGGCTGAAAGCTCACCCCTTTAGCCGAGAATGTATGTCAACAGAAAGTTAATTCGGGGAGCGACACAATGGTAGCTTCTTATAACTTAGCCCCGTGGACCAGACTGAGATGCGACAATGCGGGAGCTAAATCACGCGCCGTAATTTACAAGCGGAAGCGATTTTCACCTGACAATTAAAACTTACATCAATAATCTTCTATGTATATAAAAAGACTTGTCCTGACTGACATTTCATCGCAGAGCCTACGCTACTGAAGTTAAAAATTTCATTTTTTTTTACATTGGATCCTTTTGATAACGTATGTACTTATTAATGGCGGGTTTTGTGATATCCAACTCCTAAGAGGGTGAAATAGAGGCTGAAAGCCAGTGTTTATGGTGTTCATTGTATGTCGATACATGTCCATGCATAAGGATGTAGTCACAGTTGATAAAGGTCCGCTCATAATGAAATTACGCAAGATGCGGCAGATGGCAGATGGCGGTAGAAGTTGGCAATAATATGAGTTTCATCCAATTGAATTATAACTTTACTCTCAAATTTTCGTGTGATGTATTTAATTGGAGTTAACAAACACTGATGGTATCGTGTTCCTTGAATTTTAGAGTAGCGTTTTTCAAAATATGACTCTCAATATATTTTTACACGCTAAGAGAATCGCGCCATGAGAAAAACAGAAAAATCATGTTTAACTAATAAAAAGTATAAAACTCAACAATATTTTCAAGGTTCTCCCTCATTATACTAGACAAGTTTACTCGTGATATCAATCATAGATGGGCAAAATGTAATCAGATTAATAAAAATGATTACGATTACATTTTGCGTTTTTTACCATTAATAGGACTGCATTTTGTTCATTTATGTTTTAAACACTACGGAATCCCAGATTGCATATACTTTTATGATTTCTTAATGTTTTAAATGGATTTAATCATGATTACAGAGCAAGAAAATTAAAATTACGACTAGATTTTGTAATCGTTAATCATTAATCAGATTACATTTTGCCCATCTCTGATCTCAATCATGCCTTTTGGAATGCAGAGATGAAAATGATGTTGAAGCGCGCTAGACCAACAAATATCGATTTTCTCAAAGCTTGCAAACAATCATATTACATGAAGCTGGATAAACAATCGTTGGCAGCGATTTCTACTCTTAGACATACATCGAGCAATTGTTATACATTTTTGTAGTCGTGAAAAAGAATAAAAACGCTTCCGCTTATGTATTGTGGCACAGCAAGTACGCCGGCGGAAGAAACTAATTTCTTAACATGCTTGAAACTTTATTCGTTAAACTTGTGGAGGAGACGTCAGAGCCACGGCTGATGCGGGACAGCCTCGCCATTTATACGATCCCGGTAGAGCTCGTCTTCTAAATACCAGCTCGGCAAAGTGACCACACTGCATGATGATAAGCTAAACTCAGTCCAAAATCCAACTGCAAGTATCAAGATTCATAAAACTGCTCGTCTATAGTAGCCTCGATCATGCCGGCCTGCTTCAAAGTATCTTCATAGTTTATAAGAACGATCTAGTATTATATTACTAGCTGACTCGACGATATTTTTATCACGTAACAGTAAATTAATGTTGTATCAACTTTCAGCTAAACCTACTGACCCTCTCCTATTTCCTCGTATATCTCCTTCTCCTCTCTTTTCACATACTTCCCCACTCTACCACCGGCTGATTAGTCTCTTCCTATATGTGTGCTCATTCATGAGACTAGCGACCAAAGGCACGTCTGCAAATAGACTCTCTATAATCATAACAATCATGAAGAGTCTATTTAGGCTATAAAAACCATTCAACCGCAAATAACCACATTGCTTAGACTCCAAAACTGCTTTATAATAATGGGCTTATCCACGTAAAAAGGGTACTTTTGGGCAGAGAGTGCTTTTAAAAATTAACTTTATTTTTCGCTGACCTCGATAATCAACCTTAGGGCATTCTGTTAAGCTTTATATCGCAGCGATGTTGAAATGGGACAGGTGCTTTCAAAGCTATCATAAAAATTTAGGGATTTTGAAAAATCCTGCCGTACAAATTTTTCTCAAGTGTAAAACATGATGATATAATTGGCTAACATATGCGACAGAATAACGCCCAGTTTCAGTAGGTTTTTTTTTTAATTTTAAAACGTTTTTAGACATTAAAAGGATGCGGCCTGGGTGATAAAGCGGTTAGCGGACCGTTGCGCGGAGCGGACAAGCGGCAAGAGAACGTTCACTGAGCGGACTTACTGGCATGTCTCCTTCGTGGTGAGTTGCTCATCATAAGGAACATCCTGGACAGCCCTCACCCCAAAGCCCGGATCGTAGCAACGGGTCACGATATAAAGCTACAGATTAGAAGGTTCGCCTTAGCACTGTTTTCTCGCGCCCTCATCTTTATATAATCTGTGTGTGTATATATTTCTGTGGTAAATAGTTGAGTTTATAGAACATGTATTATGTATATAGCAGAGATGGGCAAAATGTAATCTGATTAATGATCAACGATTACAAAATGTAGTCGTTATTTTAATTTTCTCGCTCTGTAATCATGATTAAATCCATTTAAAACATTAAGAAATCATAAATATGTACACAATCTGGGATTCTGTTTTTAACATAAATGTTTAAAACATATATGAGCAAAATGCAGTCACATTAATGGTAAAAAACGGAAATTGTAATCGTTAATCATTTTAATTAATCTAATTACATTTTGCTCCTCTATGATATATAGCACGTAAGATTATTTTTCCTTTGATACGCTTGTTGTGTGTTATGTTTTTTTAGTTGTAAGTTTTATTGTTAATCTAGATTAAGTATAAAAATTGTAACTTTAATGAATAAACGGCACATCGCAGCCTTTTCACTGAATGGATGATTGCGTGAAGTATGAAGGCGGCTTAGAGTGTGTGATAATGTGATACCGAGTGGTCAGCGCACGCTCAGCGTTTACGCAATTCGGTAAGGTTTTCATGGCATCTGTCTCGTATAATATTATTGACTAGCTGATCCGGCAAACGTTGTTTTGCTATATAAGGTTTTGTAATATCTTCTAAGATGTTCATTGAAATTAAGTGATGTCAAAGACAATTTTGTTCACAATTAAATACTCTTAATCAACAACATATTTATTTGGATAAAGATTAATATGTATTATTACGTTGATACAACTCTTAAGAAATAATGCATTAATTTCGACTAAATTTTATTACTATGAAAACGGTTCTAGTGACTTAATCTTAAAAGATAGACATATACTGTCGTGTACATTTTTTAGACCATTTTAAGTGGAATAATTCTTTTATACATATATTTTTCGTATCTTGAACCGTTTTCGCAGCGCACGCAATGGAAGCCCTCAAGGATGAATAATTTTCCCCGTTTTTTTCACATTTTCCATTATTTCTTCGCTCCTAATAATTGCATAGTGATGTTATATAGCCTAAAGCCTTCCTCGATAAATGGTCTATTCAACACAAAAAGAATTTTTCAATTCGAATCAGTAGTTCCTGAGATTAGCGCGTTCAAACAAACAAACAAACTCTTCAGCTTTATAATATTAGTATAGATATGTACTAAGAAGAAAATGTCTGGCTATAATTCTGTTATCATTCAAGGCAAGATCCAAGTGACATTATTGAACAAAAGTTCAATAGTTTGAAGAGTTGACTACATTGTTGTTTTATTGATCAATCCATACTCCATGTACGGTACTTCGATAGCTCCGCAACAGTGGCACGGGCTGCCTAAAAAGTCTCGCTTATCGCGACCACCAGTTCGCCAACCCCTCAGGGGCCCCTGCTTCTCCTCCAGGAAACTGGTGTCTTTAAGGATCTTCCTAAGCTCATTTGGGCACTTTGGAATTGGAATTGTGTTGTAAAATAATATTTGTACGGTTTTATGTCGTTACTCGGCGGACGGGTCGAGTGAGTGTAAAACTCAATTGCTAACCCGTACGGTGTTGCCAGAATTGTCAAAAGTTACCCACACACATATTCGAATACGGAACATTCCCATTTCAACAGTTCGAACAGTTCAGTTCAGTTTTTTGGGAGTCGAAGCTGCTCGCGTCCGTAGGCTTTACCCTAGTTTCCCTACACGTGACTCCTGGGTGGTGCTAAACGAGCAGCAGCGAGGTGGTAGGGCGTCTGTGCCCGTCTGGATCGCGACCACAGTACATGGGCGTAAAGCCCGTCATAGTGACCAGTTTCGGCTTGTCGCGTTTCGGGATCAGCTTGTGTATATCCATTAACGCATATACCTAGAGACCTTCAGTGGTGGTATATGCGGGCCGAGATGACGATGTAGACTATCAATGGATTTTCATCCTTTGATTGTCGCTTTCGTTTTTGGACTACACTGTACTTACCATCAGGTACTCTGTAATCATTAAGTCGAGCCAGTGTAAAAAAAAATGCTCCAGTGGTGGCGTGGGTGTTCCTGCGCACCACTAGGCGCTGGTAGAGAGGCTTTGCCTCTCCCGATATGTGGAGGAGCCCACAGGGCTGATCGCGCACCAGCCCTTTTGGAAGTCCTCGCTGTACCCGGGGACTGGTGCACACGCGACTGAAGGAGCACCCCAGGGGTTTTAGTCGGTAAGAGTCCGGCATACCGGGGGGCGGCTCTCACTGCCCCCTGACGATCCATGATGATTTCCCCTGGGTTACAAAAAAAAAAGCTGCGCAGAGACAAAGATTATCTTCAAAGTTTTTTTATCGTGTGTATTACATCAAGCGTTCTAAAGAATTGTATAACCTCTAGCCACCCTCTTCCTTTCATAGCAGAAACATGGACGCTGGATTGAGGTCAACAGTTTTACGGTAACTTCAATTCCAGCAAGAACTAAAGAACTTTTTGGGAGTCGAAGCTGCTCGCGTCCGAGGTCTTTTGATGGGCCTCTTGGCGTCCCTGTGCAGCTGAAGCGTCTCAATGTGTCAATTTGAATTATTTTTAACATCAGAAATGCTTCTACGTTTTATTTATTCTACGTGTGTATTTTTTTCGGCAAAACCATATGTTGTTGGCCAGGAAAGGCCGTTACAACTTCATCGGTTAAGAGGTGCGAGAGCTTAGCTCGGTCGTCGCTCAGCCCAATTTCAGTGTTTCTCACGGGGCCCAAATCCTCATAAACAAGCGGTACGCAGGAATATAAACAATGTAACTCGAATATTATGATTATATTGTGATTTTGTTTCTCATCTCAAAATTGCTTAGAATGTTTTAACGAAAAACATGCAACATAGTTTAATGTAATATTTTATCCTACGTGAATAAATAAAAAGTATGTAATGTAAATATTTTTAGTGTTTGAATATTATACATTTATTTATTTATTTACTTTTACAGGGTTGCCAGTGGCCCGGTACAATAACTAATTCACAAAATACATACATAAAGTTACAATAAAAAATGTACAGTTCCTATTAAGGCATCCACAACATACGTCAGAGTGGCCTGTTTAATTACACTGTATCATATTACATTATACTAAATCATACTATACTATTTTACATTATATCACACTATATCATATTACATTATATTATATCCTATATTTACATAAAAGTAAGTGCTTATTCTATTAAATTTCTTTTAAAAATCCAACTAAAAATCCTATTAACTTCTACAAGAGCGTCGCGTCGCTCAGATATGGGTGGCGTGGTTACGAACGTATTACGGTGCTCAGCCAGCGAGTTATGAGTTGCGTGACAATGCCAGGGCACCCCTATGGGTACCGGCCTCGAGTTGGATATCCAGGACAAGAACCTAACGGTAATGTACTAGCGTTTCGGAAGCGACTACCTTAAGAAGAAACATTGAAAGATGTCAAGGCTTCTGAGTGCAGCCCTCGACTTGGGCGGCTAGCCCAGTAGCGTTCATTCCATTAATGCATGAAAGCATTACATGCCTTTACGATAAATAAGTCTGTAATAAATTACTTTAATTTAAATTAAAAAAGAGGTACTCTTTATATTCATATCTATTCTATTTCACGCCATCTATCTTCCTTATAAAAGTAATATAATATTTATTATCATTATATAATATTCAAATTCATTATGTGAATCTGCCTACCCTGGCCAATTACCCTATGCACGTCACTGGGCTAGCAATGATACAAACCTAACGCGAATGTACTAGGGTTTCGGAAGCGACTACCTTAAGAAAATATCGAAAAAAATCTCAAGGCTAAGTTGAAGCGGAACTACGTCACGAGGCGTAAACGCACCGGTTAGCGACAGTTGACTGAACTATCCTTCTTGGGCTGGCCACCGGCTAGGCAGCGCGGCCTATGCAGCAGCCAAAAGGCCTATCAAAAGACTCTTTGGCAAGCCGAGGAAGACTCCCGCCACCGCTGACGACATTCCGTTGTCCCAGGTGCGCGTGGAGCCTGTGGAGAAAGAGGCCTCTCCAGCGGCGGCACCTCCGTCAATGCTCGGCAGGTTTGCCTCGAAGGGAGCGTCGGGCAACGAGCCTGAGGGGGCCGTTGCCTGACTTGAAAGCTCCAGTGGTGTCGTGCGTGCTTCCGCGCACCACTAGGCGGTGTAAGAGAGGCTTGGGCCCTCCCGATTCGTGACGTAGCCCACATTGGGCGGATCGCGCACTAGCCCTCTTGGAGGTCCGCGGTGTGCCCGGGGGCTGGTGCTGACGCGAGTGAAGGAGCACCCCAGGGGTTTTAGTCGGTAGGAGTCCAGCATACCGGCGGTGGCCCTCACCACCCCCTGACGATCCATAAAGATTTCCCCTGGGTTAACAAAAAAAAAAACTATCTTTCTTTGGGGTCGCCGGTGTCTTGGAATGAATCTAGTTTTTTTTACATACAGGTTTGCGCTTGACCTCAATCTCACCTGCTGAAAAGTGATGATGAGGCCGACGATGGAGCGCGCTCACCCAGCAAATACCGATTAACTCGACGTTTGAAGATTCCCATCTCACAAGATGCCGGAAACACCGACGCGGGAAGCGAGTTCCACTCCCTCGCGGTTCGCAGCAAAAAGGAGGAGGCGGATCGCTTCGTGCGAGCAGCAGGGATGTCAACCACAAAAGAGTGCCAGCCCGCACGGCGTCTCGTCAATTCTATCTAGTGTTTTTATTACAGATCCCGTGAGACATAGTTGTACGGTAACTCGGAATTCCGGTGACGGCGAGCTCAGAAGTTTGGAATTGTTGCATAATGCGACTCAGCCGAATGTTTGCCACACCTGGAACACGTTAGCATTACAAACAGATCAGTGCTATTTTATCTTGGCAACCCCTGACTCGACCGACGCTCCTCTATTTTCTTTTATTGGATTTATACAAACTAGTACGTGGACGCAAGTTCGTCTGCGTTGACTATTTTTCCCTTGAGATTTAATTCTTTGTGTATTAACCCTTAACTTTGCAGAATGTTTTTTCTTTCAATATCAAAATAATATTCATATCGTTTAACCCTTATGTTCCAAGGATGTCTTATAGAAACTAACCGTGCGTTCAAAAACTGAGAAATTACCTAAATATTCATATAAAAATATTAAGTTGGCGCTAAAAACGTATGGCAATAGGTTTTGTAAATTCTGATGTATCTCCACAGATACAATATCTAGAAAAGGGTTAAGATGTAGAAATGATTTAATCGAATGAATTAAGAAATATTTAGAAGAATAAGTACAAAACGCATGGATCAATATGGAGCAACATTTTTTTTTATGTTATCGTAGGCTGTCTTTATTTTTTTTAACTCTAAAGTATTTCTTGATACAAGTACGATAAATACAAGGCATAACGTGCCGCCTTGATTCGCTGGAGATCGATATAATTGCATGTTGTACTATTTAAGAACATGTTTTATTACATTTTAGCGCATAAATGTGGATTTTTTTTATACTGGCTCGATAAAGCGACTACAGTACACTTGATGGTAAGTACAGGGTAGTCCGAAAACGGCAGCGTCTATCAAACTCGTCTCAGTCATCATGTCAACCCAAATACACCACGACTGAAGGTCTCTAGGTATATGAGTTACTGGACGTACACAAGCTGATCCCGAAACGCGACAGGTCAAAACGAGTCACTATGATATTCTTCACACTTGTGTATTACCTAATTCTATGAAGTCAATATTTGTGAACAGAGCAACTATCGGAGTTACCTAAAACTAACATAGGAAGTGAACTCCTTTCCTTGGCACGCAGTAAAATGTCGAGAAACATAATAATTTCGTATAATTTATGAAATAATAATATCATCACGCTGTAACCCTTACGGGGTGACCAGATGTATACCAGTGCCTCCATCCCCTTTGTGCTAATATGTCGTGGGCAACGTAATCAGTAGCGCAACTGATCGCCGTTATTCGATTCTTAGATAATTTATGTAATGAATAAATCACTTATAATCACATTTTTTTATGATTCAGAATAATGGTGGTGACTTGATAGTAAACTTGAGGCAGTCTAAAACCCACACAAGTCGCAGTGACCATGCCAACCTGCACAAATATCTCGTCACGCTTAGTTTAAGAACAAAAATCGTTTCGTTACGACGAAAATCCTTCATGAAAATTGTTATCCAGCGAAATTAAATCAATTCTAATAAAAATCAATTATGTAGATAAATGTATGGAATGGGTTTTTAATAAAAACCGA
The DNA here is from genome assembly GCA_036320925.1 of Automeris io. Classification (NCBI taxonomy): domain Eukaryota; kingdom Metazoa; phylum Arthropoda; class Insecta; order Lepidoptera; family Saturniidae; genus Automeris; species Automeris io. The sequence goes on from JAUDJH010000005.1 coordinate 15,970,147, forward strand.
ACACCTGTGCCCGCTGGCAGCCGGCCAAGCATGACCTCTGTGGCCACAGGTCACCGGCCACTCAGCAGTTTTGGTAAAAACATCCCAGCCACTATAGGATTGCGGGCATCCTATCATGTTTTCTACTCAAGCTGCATTTATGTAGTTTAAAAGTAATTATTACATATCATCTTTAGATGATATGATGATGATAATATCATGATGATATATGATGATGATGTATATATTACTATGTATGTATTTATGATTGTCAGAGGTTGCCAGCATTTTTCTCGTGGACTCCTTTAAAAATTTTACTGGTTTTTGTTAGCCCCATGCCGGTAAATTACTATAATCCAAAACTCATATTTTTTAATTGTTTATATATTGCTATATGTTTATCTGAAAATATATTTTAAAAACGCTTCAGTTTCGAGTTCAGTCACCTTCAACTAATCACGTTCGGTAAGGTTCTTCTCCTTTCCTGACTCGTCAGAGTGACCATATCACGTCTGATGGTAAGCGTGGTGTATTCCAAAAACAACATTGACTATAAACATAAAAAAACCTATCTAGTCATAGCTATCATGCCGGCCTGCACAAATATCTCATCAGGCTTTGCTTGAAGGACCCCATAACATAGGAAGGTGGAAACACATTCCACAGCCTTTTTTTTATACTGGCTTGATATAGTGACTACAGAGTACCTGATGGTAAGTGCAATGCAGTCCAAAAACGTAAGCGACTATGAAAGGATGAAAATCTATTGATAGTCTACATCGTCATGTCGGCCCACATATACCACGACTGAAGGTCTCTAGGTATATGAGATACTGGATATACACAAGCTGATCCCGAAACGCGATAAGCCGAAACTGGTCACTATGACGGGCTTTACACCCATGTACTGTGGTCGCGATCCAGACGGGCACCGACGCCCTGCCACCTCGCTGCTGCTCGTTTAGCGCCACCCAGGAGTCACGTGTAGGGAAACTAGGGTAGAGCCTACGGACGCGAGCAGCTTCGACTCCCAAAAACCCAAAGCCAACCCAACGCCCAATGACTCGGCTGCAGTAAGGGTTATAGAATTTCTTATTTCTAGCCGGGATGAAAGTTGCCGTTTAGTTGGGAGTCCGTAAACCCTCGCTTATAGTTCATAGACATATTGCTTAGATTTTGTTGATGTGTTTAGTTTTTTAGCAGTACAAACAAATGTACAAAAATACATTTTTTTTGGCATGTCCTACGTTGGTGGCCTGGGAAAGACCTTCACAACAAAACCGGGCTTGGTGGGCGAACGCAGAGGGCGCTCAGCCAGCGAAATTTATGGGCTGGGCGGCTACGCAAGGGCACCGCTGTGGGTACGGACCTCGACTTGGGCGGCCGGCCAGTTGAAAAACGAACCTAATGGTGATCTACCAGTGTTTCGGAAGCGATTGCCTTGAGAAGAAACGCCGAAAAAAACTCAAGGTTGCATCGGAGTGAAACTGCGTTATTTAAACGACAGTTGTCGGACCTATCCTTAATCGTCGTCGTCGGCGCCGCCGGCGACGCCGGTGTCTCGCAATGTGACGAGTGCTTGTGTGTACCTCGTTGTTGATAGGATCGGCGGTCGCAAGGGCCGCGGTAATTGAATCGACGGGATCCAATAGGACATGACGCGGGCGGCGAAGTTTGCGCGCGATGCCGCTTTCCGGTGTGTAATCACAGGCACTGCGGACTAATGGATTTATAAAAATTAACTAATGCTTATTTTTGCTTACTAACGCACAAGTAAAGCTACCGGAAGAGACTAGTCATATGCTCACTGAAAACATTGCTAAAGGTATTATTCCACTTATATAATTCTAATTAACGCAAACGAATTATCAAAGGTAGTAATTAAGGTGAGAGAGCACGTATCCTTTCACATTCAGTACTGGCACGCGTCCGAGTGCAGCCGTGTGTAAAATATAGTTCAGCAGCTACAATGAAAATGTTTCGAGGCCGTTCGAAGCCTACACGTGCTTCAGCGTTGCCAGCCCAGTGGCAAGGCGGTAGTATGCCAGTGCTTGACTGCATTGTAACAGAAAGACGAGATGCGCACACGAGATGCTTGGTAACAGAGATAACAGAGATGGGCAAAATGTAATCTGATTAATGATGAACGATTACAAAATGTAGTCGCAATTTTAATTTTCTTGGTCTGTAATCATGATTTAATCCATTTAAAACATTAAGAAATGATAAATGTGTTTACAATCTGGGATATTGTAGTGTTTAAAATATAAATCAGCAAAATGCAGTCATATTAATGGTAAAAAACGTAAAATGTAATCGTTAATCATTTTTATTAATCTGATTACATTTTGCCCATCTATGGCTGGTAATGTCAGAATCATTCAGAACGCGGGCAGCCCTCCGCTACAACCTATCCAGGACGTCGAATTTTTTTTTTTTCATTTCAGAATTTTCTTATTTTTATTGTCGTCTCCGATTTTCTTGATTCCTAAATATATATATATATTGACGGATTGAGAATGGATGCAATGCGTACAGCAGCAATATCCGAATTATGTCTGTGTTTCTTAGATTCGTATTTCAACGGATTTGTGTCGGTCACAGTGCGTAACCGGCCTAAAAGACCGCAAAACGTCTCATATTAGCTCATCACAAGATATGACGCGATTGTTTGTTCCACGTAGATGTACGTGAGTACGGAAACACGTAGCAAATCTGACAGGTTTTTAGAAAGCTACGTGTTTCAGAAACCTTATTTTCTACTTGTAGTATAATATATATTTTATATAAAATTAACATATTTTTGGTTTTGAAAATAACCAAATACACATATTTGAGATAAAGAACAATCTCATATATTAAATCTAACTACAATTACGTTGTATGAGGCACTAAATATATTTTCATTTGTGATTAACCTTTGATTTATATTTCACTTTTGTGATGGTATCGGATTTTATTATTTACAATTTAGACAATAATACCATCGAAAAAAAATCTAGAACAGTGAAATGAAACATGCCAATTAAAAAAATTACACTCGTATTCATTATTCAGCACTTTATATACATAGAAAATTTTACCCATAAATCTCCAACGTTTTAGGGTAAAATTATTATATTCGCATCACTGACAATACGTACCTACGTCGTATATATATTTCTTCATAAAACACCTTTTACTGAAGACGATTTATTCTGAAATGGAAGTTACATTGCGAGAGAAAATTACGTTCAACCGAACCCATCCATTAGTACAGCGTCTTTTTTCTTTGCTCCGTATACCAGTTACCTTCATTTGTCGTGCTCGACACTTTGGAAAGTTTAACTAAACAAATTTAAAAAATAATGAATTTGTTGACTTACTTTCCTTTTTCAACAATAATTTATCGTCACACTATACGTCCTTACGGGGTGAGCAGAGTTTTTTGTATATTCACTTAAAGTTTCATTGATACACGTGGTATTTGAAATTGGGAGCGAAGTAAGTTGGATCACTTTCACAACATACTTTGAAGAACTTCCATTCTGCGTCATATCTGCACAGAGCTGTACAATATTGCTGTTGCTTATTTCTTACATATTTTTAATTTTTCTGTTATACAGTGTCTCAATTTTAAATGTATGTAGTGAATTACATTTTTAGAATAAATAATAGAACCTTAATTGATCGATTCATTAACGTCATGTTTAGACACACGCCTCTAGACACTTCAAAATTTTAAGAGCTCGATTTTATAACAAACTAAATGTAATTCTCAATATCTATCCCCTTTCCCTTTATGAACTTAAAATCAAAGTCAAGGATTACTTGTTGCAGCTCGATTATTTACAAACTGAAAATCTTTTAAATGCTTATATATAATCTGCACTCACACACAACACTCTTTACTCACCCTTTTCTACACATAACACACCTATACACAACACGTCTGTATATTTTTATATATTTTTGTAATTATTTGTATTCTCTGTAATGGCGGGCGCTGACGTCTGCGATACAGTCTCACGACTAGTACAGGCGTCAACGTAAATTTAATTATATAATGTAAAATTTTTGATCCAATAAAATTATTATTATTATATTATGTTTGAGAAGAGCTACTTCTTTAGCTTTAGAGCCTTAGAGCCAACTTATTTATAATATGTTGAAGCTAGCCGACCTCCGAACTAAAAACGCCATTATACAAAAAAAAAACACAAAATAATAAGATTATTTTTACTTTTTAAGAATTTATAATATTATTTCAATACTCCTGCCGAAAATCTTTTGTAAACAAATTATTTTGCATTGAGACCGCAATCCATCCAATAATGCCTATTGTCCTTTAACACATCCGTCACACAGCCTGGTTTGTTTGCGTTCTCACGGGACATAAATCCCGTTAGATGTTAGTAACGTCTGGATCATTTACAATGCATACATCCCTTCACTGCAATCTAGCCAGGGCGTCAAGTAAGTACTGGGAAAAATCAAAACACACACATCACATACACATTTTATCACATTTCATATGTAACTTTCATAATATTTGAATTCATTTATATCTCTCATATACCCTTGTTATACAAATGTTTTTGGTTAATCTGATTTTTTAGCTTGTTTTCATGTATTAATTAAATTACATACTGTAGATATGTAAATAAATAAATATACCCTGTATATGGTTCTTGTATCAGTTGCTTTTTTTTTAAATTAAAAATAAATAACTAATAAATTATGTAGTAACTCTGTGTAAATATTCTCAATTCAGTTTCATTGTTGCCTTATTGGTTTATAAATAAAAGTAAACTTTTCTCATATCTCGCGAAAAACAATCGGAAAACTCATTCTTTCGCGGTCATTGTGGTTTTCCGTTATATTTTTCTTGTATGCCAGGTTTTTGTGCACGCCGACTGTTATATTGGACGGTTTTGTCACGTCTCCGCTTCTTATATCAAAAATACTGTAAGAGTTCCGAGTCCCACAGTTATTATAATACAGTGAATATTACATAGTCGTATATGAGGAACACGAGCACTTCATTTTCTTATATATGTAGAGTATCTTCAACTAATAATACATTATGATAAATATGTGCTAAGTTGTGTAAAAAGCACACGCATATTATACGACGTTTTCCATCACGATTGCGAGGAACAAGTCAATCTTGTATTATGTAATTGACTGTTAATTATTGAAATTATGTAGTTATAAGACCAAAGTTGAGTATTCTCCAAACTGGGATAGTTCCTAGGGATAATTCGATAGGATGTTATTCCATCGCACCACACGATGTTAATAAAAGACACCAAGTATGTTAGTCTTAAATATGTAGATATTTTTTTTTTTACACTGGCTCGTCTAGTGACTACAGAGTACCTGATGGTAAGTACAGTGTAGTCCAAAAACGAAAGCGACTATCAAAGGATGAAAATCCATTGATAGTCTACATCGTCATGTCAGCCCACATATACCACGACTGAAGGTCTCTAGGTATATGAGCTACTGGATATGCACAGGCTGATTCCGAAACGCGACAAGCCGAAACTGGTCACTATGACGGGCTTTACACCCATGCACTGTGGTCGCGAGTCAGACGGGCACCGGCGCCCTACCACCTCGCTGCTGCTCGTTTAGCACCCAGGAGTCACGTGTAGGGAAACTAGGGTAAAGCCAACGGGCGCAAGAAGCTTCGACTCCCAAAAAAAAAATTACTTAGATATTATAAATAAGTGGAGATATAATAATGATGTCTAAAATAGTTGTTATTTATTGATAAATATAATATGGAGAAGTAGAAAATAGATAATCTTAAGAGCAGAAATAAATAAATCTATAATGAGTAGGTTACAATACCAAGCAGAATTCTATACAGTGTAGGTCTTTAATTAGCCAGGCAGTAGACTTGAGGGAGTCTGCTACCCAGAGATGAAGCCTTCGCTGTTCGCTCCCCGGGAATTTGGAAGAATCTGGATTCCCAGGGCCCGGTGGAGTGATCAGAAGGATAGCCCGGAGGTTTTAGTCCTTAGAACTCTGAAACACCAGGATCGCTTCCCTCGCAGCTGCCGTAATGGTCCTACGTAGGATTTACCCCAGGTTACCAAAAAACAAGCAATTAATTAATGTATAATTTGTGAGTAAATAATACAACATAAGATGGATTCTATCTGTCGCAGTAAAGTTGAGCTCAAAAGTAAATCCGCTGGAAACAGACCAGATTCAATCTTCATTTACTCTTGAATTATTAATTTTTAAGCCAAAACCCGTCTCGGTGCCAGAGGTCGTAAATTTTTCAGTATTCCTCTCCCTCGAGTGGTGTAAGATTTGCTTTTGAGTTTAAAAAAGATTTTACTCAAGAAAATTAACTAACTTATGCCTACGACTAGCTGTTTAATTAGAGCCAACATAAGGCTTATGTAATTAGTTAGTGGTTTTTTCTTATTGTTGTGTGCCCCTTAGCTTTTTTAGATTCTTTTTGTGGATACTGTGCACGCCGCTCAGGGCTGCACATGGGTTTTCCGATTTTAGTGGACTGTGTAATGTAGGTGCAAGTTATTTTCCGTGCCCTAACAAATGCACACGATCATTACAAATATACACATATATAATCCCGCTTGCCTTGCCGCCGTGGTGTCTCTGCCTGCCCCATCCAGGAACAGTGCTTGGGGCAGTGAATCCTGCACGGTCGTGTGCCCGAAGATAGAAGACCGAAAATCCGTAACTTATGCCAACTCCGAGCTAAATATAATTGTCCCACGCAATACAAAACACAGGGAGCACAATAAACAATATTAATAGGTACGTAGCCGTGAATAAATAAAAAATAGGTCTCCCGATACAAATCCGATGTGGACAGTAGAGTTGCGTCCGAAGGAGTGTGTCGTTTGCCCGCCATATAACGCCATCTGGCGGTAGGTTTGCCGAAATACACACATATATATATATATATATATATATATATATAACATAGTGGCGTGTACAGATACTTTGGTTGTAGATGGTTTATATATCTTTTTTTGTATTAATATAATAATACTAGCTGATCCGGCAAACGTTTTGCTATATAAGTTATTATTATTATTATTATTCCTTTCTTGTGGCTTTTCCACTGGTGTATGACCAATGTGATTTTGCGAAAGTCAGCGTTTTGATTTTGACTTTAATGTTCGAGAAAGGTTGATCGGTGTTAGCTAATTTTAATTATATTGAGATTGTCCGGTAGAGGAACCTAAAACAAAAAAAACCTACTAACTACAACAAAATATACATCACAAACATAAAAAAGTTATTAATAAGACAAAAACAAGAACAAGGACACAACAGAAATCATGACGTTAATAATATACACAATGAACCAACACCATTATAGTTATAATCTTATTTTATATTGACTTATATATTTTAATAATATATATATATATAAAGGGAGTATCTACAAGTGACAGAAGGGTCTGGAAGTTAGTGGGGCGAGGGATGTTATTGGGGAGTTTATCATATAAGGACACTGGATACTTTGGGCAAGAGAAGAATATATGATCAGCTGTACCTTCGTCATAGCCGCACTCACAGAGTGAAGCTATATAAGTTATTGCAATATCTTCTAAGATGTTCATTGAAATTAAGTGATGTCAAAGACAATTTTGTTCACAATTAAATACTCTTAATCAACAACATATTTATTTGGATGACGATTAATATTATTACGTTGATACAACTCTTAACAAATAATGCATTAATTTCGAACAATTTGAGTAGCATAAAAACGGTTCTAGTGAGCTAATCTTAAAAGATAGACATATACTGTCCCGGACATTTTTTTAGATCATTTCAAGAGGAATAATTCTTTCTTACATATATTTTTGGTATCTTGAACCGTTTTTGCAGCGCACGCAATGGAAGCCCTCAAGGATGAATAATTTTCCCCGTTTTTTTTTCACATTTTCCATTATTTCTTCGCTCCTAATAATTGCATCGTGATGTTATATAGCCTAAAGCCTTCCTCGATAAATGGTCTATTCAACTCAAAAATAATTTTTCAATTCGAACCAGTAGTCCCTGAGATTAGCTCGTTCAAACAAACAAACAAACAAACTCTTCAGCTTTATAATATTAGTATAGATAATTAAATGTGGCTTCATAACTTTAAGAACAGTTTACTTCACAGCGCAAGACTTACGCGGCACGATCAGCTGACCATCAGCAGTAGTGTATTCACGATGCCTAGTCATGTTAAATATCCTCGACTGAAGCTCTCTAGGTTAGGATGATACATCTAGAAGACGATATTTTTCCAAATTCCAGTTTCCGCTTCTGATTTACAACGTCTGCTTGACACTCCAGCGCTATAGCGTGACGTGTGGATACAATGAGTGTGTGTTTGTGTGTCATAATGTCGTTATCTGCCAGAAACAGAGTGCTGTTTGGGATCCACTACAGTACAGCGTACGGTACGCCGCCAAGCTCCTACTCGAGACTGAGCAAAGCGTAGGGTGACATCTTTATTAATACCAAAGAGGATAATCTTTTTTTTGTTACTTACAAATAGTGTGCGACTCAGAGATGGGCAAAATGTAATCTGATTAATTGATTGTAGGTGTAATTTCAATTTTCTTGCTCTGTAATCACGATTAAATCCATTTAAAACATGAAATCATAAATGTGTATGCAATCCGAAATTCTGTAGTGTTTAAAACACAGATGAGCAAAATGCAGTCATTTTAATAGTAAAAAACGTAAAATGTATTCGTAATCATTTTTATTATTACATTTTGACCATCTATGGTGCAACTAAAAGGTTTAATTTCGCCACCTTCAACTAAAAAAACATCTGCAGATTAATTTTTTTTAAATTACATACAGGTTTGCGCTTGACCTCAATCTCACCTGCTGGAAAGTGATGATGAGGCCGACGATGGAGCGCGCTCGCCCAGCAAATACCGATTCACTCGACGTTTGAAGATTCCCATGTCATAAGATGCCGGAAACACCGACGCAGGAAGCGAGTTCCACTCCTTCGCGGTACGCAGCAAAAAAGAGGAGGCGAATCTCCATTCGAATCTTTATTTCGAATTTTGAAATGGACCGAATTTTTTGCAAAGGCTTCCGCTTTAGGTTCCAAGCTAGACTAATTTTGATGGTTAATTACATTCAATTGCTGCACAATTTTAGGTCCATTTCTGGCCTGCCAATAGAAAACTAGGGCCTTGTTTAATGTCGCCTTGTAAAAATGCTGATAGTATTGTGTGTCGAGACTAGTGATGAAAATGCCTGGGAATTTTCCCAAAGTGCCCAAAACTTCCGAGATCATTTAGTAAATTCCCGGGAATATTCCCATGGAAGTCTTGGGCACTTTGGGAAAATTCCCGGGCATTTTCATCACTAGTCGTGACTATTCAAATTATCTAGAACAAAAGAGGGTAGAGGAAGTAACTTCATGCCCCCGACGAAACCTTCGCGGCGCGTCAGTCTGCTCGATGTAACTAGGTAAAAACGTCGAGACATAATGAAAAGTAAATTAATTCGCGCATAAGTCCTGTTAAAGTATTTATATTGAGTTTCAAACGTGAAAATTTTAAATGTGTTAATTATTTGCCAGACTATAATAATATAATAATAATTTATCGACTAATGGACTGATCCCAAAGAGTCTAGAATACTATCTTGGGAGGCTCTCGCTTGATTTTTGGATCAAGGGCCGGATACATAGATGGGCAAAATGTAATCAGATTAATAAAAATGATTACGATTACATTTTATGTTTTTACCATGACAGCAATTTGCTCATCTATGTTTTAAACTCTTTATTCAATCCCAGATTGCATACGCATTTATAATTTCTTAATCTTCTCTTATATATAAAAATGAATCGCTAAATGTCTTGATAAGCGCGAAAGTCGAGAACGGCTGAACCGATTTGGCTGATTTCTTTTTTGTTGTGTTTGTTGAAGTCTGGGGAAGGTTATTACGGAGAGAAAAATTTTAAAAATTCCCTGCAACTTTCTAAAAATTACACTTTTCTGTATTCTCATACAAAAAATTCGTTATAAGTCATTTTGAACTCTAACACCATACCATAAAGTTTAAATGTTAGTGGACGGGTTCCGGGAAGGTAAAACAATTATTGAGTGACGTATAAATATTAATGTCAATATTTGTCAATTTTTATACATATAGCATTAAAGCCAGGTTGCTTCAAACAATTTTCAAAAAATCTGACGGGGAAGCTATTAACATTAAAAAAACAATGTGACTTTGTTTTAGAGAAATAGGGCAGAACAAGGTCTGCCGGGACAGCTAGTGTTTTAATGAATTTAATCATGATTACAGAGGAATTCAATTAAAATTACGACTACATTTTTTAATCGTTAATCATTAATCAGATTACATTTTTTCCATATCTGGCCGGATACAAAAAGCAGTATTAATCGATACGGCGTGCATTGTTAGAAGAGTCCTTACTCTGAGCTCCTAACTACTGGTGGCTTGGGCCTTAAACCTTCCTCCAATAGGACTATAAGTTTTTATATTCTAAAATCTACATGGTATCTTTTTATATGTATCTACCATATTTAAAAATGTAAAAATATTGTTGCAGTTTTAATAAAAGTTAGAAAGTATTTATTTATATTTTCTTAAAAATTAAATCACACACAAGTAGAAATACTTAAAATAACACTATAACTATATGTAATGAAATATATTAATATATATTAAACATAGAAACTATATCTTGTGTTAAATTTAATCTTCAGTTAGGAATGTCCTGGATATTGCACGCTTTAAGTTAATCCTACTTGCGCAGTGCTTATGTCTGCAAGGGGAATGTGGAACGAAATTATTTGCTTTATAATAAATACAATGGAACATTTGCGTCTCATCATCCTCCGTCCCAGCAGGGCAGGCAGGGGTGGCAAACAATTATAGCTAGTGCAAATTTACTCTGCGTGGAATATTACTGTTTACGTAAATATGGTTTTAAATGTTTTCATTAATTATTTAACTGTTTATAATTTGTGGCCGACTAATTAGAGAAATAGAGTTTTGTGTGACTATGAGAGTTCGCCTGGGATAAAGTCAATTTATTCAGAGAGGCTTTGGAATTAGTAGTGTTTTTTACTGCTGTTTTTAGGAAAATTTTCTATATAGGCGTGTGTTGCATGGTTTACGAAAAAATATGAAAATACGTGAGTATATGAATATGGCAATAGGAAATATGTCGAGTATAAGACAAATATTACACGCGGATGCTAAATTATTCTTATTAATTGGCTAAAAAATTGGTTAACTCAATTTTTCTTTGGCAGGCCAAAATGCTGTTTGCCTGGGGCATCAGAACTTCACCGGGCGAGAGGGGCGAGCGCTTCCAGCGATTTTACAGGTGAAGTGGCAACTTATAGGCGTTCTCGTGGGCACGAACCTTGACTTGAGCGGGCAGCCAGTGAAAGAACCTAAGATGATCTTCTAGCGTTTTGGAAGCGACTACCTTGTGTAAGCAAATGCCAATTAAGACACTATTACTACTTTGAAATAATATTATCTTATATATAAATCTTCTATAATATAAAAATGAATCGTTAAATGTGTATAAGCGCGAAACTCGAGAACGGCTGAACAGATTTGGCTGATTTCTTTTTTGTTGTGTTTGTTGAAGTCTGGGGAAGGTTATTAGAGAAAAATAAAAAAAAATGTCTGAAAAAGTCTAAATACACCACTTTTCTATATTCTCATACAAAAGATTTGCTATAAGTCAATTTGAACTTTAACACCATACCATAAAGTTTAAATGTTAGTGGACGGGTTCCGGGAAGGCAAAACAATTGAGTGACGTATAAATATTAATGTCAATATTTGTCAATTTTTATACATATAGCATTAAGGCCAGGTTCCTTCAAACAATTTTCAAAAAACAGCCGACAGACCAATAGGTTTTGGCAGAATGAAATCTGACGGGGAAGCTATTAACATTAAAAAAACAATGTGACTTTGTTTTAGCGAAATAGGGCAGAACAAGGTCTGCCGGGACAGCTAGTTCATGATAAATATAATATTGATATGTCATTGTTTGAAAGTATTATACATATTGGTCTTGATACAATGTACTAATTATAGAGCCATGTATCTGTTAAATAATATTTGGATACTTTTAATAAAAGCCATCACTAATTAAAAATGTAAACATAATAATAGTTAATCTCGATAGATGGCGACACAATTAAATAAAAGGGAGCGAGGCGATGGAAAAGAATAATAATAAGAGCAGATTGGATATAGAGGCACGCGGTGGTGAATGTTAAGTAAAAAGATATAGGTGGTTGGGTTTTGTGACTTCCGACTGTAAGCTCAACTATATGTTTTATAAATAAAGGAAGTGTTAACTATTATGAGTGTTTAAGTTTTCACTTGCGAAGACACGGCGAAAGAAATTCAAGACTGGCGCCGGACTGGAGCTACATCCGAGTTTAATCCAACAAGTGTGTTCTGCAGATTGAAAAGAAAGCCACTTTTATAATTTTTTGAGATGAAGAGAAACTGGTTTCTTTAACTTCATTGACCTTGCCAGTCAACTAATCTAATCCCGATATCCAAGATTGATGGCAGATGGCAAATGTAAACTGAACAATGATATTATATTATATTTTATTTTTTATAATATTAAGGGCGGCCAACACACTACAAAACAATAAAAAAAATACGTTAAAGTGTTGCGCCTTTTAAGGCTACCACATCATGCATTAGAAACAAACAATACTGCTTATTATACAAAATAAACACATTAACAAACAAGAATAAATCAACCAAAGAGAAAATAATGCCAAGGATAGTTCTCTTTTTTGTTTCAATTGGGCAAAATCCTCAAAAGCTGCACAAAGGGGTTACGCGATCGAGGTGTGTCGGACTTGTACCGACTAAAAACCCCAAGGTGACTACTTCTGCGCATTGGTGGGGACTGCGGGTCCTGTAATCAATACGCCACAGCCCCGTCGCGCCGCGCCCGCTGGGCACAAACTCGGGGGCTGTGCCAAGGATGATCCTGAGTCAACGGGAAGTACCCTGTGGGTTTTAATTCTTTTACGATTGTACAGAATATGCAGCATATATGGTTGTACTCTGTAGGGACACATAGAATAATGTTTACGTAGGCTATTGATTTTTATCGCGTGATTTATGAAAGTGCGAATATTGCATAAATGAGGAAAGTATGTGTGTATTTAGAGACGGCTGCGTCCGTCGCTTTAGTCAGTTCGGATAATACACAGTTAACAGCAGCACGCATTTTATTTCCATAGTCCTCGAACTCTATAGGCTACCACTTACAACCTAAATACTCTTATTTTTTGATTACGTTGACTTTGAAGGTGTCAAGGTTTGAAGGTGGGTTGACTTTACATCTAAAAAAGAGCGTCTAGCTGAGTATTTGAAATCAATTTCAACTTCCATCCAAAGCGATCCAAAGAAGGGCCTTAACAATGAAACTAACAGATCCTTTCCTACAAATTGAAATAGATCCCTTAGTATCTTATGTAGGAACACCAAACACAGTTGTACTCATATCTTTTGATTACGTTGACTTTAAAAGATGATCTTTACATCTAAAAAAGAGTTTAGGAGAGTATTTGATATCAATTTCAACTTCCTTCTAACGCGTGCCTAAGAAAAAGAGTCTTAACAATGAATCTATGACAGATCCTTTCCTTAACCTGTTAACTGGGTATGACGAAATATCTCGTCATACATAAAAGCCTACTGCAATGGGCATGACGACATTTTTCGTCATGGAAATTAATCATAATATATTAAATATTTTATCAAAATAAATAAACACCACAAGTTAAAAACGATATTCTTTTATTATTTGAGGTGTGACTTATCGCTGCGAACAAAAAGTCCCCATTCTGAAACGAGTTGACCAATAGCTAATTCCCCGGTTAACAGGTCAATATTAAAATGGGATCTACTTTAATTTTAAGTATCTCAAGTAGAAACACTATGGAAAGAATAAATAGAATTAAAAATACCTATACACCTCGATAATCATTATAAAGTGTTATTATTTCTGCATATTTTCCTCCCGATAAGTCACGTTTCCCATTATAAATTAGCATATTTCATTAAAAATCTGTTGGTAAAGGTTTTTAGTCGACACTCCGAGATCTGTTAAAGGGAGGTTGGGATTTCAACTGAGTGGATGATTAGCAAACTTTTACCTTTAAAAAACAAAACAGCAAAACAAAGAAAAAAAAAGAAATGATGAAAAAGAAATGGATATCTAGATTGTGCAGAACTTCTCAGTAATCTAAAAATTAATGCTCCATCTCGTTTGCCCCGCAAAACAGCTTTCCATTTTTTTTTCTATACCCTTTTTTAAAACTAATCTTGGACAGTTTTCTACCATGCCGAGGATCTGTAGGCAGTACAACGAACTCTCGCGAATTGGTGACTTGGACCTAACTGTTTCTCTTTCAAAATTTAGAACAGCGTGTAGAAAGTGACTGTATTTCTTTTTTTTTTGTTCTGTGTTCTTTAAAATCAGTCACATAGTTTCGTTTGAAGTTGTTACTTAGACAAGCTACAGTATTATTCTTTTATATTGTATCTATGTATGTATGTATAATCTTTTTTTGGATGTTTACTATTATTCTTTAATGTAAACTAGCATTATATATTAATCACTGTGCATGCTGTGGTACCCTATAATTGTGGGGGCATTTATGTTCTATTTTAGTACCATAATCCTTTTGTTTTCTTATCCAATGTTACCCATGTTTGGCACCCAATTATGTAAGAAAAAGCATTCATTTAGCACACAACACAACTTACAACTCAGAAGGACAGATTAATTAAGTTAGAAAACCACAAAAGTAAATTCTCTGAGCTGTGATAATGTGCCAAAGGGAAGTCAGCTCAGCAAATGCTAAGTGACCAGCCGAGCCACCCAACGCTGAGTTTCAGCTGACACCCATTTATTGCGTCGACGCGTAGAAAATAGCGAGGAAGAGTGTTCTATAGAGAATACATACACAACTCTACAGATGATTTCAGTGTCATAGATAATATCTGTTCAAAACTGCGTTGTTGAACAATAGTTAAGTAAACTAACTATAGACTATAATATTAATCTTCACGCTATATCCATTTCGGGTTGAATAGAGATGAATAAGTAGGTGTATCCACTTTGCGCTCATATATCGCGTTCTACAGGATCAGTAGTTGATCACCGTTCTCATGGCACATAGATATGACATTCTGCACACCCTGAAAGGGATATAGTTTAATGATGTATTATTATCAAAGGAGTAAAAAAATTATAGCAAAAAACGTTTAATTCTTCAATTCCCATGTCTATGTTAATGTTAATTTCGTATTTCTCTTTTACTGAAATAGTTTAGATACATTCAGTGGAGACAAAACCAAATTAAAAAAAACTACCCTCTTTTTTTAGTTAAGTGTACAGGTGACACTGGGCTTTGTGAAAAAATATATGAATAGTTTAACTCTTTAACTTTCCTGTAATAATGTTAAAATTAAAAAATAAATTATCATGTCGAAGCAAAAAAAAAAAACTTCTGTCACCTACAAGTGACACTGGGAATTGAAGGGTTAAAGTCGAAGGGATTCCATGGCAATGAAGTGTTGAAAAGTTTGTCAAAGTCGCGATAAAGATCGCTCTTGCCGCATTAGTCGCAGACTTTCGTCAGGGTCTTCTGAAGGCGTTGCGGTGGCATTAATTTTAGCGATAACTATCTACACCGAAGTCTTGTAAAACCCTGGAATCTTTATTTTTACATAATATAAAGTTACTTTGTAGATGTAGTAGCCAAGTGGATAAAGGATAAAGGATTTTTGGGAGTCGAAGCTGCTCGCGTCCATAGGCTTTACCCTAGTTTCCCTACACGTAACTCCTGGGTGGTGCTAAACGAGCAGCAGAGAAGTGGTAGGGCGTCAGTGCCCGTCTGGATCTCAACCACAGTACATGGGTGTAAAGCCCGTTATAGTGACCTGATTCGGCTTGTCGCGTTTCGGGATCAGCTTGTGTATATCCAGTAACTCGTATACCTAAAGACCTTCACTCGTGGTATATGCGGGCCGACATGACGATGTAGACTATCAATGAATTTTCATCCTTTGATAGTCGCTCTCGTTTTTGGACTACACTGTACTTACCATCAGGTACTATGTAGTCACTATGTCGAACCAGTGTAAAAAAAAGGATCAGTATCTAAGTGCGACAACGCTGATGGATGTTTTTTCCAGAATTAATACGAATTTGCGCACCATTTGCTCACCCGTGAGAAAAACATCGTGAAGAAACCCGCATGGCATGTAATAGAAATGTCATGTGTACTAGTGCTGTGAGAACGGCGATCCGCTGCGCACATCACGTCACACTGGGCATTTTTTTTTTGGCATGTCCTACGTTGACGGCCTGGGAAAGACCTTCACAACAAAGCCGGGCTTGGTGGGCGAACGCAGAGGGCGCTCAGCCAGCGAAATTTATGGGTTGGACGGCTACGCAAGGGCACCCTTATGTGTACGGATCTCTATGTAACGGTGATCTACCAGCGTTTCGGAAGCGACTACCTTGAGAAGAAACGCCGAAAGAAACTCAAGGCTGCGTCGGAGTGAATGTTGGGCATGACACACAAGCGCAATATGGATACAATCAATAATTCTACTCCGACGCAGCCTTGAGTTTCTTTCGGCGTTTCTTCTCAAGGTAGCCACTTCCGAAACGCTAGTAGATCACCCGTAGGGTTAGTATTTTATTTGGCTGGCGGTCCAAGTCGAGGTTCGTACCCACACGGGTACCCTTGCTTTGACACCCAACAGTGACGTGCATAGAGTATTTGGACAGGGTAGGCAGAATTCGCACGATTTATTTGAATTATATAATGATAGTAAATATTACCACGCAATATTCCTATGAAAGCTATTGAAAGATAGATGGCGTGAATATAGAATACTTATGAATATAAATGGTTCTCTTTTCTGTTTAACTTGAAGCAATTTATTCAAGACTTATTTATCGTAAGGGCATGCAATGCTTTTATGCATCTATGGAATGAACGCTACTGCCACCCAACCCATAAGCTCGCTGGCTGAGCACCTTCTGTGCTCGCCACCTTAAGCCCGGTTGAACTGTAAATGACATTCCCGGCACTCAGTAATTTGTCCGCTTAGAAAAAAACAATCAATAATGTATCTCTGCTCACCTCGAAGGGGATAAAGCGTGACGATTTTTTTATTATTTTTAAAAAGATGAAGTATCAGACGCCATTCATATGTTATTCCGTATCCATACGTACAACTCTCATTGAAATCTTCATAGAAAACTTTGATGACCAGCACATTTCTGGTCAGCCACGGTGAACTCAGTCGTAAAATTTTGAATTACTTGACTAGTGATAATTTAAGTAGATACTTTACAACAAAAAACAATCCATTTGGTTATACAAACAACACAGTGTAATCAGCGACTAATGTATCTTTGTTCACCCAAAAAGGGATATAGCGTGATGAAACGATATTATTCTGTCATTTGTTTTTTTTTTCTAAAATATTTTAAAACCTTTGGTAGAGATGACCTACATCATTGCTTATGTCACTCGAAAAAAGGACAAAAGAATGTAAAATATACAAAAAATCTCGCTTCATTCTTTTAAATGAATTGTCAGGCACAGTTTCTTATTTACGCCAAGCGGCGTGGAATAGATAAAACGGGGGTAAATCACCTTTTACCCCCCCAGCAACCCCTCCCAGAAAAATAACGTAAATGTCATGAAAAGAGATTCTTGACGGGGGGCATTCGCGCGTGATATTCGACCTGTCCGAAAAGCCGACTGGCTTGTCCAATCCAGTATCATTCCTAGACAAAACTGGGTTGCCGCGTTAAAATATCAAAATTGCTGTATTTTAAAGAATAAAATTAATGTACAGAATTCCCTTCACTGGGTCATGAGCGGGGAGATTGAATTGAAACCACTAGATACAGTTCGCCACTGGTTTAATTATTCACATATATAACACGTTAAAACCAATACTTTATATCTCTTTTGTTTCTCAAGTCTTTTCGTCACGATATACAATATGGCACCTTTGCCTTATATGCAGCTGCTGTGAACGAAACTATAACGCGATGCAATTCGGCACAACGCCATCTACCGAACCGACCTGCATCACGCCATAGTCTGCTCACAGCAGCTGACTAATGTTCTTTTACTCGAACAATTAGAAATACGAAATATTTTTTTCTATAATTTCTTAAATATCCTTTTTATTAATTGATGTGTTGGTCTAGCGGATAATGGACTGGTTTTTATGCGTGGAAACTTGGTTGTAAGGTCGTATCCCAGCACGTACCTCTGGGTTTTGTAGATTCCGTACAGATGTAGGCACCACCAGCTCACCGGTAAAGGAAAACATCGTGAGTAGACCTATACGGCATCCATTAGAAATGTCATGTGTAAGTGCCCTGAGAACGGCGATCAGCTGCGCTACCTGGTCAAGTTGAGCACGACATAAGGTATACGAGATACACGAGTATTATTATCATATATAGTAAATATTTGTTAAGAGTGATATATCAACATTGAGCCTAAACTAGGTTTGGTGGGGTGGGCTCATACATTCACCCCTTCCAGAGATGAAGCTTAAAAAGAACAGCTTTGAAGAATCTGGATTCCCAGGCCCAGGTGGAGTGATTGAAAGGACGCTTCGTGGGTTTTTAGTCAGTAGGAGTCTAAGACTCCGGGGTCGCTTTCTTCACAGCGGCCCTGATTGTTCTATGAAGGATTTTTTATCCAGTTACCAAAAAAAGTTTGGTAGGTTATTTATATTAGAAGAAACGAATTACTGAATATCGCAGCGATTACTGTTTCGAAGGCAACACTGCGTCGGCCCTCCAGCGTTGCGCGTCCGAGAGAACAAAACCAAGGACACATTTCGTCAAACCCTTTTTGATTGAATTAAGTCTGGGAATGCGGCTGAGTGCCTCCAGTCAAGCGCGTCTGATCAAAAGTCTCTACCCACTGTCCCGGCCGTGACAGAGCTCTATTACGACCGCCAACGTGGGCATATCACTGCATCTTTCACGGAAAAAGTACGCAAACCAATTAACGTCACATTTTTACTTAATCATTCAATAGTAAAGGAACTGGAACATATCCTCCCAATTATTGAAAACTATTTTTCAATAAATAACAAAATACATTCTTAAAATTAATGAAACTTAATGATTATATTTATTAATTTATAAATTACGTGAACGCTTGACCTCAATCACACCTGGGGAAAGTGAAGATTAAACCGGCTTTGAACCGCGTCCCCCCAACAAATGCTATGACCGGTGGTCGTGGGTGTGGTTGTAGAAAGACACGGATTTTGGCGTTTTACTGTTTATTTGCACTTTACGGCACACCGAACTGCGATGCACACGTATGTACTCTCGCCTTGCGTCTCGGTAGTCGACTGAACTTGCTAGAGCATCCCTTGCGCGCGCGCATCCCTTACCCCGCGCGTCCCATAACACCCTAACGACCTTTAGGGCGTTTACCACAAACGCGTATCGGGCGGCGTCTACATGCTATAATGCCTATTTACTCTTCTCTTAAAGACTCCCAAGTCATAAGATCCTGGAAATATGCTCGCTGGAAGCATATTCTACTTCTTAGCTGTTCGCACGATGAATATAGAGGCGAATATTTTCATGCGTATGTAAAGAACATCCACCACATTCTAATGGTATCCGACACGTGTCTAGACGAATCAGCACAGTAATTACTTGACGCCTTGGATAGGTTGCAGCGGAGGGCTGTGCGAAGTTTTTTTTTTTTATACTGGCTCGACATAGTGACTACAGAGTACCTGATGGTAAGTACAGTGTAGTCCAAAAACGAAAACGACCATCAAAAGATGAAAATCCATTGATAATCTACATCGTCATGTCGGCCCACATATACCACGACTGAAGGTCTCTAGGTATATGAGTTACTGGATATACACAAGCTGATCCCGAAACACGACAAGCGGAAACTGGTCACTGTGACGAACTTTACACCCATGTACTGTGGTCGCGGTCCAGGCGGGCACGGACGCCCTACCACCTCGCTGCTGCTCGTTTAGCACCACCCAGGAGTCACGTGTAGGGAAACTAGGTTAAAGCCTACGGACGCGAGCAGCTTCGACTCCCTAACGACTCCCAGTGTGAATGACCCTGACGTGACTAAGCATCTTGACCCGCTCCAGTTGTGCAAAGATATTGTCTCACTAAGCGTTTTCTACCGTCTGTATCACTGCGAGAGTCTTGAGCTTTTATTTAACCTTGTCCCATCCTCTCCCTTCCATAAAAGACCCACGCGCGCCAGTTTACGAAGTCACGATTATACGCTAAGTCATGTCTCTTCTAGGACTAAGACATTCTCTAACTCTTATATTTGCCGAGTCGTCAAGTTGTGGAATGGTCTTCGGGCGAACGTGCTTCCACCGTCCTATGATATTGGGTTCTTTAAACTAAGAGTGAAGAGATATTTGTGCAGGACGGCGTCACGATTGGGACAAACAATTGTTTTTTTTTACTGTTGATTGTTATAGTCGTTTATTTAGACTGTTTCTATGCTTCCCATTCGGTTTGGTGTGGACACTATATCGAATCTGGATTAAAAGAATGTTTTGTTTAATCGACTATTTTTAATGTATTTGTTAGTACGGCAGGCGAAATCGGTTGTAAAATTACAACCATATTTACATTTTCGCTCGCTACTTTGAGTATAAATACTTTACAGGGAAACCCAACAATGCTCGAGTCCAATTAATTAATAACTTAATACATAAAGCGGGAAATTCGTCGTGAAATTATTTACACGCGAAATGTACGTGTTCCCGCGTTAAGCGACCGCCTTTCACACCGTAGCGTAATGTAAGGATAATATTTTTAAGACCAAACTCTTCGTTGCTACATTACGGAGTAGATTTAGCCTGAAGTGAACGCGCCACATGCCATAGTATACAAGTACAAGATTATCATAGTGACTCAGTTTTGTCTGTCTTGTTTCGAGATCAAATTATGTACGTACAGTTATTTGTATATATAAAAATCTCCAGTCATAGTACATGTGGGCCCCGGTCTTGGTGTGGACAACATTTACAGTTGGATGCAATGCCATTATGACTTCTAAAACTATTACTTCTCATCACTTAATGATACAAATGTACGAGGTTTGTTCAAAAAGTATGACAATATGTGTATATATGTAGGATATATATATTTTTTTAAGTATATTTATTTATGAATATCTATTTTGTCCTATTCAAAGTAAGCCCCATCAGATGTTATACACTTGTCAACGTTTATTCCACTCCTAGAAGCTCTTCAAAAAATCATATTTCGTGATCTTGTTCAGCTCAGTCGATGTTGTCTTCTCAATCATAGCGACTCATCGTTCTGTCATGGGCCTCATCAGTTCCAAGATAAAAAAGTCACAGGGGTCAGATTTGGGCAGGCTTGTGGCATCATTAGTGTATTGTTTTTGTCCAAAATTTATCGTAAATTTTTGGTCGAAATTTCGCAATTTTGTTTCAAATTTTGCGAGGAACCGTCTCATGTCAATTTTATTGGAAAAAATCAAATAACATGAACTAATCGATATATTTAGGTCGTATGCAAATTTTGTAATAGTAATTTGGCTATTGACCAATACTATTTTCAACATTTCATAAATTTTTTCGTCTGCTGTTGACGAGCTCGGTCTTCTGAGAATATTTGTACTACCAATAAATGCTGCTTTGGTCCAAGGTTGTTTTAACGCTTACAGTTAACATGCGGAACGCGTCCGCGGCCTTAATTTTGTTTTTCACACGAAATTTATTGAATATTCTTCGATCCAGTTTATGGAATAGACAAAAAGTGGAGGCGTCTCAAAACACATTCACGCAAAATAACTGTCAATAATTAATTAAAGACTCAAAATGGCCGAACTCGTCGGCATCATTGAATGACATTGGTACCAACATAACACCACAAACAAATGGAATATAGGTAGCCAGCGGAAATTTAAAATTCGCGACACTTTTTGAATAAACTTCATATGATAAATTTATTTATCGATGCAATAATAATATTTAATCTGCATGAAAACTACAAATTGTAGTTCTTATGAATTTTAAGACGAATAAAACGTACATTAACCTACTTCCGATTATTATCAGATCTACCAACTATAAAATATTATTTAAATGAAAAATTATTTGAGAGCTTCTATATACCTTACTGAAAAATTTCGCTTGAGCCATGTAGTTTAGTAAAAATATGTAAACGTCATGTGTGACACTTCCTTTAAATAAAGTTTTTATTTACTGCGTAATAAATATGATCTATGAATGTATCCGAACTCACTTGAATTTATGGAGCTGTTGGCGACATTGATTCAATGACATTACGTTGGGAGGTTAGTTAAAATAAAGCAAAGTACACTATTCAAATATAAAATTATCCGAAACTGGTAAAATATTAGCTTTAAATGTTGTTTCTCTTTACAGGTAAGTTTGTAATTAAGAGTGCTTGAGAATGTTTTGTTAAAATTGTAAAATAATTTGGTTTAAATAATAAGTTCGTCTCTTAACAGAGCAACCCAATTTAGCTAATTTTTACTATTCACAATATCTAAGGACCATCACAAATATATTTGCATCGTTAAACAATATACACATATCTGGGCGCGTGTGCGCCCGCTAATCACAAAAATAACTTAGGTACTTGATATAGAACTTACTACTTACTTTACTTACTAACTACTTACTACTTTGGTACTTTTTTTGGGAGTCGAAGCTGCTCGCATCCGTAGGCTTTACCCTAGCTTCCCTACACGTGACTCCTGGGTGGTGCTAAACGAGCAGCAGCGAGGTGGTAGGGCGTCGGTGCCTGTCTGGATCGCGACAACAGTACATGGGTGTAAACCCCGTTATAGTGACCAGTTTCGGCTCGTCGCCTTTCGGGATCAGCTTGTGTATATCCAGTAGCTCATATACCTAGAGACCTTCAGTCGTGGTATATGTAGGCCGACATGACGATGTAGACTATCAATGGATTTTATCCTTTGATAGTCGCTTTCGTTTTTGGACTACACTGTACTTACCATCAGGTACTCTGTAGTCAATATGTCGAGCTAGTGTAAAAAAAATAGACGTGGATTTCATTCATGTGTTCTGGAAAGGCTCTTTTAACATTTTGTGTTAATTTTATTTCAGCTGGTACGTAAAAAAAATGTTATGTCATAAAAAATACATGTCGCTTATTTATTGTGAAAAAATGGTATAAAGTAATTGATCAGGTTATTTGGCTGAAATACATATAATATTATATTTGTGATAACATTCTGATTGATTTCTGTCTGAAAATATATCAGAAAAAGCTTGAAATAATTGTTATCATAATAAAAATATTACTTTCATGCAAATGAAGTCGCGGACACTGCTAGTATTGTATAAAATTACCCTGTATATACGAACAGAGTTAAAATAATGCAGGAGTAACAACGTTACGATTTGTGAGCTCTCAAATAAGGTACCTAAAAACTTTTTAATTCAGTTTTACAGCCCTTCACCCTTTCGAGCGTTGCTTGAATATTAAACGGTTAGGCGAATTGATTTTTAATAATTCTATCTGATAACAGCATCTGTATACGTGCCGGTGAAAGTCGAGGAGGCAGGCATAACTTTTAACACCCTTTCTCGATGAAGTCAAAGGCTACCATTTTGGAATTCTAATGAGTTCTTGTGTATGCTTTACCGTGTTCCCAGTTTTAAACCAATGTATCAACTGCCGATGGTTCCTGTTTTCAGCAAAATAAGAGAAGTGACGTATCAAAATGAATAAAAGTTTATGAATAAGTTATTTACAGTCATAAATTGTATTTCAAAAGTAGCTACAATGACTGCTTTGGGAAATTTAGTACTCATTGAATTTTCTTTTTTACTACATGTCATGTGGGTTTTCTTACGATGTTTTCTTTCATCGGTGAGCATACAGTGCCTAAATACGTATCTAAGCTTGGAAAACCCAGAGTATATGCTGAGATTCAAACATATGACAATTCGCGTTAACGGGCATGTATAAAAATAAAAAGTAAAAAAGCCATTTTCTTTTCGATCAACAATTTCCAATAAAAATTATATAATTATTATGACGAATTACTTTAAAACAATATGAAAAAAAAAATATACATAAAATAACAAAAATTAAACAATTATAAAATCGAATGAAATTAAAAAATTATATATATATAATAATCGATAATTAGTGTATAACTAAATGTTTCTTTTTAACTGTACGTATCTATTTAAAAGTTCTAGCTAATTTTAATAATCCTACAGTACAGTGTCAATGAGAACCCTTCTTCGGGTATAGGCCTCCTCCGAACAATTCCAGTTCTATCTGTCTGAAGCTGTTGTGAACCAGCTAGCGGCCGCTATGGATCTAATTTCATCAGACCAGGGCATAAGCGGTCTTCCTATGGCTCGTTTGCCGCAGGGACCAGACCAGATTGTAGCACCTCTCGTCCATCTTCTATCTTTCATTCTAGCGAGGTGGCCAGCCCATCGCCATTTAAGTTTAAGAATTTGTTGTAAAAAATCAATAAACTTGGTCTTTTTTTTATTACTTACAGGCTTGCGCTTGACCTCAATCTCACCTGCTGGAAAGTGATGATGAGGCGCTCGCCCAGCAAATACCGATTCACTCGACGATTGAAGATTCCCATGTCATAAGACGCCGGAAACACCGACGCAGGAAGCGAGTTCCACTCCTTCGCGGTACGCAGCAAAAAGGAGGAAGCAAATCGCTTCGTGCGAGCAGCAGGAATGTCAACCACATAAGGGTGCAAACCAGCACGGTGTCTCGTCAATTTATGGTAGAAGGGGGAGGGGGGAACTGAATCATACAACTCGGCCGCACACTCTCCAGAGTACAGTCTATAGAAAACCGCAAGGCAGGCCACTGTACGCCGGTGTTCCAAACTGAGTAGCTCACGCGACGTAAGAGCCTCATCGGCAATGAGCCGCCGAGCTCGGCGATCAATTGAGTCCAAAGCAGCCAGATGGTCTTCGCTCGTAAGGCCGAATTGCATACTTTATGCAACTTCTTGATTTTTAAAATCGACCTTTCCATATTTTTTTTTTACACTGGCTCCACATAGTGCTTACAAAGTTCCTGGTGGTAAGTACAGCGTAGTCCAAAAACGAAAGCGACTATCAAAGGATGAAAATCCATTGATAGTCTACATCGTCATGTCGGCCCGCATATACCACGACTGAAGGTCTCTAGGTATATGAGCTACTGGATATACACAAGCTGATCCCGAAACGCGACAAGCTGAAACTGGTCACTATGACGGGCTTTACACCCATGTACTGTGGTCGCGATCCAGACGGGCACCGACGCCCTACCACCTCGCTGCTGCTCGTTTAGCACCACCCAGGAGTCACATGTAAGGAAACTAGGGTAAAGCTTACGGACGCGAGCAGCTTCGACTCCCATATTCTTCGATATTAGACTGGCATGACCTTATCTTCTGCATAGAGTGCTTTGTCAAAGACCATGTTTTGGCTCCATATGTTAAAGATGGTAATACGCAACTATCCATAACTTTCTTAAATGCAAAGACATGTTGCTCTTAAACACTTCTTTTAAAGACCAGTATTTGTTCCAAGGTAAGTTTAATCTTCTATTTATTTCAACTGGGCCGCTGTTTGATTGAAATTATATAATTTTACCAAGATATATATAAGACTTTACATAGTCTAGTGATGTTTGTTGAATGTGTATAGGTTTTTTCGTAGTTTATTTCCAAACCCACTTTGTGGCTGGCTATATGTACTTCGTTAATCATGTTTTGCGGTTGGTAGCCTGACTCCAAAAACAACAGAATGTCGTCTGCGTAATGATGGTGATTTAAGTACATATTATTCACAAGGATTCCTTGTTTAACGGGCGTGTATACAGGTCCTTTATCCGCTAGATCAGGGGTCCGCAACCAAGGGTCCGCAACCAGCGGCCCTGTTTGACGGATAACCGCGAGTCCACTGTATATAATTATTATGAATTCCCTTAGTAAAAAAATAAAATAAAACCACTTCGGTGTAAAGCGTTCCCGACTAAGCAGGGCTTATTCAGATATATTGTGTTATAAATAATTAAAAGCAGATTGTTCAGCTTTTTTTATAATTTCTTTATTATTAAGATTCCTTACTGAAATTCTAATGATATTTAGGATTCCGTATCTCAAAAGGGAAAAAAAATCTCTTAGGGTGTAAGTGCAGGCTCTTGTCTTCGGGAAAGCGTGAAGATGTGCAGTTAAATATTTAAGGGCGGCTTGCACTAACAAATTAAATCTAGTTTAGAGTTATATAATATGCTATTTAGCGCTGATCTGTACTTATTGTCTTGCACTAACTCAAAATCTAGTTATAACAACTCTTAAACTGAAATCATCATTAATATGGAAACAAACCTATTCAATTAATAAGCGTTTTATACAAGCTTAAACTGGATTTATTCGTTAGTGCAAGCCGTCCTTAGGCTACAATATCATATAGTTGAGTAGTCAATCATTTAAATCAATGCAAGATCAGTAGAGTTCTCAGGAGCTAAATTATCTAAATCCACCAGCTTTATTTCATTATAAAGCCACTAGACACGGTTTCAGATGTCATCCGTATGTGGTGGATGTTCCTTTTATCCGCACGAAGAAATTCATTTCCAAGATCATCATGCGAATAACTAACGAGTGAAATATGCTTTAAGTGAGTATATTCCCACAATCCTATGACTTGGAGCATTAAGATAGCCTTACTTATAGCTTAGTACAATGGTATTTCTATTAGATGCCATGCGGGTTCCCGGAGGATCTTTTCCTTCACCGGTGAACATATAGTGCCTAACTCCTTATTCATCTGAAAAACCCTGAGGTACATCGCCGTATGGTTACCAGTTCCTAATTCCCTTGGCCAATACAGCCTGTAGAGGTAGCCTGTGTGGTAGCCTATAGAGTTCGGGGACTATGGAAATAAAATGCGTGCTGCTGTTAACTGTGTATAATCCGAACTGACTTAAGCGACGGACGCAGCCGTCTCTATATACACACACACGTTCCTCATTTATGCAATATTCGCACTTTCATAAATCACGCGATCAAAATCAATAGCCTACGTAAATATTATACTATGTGTCCCTACACAGCCATACAACACATAATAAGCTTTTGTAATTGCATGTTTCTTACATGGAGTTTTCTCCAAAGTAAATCATATTTTTTATGCGATATGCTGGTACACCTTCTGCTTTCTATTTGATGTGGTTCATTTGGTTTCATACCTCACACATTTCGACTATTAACAAAACACGCATGTGCTTATTTTCCCCTGCACGAGGTACAGCTTTTCATCCGACCTACACACACCGCTATATTTACGTGATCTGCAATTTTTGGGGACCCCGCAGAGCTCAATTCTCACCCTTCGTGGAAACAAGACGTAACTTCATATAGCTTTATTATTTAACATGTATCTCCGTTATTTATTTTAGTTTTATATCGAAGTAAATTGTGAAATAATGATGATGATGATGTCCTAGCCGGATTCAGCCACGGCGACTGTTTCAATTCCGATTTCTCCGATCGTGTGCTTTTAGGTGACTCACATACCCTATCTTCTTTAAGAAGACTCTTGAGCATTGAGGGCATGTGTACATACCATTAACAAAATTGTAGTTAATAGCCGCAGGTGGCCGGGCTTCGAGTCTAACTCGCTACGCAGTTCGTTTTCAAATTCAAAGACTCTGGACTTGATGAGTCTTCTCCAATCCGCCCGTGAGGAAGCAAGCTTCTCCCGCTGCGACGGATCCAGAGAGCATTTTGTGGAATAATAGGAAGGATATATGTACATCAGTTGAAAGTGAAAAGTGAAAATGAAAAAGTGTTTATTTCTCCACAAATATACAAAAAATCCAGAAATTTAAATGTAGCAATACAAACAATACACAAAAACAAACAAAAGAAAATACAAAACATATAAACATGGTGAAAATGGGCCCTTCATCAGCCTAAAGCCACAGAAGAAGTCTGCAGCGCTGTGTTGCATCTTGGAAAGTCAAAAATAGTCTCTAGAGCTGCATATCTATACTCTACTTTTCCTTTTCGCGTTGTTTTCTGCGCGTTGCTACAACAAATGAGTCCCAGATGGAAATTAACGCTGGGTTGCTCAGCTGACTTCGCTTTGGGTCATCCTCACATCACAGGCTATTTGATTTTGTTGTTTTCTATGTTGATTAAACTATCTTTCTGTATTGTATGTTATATTATATGCTAAATAAATGTCCTTTCTTTCTATATCTAATGGTGAAATAAAAAATGATGTTAGCCAATTTGCGTATTTTTTTTTGCGTGGGATGTAATTTGAGGATATTTATTTGCGTTTAGATAAGTTTGCCAATGTAGGGTGTAGGGGTAGTGCGTGGTGTGTCCCGTCGCGGGTCTTCTCGCTTGCCACAAAGTTGACCGCGAAGCCTGCGCCGCCGCACGTTAGCCCATACAGGCTAGCAGGAGAGTAAGTCACCTTCATCTTATGAAATACCCCAAACCAGGGCTCGGCATCCTTATGAGTCGAAAGAGTCAAAAATTACAATTTACAACATTTTTAGAATTTCTAAAGCCCCACCAATTTTTTTCTTGCCAGGAATAAATAGTACTTGCATAAATAAAGTTATTTGATAAAAAAAATCTATTTATTAAACGATCGACTTTGTTTTTTTTTTTAAATAAAATAAATAGTATTTGAGGATGGAACTAAAGAGCCACAGCTTCATATCCGAAAAGCCGTACGTGGCTCGCAAGCTGCAGGTTGTCGACCCCTGCCCTAAACCAAGGAAAGAAAATTAATAAAAATTTAGTTCAATTTCAACACCCTAGACCAAGGAAACCAAATTAATAAAACCTTAGTTTAATTTGTATGAAGTTTTATAAGAAATATTTGACTTTCGCTTTCCGAGCAGGCCAAAATGTTAGTTGCACTTTACCTGAAGGTGGCTTAAAGTAACTATAAGTGTTTTGCCTGTACGGGGGTGACGTGGTCACTCTGTGACAAAA
The DNA here is from genome assembly GCA_036320925.1 of Automeris io. NCBI lineage: Eukaryota > Metazoa > Arthropoda > Insecta > Lepidoptera > Saturniidae > Automeris > Automeris io. The sequence continues at coordinate 15,999,237 of JAUDJH010000005.1, forward strand.
CCCCTTTAAATTAATAAAGAAAAAAAAAAATTTTTGACAGAAGTATACACTTTGCCCTATTCATAGTCGCAATAAATAGCTTTTTTTTCGTCAGGGCAATACGTTTTTGGTCGGGAAACCTTCATAACTAGATCGAGCTTGAAAGGGCGAGCAATTCAGCTGCTCAGCCAGCGATTTACGGGTTGATTGGCAACGCAAGAGCACCCCTGTGGGTACGAACCTAGACTTGGCTGCCTGCCAGGGAAAGAACCTAACGTCGATTTACTAGAGTTTTGGAAGCGACTGCCTTGAGAAGAACCACCGAAAGAAACTCAAGGCTGTATTAGGGTGGAAATATTTTTCTATCAATCTAATCTTCTATAATATAAAAATGAATCGTCAAATGTGTATAAGCGCGAAACTCGAGAACGGCTGAACCGATTTGGCTGATTTTTTTTTGTTGTGTTTGTTGAAGTCTGGGGAAGGTTATTACAGAGAGAAAAATAAAAAAAAATGTCTGAAAAAGTCTAAAAACACCACTTTTCTAAATTCTCATACAAAAAATTCGTAATAATATTTAAAAGTCAATTTGAAATTTAACACCATACCATAAAGTTTAAATGTTAGTGGACGGGTTCCGGGAAGGCAAAACAATTGAGTGACGTATAATATTAATATCAATATTTGACAATTTTTATACATACAGCATTAAGGCCAGGTTCCTTCAAACAATTTTCAAAAAACAGCCGACAGGCCAATAGGTTTTGGCAGAATAAAATCTGACGGGGAAGCAATGTGACTTGGTTTTAGAGAAATAGGGCAGAACAAGGTCTGCCGGGACAGCTAGTTGGATATAAATTTCGTTTCGTTATAATAGCTGTAAAGAACGTCGCGGAAAAACCTTTAAATAAATGAATGAAATAAAATTTATAAAGTTAAAAAGCATCTTGTGCTCTTAATTACGGTAAAAACCAATAATTAGCGCGAGTGTGGCACGTGAGAGGCAAATTAAAACTGTAAGTGCGCCGTTAGCTATCCACGTACGTTGCTATAATCTTAATAAACGGGTCCGTGTTGGGCCATAAACCTAGAAATTTTATTACAGAAAATATATTCTAGGTTTCTTTACTTTAAATGGAAAAGAAATGCTTATAATTGATTTATTTTATCACAAAATATGATATACTTGGTAACACATTGAGAAACTTGAATTTCAGGCGACATATCATTAGTAATGGAAGCGGCAGGGCGACATGGGTTTCATTTACGCTTGTATTATATACATACCACAAAATCTGCATCTATTTTAGGCGAGTAGTGATATTCATAATGTTAATACTAGAAATAAACACAAATTAGTGTTACCTAATTACCGGCTTAAAAAGGTTCATGGTTCCTACACGGGGCTCGGTATTCGCTTATACATTACAATACCTAAAGAAATCTTGGAGTTCCCACTATTGAAATTAAAAAAAAACTATTAAAACTAAATTGCTAAAAAAGGGATATTGTTCCATTAATGACTGTTTGAATGATAAAAGTGCGTGGTCTTGATATATGCAGTCGTTCTCGCGGGGCATTCAATCCTTTATATATTATACCTGTTATTGTACCTCATTATGTTAAAAGGAGCATCTACCAGCGTTTCTTGCCGGCTCTTCTCGGTAGATTTTGCTTTCCGAACCGGTGGTAGATTCACTTAGCTTTTCTTTTTGACGATTCAAAGTGCTTGGAAGTAGGCCTATTTGAATAAAGTTATATTTCATTTCATTTCATTTCATTTCATTTCATTTCATTTCATTTATACTGCAAGAGACATTTTATTACCTCAACACAAGTACTCCACAATTCTCTTGTTTGTCGACTGCCTTTTTTTTTACACTGGCTCGACATAGTGACTACAGAGTATCTGATGGTAAGTACAGTGTAGTCCAAAAACGAAAGCGACTATCAAAGGATGAAAATCCATTGATAGTCTACTTGGTCATGTCGGCCCACATATACCACGACTGAAGGTCTCTAGGTATATGAGCTACTGGATATACACAAGTTGAAACTGGTCACTATGTCGGGCTTTACACCCATGTACTGTGGTCGCGATCCAGACGGGCACCGACGCCCTACCACATCGCGGCTGCTCGTTTAGCACCACCCAGGAGTCACGTGTAGGGAAACTAGTGTAAAGCCTACGGACACGAGCAGCTTCGACTGCCAAAAAGCCTGCAAGACTGCCTGCAAAGTTTGTCGAGACTGCGAGGCGCAGTTATCCGAATGTGCTATATCGTGCTCCGGGGTTGCTGCAGTAGGCAGCGGTAAGGCACCTGTTAGATTCTGACACCCGTGCACTAGATACACCGTCTGACAGCGCCGCACGATGGTCTTTGCATACAGAGCGCTATATCGTGATCTAGCAGTCGCTGTTAGGCTGTAGCTGCCGAATCGTGCTTTTAAAGCTATCAACTCGCTATCGCTTATGACTTTCCTCTACCCTCGCGTTTAGTGGGCACGCGCCGGCACATGTACGCTACGAGGTCGACTCTGTGGAATGCAATAATGCTGTGCGGGTTACGGGTTCGGACTGTGAGTGGAACGAAAAACTGTCTGCCTTTAATGATTATACGAGTATTTTCGCTACAGACTTGGATTAACTCGGAATATCTCCGAGGAGATATATTACTAGCGTTATATTAGATAAACATGTGTTTATGTTATTGGAATCCTCGCCTGACGTGTGCTGATAGGTTCACCATGAAATAAGGAAATATATGCAAGGGTTATCAAGCGAAAAACGCACGTATAAAAGTGAAACAACATAATTACTGCTTTCGTAAGTTCATTCGTGCTAAATTTGATTTATAAAATTAAAATTGCGGTGGTTCCATTAATACAGCGAGTTTTTAATAGCCGTATATATTCTCATTTAAATAAAATGTAAAGAAAAACACTAAAGACTTCACAAAAGAGTACGAAAAATTACAAGCGACAACTTCTGTATTAAAATAAGCGAAACAAAAACTTTTTAATGGTCGGGGAGTGTGCATATACATTTTTTAAACCAGTTTCTACCTTATATATCTTGGTTATAAGGTCGAAGATGGAATTGAGGTTAATTTAAAGCATTTTCTAATTTTCGCAAAAACCTTTTGCGTCTCATTCTAACTCTTGCGAATTGAGATCTTTTATCTCGCTTGAAATCTGAGAGTTTATCACATATTTCAATAGGGTGAACTCTTTATGTGTGTTTCACAAATTAAAAGAGACCTCGTTACAGTTTGTTTTATTTGTTTTTCAAGTGAAAAGACTTTGCGGAGGGGATAATGTATACGTAAGCGCCTTGTGCTGCTAAGAGGTGTTACGCACTGAGCCTGATTAGAATGCGAGAAAACTCTGGCTGGAAAACTCTGATCAAGTTGTTTTTCAGTTGTATTTAGTTAAGGGACTTTTACGTGTGTACGTATGTCAGCCCCATCGTACATATATGCAGGGATACAGGTAACTAACGCAAAATCTCTTAAGACTGACATTGGTATATCAAGACTAAAAACTTTTGTTTTACGATTTTTTTTAATTCAATCTTTTTCTCCCATACAAAAAATTTATAAATCAAATTTGCAGTTCTGACCTTCTTAACACTATGAGAGGCGGCGCGATGCAACTGGAGCAGAAGATTTCGTAGCATCTGCTGACTAAGCTTAAAACATAGAGCTAACGACTGATAGACATCCCCACTAAAACTAAAAAAATATATATCTTAGGATGTGTTAAGTTTTGGCAAAAGTCATAAAACAAAAGTTGTTAGTCTTGATGTACCAAACTCAGCCTTAAGAGGTTTGAGTTAGTTACCAGTAACGTTGTATAAGAATACCTTACACATGGCATGTGGTGCCATTGATTTGAACATATCTGACGCTTCATCAGTTAATAGTTTTACTATGATTTTGACAAACTTCACAACGTCTAGTCCATTCCAAGCAAAGGCACTCACAAACGCCTCTCACAAATTCAGACCGGACACATTCTATCAACAAATGGCGGATATCATCTGTGTCGGATTGAGTTCCGATGAAATTGAATTCCGGTGAAGTTAGGAATCCAAGAATTCACCACAATCATAACCAAGAGTTGTGTCAACACCAGGCTCGAATCTAAAGGATGGCAGGTGGTGTCCACGCCCCAGGCGCCAAGTTCTGTGAGGCGGTAGACGAGCACAACACACAACGTACTCATTGCACAGTAGCGTTCATTCCATAGATGCATGGAAGCACTGCATGCCCTGACGATAAATTAGTCTTGACTAAATTCCTTGAAGTTAAACAAAAAAGGAACCATTTATATTAAAATCTATTCTATATTCACGCTACCTATATTTTCTTATGAAAGCAGCTTAATATTTACTATCATAATATAATATTCAGATTAATTACGCGAATTCTGCCTACCATGTCCAAATAGCCTATGCACGTCACTGTCATTGCATAATATAACTAAAAACGTAGACCAACTTCTTCGTAAGAAGTATGCTGAAAATTTGTACAAACCTTTGTTTTAGTGTTTTAAAGGCTGACTCAAAAGTCTCATAAGATATCGTTACAAAATCTTAAGATTATGTACAAGTCGTATTTTGTGATTATATCGCTCTCTATGCTATAAATACTATAGTATTTTACAGATTTTATAACTGATACAGAAAGTAGTTTTTGTTCCGTCTCGAAGTTTTCGACCTCAAAAATGCGAGAGCTGTTTTTCCGCTCATCCGGGCATATTACATTAATTCCAAGCTATTAGTACCTTCACAAACTACCTTAATACTTTTCTCTGAGAAAACTGTAATGTCGTTATAGCTTTATAAGATTAAATGTAGCGAAGAGGGTAATATTATTCTTGCGTATGGCGAACTGTCCCTTACTACAGTTCCTCAAAACAATATTGTTTCAATATTGCGATGATTGTTGTTAAAGTGACAGAGAGGTTACCTCAATTGGGTCGTTACCATAGATTGAAGTGTGAAGACTGTCATATTGACACATTTCGACCTGTCCCGTCCAAAGAAACCCAACAAATAAATAAGAAAATAGCTAGTCTACATCTAACGGAAGTACCCGAGTTTTCTAGTAGTTAAAAAAATAGTGGAAAAAATAAAAATTAATTAAACGTGGAAAAATGTGGCAGTATTAGAAACGATCCCAGTAACTCGTGAACAAAAGAAAAATAGTAGGTCATGAAGTTAAAGGGGTCAGGACCCCTTTTGAATCCACTGTTAATCAAAAAAATTGTTTTCTTAGTCTTTAAAGTAATTTTTGTTAGTAATCGGAACATAGACCACATTCAAAATAATTCAATTTCTTCAATTTTATATGACATTATAAGTAAAGTGTTGTGGCAATGTTATTATGTCACCAATACTCCACTTTCCGATCGGACAGGATTTTTAAGATATACTATATAATTTTTTTGTATCCTGCGTGAAAATCCTGCTTAGAACCATCAGGGATGCTGTGAGGGCAGTGACCCCGGTGTATCAGACTCCTACTGACTAAAAACCCACGGGTGTCACTCTAATTGCTCCACCTGGGCTTAAGAAACCAAATTCATCCAGACGCCCAGGCAACAAGAAGCCTTGTTGAGGGTACGTCTCTGGGAGCGGTAGGAGTAAAGCCCACCCCTTCAAAACCTGTCTGCCAGGCGGTGCGCCGAGCATCGTGCACCGCCTCCCTCTTTTCCAGGCAGTAAACTCCTTCAAGTCTACTGCCCGGTGTATAAAAATTATACTATAAGTAAAGGTATGTGTCAGGAATTGAACCTAAAACAGCCATTGGTGGTTTTACACCATAAATTACGTAAATTTTCTCATAAAGCAATTTTATTTAAAAGTTAAGGTCGACAAGCACTTGTTGCTATTCTTCCTTATTAACTCTTCTTAGAAATATTTCATCTGAGATTCCGTATTTCTTCGCAACCTGTTGTTTGATGCTTCCGAAGAGCTAGTATTTTCAAGTTGTTTTCTTTTCACGTAACTTTTTTTTACACTGGCTCGACAAATTGACAGCAGAGTACCTGATGGTAAGTACAGTGTAGTCCAAAAACGAAAGCGACCATCAAAGGATGAAAATCCATTGATAGTCTACATCGTCATGTCGGCCCACATATACCACGACTGAAGGTCTCTAGGTATACGAGTTACTGGATATACACAAGCTGATCCCGAAACACGACAAGCCGAAACTGGTCACTATGACGGGCTTTACACCCATGTACTGTGGTCGCGATCCAGACAGGCACCGACGCCCTGCCACCTCGCTGCTGCTCGTTTAGCACCACCCAGGAGTCACGTGTAGGGAAACTAGGGTGAAGCCTACGGACGTGAGCAACTTAGGCTTAAATTGTGTTAATTTCATTTAGTTTCAATTTATCTAATCGTACCTCCGGATTTTTTCATCTCAAGTACGAATTTAACCACCACATACTCACCGGTAAAGAGAGTGAGGAAACTCGCATGGCATCTAATGTAAATGTCATGTGTAAGTGAACTGAAAGCGGTGTTACGTTACTGGTCACGTTGGCTACGACATGAAAGCGCCAAGTCGATACAACTACTTATGTATCTCTGCTCATCTGGAAAGGGTTGTAGATGTTTTTTATTATTATCTAACATGAATTCGTCACTTTTGACTTTCACACTCTTATAACTTAAGCGATAAATAATGGCTTTATTCAAAAATATTACTTGTCGACTCACCGCTTTGTGAAACATGTGACAAAATGGATAATGTCCATCACTTCCTGATGGAATGTGACAAGTATAAGAAGGAAAGATCTGTCCTTGTAAATAGTTTAAACCTTAATTTATATAATGTAGGCATGTTTCACAGCATTCTAGCGGAACCAGCCTCTGGTGCCGCCGGAATATTGTGGAACATGTATAAATATTTTATAATTTTTTTTTTTGTTACTTTTAATATTTTTTTGTATTTTTAGGTTAAGGTATGGTGGGGCTGAGATGTTCAAAAGAACAAAAGTCCCTTAAAAATAAAGAAAAAAAAATTACTTAAATAATACTAAGACAACTTTATTACACTTAGAAAGCACCCCAGGGATTTTAGTCGGTAGGAGTCCGGCATACCGGGGGGCAGCCCTCACCGACCCCTGACGATCCATAAGGATTTCCCCTGGGTCACCAAAAAAAATATGATGACAATACTAACAGACTCTACCTGGCTTCACCCAGTTGCCGACTACACGCAAATCTGGTGGTAAATTTTCAAACTATCTTTCAACCCCTGTTTCATCCCCTTAGAGACAAAATACCAAACTCTCAATCGCCAGCGCAATCGGTTCCCCTGAGCGTCGGCTGACAATCAGCGCTGGATGGCGCGTGCAGCGTCGCCCAGCACACGCTAAGTCGAGTGCTCTTTGAGATGGGTAGCAGCACACAGGATACATGATGTGATGTTATGTATTCTTTCATTGTTGTTTTTATATAAATACGTTTGTTGTGTGTTGTTTCCTTTGCCTCAATAAACTTTGTCTTTCTTTCTTTCAAAAGAAGTAAAAATAACTATATACCCAAATTTCATGTATCTGACCACAGTGATTTAGGCTCTACCATGACGTGTTAGTCAGGACAAGTGTTTTTATATTTTAGATAGATTGAAGTAAGATTGATACAGCATTGGTTTAAGAGATCATAGTACGGATACTGAGCGTTACATGTTAATAAATTAACCGAAATGTTTAGCGCCCCTGCCTCTGAGTTACGACGGCAGAGGTCGCCAACGGACGCGATGGTAATTTATTCAGAAACGTCCTTTTTCTGCCACATAAACTGTGTTATATTTGTCGTGTTATTCTATTCTGTTATGCGTGGATTAACCGAGTTTTGCTAATGATTCTGTCCATATTTTACCATTAATATTACATTTTATTTAATAAAATAAATAATATTTATAATTGTATATTATTTTAAATTTAGTTCGTATTTATATGTTTATATATAGTATAATAATTTGTACCTTTTTGCAACTGATAAATATGAAAATAACTATATTTCTTAATCAATCATAAAGATTTTTTTTACACTGGCTCGACATAGTGACTACAAAGTACCTGATGGTAAGTACAGTGTAGTCCAAAAATGAAAGCGACCATCAAAGTATCGAAAGCATCAAAGTAAGCGAAAATCCATTGATAGTCTACATCGTCATGTCGGCCCACATATACCACGACTGAAGGTCTCTAGGTATATGAGCTACTGGATATACACGAGCTGATACCGTAACGCGACAAGCCGAAACTGGTCACTATGACGGGCTTCACACCCACGTACTGTGGTCGCGATCCAGACGGGCACCGACGCCCTACCACCTCGCTGCTGCTCGTTTAGCACCACCCAGGAGCCACGTGTAGGGAAACTAGGGTAAAGCCTACGAACGCGACCAGTTTCGACTCCCAAAAACCCAAATATTGACTAAAAATGGAAACTGATCCGTAAAAAGTGTCGACACCGCAGCGCGTGTGACGTACGACTGTTTGGTAAGTAGATAAAATTCATTTTAAGTAATTTTAGGTAAACAGGTATTGAATCATTTTCCCTTCGCACTTTAACAGACCTAGGACAGGCAATATAGCTACTCAGTAATGAATTGGTATTTATTCATTCATGGTTGCAATTGCCTAAAAATATTATGGAAATATTATATTTCAAATTAGAATCGAATGTGGAATATCTTCCCTGAATCCCTTTTCTACAAAACCATCCTGTATAATGATTGACATTTATTTATTTATTATTACTACAATAATTGCAGTAATAAAAATATAATAATCATTATTGATATTTATAATACACCTGATTCTCAGCAACTTCTACAATATTGCGTAAATACGATGATTTGCGAGAACTTGTTTATATGCGACTGGCCAGCAAAATTTAATTGCCCGATGGAAGTTAGTAAGAATGTATCGGATTCGTTATTCGATTTATATGCGGTTTACACAAATATATCGATGAATACTGTCTTTACATTTAGTGTTAATTTTATTTCACTCGGTTCATAAATAAAAAAGTTGTGTTAGTTTAAAAAACACGTCAACTCTTTTTTTTTCATTTTTAAGGCGAAAATATTAAAGCGTGATAATTTGAGGCATAATTAATTTTAAGAATTGACCTCATCCCTGTTTTTATTGACCTTTATTGTAAGTCGAAAGCAGAAACGCTCCATATCGTATGTCCATAATTCTCAAACAAGACCCCTGAAAACTGGTTCGGTTGTTGACAGTCTGACATGAAAAGGGCTGTAAAAAAATACAGTAGCAAATTCTGGATAGCGTAGTTTTACTAACAATAAACAGGACCGACCTTTGGCGACCTCTGCTGTCATAACTCCGACAGGGGCGCCGAACATTTTACAAAATTTATTAACACATAACGCGAACCGTCCGACTGACTACTGCCACAGAGTAATGTACAGAGAGACAGCTTCTAATTTTTGTATAAAAAGTACACTTTTTTAGGTAGGGTTGTCACTATTAATGTCTCTAGGCAACCAAAGGCTTTGCTAAAAAATAACTAGGGATCTAACTAAACTGTTTAAGTTGTACCAAATCAAAATATAAATAGCAACGGTGAGCATCTCATATAAGCATACAAAACATATTTATATTTTTATTAAAAACACACTGCCAAATACACACTACTATTTACATACCACATTAACACATATTTTGTTAAAAATTTTGGCTGAAATATACGACTCCAATTCTCGTAATTGCCATATTGCAAGTCAAGATATTTATTAAATTTCAAAGTATGACAAAATAATACCTTCGATGCTTTTATGAGGTGCACGCCACTGAAAAATAGATATACTCTAGATATTCGAGATTTGTTAGGGATTCTCCTGTATATTTTAAAATAAATTGCTAGCTAAAATGATTAAAAATTGGCGAGCTGTAACCGCTTTTATGTGTATATTAAGGTGGGCAATTTTTTGCTAGTGCAATCTAAGGTTTGTTGTTCACAGTCGCCAGTTGAGAATCGCCAGGACTTGGAAGCTCCAATACACTGCAATGTGCTGCTCTTTAGTGGCTACATCATTGAATGTTTCATGTGTTTCAGATTAGCGGCGGGGTTGTGGAGAATTGATTATAGAAAATCCCCGCTAATATACAGCTGTAGGCAACTTGCAGTTTTTAGCCAGTACAAGTCGAGAAAACCCTGGTTGCAATACCTCCGTGTGCGGACAGGATAGTCCAATTAGGATTTTCCCAAAGTACAATTTTTTTTTTTTAGACTGGCTATACAAAAGCGACTACAATACACCGGATGGTAAGTACAGTACAGTCCAAAAAATACAGCGACTAGAAAGGACGAAAATTTAAAAATTCTCTGTAGCTATTTCCGTCCACATATACCACGACTGAAGGTCTCTAGGTATATGTGCAATCGAAGGTACATTATCTGATCTGAAACCGCGAGCGCGGGAGAAGGGAACAGTTCGCGCAGGATTCCCAGCGCGACGATTTCCCCTCCTGACACAGGTTGGGCGGGTGACGTTGAGGGTGTCCCCGTCCAGTGGAGAGAGGAAGGGTCGGCGTGTGTGTGCCCACACGCCGTTCCCATAGAGAGATAGGGAGGGGTTGAAATCCCCCTCCAAGAGAGGAGGCCTGCCCATAGGCCAACGCCCGCCGAGCCCTCGGAAGTATCCGGATTCCCAGGCTCGGCAAAGGCGAGGAGAGGCAGTGCTGGCGCCCCGGTGGTTTTAGTCGGAGCAGGTCCGACACACCGGGGGGAGTGGCCCTCACCATTTCCCCTGACGGTCCGTAGGGATTTCCACCGGGTTAACAAAAAAACAAAAAAAAAAGATCTGGAATCGCGATAGGCCGGAGCAAATCACTATGACGAACTTTAAACTTGTGTGCTGTGATTTAAGATTAATGAGTCGTAACATTTATTTACCTTACCCCGTAAGGTGACTACATTCCATGTAATGTTTAAGCATAGTCCTAAAACCGACAGCAGGTATCGAGAAAATGTTGGTTAACAGTTGCCGTGATCAAGCCGACCTGCTTAAAATTCTGTTCATACTTCTTTAAAAGGACCCAATATCGTAATAGAGAGGGAATACACAAACTGAAAAATTATTCTACAGTCAAATGACACAGCTGAGGCAGAAATTGCCAAGTTTTGACTAAAAATTACACTTAAAACTTTTAAAAACTCGCATTGTAGTATAAATATTTTCAGATTATTAATTTATAAAAATATAATATTTTTTGCCCCAAATACTACTTTATTTTAGTGAAAACAAACACCTCTTGCATTTCACATCCTTGAGTTTGTCCACTAGCTTCACGCGTGACCAGTGGACTCATGGTCCGTTTACTTGAGACAATGTAGTTATTTTATGATGGTGTATGAAGCTAACATTCTATACTATTTACTCATGCGCCTATACGAAGCGGATTCCCGTTATGACAGATTTAATTTCGTTGCCCAGTTTTTCATTGTCCTTTGTGAGCGACTTTAATTGTGTCGTTTAAATGAATTAAACAAGGTTTCTTTAATTTATGCTGTCACATGGTAATGGGGTTTTGGGAAGAATTTAGAATTATCTTCTATAAAATTAACATACACTTTTTCATTATATTTAAAGAACATATAATATACATGGTTATTTTATAGACGAGGGAGACATTCGAGGAGGATATTCAGCATTCATAGTTAAGATCTGACTGGGCTGATTCCTCCAGCATATAAGAAATATTAAAATAGATAATAATTCTAAAGCTGAGATAAATAAAGAGATTAATAGACACTATTTCGACTTTGCTTAACAAAGAACTCAAAATAAATTCGTTTTGATAAAAAACTGAATATATAATAGGAACTTGAGTATAGCCATAGTATTCGCAGAGTCAAGTCCATGTTGACAAAATCGGAGACTTACCAAATTCTTTGACATTAATTGAGTAATATAAATTGTAATGTTTCAGTAAAATCTAAGCAAAATTAGTTGCGTTTATAAATCTCTGCCTAAAAGAGCTGTATTTCTAATAGCCAACAATTTTTGTCTCGAAATAACAATATTTGATACCTTTGATAATAATATTTCATCACGTTATATACCTTTCGGGGTGAGCAGAGATATATTAGTGGTTGTATCTACTTTGCACTTATATCTCGTGCCCAACTAAACCAGTAATCCAGCTTATCGCCGTTCTCACAGCACTAATAAACATATAATTTTTATTAGATACTATGCGGGCTTCCTCGTGATTTTTTTCTTCACCGTCGAGCATGTGGTGTCAAATTCCGTACGTAATGTGGAAAAAATATGGTGTGGGAGTCGAAGCTGCTCGCGTCCCTAGGCTTTACCCTAGTTTCCCTACACGTGACTCCTGGGTGGTGCTAAACAAGCAGCAGTGAGGTGGTAGGGCGCCGGTGCCCGTCTGGATCGCGACCACAGAACATGGGTGTAAAGCCCGTCATAGTGACCAGTTTCGGCTCGTCGCCTTTCGGGATCAGCTTGTGTATATCCAGTAACTCATATACCTAGAGACCTTCAGTCGTGGTATATGCGGGTCGACATGACGATGTAGATTATCAATGAATTTTTATCCTTTGATAGTCGCTTTGGTTTTTGGACTACACTGTACTTACCATCAGGTACTCTGTAGTCACTATCTCGAGCCAGAGTAAAAAAAAAACCAGAGATCCGTACTGGGATTCGAATTCTACGACAATTCTCGTTGCCGCGCGTTAAAATCGATCTCTTATCCACTAGTCCACCTTATAATAAAGATTGTAAAATTCTTGTTTGAGGTAAAACCAGGGTGTGAGTATTAGTGTAGAATATTATTAGTTATGTTAGTTCTTCAGTAGTTTGCTGAACTAAACTCAAATACTTGACTTGGACTGTTTAACGGTGTTTGAACATGGTTTGTTTTGATGCGTGGTGCAAGTTATAACCCTGAGCGTTTTTAAATATTGTTATATTAATTATTTTTCCTAGCTTGATATAGTGAACACACCGCGTCTGTTGATAAGCATAGTGCAGTCGGAAAAACATCTGTGACTATCAAGAGTAGAGAAAACCAATTGATAGACGCAGTGATCATACCGGCCTGCACAAAAATCTTTCTACGATTCGTTTAAAAGACCCAATATAAAAGGGTGGTGCGACCAAACTCGTGGGAAGTGCATTCCACAGCTCAATGACTCGGCAAAAGTAAGAGTTAGAGAGCTTCTTATGCGGGATATAGCGGGATATGTGATACTATATAGCCTGTTGTGGCGGCTGGGCGTGATTATTGAGACACACGAGTATATGAAGACTTTATTTTAGTGTTCTTATATTAAGACAGTAATGATATATATGGCGGGCGAGTGTCATGGACAATGATAATCATAGACTATGTAACAAGCCGTGACTCCGTAAAACAGAGCGCGTGGTTGGATTTTCGATTTATCGCAAAGAATTTTGTTCTTCACCTCAAATGTTTTAAAAGTGTTTTACATGCGTCATTATATTATGTAATATGTTATCCTATGTACATTATAATATATAACTCCAAGGTGACTGACTGACATAGTGATCTATCAACGCACAGCCCAAACCACTGGGCGGATCGGGCTGAAATTTGGCATGCAGGTAGATGTTATAACGTAGGCATCCGCTAAGAATGAATTTTGATGATTTTCACCCCCAAGGGGATAAAATAGGGGATGAAAGTTTGTATAAATCTTCTCAGTTTTTCGACTATAATATAATATAATATAATATAATATAATATAATATAATATAATATAATATAATATAATATAATATAATATAATATAATATAATATAATATAATATAATATAATATAATATAATATAATATAATATAATATAATATAATATAATATAACATAATATAATATAATATAATATAATATAATATAATATAATATAATATAATAGCTTGATAGTTTTAGCGCCTAATGACAGATTAGGCCCTAATTTTTTACACACGCTAAACAAAAGTAAAGCCACAAAAACTATATCTAATTAATTATAATACTTCATAATGCGAGCGAAGCCGCGGGCATAAGCTAGTACATTATAAAAAGTATTATATTATGTAAATATTTTTAATATTTTAATGTTGAATATCTCATATTTACATATAAGTGCTCATATCAGTCTGCCGGTCTTTAAAAGAAAAATCATCGGATGGTTGAGGGACACGCAGTAATTGCTGTTATGATTTTTGCCTGTATTTTCACTTTCATTGTTTTATTATAGTTTGTTAATGTGTTTATTTTATAAGTAGTATTGTTTGTATTTTTGATGCACGATATGGTGGCCTTAAACGGCGTTTTTTTTATTGTCTTGTAGTGTGCCACTGGCCGCCCTTAAAATATAAAAAATAAAATAAAATATCATTAAATCCCTTTTAAAAACCCTATTCACTTCAACAATAAAAGCATAGGCTATGTTTTGGTGACGGGGCGATGAACGTGTTAAGCAAAATTTGAGAAAAAAGGATACGGTATCAGAAAAATACAAGCAATTAAAACAAAAATCGCTTAAAGCTTATGCCTTAATATAAGAAACTGCATTTTAGATGATAATACAAGTTTCCGCATACTTGGGTACTTTGTGTATATTGAAATGCCTCGCATAGTATCGGCTATCCGCCAAGTTAATCCATAGTTATTCGATATTATCTAACCATTAGATGAAGCTTCTATCTCTACTAATAGAAAATGGCTGAGGCAATATCTCTGCGCAACTGCAACTGTTCAAGATGCTTATTCTCGTCTTGGTCATTCACTATGCTGACATTTCTCTGCTTCAAGCTATCCAGGACGTAAAGTAAGTGTTTAGCAGAACTATCATAGTAATGCGAATAATATTCCATGCAGGGCACCTGGACCTTTTGCGATAGCAACGGTTGATCCGGTGTGAAAAACGGCCGCTTACTGTTGAGGATACAAAGTTGCTAAAAAAGGGATATTATTCTATCAATGACTGTTTCAATGATAAAAATTCGTGGTCTTAAAGTATACAGATTTTTATCAAAACAATCATTTCTTTGTATATTATACGAGTACAAGCTGATTTTATAGACAAGGGTGATATTTCAGTATAAAATAATTTGTACTTTCTTTCAACTAATAAAGCTGTAAATAACAATATTCCCTAATAAATCATAAAGAAACATTGATGAACAAAATTAGAATTGATCCGTAAAAATCATGGTCATCGTAACGCGTGTGGCGCACGATTGATTGATAAGTAAAATAAGAAGAGCCTTTTATGTTTTTTTTTTGTAACCCTGGGGAAAATCCTGCATAGGATCGTCAGGACCACTATGAGGGCAGCGATCCTGGTGAGTCAGGCTCCTACTGACTAAAAACCCCCGGGGTATCCTTCTAGCCACTCCACCTAGCTTTGCGAATCTATATTTGTCCTGACGCCCGGGAGCGAACAGTCTTGTTAAGGCTCTCACGGCGAGGCGGTGAGTGAAAAGGATGCACCCTTCTGGAACCCTCTCAGGCTGCACACCGCCTCCCTCTCATCCGGACACCAGAATTCCTCAAGTCTACTGCTCGGAAGTGACTTTTATGAAATTTTATATGAAGTAATCAGATATTGAATAGTTTTTCCTTTGTCCTGAGTTAGGACGGTGAAATTACTACATAATAATTCCTTCATTTATTTGTAGAATCGCCCTGAATTATATTGTCTATAATTTACTTGGTTTAATGGAAATATTATGATAAGATATCACTCTTGATATATGTTTGGAGTTAAAATCGAATGCTGCATACTCTCCCGGAATATTTCATTCGTCTATAAAATCACCTGTATAGCTGTACCTCGTTATGTTGAAAAGAACAACTATCAAAGAGTCTTGCCGGCTCTTATCGATAGATTCTGCTTACCCAACCAGCGGTAGATTCATTTATTTTGACGATTCAAAAGTTCTTTGAAGTAAGCTTATATGAATAAAGTTTTATTTCATTCCAGCTCCCCATTTATCTCTAATTAATGCTTGGCGGGTGTTTTAATCAATCGACGTATTGGTCAAACATTCAATTTATTCGGTTACATATAAAACGGAAAATTCTAATAATTATTAAATGTCGTCACGCTTATATTCCATGCGGGGTGAGCAGACATATACTGGCTCGACATAGTGACTACAGAGTACCTGATGGTAAGTACAGTGTAGTCCAAAAACGAAAGCGACTATCAAAGGATGAAAATCCATTGATAGTCTACATCGTCATGTCGGCCCGCATATACCACGACTGAAGGTCTCTAGGTATATGAGCTACTGGATATACACAAGCCGATCCCGAAACGCGACAAGCCGAAACTGGTCACTATGACGGGCTTTACACCCATGTACTGTGGTCGCGATCCAGACGGGCACCGACGCCCTACCACCTCGCTGCTGCTCGCTTAGCACCACACAGGAGTCACGTGTAGGGAAACTAGGGCAAAGCCTACGGACGCGAGCAGCTTCGACTCCCAAAACAACACAACAACATTTAACATTTGACATTAACTACATCACAACATTTGGTTTTCATTAGTGGCTGTATCCACTTTGCCCTTATGTGTCATGGCCAACGTGACCAGTGGCACAGCTGATAGCCGTTTTCAGGACACCTTTCTATTAGATGCAATGCGAGTTTCCTCGCGGTGTTTTCGTTCACCGGTGAGGAAGCAGTGCCTCCAAAATCTGTACATAATTTGGCAAAACCCAGAGTTACGTGTTGAAATTCCAACCTACGCCCATTCCAATGAAATGGTCTCCAATGGAAACCGGTCCATTATTATCTTAGCTACCACAGCCATAAAATATTTCGGACTGATATAACGAGATTTTTGTAAATATAATTAAGTTTTTCGTCTAATTTTATCATTATTGTTCGTAATTTTCATAAATGGTCTTATTTTTGTTCCGGACCTGATCAATAATATAAATTTGCTTGTTCCCAGAGTATACCTCGTTTCCCTATTAGGAGAACATTTGACAAAAGGTTGCTCAAAACGAATATATTTTCACCTTATCATCGAATGAAAAAGACATATAACAAGGTTAAATACATTGACATCTTTCGCTGCTCCCTATCAGGATTTCGGTCGGCTTTGATTGCATTGTTCTCATCTGAATCCGCTTGAGGGTAGCAGGATTAACTAATATGTATTTTTTTTTAATTTTGTTTATACTTGTGCTGTATAATTAGATATACCTGCAATGATGTAACACGCGGTCTTAGAAACTATATATTTGTTTTTTTTTATTACGTGTATATATCGATGGTATATTAAATAAATAAATACATTTTGAGAACACTTTTGCATTCTTATGATGTACCCAATTGCTTGGAATCAAAATTATCGAAGTCGATCTGTAAATGGCGGAGTTATAGTTGCTTACATCTATTATATAAAAATAAGTCCGGTTTTCCTTCCTGACGCTATAACTTAAGAACGCACGAACCAATTTCCACGGTTTTGCATTCGTTGGAAAGGTATCGGGCTCCGTGAGGCTTATAGCAAAAAAAAATTCAGGAAAGTTTTCAACAGAAAAGCAAAAAAACGGGGAAAATCATTTTTCACATACAGCGCCAACTCTGATACATAGCATGTACTACAAACCAATATGGTTTTGCTTGGTGGTGGAGCAGATCGCACCAGTATTTTAAGTAGAAGGCGCCGATGCATTATACATTGTTTGACAGCTACCCATTGTACTCTGCTCAGTTAATTTCATGTGACATTTATTATGCGCACGTTCTTTCAAACGCTAACTAAAATCCAAAACGAAGCCATCTGGTGGCGAAACGAAGTTCGCCGGGTTTGCTAGTAGATACATAAAATCGTATTATTTTAGTTAACGATTTTCTTCTCAAACAATGTCCTACTAAATAAACAACATCTTGTATATACGTAATCATAATAGTTACAAGTTAGAAATGGAAATGTGTTGAGCGTAACAATATTTATTTTATTAGTTTAACGCCAAGTTGAACGCAGCGAAATGTAATCTTAATATTAACTTGTGAAATGTTTCTCGCATAATTTACCGCGACCAGGCTAAGTTTATGTTGAGCGTAATTCCCATTGAATGCAATTAGCGCAATCGTTATTTAGCTCTGTTTATTATTTTCAAGTTTGTTCGTATAAGCTCTGAGCTAAATTGGTCTGAGTCGTGAGCGGCTAGCGTTTTTACGCAGATAATAATTTTTTTTTTTGGTTTCTCGGGGGAAAATCCTGCATAGGACCATCAGGGCCGCTGTGAGGGCAGCAACCCCGGTGTGTCAGACTCCTACTGACTAAAAACCCCCGGGGTGTCCCTCTAATCGCTCCACCCGAGCCTGGGAAACCAAATTCATCCAGACGCCCGGAGAGCGAAATGCCTTGTCGAGGCTGCCTCTCTGGGAGGGGTAGGGGTAAAGAGCCCACCCTTCCAATACCTATCTCACAGGCGGCGCGCCGGACACTGCACACCGCCACCCTCTCATCCGGGCAGCAGACTCCCTCAAGTCTACTGCCCGGCAGATAATAATAATCTATATATCTTTATATATATAATTCTCGTGTCACAATATTTGTTACCTTACTCCTCCGAAACGGATTTACCGATTTTCACCAAATTTTATTTGCATATTCAGTAGGTCTGAGAATCGGCTGCTATCTATTTTTCATACCCCTAAGTGATAAGTGTTTTTCACCCTTAACATTTTTATTTTATTTTTGGACAACATTTTTTGTTTTTATTTTTCTACTACTTACCTAGAAATAACTTATATGGCATAACGACGTTAGCCGGGTCAGCTAGTGATATATAAAAATTGCGTGTTACGGTGTTTGTAGTTACATTCCTCCGAAACGGCTCTACCGATTCTCATGAATTTTTTAATGTATATTTAGTAATTGTGATAATAACTCGTAAAGTATATTGCGTACCACGTGATAGTTACGGTGTCCTTATCCAGATATATTTTTAATTTTTTCTTGAAAGGGTTATTTTTTTGTAATTTTATGATTTAGCATAAAAAAAATACTTATCACACGCCCGCATAAGAATCCATTCCTACACATTACAAGACATTCGCTATTTTTTATTTAACAACCAAAATATTCACTAGAAATAATTTATAAGGCAGAATAACGTTTGCCGGGTCAGGTAGTAATATATAATAATGATGATGTCCTAGCCGGTTTCGGCCACAGCGACTAAACAGTCGCAACACCGGTTAAGAAATTCGAGGTCCAGTTTTCGGAAACAGTCAATTGCGCAGAAGATTTTTAAGTGCATAACTGGACGCGCCGCCAGAAAAGCACTCTCTCGTCCGAGCTCCCTCAGGCTCGATGCAAAGGAGAACCAGTACGTTCGGGAGGGAGCAGGATGCAGGTTTGGTCGAGTTTTCCTTCTCTGAACACCTGGTAGAATTGCGGTGTTCAAGAGATACCTTAGTCGCCTTTTACGACACCTCAGCAAGAAGAGGGAGGTGCTTTTCTATTCTGCCGGCAGCCACCACGGCTTAATATATACTAATAATATATCGTCTCACGTTATATCCTTTCCGGGGTGATTAGAGATACTCTTACGCTTATATGTCGTGCTTACCGCAACCAGTAGCACAGCTGATCGCTGTGCTCAGAGCACTTACTCAAGATATTTTTAATTAGACGCCAAGCTAACGTTCATAACGATGTTTTCTTCAGATGATGTAATCTTCGTTCAGTATTTATGCTTTTAAAAATAAATTAAAAAAATATTTGCTTGAATCTCAAATTAAATACGAAAAAGTAACTTTAGATATTTCTGTAATTTGACTTGATATTTTATTACTCGATATTTTATGGAACAGCCTGTATGTATGTAAATGTATTTTATTATCAATCGACCCTATCTATATTATATTTTATTTAGTATTCTACATTTTTGTATGCTACTCAAAAGTGTTCTATGTATTTATTGTCATACTTGTTTATTGTACGTTATAAGGTATGTTTTTGTATATTTGGTTAGGTTCTAATATTGAAATAGCACCGTGACGTCCGCGCAATCGATTCCCCTGAGCGTCGGCTGAAAAACAGCGCTGGATGGCGCGTACAGCGTCGCCCAGCATATGCTGAGCTGAGTGCTCTTTGAGATGGGTAGCAGCACACAGGATACATGATGTGATGTTATGTATTATTCTTTCATTGTTGTTTTTATATAAATATGTTTGTTGTGTGTTGTTTCCTTTACCTCAATAAACTTTTTCTTTCTTTCTTTCTTTCAAGGGTGATCGTGTGGGGCCTTAATCCGTACATAATTTGGAAAAACCTAAATGTACCTGACGGGATTTGAACCTACGATCATTTGCCTGATATGACTACCCCTAATCAACTAGGAATCACGCCGGATATCTGTTGGGATAGGTAGAAAGAATGATAGATTGATGATGATTGATGATGGTACAATGGTGGCTGATGCCTTTGGTGTCGCGGCCGCTCAGGGTGGGGGCCCTGAACGACTGGTTAGCGACCCTCGAGAAGTAGGCAGAGCATTGTGACGTGCTCTGCCTAAATACAATGAGCAGTGTCGGGGAAGATATCTTCCTCCGAGTTTGTGCTCAGCGGGCGCGGCGCGACGGGGCTGCGGCGAATTGATTACAGGTCCCGCGGTCCCCGTCAATGCGCAAAAGAAGTCACCTTGGGGTTTTTAGTCGGTACAAGTCCGACACACCTCGGTTTCGTGCAACCCCCCGTGCGACCGAGACGGTCCCATGAGGATTTTCCCCAAGTAAAAAAAAAAGGTAGAAAGAATAGAACACCACTTTTCTCTATTCTTACACGTCTTTTCGTTCCTTAATATTTATTAGTTCCTTCATGCATTCTCGCCTTTTTCTCATACTTTTGACATTACCCTCCATCAGAAATGATGTTTGGTCAGTGTATGTAAGTCTTGGTCGGCCTAGGCTCTTGCATCCACTAACAATATTGCATATCTTTGTCATCATTTAACTTGTTCCGTGTTCCAAATTATTCCACAAGCTTGGGTCAAAATGCACCCCTATGCAGAATGACAAAGTTATACAATTATATGTCGAGATTAATAGATCTCGACATATTTAACGAAACTATATACCAATTAAAAAAGGATGTTATTTGAGAAGATTGTTCCATAGATTATTGTTTTTTTATTTCTGTTATAAAAAAATTCTGATTACAGTAGTTTATATCTTTTTGTGTTACTCGTATTTTTATTTTTCTTTTCTTCTGTGCATGTAGTCTACACTTATAAATATAGTCGCATTTATAATGTATCCTCTTCATGTTGTATATAGTTTTTATGTGTTAATGTAGTCTATGTAAGTGTACTTATAAATAAATAAATAAATCATCCTTTCATCGTTCACCCTCTCCAAGAGCCCGAACCGTCGAAGCTCTAGTTGCTCATCTACCTAAAGACCTTCAGCCATATGTGGACATCACGACAGAGACGTCAATAGATTTTCGATCTTTGATATCTGCTGTCGTTTTTGCATTATACTGTACTTACAACGAGGTACACTTTCTACAGCCAGTGTATAAAAAAACCGTATGACACTCCCCGTTGAAAAAGAATTTTGGTGAAGTTTTGGGAGTCGAAGCTGCTCGCGTCCGTAGGCTTCACTCTAGTTTCCCTACACGTGACTCCTGGGTGGTGCTAAACGAGCAGCAGCGAGGTGGTAGGGCGTCGGTGCCCGTCTGGATCGCGACCACAGTACATGGGTGTAAAGCCCGTCATAGTGACCAGTTTCAGCTTGTCGCGTTTCGGGATCAGCTTGTGTATATCCAGTAGCTCATATACCTAGAGACTTTCAGTCGTGGTATATGTGGGCGAACATGACGATGTAGACTATCAATGGATTTTCATCCTTTGATAGTCGCTTTCGTTTTTGGTCTACACTGTACTTACCATTAGGTACTCTGTAGTCACAATGTCGAGCCAGTGTAAAAAAAAAGAATCATGAGTCTCATTCGGCACGACACATAAGCTCAAATGAATTCGTAGTGTCCTTGAAAAGAACCGAACCTTCAAAGCAAGGTTTTATGCATGCTATCGATGAAATTATCTTTCAAACCATTCATTCTACGTATCTCTTCGTTCCTTAAAGTAATGTATATAGACTTAAAATAGATTATTTATATTTATTGACACTGTTATTTAATAAATCTAGTATATTTGTACTTGTGGATATTAAATCGCTATTAATAATCGCTCACGCTTATGATATGGGCCAAGAGGCAAATCGCGCTCAGACGGCTACCCAACCGTACGGAATACTTTGCGACGTTTTGTTAATGACTGAAGTTTACAGCTTGAAGAGGCTTTCGCCGAAAAGTTTAGGGCGCGCGAGCGATCGCACCCGTTTTAATTATTGGCAACACTTGGAGGCGGACCACAATAGAATTGTCTCTAACTTAGCCTATTTATAATTACTGTAAACAATATTTATTTACCCACCTGTTTGTGGCTGAGGAATTAATCGACTTTAATTATCAACTATATCATGTAGACGCTGCCCGATACGTGCTTGTGTTAAAACGCCCTAAGGGTCGTTAGGGTGTTACGGGACGCGCGGGGTAAGAGGATGCGCGCGCGCACGGGATGCTTGCTAATTCAGTTGATTACAGAGACTGAAGGCTAGAGTACGTACGTGTGCGTCACAGTTCGGTGTACCTTAAAGTGCAAATAAACAGTAAAACGCCAAAATCCGTGTCTTCCTACCACCACACCCACGACCACCGGTCATACAACCTATTTTCGACTTCAACATTATGTTTACGGATTTTTCTAACATACCTATCTCTACGAAGACGCGTCATGCGTTTATAGAGATTTATGATATAGAAAACTTCAATATTGCAACAGATATGAAGCAAATAAACAACAATATGTATATATGTATGCTTCGTTCAATGGATAATAATCAATAGAAAAGATAAAATAAAAGCGCAAACGATTTTTGTAATTTTTGTTTTAATATACGAAATGCATCAAATTGAGGCGTCCCGTAAACCTAGTATTAAATAAAGATTAGTATTTTTTTTTACACTGGCTCGATATAGTGACTACAGAGTACCTGATGGTAAGTACAGTGTAGTCCAAAAACAAAAGCGACTATCTATAATATATATAAAGAATGAAAATCCATTGATAGTCTACATCGTCATGTCGGCCCACATATACCACGACTGAAGGTCTCTAGGTATATGAGCTACTGGATATACACAAGCTGATCCCGAAACGCGACAAGCTGAAACTGGTCACTATGACGGGCCTTACACCCATGCACTGTGGTCGCGATCCAGACGGGCACCGACGCCCTACCACCTCGCTGCTGCTCGTTTAGCACCACCCAGGAGTCACGTGTAGGGAAACTTGGGTAAAGCCTACGGTAAATTTTTAAAGATAAATTAATTATTAATTTAATATTATTATTAATTTTTTTTTTTATAATTTTAAATTTTATTCACTTTTCCTAACACAAAGAATTATATGTTCTATTCGTGACTGTGGTGGCATGGTGGATAATACGCCAGCCTCCATGCGCGGCAACGCGTATTGTCATAGTTCGAATCCCGCATCACATTTAGCCATAACATGCTGACCGGTGATGGTAAACACTGTGTGTAAACTCTCATGGCATCTACTATAAATGTCAATTACTAATGCTGTGGGAACTTTAAGCGAGGACTAGTATATTATATTTACTCACTTATTATATTTTATATATTTATTAATAACTAGCTGTCCCGGCAGACCTTGTTCTGCCCTATTTCTCTAAAACAAAGTCACATTGTTTTTTTAATGTTAATAGCTTCCCCGTCAGATTTTATTCTGCTAAAACCATTTAGCCTGTCGGCTGTTTTTTGAAAATTGTTTGAAGGAACCTGGCCTTAATGCTATATGTATAAAAAGTGACAAATATTGACATTAATATTTATACGTCACTCAATTGTTTTGCCTTCCCGGAACCCGTCCCACTAACATTTAAACTTTATGGTATGGTGTTAAAGTTCAAATTGACTTTTAAATATTATTACGATTTTTTTGTATGACAATATAGAAAAGTGTTGATTTTAGACTTTTTCAGACATTTTTTTAATTTTTTCTCTCCGTAATAACCTTCACCAGACTTCAACAAACACAACAAAAAATAAATCACCCAAATCGGTTCAGCCGTTCTCGAGTTTCGCGCTTATCAACACATTTAGCGATTCATTTTTATTTATAAGATATTTTATATGGCACTAGCAAACCCGGCGAACTTCGTTTCGCCACCAGATGGCTTCATTTTGGTTTTTAGTTAGCGTTTGAAAGAACGTGCGCATAATAAATGTCACATGAAATTAACTGAGCAGAGTATAATGAGTAGCTGTCAAACAATGTATAACGCATCGGCGCCATCTACTTAAAATACTGGTGCGATCTGCTCCACCACCATGCAAAACCATATTGGTTTGTAGTACATGCTATGTATCAAGATGGCGCTGTATTTGAAAAATGATTTTCCCCGTTTTCCTGTTTTTCTGTTGAAATGTTTCCTACATTTTGATGCTATAAGCCTCACGGAGCGCGAGACCTTTCCAACGAATGCAAAACCGTGGAAATCGGTTCGTGCGTTCTGGAGTTATAGCGTCAGGAGGGAAAACCGGACTTATTTTTATATAATAGAGTAAATAAATATATGCTACCTAAATTAATGAATAGTTTGCCTCGCGACATGCGGGACGTGTGCCTCCACGCCTCTAAACCCTTCGCTAAAATAAAACAATACTATCGTAATTTAGATCGTCATGATTATTTATTATAACAACGCTATACGATTGATTTAAGCTAATCGAAACAACTTTATTAAATAATCTATTCTTGTAAAATTGTTTGCTCGAACTTACTGGCTGCTCACAAGCCTGACATATGGCTTCGCAGTCTTTATATTGTGAACATTTTTTTTAAATTTAGAACTAATAAATAAAAACCTATGTCTGACTTCAAGCAAGGAAACTGTATCTCCAGATTTAGGTATGAAGAGATACTATTTGATGCACCTGCCTATCCTTGACTTTGGTTTTGTTTTATTCATCCACTTATCCTGACTTTAGACAAGGGATTACTCGATCTTCAGCTTTATGTACGAAGTGGTACTATTTAATTCACCAGCCTTTCCCTGAACTTAAGCGCTAGAAATTATTATTATTCGCCCATTTATCTGTAATTTTAAACAGGAAATTACTCCAACACTGAAAACTTTTTTCATTTATAAAAAAAATCGACCAATATATTTAGATTTTACTAATGCAGGAAATCGTAAAGTTTCCACTCATGTGATAACTACGGACATCAATTTAAGTTAGAATTGGGAATGTTTAGGAAATGAATCTTGGATGATTTATTGCCTGCTTTATGGGATAAAATTCATCAACGCAATTTCGAGCTCCAACGTTAAATCTATGAGCAATTTCTAAAGCCAGGACTCCACGTTGCGTCCTGCTCGTGATCATGACTTAACCATAACCAGATCGAAACGTCGAACCATAATTAAAACTAAGTTAATTCGCGCATAAGTGAAAAAAAAAAGAAAAAAAAATGGAAAAGTATTTATTTCGCCACAAACCAACAAAAAACCAGAAATTTAAATGCAGCAATACAAACAACACACAGAAATAAAAGAAAATACAAAACATATAAATATGGCGAAAATGGGACCTTCATCAGCCTAAAGCCACAGAGGTAGTCTGCAGCGCTGATTGTCGTGAAGGGCCCCGGTCGTGTTACATCTAATCTATACTAATATTATAAAGCTGAAGAGTTTGTTTGTTTGTTGGTTTTTTGTACGCGCTAATCTCAGGAACTACTGGTTCGAATTGAAAAATTATTTTTGTGTTGAATAGACTATTTATCGAGGAAGGCTTTAGGCTATATAACATCAAGATGCAATCATTAGGAGCGAAGAAATAATGGAAAATGTGAAAAAAAACGGGGAAAATTATTCATCCTTAAAGGCTTCTATTGCGTGCGCTGCGAATACGGTTCAAGATTCCAAAAATATATGTATGAAAGAATTATTCCTCTTGAAATGATCTAAAAAATGTCCAGAACAGTATATGTGTAATCTTTTAAGATTAACTCACTAGAACCGTTTTTATGGTAATCAAATTTGGTCGGCATTAATGCATTATTTGTTAAGAGTTGTATCAAGGTAATAATATTAACCTTTATCCAAATAAATGTGTTGTTGATTAAGAGTATTTAATTGTGAACAAAATTGTCTTTGACATTACTTAATTTCAATGAACATCTTAGAAGATATTACAATAACTTATATAGCAAAACAACGTTTGCCGGATCAGCTAGTTAGAAATATCTGTAAGCAATAAAAATAATACAATAAATGGAAATAACATGTAGCTTAAGTAATCTTAAATATAAGTACCGTTAAATTATTTATAATGAGTACAAATACCTGAAATGAAGCTTCCGTTATATTTAGAAAACAATTTAAACCTTCTCCTCTGTGTGGTTACAGAAAACATAAAATGTTTCAAGAATAGTGTCTAGAGGCGACGTAAGTGTTGCCTGCCTCATTATGAATATGTCTGCAGCAGGTGTTGTGAGAATTTGAAGTTCGCCTTGGCTGTGCAATTATCTTATAAGTTATGTGCTCATTATTATTTGCTATGATCTCAACCTTTTTTTTATTATATACAGGCTTGACCTCAATCTCACCTGCTGGAAAGTGATAATGAGACCGACGATGGAGCGCGCTCGCCCAGCAAATACCGATTCACTCGACGTTTGAAGATTCCCATGTCATAAGATCCCGAAAACACCGACGCAGGAAGCGAGTTCCACTCCTTCGCGGTTCGCAGCAAAAAGGAGGAGGCGAATCGCTTCGTGCGAGCAGCAGGAATGTCAACCACAAAAAGGTGCAAGCCTGCACGGCGTCTTGTCAATTTATGGTAGAAGAGGGAGGGTGGAACTAAATCATACAACTCAGCCACTCACTCTCCAGAGTATAGTCTATAGAAGACCGAAAGGCAGGCCACTGTACGCCGGTGTTCCAAACTGAGTAGTTTACGCGACGTAAGAGCCTCATCGGCAATGAGTGGCCGAGCACGGCGATCAATTGAGTCAAAGCTGCCAGATTTGGCGGAACCGCCCCAGAGGTGGCAGCAATGCTCCACACACGACCATACTTGCGCCTGATACAGGTTAAGAAGTTGGGTCGGCGTAAAATGCCGTCTGGGCGCGGCGCGACGGGGCTGTGGCGAATTGATTACAGGACCCACAGTCCCCGCCAATGCGCAGAAGTAGTCACCTTGGGGTTTTTAGTCGGTATAAGTCTGACACACCTCGGCAGCGCAACCCCCCTGTGCAGCTGAGGCGGTCCAATGAGGGTTTTCCCCTGGTAAAAAAAAATGCCGTCTGACCTTGAAAAGAATCCCCAGTTTCCGAGCAGCTGTTTTAGCCTTAGCTTCAATTACCTTCGGAATCGTATGGTGTCTGTTATCTTCGCATCATCACGTAGACTTGGTATCCTGAACAGAATGCTATGGGTTTTTACAGTGACGTGCTTAGGGTATTTGGCCAGGGTAGGCAGATTCACATAATGAATTTGAATATTATGTAATGATAATAAATATTATATCACTTTTATAGGGAAGATAGATGTCGTGAAAATAGAATAGATATAAATATAAAGGGTTCCTTTTTTTGTTTATATTAAAGGAATTTATTCCAGACTTATTTATCGTAAGGGCATGCAATGCTTTTATGCATTTATGGAATGAACGCTACTGAGTTTGTACAACAGGTCAAATATATCTATTACGTAATCAGGTCAAGTTCCGCGTGGAATACTTTTTGGATCCCTGACACGGTTCTACTCAGTCATTACTGGACGTCCTGGATATACTGCAGTGGAGGGCGGGTGTAAATGATCCAGTCGCTACTAAGCATTTTGAACCGCTCCAGTTACTTAGAGATATTGTCTTACTAAGAAGATACTGTCTGTATCACTACGAGTGTTCTGAAGTTATTAGTTTCTATTTACCTTATTATTTTTGGTAAAGAGTAATTAAAATCCGAATTAAAAAAAAGTAATGGGGTCTCTTAGGCTGGATTTACATCAAACGAGCGAATGCTCATTCTATCCCCACTCTATCAAATTCGGTTACTATAAACAGACATTGAGCGTTTTTTCATTGTTCTCCCTGCGCTCGCAAAAATTCTATAGAATATTCTAAGAATGCTCGTTCGCTTTATGTAAACAATACTAGAGCGTGCGAACAGATTTTTATAGCGTTCTTGCGTGTTCGGACGCGCTCGCCCGCCGGAGCGGTCTCTCCAAAGTGTTCTTGTGTTCGAGCGATCTCGATCACTGATCCGAGTATACTCGTCGATTGAACTATGGATTGGTCTCAAGAAAAATGCCTATTTATGATAGAAGCCTACCGAAATTCCAAATGTCTGTGGGATCCGATGTTTGAACACTACAAAAATACATATCGCAAACAAACTGATTGGCTGGAGATTGCAAATATACTAGAATTCAATGCTGAAGATGTAAAAAAAAGATGGACTCACTTCTCGCATCTTATCGCTGAGAAAGGGTGTGGTCACAGAACCACAGAATTAACACGAATGCGCATTGAGCATTCGTTCGGCCGCTAAACACCTGAATTCTAGTTTTTGATTCTCATTCTTGCTCGTTGATCGTTTGGTGTTAACGCTAAGAGCGATATTTCGTTTACACTAAAAGAGCTAGAAAGAATGCTCTTGTTCTTGCTCTAGCTCTATGTTCGTTTGATGTAAATCCAGCCTTACATGGCAACATTGGAAGCGTTCATAGCTCAAGAACAAAGGAAAGCAAAAGATTGTGCGGGTAGGTTAGGACTAGTGATGAAAATGCCCGGGAATTTTCCCAAAGTGCCCAAAACTTGCTTGGGAATATTTATTGGGAATTTACGAAATGGTCTCGGACGTTTTGGGCACTTTGGGAAAATTCCCGGGCATTTTCATCACTAGTCAGGACGTCATAGACATCATGACCACCTCAGATTTCAAGCACCCTTATCAGTTGATTCTTTTGGTTAGTTTTTAGACTATTTTTTAAGTAATCCGAGCTTAGATCGCATGAAAGGTAATTAAATTGTTTCAAATTTTATATATATGACAATTCATTAATAATATAATCTTCTGACGTATTTTGATAATTTTATCGTGAAACCAATATGCCTGTTTTCGGCCAGACAGGATTTTTTTACACACTGTACATTACAGTGCCGATTTCAGAACCGCACAGTATATCAGAGAAACAACCAGGAACCTCAAATGCAACAGTAGCGTCTCCAGCGGAAGTAGGACCGGTGGCGCAACCACCGGCGGGCATTAGTCGCGCCTTTCCAATACCACATCCGTTGCGGTCTGCCGCGCCGTTACCACATCCGGTCGTAACGCCCTCTATCTCATCCGATTGTGAGTTGGAATTTATTTTTAATTTATTTAATAAATAATATTAATATACCATCACACTATATCCTTTATGGGGTGAGCAGAGATACATTAGGGGCTGTATCCACTTTGCACTTATATGTCGTGCCCAACGTGACCAGTAGCGCAGCTGATCGCCTAAATACACAACTATGCGTATTTAATCCTTAATACAATGTTATGCGAGCAAAGTCACGTATAAACTTTAGTAGCAAATAAATGTATTTGCGATTCTGAAAGGCAAACAGCCTTTCATCTATATAATAACACATCAAATAAATCTGTATTTTGATCCGTCCCACTATTGTGTCGCCCGAAAACATAATAGTGCTGTCCATCATTACGAGTATCGATAAATATGATTGATAATGCAATCTCTTTTATCGATGGCGCTCTTTGTTCGTGTTGCCTGATATTTGCATCTCTATATATGTCTGGAATTGAAATATGGTTTATATTATGTATTGTTTTTAGAAGTTTCGTATCTCAGTTGATTTTAGTGCACATAAATAACAATATTAATGGACTGGCATATTCTATTGACATTGTCTATGTTAGGAAAGGCAAAATATTTATTATATTATCTATTATCTATACATTTTTTATACTCGCTAGATAAAGTGACTATAGAGCAACTGATGGAAATTACATTAACAGTCGCCATCGTCATACCGGACTTTATATACCAAGAATAAATGTTACTACGTATAAGGAAGACTAGACTAATGCTCAAACTGAACCAAAAAGGTGATTGCATGAAAATAGTCACTATGATGGTCTTCGTATTTATGTACTCTCTATATCTATTCTGATCTATTCTTTTGTAAAGTGTTTTTTTGTGTCTTTTTGTAGTATTAGATTTCAAGAAATCTTTTTTTATGAATTACAGTCGGAAGCTTGACCTCTATAGCACCTGGTGGAAAGTTACGATGAGTTCGGCGATGGACCGCGTTTGCCATACAAATACTTACCTATTCATTCTTCTCTTGCAGGCTCCTAATTCATATGATCAGGGAAATATGCTCGCTGGAAGTATGCTCCACTCATTATATTCAGCTCCTTTTCAATAAAAGCGAGGAAAAAATGTCACTTTAAATTTTACTTTATTCCTTTGTATTTGTTTTCTTTATTTTAATTTTATTGTTTTATGTTCCTTCCTTGATTTTTTTTTGTGTAGGCACTACTGACTTATTTATTTTTATATATACATATTTTAATGTTTATATCTTGCTGTTTCCCAGAAAGCATAAGAAATAAGTTGCACTAGTGACATATCAACAAGAAATACTAATTATAGATAACCACAGCATTTTTTAAAAACATTGACTAATAATATAAAATTAAATAAACTCATTAAGCATGATTAATAAACTGATTAGGGCTAGTGACTTACAAAGGCATTTATCGATACGGGCGGCGCATTTGAGGGAGTGCGTCGCCCAATATTTTTCAAGGAGAGAGCGGTTCGTGGTGTATTCTCGCGCACTGATCTAAGACAATGGAGGTGAGCAGGAGAGTGCCCATTTATACCACCCCTCCGCAAATGCCGAGAAGTGGCCTTACCTTAAGGCTAGATGTTGCCGGGTGTCGAGGAAGCCGGCACGGCCTTGCACTTGGTCCCAGCAGACGGGTAGGAGGAACACCCCGGGGGTTTTAGTCGGTGCGAGCCCTCATCACCCCCTGACAGCCCATAAAGGATTTCCACGGGTTACAAAAAAAAGGCATTTATCGATATCGACAGCGACCTATCCCTACAGCGTCAAGTCGTGCCATGAATACGAAATTAACCACTTGCAGTTTCCCCTAACGCATGAGCTCCGACTCACTAGCACAAGAGTTCAATTTTTCCAACAATGGTGAAAATTGTGTCCTCATTTTTCTTTATTTTCCCAAGCACTTATCTTAAAATACTGTCCGTGTATCGACGCTGAAAAGCAAGAACCCTTCGCGTCGAATGGTCTCTGTTCTATGACCCCACAACTAGTCTTACTTTGAGATTTATAGATATCACTTTGACTTTGCTAAAGGTTTACTCAAACATCGCAAGTTATATTGCTTAAATATTTTTATCTTTCCCGTTTTAAGCACTAATTATAAAAAAAGAATTGGTCTTATGCACAAATAAACCTAGTTATGGCTTATTATGGGTTGACGTTTCAACATGGTTATATACGTCACAGTCACGAGCAAACTGACGCGCCGTGGACAGGGTTGAAAAGTTATTTCGTCTACCCTCTTTTATTCTTTTTTTTACACTGGCTCGACATAGTCACTACAGAGTACCTGATGGTAAGTACAGTGTAGTCCAAAACCGAAAGCGACTATCAAAGGATGAAAATCCATTGTTAGTCTACATCATCATGTTGGCCCAGATATACCACGACTGAAGGTCTCTAGGTATATGAGCTACTGGATATACACAAGCTGATCCCGAAACGCGACAAGCCGAAACTGGTCACTATGACGGCCTTTACACCTATGTACTGTGGTCGGGATCCAGACGAGCACCGACGCCCTACCACCTCGCTGCTGCTCGTTTAGCACCACTCAGGAGTCACGTGTAGGGAAACTAGGGTAAAGCCTACGGACGCGAGAAGCTTCGACTCCCAAAAACAATAATAAAAAAAAACCCAAATTCTTGACAATTTGAACAGTCATGACCCACAACATTCGCAGTATCAGCATTGTGAAAAGCTTAGAGCATTGATAGGGTTCAGTTGTTACTCAAACACTGCATCCTACCCCTCTCCAATTGTGTCAATTCCCCGTCCTATTAGATTAAGAGGAGTTTGTATGAGAGGATGCGATTGTGCAAGCGTTAGCATCCACCTTCGCCGAATGGGGCTGGAGCCCGCGCTTGCATGATGTGATTTGAAATGTCGCCAAGGGCGAAATCAGTTAGGATATTTATTTAATAGTAACCTCACAGCACATTATAAGAAAATTATATACAAATCTTTTATAATATAAAAATGAATCGTTAAATATGTATAAGCGCGAAACTCGAGAACGGCTGAACGGATTTGGCTGATTTCTTTTTTGTTGCGTTTGTTGAAGTCTGGACAAGGTTATTACGGAGAGAAAAATTAAAAAAAGTCTGAAAAAGTCTAAAAACAACACTTTTCTATATTCTCATACAAAAAATTCGTAATAATATTTAAAAGTCAATTTTAACTTTAACACCATACCATAAAGTTTAAATGTTAGTGGACGGGTTCCGGAAAGGCAAAACAATTGAGTGACGTATAAATATTAATGTCAATATTTGTCAATTTTTATACATACATATAGCATTAAGCCCAGGTTCCTTCAAACAATTTTCAAAAAACAGCCGACAGGCCAATAGGTTTTGGCAGAATAAAATCTGACGGGGAAGCTATTAACATTAAAAAAACAATGTGACTTTGTTTTAGAGAAATAGGGCAGAACAAGGTCTGCCGGGACAGCTAGTAGGAAATAAAATAAAAATATAAAATGCCAATAACGAAGTTACGCATACATATTAAATTTTGTTAAATGTTTGGGTCGCTCCCCGTAAAGTATAGTGAGTGTTGTGTGAGTGTGTGAGTATGTGAATACATTTGTATGCATGTGCGTGCTCATATTGGTGTTGAATGAGATTCATCTAATTGCAGTACAGTAATAATAGTCTATATTATTTATAGTATATCATTATCACTTATCATCAGCAGCGATCTAAGCGAGCATTACTAAGTGAACGAAAAAAATAACGAATACTCAGTAAGAATTTTCTGGAAGATTAGCCGACTTCTATTTGCCACTTATGTTTTTCACTCGATCACATTTTCGACGTAAATAGAATGATTAAGAAATAATCAGGCGCTCCTTATCCAGCGGCCATCCGTCATGCGAGCTGGCATTTATTCCAGGATGAACGGAGAGCGGTTTTTGCGTACAAAACCCACGTACCTAACTACCTAGCAACGGAGGGTCTCGGGTTTGTCGTGTGGTACAATTTAAACGCTGATTGAGGGATTTTACTAGATTTCTAAAGCTCATTATTTGACGACTTAGTAGCGCAATGATAGCGACCCTGCCAGCAAAGCTGAATGTTGTGGGTTCGAATCTTTTTAAGCTTTTGTGAATTGAATTGTCCAAGTTTGTATTATTGTCTAGTATCATTAACACAAGCGCAAAAAAGAGTGAATGGGCATACACATGCGGTTTTTGCTCGCGTCCGTAGGCTTTACCCTAGTTTCCCTACACGTGACTCCTGGGTGGTGCTAAACGAGCAGCAGCGAGGTGGTAGGGCGCCGGTGCCCGTCTGGATCGCGACCACAGTACATGGGTGTAAAGCCCGTCATAGTGACCAGTTTCGGGTTGTTGCGTTTCGGGATCAGCTTGTGTATATCCAGTAGCTCATATACCTAGAGACCTTCAGTCGTGGTATATGTGGGCCGACATTACGATGTAGACTATCAATGGATTTTCATCCTTTGATAGTCGCTTTCGTTTTTGGACTACACTGTACTTACCATCAGGTGCTCTGTAGTCAAAATGTCGAGCCAGTGTAAAAAAAAATGTGTTGGGCGGACGCTGTACATCATCATATTCATCTTTACCGTCCACCATTTTTATGGACTCCGGGGGAAAAATCTTGCAACAGACTATCAAAGCGCCTTGAGGGCAGCGATCCCAGTATGTCAGACTTCTACTAACTAAAAACCCACGGGGTGCCCTAATCGCTTCACCCAAGCCTGGGAATCGGAATCCGTCCACGTTCGTAACTTCAGAGGTAAATAATATTAGATTTTTCCAAATGAAGTACACATTTGGGCACCTTATGCTCACTGAAAGAAAATATCGTGAGAAACCCTCCTTTGGCATCTAATAGAAATATAAGGTGCAAGTGCCCTGAGAACGGCCATCAACTGCGTCACTGATTACGTTGGGTACAACATGTAAGCGCAAAGGGATATAAACACTGATGAATCTCAGCTTACCCTGAAAGGGATATAGCATGACGATATTATTATTATGAATTATTTAAAAATAATGGAAAATCGCAAAGGTTCTCTAAAAGATTCTTGTCCCGCACTTTGAAGTTATGGTAGGGGCATCGGGGCTTCCAACTGCTTAGATCACACTCCGATGGTGTTGTGTGTGGTTCCACACACCACAAGGCGGTGGGGAGGCGAACATCTGCCTCCCCTACATTCAGGATGAGCCCGTAATGGGGCAACGCGCAGGGCCGGGCCTTTGGGAAAGGCGCGTAGCTACGCCCGTTCGGCATATAATGCGCTCGATTGACCACCCCGGGGGTTTTAGTCGGTAGGAGTCCGCCATAGCGGGGGGCAGTCCTCACCACCCCCTGACGATTCATGAGGATTTCCCGCGGGTTAACAAAAAAAGAGGGCTGCGGGGTAGTTTTTTTTTTCGGGTCTATTATTTTTTATTTATTATAACATTATGAGGTCAGTGAAGAGCACTCGATCCTTGTATTTTTGTTGGCAATCGTCAGCTTGTTTGACAGCAAAAATTAAAGGAGGGAAAAAGTCTTATGATTTAGGAATCTTTAAAAAAGAGAATAGGTATTTATTGGCTATTTTTTTTTACACCGTCTCGACACAGTAACTGCACCATACCTGATGGTAAGCATGGTGCAGTCAAAAAAACGCCAACAACTATCGACAGGCAAGAAAAACCCATCGGTAGTCACGGCGATCATGCCGGCCTGCACAAATATCTCTTCACGCTACGCTTAAAAGATCCCATATCATAGGATGGTGGGAACACGCTCGCCGGAAGACCATTCCACAGCCCAACGACACGGCAAAAGAAGGAGTTAGAGAACTTCTTAGTCCTGGCCGAGGTGTGAGATACCGTATAGCTGTGATACCGCACACCCGCGCGTGTGGTTCTATTCAGGAAGGGAGAGGGTGAGGAGGAATTCAGTATAGTATTATACTAATATTTGCTTTGAACAGGTATAATTAATGTTAAGTAATTATTTGTAAATAATATTGATAATTAAAAAAAGCATTCTATAAAATATACCTTGATTATTTTACAAAATCGCTTTAAGCTCGTATCTTGTACTAACAGCTAGGATATCCGGTAAAATTAATTACGTTCCTGATGGAGGGGTAATTAGTAATTAGGTGCTTTGCTAGAACCTGGAGACTGGGCACCACTTTTATTTAATTAACGGCAGACACCCTGGGTCTATGTTGTATGAGTTATTTTTATACAAACTTTAATTAACGATGAAAACGCTCGGAATGAAACATTTTATTCTAAGCTGTAAATTAGCGCTGGGTAAAAACAAAAGGAGAAAATTTTCAAAAAATAGTAAGTCGCTAAAAATGGGTGTACTTTTAAGGTACGCAGGGGGTGTTCGCGCCAAATGGTCGCAAACGACCTACGCGGAGGCGCAACCTCTGATCTTATATTTTTAAAACAAAGAGAAGATGGTTTTGCTGTAATTCGTGAAAAAGTAGAGATGTCAAAGAATATATGCAAAAATACATTATGTACCTAAGAATGAATAAAAATGTTATTTGAGTAAACCCTAATTACAAACCCCAAAGGGAAGGCGCTAAGCTACACAATAATCAAATGGTTTTCCCAGGGGGTGGTGACTATTTAACCACCCCCTGTCAAGTAGACTGGGCCTGCAGAAGGCTAGACGTCGCCGGGTGCCGAGGAAGATGGCTCAGCCTTGTCCTTGGCACTCGGCAGGCGGGAGTAGGAACACCTCGGGGGTTTTAGTCGGTGCAAGTCCGACAAACCGGGGGCAGCCCTAACTGTCCCCTGAAGGTCGGTTAGGGATTTCCCCCGAGTTATAAAAAAAAGGGTGTACTTTTAAGGTCAGACGGTAGCTCACACAATCGCGACTTCTCAACCTGTATCAGGCACAGGTGTAGTCGGGTGTGGAGCACTGTTGTCACCTTTGGGATGGGTATAGGGATGTCGAAAATGAAAAAAAATATCGTTATATCGATATTTATTAAAATATCAATATCGGCATCGGTATATTGAAGGAAAAATATCGATATATCGATTAAATCTCAATAAACACAAAAGTATTTTACCAGTATTCATTTTTATTAGACAAAATTACAAAAATATCATGAACTAAAGGGCTATCTTCTAACTTTAAGACCTATTTAAGATATCAAAGAAAAATAAATAATACATAAATAAATGGTGGCAAATAATATACATGCAACAAATTCAGATGTCAATGCACGCAACGTAACAAAACAATACTCAACAGTCATAGACAACATGGCTCTTTTTTTTTGTTCGGTCCTATCTTCTACAGTTTCAGATTTCAGCGACTTCACTGCCCTAAGAATGAAAAAAAAAGATTTTGATACAATTTGCGATACTTGATATATTCTATCGATATATCGTTATAAAATATATCGCCAAAAATATCGATATATTGAATTGAAAATATCGATATATCATATAAACACCATATAAACACCAATTGGCGGCTTTGAACTCGATTGACCGTAGAGCTCGTAGACTTGCTGGCGAAGACTCTTTGATGGAGATTAAAATGCAGAACATCAAGCATCCATGTAAAATCGCCTACCTTGCAATTTTTTACTGGCTGCACAGTGGAGAGCCCTCAGGAGGTATTTACATCTGTGATTCCACCAGCCCCATTTCATCATAAACCATTGCTTCGGATACCATCCGTATGTGGTGGATGTTCCTTATATCCCCACGAAAAGATTCGCTTCTACATTCAACATGCGAACGGCTAAGGAGTGGAATATGCTTTCAGCAAGGATATTTCCACGATCTTATAACGTAGAAGTCTTTAAGAGAAGAGTGAATAGATGTGATGATTAGTGTGTGATGTGATGTGATGTGTGTGTGTGTGATGTGATGTGATTTTGGGTGGATGCAGTCCAACGTCGGACTCATTTTCACCTACCAGCAGGTGCTGTGGAGATCATGCTTTGAAAATAATGTCATACTATTGCATGAATAAATAATTAAAAAATATTGTCACGCTATATTTATTTTTGGCGTGAACAGAGGTGTAATTGTGATATTAATATTAGTATACTGAGATTTTTTTTTACACTGGCTCGACATAGTGACTACAGAGTACCTGATGGTAAGTACAGTGTAGTCCAAAAACGAAAGCGACTATCAAAGGATTAAAATCCATTGATAGTCTACATCGTCATATCGGCCCACATATACCGCGACTGAAGGTCTCTAGGTATATGAGCTACTGGATATTCACAAGCTGATCCCGAAACGCGACAATTCGAAACTGGTCACTGGTGACAGGCTTTACACCCATGTACTGTGGTCGCGATCCAGACGGGCTCCGACGCCCTGCCCCCTCGCGGCTGCTCGTTTAGCACCACCCAGGAGTCACGTGTAGGGAAACTAGGGTAAAGCCTACGGACGCGAGCAGCTTCGACTCCCAAACAAGACACAAGACTCTTCGTACAGCTGTGACTTCGCATACCCGCGCGCATGATACGTTTATAGAAGGGAGAGGGTGTCCTCTGTTAGAATAATCTATATATTACAATATATTCATGTTTCATTGCCTGTCTGTACATGGATGAAATAAAAACAGCACTCGCCTAATGGTCTCGTAATTACGTCGTTTTTCAGCAAGTTTCGCGCAATTAAACGCAATACTCGATACGTCACGATTTCATAGTTTCGATAACTTCGTAATTGGTACAGTTTTTAATAAGATGGTTTTACAAAAGACTGAGTACGATGATCGATAGAATAGAATTAATTTATAATAAAAATTGAATTTTAATGAAAACTGAGGTAAACCAAAGTGGAAGTTTGCATTGACGCCAATCGACGTAGAATTCCTCCCGTCAGCATCATGCAACGATTGCATAAACGGTGGATATTTATTTATTTATTTATTTATTTTATAGTACGACGATATATTATTAAAAAAACTGAACCGTTTTCCAACGTACAAGACGGAAGGCTGATCCATCACCGCGTTCCCGCAGCGTTCGGAAATCTAATTTAACGCGGAAACATTATTATTTGGCGAAAATAAACGCTGTTAAATAAGGGCTGCTTAAGAAAGCTCCTATGTTTTACTGTTTTCATGAAATACGCTTCATTTTAATCGCATCTGGTGGAATTTGGATAAAGCTTGTGTGTCTTGTATCAGCAAGGTAGGGGGGCAGTTCTAGGCCCACGGCCAGGGCGCCACATTCCAGGGGGGACTTTTGGGCATCACCCAGCATATCCACTGGACAATATATCTAAAAACCTGAGCCTCGTATAAGCTTGTCGCCTTCAGTTCAGTTCCTTTGCCATATCTTGTCTCAAAATTCGCATCATGCTTGTAATATGTACATCCTTCATTACTCTCGTGTACTTGCTTTCAGGTGGGGTTGTCACTTTTTACAAATAATTGAACGAGTCTTATACGCAAATTGATTACTTTTAATTAACCTTGTTCCGCCCTCTCCCTTCCTGAATAAAACCACGCGCGCGGGTTTGCGGAGCCACAGCTGTACGGTATCTCACATCCCGGCTAGGACTAAGAGGTTCTCTAACTCCTTCTTTTGCCGTGTCGTTGGGCTGTGGAATAGTCTTCCGGCGAGCGTGTTCCCACTGTCCTATAATATGGGATCCTTTAAGCGTAGCGTGAAGAGATATTTGTGCAGGCCGGCATGATCACTGCGACTACCGATGGTTTTTTTTTACCTTTCGGTAGTCGTTGGCGTTTTTTGGACTGCACCGTGCTTACCATCACCTATGGTGCAGTCACTGTGTCGAGTCAGAATAAAAAAAAATTATGTGGCTGTGATGACTCAGTGGATGAGAGACCGCAAACCATGCGTGGCGAAGGAAAATATCGTGTGGATACCTGCATGGCACTTAATAGAAATGTCAAATGTACTAGTGATATGTGGTCACGTTGGGCACGACATGTAAGCGTAAAGTTGATATAACGAATAATGTAACTCTGTTCACGCCGAAAGGGATATAGCGTTAAGATATATTGTAGTTATATCTTTACTTTCAGTGTTTTACACTGTATATTCTAGAGAAACCTAATATTAATTGCCTTAAATCAAGCTTTGTCAATGTCTCTGAAATAATGAGAAAGAAGATTTTAATCCTCCATGACGCAGCATAGTTCAAAGTGTTATAAACAAGATTGTTTGCCCAACAAATCCCTCTCTACCCTCATGTTGACGGCAGTCGAGCCCCATCTCTCTAAGAGCTCCCTGAGTGCATTTTAGTGTTTAGGACACTGTGTAACCGTTGCCTAAGGGCGCGGTCCAGAAAACAGTTTGGTCCAAGTCAAAGGCGAAAGTCAAAGACGAGATTGTTTTTAAATAATTGTGAAACTCGCTCTAAAATATATTAAAATGAATCCTGTTAATTAATTCCACTTTTAGTTGGCTCAATTTGATACTCTCTTTTAGACTTATTCCTCGCTTGGGAGCTGGCAGACGACTGGCTATTCAACCTCGCGGTAGCTATATAAAGAAATAGGGTGGCCATATAAATAGTTCGCTTTGACGTCAAGACAACGATTAGTGTTGCCATTTTAACAATGAGCGTAACATAATCAAATAATATCTAATTTGGGGTGAGCAGAGATACATTAATAACTGTATCCACATTGTACATTCGTAAGAGTATGCGCTTCTCATCGTGCTGACCGCCGTTCTCAGGGCGCTTAAACATTAAATTTTTATTAGACGCCATGCTAGTTTCCTCGTGATATTTTTATTCACCGATACCTTACTTAATCTGAAAAAACCCAGAGGTACGAGCTTCAAGTCAGGTTTATGACTACTTGCGTTTCTGGGCAAAGATACTGGTTCTTTATCCACCAGCTGTATTATTTGTGTGCATAACATTGCATTAAAAAAACCTAGCATAAATAAAATTCTATATGTAGAACTCATTTCAGTGGGCAAGACTTATTTAGCATTATAAATTAGCAGTGCTGCTCATCTCATAGAGGCATAAAAGCAATGCTTGTCCAGCGCTCTACGAGCATCTAATTCTAATATAATGAATTATAATTAAACAATGATAAATACATTTGCCTTTTCTATACAACTTACTTGCAACTCCGTCTATCGGCCCACAGAGAAAGTATTACTATAAATCATTCCCGCCTGATAAGAAAAAGAAACAGAAATTTCCGGAAGACTTAATATTTTTACTCATAATTTCAGGAATGCTCTTTTAATTTTAAGACGCTTTTACACTTATGAACCACAAATTCGTACGCAATTGATGACTCATTAGAATTTAAAACCGTTTTAAAATTTAAGGTACGTTTCTGAAACTGAGTGTTAGACCGCCACATAATTAAAACAAAGGTAGTATTTTTAATTAATAATATAACGATATTTACATTTCGCCGCCTTTCACAACTTGAACCACGTTTCGAAGATCATGTTGTAGAAACTTTGCGAATAACGATTGTCTTCAACAGTACAGAGTTAGGCATCTGTGAGTTGTGTAGCTAAATATACAACCCTAGTTATATCCTTTATCTTATATCCTTTATTGAATGAATTGCGAAGAATAAATCTAATATATACGGATGTTTGTACATCAAAGTTTCAGAGCCGTGATAACCACACCGCGTCTCTAGAATATTCTTGTCGCGCACTTTGAGTTGTGGAATGAGCTGCCAGGTACAGTTGCTCACCAGAGTTACGACATGGAATTCTTTAAGAGGGCAGTGAATAACGTTTTTCTGGGTCAACATCGCTATATCAACGCTCTAAGTGTCGCAGTTGCTCATAACTTGCGGTAACCATCTTACAATTAGGTGGGAACTTGGACTATATCTCTGACAACATATAAAACTACTTTTGTTCTTTGATCTCGTCATTCATTAGATTATAGTTTATTACAAAAATAAAATATAAAGATAGTTTACTGAAACTATACTAAAAGAAGAGAAGAATTCAATAATCAACCTGACTAAAGAGAACGGCGGCTCACTTTACGTACTCTGGAGCGCAAAACATCATTTTTGCTACCGAGTTACAACACACATATATATATATATATATATATATATATATATATATATATATATATATATATGTATAGCATGAGAGTCCATCAATAAATGTTATCAAAGTTAATAAATAGTTTGCCTCGCGACATGCAGGAAGTATGCTTCCACGCTTTTAAACCTTTCACTAAAATAAAACAACATTATTAGAGATGAAATCGTCATGAATGTGTTACAAAACACAGTAATATGGTTAATATGTAATCATATTAATTAATACAGTCTATGTTTGTAGAAATGTTTGCTCCGAATAAATTAGCTGCCCATAAGCCTGGCATATGGTTTCGCAGTCTTTAATTAGGTATTTATCTTCCTTTGAAATTTAGAAATAATAAGAAAAAGATCGCTCTAAATGTTTAATAGTCTATGTTTACACAGTGCCGAGCGCGGTGAGTGAAAATGATGCGGGCGCCATCTACTAGAATATATAAACTTTTAAAATATCAGAAATATAACAAAAATCAAAGAGTTAATTTTTGCAACATATTTTATTGGAAAAAGTCTTAGAATAAATTTTGTAAATGATAGGTTGCACTGTAAATTTTTACCGTGCGTTATTTCAACTCCACATTTCATTCTGTTTCAAATATTTGACGCGGATATTTTCAGTCAGTACGTACCTCTTCATATAACTCTAATTGTTTTAATATTTGCAGTAAAAAAGCGCTGCAGAAATTAACAGTGCGATCTAGACTTTAGCCGTCGCTACTGATTTTTGATTGGACTGTACTTATTTTCTTGCAGGGTAAACGTATTGCCAGGTCACTATTGCAAAAGAAGATTTTTTGAAACAAAAAGCTTCACCCCATTTGCCAAATTTTTCTCAAAAGCTGTATATATAGACTTAAAGGGAACGTTATTATTTTCTTTCCAAACGATCCGCTCTCAGGCGTGGCCTTGCCCAAGCTGAGATTAAGCAAGTTTGCTTATGTAATCCAGAGCCTACAGATTAATCTACCCTTCATTGTATATAGTTTACATACGAGACTCTCCGCATCCTGGGATTATAGAGGTATTGTCATCAAAGTGCGGATTTCTTTAGATCCGTTATAATAATTGCGCCTTTTGATAAATAGCCACATTTTGTATGAAATATATTTATAATTTTGATAAAAAATATAGTGATTCGGCAACTAAAACACGCATCTGATGAGTAATAAACACAAATGATGTATTTTAAAGTATTATGATTTCGTGATAGCGCCCATGAAATTACCGCTTCGTATTGGTAAACGTTTTTCCGCACCTTCAACGAGCGTTTTCGCTTCCTGCCGTTTTTTCACCTTTTAAATGCACTAGAAAAATTCTGAAAAAAATATTTTTCTGGTGAATATATTCATAATAAAATAACAATAGAAATATTCCTTCTTTTGGGCTCAGAAGGGTGTGTCCGCCGTTCCCCGATTTAGCTGATATAAACAGAAGTTGATTTCGCTCGGATACAGTTGACTTCCATTTACAGATTAAATGTGTAATTATAGCTGAGCACACTTATGATTAAATCACCTTTCAAAACCAGAAAACTTAATCAAAATCGCTTCATTCGTTCAGGAGCTAGGATGCCACAAACAGATATACGGA
This sequence comes from Automeris io, assembly GCA_036320925.1. Taxonomy (NCBI): domain Eukaryota; kingdom Metazoa; phylum Arthropoda; class Insecta; order Lepidoptera; family Saturniidae; genus Automeris; species Automeris io. The sequence goes on from JAUDJH010000005.1 coordinate 16,042,375, forward strand.
GCCACAGATACACGCGAACAGCTTAAAAAAACCTTCTTATTACGTCGGGACCTACAAAAATGTTAGATACAGATTAGAGATGACATAAAAAAGCACTCAGGACATATAATACAGGCGTGCGGGCCCTGAAAAGGTCTGATTTTGTTGAAACGGGTCAAGTCGGGTCGGTAAGTCGTTGCAGAACGTTCATTACGGATCAATATGTCCGGCACAGTGGGACTTGAATGTACGTCACGTAGGTATTTCTTACAAATCGACAAGGGTACCTGACTAGGTCGCTTCACATCGACCTAGTTACTTGTACAAGTCGCTTGCATGTAACGTGGCTTTCAAGTAAAATCTTGACTAAGGGAATTATCAAAGACATTTTCACCATAATTTAAAATATCTTTAAAGTTATTTATTGAATATTTTTGCTTAATAACGATTTAACTTTAAAGTTACGTTATTATACTGATCTATGACATGGGGTCCTTTAAACGAATCGTGATTTGTGCAGGCCAGCATGATCGCCGTTGATGGCGACGCCCTTAATTTTTTTTTTACACTGGCTCGACATAGTGACTACAGAGTACCTGATGGTAAGTACAGTGTAGTCCAAAAACGAAAGCGACTATCAAAGGATGAAAATCCATTGATAGTCTACATCGTCATGTCTGCCTGCATATACCACGACTGAAGGTCTCTAGGTATATGAGCTACTGGATATGCACAAGCTGATTCCGAAACGCGACAAGCTGAAACTGGTCACTATGACGGGCTTTACACCCATGCACTGTGGTCGCGATCCAGACGGGCACCGGCGCTCTACCACCTCGCTGCTGCTCGTTTAGCACCACCTAGGAGACACGTGTAGGGAAACTAGGGTAAAGCCTACGGACACGAGAAGCTTCGACTCCCAAAAAAAAAAGCTCCCAAAGCTCCGACTTCGGCTTATTTGTTAGATATAACTTAGTTAAGGTTGTTTGAGCCGCGATATGCGTGGAGCTAGTAAAAAGTCCAGAACGCGACTATTAGACCTGGGGACGCGTGAGGAGCTATGGAATTGGCATACGCGATGTGATCTTGTTCTATAAATAATGCTACCTACGAACTAAAATCACATAAGACTAACATCGTGTGTTATAATTGTAGTTTGGCAGAGTAATTAATATTTTATTCGACGTACGTAGTATCTTATGGCTAATTTACTGGAAAGTTCGAAATTTATCTCTGATTTTAATCTGTAATAAAATACAATTTGACTACTTAATAAAGTTATTTTACCTTTATTTGTTGTCATCATGTATTTGTATATTTTTTCAGTGGTTGTGAAGTGACGAATATGCAGTCGAGGTTATATTGTAAAAATATTTTCTGATTTTACTTGTTTTTACGCTCACAGTCGAGCTACTTGTTCACAACATAAGTACACACATGCCTGCGAGAACTTCGTAAAATAGAGGAATAATAAAAATTATAAATTATTTCTCTTTTTCCTTGAACTCTCAGATATGACAGACAATATTTAGAAACTTTTCTAGCTTTTGTTTACCATGTTTTCAAGTTGTAAAATAGACTTCAAGCCAGCGTTTTCCAAGCTTTTTACGATATTGGTTTCTTATAGAAAAATATGAAGAGAGTTTGAGCATTCTGGCGTCATAACTGCGACTCCTGACCTATAAATTACCTAATCTCTCGTTGTTTGGAATGTATATGCTTTACTGACGTATATACTCTGCATATCTTATCATATAACGTCGGCAGGACTAATATAATAACATATCTTTCTCTTTTTGACCATTTTTTTGCTTCCTTAATTTCTTCGTGGACTTTCGCTGATTCCGGATACATTTCAGTATACCTTCCATCATAATCTTAAACATTTTTGATGTTTTAGAAGCTTTAAGCAACTGGACAGATGTTGGGCAAGTAGAGGTCTCGACGTAAACACAGCACAATTCACGAGCATCGGTGTAGGATATGTTCACTGCCGTCTTCAGAGGGCAGCACTCGGCCCTCAGACAACGCCTTAGGAATATTGAAGAGGCTCATTTTCATAGCCTTTGGACATTTACGGGACGTTTCTGTGAGATTATCAAGATATTGTACTTTCTAATGTTTTGTCCGTGACAAAGGGCCTAGACTAAATAATTAATAATAAGTTTGGGAGTCGAAGCTGCTCGCGTCCGTAGGCTTTACCCTAGCTTCCCTACACGTGACTCCTGGGGGGGGGCTAAACGAGCAGCAGCGAGGTGGTAGGGCGCCGGTGCCCGTCTGGATCGCGACCACAGTACATGGGTGTAAAGCCCGTAATAGTGACCAGTTTCGGCTTGTCGCGTTTCGAGATCAGCTTGTGCATATCCAGTAGCTCATATACCTAGAGACCTTCAGTCGTGGTATATGTGGGCCGACATGACGATGTAGACTATCAATGGATTTTCATCCTTTGATAGTCGTTTTCGTTTTTGGACTACACTGTACTTACCATCAGGTACTCTGTAGTCACTATATCGAGCCAGTGTAAAAAAAAAAATCTTTTATTTACAACACTGGTAGAAGCTGTTTGAGATAATAAAACGATTGCACGAACTGGAATGTGACCAGTGTTTATAAGTGTACCTTCATAGTGACTTGATTAGGTCTGTCGCGTTTAAGAATCAGCTTGCGCTCGTCACGTAACTCATATACATAGAGATCTTCAAATGTGGTACGACGAACAATGTCGATATATTTCGTCTTTTAATAATTGATGTCATTTTTGTACTTTATTGTACTTACCATCAGCATTACTTACTTTATCGAACAATAAGCTATCGAAATATTACATACTCTTCTCCTAAAACCTTCAGGTTTCTACCACGCAATACTGAGTGAATCTCTTCTATGCTTTTCCAATCTTTAGAAATCTCCATAAACTTGCGCGCGTGGTTCTTTTATGGAAGGGAGAGGATGGAAGAAGAATAAGGTAGTGATTTGACTTTATTTAAACATTACAACCTATATTATTTAATTAATATCAAAGTATTTAAAAAATAACTGATATTTAACCTGGATTTGGCTCTATAAATAGACTTTGTTCAAGTTCCTATTATACAGAATGATTTTATAGGCGAGGGAGATACTAAGAAAAGACATTCAGCATTCGATTCTAATTCCAAATATGTATCTTTATATTTCCTTAAAAACAAAGTGAAAGTCAACATATTTAGGAATTATTACACACGTGGATGATGCGCTAAGCCAAGATAAAGCGCGAAGAAAAACGAGCCATTACCTGGTTACCTAAAATTACGAAAGAGGAATTTTATCTACTTACCAATCAATTGTGCGCCACACGCGCTAGAGTGCCCAAACTTTTTACGGATCAATTCTCATTTGTTTATATCAATGTTTTTTTATGATTCGTTAGGGAATATTGTCATTTATTAGTTGCAAGAAGATGCAAGTTATTGTATCCTGAAATATCGGCCTCGCCTATAAAATCACGCTGTATATTTAGTTTTTGTTAAAGACGAACCCATTTTCCGAGGAAATTCTAAGCAAAGTCAAAGTTGGGTCTATAAATCGCAGTCTGAGAAACAAGATTAAGAAAAACTCCATCAGCGACGTAACATCGTCAAATAGCTCAATCGGACGAACATTTCATAAATGTAATATTTTTACAATCTTTATCAAAATATCCATTTTCCCCTCACACCCCTACAAACAAAAGGTCGTAAAAAGTATTATATAACAAAAAAGTAAGTATCAATTAAAGGCGTGTTTGCACACACAGCAGTGCAATCAGAAATCAACCTTATTTTAAATCATTTAGGTTTAATTTCGCTTGAGTGTATTAGAGGAAAACTGGAGAGAGGTAAAAACTATCGTAAATTATATTATATCTCTCGTGAGAATGATTTATATGGGAACGGGTTTTGTTTATAAAGTCTAACGGCTAGGATAGAGAAATAGAGCGTAGAGAAGGTCTTGTAGGGTTAATCTACGGTTTGATCTAGGTCTCGTACACGTAATAGAGGCGAGAGAGTAAGCTGTCCAAGGCAGTTGGCGGCGGTGCATGAGCGCCCTTCATTGCGTCTGATATGAAGGAGCTGGAACCCGGTTGTAAATCAAAAGCCTTGTGTATCAGTGCTGTAAGAAACACGATCAGCTGCGTTACTGGCCAAAGGTTTAAATTACAGACAGGTTTGCACTTGTCCTCAATCTCACCTGATGGGAAGTGATGATGAGGCCGATGGTGGAGCGCGCTCACCCAATAAATACCGATTCATTCGTCGTTTGAAGACTCCCATGTCGTAAGGAGCTGCTAAAACAGACGCAGGAAGCGAATTCCACTCCATGGCGGCTCGCAATAAAAAAGATTCAGCCCCAGCCCCATTCCACCACAAAACCACTCGACATCGTGTCGGATCCCATCCGTATGTGGTGGATGTTCCTTATATCCGCACGAGAAGATTCGCTTCTACATTCATCATGCGAACGGCTAAGGAGTGGAATATGCTTCCAGCGGCCATATTTCCGCGATCTTATGACCTGGAAGTCTTTAACAGAAGATTCAATAGGCATTTGCTAGGCGATCGCGTTTCATCATCGACCTCATCTTCACCTTCCACCAGGTGTGATTGAGGTCAAGCGTTCGTCTATAAATAATAAAAAAAAGAGGTCAACATACATATAAGCGTAAATTCGATACAGGCACTAATGTACTTCTGCCTATGAAGATATAGCCTGATGATATATGGTATATAATTTTAGCAAAGATAAGCTAGAAAATAATAAATATAAAAGTCCTAGAAGTGTATTTTCCATTAATTTTTACAATAGTAAACAGCGAGACACGGCTATACGATATTATTTGGTTAGAACCGACCAGTTATCCTTTCAACAAATCTACTAACGTGACCAGTATACGATGACACGCGGCTTGAAAGCCTTCATGTGGCATCACAGATCTCAGTATCCTCGTCCCCGCAACACGCTCGCGTGTTCGGGATATTGGAATCTTATTTGACATTGTGTTTTCTCGAGTCTTCATATTTATTTAGATTTTATTACGAATACCATCGTTATTTCCTTCGATGCTATTTTTATTTATTTATTTATTGACAAGAAAATTATTTTATTAAGAAAGGAGAATGAAAGGGAGGGAATTACCTTACCTCCATGCGTGATGTTTCCACGAACTGCTCCGAAATAAATGAAGTCAATGAGAAAAGAAAATTAATCAGCCTTCAAGAGGAAAATTAGTAAGCAGGTGTGTTGAGCTTGGCATTGTTCTTGGTGTTGTATCGTTTGTGTTAATTTTTAATTGTAGGTATTATTGTCTAGGATTTTTTTCTTTTTGGTGTTTTGATTTAATTTTTTTGTTTTGTATACTGCATGACCGGTGGTCGTGGGTGTGGTGGAAGAAAAACACGGATTGTGGCGTTTTGCTGGTTATTTGCACTTTAAGGCACACCGAACTGCGACGCACACGCACGTACTCTAGCCTTGGATCTCGGTAGTCGACTGCTTTAGCTAGAGCATCCCTTGCGCGCGAGCACCCCTTACACCGCACGTTTTGTAATACCCTAACGACCTTTAGGGCGTTTTACAAAAACACGTATCGGGCGGCGTCTACATGCTATAACTGTTAGTTAATGCTTTTGAGCCATGCTTTGGATGTCTTTTATTAGTATCCATTGCAGACATTTAGCTTGTGCATGCGATCTCATTGTGAATATAAAATACAATGGAGCTGTTGATAGCCCATACATACATAAATAGTAATAATAAATAATGAAGGGTGGCCTTTAAAACAGTCCTCCCAAGACAGGTCTGCCGAGCGTTTAACGTTGCAAGGTCCTGAGGAAGCTGACATAGCCGTACTCTTGGCCCCAGTAAACAAATCGGAGGATTGCCACAGTGGTTTTAGTCAGTGACAGTCTGACACACCAGAGCTGCTGCCCTTTACAACGATCCTAATTTCCACTGAGTTATCTAACAAAAAAAGGTATTTTCTTACTGGTGAGCCATGATCTTGAGCTCCTCGATATGCAGCTAACTGCTGGCTTAAGAGCTGAGTTAAGAGCTAAAACAGCCGTTAAAGTTATTCTTTTCAAAGTCAGATGAGACTTAACACCATCGCAGCTTTTTAGCCATTATCTAGCGCGGGTGTAGTCGAGTGTGGAGTATTGTTGTCACCTTTGGGAATGGTCTGCGAAATGTCAAGTAGTCACTTTGGGCTCAACCGTTCCTAGGGCTCGCAGACTTATAGGTAATAACTCTTTAACTGATGTAAAAATGCAGTCTGCCATACATTGAAGTAAAGTCTGTTTTGCAATTTTTTACCGGTCGCATTCTAAAGGGTGTGCTCAAAAGCATTAATCTCTAATTCCACCATCCCATTTTCCATTAAACGCCGTGAGGGATGTTAAATATTCTTTTGTGTTTGCGGAGGTAGACCGCAGTCTCGTCTGCTAGTTATAGAAGGAGGCGCTGTGACCGGCAAGGCATGAAGGCCCCGGAAGAAACTATCTTTAGTCCGTATCAGTCGCGCTCGGATTTTCCGCTAGCTCCACGCGTCCCTTGATTCGAACGTCCTTAAATATTAATGAATCAAAAAATTAAGCCCCAAAATCTTTACACTATATATAATAAAGTTGTTTTCTACCCAAAGGAACTTATTTTTGGCTTCACTTTACGCAAATCAATGTGACTTCTTTATATTTTCTTCTTTACAAGTACATATTTATCTACGTCATATTACTTTTGTGAATACCGATGCGGTAAATTCTAGCGTGTACATCCTCCATTATTTGTTATATTCTGATAAAATTACGAAAGTGTATGGCAAACTGTCGAATCTTATTATTTCACCTGTCAATTCCCCTTGACATTACGTCACACAAACAAATAAACACACGGCAAAACATTATGAATTCGTGAATATTTCTCAAATATACGTGAATCTCTCAGTCCCTCAGCAACCTTTAATGTTGCGGCAGATTGTATCAAAGCAATCCCGTCGTGTACATTGATTCGACACAAATAAATATCCAATTTGAATGAACAAACTGAATGAAAAAACTGGTGAATGCGCATCTATCAAGCCGCGCTCGCCTGACGTAAGCGAGATACGTTATTTTTGATATAAAATTATTAGAAGTGGCAATCTCTATTATTGGTACTAAGAAATACACAGAAAGTGAAACCTAGTTTTTTTAATAACCCTGTGGATATCCTAATGGATATGGTGGTCCCGTGTGTTGGACTCTTTGCGAGTACAACCACCAGAGAGATCAGGTCACATTCCATCAGGCAAATTTAAACATCTGATGAAGCTTGTGGAGTCACCGAACTGCAGCACTTGTAAGACAGTAGATGACGTACAACATTTGCTGATGGAGTGTGTCCGATCTCAGTCTGCAAGCGATTCTCTGATGGCAGCCTTTAGCCTGAACAAATTTGATGTAGGCATGTTCTGCGGAATTTTAGCGAGACCTTACTCAGCCGAAGCAAAGGAGTTGTTCAGGCTGATGGCTCCCCATCAGAAATAAATGCTAGTAGTGCATGTTTAGGATACGATGGGGCTGGCATGTGCTGAGGCACAAAAGCCCCTTAAATAAATAGAACAAAAAATATGACCAGGGTGTTTTTCCTATTCGTCTGCCGGGGCCAAGAATGCGGATATGCCAACTTCTTTAGCACCCGGCGACGTCTGTGCTTCTGCAGGCCTCTTTTTTGCAGTTTGTGAGGAGTGATGTAAAGAGCTAGCTCTCGCTCATCTCTTGTATAGGAGCGGTCTACTGAAACACATCACATACCGCTTACGCCTGGATATTGGGTGACGCAGGGAGTGTAGGGAATGCTATACGTATAAAGTTATATTTCATTTCTCGCTTCCAGTGGTCTTAATTCTTTGTACCCATAGAAGGCAAACGTGGAGTTATGGTGCAATAAATCACGAACAAAATGATGTAAACATTTCAAGAACGAAAGGTATGACGGCTGCGGGATATGTATCCAATTATGGGCTACAAATTCAGTTTTGTTTAACTTTATTTTCGTGTAAAATAATAAGATATTTCACTCAATATTTAAAAACTTGACAATAGTTAAGGAGGCGTGTCATGATCGCGATCCTGACAGCTGACAGTGTTGCGCAGTCACATACATCGGAAGGTTTTTCATATTAATACATACAGGGCGATACATGGCAGCTAGGCAAACAATGCTGAGTAGCCGCTGCCATCCTCTGACTGTGTTTTTTCGTCCTTTAAAAAGGTGTACTCATATGCTTCAAGGCAAGATTATAATTAATATTCAGCGCATTTACTAGACGTTTCATGGAGGAATCAAAGAGCTGTAGCTGTGTGTAGTCCTTTGATAGTCGCTTTCGTTTTTGGACTACACTGTACTTACCATCAGGTACTCTGTAGTCACTATGTCGAGCCAGTGTAAAAAAAAAAGTCTGGCATGGGGGGGCGCTGCCCTCACCGCTGTCCTGACGGTCCATGATGGACTCCTACCTGGTTAAAAAACGCGGTACGTGCTACTAATAGTCTTACTTAAATTTTTTAGCCTATCGTTGGATAATAAACTCCGTCAAACTGGAGGTGAGTGATGGGCCTATACATTTATTTCACCCGGATTAGCCCGGATGATGGATAGCCGCCCGGAATTACCGAATAATTATTTTTACAGTTAACCCTCCGGAGCTTTGAAATTACTTTCTGATTTTCAGGTTATATTTTAAAGAATACTTTTTTATAAAAGCGAAGATGAAATGGGTTGAATACCCTGTTGTTAGTACTCTCCTTTGAAATAATTATAGATTAAAACCTTTTAAGTATAATAACAAATTATCGTCAAGCTGTATTTCTTTCGGGGTGAGTAGAGATACATTAGAGCACGATGTGACGTTATCAACGGATGCTTGTTCCTCTCCGGGGCTCTGCCGTTTTTGGTCTATGTTATACTTTCCATAGATGGGCAAAATATAATCAGATTAATAAAAATGATTACGATTACATTATACGTTTTTTACCATTAATATGACTGCATTTCGCTCATCTATGTTTTAAACACTACAGAATCCAAGATTACATACACATTTATGACTTTTTAATGTTTTGAAGGGATTTAATCATGATTACAGAGCAAGATAATTTATATTACGACTACATTTTGTAATCTTTAATCATTATTCAGATTACACTTTGCCCATCTCTGATACTTTCTATCAGATGTCATGTAGTCACTTTAACGGGTCAGTATAAAAAGTCATGAGTCCTTATTTCAGACAGCCTGTTATCATGAGACGTAACAGTTATATTTCATTATTCTTGATCAAAGCGTAGTTGCCTATGGAATAGATTTGGATTACTTTACAAATGTATAAATACAAAGACAATTTGAAAAAGTTTTTTGACGCTTTGTATGCATTCATATGGAAAGCCGTCCAATGTACGTGACTGCGTAGCGCTGTCAGTCGACGGCTTTCCGTATAGGACTTCTACACTTTACATTTCATCATGTGCGACGTAGTCACTTGATGCGTCAATTAATAAATAACTTAATTTTCATTTTTCAAAAATATCCGTTTTGAGTCCCTTCGGTATAAAGTGGTTTATTTTCATATATGTTGTCACAAATATTCTTGAGAAGGCATTCGAGAATAATTTTTGCGTAGCCTTAGACGCATTTACTTATACATCCCCAGAGATCACTGTCATTCAAATAATGATCATTTTGTAATACCCTTTTGATAGCAAACTCCCTTTGGCTCGATCCCAAAATTTATTATCCGATTGATCGGTTACATGCTTAGGAATCTATTGAAAATCCGAGGTAATTTATTTTTCTTATCGTAATATATACATAGGCTATGTTAAAAGCAGATGTTCTTCGGCGTGAGTATCACAAGGTCGGATAAGCGGTTCCGACCAAAATAGTTTTCATTGACAGATGCACATATTTTTAACTCTTTCTATCCATCTGGGAAACGCATTTCTATCCCTTATAAATTCAAATCTATGGACATGCAAAAGATCGGATCTCGTATACTTTCCAAGTTATACGGTGGCCTTGAGTTTTCTTGCAACTTTAGTGTTTATATTGAATGCTTTAGTTGGATACGAGTATATTTGACGACTATTAACAATTATTATGAGCATCCCCTGCCAACGAGCAAACTCCTATCATTCAAACTCTATCATATAAAGATCGCACGCGTTGCTCTAGTATATCATTTGTTTGGCAACGGTTGCCTGGTGCACGCGTCGCAAAGTAATCGTTTGCAGTGATAATTTTTTATGCTGCTTTTGTTAAACTACAATAGTTAATGGGCTAACAATGGAATTGATAGGTAATCTAATTTTTAAGAAAAAATGGAGTTAGATCACGTGGATTATGAAGACTTCGTTATTTTATTTAATGATGTCGGCACTCCCTGCGCCTATGTATGCTTATAAACGATATTGTGCTTTTAAAATATTTGAAACAATTTGCCAAAACTAGATTAATCTGTTAGACATATATTAAGATACAATCAGAACAGCGGCTGTCGGAATCCCAATGGTATCTTTAGAAAAATTACTTTACAAAGTCTATCCCAAGAAAAGTCGAAGCTAAAAGAAAAGCTTCGTCATTTATATCGATTTCCTAGTAAAGTACGGAAAACGTAACTCACGTAACGGTCCTGCTGATATGAAACGGTGATCATAAGACAAAAATAATTGGTAATTTTGGTAGATTTGTGACCGACGTTTCCTGATTCTAATGACGGCCATTCAGGAACTGTCGTATTTTATATCACGTTCGTTTGACTCTCTAAAGTACTACTGTTCAATTCGTTATTATTTTTTAGCTTCGTCGACTGCCACAGCAAAAATAAATTTGCTAAAATTGGAGGCAGGTGTAACAAATCACCACGTAAAATAAACCCTGTGGTTTCTCTTACTGACCAAATTAATAACATATCTATTTTTAATACGTATATCAATTCTTCTTCTTTTCAAACCTGTTTATGCAAAAAGAGATGTACTCTAGCTGTTATGGTAACAAATCTTAGATGGGAGATAAGTTATTAATTTCAGCCATAAGTCAATCTATCTATCCGTCAGTAACGTTCACCTCATATATGGCATGGTCATAAAAGCAGTGCATACCTTGAATAAATTAGTAAAAGTTTAATTAAAGAAGAGAACTTTCCCATCCTGTGACGTGCATAGCATATTTGAACAGGATAGGCAGAATTCGGGCAATTAATTTGAATATTATATTATGATAGTAAATATTATATTGCTTTCATAGGAAATATAGACTACGTTAATATAGAACAGATATGACTATTAATTCAAATCAAATTCAAATTAGTTTAATTTTTTGTTTAACTTGAAGCAATTTATTTCAGACTTAGTTAACGTCAAGGCATGCAACGCTTTCATGCATCTATGGAATGAACGCTACTGTTCCCATCATTATAATACATTCTATTTTCACGCCACCTGACGTTGCAATGAGTTGCAATTGTTATAACGTTTTCTAACACAAATTAATTACAAGAACGCAGCGCCACTAGGGAATCCACGCCGTATAAATCGTTTTGTTTGGCCACGCCTCCGTCCTCTGATTTTTTCACAATCAAAAGCAATGTAAATAAAGGACTTTAAAAATATGTTAACAGAAAGTACAGTAAGTAATATAATATTGAGTTCACAATAATATAATGTTTCTAAAAATATGAACAGTTATTTTATCGTCCGTAGGTTTTACCCTAGTTTCCCTACACGTGACTCCTGGGTGGTGCTAAACGAGCAGCAGCGAGGTGGTAGGGCGTCGGTGCCCTTCTGAATCGCGACCACAGTACACGGGTGTAAAGCCCGTCATAGTGACCAGTTTCGGCTTGTCGCGTTTCGGGATCAGCTTGTGTATATCCAGTAGCTCATATACATAGAGACCTTCAGTCGTGGTATATGTGGGCCGACATGACGATGGAGACTATCAATGGGTTTTCATCCTTTGAAAGTCGCTTTCGTGTTTGGACTACACTGTACTTACCATCAGGTACTCTGTAGTCACTATGTCGAGCCAGTGTAAAAAAAAAAACTTGATATGCTCGCCCCTACTATCCGGAGATGGACATAATGTAATCTGATTAATGATGATCAGTTACAAAATGTAGTCGTAATTTTAATTTTCTTGCTCTGTAATCATGATTAAATCCATTTAAAACATTAAGAAATGATATATGTGTATACAATCTGGGATTTTGTAGTGTTTAAAACATAAATGAGCAAAATGCAGTCATATTAATGGTAAAAAACGTAAAATGTAATCATTTTTATTGATCTGATTACATTTTGCCCATCTATGCTACTATCTATATTTCTCGCAATGTATTCTATATGGTACCGACCAAAATCGCTATATTTAACAAATAATATTTTGTTTATTTAAAAAAAAAAACAGTCTGAAAGCGATATATTATAGTCAGCTGACAACTAGAACTAGTTATATCTTGAATGTTAGTTATTCATGTCACATATATATGTTACGTAAAGTTTATATCGTTTTGCATGTTAAATATACATTATTTTTCTAACCCTTTCAGTATATGTAGGAATCGTATTAAAATCTTTTAAAAATCCAGAGATATGAAGTTTTAAAGAGTCGTATCTCGCAAATTTTCCAAAAACTGCCGAGAAATAGTTTCATTGCACGTTCAGTGGTTATGCTTGAAATACGGAATGCTTTGGGTCGACATAAATTAATATACAAAATTGGGGAAGGTATCATCTTCCCCCGAGTTTGTGCACAGCGGGCGCGGCGCGACGGGGCTGTGGCGAAATGATTACAGGTCCCGCAGTCCCCGCCAACGCGCAGCAGTAGTCACCTTGGGGTTATTAGTCGGTACAAGTCCGACACACCTCGGTCGCGCAACCCCCCTGTGCGGCTGAGACGGTCCTATGAGAATTTTCCCCAAGTAAAAAAAAGTTAATATACAACATTGTACTCCTAAATTATTTGGAATGATTCATCTAAATCGTCTATTATCAGTTAGACAAATCAATAATTATAATAAATCTGTTTCTCAGTTACCTTATGTAACATTATCTAGACGAAAAAATATTTGAGAGCTTTTTTATATACCGCTTCGTTTGTGCGACGTAGATTGATAAAAATGTAACGAAATCGTTAATACACATATATATATCTGTACGCATTTATGCCCGCTAATCTCAGCAATGACTTCCCAGATTTGGATGCGGTTTTCATTAATGTATTATGAAAAGGTTCATTTACGATTTAGTGTTAATTTTATTGCTATCGGTTCATTAAAAAAGTTATAACAGTTAAAAAACAAGTCGAATGTTTTTTTTTTAGAAAAATTGGTATACAATAAATGTCCAGGTGATTTGGCTAGAATACATAGCATATATTTTCAATAAAATTCCAATTGACCGCTGTGTGACACTGTATCAGAAAAAGCTTAAAATAATAATTGTTATGGCAAAAGTACTACTTCGAAGCAAATTAAGACGCGGGCTCCGCTAGTATTAAAATATAACCATATGCTGCGCTATTTGTTATTATAAATGCCTGTAAAATGTATTACTTTATTACTAATCACAATTACTTTTCTGCAAAAGTAACCTTTAACCTCTGGCTAATTTATTTATTTTTATTTTTCACTTTTCAGGTAAACCATCAAATAATAAAAAAGACAAAGTATTCACAAAAAACAAAAGTCCAGCTAAGGGGCATATAACAATAAGAGAAAACTAATTATATAAAAATGAACAAATAAAACATCAACGGATATTTTTTTTTCCATTCTTCTAAAGGAGCTTAATGTATAAAGACGCAATGTTGGCATCACAAAAACTTTTGTTACACATATCCCATTAAATTAAACTATTTTTTTAGTAACAATAGAGAGTATTAGTGAGATCTAATGTGGAGGTTTCAAATACAGTTTAGTGGGCTAAATCGAGTCGAGCGTTTAAAAAAACAACCTCATCCATTATCTTGAATCGCGGGCGGAGCCCGAAAGCCTTCGATTTTGCTCTTTGAGCGCTATACGAAATACATCAGCCGCGTAATCCAATTACTGTTGTCGTTACATGCCTAGGGTTGGCACTAACGCTGAGATTCATAAACGTACTGTGAATTTGCTTTGACTTTACTGACATATTGCAAACTAGTATTAGCCAGTTTCCTCCCATTGCAGGGTAAAAGCCTCCAATTGACTGTTTCCGAATATTTTCACCTTCACCGAATGTGGCTTCAGCGCCTACTTATTGTGATTTGAAAACCTCACTAAAGCCGATATTTTTTAAATTATTTACAGGTGGAATGTTGACCTCAATCACACCTGGTGGAAAGTGAAGATGAATCCAACGATGGACCGCATCCGTCCAACAAATGTCTATTAACTATTCTCTTCAAAGCTCCCAAGTCATAAGATTGTGGAAATATGCTCGCTGGAAAATTAATCCACTCCTTAGCCGTTCGCATGATGAATGTAGAAGCGAATCTCTTCGTGCGGATGTAAGGAACGTCCACCACATACGGATGGTATCCGACACGGTGTCTATTGGCTTTATGATGAAATGAGGCTGGTGGAATTAGAAAATGGAGCTTCTGAGAACACTGCATTGTGCAATCGACCTAAATTTCATCCTTATCGTGTAGGATCATTCCCAGTTCCATGTCAAACATTATCGCATATTTTATTCTGTGGAAGCGTATTGTCATTCACAGCAGTAACGCTATATTTGCTTATGCCAAAATTCTTGGATTGATTATACAATAAATAGTGTCCTCTGAAGCTTCGGCTGTTTTCGGCTCTAGTTATTTTTTGACGAGTTGTGCCCGTTGTAGGGTGAAGTAAAAATAAAATTAAAATGATGTTTATTTTATAATCTATCAGTTACAAGTAGTCTATTTAATTTATTTTCTCTTATACGTTTGCTCTTGTTTTGGGTATTCATACATTTGTGCTATGGTGTCACTAATACATTTTGTAGTCGATTTGTTTATTGTATGTAATAGTTTATTTTAGGATTATTTATTTTTGAGTGGGTGTATTGTTATTATCTATACTTATTATTATAATGTATACTTAAAATTATTTAAGCTATATGTTATCCTATTTCTTGTTTCTTATGTTTTTTATTGCTTAATAAGATGTAACACGACCGGGGCCCTCCACGAAAATCAACGCTGCAGACTTCCTCTGTGGCTTTAAGCTGATGGAGGTCCCATTTTCGCCATGTTAATATGTTTTTGTTTTTTCTTTTGTTTCTGTATTTTGTTGTCTTGTAACAGAAATGTTGCTTTTGAATTTCTATTATTTTGTTAGTTTGTGGTGAAAATAAATATATTTCATTTCATTTTAATTTCATTTCATTTTTCATTTCATTTCATTTCATTTCAAGTAGTTTATATATATCAACATTAAGCCGTGGTGTCTGCCGGCAGAATAGAATAGCACCCTCCGCTGAGGTGAGGTGAGGGATTGCTGAGGTGTCGTAAAAGGCGACTAAGGTATCTCTTTAACACCGCAATTCAACCAGGTGTTCAGAGAAGGAAAACACGACCAAACCTGCATCCCGCTCCCTCCCGATCGTACTGGTTCTCCTTTCCATCGAGCCAGAGGGAGCTCGGACGAGAGAGTGCTTTTCTGGCTGCGCGTCCAGTTATGCACTTAGATATCTCCTGCGCAATTGACTGTTTCCGAAAACTGGACCTCGAATTTCTTAACCGGTGTTGAAACAGTCGCCGTGGCCGAAACCGGCTAGGACATCATCATCATCATCATATATCAACATTAAACTTCCATTTTGATGTTTTAATATATCGTCATGCATTATCCATTTCAGGGTGAGCAGAGTAACAAGTAGCACAGCTGATCATAATAATCAAGTTAATGAGCATATAACATTAGATGCCGTGCGGGTTTTCTAACGATGATTTCCATCACCGGTGGGTATGCGTTGCCTAAATCCGTAATTAGTCTGGAAATTATAATTACGTGTTGGGATGCGAATGAACTAGCAGAGATGGGCAAAATGTAATCTGATTAATGATTAACGATTACAAAATGCAGTCGCAATTTTAAATTTCTTGCTCTGTAATCATGATTTAATCCCTTCAAAACATTAAACAGTCATAAATGGGTATGCAATTGTGGATTCCGTAGTGTTTAAAACATAGATGAGCAAAATGCTGCGATATTAACGATGAAAAGCGCAAAATGTAATCGTAATCATTTTTCATGAATCTGATTACATTTTGCCCGTCTATGTGTATAAGAATTTGCGTTGTCTAGCATGAATGCCTTATCCACACGGCCACCAAACTAAAAAACAACAAGTTAAAAAGTTAAAGATTTTTTTTAACAGCTACATTATTCACTTTCAGTCAATGTTGATCTGATCTTTTTTAGAATTTAGACTACAGTTATATAGACTTTGGCCGAAGGTTGTGGCAAGAACCGAATAATCAGCTGCGGCGTCGGTCAAATATCGATCTATAATAGGATACTTAATAAAAGTAATTCAACAAACACAATCGGATCAACCAGTCTTAGTTTGGGGTTTGCTAGAAATCTTAATCTCTAACTAAATTTCGGTCCATTTGAAAGTTTTACCGAATGTTGTTTTGTGGCCGAAGGTTGCCGAAGCCGAAGCTTTGGTAAGGCACTAATAATAAATATAATTCTTTTAATATATATGGAAATCTTCGTATTTGTGTCAAGGAATGTTTGTTCTACTCTATTGTTAGTTTATCTAATCAAAGCCTTGATTAGTTTTTTTCTTACTTTTTTAACACGTTGAACGCCGGCCCTTTTTCTCGATACTTCCCGTTCAGGCCGTTTTAATCTCTTTATTCTACAAAAAATTCTATTTCGAAATATGTTTTTCTTATCATTCCTAGTGTTATAAATCTGCGTTTTATCACATTTTTTAGCTGGGGGTCACCGGTGCACACCCCTCGGCCCAAACGGAAAGTTCACTGGGGGTCACCGGTGACCCACACGGCGTTCAACGTGTTAATACTATTATTTTTACTCTGAATCGGCATAGTGACTGCACCACACTTTAAGGAAAGGATAGTGCTATCCTAAAACTGTGTGCCAGCCG
Source organism: Automeris io (assembly GCA_036320925.1). Taxonomy (NCBI): domain Eukaryota; kingdom Metazoa; phylum Arthropoda; class Insecta; order Lepidoptera; family Saturniidae; genus Automeris; species Automeris io. The sequence continues at coordinate 16,059,489 of JAUDJH010000005.1, forward strand.
ATAGTCATCGCGGTCTACAAGTGTAAAGACCGTCATAGTGACTCATTTTAGCCTGTCGCGTTTCGGGATCAGCTTGTGCATATCCAGTAGCTCATATACCTAGAGACCTTCAGTCGTGGTATATGTGGGCCGACATGACGATGTAGACTATCAATGGATTTTCGTCCTTTGTTAGTCGCTGCCGTTTTTTGACTACACTTTACTTACCATCAAGCGTACTGTAGCCACTTTGTCATTATCATCAACCCGCATCTGTCCACTGCTGGTCATAGACCTCTCGCAAGGTTCACCCGACTCCCCGGCTTATCCCATCCAACAATTGCCTGCCACTTTGCGCAAATGGTCGCTCACCTGGAAATGTGGTACTACCCTATAAATGTTAACCTTAGTTTAAGCACAGTGCATACCATAAAGCGACCACAACAATCAACAGTACAGAAAAATAATCGAGTCGCTGTGATCATGCCGGCCTGCACAAATATCTCTTCATCTTTCGTTTAAAGGAGCTGATACCATAGGACGGTGGGAACGTGCGCGCCGGAATAGCATTTCACAGCTCAACGACCCGGTAAAAGTAGGAATTAGAGAAGTTCTTTGTCCTGGCCGGGATATGAGTAACGTTTAATCGTGACTCCATAAACCCATGCATGTGGTGGTTTTATAGAAGGGAGAAGGTGGTAAATAACACTTCAGAACACATCCTTTTTTATATTATTTACTGTCCCTTTTATATAAAAAACACTTACTGACAACCCTATACTAAGTCGAGTTTTAACATTTGGTGATTTTTTCCATTTTCAATACGTAACATTTGCTCATTACTTCGGGGTTTATTTTCGCTTCACCTATTCTTTGTGACTCAGTGATACATCATGATTATGATGATGATGTTTTTCGTCATAATTCGTCACTTCTTGTAAGTTTTAATACTTTTTCGCCTTATTATAAAATATAATATATTTTAACAGCAAAATTGAAAAAAAGAAGAAACTTTATTTTTGTCTATTTTAAACATTGGCAAAAATCAATTATTTTATCTAGTACAGTCCTAATCCCTCTCCGCCGCCGACTTCACCTCCATAACGTCCTTGCAGAAGGAGAGGGCTGCCCGCCATGCCCTGTCGCCACCGACTATCGCGCGATAGAGTGCCGCCAGCGACAGATCACAATTATAGTTATTTATTAGGAATAATTATTTTGGGCATTTTAGTTAGTTATTTATTTTGATATTGTAATATCTTCTAAGATGTTCATTGAAATGAAGTGATGTCAAAGACAATTTTGTTCACAATTAAATACTCTTAATCAATAACACATTTATTGGGATAAAGATTAGTATTATTACGTTAATACAACTCTTAACAAATAAATCATTCATTTCGTCCAAATTTGATTAGAATAAAAACGGTTCTAGTGAGTTAATCTTAAAAGATAGACATATACTATCCGGGACATTTTTTTAGATCATTTCAAGAGGAATAATTCTTTCATACATGCTCGATATAGTGACTATATAGTATCTGATGGAAAGTACAGTGTAGTCCAAAAACGAAAGCGACTATCAAAGGATGAAAATCCATTGATAGTCTACATCGTCATGTCGGCCCACATATACCACGACTGAAGGTCTCTAGGTATATGAGCTTACTGGATATACAAAAGCTGATCCCGAAACGCGACAAGCTGAAACTGGTCACTATGACGGGCTTTACACCCATGTACTGTGGTCGCGATCCAGACGGGCACCGATGCCCTATAATAAATAATAATAGTGTTAGACACATACTTATAGACAAGCTAAATTTGTAACCACTGACTTAGATTTTTTTAAGAGTATTTTGGTCAACATAATCTAATAATATATATTAATAAAACGCGATGTTCTGTCAGTTCGTAAGCGTAAACTGTAAAGGTCACACGTAGGCAGACTTATCGATTGAAAGTTGAGGATATAATTTAACTTGTTAGTGAGTAATCGATGTTAAATCAAACTAATCGCTTTCCGATACTGCGATGGTATTAATTGCGAATCTACCTTCAGTTGCTGGAAATATATTTGTCAAATATTACATACTCTTAGTAAATACTATGACCAGTGGTCGTGGGTGTGGTGGTAGGAAGACACGGATTTTGGCGTTTTACTGTTTATTTGCTGTTTATTTTACACAGAACTGCGACGCACATGCACGTACTCTAGCTTTGGGTCTCGGTAGTCGACTGCTTCAGCAAGAGCATTCCTTGCGCGCGCGGACCTCTTACCCCGTGCGTCCCGTAACACCCTAACGACGCTTAGGGCGTTTAACACAAGCACGTATCTACAAACGGCGTCAAATATAAACGGCGTCTACATGCTATAATACGAATATTAATGACATTACACTCGTACAATTACGGCAGAATAGTTGTAGTGATCTATTGGATAATTGACCGGTTTCTATTCGTAGGTTCAAACCCAGGCACGTGCTTCTAGGTTTTTCCAGGTTGCGTACGGATTTACGAACCACATGCTTATCGGTTAACGAAAACATCATAAGGAAATCCGCTTGGCATCTGCGTTACTGATTACGTTAGATATTTGTGTATATCTGCTCCTCCCGTAAGGACTATAGCCTGATGGTATAATTTTTTTTTCTATAAAATTATTCTTTTTTTATTCTCTGCCTAGTCGTCACCACGTCTCATGAAAAGCATGGTGTAGTCCAAAAAATTTACGATTACCAACAATAAAGAAAACCTATCAATAATAGCAGTGATCATGCCGGCCTGCGCCAATATCTCTTCACGCTTCGTCAGTGACGTGCATAGGGTAACTGGACAGGGTAGGCATATTCACATAATGAATTTGAATATTATATAATGATAATAAATATTATACCACTTTCACAGGGAAGATAGATGGCATGAAAATAGAATAGATATGAATATAAAAGGTTCCTTTTTTGTTTAAATGAAAGGAATTTATTCCAGACTTATTTATCGAAAGGGCATGCAATGCTTTCATGCATTTATGGAATGAACGGTACTGCGCTTCGTTTAAAGGACCCCATATCATAGGAAGGCGAGAACACGCTCGTATTACTTCTTAATTTCTATCATACCATCTGTTAAATTGATAGATAGATATTGATAGTTGTTTGTTAATTCAAAAGATGGCGTTAGCAGCGAAATGAATCACGATATCGTTTCGTTGCACACGGTCATATAGAATCTGCAGGATATTAATAAATGACGAGCAGTGACATAGCAACTATTTGTTTTATTTAAATTACATCCCGAATGTACAGTAGTGACATCTATATAGCTTTTGTTCACCGTCTTTACATACTAGCCTGCGATGAAGGCTTAAGGAAGGTCGACTGAATACTAGTGATGCCACGAATAGTGAATTGGCCGAATACCGAATACCGAATATTCGGCAACGCTGGCGGCCGAAGCGCCGAATATTCGGCCGCCGAATATTCCTGGAAGTAGCGTGTTTAGTAATAATAATAATCTTTATTTCAACACAAAACTTATGCATATACACAGGGTGATAAGTCTCACCAATTAAGTAAATCTTGTCTCTGGTGAGACTCGCACTTCCGTTCGGGTTATTCAAGGGCGTTTTGTGTTTTTATATGGATATTTACGGTATAAGTTTATTAGTATGTGTGTGAGCGAGAGAGAGAGAGTGTGTGTGAGAGGTTGTTTTCTGAGGCTGGTAACATTTAAGATGAAAAGCGTAATCGTTTGCTATCAACAAAATGCTGAAAGTCTTGTTTTTATCCAACACAACTTACCACTGATCAATTTTAATTACTAAAGTGTTGTAATTTGGAAATAAATACATAAGTTTGAGTAATATAACGTGTCTTTTTTACATGATTTGGTATTCGGTATTCGGCCGAATAGTATGTATTATTCGGCCGAATACCAAAACCGAATAGCAAAAAAAGTGGCCGAATAGGCCGAATACCGAACAGTTGCTGAATATTCGTGGCATCTCTACTGAATACCATCGTGCCGACCTCACCAAACTATTATAAAAAAGTCTAAATCTATAACCTATATCTGCCACTTTGTACATGGTTATACATGCTACATACGAACATTGCGGGACTAAAGCCCGGGGCGTTGGCAAACAATATGTTTCCAAAGTTGTAGCAACTAGTTACGAACGGCCCGCGGCCTCGCCTGGTTTAATCAGTGGATGAGTTCTCGGAGGTATGTAAGTAGGAACATCAAATTTTGACAAAAAATAAACTTTTATTTCAGTTTTAAGTCGAAATAATCCTTTTAGTTTGTCAAAATAATTAAACCTCAAGGATTAATGTTTATTTATCACATTTACTCGTAAAGATTAGATAGATGGGAGTCGAAGCTGCTCGCGTCCGTAGGCTTTACCCTAGTTTCCCTACACGTGACTCCTGTGTGGTGCTAAACGAGCAGCAGCGAGGTGGCAGGGCGTCGGTGCCCGTCTGGATCGCGACCACAGTGCATGGGTGTAATGCCCGTCATTGTGACCAGTTTCCTCTTGTCGCGTTTCGGGATCAGCTTGTGTATATCCAGTAGCTCATATACCTAGAGACCTTCAGTCGTGGTATATGTGGGCCGACATGACGATGTAGACTATCAATGGATATTCATCCTTTAAAAGTCGCTTTCGTTTTTGGACTACACTGTACTTACCATCAGGTACAGTGTAACACTCGTGCCAGTGTAAAAAAAAAAATATTTATTTATTACATCGCTTTAAGCGCGCAATTATTTGCATTACGCATTAATGCTGTAAAAATATTGCCGTTCTCGAAGTGGGGTAATGTGATATCCCGATTAAGATGTTTGTACCTCACTGCAAATTGAGGCGTTTAATGTCAAAACCCGCTAAAACATATTCTTTTAAATCCCATAAATTTATAAAAACTTATAATTAATCTTTGATTTAACAATCATATTCTTATAAGGTATTGAAATTATTATTCTAGAGTGAAAAAGCAAAAAGAAAAATTTCATATATAATATTTGCTTTGATAAAAACATTTCAAATTACTATTAGGACTATAAAGTAATTTCGTACGAAAAATCGTTTTAGCGGGTTTTGAAATTAGACGCCTCAATTATAATGTATGTATTATAGAAGAAGCATTCTTCATTTAATTTTAATTTAACAAGCAATTTTGTTTTAATATATTTTTTTCAATATTAATACTGATATCTCCAAGATGTCTTTAGGTGTTGTATTGTATAGGTGAATATCGAGCCCCGTGATTGAACCATCAACTTTTTTAAGCCGGTAATTAGGTACCACTAATTTGTCTTTACTTCTAGTATTAACACTCTGAACATACTAGTCGCCAAAACTAATTTCCGATTTTTTTCTAAGTACACACATAAATGCGATAAAACTATTATAAAAATTGTAAAATCATTAAAAAGCTCTCTAAGTAAAACTATAGTCTTTAACATAGATGGGCAATTGTAATCAGATTAATGAAAATGATTAACGATTACATTTTACGTTTTTTACCATTAATATGACTGCATTTTGCTCATTTATGTTTTAAACACTACAAAATCCCAGATTGTATGCACATTTATGATTTCTTAATGATTTAAACGGATTTAATCATGATTACAGAGCCAGAAAATTAAAATTACGACTACATTTTGTAATCGTTCATCATTAATTAGATTACATTTTTCCCATCTCTGGTCTTTAAATTATAAACAGTACAAACAGCTCTCTTTTGCAATGAAATACGACGTGTCCAGATTAATAGTCTATGCCGTTAGACGCCGCAAGTCCTTTGCCATTTATCTCACACTAAATTAATTTCAGGAAATTTCCAACGCATTCGGGGCCTTTTGAAAACCTTTCACTTTTATGTCCGGATGGAAACTGATCTGGTTTTCCTTTCGAATTTTTAAGGTCGGATGTCAGAATTTTCTTTGCCGCCGTCTCGGGCGGTTCGCTTTCCCGCATTATTTTGCGAGAAAATTAATTTTCCTAAGTTAAATAAGGTTTAGACAAAGGGTAAGTCAAGAAATATTGAAAGAAAGCCTTTGTCTTGTAGTACTTAAGTAGACTCAATACTAAGTACATATTTTGATACAAAAGCGTCTATTATAATTCTTTTATAAAATTATATACAAAGTACTTTGATACATAAAAGCGTCTATTATATTTATAATGTTTTTATAACGTCTTATAAAAGTCATTTATAAGTAGCTGTGATGGTCTAGTGCAACGGTTCCCTGAATTGGGTTTGCGGGTAGCGCCTCATAAATGCGAGGCGTTATGGTTCCATAAACTGCCGCGAAGTAGGGAACCACCCGATTCGTGGATCAGAATAGGTGACGTACATATAAGGGTGGGCCGGTTCATTAAGTACCTCGGGCTCACCCTTGACGGTCGTTGGGGCTTCGAGGAACACATCGAGCGCCTCGTCCCCCGGGTTCAGAGGGTAGTGGGTGCCTTGCATCGACTCCTACCCAATCTCGGGGGACCGTCTGAGGGAGTGCGCCGCCTCTATGCCGGAGTCGTGCGGTCCGTGGCTCTCTACGGGGCGCCAGTCTGGGGTCACAGACTGCGCGTCCGCCGCTGCAGGCAGAAGTTACACAGTCTGCAGCGGTTGATGGCCATACGGATCGCACGTGGCTATCGAACAATCTCCTATGAGGCGGCGACGATCCTGGCACGCTTTTTGCCCTTTAATATCCAGGCGGAAGTGGACTTGGCAGTCTTCAACCGGGTCCACGAATCCCGCCTGAGAGGCGAAAGCGTGCCTCCTATGGCGCTCGAGAGGCTGAAGGCGCTAGAGCGCCGATCAGCCGTAAATACGTGGCGCGTGCAGCTTAATGAGGAGCGCTGCATGCGCCAACGCGTGGTCGGCGCCATTTTGCCGAACCTCGAAGCCTGGCTTGATAGCAGAGATCACGTCACCTACCATCTGACACAGGTACTCACGGGTCATGGATGTTTCCCTGAGTACTTGTGCCGGTTTGGACGAGAAGCAACGACCCGGTGCTACCACTGCAGTTCGGACCTAGATTCCGCCCAGCATACGCTCGCACATTGTCCGGCGTGGGACAGCGAGCGGCGGGACCTGGTCCGATGGATCGGACACGACCTCTCCCTGCCGGCAGTGGTGTCGGCCATGCTGGCAGGGCATGGCAACTGGAGGGCCGTGGCCTCCTTCTGTGAGGAAGTTATGTCCCAGAAGGAGGCTGCCGAGCGAGAACGGCAGAAGGCCGCTCGAAGAAGACGCCGGGCTGTCGACAACCGCCCCGGCATATCAGTCCCAGCGGATCGGTCGAACCACGACCGGCCAGCTGATGTCTTAGGGGTTGTGGCTGTTCAGGGTGGGGGCTCTGAGCGACCGGTCAGCAATCCCCGAGAAGACGGCGGTGCGTTGTGACGCGCTCTGCTGAAGTATACTAGGTGATATCGGGGGAGGTGGCGTCTCCCCCCCGTGATTGTGCCTGTCAGGCGCGGCGTAGTGGGGCTGCGGCGATTTGATTACAGGACCCGCAGTCCTCACTAATTCGCAGAAGTAGTCACCTTGGGGTTTTTAGCTGGTAAAAGTCCGGCACACCCCGGCTGCCTACCCCTTCGCGGCCGGGACGGTCCTATGAGGATTTTCCCCAAGTAAAAAAAAAAAAAAAAAAAAAAAGTGCAACGGTTCCCAACCTGGGGTACGCTAAAGTTTGCTTAAGGGTACTCAATAAAAAAAGTATTATGGCGGTAAAAAGTATTATAAAATATGCTTTCTAGGATTAACAATTTTTTTTTTATAATTTGTTCTCGTATATAACATTATTTAACATCATATTACATTAAATATGTTTGCATGTTTATATTTCTTCAGCTGTATTTTTTAAAGTAAATATATTTGTATATCTGAAATTACTAAATAATTTCTTATTTGCGTGTATACATATATATATATATATGTTTGTGTGTGTTAGGGGTAGCCACTAAGTAAACAATCAGGTAGAGGGGTACTCTAATGAAAAAAGGTTGGGAACCGCTGGTCTAGTGTATTAGTGACCGGTAACCATTTGCGGCGATGCTAATGATAGTAGGTTCAAACCAAGGCACGTACTGGGTTTTTACAGTTTACGTATTTATGCACAATATGCTCAACGATGAAAGAAAATACCGTGATGAAACCGACATGTCATCTTATCTATAAGAAATTTCGTCTGTAAGTGCTCTGAGAACGGCGATCAGCTGCGCAATCGACCTTGTAGGGCATGGGTACGCGTAACGTAATTTTTTTAATAATTTATAGACGAACTCTTGACCTCAACCACACCTGGTGGAAGGTGAAGATGAGTTCGATGATGAAACGCGATCGCCTAGCAAATGCCTATTCACTCTTCTCTTAAAGACTCCCAGGTCATAACATCGCGGAAATATGGCCGCTGGAAGCATATTCCACTCCTTAGCCGTTCGCATGATGAATGTAGAAGCGAATCTTTTCGTGCCAATATAAAGAACATCCACCACATACAGATGGTATCCGACAGGGTGTCTAGTGGTTTTGTGGTGGAATGGGGCTGGTGGAATCAAAGAATGCAGTTCCTGAGAACACTCTCCACCGTGCAACCGGTAAAAGACTATGAGGCAGGCAACTCTACGTCGATGCTCGATGCTCTGCATTTTAATTTTTGTCAAAGAGTCGTCACCAATAAGTCTACGAGCTCTACGATCAATTAAATTAATTAATATTAAATTATTAATTAATGAAATAATTAAATTTAAATTATTTAATGTTCCATACATTTAATGGTCCACAATGTTCATCAGTTCGCGCGAGCTGGCCAATCACAAGACTATATGAGTGTTGAATCTATAGAGTTATAGTTTATTGTTTATTCAAGAGATGGCGCTGGCAGAGTATTGAATCACGCTATCGTTTTGCAACACACGATTCTATACTCTGGCACAATATTAAATAAATTATGAGTAGCGACATAGCAATTGTTCGTTTTATTCATCATATCCCGAGTCTACAGTGGTGACATCTATATAGCTTTTGTTCAATGAGTATACCGGGACAGCGCGTCACCACCATTGGTTCCAAGCCAATGGTGGGGGATACTCTGTTATCATCGTATCGACTGCCGCACTGAGATATTCTCCAATAACGACTCGAACAGTGGGCAAATAGCTCTTGTGTGTGCAAAGCTGCTATAAGGCTGCTATATCTTGACATTATCGGAAAATCGTGCGATGTATAGTGCTGTTTTTGTACGCTGACGAGGCTGGATCCAGCAGAAGACCATTTGACGCCCTGTTTTGGACTACCACACTGTCCTCAGGTACATATTTGTTGTAGTTCAAATCCTCGTAAACTTGAATTGAACTATTTTATAGCGGCGGAGTAATCTCCGACCCACAGTGACATCCTGGGGTACGTCATCAGGTTTAGGACGTCACAAAGGTAATATAAGGGCAAAGTGGATACAGCCACTAGTGTATTTTTGCTCACCACGTAAGGGATATAGCGTGACGATATATTATTATTATTGATTAATTAATATTATAGAGCATGGCTTCTTAAACTTTTATCATTCATGACCCCATTTATGATTGCGAGTTTCTTGACGACCCCATACAAATATAAAAGAAAAATAAATTAATATTTTTTTGATGATTTATTTATTAGGTAACAATATACATATAAAAAAATATAGTTTTAGAATTCGTTTGAAACATACAATAATCTAAAATTAAAAATTGCACAAAAAATTATAAAATTGCATTTATTATAATTTCAAAAATAAAAGTGAATTCTGACCGTCTTAATGCGCGTGTCTAGACACTGCAAGTCCACTGTATTCCGCCAACTCTAGTGATGTTATAAAATGGTATATATAAATATTCGACATTAAAATCTCTCGCGACCCCAAAATTTTGTTACACGACCCCATTTGGGGTCGCGACCCATAGTTTAAGAAGCCCTGTTCTAGAGAGGTTTTCGTTTTATTGTAACTTTTTTATAGTGGCTTGACATAGTGACTACATTGCTCCCGAGTAAAGTACAATATAGTCGTAAGAATATTTTAAACTGAGATATTTTCATATTGCTAACGCAGGCGAGGACACGCGCAAAAATTAGTAAATGAAATAAAAAGCAATATTCGGCGAAAAAATCAAACAATAGCCAGTGAAAATTTCGACGTATCGTATGACTTGCTTTTCTTTGTCGAGCAAAATTTCCCTCCTAAAATATCCACGACAAAGAATCATTGTGAAAAATGATTTTCCGTTATTATTCATGAGAACTTCGATTGTTAAGACATTGATTGTATTGCTAATGTATAGAACTTTAGACATGACAATAAGTCCATAGAATTTTCACCTTTTGTGATAATTATTGCATTTTCATTTTTTCTGAGTACAATAAACTGGGCCAATATCTTTTTTTATGTTTAATAAGCGGACGCTTTACCTCAATCATACCTAGTGGAAGGTGAAGATGAGTTTTATGAGGGACCGTGTCCACCCAAAAAATATCTATTCACTGTTTTCTTAAAGGCTCCCAAGTCGTAAGAACATGGAAATATGCTCGCTGGAAGCATATTTCAATCCTTAGCTGTTCGCAGGATATAAGGAATGCCCATCACACGTTATAGGTGCAGTATCCTGCTGTGGTCTCCTTCTGTGAGGACGTCATGTCCCAGAAGAAGGCTGCAGGGCGAGAGCGGCAGAGGGCCGCTTGAAGAAGACACCGAGGTGCCGGCAACCGCCCCGGCGCATCAGTCCCAGCCGATCGGTCGATCCACGACCGGTTAGCTGATGCCTTTGAGGTCGTGGCCGTGCAGGGTGGGGGCCCTGAGAGACTGGTTAGCGACTCTTAAGAAGAAGGCAGAGCATTGTAACGTGCTCTGCCTAAATACAATGAGCAGTGTCGGGGAAGATATCTTCCTCCGAGTTTGAGTCCAGCGGGCGCGGCGCGACGGGGCTGTGGCGAATTGATTACAGGTCCCGCAGTCCCCGCCATTGCGCAGAAGTAGTCACCTTGGCGCTTTTAGTCGGTACAAGTCCAACACACCTCGGTCGCTCAACCCCTCCGTGCGGCCGAGACGGCCCAATAAGGATTTTCCCCAAGTAAAAAAAAAGGTGTAGTGTCCAACGCGGCGTCTAGTGAGTTTATGGTGAAATTCGAGAATGTGGCTCCTCGACTTTTGGTCGATGCTCGTTGTTCTGAACTTTAGTCTCAGCCAAAGAGTTATCACTAACAATTCTTCGAGCTCTACGAATTCGTCGCTCAGGTCGTTTCAATAAAGTTCCTTTGACTTTGACTTCAATTATCTTAAAATGTAAATAATCGTTTTGGAGTTACAATGAACGGTTCCACATAATCTAATATTCAACTACAGAACACTTCAATTTGCTCAGTATAGTTTACTCAAATTGTAACACGAATGCGTAACTTGTTAGTGCTTGTTCTAAAGTTTGTACGGATCAAGTTAAAGGAGGTTAGCGTTTTATAAAATCAAATGGGGCAGTAGACTTGAAGGAGTCTCTTGCCTGTATGAGATTAGTGAAAGAGTAATTTTAAGACTTGGGCTGTGGAGAGGCGTGTAAATAGACCTCCATATGAGCGGGGAACGTAACTTGGTTGGCGGTTAAGAGAAACTTCAAAATAGGTCAAAAACGAGTATCAAGGAAACTGATCACTCCATAAAACGCAGCCGATATACAAGAATGTCTGTATCCACTAACCTGTATGTCTGCAGCTCGTCCAGTATATGCTACAGCACGGCAAGGGTCCAGGGTTCCGATAGCGGCCACGGGCACAGAAAGTTTCCTCTCGCACTAATTCATCTTAGTTCCTCTCTTTAATAACGTCGTGTGACGGTTTTATTATATTTTAAAATTATAGCGATAATAGCGCGACGTCGCGGCGGTTGCATACAATTGTTATACTAATGAAGGACGTTTGTGACGTCAAAACAGAGTGGTTGGTATATGCAACATCTATCTGTTTCACTATAGACTAGGGATGCAGATTATCCTTTTTTTTTACACTGGCTCGCTATAGTGGCTACTATAGGGTACCTGATGGTAAGTACAATGTAGTCCAAAAACGAAAGCGACTATCAAAGGATAAATATCCATTGATAGTCTACATCGTCATGTCGGCCCACATATACCACGACTGAAGGTCTCTAGGTATATGAGCTACTGGATATACACAAGCTGATCCCGAAACGCGACAAGCCGAAACTGGTCACTATGACGGGCTTTACACCCATGCACTGTGGTCGCGATCCAACGGGCGCCGACGCCCTACTACCTCGCTGCTGCTCGTTTAGCACCACCCAGGAGTCACGTGTAGGGAAACTAGGGTAAAGACTACGGAAAGAATAACAAGTAATTTATGGAGTGATAGAAGAATTTAGGTATGAAGCGGAAATATCTTAACCGCTTCACCAGGCTGTTTACATACATGTCTCCTAGAGATGGAGCCTGAGAAAGATTATTTGTTTGTTGGGTCGCTGTAGGAACATGGATTCTCATGTCCGGTTGGCAGTGATTTGACGGACACTTCATGGTTCTATCGAAGACTTACTCTGGGTTATAAAAGGAAACGTAACAAATACGTTAACCGTATATTTGGTGGAGGGTGTTTTTTTTAAGCGGACTAACTACTGTTTGCCGGGAAAGGCATTTACAGTTCAACCAGGCTTAGGGGGCGCGCACAGGAGGTGCTCAGCCAGCGAGTTTTTGGGTTGGTTGGCAATGCAAGGGCACCCCTGTGGGTACGAATCTCAACTAAGGCAGCCATTGGATACGAACCTACGACTCCCATTGCCACGCTTAGATACCGGTCCTTAATCTAGTAGACTATCACAGCCACACATTCACATATAATTTAAAGAAATAACATTATGAGTACTGACATAATACAATAACCTACTACCAAAATAATTAGTAGTGCGTGTGTTTTTTTTAAAATATATCAATTATAAATAACAAGATATCATTTAGGTTTCCTTGTATAATTTTATGTCATTATTATATCATATATCATGCTCACCGGTGAAAGAAAATATAGTCAGAAAACCAACATGGCGTATAATAAAAATGTCATGTGAAAATGCCCTGAGAATGAGGATCATCTGCTCTCCTGGTCACGTTGGACACGACATATAAGCCCAAAGTTGATACAACCACTAATGTATCTCTGCTCACCCTGACCCTTTTGTAAAAAGCGTGAAGATACATTATTGTTATGTATTGAAATTTCATATTATAATTAATTGCTCCTTTTTTGTTAACTCGGGGGAAATTCTTAACGGACCTCGGGAGGTGGTGCGGGATGCCCCCCGGTGTGTCGGACTTGCACCGACTAAAACCCCCGGGGCGTTCCACCTTCCACCTACCGGCATCTATGGCATGACTGGGGTCTCATCCTCGATGACCGGCTAGGCGTGCGGCCTTAAGTAAGCCTCTACTCGTTTGGGGAGAGGTGGTGTATAGAGCCACCCCTCTCATGCCTTTGTCTTGTAGAGCGGCACGCGGGAACACATCGCGCGCCTCTCGCATCCTTTTTGGACAACACACCCATCTCATGTGTGGCGCCCGGTGTAATTAATTGCTCTTATATCTACATATACGATTCTCTGAATGATAACTGATATAAAAGCGTGCTCAATTTAACACTCCCTTTTTGTGTTTTATTACTTACTAGCTGTCCCGGCAGACCTTGTTTTGCCCTATTTCTCTAAAACAAAGTCACATTGTTTTTTTTTAATATTAATAGCTAGCCCGTCAGATTTTATTCTGCCAAAACTTATTGGCCTGTCGGCTGTTTTTTGAAAATTGTTTGAAGGAACCTGGCCTTAATGTTATATGTATAAAAATTGACAAATATTGACATTAATATTTATACGTCACTCAATTGTTTTCCCTTCCCGGAACCCGTCCACTAACATTTAAACTTTATGGTGTGGTATTAAAGTTCAAAATGACTTATAACGAATTTTTTGTATGAGAATACAGAAAAGTGTTATTTTTAAAAAGTTGCAGGGAATTTTTTAAAATTTTCTCTCCGTAATAACCTTCCTCAGACTTCATCAAACACAACAAAAAAAAAAAATCAGCCAAATCGGTTCAGCCGTTCTCGAGTTTCGCGCTTATCAAGACATTTTGCGATTCATTTTTATTAGTGTCCGACCGAAAGTTCGGTTTCGGTTTCGGTTTCGGCCGAGTTTCGGCCATAAATCAAGTTTCGGCGGCAGTTTCGGTTTCGGCCAAAAGTGGCCGAAACTTTTGCCGAAACCGAAACTGATTTCGGTAGTTGTCGTACATGCTTGCCTAGCTTCGTTTCTTGCGGCAACGCTTTGACGGACGCTGGCGGCCCTGTTCAGCATTCGTGCGCCGTTCGCATTGCTTTTTTTTTTCGAATTTACTCGTGTTTGTTGACTGGGAAAGGTCTTCACAACTTAACCGGGCGGGTGGGCGAACACTGAGGGTGCTCAGCCGGCAATTTATGGGTTGGGTGGCAATGCAAGGGCACCCCTGTGGGTACGAACCTCGACTTGGACCGCCAGCCAGAAATACGTAACCTAACGGTGACCTACAAGCGTTTCGGAAGCGACTACCTTCAGAAAAAACGCCGAAAGAAACTCAAGGCTGCGTCGGAGTGTAACTGCGTCGTTTAGACAACAGTTGACGGATCTAATTCGCATTGCTCTATAGCATACAACTTAGTCAGTGCGTTATCACCCGACGTAAACATTCTTTAGAGGTTATGCTTTGATGGTACTGATTACATGTAAGTTTTTGTTTCATTTTTTTTACTTGACCACGTTGACTTTTAAACTTGACCACGTGAGTTTCGGTTTCGGTTTCGGCTTCGGCCGAAACTGAAGCAACGGCCGAAATTTCAGTTTCGGTTTCGGTTTCGGCCGGAAAACCAGTTTCGGTCGGACTCTAATTTTTATATTATAGAATAGAGAGTGCGTGTGAGTACTGGAGTTTAACGATTTTTAAAAAAAAAAAGTTAAATCGCTGTCGCTCGTGACTTGAAAAGGGCGGCGTGCCCTCGCGTGCTGCCGCATTAAAACGTTCCCAAGTAATTGTTTTCTACTCGCAGTTCGTTACTAATTCGATACAGCGAAGTTTTAAGTTATTCTGTCGACTGTACCCTAGTTTGTTGAGAACTTTTCTTTCATCACGATACGGCCCAAGTTTTTCTTAACACTTAGGAGTTTAAGACACATTTTAGAATGATGAAACCAATTTCTTCAACTTTTTTTTGTATAACATGTTGAAGTTTTTAATGATATTTCGAATTGTCGATCGGTCAGGCAGAGTAAACTTCCTCGGGGAAGAAATGATACTGTGCAGAAGGAGCCACTTGCTGTAATGAGGCTTCTTTCGCTTATGGGAAGCTTGTAAATCAGAAGGCAGTCTTAGCTCGAATCCGCTTTATTAATTATTTAGCGCGCGTTTTATATACTTCACGTGATCTATATATTGAAGTGTAATACACCTACTAGCACATAGAAATTTAAGTAACCTTACACAACATTGTCACTAAGAATAATTAATTCTTTTCAAAGATAAATCAGTCAAGTGTAAGTCAGATTTATGCGCGGAGAGTTCCGCATAAACTTGTTAAAAAAAAAATCTGTGTAGGATTATACCCCCGAATGTAAAGAGTTAATATAAATCTATGTGGAGTAAAACCGAACGCACATCGGATGAGAGAAAAGAAATTTACTAACATGTGTTTAATTGGGCTCTGGGTACGAAAAGGCGCTATTAGCGTCGACATATTCACAATAAATTAATATCATAATCACTAGGTGGCAGCACTGTATGAATAAATCTCGCAAGCATAACGAAGCGATCAAAATAAATGATTCTTTTGAGTATTTATTTATTTAATATACCATCGATATATACACGAAAACATTAAAAAACATATATACAAGTTCTAAGACCGCGTGTTATATCTTTACAGGTATACCTAACTATATACAGCACAACTATAAACAAAAATAAAAAAAAAACATATTAGTTTATCCCGTTACACTCAAGCGGATTCAGATGAGAACAATTTATTTTATGAGAGAATTACTATGATAAAAAACTATCAACGGAGTATTGTAGCAAGTATGTTATGGTTACATATTTTTGAATAGCATCCGTATATTTTTATCAAGTCTTGCATAAAAAATATAACTGGTGTGCTGTAAAAAATATGACTGAATTTTATAACCACTACCTAAAATTATGCAATCTAAACTTTACTCAGAAAACAAGTTCATCTTTGAGAGAAAAATGAATATGTAATTAGAGCTGGGTCGGATTAGGGAAGCCTGTATCTAATCCACTTAATACTAATAATTTAAAATACCTGTTACTAATTGTTCCTTATTCGTATTAGTGTGCGGACAACTTCGATTCTGCTCTGGCAACACCGTACGGGTTGACAATTGAGTTTTGCTTTCGCTCGACCGATCCGCCGAGTAACGACAAAAACCATTCAAATATTCATAATAACCAAATAAACCGAATCCAAAGTGTACAAGTGTGCTTGGAAGATCCTCAAAGACACCAGTTTCCTGGTGGAGAAGCAGGGGCCCTGAGGAGTTGGCGAAATGGTGGTCGCGGTAAGTGAGACTCTTTAGGCAGCCCGTGCCACTGTTGCGGAGCTATCGAAGTACCGTACACTAATATTTATTAAGTAATAAATAATTATGTGCGACAAAGAGTAGAAAATGAGGAACTATGGACGATGGAATAAGTGTGAAGTGATTTTTACATCTATTAAATAAAATCATAAAAGTATTTTTAAGCTGTATTCTCTTAACAAATTTTCTATACACATAAAATAAAGATTGTTCTATTGTTTAAAGTTAAAAAAAAAACGTATAAAATTCAGCATCAGTGGATAAAAATCGCGATGGCTTTAATAATACGAATTTACCAATGTTTACGGTGGATTCACAATGTTTACACCTCAATATTTTATTTTCACAGTCTCCGCAAAAAAAATCAAGCCGAGGGATACAATACAATAAAAGAAAAATTAGCTAATTATTGACCAGCCAGTTTCTTCACCTTGCAGAGAAAAATACTCCCTTCCCTTATCTATACTAATATTATAAAGCTGAAGAGTTTGTTTGTTTGTTTGAACGCGCTAATCTCAGGAACTACTGGTTCGAATTTAAAAATTCTTTTTGTGTTGAATAGAAAATTTATCAAGAAAGGCTTTAGGCTATATAACATCACGATGCAACTATTAGGAGCGAAGAAATAATGGAAAATGTTAAAAAAACGGGGAAAATTATTCATCCTTGAGGGCTTCCATTGCGTGCGCTGCAAAAACGGTTCAAGATACCAAAAATATATGTAAGAAAGAATTCCTCTTGAAATGATCTAAAAAAATGTCCGCGACAGTATATGTCTATCTTTTAAGATTAACTCACTAGAACCGTTTTTATGGTAATCAAATTTGGTCGAAATTAATGCATTATTTGTTGAGTTGTATCAACGTAATAATATTAATCTTTATCCAAATAAATATGTTGTTGATTAAGGTATTCAATTGTGAACAAAATTGTCTATGACATCACTTAATTTCAATGAACATCTTAGAAGATATTACAATAACTTATATAGCAAAACACCGTTTGCCGGATCAGCTAGTCCACTATATTAGAGGAATCTATGGGAAGGTATATGGACATTTAATCTGGCACGCTTGTTTATAGATAATAGCAACCTGCGTGCTATGCGGCATGCTTTAGTCGGCTATCACGGTCTTATACCACCTCAGTGAGTGTGTAGGAAAACAACATAAAATAGCTAAATGTAATATAACAATATAACAGCAACAGCTATTAAGGGAAAAAAGATACCTTCGTGTGAAAAAGGCACTTTTGACTATTAAAGGCATAAATTCCACGGCTTCCCACGGTAAACTAGCTAATTATAAAAAAAAACAACAAAACTAAGAAATTTTGAACTGTAATTTTTTTCTTAACATTCTTCTAAAGCAGCCAAACGTACAAGATAGAATATCGACATCACAAAAACGTTTGTACATATCACAGGCGTGGAAAACAAAAGTATTATTAACGTAACTTGACTGCACAAATGACGCTTTAAAAAGCGAAAAGTCTCTTGCATTGGATTGCGGACACTTGAAATATATTTGGCTTGGTAAACAGGACAATTTTACACGGAATCCTTGATGCACGAGCGTAGCTCGCACTTGGCTGGTTTTGTATCAATACGCGCCAACGAAGCCAATACGTGTCGAGTGTGGAACCAAAAAAAATAAAATTGTGATTGTTCCTAGCGACCTCCCTATTTCGGGTGTACTATTCCTGGTTTTATTGTATTTTTGTTTTCGCTGACAACATTTCTATTGTCTTGCACTTTAGATATCGTTCGCAGTAATAATATACAGGATGATTCTTTAAACGTGTTTAGTGTTCTTGAAATAAAAACATCTTTAGACACTTTTGGCATGAGTAAAAAGTACCGGACTCGCGTGACCGTCACGCTGAGATACATTTATACACATAGCAGTATATATATAAAATATAATAAATATCCTGTCCTGAAAGGAATATATTGTTGTCACAACAACATTTGTTTTTATCCTGAGACCGTATTGTCATCACACCATGGCTAATGGTAAGCGTGCAGTCCAAAAACGACAAATAAAAAGGATATCGTAAATAGCATCTAATATCGAAATTAAGTAACGTCTTTACGCGTCGGACAGGGTTTTTATTGCATACTGTACATGTGATTTACTCCCCGCCTGACAGAGAGATCCCAACAGGTATGCTCATAACAGATAACCCTCACAGAGATCGAGCGTAAGTAAGAAAGTTCGCTCGACAAGTCGTAGGAGAAATGAGTATCTTTATGCCCAGCTAGCAACGAGCTGAGTTCCATCCTGAGGGATTATAACCAATAGGAGTCTGGCACATCGGGGATTGACCAAAAAAGGAGTTAAATCTTTTCGAGATAGAAGATATCTTGCAAAACAACACCAATAAAGATATTTCTACGGCTAGGAAATGTCCTTGCATAAATGAAGTTACTTAGCGGACAGTCTTTTTCCCGTTGGCTCTCTGCCAGCTCCAGAGTCCATGAACTTGATGATATGAAGGATTTATATATCCTCAATAAATCATTACATATAACGGAAATAATTGGACATACATACATACTCTTATTTTTTCTTTTCTATATACAGGCTGTAAAAAAATTCAAGAAGAAAAACATATATTACATACATATTTGAGGTGGTAAGGCGATTGCCCAAATTTGACCGTGACTACAATACACAAGTCTAAAAACCATCACAGTAGTCACTTGGGCCTGTCGCATTTCGGGATCAATTTACGTATATCCGGTTGTTCATATACCTAGAGACTTTCCGATGTGGCATATGTGGGCCGACATCATGACGTCGACTGTAAACAGATTTTCATCCCTTGGCGGTCTTTGCCGCTCCAGTAATACTCTGCACTTCCATCAGGCAATATAATCACTTTGTCGAAGAAGTCGAGGAGTTTACATATATATAAAACTAAGCGGTTTTTTTATATTCCACCTCTAAGAGAAGAAATAGGGATTATAAGTTTATTCAAAAAGTCGTCAAATATGTAATACTAGCTGACCCGGCAAACGTTCTGCCATATAAATTATATCTAGTGAATATCTTCTGTATTATAAATTATAATTTATAACATACAATTTTGGTCAAAGTTGCTTTAGAACTATTCAAGACAAATAATCCTACGGTACATCATTTTTATGTAACTTCAATGGTTTAGATAGTGTACGCCAAGATAGCTCTCAGAGGTCAGATTTTTTTCCGACTTCATTGACATGTATCGTTATATTACGACCAAAATTACATAAAATCATTATAAATTGTAGCCCTATGTGTTATTCAGTTATATAATCTATATTACTGTGGCAGTTTCATGCAAATCCGTCCAGTAGTTTTATCGTGAAAGAGTTACAAATATATTCACAAACTTTCGCATTTATGATATTACTAGTAGGAAGTAGGATATGCTATGAATCCCGGTACGTAGCTTTTTAGCTTCACCGGGACAAGAGCCTTTATGGAGGCCTTGGCGGTTCTATGCAGGATTTTTCCCGGATTACCGTAACAGCGTCTTCAGCGGTTCCAGTGTCTTGGAATGAAACCAGTGCCTTGTGTGTACTTCACTGTTATTCTGAGCTGTGTGTGAGTGCTAAGTGTTACAATAATAAAAATGCACAACAGCAAATATTACTGACTAGCTGATCCGGCAAACGTTGTTTTGCTATATAAGGTTTTGTGATATCTTCTAAGATGTTCATTGAAATTAAGTGAGGTCGAAGATAATTTTGTTCACAATTAAATACTCTTAATCAACAACACATTTATTTGGATAAAGTTTAATATTATTACGTTGATACAACTCTTAACAAATAATGCATTAATTTCGACTAAATTTGTTTACCATAAAAACGGTTCTAGTGACTTAATCTTAAAAGATAGACATATACTGTCGCGGACATTTTTTTAGATCATTTCAAGAGGAATAATTCTTTCTTACATATATTTTTGGTATCTTGAACCGTTTTTGCAGTGCACGCAATGGAAGCCCTCAAGAATGAATAATTTTCCCCGTTTTTGTCACATTTTTCATTATTTCTTCGCTCCTAATAATTGCATCGTAATGTTATATAGCCTAAAGCCTTCCTCGATAAATGGTCTATTCAACTCAAAAATAATTTTTCTATTCGAACCAGTAGTTCCTGAGATTAGTGCGTTCAAACAAACAAACAAACAAACTCTTCAGCTTTATAATATTAGTATAGATAAGCTAGGCTGGATATAATATAAATAATAGTTATTAAATGCTAAATATCAATGTGAATACGATCAGTTTAGAACACCGGCGTACAGTGGCCTGCCTTTCGGCTTTCTATAGACTATACTCTGGAGAGTGTGCGGCTGAGTTGTATGATTTAGTTCCACCCTTCCCCTTCTACCATAAATTGATGAGACGCCGTGCAGGTTTGCACCCTTATGTGGTTGACATTCCAGCTGCTCGCACGAAGCGATTCGCCTCCTCCTTTTTGCTGCGAACCGCGAAGGAGTGGAACTCGCTTCCTGCGTCGGTGTTTCCGGCATCTCATGACATGGGAATCTTTAAACGTCGAGTGAATCGGTATTTGCTGAGTGAGCGCGCTCCATCGTCGGCCTCAACATCACTTTCCAGCAGGTGAGATTGAGGTCAAGCGCAAGCCTGTATGTATTAACCATTAACAACTAACGTATATTTTGAAATAAATATATTTTATGTTGGCAAGCATGAAATGTGACAGGAAGGATATGGCAGTGTGGGACAAGTCTTAATGGCGGCGGCTTGAGTAGGTGTGTTGGTCACTTCTAGGGGCCTTCTCCCAAAGAGCAGTGGACAGCCAGCCTGAGGGGGCGGCTGCTCACACTTAATACTCCAGTGATGTGTGTGTGCTTCTGCACTCCACTAGACGGAGGACTCGTGGGTAAACTCCGCCCCCCACTCCTATATATTTTTTTTAGAAGACGCCCACTGGGCGAAACGCGCCTGGCCGAGGAGTGCGGCATAGCAGTATCATAGCCAGGCGCAAACTTCGAGCGAAGGAAGCACCCCGGGGGTTTTTAAATAATTGTGTGGTCGAAGCTGGATGCAATGGTCCAAACAGGTGTCCATCGACCCAGCGCGGAGCCTGGAACCGGAAGGGAAAGAGATGACTCATGCGAGTTTTCCAACTCCCTTTTTTTTAATTATTCATAGACGAACTCTTGACCTCAATCACACCTGATGGAAGGTAAGGATGAGTTCGATGATGAAACGCGATCGCCCAGTAAATGCCTATTCACTCTTCTCTTAAAGACTCCCAGGTCATAAGACCGCGGAAATATGGCCGCTGGAAGCATATTCCACTCCTTAGCCGTTCGTATGATGAATGTAAAAGCGAATCTTTTCGTGCGGATATAAGGAACATCCACCACATACGGATGGTATCCGATACGATGTCTAGTGGTTTTGTGCTGGAATGGGGCTGGTGGAATCAAAGAATGTAGTTCCTGAGAACGCTCTCCACCGTGCAACCGGTAAAAGACCGCGGGGCGGGCAACTCTACGTCGATGCTCGATGCTCTGCATTTTAATTTTTGTCAAAGAGTCGTCACCAATAAGTCTACGAGCTCTACGATCAATCGAGTCCAAAGCCGCCAACTGATATTTAGCGGATTCGTCCCAAAGATGACAACAGTACTCGACACCCGACCGCACCTGTGCCTGATACAGGTTAAGAAGTTGCGAAGGTAAGAAGAATCGTCTGACCTTAAAAAGGACACCCAATTTTTTAGCAGCTGTTTTCGCTCTGAACTCTATCGCCTGCCCAAAGTTCAAATCTGCTGAGAGCTCCAAACCGAGGAGGACTACCACATAAGTTTTAGAATTTATAATAATATAATATTTTATCCTTTTAATATAAGACATATTTTTCGCTTTCACACACACCAAAATTTACCTTTGATCATTGAACATATTTCGGGAGTTTGAGTAACATTTTGTACATCTCAAACATATTTTCCCCGTTTTTCCGCCACTTACTGATTTACATGAGCACGTCGGAAGATAAGTCAGGATTGGTACGGGTCGTGCAGGATTAACTCATTAGGAATTGTTGGGGCGAGGCTCGAATGAAACTGGGTCGTTTTAAAATGTATGACACGGGTTTTAATTTATATTTTTAATGAGCCGGAGAACATGACATCAAAAGAGAGCTCGGTGTTCTGTATAATAGATGTATCTCTGCCTTAAAATTAGGACGTATAAAAAAACCACGCTAAAGTGAAGCTAATGGTATTCTTAAATAGAACAATATGACATTTCAACTATGTTTTCAAACCGATAATGGACTGCAGGTCTTTTTTTTTTTATATTCTGACTCGACACAGTGACTGCACCATACCTGATGGTAAGCATGGTGCAGCCAAAAAAACGCTAACGACTATCGATAGGCAAGAAAAACCCAACGGTAGTCGCAGCGATCATGCCGGCCTGCACAAATATCTCTTCACGTTACGCTTAAAGGATCCCATATCATAGGATGGTGGGAACACGCTCGCTGGAAGACCATTCCACACCCCAACGACACGGCAAAAGAAGGAGTTAGAGAACTTCTTAGTCCTAGCTGGGATATGAGAAACCGTAAAGCTGTGACTCCGCAAACCCGCGCGCGTGGTTCTATTCAGGAAAGGAGAGGGTGGAACAAGGTTAAACAACTCTTCAGAACACTCGCCATGATACAGACTCTAATATAAGGTCTAATATATTATACATTAATATCAACTTAATAACTGTAGGATGGATGTTATTGTGTGAAATATTATTATGTATGAAGTAGTAAATGCGTAGATCGGAACGTATGGGAGTGAAAGAGAGAAAGATAGAAAGAGAGAGAAGATAAACGGTTTTTTTTCGATGCGAGTGCTCTGTAATTTTAAGACGACAAAAAAGTGTTAAGACGAAAAATTAATTTAGAAAGTGAAATAAACAAGTTTTCAAGGTTTATTTTGGTTTTTATTTGATCTGAAGATCCCCAAAACTACATAACTTTTTTTTTATAACCCGGGGTAAATCCCTGACGGACCTAGGAGGGTGATGAGGATCGCCCCCCGGTGTGTCGGACTTGCACCGACTAAAACCCCCGCGGTGTTCCTTCTCTCCGTCTAGCCGGGACCGGAGGCACAGCAGCGTCCACTTCTCCGGCCCGCGACGACGTCTGGCCTATTCGGTAGGCCTCACTTCTGTGTTTACGAGGGGCTAAGTAAAGGGCCACCCATCGCTCTCCTCATAAGTAGTCTTGGAGCGGTGTGCGGGAACACGTCACACACCGCTCTCGCCTGGATAAGTTATCAACTTAATAGCTTGACGCGTGCTTGAGAAAAGGAATCTTGACATGAGACAGTTATATAGTGACAACGAAGTTATCCTAAAATATGTTTCTATTTTTAAGAAATGGAATCCTTCAAAATAGTTTCAGGGAATGTTAATCTAATGCTCTTCAATAATGGTAAACAAATCACCACGCTATATCCCTTTTGAGGTGAGCAGAGATGCTTTAGTAGCTGTATCCAGTTTGCGCTGATACTTATGTCGTACCCAAAGTGACCAGTAGCACCGTTCTAGGAGCGCTTACACATGACATTTCTATTAGATATTATTCGGTTTCCTCACAATGATTTTCCTTCACCGGTGAGCATGTGTTTACTAAATCATACGTGCTAGATTTGTATCTACGCCCATTCGCGTCGCTGCGTAAGGAAACCGGTCCATTATCCACTAGAACACCACAGCCAAATATCCAAATGTCGATCTAATATCTTTACAGTGTATTATTTTTGACCTTCGACAGAAAAAAGAGAGAAAAAATTTCTTTTTATGTAGACAACTTTATGTGTTTCGTGTGTTTAAATGATATTTTTCAAGTGTACCGTCTGGTGTATTTAGTCTATGACGATAGACCGTCGGTGTCGACTGAATTAATAAGTTTTTGTTGATTGAAAACTGAACGCTCTACTGCTCAGCCGATTTATGGTTCCATTGGTATAAATATGAAGCCATTTTATTTTATTAACGTGAGAACGTATTAATTAGGTGTGTAGCGCGTTTTAGTATAGAGAAAAAGGTTTGAATTTGCATGATCTTTACTCTATGCAGACGAGGTTTTTAGCGAGGTGTGCGGAAGGCGCCGTCATCTTAGGACATTTATCTCATGCTTGTTTGGAACAAAATGGCATGTACAGGTGAATCATAAACGTCGCGGCCCTCGACAGTAGATGGAGTTAGTGTGACATTTGTCCACCTCCCCCATTCTCCCCCTCACAAAGCTTAGGAGGTGACTAGCACTTTCGCGTACACTATAATTCTCGGTCGGTGCACAAAACAGGTACAAGTATTATGTAGACTTTATTTTATACCGGGGAAAATCCTGCATAGGACCATCAGGGACGCTGTGAGGGCAGTGAGCCCGGTGTGTCAAACTCCTACTGAATAAAAACCCCCAGGGTGTCCCTCTGATTGCTCCACCTGGGCCTGAGAAGCCAAATTCATCCAGACACCCAGAGAACAAGAAGCCTTGTTGAGGCTACTTCTCTGGGAGGGGAAGGGGTAAAGCCCACCCCTCCAAAAACCTTTTTTTTACACTGGCTTGACATAGTGACTACAGAGTACCTGGTGGTAAGTACTGTGTAGTCCAAAAACGATAGCGACTATCGAAGGATGAAAATCCATTGATAGTCTACATCGTCATGTCGGCCCACATATACCACGACTGAAGGTCTCTAGGTATATGAGCTACTGGATATACGCAAGCTGATCCCGAAACGCGACAAGCCGAAACTGGTCACTATGACGGGCTTTACACCCATGTACTGTGGTCGCGACCCAGACGGGCACCGACGCCCTACCACCTCGCTGCTGCTCGTTTAGCACCACCCAGGAGTCACGTGTAGGGAAACTAGGTAAAGCCTACGGACGCGAGCAGCTTCGACTCCCAAAACCTCTCACTCAGGCGATGCGCCGGACGCCGTGCATCGCTTCCCTCTCATCCGGGTAGCAGACTCCCTCAAGTCTACTGCCCGGAAGTATCATGTAGACTGTTACAATGTCTGCCAGCCTCGCTTTGTTTTCGTATTACATATATGTGGGTTTTCAGGATCTTAAACGTATTGTTTGTAAGAGCTTAAAAATATTTTCTTACTTCCGATATGTAATCCTACGACACACAGGTTATTTTATCTGAAACGTTTTTAGCACGGTCATAGCATGAAACGGCGTAATGGGTAGAAAGCTTTAACCGTCCGAGATAGGACACGGGCGATGTATTTTTATAATCGCATATTTTGCGATCGCACCCACCATTTGTTTTCTCAAAACGGAACCGGCCATTTTCATCGTCCGTATTGTTTTGAATAAAAGAAATACAATTTACCGCAGACACTTTTAAATTTGATATAAGCTTTGTTTTTATGATAATAAAATCGTAACAGCGCTGGGCATGTCCGTTGAATTTTTTCGAATGAAAATTTTCGCTTCCTTATCTAATTTATTATTTGTTTTATTTACAAGCTGGATTAAATTCATTATAATAAATATGAAACACAATATACATATATATTTAACAATATATAATGGACCGGTTTGCACGCGCGGCAACGCGAATGGTTGAAGGTTCGAACCCTGGGACGTACCTCTGGGTTTTTTTTTTCAGATTACGTACGAATTTAGACACCACGTGCTAACCGGTGAAGGAAAATATCGTGAGTAAGCCCATCATCATGTCTCGCCACACCATGCATCTGTACCAGCTGTCATTACTGATGACCTACCTTGAATGAATATGTGGCATACTCACTACCTATTTATTTATTTCTGTCTTTAACATTACCTATTTTCTAATTCTGTATACTATACTAACCTACAACTAACAACTATTTTAAATAACATTATTATATCCTCACTTATTTATCTTAGTAATTTTATTAACACATTTCATACTAACACACTTGATATTTATTCCTTAATATCGTGTCGTGCGGTGGAAACGGCTCTAAGTTAGAGAGCCGCGGGATACAGGCGCGCGCGGGGGGACTGCGCATGCGCACGCGACGCAAGCGCTCAACGCAGCTGCTCGCGTCCGTAGGCTTTACCCTGGTTTCCTTACACGTGACTCCTGGGTGGTGCTAAACGAGCAGCAGCGAGGTGGTAGGGCGTCGGTGCCCGTCTGGATCGCGACCACAGTACATGGGTGTAAAGCCCGTCATAGTGACCAGTTTCGGCTTATCGCGTTTCGGGATCAGCTTGTGTATATCCAGTAGCTTATATAGCTAGAGACCTTCAGTCGTGGTATATGTGGGCCGACATGACGATGGAGACTATCAATGGATTTTCATCCTTTGATAGTCGCTTTCGTTTTTGGACTACACTGTACTTACTAGAGATGCCACGAATATTCGGCAACTATTCGGTATTCGGCCTATTCGGCCACTTTTTTTGCTATTCGGTATTCGGCCGAATAGTACCTATTATTCGGCCGAATACCGAATACCTAATCATGTAAAAAAGACACGTTATATTACTCAAAGCTATGTATTATAGTATAAAAACAAGCTTTTCAGCATTTTTTGGTAGCAAACGATTACGCTTTTCATCGTAAATTTTACCGGCCTCAGAAAATAACCTCTCACACACACACACATACACACTCTCTCTCAGACACAAACACACACTCACTCTCTCTCGCTCACACATACTAATAAACATATACCTTTAATATCCATATAAAAACACAAAACACCCTTGAATACCTAACCCGAACGGAAGTGCGAGTCTCACCAGAGACAAGATTTACTTAATCGGTGAGACTTATCACCCTGTGTATATGTACAAGTTTTGTGTTAAAATAAAGATAATTATTATTATTACTAAACACGCTACTTCCAGGAATATTCGGCGGCCGAATATTCGGCGCTTCGGCCGACAGCGTTGCCGAATATTCGGTATTCGGTATTCGGCCAATTCACTATTCGTGGCATCACTAGTACTTACCGTCAGGTACTCTGTAGTCACTATGTCGAGCCAGTGTAAAAAAAATTACAAGAATGCATCTTTACTCATCCTGATAGCGACAAGATGTCGTGATATTAAATATTGATTATTGCTTAGCTTAAATTAAACTTCACTTCCTTAATTTTTGGAAAGAATACAACCCTGGCAAAGCTATTTTTGTGTATTATAAAATATAATAAAATAAGTGACCTTTATACTCCCACGTAGACCCAAGCATGACCGACCAAACCCTTTGAAATCCAAACTCACGGCAGCTTTCATTTGTAGAGTGTACTTGCAAAAATGCTGTCTGCACCAAAAGGTATCATTTACTTAGAAAATAAAAGAAAAAACAACTTTAATGTAGTCACATATGCGTTAGTTTCGAGTGAAAATATTTTCACGTACTACCTTGCAAGGTGATCGAGGAAAACGTGGGAACGATGTCGCTTACCGATGAATCTGAGGGAACGCTAGAACTGCGTTTTGTTTTGATGTATACGCGTCTCAAATGTTGCGATGTTTAACGCCCCCGCTCCCTCCCTTCTACTGGGGTAAGCATTAAAACTTAGAAAACTAGGCATGTTTTTTTTTTCTACTCTGGCACGACATAGTGACTACAGAGTACCTGATGGTAAGCATAGTGTAGTCCCAAAACGAAAGCGACTATCAAAAGATGAAAATCCATTGATAGTCTACATCGTCATGTCGGCCCACATATACCACGACTGAAGGTCTCTAGGTATAAGAGTTACTGGATATACGCAAGCTGATCCCGAAACGCGACAAGCCGAAACTGGTCACTATGACGGGCTTTACACCCATGTACTGTGGTCGCGATCCAGACGGGCACCGGCGCCCTACCACCTCGCTGCTGCTCGTTTAGCACCACCCAGGAGTCACGTGTAGGGAAACTAGGGTAAAGCCTACGGACGCGAGCAGTTTCGACTACCAAGACAGACAGATAGTGACTTTTCAAGATTTATTGTTAACACCCCTGTACGTTTGATTTTGTATTATTTTTTCTTTTATACTGAAACGTGATATATCTATCTCTATAATATAAAAATAAATCGCTAAATGTGTTGATAAGCGCGAAACTCGAGAACGGCTGAACCGATTTGGCTGATTTCTTTTTTGTTGTGTTTGTTGAAGTCTGAGGAAGGTTATAACGGAGAGAAAAATTTTAAAAATTCCCTGCAACTGTCTAGAAACAACACTTTTCTATATTTTCATACAAAAAGTTCGTAATAAGTCATTTTGAACTTTAACACCATACCATAAAGTTTAAATGACAGTGGACGGGTTCCGGGAAGGCAAAACAACTGAGTGACGTATAAATATTAATGTCAATATTTGTCAATTTTTATACGTATAGAATTAAGGCGAGGTTCCTTCAAACAATTTTCATAAAACAGCCGACGGGCCAATAAGTTTTGTTTTAGAGAAATAGGGCAGAACAAGGTCTGCCGGGACAGCTAGTTTAATATATAAATATTAGTAATAGGCTATAATTATATCATTAGCACCCTTATGTGGTTGACATTCCAGCTACGCGTACGCCTCGATTCGCCCGCACTATTTTTGCTGCTTCTTGCGTCTGTTTTTTCAAGATTTCTAACGTAAGTGAATCAGTATTTGTTGGGTGAGCAGGCTACATCATCGGTCTCATCATCACTTTTCATCAGTTGTGATTGAGGTTAAGAACAAGTCTGTCTGTAATAAAAAAATCGCCCTACCACCACATAAAACCTACTATGACCATTACCCGTGTAACCAGGTTGAAATTTTAAGCTTCATTTAAGTCCTTTAATTCGCGCATAATCAGAGATGGGCAAAATGTAATCTGATTAATGATAAACGACTACAAAATGTAGTCGTAATTATAATTTTCTTGCTCTGTAATCATGACTAAATCCATTTAAAATATTAAGAAATCATAAATGTGTATGCAATCTGTAGTATCTAAAACATAGATGAGCAAAATGCAGTCATATTAATGGTAAAAAACGTAAAATGTAATCGTTAATCATTTTTATTAATCTGATTACATTTTGCCCATCTATGCGCATAAGACCGTGTCAGTATTAAAATCATGAAATACTAGCAGATCGGCCTGTCTTCGTTCAATTGCGATTTACACTTAAAACTTATGAATTTTTAAACAAACTTTTTAAGAGAAAAGGGTCGTGTTATACGGACGAACAAATCATCATACCAAGGTTCCTTTTAAAATTCGGAATCCTAAAAAAATAACGGTTTTCTCCCTCTGTTACGGAAAGTGTCGATACAATATTATATATGAAGTTACCCGTCTCATATCATTCAATAATCGTAATATTGAAATCTGAACACAATACGTGACGAATAAAGGGCGGAGCCCGGAGGCCCAGGCTTGCGAAACGTACGCAGCTGTTGCGTGAATTGATTTTCGCGTTGAGCCACATATGTCACCTTTATATACTAGCTGTGGTGACCTGGATTTGCCCGGGTAGAAACAATGAAACCCTTGGAAGTTACGATGATAATAATACAATATATCGTCTTGCTATATCCATTTCGGGGTGAGCAGAAATATATTAATGGCTGTACCCACTTTGCGCTTATATCCTGTACCCAGCTTGACCAGGGGCCTAGTTCTCTAAGACAATTTAGGGATTCCTTGCTTTGATGTCACGTTAATTTCGTAAAAAGTTACGACATTTGCAAAAATCGTATTCTCTATACTACTTTGTTGAAATGAATCAGATTCGTTACCGTGACATGATATAGACAAGACACGATGTTAACGTGGTTTTCAAATGGTAAGATTTAAGTGTGAAATCTAAAATGTCATTCAGAATTAGGCCCCTGTAGAGCACCTGATCGCTTTTCTTACAATACTAGTACACATGACATTTTTATTAGATACCATGCGGGTTTCCTCAGGCCGTTATATCCAGATGGACGTTCCAGGGTACAAACCTGCAGCCATTCACATCGCTGCGCAAGGCTACTGGTGTCATGTCCATTGACACTCTGCCACCGGCGGCTGAATTCGCAGTCTTCGGCATCTGACGGCTCTGTCAAATCAAATTAGTTTCATCGGGCGGCGCCGTTTGCACGTAACCGCATCTCTCATTAAGTGCTTCCGCCGACTATGCCTGCGTTCATTTGCAAACTGTTTTTCTTTTTATTAGCAAAAAATACAAATTAAATTGATTTATTTCATTGTACCATTAATGGTACATGCCGGTGGGAACGTGTTAAACCAGTACAGATAATAAAAAACCGGTGGAATAATGCTCATTTTAGATAAAATATTTCCTTCGACAGCCGTATGATTCACACTTTTTTCCTTTTTGTGATAGCGGAATCAAGACCTGTTGAATTTCCATAAAATGCGTAGTCATAGCGCTTTCAATAGCATCGAAAGTATCGTAAAATACGAGTATATTCTGTATATTTTTTTCATTACAATGATTACCAACTTCTTAATCTATATCAAAGAAAAAAGAAAGAAAGAAAGAAGACGTTTTATTAGCAGCAGCCAGACAGAAGTGACAACATGATACAATAAATTACATGAAAAATCAGAAAAAAAATCACAAACAACACATAAGAAAGTCTAGGCCGCCGCCAATAAGGACCCTGTCTCAGTTATCAGCTATATCAGGCATAGATGAGGTCAAGTGTGGAATACTGTTGTCACTTTTGGAACGGGTCCGGTAAATATCACTTGGCAGCTCTAGACTCAATTGATCTTAAAGCTTGTAGACTTCTTTCCGATGATTCTTTGACCGAGACTAAAATGCAACATAGACATCAATGTAGAGTTGCCACCCTCGCAGTCTTTTACTGGTTGCACAGTGGAGAGTGCTGCCATTAAACGAATGAAATGAAAATGTATTTATTTCGCCACAGACCAACAAAAAAACCAGAAATTTAAATGCAGCAACCCAAACAACACACAAAAACAAAAGAAAATACAAAACATAAACATGGCGAAAATGGGACCTTCATCAGCCAAAAGCCACAGCGGAAGCCTGCAGCGGTGATTTTCATGTAGGGCCCCGGTCGTGTTACATCTAATTAGAAATATCTATAAGCAATAAAAAAATACAATAAATGGAAATAACATCTAGCTTAAGTAATCTATACTAATATTATAAAGCTGAAGAGTTTGTTTGTTTGTTTGATAGCGCTAATCTCAGGAACTACTGGTTCGAATTGAAAAATTCTTTTTGAGTTGAATTGACCATTTATCGAGAAAGGCTTTAGGCTATATAACATCACGATGCAATTATTAGGAGCGAAGAAATAATGGAAAATGTAAATAAAACGGGGAATATTATTCATCCTTGAGGGCTTCCATTGCGTGCGCTGCAAAAACGGTTCAAGATACCAAAAATATATGTAAGAAAGAATTATTCCTTTTAAAATTATCTAAAAAAAAGTCCTGGACAGTATATGTCTATCTTTTAAGATTAAGTCACTAGAACCGTTATTATGGTAAACAAATTTGGTCGAAATTAATGCATTATTTGTTAAGAGTTGTATCAACGTAATAATATTAATCTTTATTCAAATAAATGTGTTGTTGATTAAGAGTATTTAATTGTGAACAAAATTGTCTTTGACGTCACTTAATTTCAATGAACATCTTAGAAGATATTACAATAACTTATAGCAAAACAACGGTTGCCGGATCAGCTATCTTAAATATAAGTGTTTATAATAATAAGTTTAAGCAATAGCAACATACCCACTGAAAAATAAACAATACCAATATAAACTATTACATACAATAAATAAATCGACTACAAAATGTATTAGTGATAGATACTACAGTAAAAATGTATGTATACCTAAAATAAGAGCAAAAGTATAAGTAAAAATAAATGAAATAGACTGCGTGTAACTGATAGATTATCAAATAAATATCATTTTAATTATATTTTTGAAAGTTAATTTACACATTTGTTATAGTCATTGCACAGGCGCCAGCTAGCTCGGTAGCTCCAGGCTCCTCAGCGTAACATAAAACACAAATAGCGCATATAATATAGAGATAGTCTCTAGCGGAGCAATCTCTGTCATAAACAGTTGGCGAACTGTTTTCTAAAACGCTAACGCGGGCGTGCGCGGAATCGGATGCGGTTCGTAATTCTTCCACGGACGCGGGCTTTTGATTGTTTTTCGAAATATTTCTCAAAAGTCTACACCGCCATTCTTTCATATCATCCTTTCTATCTTATACACCGCTCTTTCATGCTAAAAACCATTGATTGCCGTCAAAATTCTATATTCATCACCTCAGTGACGTGAACAGAATATTTGGACACGGTAGGCGGAACTCACGTAATTAATTTGAATATTATATTACAGTAGTAAATATTATATTGTTTTCACAAGAAAGATAAACGGCATGAATATAGAATAGATATGAATATAACTAGTTTATTTTTTCTTTAACTTTAAGCAATTCATTCCACGCTTATTTATCGTAAGGGTATGCAATGTTTTCATGTGTCAATGGAATGAACGATACTGCATCACCTGAGGCTGGCAGCCAATAAAATCACTGCACAATGCCGCAAAAATAGCGAAGCGACTACAATTAAAAATAAATAATTCGAATTTATTTTTAATCTTATTAACCACCTAAGAAAGTATAATTAATCATATTAATTACGTTCCTGAGAAAGAGACAGGGCCAATCCATTACTCCATCAAAACCAACGGCAAAAAGCGTAGAAAAAATACGTCCATTAATGATTAGCAGCCGGCAACCGGAAACCGCCATTACCGCGGACACGCGAGCTTCCTGTCGCAGCCGGATACGGCCGCGGTAACCGCTTCCGGCTGCGTTTTTCACCGGAAACGATGTAATAGCTCTGCACCTGACGTGAATTGATATTATAGGTGTAAATGAGCCTAATGTTAATTAGCTAATATTTAACCCAACATTTGTATTGTTTTATTGTACACCTCGTCTAAAAAACCTAGGGTCATTTATGTCCCAAGGTTAGTTTCTCAAACTTATCACAGTTAAAAATCTAAAAAAGTCATTTTGACGTGAAATAGTAACATACTAACATACACAAGTTCTAAATCTATAATATAAAAATGAATCGCTAAATGTGTTGATAAGCGCGAAACTCGAGAACGGCTGAACCGATTTGGCTGATTTCTTTTTTGTTGTGTTTGTTGAAGTTTGGGGAAGGTTATTATGGAGAGAAAAAATTTAAAAATGTCTGAAAAAGTCTAAAAACAACACTTTTCTATATCCTCATACAAAAAATTCGTAATAATATTTAAAAGTCAATTTGAACTTTAACACCATACCATAAAGTTTAAATGTCAGTGGACGGGTTCCGGGAAGGCAAAACAATTGAGTGACGTATAAATATTAATGTCAATATTTGTCACTTTTTATACATATAGCATTAAGGCCAGGTTCCTTCAAACAATTTTCAAAAAACAGCCGACGGGCCAATAGGTTTTGGCAGAATAAAATCTGACGGGGAAGCTATTAACATAAAAAAAACAATGTGACATTGTTTTAGAGAAATAGGGCAAAACAAGGTCTGCCGGGACAGCTAGTATATAATATTAATAAGGCTTTTTTATCCTAATTTGGAACAATGGCCACACCACGCCTGATTGTAAGCATGGAGCAGTCCAAAAAACGGCTGCAACTACCAACAGCAAAGAAAAACAATTGACAGTCGCAGTGATCATTGCCGGCCTGCACAAATATCTCTTCACGTTACGTTTAAAGTACCCCATATCATAGGACGGTGGGAACACGCTCGCCGGAAGACCATTCCACAGCCCAAGGACTCATCAAAATCATTTAAATTTCTGTTTTTTTTTGTATATTTGTGGCGAAATAAATACTTTTTCATTTTTCATTTTTTTTTTTCATTTTTCATCAAAGGTAAGTTATAAAGAACCTCTTGGTATATGTATCAGAGATGGGCAAAATGTAATCTGATTAATGATTAACGATTACAAAATGTAGTCGTAATTTTTATTTTCTTGCTCTGTAATCACGATTAAATCCATTTAAAACATTAAGAAATCATAAATGTGTATACAATCTGGGATTTTGTAGTATTTAAATAATAAATGAACAAAATGCAGACCGTTAATGGTAAAAAACGTAAAATCTAATCGTAATCATTTTTATTAATCTGATTACATTTCGCCCGTCTATGATATGTATATTGTATGTGTATGTAACATAATATACTCATATATTTGTGGGCATATGCGTGTGTTTATGGGTATGTACGTACATATCATTTATCTATGAAACTTTGAAATTAATCTCTAGAGCTATGTATCTATCTTCTTAATATATTAGGTCCTTACATATGAAATTGGCGTTTTTCGTACTGGCCACTTTAATCAGAAATTTCTCCTCTTTGGTTAGGAATTCCAAATTCAAATTTGTACAGCTATAGACTCACGTATTTGTGCTTCGATGATCGTCATTCATTTGTTTTTTTCTTCTGTTTTTTTCTATTTGCGTCACTCATTTTACAAAATGGAAAACTTAAAATATCGCATTATTTACGAGTACGAGTTCCGCCGTGGCACTAGTGCTGCGGAAACAACTCGAAGGGTGAATGATGTGTATGGCGGTCGTGTTGCAAAAGAAAACACAGTTCGTTTTTGGTTTCAACGTTTTCGTTCTGGAAATTTCGACCTGCAGAACAAGCCCCGTGGACGGCCTGAGACTCAAGTTGATAATGAAGTGTTGAAGGCTATTGTGGAAGCGGATCCATCGCAAACCACATCCGAGTTAGCTGCAGGCTACGATGTTAGTGATAAAACTGATTTAAATCACTTGAAGCAAATTGGGAAGATTAAAAAGCTTGAAAGGTGGGTACCTCACGAATTGACTGAAGCAAACTGGCAAACGCGCGTCGAATGCTGCGTTACATTACTAAACCGGCACAATAATGAAGGTATTTTAAACCAAATCATTACCTGTGATGAAAAATGGGTTCTTTACGATAATCGGAAGCGCTCAGCGCAATGGTTGGATCCTGGCCAGCCAGCCAAATCCTGCCCCAAGCGAAAATTAACCCCAAAAAAGTTACTTGTAAGCGTTTGGTGGACTAGTGCCGGTATTGTTCATTACAGTTTTCTCAAATCTGGCCAGACTATTACGGCTGATGTCTATTGTCAGCAATTGCAAACCATGATGGAAAAGCTAGCGGCTAAACAACCTAGGCTGGTCAATCGCTCCACGCCACTGCTGCTTCACGACAACGCTAGACCACACACTGCGCAACAGACGGCTACTAAATTAAAAGAGCTTCAATTGGAAAGTCCAAGACATCCTCCGTACTCCCCGGACCTTGCTCCAACAGATTACCATTTTTTTCGAAATTCGGATAACTTCTTGCAAGGGAAAAAATTCAACTCCGATGGGGCAGTCCAAATCGCCTTTAAAGATTTTATTGATTCCCGTCCGACTGGTTTTTTTAGTAAAGGGATCAATGAACTACCTATGAGATGGCAAAAGTGCATAGAAAATAATGGTTCATACTTTGATTAATTAAATATAATATATTAAAAAATATTCGACTTTTTGTGCCTCCCATACAAAACGCCAATTTCATATGTAAGGACCTAATATATAAATCTTCTGTCACGATGTTTGTCCGCGATGGACTCCTAAACTACTAAACCGATTTTAATGAAATTTACACACCACGTGAAGTTTGATCTAATTTAAAATATAGGATAGTTTTCATCTCAATTCATAGTCGCAATATTATTTTATTGCAAATTATTTGTTTATTATTTAGCAGTCATAATTTACAGTTAGCTCCAACCGATTCTAAAAGATGGCGCTATCCGTTGACTGAATTGAGTAATTATTCAAAAACCAGTCACAGCAAAGCGTGGCTGGTCTGCTATAATTTATATGGCAGAACAACGTTTGCCGAGTCAGCTAGTGTTCTATAAAATTCTTCGATGCTATTTTCTGCGCGTTGACACAATAAATGGGTGTCAGCTGAAAATCAGCACTGGGTGGATAATCCAACGCCGGGTGCCGAGGAAGTGGCCAATGCTGTACCCTTGACCCTGGCAGACGATTAGGAGGAACACCCCGGGGGTTTTAGTCGGTGCAAGTCCGACACACCGGGAGGCGCCCCTCACCGACCCTGAGGTCCGATAGGGATTTCCCCCGGGTTACAACAAAAGGTGGATAATGCAAAAAAAGGGAAATCAGTCGGCTTATCAAATGCTAGGTAACCAGCTGAGCCATCCAGCGCTGATCTTCAACTAACATCCATCTATACCTTAGAGACCTTCAGTCTCACCACCCCCACCAATCCACAAGCCCAATTCCACCACAAAACCACTAGACATCGTGTCGGATACCATCCGTATGTGGTGGATGTTGCTTATATTCGCACGAAAAGATTCGCTTCTACATTTATCATGCGAACGGCTAAGGAGAAGGTTTTTATGACCTGGGAGTCTTTAAGAGAAGAGTGAATAGGCATTTGCTAGGCGATCGCGTTTCATCATCGAACTCATCTTCACCTTCCACCAGGTGTGATTGAGGTCAAGCGTTCGCCTATAAATAATTAAAAAAAAAGTCTCGGTGCTTATTGGCCGGCATGACGACAGCCTCGCTCGTTCTACTTCCTTGGCAGTCGTTGCCATTCTTCGAGTACATTGTATTTCCCAACAGTTGCAATAGTAATTTTGTTGAGATGGTATAAATAAATATCAAATGATGATGATGTCCCAGCCGGATTCGGCCACAGCGACCGTTTCAACATCGATTAAGAAAATCCAGGTCCAGTTTTCGGAAACAGTCAATTGCGCAGGAGATATTTAAGTGCACAACCGAACGCGCAGCCAGAAAAGCACTCTCTCGTCCGAGCTCCCTCAGGCCCGATGGAATGGAGAACCAGTACGATTGGAAGGGAGCAGGATGCAGGTTTGGTCGAGTTTTCCTTCTCTGAACACCTGGTTGAATTGCGATGTTAAAGAGATACCTTAGTCGCCTTTTACGACACCTCAGCAAGAAGAGGGGCGTGCTATTCTATTCTGCCGGCGGCCACCACGGCATAAACCAAAAATACAAATAACCATTCAACCAAGATCGAAATTACGAGGAAAAATAGGGACTAATAAAGATGAAATTGAGTACCGTTATACTTTAATAGAACCTTATTGAATGTAATATTAGGCCATCCAGCTCCAAACTGGGCTAGTTCGATAGCTAACAGGCTCACGTAACGACCCTTCAAGTCATAGATTAAATACGCAGAGAGTATACAAAACATATTAATTAAAAAAATATTTTTACACTGGCACGACATAGTGATTACAGAGTACCTGATGGTAAGTACAGTGTAGTCCAAAAACAAAAGTGACTGTCAAAGGATGAAAATCCATTGATAGTCTACATCGTCATATCAGCCTACATATACTACGACTGAAGGTCTCTAGGTATATGAGCTACTGGATATACACAAGCTGATCCCGAAACGCGACAAGCCGAATCTCGTCACTATGACGGGCTTTACACCCATGTACTGTGGTCGCGATCCAGACGGGCACCGAAACCCTACCACCTCGCTGCTGCTCGTTTAGCACCGCCCAGGAGTCACGTGTAGGGAAACTAGGGTAAAGCCTACGGACGCGAGCAGCTTGGACTTCTACTGAACTGTCTATACATGATTTTCTAAACGACGGAGATATTCATTGAGGATATTTAGCATACGATTCTAATTCCAAATTTCCATTGAATAAAGATTATTATAGTCAACATTTTTAGGGTTAATTACACACATAAAATAATGATTTACAATTAATGATTAATTATTTTGCCTGTCCTAAGCCAGGATAAAGTACGAACGGAAAACAAGTTAAACCTGTTTACCAAAAATTATGTAAAAGGGACTTTACCCACTTACCAATAATTAGTAGAACACAATAAGTAGAACACATTACTTCGTAAATTAAAAAATACTTGATCACCTCTAAAGAGTTGGTTAGATTTTCTTTAACTTCAGCAAGAAAACTATTTGGTCAAGACACCTTTTAAACAGAAGAAAAAAAGCATATAATTAGCACATATGTTATTCCCAACATACAACACAAAATGATAGGTGGATCAAGATAGAAAACAATAAAAACAACTACCGTGTGCTGTGATGCAGCAAAGGGAAGTCAGCTCAGCAAATGCTAAGTGACCAGCTGAGCTACCTAGCGCTGATTTTCAGCTGACAATCATTTGTTGTGTCAACGCGCAGAAAATAGCGAGGAATGGAATAATATAGAATTAATACACCGCTCTAAAGATTAATTCAAAGCGTCTACAGAAATCATATGTACATATATTGACAAAAATAAACACAGACACAGATATAGGTACATATAAAAAATAATGTAAATAATTAAATAAAGAAAACTAAATGAAAATGAGTTCATTAGTTTACGAGCTACGACGCCACAGTTGGACACACAAATATATAGATAGATCCTCGTGCTAAACTTATAATACCCCCTTTTTGCAAGGATAGTTAAAAACAATAGATATAATTCAAATCTATTTTTTAACTGTTTTAATTGGGAAGCAAAATATAAGTACAACGATACCCAATAGGCTAACTTATTCTGTGGCCCTTTAAATATTTGGGGGTAAATATTGTAAATCGATAGTCCTTATCACGGAGGGGGTGTTATTAAATTACTCGAGGGGGCTCGGCCCTTCCGACCCTCAGTTCTTATCTTTTTTTAATTTCGCTTTGATACTTTTACGTGTTTGCAAGATGTTTTGGAGGTTACTCGTTTTTCAAATGATTTTGTAAACGCGAAAATACAATAGATTTTAATCATCATCACAAAAAATGGCGCTGTAATTGATTGTATACATGTTTATTTATCCTGAGTTGGCACAGTAGCTGCTTAGTAGTAGTCGAAGCTGCTCGCGTCCGTAGGCTTTACCCTAGTTTCCCTACCCGTGACTCCTGGGTGGTGCTAAACGAGCAGCAGCGAGGTGGTAGGGCGTCGGTGCCCGTCTGGATCGCGACCACAGTGCATGGGTGTAAAGCCCGCCATAGTGACCAGTTTCGGCTTGTCGCGTTTCGGGATCAGCTTGTGTATATCCAGTGGCTCATATACCTAGAGACCTTCAGTCGTGGTATATGTGGGCCGACATGACGATGTAGACTATCAATGGATTTTCATCCTTTGATAATCGCTTTCGTTTTTGAACCACATTGTACTTACCATCAGGTACTCTGTAGTCACAATGTTGAGCCAGTGTAAAAAAAGTGAGCGTGGTATGGTCACGCGTGATGGTAGCATAGTGCAGTCTAAAATCGACAACTATTATCGACAGTAAAAAACCTATTGATGGTAATTTTGCATGTATGTACGTGTAAAGAGCCCCCTTCAAATTAGATTTTTTATTAAATTTAATATCATCATCGGCATTGCGTCTTATATTTACATAATAAATCCTAACTTCAAATTATTCTCTTATTTGGTTTAGAAATTCTGGGCCTCTGACAGACGAAGGGACAAACGAAAGTGCTAAACCCTAAACTTGACTCAGAAGCCTTGTTTCACTTGGAAAATTATTTACTTTTTAAAGTCATTTTTTCTGAAAAATTCTTTACTTAAAAAAAATACTGTTTTTGTATAACCAGGGGTAAATCCTACATGGGATCTTTAGGATCGCCATATAGGTGAATGCCTGATGCTACTGTAACCACATGGGTGACCTTCAACTTGCCACTGACCTGGTCTAGCAGGTATATTTCACAATAATAGCAAATATATTATATCTATATATAGGGAATATCCTCAT
The DNA here is from genome assembly GCA_036320925.1 of Automeris io. NCBI lineage: Eukaryota > Metazoa > Arthropoda > Insecta > Lepidoptera > Saturniidae > Automeris > Automeris io. Next base: position 16,099,965 of record JAUDJH010000005.1, read on the forward strand.
AGGACCGTCCCGGCCGCGAAAGGGGTGGCAGCCGGGGTGTCCCAGACTTTTACCAGCTAAAATCCCAAGATGACTACTTCTGCGAATTAGTGGGGACTGCGGGTCTTGTAATCAAATCGCTGCAGCTCCACTACGCCGCGCCTGACAGGCACAATCACGGGGGGAGACGCCGCCTCCCCCGATGCCACCTAGTATACTTCGGCAGAGCGCGTCACAACGCACCGCCGACTTCTCGGGGGTTGCTGACCGGTCGCTCAGAGCCCCCACCCTGAACAGCCACAACCCCTAAATAGTTTAGGTCTAGTTTATACGAGCGAAAGTATATTAGAGATCAATTTTAAGAATTTTGTGTGTAATCTAGGTTAAATCTAGCACTGGCTGTGATCTTTGTTTGATATGGAAGGCGTTATTTAAAGATAAAATACACACAGTAGTAATGGTTAATAAAGAATGAGCACAAAAGAAATACGATAGGCCGATGCGACTAAACAATTCTAAAAATTCCGCTGAAAGGGAAAATCTCATTTAAAAATACCTATACAGTAAGGAAAGCTTACCTCCAAACGATCGTCAAATAAAATCAAATTGAGAAAGTGGGTAGGAATGGGATATAGGAACAATTGATTCGAAACACAATTGCGGTTCGGTGGTACAGGGCGCATCGGGAGCGAGCGAGACGGATGCCCCGCGGGAGCGGGACGGAAAACAATAATTTTTCCCACATCATTTAATACGAGAGCCTTTAGCAATCGCTCCAGCTTTCGCGAAAATACATTAAGCTGAGCCGCCTGTTACACCGTCACGTAAAATTAGAAAGAAAAAAAAAACAATTGTTTGACTCTAAAACGTATTGTTTTTACTTTATTAGGTATTATGGTAAATATGATTGTTTGGGCAATTAACTTGAGAGAGTCTACTACCCAGATAGAAGGGAAGCGGTTCGCAGTGTCTGGCGCGCCACCCGTGAGAATGATTTGGAGGGGTGGGCTCTTTACACCCATCCCTACCATAGATGATGCTTCAAGAGGCTGTTCACTCCCCGGATGTTTGGAAGAATCTGAATTCCCAGGCCCAGTTAGAGTAATTGGAAGGACGCCCCGGGGGTTTTAGTCAGTAGGAGTCAGACATACCTGGTTCGCAGCCCTCACAGAGAACTTGATGGTCCTGTGCGGGATTTTCTACCAACTTACCAAAAAAAAGATACGATTTTTAAAACTCAAAAGTACAATTATAGATAGATCTTAGGACATATTAAAAAAAAAATCATTAAAATATCTCACATCGGTTTTCAATCATTATAATTTCGTGAGTTAATTGTTTTTTTTTACAGCGATTTATTAAAACCTTTTAAAAATGAGAAATTGATTATTTGAAATATTATCAAATTAAGATAACAAAACCAATAATTTAAGTTCTTGGCTTAGGAATTTTTTTGAACTTTGAAAGTAAGCGAGACGCAATAATTTGTAGATTTCAAAAATGAAAGATCTGAATACCAAAGTAACTTTACAACCATCTTCGAAACCCTTGCTATTTTACTCTTTCAGACGATCAAATATGAGAAATATAAAATATATAAATTCAACTATAAATATTCGATGTAACGTTACGCGTCGGTGTAAACGGCTTCCACATTAAAATGTAAAGTCTCGAGGAAGCTTAGCAAAGATTTAATTTCCTAAAGGCAAACCCAGGACCGGCGGCTTGTGTTGAGCACGCCCTGGGGACGCATTTATTGAATAATATATTTTTTATTCCCCCGTCGGATATCTTTAATCAATGTTTGTTGAGGCTTTTCGTAAATTGATAAATCTTTCTTTGATTTTATTTGAATTGTGGTCGCAGTATGAGAGCGATGATAGACCGACAAAGCGCCTAGCTTCGGCCTGTTGCGTTTTGGGATCAGATTGTATATATTCAGATCATTTATGACTTTTTAAGGCAATATTTGTACAGTTAGAGAAACATAAAACAATAAAGAAACAACGTTTCCATAAAAAGCAAAACGAAAACCAAAAATAAATAAAAAAGCCATTTATTTCTCGATCAACAATATCCAATAAAAATTATACAATTATTATGACGAATTACTTTAAAACAATGATTTTTTTTTCACATAAAATAACAAAAATTAACAATTCTATAATTTAATTAAATTTAAAATATATATATATATATATATAATAATCGATAATTAGTGTATAGCTTAGTTTCTTTTTCTTTTTAACTGTACGTGCTTATTTAAAAGTTCTAGCTATTTTTTAATAATCCTACAGTACAGTGCTAATGAGAACCCCTCTTCGGGTATAGGCCTCCTCCGAACAATTCCAGTTTGATCTGTCTGAAGCTGTTGTGAACATTCATTTCATTTCATCATTTTCATTTTAGGTTCACAAATGAAAACCAAACTGAAATACAAATTAAAAACAAACAATGATAAATTATTACGAAAAAATAGTGGCGTGGTCGCATCGTGGACAAGGGATCGGCATTCATGCGCGGCAATGCAAGTGATCGTAGGTTTGTATTTCGGCACGTAATTCTGGGTTTTAGGCATCAGATGTTCACCGGTGAAGAAAAATATCGCGAGGAAACCCGGATGGCATGTAATAGGAATGTCATGTGTACTAGTGCTGTGAGAACGGCGATCAGCTGCACTACTGGTCACGTTGGACACGACATATAACGTGTAAATATTATTATTACAAACAATAATAGAAATACGTTCTAGTTAGTAATACGCGACAGTAGACACTTTCCATTGGGTGCGCCGTCTGCATGTTTTCACGTTAGTGTTAAAATAATAACTTAATAACTTGCGTTATATTTTCTTTATTTTTATTAATACACCTATGCCCCGTTTTACACGGTAGATACGTTCCTGAGAAAAACGTGTAAATCGAAAATTAAAAATTTTCATGTCAAAACCGTGTAAATCGAAAAGCTTGCAGAAAATGCATAATTTTGCTATTTAACAGTTGTGTTTTTTTTCAATATTTTTAGGTGTACACAGAAATAAAAATAAAATGCATTGACAGGTTAAAATATGTAATATATTACGGAAACACTGTTTTTTTATTTAATTACAATACATTAAACAGAAGAACAAAAAATAAAACCAAAGGTGTTTTATTATCCTTCATCATGTGCAGCAAGTCAGCACATAAGCTCGGGATTCCCCGTGAGATGTGTACACAGCGCACGTGTTCAAACACAGTAGCATTTAGTAGAGTGCGATAAAAACAAAAAAAACTTATTTGGAAAACCGTGTAAAAGCGAAAACGTGTAAAACAAGTACCGTGTAAATCGGGGGATAGGTGTATTCTGTTTTACATATTGTAGAAGCATTGTGGTTGTTACATATTAAAGCGAAAATGTATTTCTTAATTGTTTTTCTCTGTCTTTCTTGGCTTTTCACTTTTTTGTTTAACTCGTTCGTCGCCCAGTGCGATCTATTTGTTTCTCACGGGGCCCAAATCCGACCCTACGCGCCGTAACGTAAACAATCGACATATGAATAATGTAACTCGAGTGTTATGACATATTATCTTCAATTTATCGCAAAGGATTTTGTACCTCACCTCAAAGGTGTTTATACAATACCGTAATAATGTTAATATTTTCAGTATTTTAATGTCGCATATCCTATATTTACATATAAGGGCGGCTTGCACTAACGAATTAATCCAGTTTAAGCTTGTATAAAACGCTTATTAATTGAATTGGTTTGATTCCATCTTAATGATGATTTCAGTTTAAGAGTTGTTATAACTAGATTTTGAGTTAGTGCAAGACAATAAGTACAGATCAGCGCTAAATAGCATTTTATATAACTCTAAACTAGATTTAATTTGTTAGTGCAAGCCGCCCTAAGTGCTTATTCTGTTAAATTCCTTCTAAAAATCCTATTCACTTCAACAAGGGAAGCGTCACCCAGATTTGGGTGACGTAGCTATGAACGTGTTAAATATATAGACACGTTATAAAGTTATACGAAATATGTAACATTTTCTACAACTCACTCTCGCTGAGTTTCAACTAAAAATGTAATTTATAAAAAAGGCTAAACACATCGAACCCAAAATAAGACGGATCCCATCCATCAACACGTCAGGGCTAATAAAAAAGTTCACCTACAGGCTCGTTTCGTGAACGGAGGGTCGTAAACTGACATTACCCTGGAACTTGGGTAATTACCCGAAGCCAAAGGTAATCACCCGAAAACAGGGTAATCGACGGGCTTGATTTACGGGTTACTTTTTAATTAAATTTACCGTTGATTTTTTTGCAAGGGATTAGGAGATATATATATATATATACTTAATACTATATATATAGTATATATATAAACGTAAAAAATACGAGGAAGATAGTAAAAACAACAATTTTGGTTTCCCATACAAACCACTCTGTTCCCAGCTGTCAAACATATGATGTCAATCAAAACAAAACAAAGGTCCGTTAGGATTGTCTTTGGTATACCTTCAAGTTGATTAGAGGTTGCATGTCATTAAAGAAAATTACAGTTTATACGCCAATTATCAAACAAAAAATAACGTGTCCCATACGGCATTATAGTAAAAATATAATTCAATGCAATTTTATTTCTATTAGACTGCGACAGGCCAATAACTTTTGATAGAATGAAATCTGACGGGACAGCTAAAAACATTAAAAAAAACCTTGTTTTAGAGAAATAGGGCAGAACAAGGTCTGCCGGGCCAGCTAGTATATATATTACGAGAAAACCATCGTAATAGCCAGTTTATGGGCATACTTACATCCTTTTTTTGACTCGGTGGAAATCTCATGGACTGTCATGGCTCTGATGAAATAATTAATATGTCAAAACAGCGTTTGCCAGGTCGCTATTATATGTATGTGTGGCATACTCACTATCTATTTATTTATTTCTGTCTTTAACATTATTCATTTTCTTATTCTTTTTACTATACTAACCTATAACTAACAACTATTTTAAATAACATTATTATATCTTCACTTATTTATCTAAGTAATTTTATCAACACATTTCATTTCTTCATCATCTCATCTCTATCACGCTCCCTGCGCTATAGCGTAAGGTAGGTCACTACCATCATACCTACCACGCTAAATATGTATATAAACAAGCTGTATCCGCGTCGGAGGTTACAAAATAAAGTCAATTCTGGGTGACCCAACTCGGAATTGAACCCACAATGCGCAGCCGAGTGCATCAACCCACTGAGCATGGAAAGTTACAGGTCTTTTAAGGCGAAGAGCTTCACGAACGCCTTAGCGTCGCTGTCTTTTATTTGCATTGGTCCAAGATATAAGCTTTAGCGATTTTAATTAACTTTTTTTTTTTCTTTTAAAGATATCGAAGGTTACCCACAAACTGGGTCTTGACGCGGTACGCAAGTGAACTGCCGTACTTAAATTGATGGCTTATAGTCTAGTATATTTTGACTATTTTTTTTTTTGTGACCCGAGGTAAAATCCTGCATAGAACCATTAGAGCGGCTGTGAGGGAGCGACCCCGGTGTGACAGACCCCTACTGACTAAAAACCCCCGGACGTGTCTTTTCAATCACTCCACCCGGGCCTGGGAATACAAAGTCTTCCAAACGCCATGGGAGCAAACCGCCTGTTTAGGCTTAATCTCTGAGGGGAGGGGGAGTGTATGTAAAGAGCCCGCCCTTCTAAACCTATCTTATCCTATATTATTGTGCTACATTACCTTCCGGAAAGCACGCCGGACAATGTGCAATGACTCCCTCTCATCCGGGCAGCAGACTTCCTCAAGTCCAGTGCCTGGCTATTGGAAGTAATCTGAGCTTATATCAAAATTCAATCCCTCAATTATATATGACAGTACTTTTTTAATGTTCAGAATAACATATTTTTCATATATTGTATATTTTAGCAATGTTATTGTGACACCAATAAGCCGCTTTCGGGGCGGATTGTTTTTTATATACTTACACTCATAGATGGGCAAAATGTAATCAGATTAATGAAAATGATTAACGATTACATTTTACTTTTTTTACTATTAATATGACTGCATTTTGCTCATTTATGTTTTAAACACTACAAAATCCCAGATTGTATACACATTTATGATTTCTTAATGTTTTAAATGGATTTAATCATGATTACAGAGCAAGAAAATTAAAATTATGACTACATTTTGTAATCATTCGTAATTAATCTGATTAAATTTTGCCCTATAATAATTAAATTTAAATATCATCATAAAGACGGAATAATAGCTTTAATGGTTGTTTCTTTGGTTTCAGGTTAGATTGGGATAAGCTATGTGTTATGTGGTATTCCTCCGAGTTTGAGCCCAGTGGGCGCGGCGCTACGGGGCTGCGGCAAATTGATTACAGGTCCCGCGGTCCCCATCAATGCGCAGAAGAAGTCACCTTGGGGTTTAAAAAAAAATGTGTTATGTTGTATGGGTGAGGTGTGCTCAGCCTGGGCTGAAGAAAGGAAGGACCTTCAGGACCGCATCGGGGACGACCTCTCGCTGCCAGCGGTGGTAAAAGCCATGGTCAGCAGCGAAGAGGCATGGCTAGGAGTCACAGCCTTCTGCGAGGTTGTGATGAAGCAGAAGGAGGTCGCCGCAAGGGTCAGAGAGCGAACATCTTCTCTGGCCACTCGGCGGGCAAGGCACCATCGCCGGAGGGACGCGTTCGCCCAGAGCGAGCGCGAAATCCCGCAGTGACAATAGCCAGGCAGTAAACTTGAGGGAGTCCGCTGCCCGGATAAGAGGGTGGCGGTGTGCCGTGTCCGGCGCACCGCCTGTGCGATAGGTATTGGAAGGGTGGGCTCTTTACCCTTACCCCTCCCAGAGAGGCAGCCTCGGCAAGGCATTTCGCTCTCCGGGCGTTTGGATGAATTTGGTTCCCAGGGTCGGGTGGAGCGATTAGAGGGACACCCTGGGGGTTATGTTGTATGGGTAAATTTACAATTGTATTAAATAAACTTACTTTGGTTTCAAAGAAACTCATTTACTATTATTTCTAAAAACTTATATAAGCACATTATATGTATATAATCAACTTCCATATTGTCAGGTGATGAAATACAACTCTTAAAAGGAAATAAGGTTATTAGAAATAGGAGACATATCATCAGAGATTCATCACAAAGACAAGATGTTTCATCTGATCACAATTTTGAATATGATCATTTGAATACTTCGCAAAATCCACAATTTAATGAAAATAGAAATGTAAATAGTGGAAATGTGGTGAACAATTATATAACTCGTTTCGGAAGAATGGTGAGGCTACCCAGTAGATGGGGCTATGGATCATAAAGCGGTGTTAAAATATTTTATTTTAAGTTTTATAGTTTATCTTTGTTATGTTATTTAATTTTTTGTTTAAATGTAAGTATTGTAAATTATTTCAATTCATTTTATGTTACAAATAATTATGTGTTATGTTTATAATTTTACTAATTAATAGAAATGTATATATATATATTTTATTTTTTAAAAAGGGGGATGTCAGGTGATGTCGTTGTATGGGAACTCATGGTATTGATTTGTAACTAAGTAAATAAATAATATGAACAGTATATTATTATAACTAATTTTATTATAAATTCCTAACTTTACACACATAAATACAGAAGAAATACAATATGAATACGATTTATATAGAAATAGAGATATTATATATATCACCTAATTATAAGTCATACGAAACAATTATTTGCTATAATGAAAAAAGGTTATCACGTACTAATATGTAACTATTAATTGAATCGAGATGAAGTAAATTGATTGATCGTTGATTATTTCCTCCGAGCCATTGATTGGAATTATCTGTATTTCTAATACAAGCTTAGTTTCGATACGCCGGCGTCAAAGTTTCGGCAAAACTTACGAAAGCCTATAACTAGTTTAGTGTTAATAATTTGCGTAGACCCGATCACGAATAGAAAGTTAGTCAGGTATTATTTTTGTTCGGGCAGTAGACTTGTATAACTCGCTCCCTTGAGGGGCTGCTGAGGCGTAACGATGAGTGGATTTTTTACATCCGCCTAACCAAGAGATGATGCCTCTGTTAGCCATTCCATCGCCGGACTAAAACATAAATGTATTCTCCCAGGTTCGGCTAGTAGTGACGAGACGATGACCTCGGTGGATTTCTGTCGGTAGATGTCCAGCACATCGAGGAAACTGACCTTACGGCAGCTCTGAAGGTCCACGAAGATTATTTACCGGGTTATAAAAATTGATGATATCATTTCATTTCTACATTTTTGTATACTACTTAAAAGTATTCTATGTGTTTATTGTCATACTTGTTTATTGTACGTTATAAGGTATGTTTTTGTATATCTGGTTAGGTTTTAATACTGAAATAGCATCGCGACGTCCGCGCGATCGGTTCCCCTGAGCGTCGGCTGACAATCAGCGCTGGATGGCGCGCACAGGGTCGCTCAGCATACGCTGAGCTGAGTGCTCTTTGAGACGGGTAGCAGCACACAGGATACATGATGTGATGTTATGTATTCTTTCATTGTTGTTTTTATATAAATATGTTTGTCGTGTGTTGTTTCCTTTGCCTCAATAAACTTTTTCTTTCTTTCTTTTCTTTTATTTATGTTACAGACATATCTAAAGTTAATATAAATTTGTCGTATTTTGGTAGGACGTGGTAAAGGTTAAAATTACCAACAATATCCTGCTAATAAGCCACGGAAAGAGCTTCCACCGATCTTGGAGACTTTTCTAGGAGTACCGGACGGGCCTGAGGGAGTTTCTATCTAAACTATACTCCGATAGAGTCGTGCATGTTTCTACGCCCCACATGACAGAAGATAAATATAGTGGCTTTCTCTTGTAACTACTCCTTACTCCTTACTTCTATGGACTGAGGTCAAATAGGTTGCTCTCGCGTCAGACCGCGGTGGCTTTTCTCGCAGGCCGATGCATCCTGCGGTTGGAGGAACGCCTTAAAGCGCCCTACCACCGCAAAAACTCATTTGTTCTAATTATATAATTGATCGTGTAAAGCAAGGGAAGCGATACATTCCGCTCTTTGGTTCGCTAGCGCTTATATCTTGCACCATAGAGTAATAAAACGTAGTATGCGAACAACTATGCGGCTTATGGACTCGCCGTCGGGTAAAGCACAGTTCTGCAAAAGAATTAACTATAAAACTTGAATATTCAACTCCAAGATTCTGCATAGCAAAGCTTAGAGAATTACAATGGCATAAATTAAAACGATAGACAGAATTTTATATTAGTATTTCGTGAATTTAGTATATTTTTTGTTTTAACACTTGCGTAATAAAAATCCTTTCCAATCCGTGAAAACGTCACTTGGTATCGATTCTATTTAAGTAATCAGTTTTAATTAAAGAACAAAAAAAGTTATAAAATAAAAATGTATTAAATGGATAATTTTAAATAGCAGCTATGAGAGCGTGCGCAGTTCGTAAACAAAGAAGAAAAGAAAGCAAAGGATCATACTATTAACTCCTGACGTCATTTTCGGCATAATTCCCGTAAATCCCAAACACTGTTTATCTATTAAATCGTTACGTGGATTTTTAGAACTAGTCCGAACTTAGATCGCATATAAAATAATTCAATGCCTTCATGACTTTCATCTGACGGCCTTTTTTTGTCCTGGTGGAAATCTTCATAAGACCATCAGAGTTAGAGAACTTCTTAGTCCTAGCCGGGATGTGAGTTACCGTATAGCTATGACTCTGCATGCTCATGCGTGTAGTTCTACTATGAAAAGGAGACGATAGAACAAGGTTAAATAACTCTTCAGAATACTCACCGTAATTCAGGCGGTAGAAAAAGCTGCCTTTTTGGGAGTCGAAGCTGCTCGCGTCCGTTGGCTTTACCCTAGTTTCCCTACACGTGACTCCTGGGTGGTGCTAAACGAGCAGCAGCGAGGTGGTAGGGCGTCGGTGCCCGCCCAGATCGCGACCACAGTGCATGAGTGTAAAGCCCGTCATGGTGACCAGTTTCGGCTTGTCGCGTTTCGAGATCAGCTTGTGTATATCCAGTAGCTCATATACCTAGAGACCTTCAGTCGTGGTATATGTGGGCCGACATGACGGTGTAGACTATCAATGGATTTTCATCCTTTGATAGTCGCTTTCGTTTTTGGACTACACTGTACTTACCATCAGGTACTCTGTAGTCACTATGTCGAGCCAGTGTAAAAAAAAATGCTTAGTGAGGCAGTATCTCCTAATTTCCCAACATTTGTGATATAAATTAATCAATATAACATTGCGCAATGTTAAATTTAGATGCCTAGACTAGGTTGTTTAGCTTAACTTAGTTCTAAACTTGTCTAAACACGTTTGAACTTAAAGGGCGTTTGTAACAGATGTGAATGATATGGGAACGTAACTTAAGTTATTAATGTTTCACGCTTTTAGAAAGTATACACTGACGTACATATATAGCACCCTTTGTACAAAAAGACGTAAATTGAAAATGGCAAATTTTAAAAATAATAAGTTAACGGTTAAATGCGACATTTTTTTGATAGCCCAGGGGAATCTCTAACGGAACTCAAGGGCCGGTGAGGGCTGCCCCTCGGTGTGTCGGACTTGCACCGACTAAAACCCCCGGGGTGTTCCTTCTTCCCGTCTGACCGGGGCCAGAGGCACAGTGTCATCCTCTTCTCCGACCCTCGGCAACGTCTGGCCTTTTGTAAGGCCGCATCTCTGCACTGCGAGGAGTGGTGAAAGGAGTCACCCTCGCACACCTCAATATCTTGGAGCGGTGTGCGGAAACACGTCACACACCGCTCTCGCCTGGATAAGTTGGGCGGCACTCACCCTCAAGCGCACCGCCCAGGTGTCTTATCCGGTTTTAAGGAGGAAGGCCTCTGGCGAAGGCCCTCCTCCTTTAGCCTGTCCTGCGTGGGCAGCGGATCGGATTGTCAGGACCGGCTATTGCCTTCCTGTTCCTCTCCGCCGCCTACTTCCTCACCATGACTTCCTCACAATATGTGAGGACCGCAACCCATGCCCTGTCGCTACTGACCATCGCGCGGACAAGCGCCGGCAGCGACAGGTCACCACCGACCACCCTGACAAATGCGACATTTTAGATTAACATATTCTAAGACACGTTAATAGTTATAAAACAGTTGCGACTGCGTGTTGGCTCAATTTTTAGTAATGTTGATTGGTCTATGAGAAAATTTACGTAATTTATCAATTATAATAGTAGTAATAAATTATTTATTCAGACAAAACAGTATGACAGCGGCCCATTATTTACACGTCTAATCTACATTATTTTGATTTAAATAAAATTACAAATTGACATAGCCTACGTATTTTTTCCGCGAAAATTGCGATTGTATATTTTTTGGTTTTTTATTTTGTGCCATTTAAAACAGTAATGGTTTAAACTGATTACATTAATACAAAGTCAGCGTTGCAGTTGAAATAATATATTACCAATATAATATAACAGTTCAATGCTTCTTATTGGTACTTAAACGATCACTTTTAAACTTTTTTTATCGTAAAATCATTGGCAGAATATTAAAACTGTTTAACGCTTTGGATAGAGAGCCCTATTATTTTTGTTCGGCCACGAAATGGGCGATTCTTATGGTGACTACGAACGGAGCGGGAAAACTAATTCTGTTTAGTACAAATATTTGTAGGATGGTATGAGGTAGTAAATGCGTAGAACGGAACGTACGTGAGTGAAAGGAATGAAAGATAGAAGGAGAGAAAGGATAAACGGTTTTTTTTACGGTAGCGCTCGAAAAGATTAAGGGCGCCATGCACTAACGAATTAATCTAGTTTAAGCTTGTATAAAACGCGAATTAATTGAATTGGTTTGATTCCATCATAATGACGATTTTAGTTTAAGAGTTGTTACAACTAGACTTTGATTTAGTGCAAAACAATAAGTACATATCAGCGTTAAATAGCATTTTATATAACTCTAATCTAGATTTAATTTGTTAGTGCAAGCCGCCCTAAGACGTAAGATAAAGTGTTGAGACGAAAAATTAATTTAGAAAGTGAAATAAAAAAGTTTCAAGTTTTATTTTGGGTTTATTTGATCTGAAGATCCCCAAAACTACATATTGGTGGAAGTTATTTATTTATTTATTTATTCCTATCATTGAACAGCAGATACAATTGTAATACATACGGTACGGTTTTAAATCTGTGCCAATTACACTATGATAATATTTAAAAACTATAAATGTAAGGAAAATAGAATAACAGAAACCCGCAGCAATAAGAAATACGAGTGGGTTTGAGTGTGTGTGAGTGTGTTTTTGTAACAATTGAGTGCATTTAAACTATTATATTATATGTATATTGTATGTGTAAGTAAGGTTAGATTAGTGCAATGTGGAATGTGTACCGTCCTAATATTGTTATCCGTCTTAAATAAAAAAAAAATGACGAATGCTTTTTTCTATCTTAATATATAGCCCTCCTCTCCTCTCTCATTGCCTCATAAATATTATTTTATCTTTCATTAATTATTTAAAGAGCACATTATTATGACAATTTTACACTTAGTAAATTCAATAAAATAAAACGCTACCAAAATAATTATTAAAAATTAAAAAAAAAGGAATATCTATTTACCACTAAACCAAAAGAAACCACCAAAATCACTAGACGTCGTGTTGGATACCATCCGTATGTGGTGGATGTTCCTTATATTCGCACGAAAAGATTCGCTTCTACATTCATCATGCGAACGGCTAAGGAGTGGAATATGCTTTCAGCGGCCATATTTCCGCGATCTTATGAGCTGAGAGTCTTTAAGAGAAGAGTGAATTGGCATTTGCTGGGCGAACGCGTTTCATCATCGAACTCATGTTCACCTTCCACCAGGTGTGATTGAGGTCAAGCGTTCGCCTATAAATAATTTAAAAAAAAATTGAATTCTTTATCTAAAATAGCAAAGTTCGTGGCCACACCATTTTCCGGAATACCTTCCTGTGGAAATTAAACTTTAGATTTTTCTGAACCGTGACTCGAATCCTGATTTTAATCTACATGGAAAGATAAATGTAAACTTTTTAAATGTTTTTTACAGAAAAATATTAAATACAACGCAATTTGTATAAGAATATTGCATTTTTTTTTTAATTCTTGAAAAAAAAAGGCTTTTTACTACACAGTCATGTCAGCCCCGTAAACATACAAAATTAAGATCTTAATTCTAAAAATTTTTGTATAAATGTGTAAATTAATAGTGCCTGGGTACTCCCGGGCTCGGTTAAGTATTGATCCATCATAAATTACGCAGATGCAGTGTACGGTCCCAGACTACTAGCAAGAACTACGCACCTCATTCAAAGAGTACAAAATGCATGTTCCCGGTTTTGTTTCAATATACCACCTAGAGGTCATGTTACACCATCCATTAATAAATGCCGGTTACTGAAAATGAAGGCTAGAAGGAAACTGCATCTGGCATGTCTTTTATTTGGAATTATCAAGTATCAAACTCCATCATATCTTTTTGATAAGCTCAGTTGGGTGGGCAGTAAAAGAAGGAGTGCTCCTAGAACCGGTGCACTACAAATCGCTATACCTCGTCACTGCACTGCTGCTTTTAGAGGTAGTTTCAAATACAATGCAAGTAAATGCTGGAACAATATACCTCCACCTATAAGATCTTCGTTGAGTATTTATGCTTTTAAAAATAAATTGAAAAAATATTTGCTTGAATCTCAAATTAAATACGAAAAAGTAACTTTAGATATTTCTGTAATTTGACTTGATATTTTATGGAACAGCCTGTATGTATGTAAATGTATTTTATTATCAATCTACCCTATCTCTATTATATTTTATTTAGTATTCTACATTTTTCTATGCTACTTAAAAGTATTCTATGTATTTATTGTCATACTTGTTTGTTGTACGTTATAACTTATAATGTATGTTTTTGTATATTTGGTTCTAATATTTAAATAGCACAGTGACGTCCGCGCAATCGATTCCCCTGAGCGTCGGCTGAAAATCAGCGCTGGATGGCGCGTGCAGCGTCGCCCAGCACACGCTGAGCTGAGTGCTCTTTGAGATGGGTAGCAGCACACAGGACACATGATGTGATGTTATGTATTCTTTCATTGTTGTTTTTATATAAATATGTTTGTTGTGTGTTGTTTCCTTTTGGCTCAATAAACTTTTTCTTTCTTTCTTTCTTTTTCTTTCTTTCATATTTATATTAAGGACTCGAAAAAGAGTCTCCCTTTCCGATTTAATCCGAGTGCATTCCATCAATACGTGTGCCGTGTCTTCCTTAACGTTACATATTTCGCATTTATCTATATTCTTAATTTTCATTAAGCTTAAAAAAATATCAAGCGGCATGTGGCCGGACCGTAATCTGTGGGCAAAAACAATTTGGGATCGAGATAATTGAAATTTTGAAAACAATGGAACATGCGGAGGTTCACTAACTAATGTTCTGTACCATATACTTGTCTTTGGATCTTAAATCAAAATATTCTTTCCATTTCTCTAAACACAAAATTATTGGATGTCAAAATTATTTATTGCGATGTAACAAAAAAACGGAGTTTGATCGATTATTTCGATCTAACTATATAATAAGCAATCATTTTAAAAAATCTGTTTTTATAATCTCTCGTGCAGCAGGTATAAACCATTTAACACATTTTAATAAAATTTTCAGGATGGGGGGCCTGATCTTCCAGTTAACGACCCTCGAGAAATAGATGGACGGGGATGACTCAGCCCACCAAAACACACAGTGCGTTATCGGGGAAGACTTTGGTCCTCCCTGAGATAATGTCCAATGGGCATGCATCAGAAGGCTCTAGAGAATTGATAACAAGACCGACAGCTCCCATCTTCATTCTCAGAAGTAGTTACTTTGAGGTTTTTTATCATCAAGCCGTATCCGTCCACTACAGGATACAGGCCTTTTCCAAGGTAAGCCACTGGGCCCGATCATCAACATTACTCATTCGCTTTACTCATTAAACATTTGCATGCCACTTGTGTTGTTGTAGGAATCGAAGCTGCTCGCGTCCGTAGGCTTTACCCTACTTTCCCTACACGTGACTCCTCAGCGGTGCTAAACGAGCAGCAGCGAGGTGGTAGGGCGCCGGTGCCCGTCTGGATCGCGACCACAGTGCATGGGTGTAAAGCCCGTCATAGTGACCAGTTTCGGCTTGTCGCGTTTCGGGATCAGCTTTTGTATATTCAGTAGCTCATATACCTAGAGACCTTTAGTCGTGGTATATGTGGGCCGACATGACGATGTAGACTATCAATGGATTTTTATCCTTTGATAGTCCATTTCGTTTTTGGACTACACTGTACTTACCATCAGGTACTCTGTAGTCACTATGTGAAGCCAGTGTAAAAAAAAAACTTTTCACAAATTGTCAATTCACTCAGACACAGGGCGTCCTAACGCTTATAGAGGCGCGGTCTTCACTGAAGAATATATTTACTCTAGTGGATATTAGTTCTTCGGCAAATATGATCACTACTATTTTAACTTGGTAAGGTTTTAAACTATGTCTACGACTTTAGTACTCAGAGGAATCATCGCATTTCTGATTCGATCTCTCAGAGATAAACCAACCTTAGCACGTTCCATAGCACGCTGAGCGACTTTGAATTTGTGAAATAGACGTACCATCAGTGTCAAAGTCATAACTGTTGCGCCAAATGGTCGCAAACGATCTACGCGGAGGAGCAACATTAAAGATTTATATTTTTAAAATAAAAGCAGATTGTTCATTGTCATTCTATAAAAATATATGTAGATGTCAATAAAATATACATATGTAAAAAAATATTACTAAGAAACCAATAATAATATTTATTTGGTAAAATTCTAAGTATAAACCCAAAAGGGAAAGCGTTAAGTTACGCATAAGCCAAATAGCCTTTCCATTGGAGGGGTGGGCTTTACACTTTCCCCTCTCAGAGAGGTAGCCTCAACGAGGCTTCTTGTTCCCTGGGCGTCTGGACGAATTTGGCTTCCCAGGCCCAGGTGCAGCAATCAGAGGGACACCCCGGGGGTTATTAGTCAGCAGGAGTCTGACACACCGGGTCGCTGCCCTCACAGCGTCCCTGATGGTCCTATGCAGGATTTTCCCCCGGGATACAAAAAAAAATGGCCATCCCAATAACATTGTACGTCTTCTAGGGTTTTTAGCCTGTACAAATTCGAAACTCCTTAGCCGTCAACCCCAACAAGTAAAAAAAAGTTATAATGCGATAATGAGTGTACTACCATCCCATCCCAATTATGAAATTCCTGCATACTCGGACTATACCATACGCGTCCGGAACACAAATGCGATTCGTGACTGATGTTTTAATCTCGAGATTATTTGACGGAACGTTTTAAATCTTGTTCGGGTTTTATTTGAGCCCGTTAGCGTAATGGACCCTAAGCTGCAAAGCTCTTGGACACGCTGGGCCTACGCTTTACAAAGATTTCATTGTTCGTTAATGGAATTTATAATTAAAATTTGCTCTACATTCGCTCCCGTCTCTGTCTGCGCATAGAAATTCAACAGTCATTTTCATCGCATAGGTGATTTTGGATATTTTACAAATTTAAACAAATTTCCAGTAAATACTAATTAAAAAATATTTTTTTTAAATCTATTTATTTAAAATACTTTTACGTTTGTACATATATCAGCGTCATCGTACCTTTATTAAAAAATATTATTTGTTGACGGAATGGAAATCCTCATGGACTATCAGGGCCAACGTGAGGTTTGCGGCCCCGGTATGTCGGACTCTTTCTGACTAAATCCATCGGGATGCAAGTCCTCCCGTCTGTCAACTGCTGGGGGAAGGTGGAACCAGCTTCCTCCGCAATCATATAAGAACACCTAAGATATGACATATGGTGTCATTGATCTGAACACAGCTGACGCCTCATCAGGTAGTAGTTCTATTAAGATTTTTAGGAGCCGAGCGTACATGTTACCACGCCACAAGATTGTCTTAGTACGTAATGTATATTGAAAAATTATCTGATTTTTATCAGACTATTCGTAACGAAGACAAAATATAGAACGTGAAGTTTCTTTATAAAACAATTGATAGTTTTACAAGATAGGAGTACTTACCTTGCATTGCGGGAACTGCTCCGGAGGCCGGCTGACCCGCCAGCCCAGCAGCGGGGGTATGCAGACCAAGGCACTCATCAACCACACAGCCGCTATCATAAGTGCGGCACGGGCCGGAGTTCTTTTTTTTAAATAGTCCACAGCCTGGGGAAGAAGGAGAGAGATCGTTAGACTTCTTAATTTTTATTTTCTTTATCTCTTGATAATGATGTGTCGAGGTTGAATTGCCATTTGAAAATTTGGTTGTAACAAAGTTTAATTGGCATTTAATTGAATATTTATTCAAAAAATAATCAAGTCCGAGTCAAACTGGTGCCCAGAGAGTTGCGTACAAACTTGAAAATAATAAATGTATATACTAGCTTTTGCTCGCGGCTTCGCTTGCCTTAAGAAGTATAATTATTAATTTGGTATAGCTTTTGCGGCTTTAATTTTGTTTAGCGTGTGTAAATTAGGGCCTACAAAACTTCTTTGTATACAATATTCATAACGAATCTGTCATTAGGCGCTAAAACTATCAAGCTATTGGGTGAACTTGCTGGTGAGCAAGCAACATACAACTGTCCATGAGACAAGCAATGTTCTCTCAAGTCAATACCCACAAATTCGAGAGTTTGCCCCTGAGACTAAGAAAAATTAATTGTAAGAAGATTGATACAAAATTTCATCCCCTATTTTATTCTCTTAGGGGTTGAATTTATCAAAATCCTTTCTTAGGGGATGCCTACGTCATAGTAGCTTTGTGCAAGCAAAGTCTCAGCCCGATCGGCTTAAAATTGACAAAGTTTCATATAAAGTTTTCATCCCCTTGGGGGTAAAATTGATCAAAATCCTTTCTTAGCGAATGCCTACGTCATAACATCTACCTGCATGCCAAATTTCAGCCCGATCCGTCCAGTGGTTTGGGCTGTGCATTGATAGATCACTATGTCAGTCAGTCACCTTAAGTTATATATATTTAGATAATACCTACTTGGGCAACGCCAAGTCATTATTAATAGTTTTGACTAAAAGTCTGCATAACTAATATTTCGTGAACGTAATTTTTCATACCCAAATTACGTTCAACCTGATTTGCTCCCGATATGTGTCGGCAGCGCCATCTACAAAATGGCGCGATGCGTACACGCCGCGCATAAACAGCATTTGAAAACATATTGGGAAGCAGAGAGTGGTGAGATCACATTGGTAATTATACGTTCGGGGGAAGGACTCGTGAAAATTGAGCTAGTAAGCGACACCGTACTAAGCATTACGTGACCTCAAAATCTTTGTCGAAATTCCTAATGCTGTGGTGTTCAGACATTTAACCGGCCGGCAAGCGTTTATATCGGATTTTCCCCATCACCAACACGCTTAGATTGTTACGCTGATCTCGAGAATCGGATCACTAAACTACCGTCTGCCTCTGGACCACGACGGAGCCGTTTTCCAGGCTTATTGCATTGTATTTTACGCGAAATACATAGTCGCGGCTAGGGTTTATTAGCCATATCTTAATCGTCTATCTTACTTCTATATTCTGGTGGAGAATTCAACATTTAAACGTAATTTCAGGCCAACTGGAGACCTAACAACGAGTCCTAAGCCGACATAAGCCTAGGTATTTCATAATAACTCACGCAAACGAAATCCCAGGCGAAAGCCGGTAATGATATATTGTAGTGATGTTAATTTGGTCAAAACGTTGGCCCTACATCGGGCAGTGCTTCCATTAGCGGGATACAGAATTGATTCGTATGATAAATGACGGCGAATGCTGACAGCTGTCGTACACACTCTTTACAAAGATTTACAAATCACTGGATACGGTTAGTTATTTGTAATAACCGAGCGCGACCGAAGTTTTAGTTACGATATCAATTTTAGCTACAATTTGGCAAGTTGTGAGATAATTTGAATATCCTCTACAAACATTAAAAAATGTATTATTTAATTAATATCAAAGTAAGTCGTTGATTTCGTTAGCTAGAGCTGTTTTTATCTTGACTCGACACCGCGTCCAGCATGCCGATGGTAACCACGGTGTAGTCCAAAATGCAAGCACTAGTAAAAAAAATCTATCGATAGTGGCAGCCATCCTGTTGGCTTGCATCTCTTCACGCTTCATTTAGAGGATCCCATATCATAGGAGAGTGGGACACGCTCGCCGAAAGACCATAACACAGTCCAAGGATTCAGCAAAAGTAAGAGATATAGAACTTATTAGTCTTTTCAAAAATATGAGTTACCATATAGCTGAGACTCTGTAAAACCACACGCGTGGTTCTATTAAGTAAGAGATAGGGTGGAGCAAGTTGAAATAACTCTTCAAGACATTCACCGTGATTCAGACGATAGAGAACACTTAATAAGGCAATATCTGAAATGAACTGAAATGTATTTATTTCGCCATAACTTACAAAATACGAATAATTTAAATACAGTAACACAAACAGTATACAGAAATAAAAGAAATTACAAAAACATACAAACATGGCGAAAATGGGCCCTCCATCAGCTTAAAGCCACAGAGGTAGTCTGCAGCGCTGGTTTTCGTGAAGGGCCCCGGTTGTGTTACATCTTATAAGAATTATCAATAAAACAATAAAAATAAAATAACAAAATAAAAATTAATGCTCTATCTCGTTTGCCCCGCAAAACAGCTTTCCACTTTTTTTCTATACCCTTCTTTAAAACTAATCTTAGACAGTTTTCTACCATGCCAAGGATCTGCAGGCAGTACAACGCACTCTCGCGACTCGGTGACTTGGACCTGACTGTTTCTCTTTCAAAATTTAGAAGAGCGTGTAGAAAGTGACTGTATTTCTTTTTTCTTTTTTTTTGTGTGTTACTTGGAATCAGTCACAGTTTCGTTTAAAGTTGTTACTTATACATTCTACAATATTATCCTTTTGTGTTGTGTATAGATATGTATGTATATGCTTTTTTTTTTTTTGCAATTTTATTATTATTCTTTAATGTTAGCTAGCTTTATATATTAATCACTGTGCATGTTGTGGTGCCCTATAATTGTGGGGGCATTTATATATTATATTTAAGTACCATGATCCTTTTGTTTTCTTGTCTAATGTTACCCATGTTGGGCACCCTATTATGTAAAATAAAATAAAATAATAACATATAGCTTGAATAATAAATACAAAATAAATACGAGTGATACTAAAGTAAACTATTACATACAATAAACAAATCGATTACAAAATGTATTAGTGATAGTAAGAATACCCAAATATACTTAAAACAAGAGCAAAAATAAATGAAATAGACTACTTGTAACTGATAAATTATAAAACAAACATCATTTTATCTTATTATTATTTTATATATCTGCGCAAATGGAGCGGATCAAGATGCTCAGCAACTTTTAGTTCATTCTCAATGCGGACAGCCCTTCGCTGCAACTTATCCAGAGCGTCGAGTAAGTCGATACTGAGCAGAACTATCTCAGGGATGCGAAAAATATTCCATGCAGGGCCTGACCTGAGCCTGATACAGTAAAAACAGTTGATCCGGAGTGAAAAGCTATTCAATTTTTTTTTAACCCGGGGGAATTCCTCGTGGGTCGTCAGGGAGTGGTGAGGGCCACCCCCCGGTGTGCCGGACTCCTACCGACTAAAGCCCCCGGGGTGATCCATCAAGCGCTCTAGGGCCGAGGGGCATGGGTACACGCCTTTCCCTGAGCCCGGCCCTGCGCGTTGCTCCATTACGGGCTCATCCTGAATGTAGGGGAGGCAGATGTTCGTCTCCCCACCGCCTTGTGGTGTGTGGGAACACACACTACACCACAGGAGTATGGTCTAAACAGCTGGCCCCTCAGCCGAGCTGCCCGACACTCCTCGGGAGGACCCCTGAAATATGAGATCTTTCTACCGCGAAAAAAAAAATGTGTAACGCTTCACGATTTTGCGTGTCATCCTTGCACAGGGGTCATGCTAACCCCATCAGCATAGCATTAGGGGTCATCTTCTCTGTGCCTTTCCAATTTTAGTATATGTATAATGTTATTTTAGTACATTAAGCCGCGGTGGCTGCCGGCAGAATAGAATAGCACCTCCCTCTTCTTGCTGAAGTGTCGTAAAAGGCGACTAAGGTATCTCTTTAACCCCGCAATTCTACCAGGTGTTCAGAGAAGGAAAACTCGACCAAACTTGCATCCTACTCCCTCCCGATCGTACTGGTTCTCCTTTTCATCGGGTCTGAGGGAGCTCGGACGAGAGAGTGCTTCTCTGGCTGCGCGTCCAGTTATGCACTTAAATATCTCCTGCGTAATTGACTGTTTCCGAAAACTGGACCTTGATTTTCTTAATCGGTGTTGAAACAGTCGCCGTGGCCGAAACCGGCTAGGACATCATCATCATATGTACTGCTCAAGCAAGTTCGGCTATTGCATTCTGCTCAGGATACCAAGTCTTCGTGATGTAAAAAACCTTTGATGACACATCCAGTATTCTTGAATTTGTTTTGTACATTCACGTACGTTACTTTCTGTTTTATGATAACATCGGCTGACTTGATCCGGTCGCAATAAGGAAACACGACAGCCCTCGCTCCGAATTGATCAATATGAATCATTTCTATCTTCGATCTAGGCTTGTCGAAGAAATATTGATTCATCGATATATCGATGTTTTCAATTCAATATATCGATATTTTTGGGCGATATTGTTTGTAACTATATATCGATAGTAAATATCCAATATCGATAATTGTATCGAAAACGATATTTTATTAATTCTTATGGCAGTGTAGTCGCTGAAATCTGAAACTGTAGAAGATAGGACCGAACAAAAAAAAGAACTATATTGTCTATGACTGTTGAGTATTATGTTTTATTACGTTGCATGCATTGACATCTGTATTTGTTGCATGTATATTATTTGCCGCTATTTATTTATTTACTATTAATTTTTGTTTGATATCTTAAATAGGTCTTAAAGTTATAAAATAGTCTTTTAGTTCTTGATATTTTTGTAATTTGGTCTAATAAAAAGGAATACTGGTAAAATACTTTCAAGTTTATTGAGATTTAATCGATATATCGAAATTTTTCCTTCGATATATCGACGCCGATATTGATATTTTAATAAATATCGATATATCTATATAACTATTTTTTTTTTCATTTTCGACATCCCTACTTCGATCAGAGCACGGACTACCAATATTAACTGGACAGTTTTGAACGTTGACTAGTTTTTTACGATATAGGAACAATATTGAGGAGGACAGCATCGATTATTCCGATTTTTTTTTTATAACTTATAAGCGAACGCTTGACCTCAATCACACCTGGTGGAAGGTGAAGATGAGTCCGATGATGAACCGCGTCCGCCTAACAAATGCCTATTCACTCTTCTTTTAAAGACTCCCAGGTCATAAGATCGCGGAAATATGGCCGCTGGAACCATATTCCACTCCTTAGCCGTTCGCATGATGAATGTAGAAGCGAATCTTCTCGTGCGGATATAAGGAACATCCACCACATACGGATGGTATCCGACACGATGTCTTGTGGTTTTGTGGTGGAATGGGGATGGTGGAATCAAAGAATGTAGTTCCTGAGAGCAGTCTCCACCGTGCAACCGGTAAAAGACCGCGAAGCATGCAACTCTACGTCGATGCTCGATGCTCTGCATTTTAATTTTAGTCAAAGAGTCGTCGCCAATAAGTCTAGGAGCTCTACGATCAATCGAGTCCAAAGCCGCCAACTGATATTTAGCAGATCCGTCCCAAAGATGACAACAGTACTCGACACCCAACCGCACCTGCGCCTGATACAGGTTAAGAAGTTGCGAAGGTGAAAAGAACCGTCTGATCTTAAAAAGGATACCCAATTTTTTAGCAGCTGTTTTCGCTCTAAGCTCAATCGACCGCCCAAAGTTCAAATCAGCTGTCAACTCTAAGCCGAGGAGCTCAAGACCATAGCATGGTTCATTTATTCAGTCTATAACAATATTTAGAAAACCAATCTACGGGTAAAATTATGTATAACATCGCAGTCACCTACATCGAACGCTTTTTCATATAAATGATTAAGCATCTTTAACCGCTCCAGTTGCGCAGAGATGTTGCGTCACTGAGCGTTTTCTACCGTCTGTATCATGGCGAGTGTTCTGAAGAGTTGTTTAACCTTGTTCCACCCTCTCTCTTCCTGAATAGAACCACGCGCGCGGGTTTACGCAGTCACAGTTATACGGTATCTCACATCTCGGCCAGGACTAAGAAGTTCTCTAACTCCTTCTTTTGCCATGTCGTTGGGTTGTGGAATGAACTTCCTGCGGGCGTGTTCCCACCATCCTATGATATGGGATCCTTTAAGCGTAGCGTGAAGAGATATTTGTGCAGGCCGACATGATCGCTGCGACTACCGATGGGTTTTTCTTACCTTTGGATTGTCGTTGGAGTTTTTTGGACTGCACCATGGTTACCATCAGGTATGGTGCAGTCACTGTGTCAAGTCAGAATAAAAAAATATATCTGACTGGCTGCTCTCAATTATCTTAAACAACACCCGCCAACAGACAGGACCCTACCATTCGGGCTCTATTGTACATATAAAAATCGCGCGCATTGCTCTGAGATATTTACTCACTACCGTTGTCTTGTGCACGTGTTGCGAAGTAGTCGTTTGCAGTGTTCATTTTGTGTTTTTCTTAAATTACAATAGTAGTAGTGGCTAGTAATGGCATTCATTACTTAATCAAATCAATAAAAGGGAGTAGAATTTTATCAGGTGGATTGTTGTGAACAGTTTTATTTTAATTAATAATGCTGGCCTCTTCTACCCCTACGATTTTGTAACCCATTAATTGAGCTTATTGCAAAGAGTTCAAAGACGATACTTCTATTGTAAGTTGGTGAAGAGTTAAGTATCCTGGAGCTTCCATCGACCAGTCATGAAAAAAAATGTAAATACGGTTTTACTTGTAGTTGAGTAATCATTCACCGACGTACGAAGCCAACACCTTGTAAAACCATTTACTCGTCTAATTGTATTGGTATTTCTTTAAGGATTGTCTTGAATTATCTGTAAGTACACCATTATTGGGTAACTTGAGTAGATCACTACGGTACTCTAGGCTGTGGTAATCTACTGGATAATGGGCTGGTTTCCAAGCGCGGAAATGCAAATTATCGTACATTAAATTCCCTGCACGCAGTGACGTGCATAGGATGTTTGGACAGGGTAGGCAGAAATCACGTAATTAATTTGAACATTATATCATTATAGTAACTATTATATTGCTGTCATAAAAGAGATGAATGACGTGAATATAGAATTGGTATGAATATAAATGGATCCTGTTTTATTTAACTTTAAGCAATGTATTCCAGACTTAATTATAATTAGGGCACCCAATGCTTTGATGCATCTATGGAATGAGCGCTACTGCCTGCACGTCCCTCTAGGTTTTACTAGATTACGGACGTATTTAGGCGTCACATACTTGCCGGTGTAGGATAACATCCTGAGGAAACCCGAGTGGCATCTTACAGAAATAGAAAAAAAATGAAAATTGGAAATCAAACAAAACTAATAATATCAGTTGGCAAAGAAAACTTTGAGCCAGTTTCTTTGCGGCGCAAAAAGGTGCGGTAACATTTTGCATCAGTTAAACAGCACTTACATACGGGTTTTCCGACAGTTTTCCGGATTTGGCGTCGCGCCCGGTCGCTGTAGATTTTTTTGGATGCGATACAGGAAACAACCTACTTTCTGTTACGGAAGTGTTTTAAATGTTTTGAAGTAAAATTTTATTTCACTCGCCTTGTTTGTGCACATGCGTTGTTCGATATTTTCTTTGTGGTGTGTAGAGAAACAAGCAAACGTCTAAAAACTTTTGAAGCTTAACTTCTATAGAATCGTTCTAATTTCAAACTGGATGCAACGGATAAAGACAGGTAAGAGACACAAATACAGAAATTAGTAAGCCAGAGCGAGAGAGCAAATATCGGTGTTACGCGGGCCGGGATAAGTCTTGCCTTATGCCGTTGCACAAAAATGCACCCTCGTAGGCGGGATGATTTGTAATAAAAGGATATTGCGATAATTTGAGACAAATCAAGTACTTACCGAGCAGCGGTATTCCAGGCACTTTACAACCACTCACTATGTATGTTTGTATGCGAATATCTGGGGTATGGTGTTTGTGAGGATTGTGTGTGTTGCGAGTTTGACAGAATTAATATGCGATTATAATGGAGAAGGATGCGATGCGATGTTTTTAAGTTTAAAAAGAATGCGATGCGGAGTTTGGTTTAAATGCGAGAACGTTAAGAAAGTAAGAAGAGAATGTAGTTCGCCAGGTGGCGTTGGCGATTAGGTGCGTTCGCATTGTTATTATTTTAAGGTTCTGGGGTTGCGCCTTTTGGCGTGACTAGGTGTGTATGTGCGTATTATATGTTTTTAGTAAGAAGCAGCGTGGTGTGTTATTATTTAACAGTGTTTGTGAGTATTTTTATATCTTGTTGTGCTAAATAATAAATTTTATAATATGCCGAAAACTAATGCCGAAATGTGTCGTGAATATCGACGCAAAAAAAAAGGAAATTATAATTACAAAATAACCAGGTAAAAGTTCAACAGTACGTAGTCGTGAGTTTCATGCGTGTAAAAACAATTATTGAACAATCAAGATAGATGTTCCAATATAAGAATTAATAAACACCAATAAATTATGTAACATATGTAAAATAAAATGTTTTTAAGATTTATCAAAATACTTTCATTTTTAAACAAATAAACTTTGTGATTATCCTACCCTTATTATATATATTCATCTCATTCTTTTGTCGATTTACTGAAGTTTCACTTCTATCGTGTGTGAATCGCACACACACATTTTTTTTTATCTTGCCCCGACTTATCTTGACTTCAGTAAATACTTCCTGCTTTTTAATCCTGATTTTTCAAAATGACAACAGCGCACCTTATGGAAAGAAGGGTCTAGTCCAAAATCGGAAATAAAAATAATATTTACTAACAATTATACACATTGTCCTAGTCCCAAATTAAGCTTGCGCTTGTACTAAGGGTACTAGACAAATATACACATACTTAAATACATATATACAACCATGACTCGAGGCTAACTAATCTGCTCATCACAGAAAGGTATACCACTATCGGAGCTCGAACCCAGGACATTATCATAGTAAGTAGGATCGCTACAAACTGCGCTATCAGGCCGTCCAATAATCGACAAGTATTAATTTCGATTCACAATCACGATTGAAGGTTTCTAGGTGAGTACACAAACATAGAGGGTACAAGACCTTAAAGTAAAATTTTGTTCTTTTTTAACTTAAACTGATGAAGTATTGCTTCTTTTGGTCTTTGTTCCTCGACATGGTTCTATATTTTTGTGCGGCCGTTTGTATAATTGTAATTGTATCTGTATAACTTTTTTTTTTTACACTGGCTCGACATAGTGACTACAGAGTACCTGATGGTAAGTACAGTGTAGTCCAAAAACGAAAGCGACTATTAAAGGATGAAAATCCATTGATAGTCTACATCGTCATGTCGGCCCACATATACCACGACTGAAGGTCTCTAGGTATATGAGCTACTGGATATACACAAGCTGATCCCGAAACGCGACAAGCCGAAACTGGTCACTATGACGGGGTTTACACCTATGTACTGTGGTCGCGATCCAGACGGGCACCGACGCCCTACCACCTCGCTGCTGCTCGTTTAGCACCACCCAGGAGTCTCGTGTAGGGAAACTAGGGTAAAGCCTACGGACGCGAGCAGCTTCGACTCCCATATTATATTTGCACGTTATATTCACATCAAGAAGGTTGTTTCTCAAAAATGTATATTTTAATATGTTGTATTTTACAAGTCTGAGATATAACCAGTTTTGTGAATTAAATAAAAAAAAGTAGAAATTTTATTATTTATTCATTATTATAATTTACTTTGTTTTAAAGGAAATATTGAGATATCATTATTTTTAGATATTTGGAATTAAAGCCGGAAGCACAATATCCTCCAAAAATATCCCCTCGGCTAGGGAATCCGCTTATATATTTAGCTTTTTTTTATCAAAGGCTAATTATTTTATCAGCATATAAGCAAAATTAAAGCAGCACCTAGAACCCTCAGTTCAAAACTGATAGCTCCATATAGTTGCAAAGGTTACCCTTTTTCGTGTTCATCACACACCAGTAATTGGCGCTATAAAAGTAACGTCGAAACACGTAGTAAACTCGTATTAGATGATATATAACAAGCAATAAATTGAAATTAACGTCACTCTCGTAACTTAGATCACGCGACGTAAATCTAAATTTGGCTAGAGTGCACGCCAGAGCGATCATAAACGGTAAAATATAGATCGTTTGGGATCAATCTTGATATCGCCGAAGCTTACTGCAACGCGAGAACATTCTACAAAATGGCTTACCCTAGAAATAATACAAGGAGCGATCAAAAACTACTTACGTACTTCTTTTTATCTTATCTCAGCAAAGTGACTATTTCTGATGGGTGCAGTCTAAAAACGACAACGACAATCAACATTTAAGAAAAAGCCATCAACAGACGCAGTAGTCATGCCGGCCTGCACAAATATCTCTTTACGCTACGCTTAAAGGATCCCATATCATAGGATGGTGGGAACAAGTTCGCCGGTAGACCATTCCACAGCCCAACGACATGGCAAAAGAAGGAGTTAGAGAACTTCTTAGTCCTAGCCGGGATGTGAGATACCGTATAGCTGTGACTCCGTAAAATTATTTATGATTCAAGTCAATTTCAATTCCCTTTTTAACTATATTTATGGAATCCATGAGAAGGGGATTGGAAATTTAACCCAGCGTGTTTGTCCGATACGTGTTGAGTTTGGCGGGTGTGTACCATAGATGAGCAAAATGTAATCAAATTAATAAAAATGATTACGACTACATTTTACGTTTTTTACCAATGATATGACTGCATTTTGCTCATCTATGTTTTAAACACTACAGAATCCCAGATTGCATACACATTTATGATTTCTTAATGTTTTAAATGGATTGAATCATGATTACAAAGCAAGAAAATTAAAATTACGACTACATTTTCTAATCGTTAATCAGATTACATTTTGCCCATTTCTGGTGTGTACTATATGCAGTGAAGGTGCATACAGCAGCTTAGATGATGAATTAATGAATATTTTTTGATCATCCCTCGTATTTATCAAATACTGCATACCAAAACTACATTCGTATTATGCTAATGTTATTTTACTGATTTAACATTGCCTGTGATCTATCTTCGAGCTATGATTACAATATACCCCGTTCAAAAAGCCTAATTTAACTAGATTTACTAAAACGGAGGCCGTCTCATAAGCTAGCTTTTTGGGAGTCGAAGCTGCTCGTGTCCGTAGACTTTACCCTAATTTCCCTACACGTGACTCCTGGGTGGTGCTAAACGAGCAGCAGCGAGGTGGCAGGGCGTCGGTGCCCGTCTGAATCGCGACCACAGTGCATGGGTGTAAAGCCCATCATAGTGACTAGTTTCAGCTTGTCGCGTTTCGGGATCAGCTTGTGTATATCCAGTAGCTCATATACCTAGAGACCTTCAGTCATGATATATGGGGGCCGACATGACGATGTAGACTATCAATAGATTTTCATCCTTTGATAGTCGCTTTCGTTTTTGGACTACACTGTACTTACCATCAGGTACTCTGTAGTCACTATGTCGAGTCAGAATCAAAAAACGGATTTAGGCAGAACATACTCTAGCTCATGACATCTAATAGAAATGTCATATGCACTAGTGCTGAGAGAAGGGCGATCAGCTGCGCTACTGGTCATGTTGGGCACGACAAAGCGCAAAGTGGATACAGCCAGTAATGTATCTGCTCACCCTAAAAAGGCGTAAAGCATGGCGATATATTATTATTTATATTAGGATTTATTTGAGTGACAGGGATACAATATAATTTGTATATACTATATAGTGCTATTTCTTTTCCGCCTTGTCAAACTGCTGCCAAAAATAAAAGTATTAGATGACCCGGCGAACTTTATACCGCCTAATAGTCAATTAATGTCGTATTTGTTTTAAACCTGGAATAGGTTTCCGGGTTTCACTCTCCTTTACCTCCTCCTCCTCACTTATAACTAGCCCCCTCCCTACACAAACTACCTACACACTCTCCTCCTGCACTCTCCTTCTAATCTCCAGCTCCCCCTATTCTAATTGATATCTGTTCTCTTTGTCAAATATAAGAAAAATAAATATACGGATACATACGTTGAACGCAACGGGGTTAATAAATATAAACATGGTGATAATTCAAAATATAATAAATAATCCATTTTCAATATGGCCGCTGTAACAGACGTAAAATGGCGGAGAGTTTAGGCAAAAACAGCTAACTTTGAAACGTTCCGGAAGATTTCCCCAGCGAAATACGCCATATTAACTACATTTCAGAACAAAAAGACAGGTAAGCATTGCACCTAAATACTATTTAGGTATTTTAGGGTACCTAGATCATAGACGTGACTCCCGGGTGATACACGGGCCGCAATGAATTGGTAAAGATATTTCTGATGGGTTCCGTTTGCGCCATATTTTGATATACTATTTATTAAGGTTACACGTTACGTTGTAAAAATATCCGAATGAAATAAAAATTAATTGAATACGTAAACTTAGAAATACTAGGAGCGTGCGTAACTCATGATTAAAGAAAAAAGGAAAGCAAGGGTTTGTGCTGGTAGGTCATGACCCCCGTAGCACTCAAGCACCGTTTATCAATTAAATTGTTTGATTAGTCTTTCAACTGATTTTTGTAATCCGAGCTTAGATCATATGTAAAATAATGTATTAATTTATTTATGTTGTTTTGATGGTAGGGCGATGGCTCGAACTGGTTCTTGACCACAGTGCACAAGTGTAAGACCGTCATAGTGACTCGCTTTAGTTTGTCGCGTTTCCGGATCAGTTTGTGTATAACAGTAACTCATATACGGTAGAGACCTTCAGTTGTGGTATATGTGGGCCGATATGACGATGGAGACTGTCAATGGATTCTCATTCTTTGATGGTCGCTTTTGTTTTTGGACTACACTGTACTTACAATCAGATGCATTGTAGTCACTATTTCGAACCAGAGTACAAAAAAATCGATTTCTTCAATTTTATATAATAAATACGTTTTGAATGTTCTTAAATATAGTTTTGTGATGTATTTTATATGTTATTGTGACATCAATAGGCTCCTTTTGAGTCGAACAGAATTTTTATAACATACTGTATTTGGTAACAAGCTAATTACGTGAAATTTACCAACTTGTTACCGCATTACTTTTTATTATTTATGAAATATGGTCCATATTGTCCTTCTGAGTTTTATGTTATGCTATGTGCCAATTAAACACTTTTCTTTCTGTTTTAATCTCCTACAAGGCTCGTGCGACTGGGACGGTCTTCGAAGAATTTTCTCTGGAAAGAAAAGACTGCCAATGGCTTATCGTCTCTTAGCGACCACTGCCGGATTCGGACCACTTTACTATCAGCTGCGGTACAGTCACTTTACCGAGCCAGTGTAAAAAAGATTATAAAAACACAGTGTGAAGAAAGATTTATTTTTCCAACATGCTTGTAACATATAGCAACGGAGGGATTAGGGTTACTGTTTTTAAAATTATGAGAGAGCGGCTAAAGCTTTATGCCACGTCGTATATTTTACGAGATGATCTGTAGCTTGGCGCAGAAGAAAAACAAGGCGAAGTGCTTAAGAAACTCGTAAAATTGTAAATTTTCTTGCTTTTTTATAATAATGTCTAAATAAGTTACGATTAAAGATAATTTTACGAGTGCTTCGTAAAGACAATGTCATTGTGAATGATGGCTCATCTATTTAATAGTAAATAAAGAAGTAGCTTTGATGGCTTAGCGGTTAAAGCACCGGTATACTTACGCAGCGATGAGAGTGCTCGTAGATTCGTATCCCGGCATGTATCTCTAGATGTTTTACAGATTAAATACGGTTTTGTCCTTCAAAGAGATGCCCAATGTAGCTCCTTCCGTCCCACGTTGAGCACGCTTATTGGGAGGTCAGCGGTGGATTAAAGTGTGCTAATGATTTTGTAAATTACGCATTTACAAACAAACTACAATTTTTTAAATAATAATAATGTAGGATGAATGTTATTGTGTGAAATATTATTATGTACGAAGTAGTAAATGCGTAGAACGGAACCTATGTGAGTGAAAGGCATGAAAGATAGAAAGAGAGAGAGGATAAACGGTTTTTTTTCGCGAGCGCTCGAAAAGATTAAGACATGAAAAGTTAAGACGCAAAATTACCTTTAAAAAGTAAAATAAAGTCTTTTAAAAAGTTTATTTGGTGTTTATTTGGTCTGAAGATTCTCAAAACTACAATTATCTATACTAATATTATAAAGCTGAAGAGTTTGTTTGTTTGTTTGAACGCGCTAATCTCAGGAACTACTGGTTCGAATTGAAAAATTCTTTTTGTGTTTAATAGACCATTTATCGAGGAAGGCTTTAGGCTAAAATAACATCACGATGTAACTATTAGGAGCGAAGAAATAATGGAAAATGTGAAAAAAACGGGGAAAATTATTCATCCTTTAGTGCTTCCATTGCGTGCGCTGCGAAAACGGTTCAAGATACCAAAAATATATGTATGTAACAATTATTCCTCTTGAAATGACCAAAAAAATGTCCGTAACAGTATGTGTCTATCTTTTAAGATTAACTCACTAGAACCGTTTTTATGGTAATCATATTGTTTGAAATTAATGCATTATTTGTTAAGAGTTGTATCAACGTAATAATATTAATCTTTATCCAAATAAATGTGTTGTTGATTAAGAGTATTTAATTGTAAACAAAATTGTCTTTGACATCACTTAATTTAAATGAACATCTTAGAAGATATTACAATAACTTATATAGCAAAACAACGTTTGCCGGATCAGCTAGTATAAAATATATCGTCATACTGTATACCCTTCGAAGTAAGCACATACACATTAGTGTCTGTATCCACTTTGCACTCATTGTATCGTGCTCAATGACAGGTCACCATTCTCACACTCAACTCTAATACCCATGACGTTTCTTTTCATTCCCATTTCATTAGATGTCATGCGGATTTTCTCATAATGTTTTCCTTCACCCGTGAGCCTATGGTGTCTAAAGCCATACATAATCTGGGAAAACTCAGATATATGTGTTAGGATACAAATCTAGGATAATTCGCGTCGCCGCGCAAGGCTGTCGATATTTTATCCACTAAGACATCACTGAAACTTAATCAAATTTTTAGTAGGGATTTATTTAAAGCTAGCTGTGTCCGCGACTTCGTTCGCGTGGAATAGTTATTTTGGGCATTTTAGTTATTTATTTTGAAATTGTAATATCTTCTAAGATGTTCATTGAAATTAAGTGATGTCAAAGACAATTTTGTTCACAATTAAATACTCTTAATCAATAACATATTTATTTGGATAAAGATTAATATTATTACGTTGATACAACTCTTAACAAATAATGCATTAATTTCGACCAAATTTGATTACCATAAAAACGGTTCTAAGTGAGTTAATCTTAAAAGATAGACATATACGGTCACGGACTTTTGTTTAGATCATTTCAAGAGGAATAATTCTTTCATACATATATTTTTGGTATCTTGAACCGTTTTCGCAGCGCACGCAATGGAAGCCCTCAAGGATGAATAATTTTCCCCGTTTTTTTTCCCATTTTCCATTATTTCTTCGTTCCTAATAATTGCATTGTGATGTTATATAGCCTAAAGCCTTCCTCGATAAATGGTCTATTCAACACAAAAATAATTTTTCAATTCGAAGCAGTAGTTCCTGAGATTAGCGCGTTCAAACAAACAAACAAGCAAACAAACAAACTCTTCAACTTTATAATATTAGTTTAAAATAAACACGTTGTATTGAGTGAGACTGTACTCAAAATGTAAAACACAATTTGTAAAAATTTTCGCTTAAAAATATATTACCTTCAGGAAAATATATACGAACATTTCGTAGCTTTTTCAGAGCGTGTTATAGTAATTTGGAAAACGTATCTCACTGGCGCTGCTCCGTGTGAATAACACGGGAACACAAATAAAACCCGCTCGGCTGTGAAGGTAGAACGATTTTTACGAGGTTTTTTTATACTGGGCCAATAAGGTAACTACATCTCACCTCATGGGAAGTACAATAAATCACAAGAACTAGAGCGAGCAGTGACACATTAGCGACTGTATCCACTTTACGCTTATATATCGTGCCCAACATGACCAGTAACGCAGCTAATCATCGTTCTTACAGCACTGTTACACATGACATTTTTATTATATGCCTTTGGGGTTTGTATCTTATATTTACCTCAATCTATACGTAATCTGGAAAAACCTAGAGGTACGTGTTCAGA
The DNA here is from genome assembly GCA_036320925.1 of Automeris io. NCBI lineage: Eukaryota > Metazoa > Arthropoda > Insecta > Lepidoptera > Saturniidae > Automeris > Automeris io. The sequence goes on from JAUDJH010000005.1 coordinate 16,133,515, forward strand.
TTCGAATCTATGACCATTAGCTTCACCGCTCATGAATACCGCCCCATTATCCACTAAATTTCCACAGCCACGAACAGGAAGGAAGAAAGAAAGAAAATGCATTTATTTGGCATACAATATAACATACAACACAAAAGGTTAGGTAAATGAAGACAGCCAAAGAGAAATCAGTTCAGAAAGTGACCAGCTAAACTCAGATAGAAGGTAATGTCAAAAGCACGCGGAATTTGGAAGAATGCATGAAGGATCTAATGAATATTAAGAAAGTGAAAGAGATTTGCAATAATATAGATAAGTGGCGCTCCTTTCTCTCTGCCTACCCCAATAGGGATTCGGCGTAATGATAGATAGATCTGCATATCGAGGAACCTAAATAAAAACAGTTAATGAAATATAGATTGGTTTTTCTAATACAATACTCCTGTACTCAAGTTACTCAATAAAGGTGACCTTGCAGACAATTCGAGACAGACCCTTTAATAAATACCAGTACATTTACATGAGCCAATGATTCTACAGACTGTTAGCTTTGTACGTCGCCAAATGTTTTTTTTTTTGCTAGCCCGGGGGAAATCCCTAACGGATCTCAGGGGGCGGTGAGGGCTGCTCCCCGGTGTGTTGGACTTGCACAGACTATAACCCCCGGGGTGTGCCTTCTTCCCATCTGACAGGGCCAGAGGTACAATGTCATCCTCTTCTCTAATCCTCGGCAACGTCTGGCCTTTTATAAGGCCGCATATCTGCACTGCGAGGAATAGTGTAAGGAGCCACCCCTCGCACACCTAAATATCTTGGAGCGGTGTGCGGAAACACGTCACACACCGCTCTCGCCTGGATAAGTTGAGCGGCACTCTCCCTCAAGCCCACCGCCCAAGCGTCTTATTCGGTTTTAAGAGGAAGGCCTCTGGCGAAGACCCTCCTCCTTTGTCTTGTCCTGACTGAATGATTACTCAACTTCAAGAAAGGCTGAATTTATATCGGGCATTTGAAAACATTCCACTATATCAATGGATCAAAAAGTAAATTGTTCTAATTTTTAACCGAAATAAAAAGAGCTGGTGTGTATTTGATTGTATTTATTTTTTAATGTAATATATGTTCACCCAAAACGCCATCATTTATTTGGATAATTCTGCTTTTAGTCAATAGAGAATATAATAAAGTTTTTCTGGTTTAAATATAATCAAGAATAATATAATAATAAGAATAATAAGAAATATAAGCTAGAGTTCTTGAATTGACAACTGCAGAATTTATCGATTTCCGTCGAACACAGGTCGATTAATTAATGGTTCTATGACCGGTGGTCGTGGGTGAGTTGATAAAAAGGCACGAATTTTGGCGTTTTAGTGTTTATTGCACTTTATAACACACAGAACTGCGACGCACACGCACGTACTCTAGGTTTGGGTCCCGTTAGTCAACTGACTTAGCAAGATCATCTCTTGCGCGCACGCTCCTTTTACCCCGTGCTTCCCGTAACACCCTAACGAACCTTAGGGCGTTTAACACAAGCACATATCGGGCAGCGTCTACATGCTATAGTTCTGTTTTTGTTCAACAGGATTTATACTATGGTTTCTTTAGGCTTAATATAATGGATGCCTGATGAATATCTACTTTAAAACATTAGATATATAGTGCTTAGGCTCGTTTCATTCAGGATTTTGTCTCGAACACAATTACCGTTTGGATTTGATATCATAATACAAAAAAAATGCAATAAAATCTTTTTATTTAGATATCGATAAAACATTTTAATTTTTGATAACTGTATCGTGTGATATTTTGCCTAACGTGGCAGGACCACGTTAAAAGTTATTTTAATAAGTAACATAAGTCACTTTTAAGATATTTAATTTTGTGATGATAAGGCGATTGCCTGAACTGGGTCATGACCGCAGTACATGAGTGTAAAAAACGTCATAGTGATTTGCTAGAGTATGTCCAGTAACTTATATACCTAGAGACTTTCAGTCGTTGTATATGTGGGCCGGCATGACGACGGAAGTTGTTGATAAATTTTCGTTCTTTGATAGTCGCTTCGTTTTTGAACTAGATTATACTTAAAAATTAAAATGCAGAGCATCGACGTAGAGTTGCCTGCCTCACAGTATTCTACCGGTTGCACAGTGGAGAGTTTCCTCAGGAACTGCATTCCACCAGCTCCATTCCATCACAAAACTACTGTTTGAAACAAAACTGGGAATGTTCCTACACGATGAAGATGAAATTCAGGTCGATTGTACAATGGAGTGTTCTCAGGGGCTACATCCTCTAATTCCACCAATCCCACTTTATCATAAAACCACTAGACATCATGTTGGACACCATCCGTATGTGGTGGATGTTCCTTATATCCTCAAGAAAAGATTCGCTTCTACATTCATCATGCGAACGGCTAAGGAGTGGAATACGCTTCAAGCGGCCATATTTCCGCGATCTTATGACCTGGGAGTCTTTAAGAGAAGAGTGAATAGGCATTTGTTGCAACGTGGTTCATCATCGGACTCATATTCACCTTCCACCAGGTGTGATTGAGGTCAAGCGTTCGCCTATAAATAATTTAAAAACTTACTATCGTATGCATTGTAGTCACTTCGCGAGCCAATGTAAAAAAAGTCAATAGTATTTGTTAAGAACATCTTAAAAGTGACCTCTCTGTTGTTTAGTTATTCTGTGACATAGGTAGGTAGGTACACCTCGGCAAGTCATTCCGAGTCGGGACGAAGTTACTTTCGACGCAATCACACTTCGCTGACTCCGAGAACTTTAGGGCGCCATTGTTTATGCCTCACTTGGCTATCGAGTGCTTTCAAAGAGTATCTGACTTGTATAACCGATCTAGTATCACTTCGGAAAGTTTTCACAGACGAAATATCTATATGTTTAATGGTTCACTTGGTTATAGCGAAAATTCAATTGAAACAAATGTACAGCCTTAACAGCTAGAACAACCAGATATTTTTTACTTTTATCGTCACGCTATATCTCTTTCGGGGTGGGGGTAAGCCGAGATACATTAATAGCTGTATCCACTTTTCGCTCATATATCATGCCCAACGTGACCAATAGCGCAGCTGATCGCCGTTCTCAAAGCACTAGTACTCATGACATTTCTATTAGATGCCGTGCGGGCATAGGGAACAGAATACAGGGTGTTTAATTATTAAAATTAAATAATCTACTATTTGCTGCTCTAGAGGTTGTAATACAGTATGTTATAAAAACCCTGTCCGATCTGTGAAGGTGTTACTCGACATCGATATAAGATTACATTTAGGTTATCCTTTTTGTTTAAAGAGTTAAAAATCTGATCACAATACAAATAAAATTAATTAAATAAGGATAACTTAGATGGAAACGCAGATTGATGCGTGCGTAGAACGTGAACAAAGGAAAGCAAAGGAACATGCTAGTAGGTGATGACGTCAATAGGATTATGACTCCCTTTGAACCCAAGCGCTGTTTATCAAATCAATCTTTTTATTAGTCTTTAAACTGAATTTTATAAGTAATTCGAGTATAGATCTCATGTAAAGTAATTCAAGTTATTATTTTTTTTGGTTATACGAATAATATAGTGTTATTGTGTCACCAATATGCCCCATTTGGGTCGGACAGGGGTTTCAAAACATATTGTATGGTATATCACTAGTTACTAGTAGTTTAGTGGATAAAGAACCTGCATTCCTGGCGGCAGGATGATTTTCTGGATAATTCCTGATTAAATATTAATTTAGGCACCACATACTCAGCGGGGATGGAAAAATACTAAGTAAACCCGAAATTGCGAAAATGCGAAAGAAAACGGCATTTAATAGAAATGTCTTGTGTGCTGTGTGTGTGTGTGTATAGCGCTGTGAGAACGGCGATCAGCTGCGCTACTGGTCACATTAGCCAGAACATACAAGTATCTCTGCTCAATACGAAAGGGATATAGCGTAATGATATAAAATTATTATTAATGTAAAAGTATTTGAAAGTCATCCCTGTAATGCTATTTCTATAATAGCGAGGTAAATATTTGAGCGCGAACTGTGTGATAAAAATAAAAAGTTGGAATGGATTAGTGTTGTGAAAATAGCGTATATGAATATCGATAAAATAAGTTTTTAATTTATGTCAACTCTACAAAAAAAAGTGTAACATTTGACGCCAAGGTCCATATAATTTATTGACTGTAGCCGGCACCATGACGGGTTGATTTTAACTATTAAAGCGAATCTGAAAGACTTTACATGTGCTATTTTGTTTAACGATAGGACAAAACGTCGACTTCGAATGGCCTTTTAAATTTTAAGGTCGAGAGAGGTGAGTGCTTAAGGTAAATCAAGTTATCATCATTCATCAAGTTATAGGTTGGTGGCAACGCAATGTGGGTGGTGGATGTTCCTTATATCCGCACGAAAAGATACGCTTCTACATTCATCATACGAACGGCTAAGGAGTGGAATATGCTTCCAGCGGCCATATTTCCGCGATCTTATGACCTGGGAGTCTTTAAGAGAAGAGTGAATAGGCATTTGTTAGGTAGACGCGGTTCCTCATTGGCCTCATCTTCACCTTCCACCAGGTGTAATTGAGGTCAAGCGTTCGCCTGTAAATTAATAAAAAAAAAGGGTACGGACGTCGGCTTAAACGGCCGCCAAGAATATAGCACTGAAGTAATCTAATGGCGCATGAGAAGCTAGTATCCTGAGAGGAAACGCTGAAAGAAACTCGAGGCTGTATCTAAATTGTTGTAAGAAACCGGAAAGCGTAACATTTTCTACCGTCATCACTCTCTCCCTTCCACAGTAGAGCCAGATTTACAGAGTCACAGCTATACTGTAACTCACATCCCGCCTCCCTCTTCAGCATACTAAGGTGTCATAAAAGTATGAGAGCTGACCGAGGAATACATCATGCCGAATTGATAGCATGTATGCTGCTGTTACAAAGCCCGCACCCGTCAAATCCGCATTGGGCAAGCGTGCCGGGTTCAATATCCAATCCCCTTTCCCATGGATTCTACAAATATAGTGGAAAAAGTGAAGGGAGGTTTAACCCTGCAGTGGGACGAACCTGGCTAATAATAATAACTAAAACAATTATTCTAAGTTTACTGTCAGATTCTACTACGTCTCTACTTCCCTTGAAAAGATATAGCGTAATAATATTTATTTTTATAAATACAGTCCACTGAAGTGACCAACGACAAGTAAATTGACCCATAGTTTATAGAGCAAAGAGAAGGCTCTTTAATAAATCAATATCGATAAAACTTCAACTTGCATATCAAACATTGAGCGTCAAATAAATTTCAATTGCATCGAATAAAAATCGAGCAATGCGACGTTAGGTTGGGGGTACACTCGGCCGATTATATTGTATATTGATACAGAGTGATTTTATAGACGGGGAGATGTTCCGGGAAGATATAGAACATTCGATTCTAATTCCATATATGGTAAGTAAAAATTGCAAATCTTAATAGTTACACAAAACCAAAATAAATTATAGTCAAAATATTTAGGGAAAAATTACATACATGAAGGAGTGTTTAAAAACTAATTATTAAGTAGGTACTTGTTTGTCCTAAGTTAGGATAAAGTTCGAAGGGAAACAAGTCAATACATGTTTAATTAAAATTACTTAAAAGGATTTTTATCTTCTTACTAATTAATTATGCGCCACACGCCCTCTAGTGTCCATGATGTATTTTTACGAATCAATTAGCATTTGTTCATTAATGTTTATTTATGCTTTATGATGGAATATAGCTATTTATATTTTTATTATTGCAAAATGGTACACTTAATTGTATCCTAAAATATCTCCCTCGTCTATAAAATCATACTTCTAGCATGTAAACGCCGCCCGATACGCGTTTGTGGTAAACGCCCTAAAGGTCGTTAGGGGTTTCGGGGCGCGCGGGGTAAGGGGTGCGCGCGCACAGGGGATGCTCTAGCAAAATCAGTCGACTACCGAGACGCAAGACTAGAGTACGTGCATGTGCATCGCAGTTCAGTGTGCCTTAAAGTGCAAATAAACAGTAAAACACCAAAATCCGTGTCTTTCTACAACCACACCCACGACCACCGGTCATATACTGCATATTTTAATTACTTCATCTTTTCCCAAGAAGCCAAAAAGATATATTTAATCGTGCTCCATCTCCTTTCTATAACAGAACCACGCAGGTGGGTTTACAGAGTCACAGTTTTACAGTAACTCATGTCCTGGCTAGGACTAAGAAATTATCTAACACTTACTGCCGCCGAGATATTGAGCTGCGGAATGGTCTTATGGAATGAAATGGAAAAAATGTCTTTTATTCGATTCCGTCGCGGTATATGTAGGCCGACATAGCAATATGGTGACAGTCAACGGATTTTCGTCTTATGGCAGTCGCTGTTCTACACTGTTATTTCTATGAGATGCAATCAGAGATTGGCAAAATGTAATCTGATTAATAATTAACGATTACAAAATGTATTCGTAATTTTAATTTTTTTGCTCTGTAATCATGATTAAATCCATTTAAAACATTAAAAGACCATAAATGTTGCAATCTGGGATTCTGTAGTGTTTAAAACATAGATGAGCAAAATGCAGTCATATTAATGGTAAAAAACGTAAAATGTATCGGTAATCATTTTCATTAATCTAATTACATTTTTCCCATCTATGGATGCAACATAGTGTGTTTTCCGAACCGGTTCGAAATATATATATATATATTAGTTTGCATTCGGTGCGTTCCCCACTTTATTTTAAAAGATTTCCCTCGTGCAGTGCTTACTTAGCTTCAATTTGCTAAAACTAAAAATGTTCAATAGGTTTGTTTTTCGTTGCACAAATGGTTACTATTTTAAGAAAATGAATATATTTATTGGTGTGTTGTTTTTTATTTCGTATTCCGTATCGCTAAACGAAATAAGGCACCATTATATGATTATTTCTTCAACTTGTTTTATTAATACACATGTAAATATATACACACGCTCCTAATCTGAAAACCCTGACTTTGACCCGGTGGAAATCCTTATGGACCATCAGAGCCGCGTGAGGACGGCAGCCCCAGTGAATCCACCGGGCGCTGAGTGCTAAAGCAAAGGCATATCAAGCTTCCTTCGTAACTCGTCGACGTTGGCCTTAGTCAGACCAGAAGGGCGGTGTGACGACCTACACCTCACTCGCCACATCTCTTGGAGCAGTACGTGAGAACATATAATGTACCACTCACACCAGGAATTGTTGAGCGTGACACTCCCTCAGGCATCCCGCCCAGGCGTCATGTCCGTTAAGGAGGGTTTCGCGAGACAGCCTCCTTGCGACGTCCTAGTCTGGGCTGGATGGTCAATGAAGTGTCACTCCCGCTATCGTTCCGCCGACTCTTTCACTCTCAATGCTGTCTCACAAAATTTATGAGTCGCCTTCCACGCTCTCACGGTGGCAATCATTTGTGAAATCAGCGTTGGCAGCGAGAAGTCCCGTCGAAATAGGCTGGGCGTTTCGCGAGCGTCAGCTGCATAGACTCGCCGAAGCGCGATCTCTCTGCCTAACCCCATAGAATAAAGCTTGATGTTAACCATTAATCAGCAATAACTAACCAAGTAATCTTTATCCATAAAACCTTGAATAATTTACGCCGGTGTAACGAAAACAAACAAAATTAATGAAACAAATTAAAACAACTTTAATAAATCATTTCGGTGTAAAAGCTTTTGTAATTAACGCTTAAATAAGATTTATGGCAATCACTAAAATGTATCCTTATGGGGCCTGGGAATATGCTGTTACAGCTTTACAGGTTTTTACTGGAAATAATATTTATAGACGCATTTTTAGGAAATTATTTTCCTAATAGGCTAGGCTTTCATTTTTTTTATTACAAACACCGCAAGCGTGTTAAAAGGTTTTTATTTTAATGTTCCTCTACAAACTCTTTTGTCGCCGTTTTTTTTCCTGACCCGGCACAGTGACCACACCATTTCTGATGGGAAGCATGGTGCTGTCCAAAAACGAAAACAACTAGCAACAGCAAAAAAAAACCATCAATAGCCGCAGCGATCATGCCAGCCTGCAGAAATATCTCTTCACGCTTCGCTTAAAAGACCCAATATCATAGGAGGATGAAAACACGCTCGCCGGGATACCATTCCACAGTTAAACAACTCGGCTGCAGTAGGAGTCAGAGATCTTCTTAGTCCTAGCCGGGATGTGAGTTACTGAAAAGCTGTGGCTCCGTAGACCAGCGCGAGTGGTTCTGCTATGGAAGGGAGAGGATGGAACAAGGTTAAATAGCTCTTCAGAACACACGTTATGATGATGATGTCCTAGCCGGTTTCGGCCACGGCGACTGTTTCAACACCGGTTAAGAAATTCGAGGTCCAGTTTTCGGAAACAGTCAATTGCGCAGGAGATATTTAAGTGCATAACTGGACGCGCAGCCAGAAAAGCACTCTCTCGTCCGAGCTCCCTCAGGCCCGATGGAAAGGAGAACCAGTACGATCGGGAGGGAGCGTGATGCAGGTTTGGTCGAGTTTTCCCTTCTCTAAACACCTGGTTGAATTGCGGTGTTCAAGAGATACCTTAGTCGCCTTTTACGACACCTCAGCAAGAAGAGGGGGGTGCTATTCTATTCTGCCGGCAGCCACCACGGCTTACACGTTATGATACAGACGGTAGAAAACGCCCAATGAGGCAACATCTCTACGCAACTAAAGCGGTTTAAAATGCTCAGGAACTCAGGGATACCCCTGAAGTTTTTAGTCAGTAGGAATCTGACATAAAAAAAAAAAAAAAAAAAAAAAATCTGACATACTGGGATTGCTGCCCTCACAACGGCCTTGATGATTCTGTATAGGATGTTCCCCCATTAAAAAAAAACAAGCATATGAGGCTGCCAGTATTGTGGCAAACTCTAAACTAATACAGCTAGGAACATGATTTTTTATATCCTACCCATAAGAGTTAGAGGTTGTAAGTTTATTTGAAAATTTATCATTTTTGCGAGTAAATTGCTCCTGCGCGAAGCATGCCGGGTCCGTCAGTGACCTTAATGCTAAAATACATGAGAGTTAGAATATAACAAGAGTATTTAACCTCCGTAACAGAATAGTTTAGGATACAATAAACTATACTATCTGAGCGGTAACGGGGGCTCGTATGAATGTTACGAGAGGAGACAATAAGCGATTTGATATCTCTATTCGATTCCGCAACTGGGGCGGCAGTTCGGCGACTTGGCCCATATATTTTGCTATTACATATTCCCCTACTAAATATACAGATAGAGTTGTTCCACAGTATACTACAGAAGAATTGGATGAGGCAAAAAAGAATAAATTATATCATAAACAAAATTATTTTAAATGCCTTTAAAAAGATAAAAAAAGGTGTGCGTGCGATTCACACACGTTAGAATTGAAACGTCAGTAAATCGACAAAGGATGAGATAAATATATATAATAAGGGTAGGATAATTAAAAAGTTAATTCCGTCTGGCTCACGAATTTTTGTATTTGTATCTCACCACGCTGACTTATTACTATAAAGCTGTAATACACACCGACATTTGCTCTATCGCTCTAGCTCACTAATTTTTGTATTAATGTCTCTTACCTGTCGTTTTTCCGTTGCATCAGATTTGAAATTACGATTTTATAGAAGTTTCACTTCAATAATGCTTAATTTACCAATTCACAAACTAAAATAATAATATATCGTCACACTATATCCCATTCGGTATGAGCAGAGATATACCAATAGCTGTATTCACTTCGCGCTTAAATATCACGTTCAACCAAGCCGATCCAATAGCTGATGCTTGCAGAGTATCGCTCGGAGGAGAGTAGTGTCGAGCAAGGCAGGGTGGTCGGGTTACAGACCAGACGTAGGCTTGAGTTGGATGAGAAGCAGAATCATCTAAAGGTCCATCCACCCATGGACGTTTCCTACAAGATATGTCCTTTATGTCACAGCACATTCGACGCTAAGGTGGAATACGCAAGTCATCAGTGCTATATTCGCCGATTATGACTGCTGCTCACGTCTGCTGATTTGGAAATGTTGCCAGGGCCATTGGCCAAAATTTCATCATTTTTATTTTTTTTACACTGGCTCGACACAGTGACTACAGAGTACCTGATGGTAAGTACAGTGTAGTCCAAAAACGAAAGCGACTATCAAAGGATGAAAATCCATTGATAGTCTACATCGTCATGTCGGCCCACGTATACCACGACTGAAGGTCTCTAGGTATATGAGCTACTGGATATGCACAAGCTGATCCCGAAACGCGACAAGCCGAAACTGGTCACTATGACAGGCTTTACACCCATGTACTGTGGTCGCGATCCAGACGGGCACCGACGCCCTACCACCTCGCGGCTGCTCGTTTAGCACCACCCAGGAGTCACGTGTAGGGAAACTAGGGTAAAGCCTACGGACGGGAGCAGCTTCGACTCTCAAAACTCCTTCATCATTTTGAAGGATTGATACGACCCAATATAGTTTTAAAATGAGTTAATATGAGCATCTAATGGCAATCTTCTTCAAGTAGGGAGGCGACGTTATAAAAGATGTTTGAACTACAAACAATATGAGACGTGCTCCGGGGAATCGAAATGGCTCACGTACCATCTAATCCTCGTCTGTAGCGCTCAGTTCAAATTATAAACTTTATATTGTACACAGTCGAAAGTTGACAAACATGGCGCCCGGGAGACGAACGCGATTATTAAAAATATATAATGTATTGGATGACACGGAAAAATTCAACGCTAGAATCAAGAGCTTATTTTAGTCCACAGGACTCCAAATTGTCTCGTAGATCCCTTGCTGCGTTTTTTTTTAATTTTAGGTACGCACCTTGCTAAGTTAATATTGCATTTTGCAAATTTTGGGAGTCGAAGCTGCTCGCGTCCGTAGGCTTTACCCTAGTTTCCCTACACGTGACTCCTGGGTGGTGCTAAACGAGCAGCCGCGATGTGGTAGGGCGTCTGTGCCCGTCTGGATCGCGACCACAGTGCATGGGTGTAAAGCCCGTCATAGTGACCAGTTTCGGGTTGTCGCGTTTCGGGATCAGCTTGTGCATATCCAGTAGCTCATATACCTAGAGACCTTCAGTCGCGGTATATGTGGGCCGACATGACGATGTAGACTATCAATGGATTTTCATCCTTTGATAGTCGCTTTCGTTTTTGGACTACACTGTACTTACCATCAGGTACTCTGTAGTCCAAAAAAAAAATTAGTGAATCGCCTTGAAACGTGATTTTACACAATATCTCATGAGACTTTTGAGTTTACTTTTAAAACAAAGGCTTGTACTAATTTTGACACAATTTTTTATGAAGAAGTTGAGCCGCTTTTTTCAGATACGTTGTTTTGTGGGTACGCTGAATGATGTGCCGTTTTCCGCCCCTGGCATTTGTATCCGGTTGCCTTCCACCACTCCACAATCCGAACCTGTTCATCATGATTTTCCTTTAATTCTCTAGTATTTTTTCATTTATTTTATTATATAATCGTACAAATACGACACAAAAACAGCAAAATGTAATTAAAATCAAAATATAATGATGTACCAACTGGCCGTTAATCTTTGTTCCATGTTGTTTTATTTTAGAATATATTTTTGCTTTTACATACTGAACAAAAGCTATATAGATGTCACCACTGTAGATTCGGGATGTGATTTAAATAAAACAAATAGTTGCTATGTCGCTACTCATAATTTATTAAATATTATGGCACAGTATAGAATTGTGTGTTATAAAATGATAGCGTGATTCAATACTCTGCCAGCGCCATCTCTCGAATAAACAAACAACTATCAATATATATTTACCACTTTAACACATATTATTGTACCATAACGTAAGTGTGCTTACTTTCCCCCGAGAAGTCGGCGGTGCGTTGTGACGCGCTCTGCCGAAGTACACTAGGTGGCATCGGGGGAGGCGGCGTCTCCCCCCCCCCCTTCCGTGATTATGCCTGTCAGGCGCGGCGTAGTGGGGCTGCGGCGAATCGATTACAGGACCCGCAGTCTCCACTAATTCGCAGAAGTAGTCACCTTGGGGTTTTTAGCTGGTTTTAGCTGGTAAGTCCGGCACACCCCGGCTGCTACCCCCCTTACGCGGCCGGGACGGGCCTATGAGTTTTTTCCCCAAGTAAAAAAAAAGTGTGTTTACTTTAAATTTTCTAATCAATATGATTTTAACTTTAAATAAATCCTAATCAAAGCCTTTCTAAGCCTAACTTAGTAGTACGATCCTGCTTACGTATGCATTGTGACCCACGTCTCCATATCACGTTTGCTTCGAAATGTACTCTTTTCCACAATGTCCTGTGTTAGGAATATCTTTTCGCTGCAGTCAGGTCGCTGAAATCTCATATTTCACACGGAATCCGCAGTTTTCATACAATTTTGTAAACTTCGACATAAAGTTTTAATGGAAGTGACATGATTGTAAAAGTTTATTCGCGAGCGCAGTTCAGATTCCACTTTTAAATTTGTTTCTATGCGATGAATATGATGAAATCACCTGCACTATTAATGATAAAATACAAACTATAATAGAATTCCACTTTCTTTTAAGGTTCCTTACTTCGAAAGTTAAAAAGGAAACTTTATCACCTTGTTGTACTTCTATCTATATATCTGTTTGTCAAAAGCCGGACCCTGTTTTCTCATGAATGCTTAAAGGTATTAAGCATTCTCCTCCTTTTTGCTGCGAACCGCAAAGGAGTGGAACTCGCTTCCTGCGTCGGTGTTTCCGGCATCTTATGACATGGGAATCTTCAAACGTCGAGTGAATCGGTGTTTGCTGGGCGAGCGCGCTCCATCGTCGGCCTCATCATCAGTTTGCAGTAGGTGTAATTGAGGTCAAGCGCAAGCCTGTATGTAATAAAAAAAAAATTACAATCTCAAGGCGTTTTTTGTTTCGATGAGAACCCTCACGAACTTTCACGGACCCAGATCACCGGAATGTTCCTCTTACCTGCCTGCCAGGGACAACGGGATGGCTACGCCGACTTCTTAAGCATCCGGCGATACAATCTCAGGTCTGAATTTCTTGCACAGCTATACAATTAAATAATCAAGATAGACTAGAGGTGTCAAATTAAAATTAATTTACAATTGCAAGGTTTTTTTCTGTGACACGGTGGAAATGCTCATTTTTAGGGCCGACCCAGTGTGTCAGACTCTTAACGACTAAACCAGCCGGGGATCCCCCCTAAAGAAAGAAAGAAGGAATGGTAACAAAACTAATATAGCCCAAGGTTTACGGGACGCGTCAATTTGACACGGTTTGTATCATAAAAGGAAAATTACAAAAACCGTTCGCAATTTTATTTTATCTTTTCTATTGACTATTATTCATTAAACGAAGCAAATATATATTTACTTCGTTTAATGTTGCAATAGTGAAGTTTATTTCTCTATTTTTTTTTGTATCCCGAGGAAAAATCCTGCATAGGACTATCAGGGACGCTGTGAGGGCAACGACCCCGGTGTGTCAGACTCCTGCTGACTAAAAACCCTCGGGGTATCCCTCTGATTGCTCCACCAGGTCCTGGGAAGCCAAATTCATCCAGACGCCCAGGGAACAAGAAGCCTTATTGAGGCTACCTCTCTGGGAGGAGAAGGACCGTGCACCACCTCCCTCTCATCCGGGCAGCAGACTCCCTTAAGTCTACTGCCCGGAAGTTTTCTCTATGATCCTACCTCTATCAACGCGTGACGTGTGTTCGTACAGTTCGTATGCTCGTATAAGAAACGTCCGTAAACCTAGTGATAATACAATATTCTTTACAATGATAATAATTAATCATACAAATGCAGCAGCTTAAATGCTTGTAATCTGCGGGCAGGTCGGCATGCTGCTTACCTTAGTCAGCCTTTACGCTCTGACGAAACCTCAGTATAATAAATTCGCTGAAAATTAGATACATTTTTAAAATATAATCATTCAAAAATGTCACTTCTAGTAAATCTTACAAAATCAATCCACGTCTAAAACAGTGCGACTGTCCAATCCAGCATTGCTTCGAATGCATAGAAATGTCTCTTCAACATGGCGTATTTCCTTAACTTTAAAATAGTTGAGAAAATTGGAAGGTGGGATTCTGCGAACAAACAATTTTCGTAACAGATGTCGGAAAATGTAAGATAGAGTTTCCCAACTTTGGAATTTTTCGTTTCGTGTTTGCACATACTAAATGAGACTTTAAAAACAAAAGTTTGACCAGGAAACTCCCACAAAAGCACACTGGAATGCTGATTGATAGTAATCCTTACTAATATATGTATATTCCGTTGTCACAACGGCTGAACTGATTTTAATGAATTTTAGCATAGATATAAACCAATTAATGACGATGATGATGAAGGAAAGAAAATAACTTTTCAAAAATAAAAATAAATGCTGGGCCAATTGTCCTGCCTAGCCCAATAAGGAACCGACATAATGTTAGATAAATACAATTCATGTTTTGAAGTTAAACTATCTCTATCGTAGTATAAGGCTTTGGAATAACCTTATTATAAATACTTTGACAAGTCTTATGCGCGAATCGACTTAGTTTCAATCATACCTCGATGTTCTGACCTGATTACACAGGCTATGGTTAGGAAAAGACTGAAGCCCCGCGGAGTTATCTTTTTGGACGGGCAGTTAGTTCCTCTACCCTCTTTTGTTCTTGATAATTTGAATACTCACAACACACACAGTATCTGCGTGTTTACAAGGCGATATAACACGAACTTCTAGGTGTCTAATCACTGGGTTCCACGCCGATGACATCTTAAACCCCTTTTTTTTTGTTAACCCGGTGGAAATCCCTACGGTGTGTCGGACCTGCCCCGACTAAAACCACCGGGGTGTTCCTTCTCTCGTCTGCCGGATGCTAAGGGCAAAGCCGAGCCATCTTCCTCGGCATCCGGCGACGTCCGGCCTTGTTCGGGCCTCATCTACTAGGCGGGGGGCTGTTAAATAGTCGCCGCCCCCGCATATACCTAACACATTTCGGGGAGAGTGGTGTAGAGTGCCACCCCCCCTCGTCTCCTTGAATTGTCATTGGAGTGGTGTGCGGGAATACATCGCACACCGCTCACGTCTGGATCTGGGCGACGCGCTCCCTCAAACGCGCCGCCCGGCGTATGTCCTGTTGTGGAGGAAGGCCTCTGGCGAAGGCCCTCCTCCGGCGTCCTGTCCGAGCTGGGCGGCGGATTGGGTTATCGGGGGTGGCAATAGCCTCCCGATCCCGCTCCGCCGCTTCCTTCACCTGCATAGTCTCCTCCGTGAAGGAGAGGACCGCCTGCCATGCCCTGCCACTACCGACCATCGCGCGAGCCAATGCTGGCAGTGACAGATCACCACCCATCATCTTAAACCCATCATCCCGATTAAATGTTCTATGCTTTTTAATCTTCTTTTTTTTTGGGAGTCGAAACTGCTCGCGTCCGTAGGCTTTACCCTAGTTTCCCTACACGTGACTCCTGGGTAGCGCTAAACGAGCAGCGAGGTGGTAGGGCGTCGGTGCCCGTCTGGATCGCGACCACAGTACATGGGTGTAAAGCCCAGTTTCGGCTTGTCGCGTTTCGGGATCAGCTTGTGTATATCCAGTAACTCATATACCTAGAGACCTTCAGTCGTGGTATATGTGGGCCGACATGACGATGTAGACTATCAATGGATTTTCATCCTTTGATAGTCGTATTCGTTATTGGACTACACTGTACTTACCATCAGGTACTCTGTAGTCACTATGTCGAGCCAGTGTAAAAAAAATCTCGATTCGATCTCGAAACTGTCTCGGATAATAGAAACGATCTCTGGACATGATTTTTGGCTTATGCAGATCAAACGTCGAAATATAATGAAAAGTTAATTCACGCACAAGGTCTGTTAAGGTATTTATGTGTACAAAACGCAAATATTTATAATGTGTTTTAGGATAATATCTCAACCAGTTACTTATACCTCTTGTGGCACAATTGTAGCTATTTTATTCGCAGCAACGGAAAAAACTCCGTCACAATTCATTTTGACTGACAAGTAGGTAAGAGATAAAACATGTACGAATACACGTTCGTCCAATATCGTTGCTTCTCTAGAAAGTATCATTTTACCGAATAAAGAGACTTGTGTCGGGCCATTTGTGCTCTGTATTTGCGAGACACGGTCTAACTGGAGCACCTTAAAGGTACAATGATAGGGAAAGTTAGATCTACGTTACAAGAATATAATTCAACCCTTCTAACTTCAAGGGTGTGTATATTTTATTCACAGCCTGTTTGAAATTCAAAATGACAGTTTTCGGACACCACGAGGGTATTTTAAAGGCTGTTTTATTCTAAATTCGTAATAATAATATATCAAGAAAAGGTTTAAAATATCTATTTTATAATCTATCAGTTTCCAGTTAATCTATTAGTTTATTTCATTTATTTTCTCTTATACGTTTGCTCTTGTTTTAGGTATATATTCTTACTATAATACTAGCAAACCCGGCGAACTTCGTTTCGCCACCAGATGGCTTCCTTTTGGTTTTTAGTTAGCGTTTGAAAGAACGTGGGCATAATAAATGTCACATGAAATTAACTGAGCAGAGTACAATGAGTAGCTGTCAAACAATGTATAACGCATCGGCGCCATCTACTTAAAAGACTGCTGCGATCTGCTCCACCGCCATACGAAACCATATTGGTTTGTAGTACATGCTTTGTATCAGAGATGGCGCTGTAAGTGAAAAATGATTTTTCACGTTTACCTGCTTTTCTGTTGAAATTTTTCTTGAATTTTGTTTGCTATAAACCTCACGGAGCCCGAGACCTTTCCAACGAATGCAAAACCGTGGAAATCGGTTCGTGCGTTCTGGAGTTATAGCGTCAGGAAGGAAAACCGGACTTATTTTTATATAATAGATTACTATATTTTTGTCGAATTCTTTATTATATGTAAACGCTTATTTAGTATTGTTTAATTTTCAGTAGGTACATTGTTTTAAGTTGTATTTTATTGTTATATTTTTATAAATTGTCTTGATAAGATGTAATACGACGGACCCTTTAGGAAAACGAGCGCCGCAGACTTCCTCTGCGGCGTTAAGCCGCCTGAGCCCATTTTGCTATGTTTATACGATTTTGTCTTGTGTATTTTCTTCTTTTTTCTGTTGTTTATATTTCTGTGTTTGAAGTTTTTATTTTTATGCGATATAAATGTATTTCATACAGGCAAAACGGTCGCGAACTTGACAGCGTCGCGAAATCGGCTACATCAAACGCCTTTGTATATCAACGCATACAGAACTCTACGTAGTAACCTGGCAAAACATAACAGCTACCTTAAGTGAGAGATTTCTTCTGTATAGAGGTTCGGTATTATTCCACAGTTTTATGAGACGGCAGAAATACCGTCCGCACCGAGAGATTAATAAAGTAAGGTGATTGCCCGAACTAGGTGTGATCACAGTGCACAGATGTAAAAACTGTCATGGTGACTCGCTTGGGCCTGACGTGTTTCGAGATCAGTTTATCCAGCTATTCATATACCTAGAGACCTTTAGATGTGGTGTATGTGGGCCGAAATAGCGATGGCGTCTGTCAATGGATTTTCGTGCCTTGGTGATCGTCGGCGTTTTCGGACTACACTGCACTTCCCATCAGGAGCAATGTACTACTATGTTGAGCTAGTATAATAAAGGTATACCCTCGAGAAGTGGACAAAGCATTGTGACGTGCTCTGCCTAAATACAATGAGCAGTGTCGGGGAAGATATCTTACTTCGAGTTTGTGACCAGCGGGCGCGGCGCGACGGGGCTGTGGCGAATTGGTTACAGGACCCGCAGTCCCCGCCAATGCGCAGAAGTAGTCACCTTGGGGTTTTTAGTCGGTACAAGCCCGACACACCTCGGTCGCGCAACCCCCCTGTGCGGCTGAGACGGGCCTATAAGGATTTTCCCCAAGTAAAAAAAAAGTATAAAAAGTTATGGTGGAATTCTTTCGGACCGTCAGGGGAGTGGTGAGGGCAACTCCTACGGTGTGTCAGACTTGCACCGACTAAAACCACTGGAGTTTCCGGGCAGTAGAGTTGAGAGAGTTTGCTGCCCGGATGAGAGGGCGGCGGTGCGCAGTGTCTAGCGTGCCGCCTATGAAAGAGACGGTGGAGGCTCGGGCTCTTTATACCCATCCCTCCCAGAGAGGAAGCCTGAATAAGGCTGTTCGCTCCCCGGGCGACTGGACGAATTTGGTTTCCCAGGCCTGGGTGGAGTGATCAGAGGGACACCCCGGGGGTTTTTAGTCAGTAGGAGTCTGACACACCGGGATCGCTGCCCTCACAGTGACCCTGATGGACCAATGTAGGATTTTCCCCCGGGTTACCAAAAAAAAACCCCCGGGGTGCCAGCACTGCCTTCTCTTCGCCTTCGCCGTACCTGGGAATCCTGATACTTCCGAGGACCAGGCGAGCATGTAAAATTACTAAGTACGAGGTCGTCTCTAATTTTTAATACAACTCGCCTCGATTAGAATAATACAATTAGTAGGGGCCGCTAGAATAAGCAATGTTATGAATTTGAGCAAAGGGATACCCGATGCAGCTTGAATCATTGGAGATTCCATTTCCTTTGATGGTTTGATATGTTTGATTGTACGGAATACCTTTAACCTCAGAAGTTCAGTTATCACAATTGAATAGTTCAAGTACGATCTATGTAATACAATAGTTCCCAAACTGTGATCCACAAGAGCCAAAATATGATCCGGAAATAAATCCAAAACACAATTTAAACATTCGCTTTTGATCAATAACTGGATTGAGCTGCATTAGCCAAAAATCCTCTCTGTTGATTATAATTTACTTTGTTTTAATGGAAATTAAATCGAATACTGAATATCCTCCCTGAACATTTCCCACGTCTAGAATACCACCTGTATAATTATTTTACGTTGTTTTCTTTTCTTTTTTTGTGTCGTGACCACAGTAAATAAGTATAAAAACCGTTATATATTATTAGTATTTACACCGATCAACACCACTGTTTAACCCACAAACTGTGGTAGCGATCCAGTTCAGAACAGACCCCCAAACCTCATGAAATATATCACATAACAAAATACCTCCTTCATACAGGGTGTTACAAAGTGAAACTCTATATCACGCAGTCATTATTTATATTAGGCACTTATCGTTTCATGGAAGCTTATCCTAATATATTTCGCCTAATGTTTGCACTTACAGCGTATCATATTTTATACTAGATTTACATGTGGTTCTGCCTACGTGGAAAAGGAAAATTCTATGCGTCAACAGTATTAATATTAGGTCCTTACATATGAAATTGGCGTTTTTCGTACTGGCCACTTTAATCACAAATTTCTCCTCTTTGGTAAGGAATTCCAAATTCAAATTTGTACAGCTATAGACTCATGTATTTGTGCTTCGATGATCGTCATTCATTTGTTTTTTTCTGTTTGCGTCACTCATTTTACAAAATGGAAAACTTAAAATATCGCATTATTTACGAGTACGAGTTCCGCCGTGGCACTAGTGCTGCGGAAACAACTCGAAGGGTGAATGATGTGTATGGCGGTCGTGTTGCAAAAGAAAACACAGTTCGTTTTTGGTTCCAACGTTTTCGTTCTGGAAATTTCGACCTGCAGAACAAGCCCCGTGGACGGCCTGAGACTCAAGTTGATAATGAAGAGTTGAAGGCTATTGTGGAAGCGGATCCATCGCAAACCACGTCCGAGTTAGCTGCAGGCTGCGATGTTAGTGATAAAACTGTTTTAATTCACTTGAAGCCAATGGGAAGATTAAAAAGCTTGAAAGGTGGGTACCTCACGAATTGACTGAAGCAAACCGGCAAACGCGCGTCGACTGCTGCGTTACATTACTAAACCGGCACAATAATGAAGGTATTTTAAACCGAATCATTACCTGTGATGAAAAATGGGTTCTTTACGATAATCGGAAGCGCTCAGCGCAATGGTTGGATCCTGGCCAGCCAGCCAAATCCTGCCCCAAGCGAAAATTAACCCCAAAAAAGTTACTTATAAGCGTTTGGTGGACTAGTGCCGGTATTGTTCATTACAGTTTTCTCAAATCTGGCCAGACTATTACGGCTGATGTCTATTGTCAGCAATTGCAAACCATGATGGAAAAGCTAGCGGCTAAACAACCTAGGCTGGTCAATCGCTCCACGCCACTGCTGCTTCACGACAACGCTAGACCACACACTGCTCAACAGACGGCTACTAAATTAGAAGAGCTTCAATTGGAAAGTCTAAGACATCCTCCGTACTCCCCGGACCTTGCTCCAACAGATTACCATTTTTTTCGAAATTTGGATAACTTCTTGCAAGGGAAAAAATTCAACTCCGATGGGGCAGTCCAAATCGCCTTCAAAGATTTTATTGATTCCCGTCCGACTGGTTTTTTTAGTAAAGGGATCAATGAACTACCTATGAGATGGCAAAAGTGCATAGAAAATAATGGTTCATACTTTGATTAATTAAATATATTATATTAAAAAATATTCGACTTTTTGTTCCTCCCATACAAAACGCCAATTTCATATGTAAGGACCAAATATAAAATACTTTTCAGAGTCGGATGTACGATAGTACGGTAAGCTATTGCTCGCCACATTCTAGGGGGCAGCGGACAAGCAAATTACCTAGTGTAATAATAATAATAATCATTTTGGGAGTCGAAGCTGCTCGCGTCCGTAGGCTTTACCCTAGTTTCCCTACACGTGACTCCTAGGTGGTGCTAAACGAGCAGCAGCGAGGTGGTAGGGCGCCGGTGCCCGTCTGGATCGCGACCACAGTGCATGGGTGTAAAGCCCGTCATAGTGACCAGTTTCAGCTTGTCGCGTTTCGGGATCAGCTTGTGCATATCCAGTAGCTCATATACCTAGAGACCTTCAGTCGTGGTATATGTGGGCCGATATGACGATGTAGACTATCAATGGATTTCCATCCTCTGATAGTCGCTTTCGTTTTTGGACTACACTGTACTTACCATCAGGTACTCTGTAGTCACTATGTCGAGCCAGTGTAAAAAATAATAATAATAATAATAAACAAGCCTTTATTTTTCCACATAATATTTTTTACAATTCAAATCTGTTAGTATTATTAGTTTTTTTTTCTTAATTCCTATTGTTAGTACTGTTAGTTAAGATTTGTGTCGATATTATCATTTGTGGAACCCTTATGGGTGAAGGCCTCCTCCAACCTCCTCCAGTTGACTCTATCTTGGGCCAGCTCTGCCCACTTCTTTCCCGCCACCGAAAGAATCTCATCTTCCCATCCCTTTTTCGGTCGGTCTCTTTTTCTTTTGCCTTGTGGACCAGACCATTTTGTCGTTTCTATTGATCATCTCCTGTCTTTGCATCTAGGAACGTGGCCTGCCCATTGCCATTTAAGATGGAGTGCCTGTTGCAAAGCGTCCACGATTTTTGTTTTCTGTCTAATGGAATCGCTTTTAATTTTTTGTATTTTCCTTATGTTTAATAAACTTCTCTCCATAGCTCGTTGGCATGTTGTTTTTTTTTGCTTTATTTTATTTGTGAAAGCCCATGTTTGGCTTCCGTACGTCAAGCTCGGTAAGATACAAGTATCCATTACAACTTTTTTAGATTGTATGTCATAATCACCTTTTAAATTTCCTTCTGTAACCAGAACTTCTGCCATGAACAATTGATTCGTCTGCCTACTTCATCATCGTTATTGAATGGATTGAAAGAGACTGGCTTCCCCAAGTATATGTATTCTTCAACGTATTCTATTTCGTTACTTGTCACATATATTGTTTTTCTTCGACCATTTGTCATTATTTTAGTTTTGTCTGTATTCATGTTCAGTCCTATTTTTTTTGCCTTAGCTAGTGAGCCTCCGCATGTTCCATGGTTTTCAAAATTTAAATTATCTCGATCCCAAATTGTTATTGCCCACAGATTACAGTCCGGCCACATGCCGCTTAATAATTTTTTAAGTTTAATGAAAATTAAGAATACAGATAAATGCGAAATATGTAACGTTAAGGAAGACACGGAACACGTATTGATGGAATGCACTCTGATTAAAACGGAAAGGGAGACTCTTTTTCGAGTCCTTAATATAAATATGAAAGAAAGAAAAAGAAAGAAAGAAAGAAAAAGTTTATTGAGCCAAAAGGAAACAACACACAACAAACATATTAATATAAAAACAACAAGTCAAAAGCCTCTTTTTTCTCAAGAATAAAAAAAAAACTTTTTTGCTTGCATTGTCAAGTGTTTGCATCATATTTTCCAATTCATTAGCCGATTCGGCGAAAAGTACAACGTCGTCTGCAACGCGTAGATGACTCAGGCGACGGCCGCGTATCATAATCCCTTTGTTTTTCCAATTCACATACCTAGTGTACTCGCTCAATAATGTATATAAAAAAAGAATCAACTACTTTTTAGAAATATGTTGAAAATTTTAAAAGTGAACTCAAAAGTCTCATAAGATATCATTACCACGTCTTAAGCTATGTCATATTAAAGGTTCCGAGCAGTAGACTTGAGAGAGTCTGCAACCCGGATGAGAGAGAAGTGGTAGGCAGTGTTAGGCGTGCCACCCGTGAGAAAGCTTTTGAGGGGTAGGCTCTTTACACCAGAGAGGAGGGCTAAATAGGCTATCCCCCGCATCGTCGCTGCGGTAACGAATTGTGTGCCCCGCACTTGCTAAAAGAAAAAAAAAGTCTATTATAAAACGTGTAAAATTTAAAAATTCGAAATTTTGTTTATTAAAGATGATATTACACTCGTAACTTCTATACAAATTATCTACACAACTGTTTAGTAGACGAATTAATATGGTCTTAATTTTCAGCAAAGCATTTCCCATCTATATCGAAATTTCTCCACATTTAGTCCGCATACCAAAATAACACGCGGGGAAATTTCAACACGTGAACTCACGTACAAACACGCTTTCAACGCTAATGTTGCCAACTTAGGAATTTTATACCTATATACGATTATACACGAAATCATTTAAAAAAAAACATATATACAAGTTCTAAGACCGCGTGTTATATCTTTACAGGTATACCTAAATATATACAGCACAATTATAAACAGAATTTAAAAAAAAACATATAAGTTTATCCCGTTACACTCAAGCAGATTCAGATGAGAACAATGCAATCAAAGCAGACCGAAATCCTGATAGGGAGCAGCGAAAGATGTCAATGTCACTAACTTTGTTATATGTCTCTTTCATTCGATCAAAAGGTGAACATATATTCGTTTTGAGCAACCTTTTGTCGAATGTTCTCCTAATAGGGAAACGAGGTAATACTCTGGGAACAAGCAAATTTATATTATTGATCAGGTCCGGAACAAAAATGATACCATTTACGACTTTATACATTAGAGGCGCTATCCTTTTACGCTTATAAACCGTGCCTAACATGACCAGTATCGTAGCTGATCGCCGTTCTCAGAGCATTTACACATGACATTGCGACTAAATGTCATGCGAATTTCTTCACGATGGTTTGCCTTCACCGGTGAGTATGTGGTGCGTAAATTCGTAGATAGTCTGGAAAAATCCCAAGGTATGTGCGGGAAATCGAACCTATGACAATATATGTCTGTGTATATGTAAATGTATTAACATATCATTGGCTATCTTTGAGACTGAAATACCTTTACAGCTGTATATCAATCATAGATGGGCAAAATGTAATCACAATAATGAAAATGATTAACGATTACATTTTACGTTTTTTACCATTACTATGACTGCAATTTGCTCATTTATGCTTTAAACACTACAAAATCCCAGATTGTATACATATTTATGTTTTATTAATGTTTTAAATGGATTTAATCATGATTACAGAGCAAGAAAATTAAAATTACGACTTCATTTTGTAATCGTTCATCATTAATCAGATTAAATTTTGCCCATCTCTGATATCAATACTCTATTATTTCCTTCCTCGCTGTTTTCTGCGCGTTGACACAACAAAAGGGTTCCATCAGGGTGAAAAGCAGCGCTGGGTGGCTCGGCTGGTCATTTAGCATTTGCTGAGCTGACTTCTCTCTAGTGCATTATCACAACACAGGGTATTTTCTATTGTAATTCCCTATCTTGATTAAGCTATCCTTGTGTTTTGTTTGTTATTTTATGTGCCAAATAATAGTTGTTTATTTCTTTCTAGTTCAGAGGAAATACTAGTCGTGGAAGCCAGTTCCACAACTTTAAAGTATGCGACAAGAAGATATCAGACAACTGCTCTATTGCTGCGAGTCATTGAGCGTTTAAAGCCATTTCACATGCCTGAGCTTAGACACAATTCAGGTAAAAAAAATAACTTGACTCATTTTTTTTTTACACTGGCTCGACATAGTGACTACAGAGTACCTGATGCTAAGCACAGTGTAGTCCAAAAACGAAAGCGACTATCAAAGGATGAAAATCCATTGATAGTCTACATCGTCATGTCGGCCCACATATACCACGACTGAAGGTCTCTAGGTATATGAGCTACTGGATATACACAAGCTGATCCCGAAACGCGACAAGCCGAAACTGGTCACTATGACGGGCTTTACACTCATGCACTGTGATCGCGATCCAGACGGGCACCGACGCCCTACCACCTCGCTGCTGCTCATTTAGCACCACCCAGGAGTCACGTGTAGGGAAACTAGGGTAAAGTCTACGGACGCGAGCAGCTTCGACTCCAAATCAAATATTTTTCTCATATCAAATATTTTTATGGGATTTGGATTTTAAATATTTCTATGGGTATTATTTTTTTGAAGTTGGCAACTCTGGTTAACAACTCGGAACAATTCGCGTTAAAGTTTTAAGTACAAAGTACATACACGCTAATGCAAGGTGCAGAACATGCCAGAACTTTATCTGCACTTATTTTAGTATTTATAATTATATATGTATATATAGATATTGTCACGCTATATCCCTTTCGAACTGAGCAGAGATACTTTTGTAGTAGGCGCAGAGAAATTAATAAGAACTATATTCCAGAACGCACTTTAGTATATTTATATATTTTATGACACCATAATTTTCTTATGTGACACATTCTAAATTCATCGTGATATGTTTTTCTAATTTGTATAAAAACCTTATAAACCTACAGACTCCGATCTCTTCAACAGATAGAATGTGAGCAATAGCGCAGCAGATCGCCGTTTTCAGGGCACATGTGGCATTTCTATGAGACGCCATGCGGGTTTCCTCACGATATTTTTCTTCACCGATGAGGTAGTTGTACCTAAAACTGTATTTAACCTGAAAACACCCAGAAACATGCCGGGACACAACCCTAGTACTCTTCACGCTGCTGTACATGAATTTATAAATGGTAATACTTTTTCGACAGCTGATTAAATGCCGGCACACCTCAAAGAATGGATATTTATAATGACGGTCAATGTTCACATTGCGACTCCTTTTTTTTTGGTATCCCGGGGTATAACTAGTGATGAAAATGCCCGGGAATTTTCCCAAAGTGCCCAAAACTTCCGATAACATTTCGTAAATTCCCGGGAATATTCCCAAGAAAGTTTTTGGGCACTTTGGGAAAATTCCCGGGCATTTTCATCACTAGGTATAACCCTACATAGGACCATCAGGGACGCTGTGACGGCAGCGACCCCGGTGTGTCAGATTCTTACTGACTAAAACCCCCCGGGGTGACCCTCTGATTGCCCCATCTGGGCCTGGGAAGCCAAATTCGTCGAGACGCCCAGGGAACAAAAGGCCTTGTTGAAGCTATCCCTCTGGGGGAGGGGTGGGAGTAAAAATCCACCTCTCCAAAGCCTATATCTCAGGCGGCGCGCCGGACACCGTGCACCGCCTCCCTCTCATCCGGGCAGCAGAATTCCTCAAGTCTACTGCCCGGCTACATTGCGAGTCCTGCAACAACGCAGGTATTGAATATTTTTCTTTGCCATGGATTTGGAATAGAAAAGCTTTTAAGACATTTGAAACTTTCGCGTTTTGTATTCATTATAAATACTTTAACGGGTCTTATGCGCAAGCTAACTTACTTTTAATTAAGCTCGACGTTTTGACTTGGTTACACAGGTAACACACGAGAGGACTAAGACGACGTGGAGTTTTCGTTGGGGGTGGGAAGTTTCCTTTTCTACCCTCTCTTGTTTTTGATAATTTGTATAAACATAACCAAACAGCGCATATGGAAGAATATCGAGTAAAGACTTTAATTATAAAAGCGATTTTATAGACGCGGGAGACATTTCAGGTTACAATGGTTCGTACCTTCTTACAAATAATAAAAATTTAAATAACTATTTCTTAATAAATCATTAAAAAAAAAATTGCCCGTATAAAGTTTGGACACTATACTGCGTGTAGCGTACGATTGATTGGTAAGTTGATGAAGTTGCTTTTACGTAATTATATGTAAATAGCAGTAGCGTTCATTCGCGAAAGCATTGCATGCCCTTACAATAAGTAAGTCTGGAATACATTGATTTAATCTAAACAAAAAAAGGATCCCTTTAAATTCATATCTATTCTATTTTCACGGCATCTATCTAGCCTATCATATATCATATATCTATATAGCCTATGAAAGTAATATAGTAATTAATATCATTATATAATATTGTCATTAATTATGTGAATCTGCCTACACTGTCCAAATACCTTATGCAGGCACTGGTAAATAGCAGTGACGTGCATAGGTGCATTGGCCAGGGTAGGCAGAATTTGCGTAATTAATTTGGATATTATATTATGATGGTAAATATGTAACAGATATGAATATAAATGTTTACTTGTTCTTTTTTTAATTTAAGCGATACATCCCAGGCTTATTTATCGTAAGGGTATGCAATGCTTTCATGCATCTATGGAATGAACGCTACTGGTAAATAGATATTGAATATACGCGTTGTAACTAGAACTACAAGAATAACAATAAAACCATAGTGTAGCGTGCACTCTGCCGGCCCACTCTTGCGGTAGGGGTACTCAGGGTGGGGGGTGGTGACCTGTCGCTGCCGGCACTCACTCGCGCGATGGTCGATAGTGACAGGGCAGGCGGTCCTCTTCTACACGGAGGAGACTATGCAGGTGAAGGAGGCGGTGGAGCGGGATCGGAAGGCAATATCTACCCCCGACAACCCAATCCGCCGCCCAGCTCGGACTGGACGCCGGAGGAGGGCCTTCGCCAACGGCCTTCCTCCATAACAGGACATATGCCCAGATCCTAGCGTGAGCGGTGTGCGATGTGTTTCCGCACACCGCTTCAATGACTTTTAGACGAGGGGGGGTGGCACTCTACACCACTCTCCCCAAAATGTGTTAGGTGTACGCGGGGGACGGCGACTATTTAACCACCCCCTGCCTAGTACGTAAGGCCTGAACAAGGCCGGACGTCGCCGGATGCCGAGGAAGGTGGCTCGGCTTTGCCCTTAGCGTCCGGCAGACGGGAGAAGGAACACCCCGGTGGTTTTAGTCGAGGCAGGTCCGACACACCAGGGAGCGGCCCTCACCGCTCCCCTGAAGGTCCGACGGAATTTCCACCAGGTTAACAAAAAAAAAAAGGTGTACCATAATATTTATACGGATCGCTTGCGTACCGACCGCGGTGGACGATAGAAAAGGGAATCGTGTGACGGTTCGTATGGGCCGCTCCACGTATGTAACTAGTGGCTCGTTAAATTATTGCCTATTTGATCTAGCTTATATATTTTAATATTATATTTTAGTGCAATAAAAGTGAACAAAAGCTATATAGATGTCACCACTGTAAGCTCGGGATGTGATTGAATAAAACAAACAGTTGCTATGTCGCTACTCGTCATTTATTAATATTTAGGTAGATTTTTTTTTACACTGGCTCGACATTGTGACTACAGAGTACCTGATGGTAAGTACAGTGTAGACCAAAAACGAAAGCGACTATCAAAGGATGGAAATCCATTGATAGTCTACATCGTCATGTCGGCCCACATATACCATGACTGAAGGTCTCTAGGTATATGAGCTACTGGATATACACAAGCTGATCCCGAAACGTAACAAGACGAAACTGGTCACTATGACTGGGTTTACACCCATGCACTGTGGTCGCGATCCAGACGGGCACCGACGCCCTACCACCTCGCTGCTGCTCGTTTAGCACCACCCAGGAGTCACGTGTAGGGAAACTAGGGTAAAGCCTACGGACGCGAGCAGCTTCGATCCCCAAAAAAATATATATATATTGTGTATTACTAAACGATAGCGCGTGTCAATTCACTACCCGCGCCATCTGTTGAATATTCAACCAACTTAAAATATACACTCTCAATTCAACAAAAAGTATCTAGTAATGAACGAATAGTTTTATACAGCCTTTGAACGTTAAATAGTAAAATCGACATAAAAACAAAACAAAATAACACTCAAAATTTACATTTAGATGACCCTCAGTGCTTCCAATGCTTTTCTGTTAAATTTAAGTATGGAGTCTTCTGCTTCATGATTATGTATAAAAATAATCGAGTATATGGCTTATGTATTGGAAAAGTAACACGCATTAATTTCCGATAATATTTTCCTTGTTGAATGGACAGTGTTCCCTCTACAGAAATTGTAAGATAATACATCAATCACTTGAGATAAATATCTTTCATATAAGGATTTGTGTGCTTAGGCTCCGATCCGGGGCTTACATTTCCGTGTATCAATAACAGTAGCGTTCATTCCATAGATGCATAAAAGCATTGCATGCCCAAACGGTAAATAAGTCTGGAATAAAGTGCTTAAAGTTAAACCAAAAACGGAACCCTTTGCATTCATATCTATTCTGTATTTATGAAGTCTCTATGAAAACAATACTATATATATATTTACTATCATAATATAATATTACAATTTATTGCGCGAATTCTGCCTACCCTATCCAAATATCCTATGCACGTCACTGCTAGTAGAACTAATTGCAAAACGACGGATGTGTCTCAGTTTGGCCTTTGAAAATTCCTCTGTAAAATAATAGAGGACTCCTACACTTTCTACCTTCTTCGTCCTTTTTTTTTTAACCCGAGGGAAATCTCTAACGGAATTCCAGAGGGCTGTGAGGCCCGCCCCCCGGTGTGTCGGACTTGCACCGACTAAAAGCCCCAGGGTTTTCCTTCTCTCCGTCTAGTCGGGACCGGAGGCACAACAGCGTCTTCGTCCTTTTTTCTTTTAATATACATTTCTTTACATGGAAAGGAGTTCCTGTACTTGGAATATATTTTTAAAACATTTAAGATTTGTTTAAGTTAGAATCAAGAACTTCAATGTCAGGTTATATCCTTTTCGAACTGAGCAGAGATACGTGACCAGTAGCGCAGCTGATCGCCGTTCTCAGAGCACTTACTCATAACATTTTAATGAAATGCTATGTGGAATTTCCCGCGACTTTTCTTCACTGGTAAGCATGTCCTAAATCCGTACTTAATCTAGAAGCACTTAAACGTACCATGCAGGATTCGAACCTACAACCATTGGTAATTCCGCGCATGGATAAATAAAATAAAACAGCCATTTATTTCTCGATCAACAATATCTAATAAAAATTATACAATATAGCATGTAGACGCCGCCCGATACGTAATTGTATTAAACGCCCTAAGGGTCGTTAGGGTGTTACGAGGCGTGCGGGGTAAGGGGTGCGCGCGCGCACGGGATGCTCTAGCTAAATCAGTCGACTACCGAGACCCGAGGCTAGAGTACGTGCGTGTGCGTCGCGATTCGGTGTGTGCATACATACATAAAGTGCAAATAAACAGTAAAACGCCAAAATCCTTGTCTTCCTATCACCACACCCACAACCACCGGTCATAACAATTATTATGACGAATTACTTTAAAACAATATGAAAAAAAAAAATTATACATAAAACAACAAAAATTAAACAATTATATAGCGATGTGACGTGGGTGGGTGGTGTGACTACACGCCTGCACTGCTATAAATTTATGTCGAAGGTGTAGGATAGCAAATGATAGATGAGACTATGATTATGATGAATTTAATGAAATATGAAATACAAGATCGGATACGTGCAAACTACTGTTATACAAACTGAATTCTCAAGCAAGCGTAGTGCGAGCTGCGCGGGTAGCCGAAGAAGAATGCATCGTACGCGGCGCCGTTGCAACAATGTAGCAGCGGCTCATTCACGCGTGACTAATTACGTTGTGCGTGTCCATTTGCCGCCGGCTCGATGCGCTGTGACAATGGTAAAATCGGATGACGGCAAATGGACTCCACAATTATATAATCAAATTAATTTAATGGAACCCTTTCAGGTAAGAGTCTCCTCTAATCCATACCATTTACCTCGGTCTATCTTTGCGTTGAAATCACCCATAACAATTAGTCGCTATTACTTGCATTTTTTTTTTTTTTTTTGGTAACCCGGTGGAAAATCCTACATTGGACCATCAGGGTCACTGTGAGGGCAGCGACCCTGGTGTGTCAGACTCCTACTGACTAAAAACCCCCGGGGTGTCCCTCTAATCACTCCACCCAGGCCTGGGAAACCAAATTCGTCCAGTCGCCCGGGGAGCGAACAGCCTTATTCAGGCTTCCTCTCTGGGAGGGATGGGAATAAAGAGCCCACGCCTCCAGTACCTCTTTCATAGGCGGCGCAAGACACTGCGCACCACCGCCCTCTCAGCTATTACTTGCATTGCATGAGCCTTCTCCAAGTCCTTGTAAAAAGTTTTTAGATCCTCCTCACTTGCTTTTCAGTTGGAGCGTAGGTTTGTATTATTGATATTATATTATCACCAACATTTAGTTTAAGTAATGTTATTCTTTCCGAAATCCCAATGAAATCTACTGTGTTGTTTTAATTTTTTATTTATTAGAAAGCCAACTCCGTATTTTCCACTGTCTGTCCAATGTAACATAAAATAAAATTGTTGTATTCTTAAATTTTTTCCCATGTCCCCTTATTTCTGCAAGCCCTATTATATCCTCTTAAGCGCATACTATGGTTCGATTAATCGTTCAATTGTTGCTAGGGATCTTACATTGAAGGTACAAATTTTTTTAATGTTTGTTTAGTCATTTTTTTTATTCTTTGATGAAAAAGCATTGGTCATTGGTTCCAGATTGGTCGATTTGTTGATGTTTTTTTATGAATTAGAGGTTTTTTGTATGTATTATTTTTAATAGAATAAAGAGCTATTATTATTATTATAATCAAATTAAATTAAAAAGTTATATATATATATATATATATATATATATCTATACTAATATTATAAAGCTGAAGAGTTTGTTTGTTTGTTTGTTTGAACGCGCTAATCTCAGGAACTACTGGTTCGAATTGAAAAATTATTTTTGTGTTGAATAGACCATTTATCGAGGAAGGCTTTAGGCTATATAACATCACGATGCAACTATTAGGACTGAAAAAATAATGGAAAATGTGAAAAAACGGGGAAAATTATTCATCCTTGAGGGCTTCCATTGCGTGCGCTGCGAAAACGGTTCAAGATACCAAAAATATATGTATGAGAGAATTATTCCTCTTAAAATGATCTAAAAAAATGTCAGCGACACTATATGTCTATCTTTTAAGATTAAGTCACTAGAACCGTTTTTATGGTAAACAAATTTGGTCGAAATAAATGCATTATTTGTTAAGAGTTGTATCAACGTAATAATATTAATCTTTATCCAAATAAATGTGTTGTTGATTAAGAGTATTTAATTGTGAACAAAATTGTCTTTGACATCACTTAATTTCAATGAACATCTTAGAAGATATTACAAAACCTTATATAGAAAAACAACGTGTGCCGGATCAGCTAGTATATAATAATAATAGATAATTAGTGTATAACTTAAACTTTCTTTTTAACTTTACGTATTTATTTAAAAGTTCTAGCTATTTTTTAATAATCCTACAGTACAGTGTCAATGAGAACCCCTCTTCGGGTATAGGCCTCTTCCAAACAATTCCAGTTTGGTTTGTCTGAAGCTGTTGTGAACCAGCTAGCGCCCTATATTAATAATTTGACTATTATATTATGATAGTAGATATTATAGTGCTTTCATAGAAAATATAGATTATATTTTAATATAAACGGTTTCCTTTTTTGTTTAACTGTAAGGAATTTAGTCAAGACTTATTAATTGTCAGGGCATGCAGTGCTTTCATGCATTTATGGAATGCACGCTATTGCCCGTGGGCTGCAATGCAAGTGGTCGTGGGTTTCTATCCCGGTTAGTAACCCTGGATTTTTCCAAATTAAAATACGGATGTAGGCACCACATTGTCACCGGTGAAAGTAAACATAAGAAACCCGCATGTCATTTATTAGAAATGTCATGTGTACTAGTGCTGTGAGAACGGCGATCAGCTGCGCTACTGGTCACGTTGGGCACGACATATAATTGCAAAGTGTTACCAGCCACTAAAGTAATTCTGCTTTTCCTAAAAGGGATATAGCATGATAAGCCGTGGTGGCTGCCGGCAGAATAGAATAGCACCCCCCTCTTCTTGCTGAGGTGTCGTAAGAGGCGACTAAGGTATCTCTTGAACACCGCAATTCAACCAGGTGTTTAGAGAAGGGAAAACTCGACCAAACCTGCATCCCGCTCCCTCCCGATCGTACTGGTTCTCCATTCCATCGGGCCCGAGGGAGCTCGGACGAGAGAGTGCTTTTCTGGCTACGCGTCCAGTTATGCACTTAAATATCTCCTGCGCAATTGACTGTTTCCGAAAACTGGACCTCGAATTTCTTAACCGGTGTTGAAACAGTCGCCGTGGCCGAAACCGGCCAGGACATCATCATAACATGACAATATACTATTATTACTTTAGTCAGTTATGGCGCGGAAAATCAATTCTAAGCCATCTATCGAGGATGTGTTAGATATATTGATTATAGATATTGTTGATGCATCTCGCTCTAGATCGAGACATTGGCCATTGGTTAAACCAACTATAACAGAATAAACTGATCCGGCCAATTCTCCAGCCAGTTTGATACAGAGAATCATCCCAGCAAATGGCGCAATTTGATTGTTAATCGAATCACCTAGTGTAGATAGAACACGTGTGGTGTTTTGGGGCCTTGCCACACCGGACTGTAACATTGACTGAAAATAGTTTTTTTTTTCTGACCAGTCCAAAAAAACGACTTCAATTGTCAACAGCAAACAGAAACCTTTCGATAGTCACTTCTATCTCTTCCAAACAAAAATTGTGCTGCAACCAAATCACTCTTACATTATCTTCAAGAAAGATCCAAATCACTTATAGTTTTACATGGTTCGA
Source organism: Automeris io (assembly GCA_036320925.1). Lineage (NCBI taxonomy): Eukaryota > Metazoa > Arthropoda > Insecta > Lepidoptera > Saturniidae > Automeris > Automeris io. Next base: position 16,166,829 of record JAUDJH010000005.1, read on the forward strand.
CATACCACAGGCAAACATTGAATTAAAATACAAGACACGCGTGTGTGTTTCTTTAAATTAACGATGTAGGTAGTTCGGCAAACTTTTGTTGTCAAATCATCATTGACGATTTCTGTGACAGCTAGTTCATTGGAAAGAGCACCTATGGAAATTCTCCGTGTTTTTTTAAATCATAGCCCTGTGATACCTAGAAACCTAATCTAGAAATCTAGGGTTCAAATCGCACACTAAATGGCTATTTGAATATGAACCTTGTTCAACGGGTATAAGGTTTTATCGTAACACGTTTCTCTAACAAATAATGTTATTGACATCTAAAGACACCCATGATCAACAAGTAAAATGAAAAACTAGTGTAAAATAAATCTAAAATCGGTGTCGGTGTAACAGTCAGCCAATATGTGGTACTATGAAAGTACACATTGGAAAGGTAACCTAAATAAATACAAGATACGTTGTACTATTCCGTGCATTGAATCAATACTCAATTTATTAGATACCTCGAGTGTTAGAAACGTCACTTGTGAAACTGATGCATGACATGTCTTTCTCTCGCTCACCTATTTGTGTGAAGGCGAGAAAGAGCGACCCTGTGTTGTGTTACTAAAGGAATGATTCGTAGTCTGGCAATTGCTGTTGGGGAGCTTTATATGGAAAGCGGTCAAATGCAGGCGAATGTGCTACACATCAAAAAAGGGATGTCGAAAATGAAAAAAAAAAAACGTTATATCGATGTATCGATATTTATAAAAATATCAATATCGGTGGCGATATATCGAAGGAAAAATATCGATATATCGCACAAATCTCAATAAACACGAAAGTATTTTACCAGTATTCCTTTTTATTAGACAAAATTACAAAAATATCAAGAACTAAAAGGCTATCTTCTAACTTTAAGACCTATTTAAGATATCAAACAAAAATAAATAATACATAAATAAATGGCGGCAAATAATATACATGCAACAAATTCAAATGTCAATGCATGCAAGGTAACAAAACATAATACTCAACAGTCATAGACATATTGTCTAACTATACAGTTCTAATATATTATATAGAACTATATAGTCTTTAGATTTCAGCGACTTCACTGCCCTAAGAATAAAAAAAAATATCGTTTTTGATACAATTTTCGATACTGGATATTTTCTATCGATATATCGGTACAAAATATATCGCCCAAAAATAACGATATATTGAATTGAAAATATCGATATATCGATGTATCGATATTTATTCGACAAGCCTATATCAAAATTGTGATCGTCTCTGCTGCAGGATTTGCTCCTGTGTCAAAGCACGATCCATTAAATTCTATATTGCTTTAATCAGAATTGTGACTATCAATCTTGAGGTTTTTTTTTACTCTATTTATTTAAGGGACTTTTACATGTGTACGTATGTCAGCTCCATCGTACTCTAATACAGAAATACCTAACATATGACATATGGAACCATTGATCTGAACAGGCCCGACGCCTCATCAGATAATAGTTCTGTTAAGACTTTGTTAAACCTTCCGACGTCTAGTGCGTTTAGACCAAAGGCACTCACAAACGCCTCTCTCACAGATTCAGATCGGACACATTCCATCAACAAATGGTGGATATCATCTATGATTCCACAATTTACACACAGTGGAGAATCCTTTAGTTTCATAAGATGTTAAATTTGTTAGATGGAATGTGTCTGTGTGCCACGGACACCAACTTCCTGCACAAAGTTGTTCCAGAAAACCAGGGTATTTGGGGAGGTTCACTTTGCAAAGTTTTATACCAGATCCCTATAATCTAGAGGTGATTGTTTTTTTTTTATCCTGACTTGGTACAGTTACTACTCCACGAATGATGGTAAGCATGGTACAATCCAAAACGAAAATAATTATCAACAGTAAAAAACTCTATCGGTAGTCGCAGAAATTATGTCGGCCTGTACAAACATCTCATATTTATTTATTTATTTACTTTTTACAGGGTTGCCAGTGGCCCGGTACAATAATTCATTTACACAATACATATACACAGTTACAATCAAAAATGTACAGTTCCTATTAAGGCAACCACAACATACATAAGAGTGACCTGTTTATTTATACTATACTAGCTCTCCCGGCAGACCTTGTTCTGCCCTATTTCTCTAAAACAAAGTCACATTGTTTTTTTTAATGTTAATAGCTTCCCCGTCAGATTTTATTCTGCCAAAACTTATTGGCCTGTCGGCTGTTTTTTGAAAATTGTTTGAAGGAACCTGGCCTTAATGCTATATGTATAAAAGTTGACAAATATTGACATTAATATTTATACGTTACTCAATTGTTTTGACTTCCCGGAACCCGTCCACTGACATTTAAACTTTACGGTATGGTGTTAAAGTTCAAATTGACTTTTCAATATAATTACGAATTTTTTGTATGAGAATATAGAAAAGTATTGTTTTTAGACTTTTTGAGACATTTTTTTAATTTTTCTCTCCGTAATAACCTTCCCCAGACTTCAACAAACACAACAAAAACGAAATCAGCCAAATCGGTTCAGCCGTTCTCGAGTTTCGCGCTTATACACATTTAACGATTCATTTTTATATTATAGAGATATATTATATTATACTATATCTCTTCACGCTTTGCTTAAAGGACCCGATATTATTGGACGGTGGGACCACGCGCGTCTAAAGACCATTTCACAGCCCAATGGCTCGGCAAATGTAGGAGTTAGAAAACTTCTCAGTCTGGGATGTGAGTTGCCGTGTTGCCGTGACTCCGTAAACCCGCGCGCGTGGTTCCTCTATGGAAGGGAGAGGGTGGAACAAGGTTACATAACTTTTGAGAACACTGGCTATGATACAGATGGATTACGCCTATATTATGATATTATTCTTTTTGGGAGTCGAAGCTGCTCGCGTCCGTAGGCTTTACCCTAGTTCCCCTACACGTGACTCCTGGGTGGTGCTAAACGAGCAGCAGCGAGGTGGTAGGGCGTCGGTGCCCGTCTGGATCGCGACCACAGTACATGGGTGTAAAGCCCGTCATAGTAACCAGTTTCGGCTTGTAGCGTTTCGGGATCAGCTTGTGTATATCCAGTAGCTCATATACCTAGAGACCTTCAGTCGTGGTATATGTGGGCCGACGTGACGACGGAGACTATCAATGGATTTTCATCCTTTGATGGTCGCTTTCGTTTTTGGACTGCACTGTACTTACCATCAGGTACTCTGTAGTCACTATGTCAAGCCAGAGTAAAAAAAAAAATATCTTCAATTTATCGCAAAGAATTTTGTTCTTCACTTCCAATGTGTTTAGTGTTTTAACAAGAAACATGCGTCATTGTATAATTTAATATGTTATCCTATATAAATGAATAAAAAGGAATTGTATCATGTGAATATATTTTGTATTTGAATATTGTATATCCTATATTTATACTAGCTGACCCGGCAAACGTATTGCCATATAAGTTATTTCTAGGTGATAATTGATCAGTTATCGAGGGGGATGAAAATTGATTAAATTACTAAAATGGCTATTAAAAAATAGGGGTTGGTGATAAAAGGGTAAATATTTAGGGTTGTATGTATTTTTAATGCCACATTATAGAAAAATAAAAATAAAAAAATTTGTTAAAAAAACGTTAAGGGTGAACATCCCTTATCACTTATGGGTGTGAAAAATAGATAGTAGCCGATTCTCAGGCCTACTGAATATGCATATAAAATTAGGTGAAAATCAGTAAAGCCGTTTCGAAGGAGTAAGGTCACTAACATTGTGACACGAAAAGTTTATACTCGTGTATATATATAGAGATAAAAGTACTTATTACATTAAATTCCTTTTAAAAATCCAACTAAAAATCCTATAAACTTCAACAAGAATAATGTCACCCATATTTGGGTGACGTGCCAACGAACTAGTTAAGAGAAGATTCAATAGTTATTTCTTGGGCAAGTGTGTTCCATCATTGGCTATCATATATTTACATCCCACGAGATGTGATCGAAGTTAAACACTACTGCCATTTTTAGTAGTAAGAGTGAAGAAAATTCTGTAGATTTGGTTATAGGTAGATTAAGACCTTGAATAGAATTGATATAGCCTGACAACGGCAGTGATTAGTTAAAATCTATTAGAGGGACACGATAAATCTAAGTGAACTAAAAACAAAATTTATACTTTCTAAATTACCACAAAACACGCCACGGTTATCTATATGTATGATAAAGTATTGGAAAGTTTGTCCAATTAAAGTTTTATAGAATATTCTAGCCTCTACCGGTGGCTTCGCTTGCGTGGTTTTCCGTTTCGTGTGAGAACGAGATAGTAAAAAGTAATTAAAATTAAAATGTTTATAAAGAAAAAATGGGATTGATGGATGAAGAATGGGGAATGAGAATGAAATTGATGGTTTAAGAGAAAAGTAAATAGCCATTTTTTGTATCGACGCTTCATTGGCTACATCTTAACCTTTCAACAGGTGTATTTAAGGCGTATCATTTGCCTGTGGATAAAAAAACAGCCAAGAGTGAGTCGAAATCACACACCGAAAGTTGCGTATAAACTAACTAGCTGATCCGGCAAACGTTGTTTTGCTATATAAGTTATTGTAATACCTTCTAAGATGTTCATTGAAATTAAGTGATGTCAAAGACAATTTTGTTCATAATTAAACACTCTTATCAACAACACATGTATTTGAATAAAGATTAATATTATTACGTTGATACAACTCTTAACAAATAATGCATTAATTTCGAACAATTTGAGTACCATAAAAACGGTTCTAGTGAGTTAATCTTTGTAAAACCCTTTGAATTCCCGTTATTCATAATTTAGTCATTTATATACTTTTATGGATAATTTTTGGCATTGGTAACTGTACCAACGTATGCTTTATAGAACTAAGTAGCTCTATGGAATTTCACTTTACTCAGCTTAGTAGAAAAACATTTTTTTGACTCTTTCTTTGGCGCGATCGCAACCGGTGCTGTGTTGTCTTCGAGTGTCAACTATAATTGGTTATTTTGTGGCGCGGCCTCAAAGGGTTAAGTTAAAAAAAACTGCTCAAGGTCGAATCGGACTTCCGCGTATGTGATGTGTAGTGACTACGGTTTTCCAATGTTTTCCCGTGTGAGTCCGGGCATCCCCTTATTCGCCAGCCTCATTCCGACGTAATCGGGAACCTTAAAATTCAAATAACTCACACAGATCCGTGGGATCAAGTGGCTAGCGCACCAACTAATCTACGGAATCCTGATCTTGGAGCGGCCCGGGCACGGTAGAGTTGTATGCGATACGAAGTTTCGGATATTAAGGGTTATTTGTAACCCCTGCCGCAAAAATAGGGGTGTTATAAGTTTATCGCATTGCCAAAACTGGGTCGTGGACATATGTTCGTCATGGGTTTGTCCTCTGGTGGTAGGGCGATTGCCCGAACTGGGTCATGACCACAGTACACAAGTGTAGAGACCGTCATAGTGACTCTCTTTGGCCTGTCACGTTTCGGGATCAGCTTGTGCACGTCCAGTAGCTCATATACTTAGAGACCTTCAGTCGTGGTATATGTGGGCCGACATGACAATGTAGACTATCAATGAAATTTCATCCTTTGATGGCCGCTTTCGTTTTTGGACTACACTGTACTTACCATCAGGTGAACTGTAGTCACTATGTCCAGCCAGTGTAAAAAAGCTGTACTTTGTTTTTAAATCTGATTCGGCATAGTGACTACATCACACTTAATGGTAAGCGTGGTGCAGTCCAAAAAATGACTACAACTACCAACAGTAAAGAAAAACTATCGATAATCGCAGTAATCACGCCGAACTGGACACATATCCCTTCACTCTTTAAAGGATCCAATATCATATGACAGTGGGAACACGCTCCCTGGAAGACCATTCCATAGCTCAACGAATCAGCTGCAGTAAGAGTTAGAGAACTCCTTAGTCCTAGCCGAGATGTTTTTTTTACACTGGCTCGACATAGTGACTACAGAGTACCTGATTGTAAGTACAGTGTAGTCCAAAAACGAAAGCGACTATCAAAGGATGAAAATCCATTGATAGTCCACATCGTCATGTCGGCCCACATATACCACGACTGAAGGTCTCTAGGTATATGAGCTACTGGATATGCACAAGCTGATCCCGAAACGCGACAAGCCGAAACTGGTCACTATGACGGGCTTTACACCCATGTACTGTGGTCGCGATCCAGACGGGCACCGACGCTCTGTCACCTCGCTGCTGCTCGTTTAGCACCACCCAGGAGTCACGTGTAGGGAAACTAGGGTAAAGCCTACGGACGCGAGCAGCTTCGACTCCCAAAATGTGATGTGCGTTACCGTATAACTGTGACTCCGCAAACTCGCTCACATGGCTCAATTATGGAAGAGAGAGGGTGGAACAAGATTAGACAACTCTTCAGAACTCCCACCCTGATACAAACCGTAGAAAACGCTAGGTGAAGCAATATCTCTGCGCGATTGGAGAGGAAACTCTCGGGCCAGTATAAAAAAATATTTTGAGTTTGGATACCAAATAATATATCGTAATTCGGATATAATATGTAAGCGCATCACTAATGCAAGGCGATCCATCGACAAGTTCAAACACATCCTACCCTAACCCAAGCAGCAGCGGAATCCAAAGCCACAGGTTGAATTTAATATACACCAATGTAGCCATGATACTGAGAAAGATTAAGCTCGCATGCATAGACATTGTTCCACTGGTTTTCACGTGGGACACACTGTTGTCTCGGATATCAGTCGAAATTTACTGAATTACCCCTTTATTTCATACTATGCTATCAGTGTTATTACAAATGAAACTCTAGTAATAGGCGAGGGTTGTTACACCTCCAACTTAAGCACGAAATGGCCCGAAATTAGAGCACCAAAGCTAGAAACCGACGTAGTATCAGAGATGGGCAAAATGTAATCTGATTAATGATGAATGATTACAAAATGTAGTCGTAATTCTAATTTTCTTGCTCTGTAATCATGATTAAATCCATTTCAAACATTAAGAAATCATAAATGTAAATACAATCTGGGATTTTGTAGTGTTTAAAACATAAATGAGCAAAATGCAGTCATATTAATGTTAAAAAAAGTAAAATGTAATCGTTAATCATTTTCATTAATCTGATTACATTTTGCCCATCTATGCGCAGTATTCGCGTAGTATCAAGAATGACTGCTTACTGCATACGCGCCATCATCTTTATGACGCTGAAACCTGGTCTCCGGTGGTGGTTTTGGAGGCTAACCAGGACCAAGCCATTGGTCGAAATTACTTATTATTATTAGCTAGTTTCGTCCCACAGCAGGGCAAACGCCTTCCTACCCTTTACCAATATATTATATTTGTGGAATCCAAGAGAAGCAGATTGGATATTGAGCCCAATTGTCTAATGCGGATTGGCGAATGTGCACTATATGCCGAGAAAGTGCATGTAGGTTAGATACTACCAATATGCGTGTAATTCGGCATGCTATATAGCTTAGTTGGTTTTTAGAAAGAAGAAAGAAAGAAAACGTTTTATTAGCAGCAGCCAGACAGAAGTGACAACATGCTACAATAAATTACATGAAAAACCAGAAAAAAAACAAAAATAAATAAAAAAATCACAAACAATACACAAGAAAATCTAGGCCGCTGCCAATAAGAACCCTGTCTCAGCTTGTGCTACAGAGCACTAGACTCTGCAGCGCTGGTATTCTGACAGGGCCTTGCGGGCGACACAGTCACTTCACCGGCACAGCTCTACATATACATATATATAAGTTATTAGGATTTTGTTACACAATAAAAACAAAGAAAAGAAAACCATCAACAAAAAAACCAAATAAGCAAAAAAAAATACAAATAAAAATACAATTTAAGCTTTCAATTTAGTCAGCCAAACCTTTCTCTAAACTAGATACAAAAAAAAAACAACAAAAAATGTTTTCATATAAACATATATTAAAGGGGCCCACCACATCGTGAAAAACAGATCCCCGCGCACCTATGTATTTAATTTAAACTTGTTCACATAAAAGATATTTTTTTAGTTTATTCTTAAAAGTTGCCCAAGACTGTAGTGAATCACGGATAGGTAGCAGTATATCGTTCCAGAATTTTAGGATATCCCAGTATGATGAAGAGGGAGGCACTATTATATTCTGTTGCATACATATATCGGGTGAAATTATAGTTTATTTGAAGCCGAATATAATCGGTTCTATATCGGAAATACTATAGATAAAATTTGTCTTTTTTTCAGATTTACTGTCATGTGCCGACACAGAATTGAATTGTTTTCATACCAAAACGATTATAACTTTATAGTATGTTATATAATTTTTAGACGATCATATTATAGTCACTTTGGAACGGAAAGCTCTAGTGACGTATTAGCAAATGACATTAAATTCCAATATTCATAAAAAAAAAATGTTGTTATATTTTACTCGACTCATGACGACGAAGATTTTCAATGGTTCTGCGTCAGATGATAATCGCTGTGGTTTTTGGACTACACTGTATTTACCATCACGTGCTATGGTCACTTGATAGAGCCAGTGTAAAAGGATGTTATTAGAGAGGATTGTTGCATAAATTATTGTTTATGTTTAAATTCTGTTTTTTAAATATTTTCTAATTAGATTAATTTATTTCTTTTTATATTACTCGTATTTTTATTTTTCTTTTCTTCTGTGCATGTAGTCTACACTTTTAAATATAGTCGCATTTATAATGTATCCTGTTCATGTCTTATATAGTTTTATGTGTTAATGTAGACTGTGTAAGTGTACTTATAAATAAATAAATAAAGGAAACCTTTTAGTACAGATATAGGGCTTATTTAATGTTAGTGAGTATCGTATTCCATGCGAACACAAATTTATTCTACAAGTAGTTGACTAAGCGGCTGTATGAAGGTAAGGGCCGTGAGTCGCGCGCTAAAGGGTCGAACGCCTGAATTATTACGAAACAGGCTACGTTGCTGACACAAAGTCATGTTTCATTTTGTATTCTGTGCCTAGACCTACACACAAACTCCGATATGTTTTGATAAATCGCTATTTCTAGCAATTTATTATACCTTGTTTGATATTCTCGGTCACTGAATAACATATACATAGATTTCTACTTTCCAACCTTTGATACACGTGACTACTGAGTTCCACTACACCGGGAGTGATGTGGAAACAATATTATGCAGACTGACCACAGCTAGTGGACCTATACGATGATTTTGCAAAAGCAGTCATAACGAAAGAAATATATTTTAGAACTAGCTGTCCCGGCAGACCTTGTTCTGCCCTATTTCTCTAAAACAAAGACCCATTGTTTTTTTATATTAATAGCTTCCCCGTCAGATTTTATTTTGACAAAACCTATTGGCCTGTCGGCTGTTTTTTTTAAATTATTGGAGGAACCTGACCTTAACGTTATATATATATAAAAATTGACAAATATTGACATTAATATTTATACGTCACTCAATTGTTTTGCCTCCCCGGAACCCGTCCACTAACACTTGAACTTTATGGTGTGGTATTAAAGTTCAAAATGACTTATAACGAATTTTTTGTATGAGAATACAGAAAAGTGTTATTTTTAGACAGTTGCAGGGATTTTTTTTAATTTTTCTCTCCGTAATAACCTTCCTCAGACTTCACCAAACACAACAAAAAAAAATCAGCCAAATCGGTTTAGCCGTTCTCGAGTTTCGCGCTTATCAAGACATTTTGCGATTCATTTTTATATTATAGAAGATATAAAGGAAAAAACACTAAATTTTGTTAGGCGGACGTGATCCACCGTCGGATTCATCTTCACCTTCCACCAGGTGTAATTGTCATGCCGGGCAGTAGACTTGAGGGAGTCTGCTGCCCGGCATGAGAGGGAGACGGTGCGCGGTGTCCGGCGCGCCGCCTGAGAGATAGGTGTTGGAAGGGTAGGCTCTTTACTCCTATCCCTCCCAGAGAGGCAGCCTCGACAAGACAATTCACTCCCTGGGCGTCTGGATGAATTTGGTTTCCCAGGCTCGGGTGGAGTGATTAGAGGGACACCGCGGGGGTTTTCAGTCAGTAGGAGTTTGACACACCGGGGTCGCTGCCCTCACAGCGGCCCTGATGGTCTTATGTAGGATTATACCCCGGGACACCAAAAAAAAAAGTGTAATTGTCACAGGTGTCTTCATAACATTTCAAAACACGGGCGTCACCAGCGGCGCCGAAGATGAGGATTAAGGATAGGTCAGTCAACTGTCGTTTAAAAAACGCAGTTTCACTCCGACGCAGCCTTGAATTTCTTTCGGCGTTTCTTCTCAAGGTAGTCGCTTCCGAAACGATAGTAGATCACCGTTAGGGTTCGTTTCACTGGCCGGTTGCCCAAGTCAAGGTTTCCTGGCTGAGCGCATTCTGCGTTCGCCCACCAAGCCCGGCTTAGTTGTGAAGGCTTGTCCCAGCCAATCACCAGTCACTTCGCAAATAAAAAGAGTGATTGAGGTCAAGTATCCCTCTGTAAATCATAAAAAAAAAAAAATTGCTGCAATCAGCCCTAAACAAAAAAGAAAACGTTAGATTATTATATAGCAGCCAATCTTGAACTGGTTTTATTAGAATTTTGAAATCTTTGGCGTCGGCTAGTTATCAACCTATATAATCGAATAGTTTTTAAAAGCAATTTAACAATCAGAGGAATAAATCTTTGTTAGACACGTGATAGAAAGTATAGTCTAAAAATTCGGCCATTTTGAAAATTTTACCGGTTTCTGCCGAAGGTGCCAGAAGTGGAAGTTCCAGTTAACTACTATCAGAGAGTTAACAGGTTAATTCAATGTGAGTTGAGTGGCTTTATGTCTGAGTAAATGATCACAGATGGAGTTAACGCTTCGCAGAGTCCGAATGGCTTGAAAGCGCGACTGAAGCGCTCTTCATAGCTATTTAAACGCGCAGTTCCTAATTGTACATAAATTACAAATGCACAATAAATGCTTTTCGAGCTCTGGTTTTATAGTCTCGTATCATTAACTTTAGCTATTACGGGGTGAGCAGAGATTACATTAGTGGTTGTATCCACTTTACGCTTATATTTTCTGCCCAGTGTGACCAGTAGTGCAACTGATCTGCGTTCTAAAAGCATTATAAAATGTCATGTTCATTATATGTAATGCAGGATTCCTTACGTTGCTTTCCTTTACCGATGAGCATATAATATATAAATTAGTACGGAATCTCGAAAAACTCAGAGGGTGAGATTTATAGACGTGTAGCGTGCATTCTGCCGGCCCATTCTCGCTGACGCCGTAATGGTTGGACGGATCGTTTTCGCACCGGCCGCGGTGGAAGATGGGAGGGTAATTGTGTGACGTTTTAGTGATCGACCGCTCATTGTGATATAGTTTTCTAAAATAATTAGATATTTTATGGATTTTTATTGTTTTAATTTTGAGTATATGTATAATAAACGTTTTTGTTATGGACTAATCGTGTTTCACTGCCTTTGAACGTTAAAGACGCAATTTTAACTTTGCTCAGATTTTACTAGAACATTACTATTTATATTTCTCAATGAGTGTTAAAGGATTTGGTAAATCACCGATTATGTCAATATGAACTTGGCTCTGCGAATACTATGGGTATACCCAAGTTCCTGATTATTTATTCAGTTTTTTCTCAAAACGAATTAATTTTTTGAGAACTTTGCTAAGCAAAGTTGAAATAGCGTCTATGAATCTCAGTTAAGTTCCGGAGTTTCAACCTACGATCATTCGGGTTGTCGGGCATAGAAACCGGCCTATTATCGATTCAGCCATTTACCGATATAAAAGTTGTTTTAACAGATGTACATCTTTAAAACTGGACAAGGAGGAAATACCATACTATAGAAGCAATCGCGGAATAATCGGAATGATATAATAGTGACACCGCAGAAGCCAGCGGTTGTTAGCGTCGTTTCATTACGGTCTCGTTAGTCTTTCATGAGGTATTTACACCTGTTGCTAATGCATTAACCGCACTTTCTCAAAGACCTTTCATCTCAGCTTCCGTTAAAACCGTGCTTGTTGGCGCGACTCATAAGCGATTAGCGTTTTGTCAATACATATACAGTATCAATTAATCAATCAACGATTACCCTCCACAATGTATAAAGATATGGTTCTCTGTTAAATAACCAAAGTTGTCGATAAAGCTCTCGGGCATGCCAAGAATCGACAATAGTTCGAACAAGCGGGTGCTTGAATGGAGAACGCGAACCGGCAGGAATAGCGTTGACCACATCCTGGCAAGGTGACCGGGAAAGATTATATGAGAAGAGTCGAAGACAGGGCCCATGGGCGTTTGTTCGGAGAGGCCCATATCCAGCAGTGGGCAAGGATGGGCCGATGATGAAAAAATACCTTCTATGGTTTCGATAAATCAGTCCCCTTGAGATAAATTATTCCCACCTAGGCAACGACTGGTGACCACAGCTAGTATAGAATAAAAAACAGTTAGTCACTCAATGGTGCTTAATTTCGTATATGAGCCCTGCTAAAGTCGTAAAATCTTGCGAAATCTAGTCACGCTGTTTGAAAAAGATTGGATATGAACTATGACGTTTCACTTATAAATTGGGTCATAACGTAAAGGTTTCTCAGAGCGGTTAGGTTGTGATCGCCATAGGGAATTCCGAGCTGTAGAATTCGTAATGTGCTCAAAGCAAAGGCGATTTAAATGTGGGATAGTTTATTGGGAACGTAAGCCTTTGGGAACGGTTTGTTTAAAGCGATTCCTTTCCTATTTTATGTTTGGAAGATCCAAAATAAAAAATATTACTATCATTACCTCTACGAGAATAGCCTGTATAACCAGGTCGAAACATCAAACGTCAATTAAAAAGAAGTTAATTCGCGCATAGAACCCTTTAAACTATTTATAATTATTGCATCATATCCCAGAAGGAATCAGCTGAGTGAGATCGGAAGAATGCCAATCTCACTTCAAGATGTCAGGGCGCCGACAACAGCCTCGATGTATCAGTTCCAGGACATCCGTCAGCTCGTGACGGGTCGGCTGATATCTTTGGAGTCATTGCCCCTCAAGATGGAGGCTCTGATTGGCCGGTTAACGACCTTCGAGAAGTCAGTAGAGTGAGGTGACAAGCTCTGCCGCTAAGCGTAGTAGAATATTGGAGAAGGCAACTCTTTCCCTTTGAGATCATGTCTGCTAAGGCACAGTTCTGTGAGGCTGTGGAGCATTGATTGTAGGACCCACAGTTCTTGTCAAAGTGCAGAAATAGAAGTAAAACCTTGTGATTTTTATCTGGTACAAGTCTAAAACTCGGCTGCGACCCCTATGTGCGGGCACGAAGGACCTATGATGATTTTCCCAAGTAAAAAAAAAATAGTACAAACCCGCGAAAGCTTAAAATTTAGTATTAAAATATTTCGTTTTAGTGCTAGTATGTAGAAAGAAACCAAGATTCTGTAAAATATAGAGTTGGCTTCAAAGCATTTGAATTAAAATAAATTGATACTTTATTACACCACTTTAATGGCGATATGCAAAACGCGTGAAGATATGGCTGCCAAACCATCAAATTACCATTTTTTGACACTCAGTTACTTCCTATTTATGACAGTGAAATATTGAGATAGCTAAATTCAGACTTTTAACTTTCTTAAACCTATCTGACTAGTATATATTTAATTTAATTTAAATACTCAAAAATGTTACAACTTAATACATAATTATTTCTAAAAAGATCTAAAAGTGTGTGATGTGCGTTGATCTATTTTTTTTATGGTATAATATGTAGTATTTATTTTTATAGTTTAGTAAAAGGTTTGGCTGACAGAGATTAAAGATTTATATTGGTTATTAAGGATTGTTTTTTCTGTTTTCTTTTGTGCTTATTGTGTTTTGTTGATTGGTTATCTTTTCTGTATTTTATTATCTAAAATGATCTTAATATTTGTATAACTGTATATATAGGGCTGCCCCGGTGAAGTGGCTGCGCCGTCCGCAAGGCCCTGTCGGAATACCAGCGCTGCAGAGACTAGTGCTCTGTGGCACAAGCTGAGACAGGGCCCTTATTGGCGGCGGCCAAGACTATTTTAATGTATTGTTTGGTTGTTTTTTTATGTTTTTGGTCTTTTATTTGTGTTCTATTGTACAATGCCGTTACTTTTGTATGGCTGTTGTTAATAAAACGTCTTCTTTCTTTCTTTCTAAAAGTATATTTTTTACACTGATTTGGCAAAGCGACTACGTCCACCTGGCGGTAAGTATAGTGTAGTCTAAAAACGAAAGCGATTATCAAAGGACTAAAATCTATTGCGTCTCCATCGTCGTCCATTGGTTGAAAACAGTGTGAAATAGATTGCAAAAATACCCAACGTAATTTCTCAAAGACTGCCTAACCCAACTGAATTCTTCTTTTGACTTCCTATTTGCAGTTCCTCTACCTAACAGCAATGTTTTTTCTAGGTATATATATTCTTAGACAATCGCAAGTGAATAGCCCTTAATGGTAATAAGATTCGGGGCAATGCGGTTGTATCCACTGTGACGAATCAGATAGGTCGTCCAACATTCCTTGCAACTCCGGCAACGGTTCCGCCATTAGGACTATGTCATCGGCAAACCTTAAACGTGAGATGTACTAGCCATTGATGTTAATGACCCTAATTTTCCCATCTAACGTTTTAAATATATCCTCTAATGGATCTGTGGATAAGTTCGGTGATTTGACATCCCCTTGTCTCACTCATCTACGCATGTCAGAATACCATCCACGTAGCTATAGGAAATGTCCATTATGCAACAGGACATCCCGCGCTAAGGTGGGCTAAGCAAGTCATCAGCGACCTCACCTTCGCCAAATGGGGCTGCAGCCCGCGCCTACTTGATATATTTGAAAACGTCACCAAGGCCGAAATCAGCCAAATAATAAAAATAATAATAATATAATAATTAAATACGAAAAAGTAACTTTAGATATTTCTGTAATTTGACTTGATATTTTATGGAACAGCCTGTATGTATGTAAATGTATTTTATTATCAATCTACCCTATCTCTATTATATTTTATTTAGTATTCTACATTTTTCTATGCTACCTAAAAGTATTCTATGTATTTATTGTCATACTTATTTGTTGTACGTTAAGGTAGAAGTCCATATTATGGGACACTGTCCCTATTTATGATACACAATGTGAATATAATCATTTATAAAAAGAATACCAAATTATCCTTTTAAGAAATATAATAAACACATAATTTTATCGTTTTTGAATGAAATTAACAAGTCTAATTGTTAATTATTACTTGTATGTTTTGAAAAAAAAATTATAAAAGCATGAGGTTTGTTGTTGGTATTCAAAACCGTGGCTTAAAAGAGTTGAACGATAACCACTGTACAGTTTTTTACTTGGATGAAATTATATATTTTATTATATTTATATACATAATGTAAGTGTAATCTAAAAGCTTATAAATTATAGATATTGTATGTTATTTGCATTTATGTTAATTTATAGCAATATCATTTTATTTTTGAGTGTCTCACAATACCGACATTTGTTAACGTAGACGTACCGGTATATGGAACACTTTACACCGCGTATCACTCAATACGGACATCAAGTCTTATGATTGTCCCTATTAATGAGACAGTGTACTGTTATGCGTTTTTAATTAAAATATCAATAATTTTTAGTATTAAAAAAGTAAAATGATTAAATATAACAAATTATTTATCAGCATAACTTCAAATAGTTATTTCTGAGTAAGTATTTTCAATTTAATTACGTTAATTTCAAAACTTAACTCAAAATCAAAACATTAATTTTGCAAGTTTTTTTTTTCTTAATTTTTTATTTGATATTATTGAAATATTTAAAATATGTTTTTTTATACTTTTATTAATTTGTGAATTTTTTTTTTTACTCTGGCTCGACATAGTGACTACAGGGTACCTGATGGTAAGTACAGTGTAATCCAAAAACGAAAGCGACTATCAAAGGATGAAAATCCATTGATAGTCTCCAACGTCATGTCGGCCCATATATACCACGACTGAAGGTCTCTAGGTATATGAGCTACTGGATATACACAAGCTGATCCCGAAACGCGACAAGCCGAAACTGGTCACTATGACGGGCTTTACACCCATGTAATGTGGTCGCGATCCAGGCGGGCACCGATGCCCTACCACCTCGCTGCTGCTCGTTTAGCACCACCCAGGAGTCACGTGTAGGTAAACTAGGGTAAAGCCTACGGACGCGAGCAGCTTCGACTCCCCCCATCGACATATCTCTCGATATTTTAGGTTACGTGTCAACAGTGAACAACAAAAAACAAATTATGGAAAATCGGAATAATGGGGACAACAGCAGTCTCAATCAGCAAAAAAGAAAGTGTTGTGTTCAAAAGTGGTTGATAAAAGACTTAAATATGACCCAATAGATGTAGAAAATGCTTTAAAAGCAATAAAAGATACCGGGTCATCATTACGGAGAGTAGCTGTTGCCTTCGAAGTATCTGTGGCTACTCTAGGCAGAAAAAAAGTATTGGGCTAGATGAGATAAAAAAAATCTAAACCAGAAACAGTCTTATCGTCTCAGGAAGAAGATGATATTGTCAAATGGGTGCTGGACAGGGCTGCAATGGGAGCACCTGTAACAAAAACTGAGTTATTGGGTTGTGTTCAAAAATATGTCCAAAAATTAGCTGTAAAAACTCCGTTTACAGAGTTGTCCTAGTCGCCACTGGTATGAAGGGTTTAGAAAACGTCATTCAGAATTAGCTATAAGGAAACCCCAACATTTGAGTGTTACAAGAGCAGCTGTCACTTGTGTAGAATTGCAAGAGTGGTTTAAAAAGTCTGGAGCATATTTTGAAAGTAAAAATGTATGTAATATTTCTCCTACAATTTTTTTTTTTAACTGTGATGAAAGAAGTTTACTCCTCTGTCCTGAAGCAGAGAGCGTGTTGGCATAAAAAGGATCACCATTCCACCGCGAAACCACTTGACATCGTGTGGGATAACATCCGTATGTGGTGGATGTTCCTTATATCAGCACGAAAAGATTCGCTTCTACATTCATCATGCGAACGGCTAAAGAATGGAATACGCTTCCAGAGGCAGTATTTTCGCGATGTTATGACCTGGGAGTCTTTAAGAGAAGAGTGAATAGGCAATTGCTGGGCGAACACGTTTCATCGTCGGACTCATCTTCACCTTCCACCAGGTGTGATTGAGGTTTCGACAGGACGAATTTGGTTTCCCAGGCCTGGGTGGAGTGATTAGAGGGACACCCCGGGGGTTTTTAGTCAGTAGGAGTCTGACACACCAGGGTCGCTGCCCTCACAGTGACCCTGATGGTCCAATATAGGATTTTCCCCCGGGTTACCAAAAAAAAAAGGTGTGATTGAGGTCAAGCGTTCGCCTATAAGTAATAAAAAAAAAGTTACAAGAAGAAAAGAAAAAACTGATGGACAAAGTAAAAGAACTGCAGAAGAAAATTAAAGAAAAAAAGTGAATTAAATATTTTTATAATTTTCATTTATTTCTCATTTAATTTAGTAAAGACTAATTATTTGTTATTTCAGATTCAAGTTTATTATCTATTTTATAAGTATTGTGATTTAAAATAAATAAATAGTTATTTTAAAATCAGTCTTATTGATTTCTAAACTGTCTCAAAAATAGGGACATACATCATGAGACATTGGGGCCATCTACTTTTTAAGTGTCTCATAAATAGGGACATAGAGGTTCCTCTCATAAAAGGCTATTAATATTATTTTTACAAATTAACATTCAATAAAAACTAGCTATATTAATTAAATAATCATAAGACAATTGTATGATACGATTTAAATAGTATTTTTGACTTAAACAGATTATATAATAGCGGTAATGTACGACCAACCTGAAAATGTGTCTCATAATACGGACTTTTACCATATAACTTATAAGGTATGTTTTTGTATATTTGGTCCTAATATTTAAATAGCACCGTGACGTCCGCGCAATCGATTCCCCTGAGCGTCTGCTGACAATCAGCGCTGGATGGCGCGTGCAGCGTCGCCCAGCATACGCTGAGCTGAGTGCTCTTTGAGACGGGTAGCAGCACACAGGATACATGATGTGATGTTATGTTTTCTTTCATTGTTGTTTTTTTTTTTATATAAATATGTTTGTTGTGTGTTGTTATCTTTTTGGCTCAATAAACTTTTTCTTCCTTTCTTTTTTTTTTTTTTTTAGCCATGATTTTCATCATCATCATCACACATGCACACGTAATTGAACATTCATCGTAACTGAATCGTATTAACATTGTCTTTAAACTAACTACAAAGCAGATCACAATAGTTAAACAAATGAGTAAGTTTTAGTGGAACGAGAAACACCTCTGTAGAATTAAGATGCAATTAAGACTTGCAAACATGCAGTTGAATTTAGCGATGTCGGCCACAAAGCGAATCTATTCTTTGGCACAAATTATAGAACAGTGGCACACGGCCAGCTACGTTAAGCTGTTAATAATTTAACTATGCTGTAGAACACTGGATGTACCCATGGATATTTTTAAGAACAGTATAGAATATAGAATAGCATAGAACGTCTTTAAACATAGAAGTTCAAGGAACGGCTTTGTGCTTATTATATTTGATGAAACTTTTTGGAATAAAATACGCCTGTCAAAGCTGATCTTTCAAAAAAGAAGATGAAAGTAGGCTAGAAATTTGTCAAAAGAAAATGGAAAAGAGAATGCTAGGAATAGAACAAAAGGAAAGGGTTAGATATTACATGAGCGGCTAATTTTTATTTGTACCTAATTCTGTATGAATGACAAGGCCGTACAATTTTATGTGGAGTTTTACTGATCTTGATATATATTTAATGATGACATTTTGAAAGTCAAAAAAAGGATGAAATTAATTGAAATATAACTTTATTCAAATAGGCTTACTTCCAAGCACTTTTGAATAGTCAAAAAAAAAAGTAAATTGAATCTACCAGCGGTTCGGAAAGCAGAATCTACTAAGAAAAGCCGGCAAGAAACTGGTAGTTGCTCTTTTTAACACAATGAGGTACAATAACAGGTATAATATACAAAGGATTTAATACCCTGTGAGAAAGATTGCATATATTAAGACCAAAATGTTATTCAAAAGGATTGTGGAATGAATTATTGCTTGTTTTTTTTCTCTTTTCATTTTTTTTCAAATCATCGTTGTGGGTTTGTTAGTGTGCCTTTCGGTGTGTTGCTCATATTTTCATTTTCTTCCCATCTATACATACAGTCAATACTTTTAAATATAATTGTAGAATGTTTTTTGGGAGTCGAAGCTGCTCGCGTCCGTAGGCTTTACCCTAGTTTCCCTACACGTGACTCCTGGGTGGTGCTAAACGAGCAGCCGCGAGGTGGTAGGGCGTCGGTGCCCGTCTGGATCGCGACCACAGTACATGGGTGTAAAGCCCGTCATAGTGACCAGTTTCAGCTTGTCACGTTTCGGGATCAGCTTGTGTATATTCAGTAGCTCATATACCTAGAGACCTTCAGTCGTGGTATATGTGGGTCGACATGACGATGTAGACTATCAATAGATTTTCATCCTTTGATGGTCGCTTTCGTTTTTGGACTACACTGTACTTACCATCAGGTACTCTGTAGTCACTATGTCGAGCCAGTGTAAAAAAAAAATCAAATTTCGCGCCTTGAATAGTCAAGAAGCACTATTCTATGTAGTGTTCAAAAACTCTTTTAATTTATACTCTATGACTTTTGACAGTTCCGATATATACGTCACTTTTTGTAAATATAAATAAACTTTTTCTCACAATTAAGTGGAAAAGTCATTTATTTCAACAATAATGGCATTTGTAATGTATATTTCTATAGACTATACTCTGGAGAGTGTGCGGCCGAGTTGTATGATTTAGTTCCCCCCTCCCCCTTCCACCATTAATTGACGAGACGCCGTGCGGGTTGGCACTCTTTTGTGGTTGACATTCCTGCTGCTCGCACGAAGCGATTCGCCTCCTCCTTTTTGCTGCGAACCGCCAGGGAGTGGAATTCACTTCCTGCGTCGGTGTTTTCATCTTCTTATGACATGGGAGTTTTCAAAGGTCGAGTGAATCGGTATTTAGGCGAGCGTGCTCCATCGTCGGCCTCATCTTCACTTTCCAGCAGGTGAGATTGAGGTCAAGCGCAAGCCTATCAGTAATAAAAAACATGTTTGTCTTATATTGTAATATGTGTTAAAGTGGACTATGTAAAATAAGGTCAAATAAATAAATATAGGAAACTAGCTGTCCCGGCAGACCTTGTTCTGCCCTATTTCTCTAAAACAAAGTCACATTGCTTCCCCGTCAGATTTTATTCTGCCAAAACCTATTGGCCTGTCGGCTGTTTTTTGAAAATTGTTTGAAGGAACCTGGCCTTAATGCTATATGTATAAAAATTTACAAATATTGACATTAATATTTATACGTCACTCAATTGTTTTGCCTTCCCGGAACCCGTCCACTGACA
Source organism: Automeris io (assembly GCA_036320925.1). Classification (NCBI taxonomy): domain Eukaryota; kingdom Metazoa; phylum Arthropoda; class Insecta; order Lepidoptera; family Saturniidae; genus Automeris; species Automeris io. Next base: position 16,187,358 of record JAUDJH010000005.1, read on the forward strand.
TTTAAACTTTATGGTATGGTGTTAAAGTTCAAAGTTACTTTTAAATATTATTACGAATTTTTTGTATGAGAATATAGAAAAGTTGTGTTTTTAGACTTTTTCCGACAATTTTTTTAATTTTTCTCTCCGTAATAACTTTCCCCAGACCTCAACAAACACAACAAAAAAGAAATCAGCCAAATCGGTTCAGCCGTTCTCGAGTTTCGCGCTTATCAAGACATTTTGCGATTCATTTTTATATTATAGATGTAGTAAAGATTAGCACGTGACGAACGTTGGTTAAAACAAACCATCTCTAAACTAACAGAATCCTAGAACCAATTTAAACCAAAGTAAATTACATCAATTAGGCTTAGTTTAAAATTTTCCCCTAATCCAACTCCGCTAACTGTTACAACGTAGTTGAAGATTATAAAATATCCAGATATTAATCAACTCGCACGTTCATCCAAGCGTTTCCGTCCAAATAACTCCTTAGGTTTGCGGAAGGGGTTGGTCCAAGTCATGGGATTATACTATTTCTGTTGCATTAACTTTGAGGTTCCGACAAACTTTTCAGATGAATAAATCTGTAATTGATCCTTGTATTCAACCAATTTTTTTTGGTAACTCGGGGGTAAATCCTACATCGGACCGTCAGGGTCACTGTGAGTACAGAGACCCCAGTGTGTCAGACTCCTACTGACTAAAAACCCCCGGGGTGTCCCTCTAATCACTCCACCCAGGCCTGGGAATCCAAATTCATCCAGTCGCCCGGGGAGCGAACAGCCTTATTCAGGCTTCCTCTCTGGGAGGGGTGAGTTTAAAGAGCCCACGCCTCCAATACCTCTTTCATAGGCGGCACGCTAGGAACTGCGCACCGCCGCCCTCTCAACCGGGCAGCAAACTCCCTCAAGTCTACTGCCCGGCTATTGTTACCGGGGGATGTCGCGCTCGCTCTGAGTCTATTCAACCAATCAGTCAACGGCCTTTGATTATAGTTGATTCTAATAGTGTGTGAATATATTATCTTATTTCATGTGGCTGCTGACAAGCTGATTTTTTAAACCCTTACTAAGCTTAGTGATCTTATCACGTTTGGTTATAAGAATGCTGCAGTCCAAAAATCGTTTACAACTAACAACAGTAACTATAAGTTGTTCGAATTGAGTCGTGACTAGTGATGAAAATGCTCGGGAATTTTCCCAAAGTGCCCAAAACTTTGTTGGGAATATTCCCGGGAATTTACGAAATGTTCGCGGAAGTGCTGGATACTTTGGGAAAATCCCCGGGCATTTTCATCACTAGTCGTGACCCCAGTACGTAATTGTAAACACCGTCGTAGTGATTCCCTTCAGCATGTCGCGTTTTGGGATCAGTTTGTGTATATCCAGTTGTTCATATACCTAGAGATCTTTCGTCGTGGTATATGTGGGCCGACACAGCGATAGCAATAAGCAACGTATTTTTGTCCCTTGGCGGTCTTAGCCCTTCCTGTATTACCCTTAAAGCATGTAGACGCTGCCCGATACGTGCTTGTGTTAAATGCCCTAAAGGTCGTTAGGGCGTTACGGGACGCACGGGGTAAGAGGAAGCGCGCGCGCACGAGATGCTTGCTAATTCAGTCGACTACGTGCGTGTGCGTCGCAGTTCGGTGTGCCGTAAAGTGCAAATAAACAGTAAAACGCCGAAATCCATGTTTTCCTACCACCACACCCACGACCACCGGTCATACACTGTAATTTTCATCAGGTGGAAAACAGTCACTTTATCTAGCTAGTATAAAAAAATATCTATAGTTGCTGACGATGTCAGCCTGTTAATATAGTTCTTCACATTTCATTTAAAGCATCCAATATTTAAGATTCTAGAATAGCTATCCCGTTTACTAGACCGGCAAAATATCCTAATTTTTTTTTGGTTGGCTTCTTTCAATTAACAGTGAACTAAATCTGAAATTTGTAGATTTTAATGAATTAAACCATTTGTCTTCTACAATACGAATTGTTGTAACAGAAATGCCATCCATAACTTATGTTATACAAACAAAACTTCAATAGAAGATAAACTACGATACAGAACTTAAAAATTCAAGGAAAATAGTTTAATGATATTATAAATGACGCAAATTTGCTGCGTTATATATAACTATACTTAGTTACAAATAACTACCGTCCCCCTTTTACCATAAATTGACTGCGCGCCGTGTGGGTTTGCACCGTTATGTGGTTGACATGCCAGCTGCTCGCACGAGGCGATTCCTCTCTTCTTTTTTGCTGCAAACCGCCAAGGAGCGGAATTCGCTTTCTGTGACTGTTTTTCCATCAGCTTATGACATGGGAATTTTCAAACGAAGTGAATTTGTTATGTGAGCACGTTCCATTATTGGCCTCATCATTACTTTCCATAAGGTGAGATTTCAAGTCAAGCACCAACCTGTCTGTAATAAAGAAACTAAATTCTGTTGAAGAGACAATAGACAGTATTCAAAGATATCTATAGATACCCAAAATTTTAAGCGATTTTATTTTCAAACATTAATTTCACTTATAGAAAGTCTATTATAGGAGACAAGAATCCATTGAAAACAGCTATTGACAGATTTATTATTATTATTATTATTATTATTAGATCGACAGATCTAAACATAATATTATTTCTAGACACATAGAACTGTACGTATATGACCTAATTCTAGCTTTCTAGAATTAGGTCATATGCGTAACGAATGAATGAATGAATGTAACGTTCGACATTGTCTTATTTGCGTCATTACATAATGTCGAGCGCTACATTCATATGTATATATTATAGAACGATCAATATCCACCTGTATGCCTACAGATTCGTCTCGATCACATTACTAGGGTTTTTGCAAATTGGACCCCACACCTTAATCCAGGTTGGTACAAGTTGCGAGATTGAGAAATGTTGAACCGTTTCAAGCGAGCATTTGTCTTATATTATTATTTTCATTATATCGTTCAGTCAGCTCGAGACCGGGATAAATTACCTAAGCCAAATTACTGATCAGACAAACGACCCTTGCTCGAGATAGATTGCTTTTTTTAAATTAGGTATAATTTACTGAACCAACTTCAATATTGCTGTAAAATATCTCACCAGTCAAATCTTTATAAGACCAATGAAAAATAGATAACTCAATAAATTATGAATGCTATTCTAATAGACGCAAAAGCCTTAATAGGATTTGTGAGGGAGCACTCAGTGGTTTCTCGGCTGCTATTATTAAATCGTAACCTAAATAAATATTTAGGTACTACGCAAACAAAATGGATTTACGTATTCTAAATAGTTTTCAAACTAAGTTTCGTCTTTAGTTATAACCATACTATCGGTTTCCCCTATGGGTAACCCATCTCTACTAGGTAATCTGTCATCTTGCTTGCATAAAGAAATGTTTTTTTAAAGTATGTTTAGTTGTGGATTAGTGTGAATTTTCATATTGATTAATTATTCGAATTATGACTTTGGTGATGGATATTTAATGTTCTAATCTTTAGGTAAAATACCATTAGAACTTAAATTAAAGAATGATATGGAAGTAGCAATAGGCAGAAGAACTGATTAACCCATTAACGCCGAGATTATCAGAATTTTTACTAACTTTTCAACATGTTGATTTAGTATGTCATCGGGTCAAAAAAATTATGAAATACCTCTATTCCTACTAATCAAAGTAAAAAGTTGATACCTTTGTGGTATCATAATGAAAAAAAAAATACGAAAAAAAAATATTTTTATCGAAAATTTCGCATTTAAATCAACCGGTTATTTTTTTTCTCGCTATCTAATCGAAATTTTCAGACTCTAAAAGAACATTAAATTTTGCGTAGGAATAGAGGTATTGCATTTTGTTTTTGGTCTGATAATATAATAAATAAACACGTTGAAAAGTTCGTAAAAATTTTGATCATCTCGGTGTTAATGGGTTAAACATTCTGGTGATCGTTAGAGTAAGGCTTTTATGAAATGGCGGCCGAGGGGTTAGTATTGACTAGTAGTTAGTAAACCTTTTGCGAAATAAACTGATTTAGAACGTCATCCATGGATATAACTAGGGCACAAGTGGCATAGCTAAGATCGTTGTGGATGATTGAGAGGAGGCTTACATACACGGAGGATACATTGGGGGCAAATGAGCTGATGATAATGATGGCGATTCAAGAATTGTACAAGCTGATAGATATTGTAAATTTCCCTCAATCTTGAGTAAAATTAGCCGAGCAAAACATCTCAAGTGGCTTGTATATAATTTAGGAAGTTCTCAAAACCGTTAACAAAGTCTTTGAAATTCTCCAGAAATATGAAAAAGTGAAATAACGTCATTACGTATTCCAATGGTTTGTTTGTCTTAACTTTGTCTTAAATTAGGGAAACAAAATCACGAATAAAACCAGAGATACACCGAGATCAGTTCAAAATTAACGATGATTGATGGAGAATTTATGAATAAAATAGTAACTGGTATAATTAAATTATAATATTTTATTAAAGTGAAACTTGTGTTGTATGTGAAACTCAAAACACCCTTTATAATAATTGAACAAATTCAATTAAACTAAGTTTTTTCGAATATTACAAGATAAAATGGAAACTCAAGGGATTAATTACCATCAGAAAAAATATATCAAGGATATAACAAACTCAACATATAATAGTCCAAAAATCTTGGACTGATTATAATACGAACATCGCTGAAGTTGATAATGGTCCTATCATTTATTTGATAAAATCTTCAATCAAGACTTGAAAAATACAGTGATTAGAGATGAATTTGGACTAAAATAACTCTAAAATAATCTTATACTGGTAGCAAACAGAACTTAGCACTTACTGTTCCGTAGAAGATTTGAATGAAGCCTGGGTACATCCCAATCTTATCTAATGAAACAAAGAGCAACCAACGCTCATCGTTAAGAATATTAATCGGATCACATCTCAGCTCTTCAAACCGCTGAATACTGTCATAAATTAAACCTGTACGTGTCTCTTCGTACGTGTGTATATTAATATTTTAAACACAATGCATATACATATATTTATTAGAATATAACACATTCTGCCAGCTCGGCATTCTACTTTATTTATTTGGAACAACAAATACTGATAAGTGAAAATTTGAAGATGGCCATAATCTTGCTAGTTTGTATAAAGACCTCTAGATAATCCTTTACAAAATAGTTTAGTATATACATAGATTAGACCTTGAAGCCAGACATAGGCTACTTTTCGTTGTGGAAAAAATACTTAAATGGGTTGAAATAGGAGATGTAATGTAATATAGTGAAATGGTGATAAGTAAGGAATACAAATATGGGTTTTTAGTGTTTCGTTCTTTGATACAAGGTCAAATGTTAAATGGAGAAAGAGAAAAGAAGGAGGACGAAGAGGTATATTAGTCAGCACGAGAGAGAGGGGAGAGATAATGAAGGGTCATGCAAAAGAGAGTTAAGGGGAGAGTAGAGTATTAAAAACAGGATCAGAAGGATGAGAAGGTTAAAATAGGAGGAATGAGAGATGAGGGATAAGAGAACGGTAATGAAAGGGGTGGGAGAGGGTAAGTGGGTGGAGGGAAGTACGTTTGGTTAATACAACATTTATTGACTGTTAGACTGTGCGAAATTCGCCGTGTCAACTAGTATACTATATAAACAAAGGCTGATAAAAAAAATTTGAAAGGTGAAGTAACCCTACATTTTTCTTTCGGCGTAAAAATAAAAATCTGCTCTTCATTTAGTAAAAACTAATAGCAGAATTAATAGGAATCTTATCTTTTTCATTCTAGTATAAACTTCAATAATAGCAAAGCTATAAAATTTAATAAGAACCGAGGATTGTAATGACTAGTCTTTTTTATTCTAGACATTCCATTAAGAGAGAATAACTGTCCACCAGCAAAACCTAATAAGAATAAAACGTTGCAGAATATAGTCGCCTCCATTTTGTTAATAGGTTTAAATGGAGATAATCTGGTTTTTGACAATTAGTAAACTTTAAGTAATCGAACAGCTAGTCTTTTTAATTCGTTGAACCCTGCCAAAACAGAGATGCTCTAGATGCTGGCCTCTTTTATTCGGCAATGTTCAAGATTAAAAAACATCAAGGCAGTTTGTATACAGATCCCTAATAGGAAGCTCCCCATTCTAAACCCGGGGCAACAACCCGATGTTATCAGGGCTACAATAGTAAACGGGCTGTGATAGCCTTTGTCGGTGTACCCTCATTTGTGAGATAAAGGCAATACAGGTGTTGAATTAACGCTATCTAATTCAACCGGGCATTTAATTTTGGTTCCAACCGAGGGGTATACAAAAGTGGTAAGTGGTTTCTAAAATAAGGACTATCACCGAGGACATTAAATTGATTAGGACAATATTTTTGACTTGCTGTTTTGTCAGAATGGTGCAAAATAGGGATCAGTATTTGACCAAATTATGAAAGGTAAAATAATTTATGTCCGGAAACAAATGGCCATAGGCTCCCTGGCACGTGCCTTTGGAGTCTTCCAGATAAAGTATGAATTTAGGCGCTAAATGCTCACCGATAAAGAAGCCCGGATGATATCTAAAAATTATATGAAAGTGCCCTGAGCATGGCAATCAGGTACACTGCTTACGTTGGTCTAGGGATATCGAAAATAAAAAAACCGTTATATCGATATATCGATATTTATTAAAATATCAATATCGGCGTCAACATATTGTATGAAAAATATCGATATATCGATTAAATCTCAATAAACACGAAAGCGTTTTACCAGTATTCCTTTTTATTAGACAAAATTACAAACATATCAAGAACTAAAAGGCTATCTTTTAACTTTAAGGCCTATTTAAGATATCAAATAAAAATAAATAGTAAATAAATAAATCGCGGCAAAAAATATACATGCAACAAATACAGATGTCAATGCATGCAACGTAATAAAACATAATACTCAACAGTCATAGACATATAATATATAGATAAATAGTTTTTTTTTTTTTTTCGTTCGGTCCTATGTTCTACAGTTTCAGATTTCAGCGACTTCTATGCCATAAGAATTAAAAAAATATCGTTTTCGATACAATTTTCCATACTGGATATTTTCTATCGATATATCATTACAAAATATATTGCCCAAAAATATCGATATATTGAATTGAAAATGTCGATATATCGATGTATCGATATTTATTCGATAAGCCTACGTTGAGTACAATAATAAAAACGTTATAGCGATTGAATAAATAGGATCGCAACTGCAGTATACAAATCCAAAGACATAATAACTCGTTTCGACCAGTCGCGTTTCGGGATTAGCATCGCCACCAGCCACCAGCTTCGCCCCCAAACTCCAGTTTACTCCAGTTGTTCACATTCCCAGAGACCTTCTGTCGTGGTATATATGGTCGATATAATGATGGCCAATAGACTCTCGTCCCTGGGCAGATGCTGCCATTTTGGGACTACAATGTGTTTTACATCGGGTGCTTCGTACTCACTTTGTCGAGGCAGTGTAAGATCAAAGACTCAATATTTGTTTATAGTTAACAAAAAAAAATCCAATGTTTTTTTATTACTGATAGGCTGCGCTTGACCTCAATTTCACCTGACGGAAAGTGATGATGAGGTCGACGATGGAGCGCGCTCACCCAGCAAATACCGATTCACTCGACGTTTGAAGATACATGGGTACAAACAAATGTACATGTAAGTACATGGGTGTAAAGCCCGTCATAGTGACCAGTTTCCGCTTGTCGCGTTTCGGAATCAGCTTGTGCATATCTAGTAGCTCATATACCTAGAGACCTTCAGTCGTGGTATATGCGGGCCGACATGACGATGTAGACTGTCAATGGATTTTCATCCTTTGATAGTCGCTTTCGTTTTTGGACTACACTGTACTTACCATCAGGTAATCTGTTGTCACTATGTCGAGCCAGAGTAAAAAAAAAAAAAGATTCCCATGTCATAAGATGCCGGAAACACCGACGCAAGAATTGAATTCCACTCCTTGGCGGTTCGCAGCAAAAAGGAGGAGGCGAATCGCTTCGTGCGAGCAGCTGGAATGTCAACCACATAAGGGTGCAAACCCGCACGGCGTCTCGTCAATTTATAGTAGAAGGGTGAGGGGGGAACCAATTCACACAACTCGGCCGCACACACCAGATTAACTAACTATGAAAAATGTATATTTCCTTAATAACTTTGTAGCGGAATCCCGTATGTCAGACCAGCGAGTTAGGCAAGTAACTCGAAGCCCAACCGCGGCGCGGGGTTCCTCGCAAATGTTTGCCTCGGTCGGTACACTGACCATCGATGTCAACACTTTCACGCGAACGCTACACTATCGTATATACATTATTGTGATCTACATTTTGTCCTTGTAAATAATCTAAATATATATAACTCAAAGGTAACTGACTGACTGACATAGTGATCTATCAACGCGCAGCCCAAACCACTGGACGGATCGGGCTGAAATTTGGCATGCAGGTAGATGTTATGACGTAGGCATCCGCAAAGAAAGGATTTTGATGAATTCCACCCCCAAGGGGATAAAATAGGGGATGAAAGTTTGTATAAATCTTCTCAGATTTTCGACTATAATATAATATAATATAATAGCTTGATAGTTTTAGCGCCTAATGACAGATTAGGCCCTAATTTTTACACACGCTAGACAAAAGTAAAGCCACAAAAACTATAACTAATTAATTAAAATACTTCTTAACGCGAGCGAAGCCGCGGGCAAAAGCTAGTATAAGTAATAAAAATAAGTAACATACATACCTACCTATAATATTTTAGTTGGGTATGGCGCATGATATCATTATATTTTTTTATTATAGTGCATTTAATATTTCATATACAAATGTTTGTTCTTCAATTACGCCATGATGGCAGTTAGGATCTGAATAAAATTTGGCACAAAGATAAATTATAATCAGGAATATCACATGGGCTATTTGTAACCCCAGAATTATATCCGGTTCCTGTGTGTGCTCGGAAGATATCACGTGGTACAGCTGATGACGAAAACTAGATAAACTCATAGGCTTTTTTGTTTTTATTAGGTACTGAGGCTATATATGTATGATTATTTCTCCCCGGGAAACGTTGGTAATATAGTTTAGAGACAATAGAGCTCAATTAAAGAATTCTTTTCTCGAGTGGAGACCATATACTGGCTGGATGCAGGCCGCTTCGCACTAGTCATTCTAAAAAACATGAAAGGATCCGGATCGTATCTTTGGATTAACTTTGTTTTGAATATTTACCACAATAGAAATAGATTACTCGGAGCATCCTTTGAAAGTTTAGGAGTATCGCCTTGCAAGTCTCAATGACTTGCAGTTTGCCATTAAGTGAAGAGGTTATTGAGTGAGTTAATAGATGGGAGAAGTTACCAAGTGACACTCAATTTGAGTCTATTCACTCCATTATACTTTGGTTAACTGTCAATCTATTAGTTGATTCATATTGTCTCTCTTGACCAAGCTTCCTTACTTTGGAGAAGTCATTTCCAAAGCTATCTAGATTCTTCAGAGTAAATTTTAACTTTCAAGAGATAGTGCAAAAAAGTTTCTATAGTGCAGTTTCAAAAACGCAAAAACTTTACAAATTCGGTATTGACTTTCCAAAAACGTCCAAACAGAGATATTTTAATTTTTTATCAAAAAGCGAAATGTCACTGAACTGGGTCATGACGACAGTACACAAACGTAATGGCCGTCATAGTGACTCGCTTTGACCAGTCACGTTTCGGGATTAACTTGTATATGTCCAGTAGCTCATATACCTAGAGACCTTCAGTCGTGGTATATGTGGGCCGACATGACGATGTAGACTCAGTAGATTTTTGCCTTTTGATAGTCGCTTTCGTTTTTGGACTAAACTGTATTTATCATCAGGTGGCCTGTAGTCACTTAGTCGAACCATTGTAAAAAAAGAAAAAAAACTTTTCACAGTGCTTCATAATTGACGGATTTTTGAAAAAACTTTCAAGCCCTATTTTACCCTTTTTATTAGGTCTGCGTGGGTAATTCTCGTCCATCCTTGGCTCTAACTTCCACTCACATTTAATTGTATATATTTTTTGTCATCCCATCATCATCCTCTCCACGTGCTTAAAACAACGAAGCTTTTGTGCATGCTGTCGATGACATTATCTTTGAAAAGAATCATTCTACATACCTCTTTGTTCCTAATGCGAACTGTAAGCGTTATTCCGCATATAGAACGAAGTAATCGCAAAATATGAACTTCACGAAACCGCAGGTACTTCTAGTGCCAGGAGCCGAGGAAATTAGCGTGGCCTTATTCTTAGCCCCGGCAGACAAGTAGAAAGAAGATAGGATACTTGTGGTTTTAATCGGTAAGAGATACACCGGTGTCGCAACTCTCACGCCGACCCTGACGGTCTATGAGAAATTTCACCAGGTCAAAAAAATCACATCCAGTGAGTGTATTATATTTAAAGCAAAGCCTTTTATGCCTCTAATACGCGAAAGTAATCAAGACCCATGGGGACATAAAAGAGATTAATTTAACAAACTCTATAAAAGCATATCTATTTCATATTGAGGCAAAGCTCACGGGACGCTGACATCAAACAAATTTTTATTATGTTATAAATATTAACGTGAAATTAAAAATGTTATAAAAGTACTTTCAGTAAGTGAGACTTATGATAACAAAGGTATTATTTATATTCGGGGAGGGTATCATCTTCCCCCCAGTTTGTACCCAGCGGGCGCGGCGCGACGGGGCTGTGGCGAATTGATTACAGGTCCCGCAGTCCCCGCCAATGCGCAGAAGTAGTCACCTTGGGGTTTTTAGTCGGTACAAGTCCGACACACCTCGGTCGCGCAACCCCCCTGTGCGGCTGAGACGGTCGTATGAGGATTTTCCACGATTAAAAAAAAAAAAAAGGTATTATTTATATTATTTATTTGTGTCTGTGGTGGCCAAATTGATAAAGAACCGGTAGCTATGCAAAGCGACACGAACGTTTTTTTTTACACTGTCTCGACATAGTGACTACAGAGTACCTGATGGTAAGTACAGTGTAGTCCAAAAACGAAAGCGACTATCAAAGGATCAAAATCCATTGATAGTCTACATCGTCATGTCGGCCCACATATACCACGACTGAAGGTCTCTAGGTATACGAGCTACTGGATATACACAAGCCGATCCTGAAACGCGACAAGCCGAAACCGGTCGCTATGACGGGCTTTACACCCATGTACTGTGGTCGCGATCCAGACGGGCACCGACGCCCTACCACCTCGCTGCTGCTCGTTTAGCACCACCCAGGAGTCACGTGTAGGGAAACTAGGGTAAAGCCTACGGACGCGAGCAGCTTCGACTCCCAAATGTTCGCAGATTCGAATCCCGACACGTACATCTAGGTTTTTCACAAAGTGGGAATTCAGGCACCATATCATCACCGACGAAGGAAGCTCGCAAGGCATCGAATTGATATACTCGTATTATCTCGCTCTTTGTCTCGAAACTTGTCCTCCGTAATCATCGAGGGGTCCTTATAGGGACAGATAGTAAAAGAAAACCTCGTAGGTTGAGATATGTCGATTCATGAGTCTAATTTTGCAGAGAAACAATTTTGGATTCTTGGTTCAGGGATTTTTTTTATTCTGTCTCTACATAGTGACTGCACCAAACCTGATGGTAAGCATGTTGCAGCCAAAAAAAACGCTAACGACTATCGTTAGCTAAGAAAAACCCATCGGTAGTCGCAGCGATCATGCCGGCCTGTACAAATATCTCTTCATGTTACGCTTAAAGGATCCCATATCATAGGACGGTGGGAACAGGCTCGCCGGAAGACCATTCCACAGCCCAACGACACGGCAATAGAAGGAGTTAGGGAACTTCTTAGTCCTAGCCGGGATTTGAGATACCGTATAGCTGTGACTCCGCAAACCCGCGCGCGTGGCTCTATTTACAACAAGGTTAACCATGAATTGAATATCTTGAACTTATCTAATTACGAATGTAAGATGAAGCTGAGGGACTGGTTGTAGAATCTAAAATATGATGATACTAAGGAACTGTTGAGGGAATAGATGTGCTTGGGGTTTAACATTATTGTGAAATTATTATTTACTTTGATTGTATAGTGTATTATGACCGGTGGTCGTGGGTGTGGTTTTAGGAAGACCCGAATTTGGCGTTTTAAAGTTTATTTGCACTTTAAGGCACACCGAACTGCGACGTACACGCACGTACTCCCGCCTAGGGTCTCGGTATTCGACTGACTTCCACGCGTCCCGTGCGCGCGCGCATCCTCTTACCCCGCACGTCTCGTAACACCCTAACGACCCTTAGGGCGACAACTGCGTATCGGGCTACGTCTACATGCTATCGTATGTAATATTAATATTGTATTGTTTTGAGTTATGATTGGAGCTACGCAGCGGTTTTAAACTGTATGTAACAAATTGTGTAAAATGTGCTGACATCCAAGATACAGGTAGTTCTAATTTGGGTGTCAGCTGACTTTAATGTGCTGCTTTGGAATTGTTTTTTTTAATAATTTATTTTATTTTATTTATTTATTTTATTATGTGTCCTAGTGCTACGAGAACTGCGACCGGCTGCGCTAAAATCACATTGGACACAAGTTATAAGAGCAAAGTGGATACAGCCAATAATGAATCTTTGCTCACCTCGAAAGGGATATAGCGTGATTATATTATTATCTAAATATATATAACTCAAAGGTGACTGACTGGCTGCCTGACTGACTGACATAGTGATCTATCAACGCACAGCCCAAACCACTGGACGGATCGGGCTGAAATTTGGCATGCAGGTAGATGTTATGACGTAGGCATCCGCTACGAAAGAATTTTGATGAACTCCACCCCCAAGGGGATAAAATAGGTGATGAAAGTATGTATAAATCTTCTCAGATTTTTGACTATAATATAATATAATAGCTTGATAGTTTTAGCGCCTAATGACAGATTAAGCCCTAATTTTTTACACACGCTAAACAAAAGTAAAGCCACAAAAACTATATCTTATTAATTATAATACTTCATAACGCGAGCGAAGCCGCGGGCAAAAGCTAGTTATTTATATACCACGTAAATCTCCATAACCGATTATATTGCGTAAAACACATGTTAACAAGCGGCTATAGCAAGCAACGGCGTTCCATTTTAACCATACATTTCTTTAAAAATAATGTTGGAGAGTGTTCCACCATGCCGAGGATCTGCAGGCGGTACAACGCACTCTCGCAATTTGATGACGTAGACCTGACTGTTCCTCTCTCGGAATTTAGAACAGCGTGTGTAAAATAAGTCACTTTATTTTTTTTTTCTGTGTTTTTTTTTAAATAATTTATAGAATTTCGTTTATGGTTATTAGTTATGTATTATATTTACAATATTATCTTTGTGTATTGTTTTTAGATCATTAGACTCTTACAATGTTTTATTTAAAATTTTACATTTGTCCGTAAACGCGTTTTATGACGTTAATTAAAAGCATTGGTGTGTCTTTTTTCTACAAAGGTTGCAAATTTTTAACATTTACACACATACAGTTATATACATTTCTTAAACTCAAACTAAGCCTGCGTTTGGACTGACATATACAGGGTTATTTTATAGAAGAGAGATATTTCAGGATTCAATCATTTGTACCTTCTTGCAACCAGTAGCGTCCATTCCATAGATGTATGAAAGCATTGCATGCCCTTACAATAAATAAGTCTGGAATAAATTGCTTAAGGTTAAACAAAAAAAAAGAATCATTTATATGCACATCTATTCTATATTCACGCCATCTATCTTTCCTATGAAAGTAATATAATATTTACTATCATAATATAATATTCAAATTAATTAAGCGAATTCTGCCTACCTTGTCCAAATATCTTATGCACGTCCCTGCTTGCAAATCATATAAATATAAATAACTGTATTTCCTAAAAAAATCATAAAAAAAAGATAAACAAATGAAAGTTGATCCATAAATGTGTGGGCACCAAAGTTCGTGAGGCGCTCGGTAGATTGGTAAGTAGATAAATTTCCTTTTACGTAATTTTAGTTAAACAGGTACAGATTCTTGTTTCCTTCGCACTTTATTCTGGCTTAGGACAGGCAAAATTCCTAGTCAATAATTAATAATAATAATAATAATTGCACACAAGCCTCAGTCAGTTAGGAATAAATCTTCTGACATATACCACCATACAGAAAGCTGTAATTGTTAATACTTGCCGACTCACGAGGAAATTTCTTAGCATATAATGAACCTTCATGCCGTTTGGCCAAAAGCCCGCGGTAAGAAGTAGAATTACCCCAGAAATGGGAGAAGATATCACATCTTTCGAACATAATAATAATAATTTTATTGGATCAAAAATTTTACATTGTATAATTTAATTTACGTTGACGCCTGCACTAGTCGTGAGACTGTATCGCAGACGTCAGCGCCCACCATTACAGAGAATGCAAATAATTACAAAAATATATAAAAATATACAGACGTGTTGTGTATAGGTGTGTTATGTGTAGAAAAGGGTGAGTAGAGAGTGTTGTGTGTGAGTGCTGATTATATATAAGCATTTAAAAGATTTTCAGTTTGTAAATAATCGAGCTGCAACAAGTAGTCCCTGACTTTGATTTTAAGTTCATAAAGGGAAAGGGGATAGATATTGAGAATTACATTTAGTTTGTTGTAATTAATTGTTATTCATTCATTAATGGGTGCAATTGCCACTAAAAATGTTGACTATAATTTACATTGTTTTATATTAAAGATATATTAAGATATCAGTATTTTTACATATTTGGAATAAGGATCGAATGCTGAATATCTTCTTGGTCTATAAAATCGATCTGTATACATCCGCAAACTTCAAACTTATTTACTTATCAGAGTGCATTTTGCCGGTACAAGACCTTGAATTCAAGACCTTTAGCGTTAAAGGGTCACTACAAACTGCGGTTTACAGCCATCTGATCAATCAAAACCCCACAAATTTCGTTACATAGAGCCTGTCCAACTGAAATGGGCTAAGTTTGTACTCCATTCTAGCTGCGGTTTTGGTCCGAACGTCAAACGACATATCTCGCATTTTAGCCTATCTGATACCCCTACCATAGGAACTTAAGCCCCAAAATTCATATATATGTAGGATGGATGTTATTGTGTGAAATATTATTATGTATGAATTAGTAAATGCGTAGAATGGAACGTATGTGAGTGAAAAGCAGGAAAGATAGAAAGAGAGAGAGGATGAACGGTTTTTTTACGACGCGAGCGCTCAGTAAGATTAAGATGTAAGAAAGAGTTTTAAAAAGTAAAATTATTATAAAGAGTGAAATAAAGTAGTTTTCAAGGTTTATTTTGTTATTTATTTGATCTGAACATCCCCAAAACTACATATGTAACTATGGTATATTAATAATATCAAGGCATTTTTTGGTGATATAATAATATATATTTTCGAAATCAGTGTTTTTTACCGATTCCAAAAATATATATATTATTATATCACCAAAAAATGTCACTTAAACCATATAGCCTATCACCCCTCGATATATTATCACGCTATACCCATTATGGTATGAGCAGAGTTGCATAAGTAGCTGTATCCACTCATCGATGGGCAAAATGTAATCAGATTAATGAAAATAATTAACGATTACATTTTACGTTTATTACCATTAATATGACTGCATTTTGCTCATTTATGTTTTAAACACTACAAAATCCCAAATTGCATACACATTAATGATTTCTTAATGTTTTAAATGGATTTTATCATGATATTGTTCTGTAAGCAAGAAAATTAAAATTGCGACTACATTTTGTAATCGTTAAACATTAATCAGATTACATTTTACCCATCTCTGTATCCACTTTACTCTTATATGTTGTGCCCAAAATATCTAGTAACGCAGCTGAATGTCGTTTTTTCAGCACAATCAAGGGTCTTTCTGAAACTTGTGTGACTGATTCACAAAATAGTAATATAATAATAATATATTATGCAGCATTGCACGCGCATTGCTAGTATTTAAATTGCTTGGACCCATTAACCCACATTGGACAAACATGCTGGGTTACATGTCCAAACCCCCTTCTCATAGATTCCACAAATATAGTGGGTAAATGGAAAGGTTGTTTTTACCCTGCGGTAGGACGAAACTGACTAAAAAGAATAAACCAATTTAAGTTATGTTTAAGTAAAAAAAATACACACAACCGTATACTGACGTTTTGTTTTAGAGTAATATTGTTTGTTTATTGTTTTATGTTGTGCTTTGATATAATTTACGTGGTGCAGTCTATCTGAAAATATATTAAAATAAATTAAATAAATAAACACACCGCCATTTTCTTTTTAAAATTAATTTAGAAATTTCGATTCTATCGAACGGCGAGGTGACCCTATTTTGTTTTACATTGGCTCGACTAAGTTACTCCATTGCACTTGATGGTAAGTACAGTTTAGTCCAAAAACGAAAGCGACTATCAAAGGACGAAAATCTATTGAATCTCCGTCATGTACGCTCCCATATACCACGACTGCAGGTCTCTAGGTACATAAGATACTGGACATACACAAGCTGATCCCGAAACGCGACAGACCAAAGCGAGTCACTATGGCGGTCTTTACACTCGTGTACTGCGGTCATGACCCAGTTCGGATAATCGCATGAAGTGCGTGATGCTCGTTATTTGTTTTTGTAATCGAATTTCGATAGTAGGGGACACTGCATCTGACAACGCGATGTGACATTGATTTCAAAGCGAGCAACTGTACATAAGCAAAATTAATGCCATTCAGTATCAACCCATTTCAAACTGACGCAGTAATGCGTTGAAAACAATAATTGCTTTTATAATCGCTTTTATCGCTTCGTATTTCAGAGATAAACGCTAAATCAAAAATGAACGCTCAATTGAATAGTCGATTACTTTAAAAAGTACTCATTAATTATTAAAAATCATAATTCAATCGTCATCATTCCACAATCTAATAACCTGACAAATGTATCTTGTTACAAAACTTCTTAATTCTAGCTGAAATAGAAGTCACCGTAACCGGGCAGTATACTTGAGGGATTCTGCTGCCCGGATGAGAGGGCGGCGGTGCACGGTGTCCGGCGCGCCGCCTGAGAGAGAGTTTTTGGAGGGGTTGATATTTACTCTCATCCTTCCCCCAGAGAGGTAGCCTCAACAAGGCCTTTTATTCCCTGGGCGTCTGGACGAATTTGGCTTCCCAGGCCCGGGAGCAATCAGAGCGATACCCCGGGGGTTTTTAGTCAGTAAGAATCTGATACACCGTGGTCGCTGCCTTCACAGCGTCCCTGGTGGTACTATGCAGGATTTTGCCCCGGAATACAAAAAAAGTCACAGTAAAACTGTGGCTCCGCGATCCAGCGCGCGTTTCTGTTATGAAAAGGAGAGGGTGGAATGAGGTTATACAAGTCTTTAGAACACTCCTCATGTGTCAAAAGCGATGAGTGAAGCAATGTCCCTGCGCAGCTGAATTGTCTCAAGGTGCTTGGAAACTTCCGGATCATGCACAATGCAGACAGCCCTACGCTGCAACCTTTCATACCAATATATGTCCGTAAATATTATTATATATTCAAAATAACCTAATCACAGAAACTGGGCTACTAAAACAAAGTTAGGTAAAGGAATTTGCGAGCGGTAGCCAGTAAATAAATTATGTTTACCTGGTTGATAAACCTCCAGTGTTGGATAATTTTGTCGGATCTTAGACAAAGTTCAAGACTTATTATTTTTGACAGTATTAATTAATCATCGCGAGCTTTTGGGGACTGGTTCTCAAAGATCGTGACACCCTCCTGCAAGTTATATTATTTTAAATACTTATTTCATATCTTCGCACGTTAGAGGTAAAAGACGTGAGCTTAAATATCTTGATTACCTTTCTCTACCTGTCTACCCAATTACGACTTTGGTATAATGACAGATAACTTAATATAAAGAAAGAAAAAAAAGTTTTATTAACAGGAGCCATACAAAAGTAACTACACTGTACAATAGAACACACATAAAAGATCATAAACCAACCAAACAATACATAAAAAAGTCTAGGCCGCCGCTATTAAGGGCCCTGTCTCAGCTTGTGCTAAAGAGCACCAGACTCTGCAGCGCTGGTATTCTGACAGGGCCTTGCGGACGACGCAGCCACTTCACCGGGATAGCCCTACATATACAGTTATACAAATATTAAGATCATTTTACATAATAAAATACAGAAAAGACAACCAATCAACAAAACACAATAAGCACAAAAGAAAACAGAAAAAACTATCCTTAATAACCAATATAAACCTTTAATCTTTGTAAGCCAAAACTTTTAGTAAACTATAAATTTTGCCATCTATAGCATTTTCTGCTCCTACTAGATTACCCAGAGCATCTAATTTTAACTTATTCCGTATTCAAAATTATTCCACAAACTTGGGTCAAAATGCACCCCTATGCAGAATGACAAAGTTATAAAATTATATGTCGTGATCATTAGATTTAACGAAAGTATTTACAAATTAAAAAAAGGATGTTATTAGAGAGGATTGTTGCATAAATTATTGTTTTTTTTTCTTTTGAATTTTTTTTGTTTTTTTTTCTGTTATAAATTTTAATTAGTTTAATTAGATTAGTTTATTTCTTTTTGTGTACTCTTTATGTGTTAATGTAGACTGTGTAAGTGTACTTATAAATAAATAAATAAAAACGAATACTATTTATTATACCATAAAAAAACAGATCCACGCACATCCATGAATTATTATTTTTTAAATAAGACATGTAATTTCTCCTTATTCATATATTATTCTTATTCTCATATATATTCTTATAGGCTTGTAAAACTCCTAACACGTACCTCTCTCATAAAAAGAACTCAATATAAAAATGTAATGTTTTTAGCTTTAACATATAATGCTCTCTAGTTATTATATGCCTTTAAGACGTTCCAGCAGCGTATGATACCGAGAATTCTGAAGAGTTGTGTAACTTCTTTCACTCTCTCTCTACCATAAAAGAACTACGCGCACATTATTACAGAACTACAGTTTTGCGGGGACATCTACTTGAGCTAGAACTAAGAAGTTCTCCAACTCTTAACTTTGTTGGGTAATCGGATTGTGGTAGTCTTCCGGCGAGCATGCTCCCTTTGTTCTATGATATTCTTTAAATGGAGTGTGAAGAGATATTCATGTAGGCCGGCAGGATCGCGGCTAGTGTTGCCAAATGGTTGTCTCTCGATAATTGTACTCGGTTTATGGACTAGACTATACTTTCCATTAGTTATGGTACTGTCACTGTGCCAAGACTGAATAAATAAGTTAGTCATCGATAATTTAGAGTAACAGTTCAATAAAAGTATCACGGAGAAAGGCGTTAGACATTTCTTGTAAAGGAAAAGTTTGTTCAAAGAAGAGGGACAATAAAATTTGAGAGCCGCTGTTCAAAGGGTTTTGTTTTACTAAAAACTTAAAGTCTCAGATGTTTCAGACCTAGACTTTGTTTAAGAAAATATTTAGAAGGCTTTAAGTAGTATGAACATTATTAAAAATATAAACACGAAAATCTAGGCCAAACTAATTTTCTGAGAGCTCTGTTTTCTTGGAAGCTAAAAGATACTTTATCTTTTCATCATTTCTCAGCGGCATAATTCTATAGTTTATGGTAACTCTGCCTGCGGTTACTAAACGGCGTGGGTTCGAGTCCCAGTATGGGCACACAGCACTGCGATAAAAAGATTAGTTGATTCGTCATTATCAAATCGAACTACTTTGCTGGACCTAGAGCTCTCCTAACAGGTAGTGCAATGTATTTACTTTGTCTATCCACTATAAAAAAGTCGCGTTGAGATTTATATTTTAATAAAAATAAATTAAACGTGGCTAGGGTGGTTTAATGGATAAAGGACCGCTAACGGTCGTAGGTTCGAATGCCGGAATACACATGCTCATTGGTAAAGGAAAACGCCTGAGGAAACCCGAATGGCATCTTACAGAAATGTCATGTGTACTAGATCTGTGAGAGCAGCGATCAGAGAATCGTAAAATGGATACAACCACTAATGTATCTCTACACACTCCGAAAGGGATATAGCGTGACGATATTTTATTATTATGAACAATTAGCCGTGGTGGCTGCCGGCAGAATAGAATAGCACCCCCCTCTTCTTACTGAGGTGTCGTAAGAGGCGACTAAGGTATCTCTTGAACACCGCAATTCAACCAGGTGTTCAGAGAAGGAAAACTCGACCAAACCTGCATCCCGCTCCCTCCCGATCGTACTGGTTCTCCTTTCCATCGGGCCTGAGGGAGCTCGGACGAGAGAGTGCATTTCTGGATGCGCGTCCAGTTATGCACTTAAATATCTCCTGCGCAATTGACTGTTTCCGAAAACTGGACCTCGAATTTCTTAATCGGCGTTGAAACAGTCGCCGTGGCCGAAACCGGCCAGGACATCATCATCATCATCATTATTAACAATAGCTAAATCTACATCAAAGGCGTATAATATCAATCATTCCTGTCATACCCTATAAGTCCCTTAAATACTGCATATTGTTTTGTGCTTGTCACGTAGAGTTACATTTTTATGACTTTTTTATGACTTCCGTAGTCCCATGTTGATATTTACGACTGTTTTATTCCGTACACACGGTCATAGCGGATTGCCAACTAATAAAATTCAACCCACGTTTCGGCCGCGGCTTAGATTTTAGTTATCTTTTGATAAGTTGTATAATTTTTATTTTCTCTAATGCATAGCTGACGGCCTGATAGCGCAGTCTGTAGCGACCCTACTTAAGATGCTAAGATTCTGGGTTCAAGTCCCGGTTGTGGCAAACTTCTTCTGTGATGAGCAGATGAGTGTCTCACGAGTACTCCAAAAACAAAAGTGACCATCAAAGAATGAATATCCATTGATAGTCTCCGTCGTCATGTCAGCCCATATATACCACGACTGAAGGTCTCTAGTTATATGAATCACTGGATATACACAAACTAATACCGAAACGCGACAGGCCAAAGCGAGTCACTACGACGGTCTTTACACTTGTGTACTGGGGTCATGACCCAGTTCAGTCAGTAACCCTATTACCAAAAACATGTTTTTTTTACACTGGCTCGACATAGTTACTACAGAGTTCCTGATGGTAAGTACAGTGTAGTCCAAAAACGAAAGCGACTATCAAAGGATGAAAATCCATTGATAGTCTACATCGTCGTGTCGGCCCACATATACCACGACTGAAGGTCTCTAGGTATATGAGCTACTGGATATACATCCACATGTATCCTAGCGTGGACGTCACGCGAACCCAGCGCTTTCCCCTAACTCAAAACTACCTGCACAGGTAAACCCAAGCCTATATGGGGCCTATAAAACCATAATACATCCTATGAGTGGCCTCTCGACAAATATATTTAGTTGCTGTGGCACAGAAAGACGTAAACATTCTTTATACGTCTCCGGGGTCTGCATTTATGTCCCTTGTTTATCAAATCATGATCTACACACGGCCGTAGCGGATGTTGAGTGTATACGTTGACTTGTTGCACAACTTGTTGGGGAGACATGTCTTTTTTACTGGTTACGTTGGGCATATATGTATTAAATAGATACAACCACAAATGTACCTTTACTTACCCCGTAAGGAATAGAGCGTGACGGTATTTTATATTGCTAAGCTATCTTCGCTTCAATTTTGTCAAGATGGACTTGGCTTTGTGAATACTATGGCTATACTCAAGTATATATCTAAATATATATAACCTTAAGGTGACTGACATAGTGATCTATCAACGCACAGCCCAAACCACTGGATGGATCGGGCTGAAATTTGGCATGCAGGTAGATGTTATGACGTAGGCATCCGCTAAGAATTTTGATAAAATCCACCTCCAAGGGGATAAAATAGGAGATGAAAGTTTGTATAAGTCTTCTCAGATTTTCAACTATAATATAATATAATAGCTTGGTAGTTTAAGCGCCTAATGAAAGATTAGGCCCTAATTTTTTACACACGCTAAACAAAAGTAAGCCCGCAAAAACTATAACTAATTAATAATAATACTTCTTAACGCGAGCGAAGCTGCGAGCAAAAGCTAGTCTACTATATATTCAGGTTTTTTTTTTCTTTCTTAAAACGATTTTTTTTTGGAACCTTGCTAAGCAAAGTCAAATTAAGTCTATAAATCTCAGCTTTAGTAACCTTATGATTTGTATAACCACATTTGACCCTCTCCTTTTCATAACAAAACCTGGGTTGTGAAGCCACAGTCTTACGGTGACTTTCTAATACAGCTAGAACACGTTCTCTATCTCTTACAATTGTTGGATCATTAGATTGTGGAATAGTCTTCCGGCGAGCGTGGATCCCTCGTCCTTTGATATTGGGTTTTTTAAATGAAGCGTGAAGAGATGTTCGTGTAGGCCGGCATGATCACTGCCACTGTTAGCAGTTAGTTGTCTTTCGTTCTCGGTTTTGGGTCACACTATTTTTTTTGTCAAGTACGTTGCAATCACAATACTGAGTTGGGATAAAGAAAATATGGAGAGAGTGTAACAAGACATTAATCATCATCAATATGATATGATATGACCATCCTATGATATGGGGTCTTTTAAACGTAGCGTGGAGAGATATTTGTGCAGGCCGGCATGATCGCTGTGACTACCGATGGGTTTTTCTTGCCTATTCCACCACAAAACCACTAGAAATCGTGTCGGATACCATCCGTATGTGGTGGATGTTCCTTATATTCGCACGAAAAGATTCGCATCTACATTCATCATGCGAACGGCTAAGGAGTGGAATATGCCTCCAGCGGCCATATTTCCGCGTTCTTATAACCAGGGAGTCTTTAAAAGAAGAGTGAATAGGCATTTGCTAAGCGATTGCGTTTCATCATCGAACTCATCTTCACCTTCCACCAGGTGTGATTGAGGTCAAGCGTTCGTCTATAAATTATTTTAAAAAAAAATCGATAGTCGTTGGCGTTTTTTGGATTGCACCATGCTTACCATCAGGTATGGAGCAGTCACTGCGTCGAGTCGGTATAAAAAAAATTAGTGTACTGTGATCGAGGTGGTAATTAAAACTAGGGATGTAACGGAGGCAGTTTTATTGGAACCGAAGTCGGAGTTGGAGTTTTTAAATTTGATTTATCGGAGTCGGAACCGAAGTCGGAGTCGGAGTCGGAGGCAATGTCAGTCACAAGTGACGGCAGAATGAAATAGTTTTATTAAGGGACCAATAGAAACATTATTCAGTGAACCTTTATAATTAGAAAGTGATAAATTTACAAATACACAGACAATAAAAATTGCTGTTTCTTATTAACATTTTCCCATTAACAGTGAACAAATTAAATGAAATTTGCTCCAGGGTTGTATTTGTGTTAATTTCTATTTTACTTAATTTAATGTAAACATAAAATAAAAAAAACCTTTTAGTAATAAATTTCATCATCGAATCATATATTTTTAATCTAATTTTTTAAAAATGTCTTCTACAAATTAAGTAGCACTGATTGTTTAATTAATTGGTATTATATTTCAACAACATATAAAATGAAATCAAATGAATTGACTACAACAGTGGTGGTGACCTCCGATCAAAAATTTTGGAACCGGAGGTGTAATATCAATCGGAAGTTCCGACTTATCGGAGTCGGAGTCGAAGCTCCGTAACATCCCTGATTAAAACCATCGTTTTATTAATGGTATATCCCTTATTTCAACCATTTATATATATATGCCAATAAACATCTATTCAAATAGTCTTGCAAAGCTGACCTAAGATAATCTTAAAATGGACCTCCTGACCTCAAAACATAAAGTTGCGCGTTTCACCAAACATAATCGCCCCGAAATACAGTTAAAGGTCGTTGGATCTCACGTGTTGTGGCATAAAATCTTTTATGGCTCGTCCCAAGTCTCAAGTCAATGTTTACAGGCCGGCTTTGCGGACACACGGCCCTTGAGAGCACTCGGCTTGTCAGATAACATGTTCGGGAAAGAGCTGTGTATGTCGAATGCTTGAGATATTTAACGCCGTTGGAGACTTAAGTGGCCACTTTTGAACAATCTCGACGCTGGGTAAAATTGCAATAAGGTTTAAAAACCTGTTTCAAATAAAATGCCTTATTTTTATGAAGGTCTAATGATGACCTTCGTTGATACAGCAGATGTTTCGTATGTAGGCTACTTTCAATCAGGTTTCTCAAACTCGTTTCAGAAATACGGTGAGTCTACGCAATAGATGGAAAAGCGTTGCTAAAATATTTTATTTAACTTATATGGTTTATTTTTACACTGGCTCAACATAGTGACTACAGAGTACCTGATGGTAAGTACAGTGTAGTCCAAAAACGAAAGCCATCGTCATGTCGGCCCACATATACCACGACTAAAGGTCTCTAGGTATATGAGTTACTGGATATACACAAGCTGATCCCGAAACGCGAGAGGCCAAAGCGAGTCACTATGACGGTCTTTACACTTGTGTACTGTGGTCATGACCCAGTTCGAGCAATCGCCCTACCACTAAAAATTATCTCATTATTATTCATATTTATTTATTTATTTACAAATCTACAGTACGTAATTTTATTAATACAGGAAAACAAGCAAAAAATCAGATTAACCAAAATGATTTGTATAACAAGGTTATATGAGAGCATTAAATGCGATTCAAATAATTGTTATGAAAAATGTATAAGTTATATGTGAAATGTGTAGTATGATTGTGTACTTTGTGTGTCTGACTTAGTGTGTGTGTATAAATGTGTATGTTAACTGTCCCTGTCCGAAACCGGCCCGATTTCATTTTAAAATATTAAAACATGTTGATCTACGGGAGCGAGACCTAAAGCCTAAACCACTGGTAGTTAGGAGTCTAGATTGAGAAACTTCCTCACAATGCGTGCCGTATCAAGTATTACCGCTTTTTTACTCAGCACTTGATCCAACAACCAAGCAAGAGCCTCTGGAGATGATAATCGAGACTTTGCGATCAGTCCATTAGCCGACATGACTATCGGGACAATAATCATTGAATCCACATCCCACGGTGGTAATCTCATACTTTAATAAATTTCATGTCATATTTGTGAAGAAAAATAATCAGTTGATTTTTTTATCAAAAGGTTTTATAATAACAATTTATTGTTGAACAGTTGCCGAAGCAGTGTAACATATGATCTCGTAAAGATTTAACGGCCTACTGTTTGCGAAATCACAGAAAATTCGCTCACTAAGCGCCTCGCGTTTGCCCACCGAACGGTCAATATGCCAGCCATTAACGAAACTTGTACCCTACAAGGAAGATATATTGGAACAATTCTTTATTACACTAGCTTGGCGAAATCATGAGTTCAATCTAATAATGACGTTATTGACTACAGATATTCAGGGAGGATATTCAGTATTTGATTTTAATAATATAATAATATAGTATAAATAAACAGGTCGTGGATGCCTTAATAGAAACTGTACATTTTTGATTGTAACTGTGTATATGTATTATGTAAATGAGTTACTGTTCCAGGCCACTGGCAACCCTGTAAAAAGTATATAAATAAATAAATAAAAAATATATAAATAGAGATATTTTAATGTATCTTGTAAAACAAAATCAATTATAATCTATGACCGGTGGTCGTGGGTGTGGTGGTAGAAAGACACGGAGTTTGGCGTTTTACCGTTTATTTGCATTTTAAAGTACACTGAACTGCGACGCACACGCACGTACTCTAGCCTTGGATCTCGGTAGTCGACTGCTTTAGCTAGAGTATCCCTTGCGCGCGCGCACCCCTTACCCCGCGCGTCCCGTAACACCCTAACGACCCTTAGGGCGTTTAACACAAGCACGTGTCGGGTGGCGTCTACATGCTATAAACCAACATACTTAGGGACAATTAAACAAATAAATAAATAACAATGAATTATTAAGTAGTTATTATATCTGTGTTAAGCCAGGATAAAGTGCGAAGGGAAAACGAGCCAATACTTGTTTACCTAAAATTACGTAAAATGAACTTTATTCAACAGTATCCCACACTTTTTTTTGTATCCCGGGGGGAAATCCTGCATAGGACCATCAGGGACGCTGTGAGGGCAGCAACCCCGGTGCGTCAGACTCCTACTGACTAAAACCCCCGGGGTGACCCTCTGATTGGTCCACCCGAGCCTGGGAAGCCAAATTCGTCCAGACATCATGCAAACCCCCTCAACGAGGTTCCGCTCACGAACCGACGTGGTTACTGTGCCACTGGTGAGAGTTCATGAACCCAAGGATCCAACGACTTCAACTAATTTCCTTCATAGTATACTAGCAGCCCATCCCGGTTTCGCACGGGCATAATAATATAATAAAAGAACTCCCTTGACTGCCTCCCGTACCTCTTCAACGCATAGCAAGCCGAGCGGAGTTTTTTCTATTATTTAAGCTCGTGATATATTTAAAATGGAATATCCGAATCGAATCATTTAAAAGGTGATATGATGAAGGTATTGAAATAGTCTTAAATAATGATTATATATTTTGATAAGGATCAATACCTAGGTACGAATAAAGAGCCTTTTCTAGCGGTGGTATTTTAAAAAAATAATAAAAGGACGCTTATTGTGACGTAACTATAAAAGATAGACACATGCTGTCGTGACATTTTTTATAGATAGTGATGTGTCCTGAAAAATTGTAATACATCTATCATTAATAGTTTTCGCAGCGCACGCGATTGAAGGAAGTTTTTTGTTTATTTTTTTACACCTTGGGTTAGATTATTGAAGTTTTAGTAAGCATCCCTAATTTTTTTGAAAATGAAACATAACCTATGTCACTCAAGAATAGAGTAGCCTGCCAACGGTGAAAGAATTTTTGAAATCGGTCCAGTAGTTTCGGAGCCTATTCACTTCAAATAAACAAACAAATCTTTCCTCTTTATAATATTGGTAGATATAGATAACTACTGCAAACAGTAAAAGATTAAGTAATAAATTTAATAGTAGTTAACATACAGTTTAGAGAACCTCCTAACACTCAATATTGCTAAGTTTTGAGCCAAAAAGCACTCTCGCGAACACATTAAGTGGAAACGTGCTGAGAATATTTACGAATATGCTCTGAAAATAATTTTGAAATTCATTGATTCGCCTTTCATACTTTCTACGATGTCTTTAATACTGGTTGCTTCCCATGACTTTGCTCACATTTTATTTATTTAATGTACAAACAGATCAACGATATATACAATTTTTTTTTAATGTATACGTTGATTTTTGGACAGCGTGTTAATAACTTACAAGTATTAAGTGTCCCGTAAGTAAACGTTCAAAGCTATAGGGCCTATAGAAGACCGCGCGGTAGACTGCAGAGAGTCTACCGCCTGAGAGAAAGATTTTAAAAGGGTGGGCTCTTTACACCCACACTCTCAGAGTGATAGCCTCAACAAGGATTTTCGCTTACCCGGAGTCTGGACGAATTTTGTATTCCAGGCGTGGATGGAGCGATTAGAGGGACACTCCGGGGCTTTAGTCAGTAGTAGTCTGGCGCACCGGGGTTGCTGCCCTCACAGCGGCCCTGCTGATCTTATGCAGGATTTTCCGCCGAGTTACAATTAAAATATCTGATAGAGGAATGGTAGCTCTATAGCTTACTGTCAATAGAATTCTCCGATTCCAGCGCGTTTGGGACATACATGGATTTTTTTTTGTTTTAAGAAATTCCTTATTACTGTAAATTTCAAACTTTTCTAAAAACTGTTAAAGATTTCAGATGTACATTTTTTATTACTATGCTTGGAGATAAATTACAAATATTAGGTCCTTACATATGAAATTGGCGTTTTGTATGGGAGGAACAAAAAGTCGAATATTTTTTAATATAATATATTTAATTAATCAAAGTATGAACCATTATTTTCTATGCACTTTTGCCATCTCATAGGTAGTTCATTGATCCCTTTACTAAAAAAACCAGTCGGACGGGAATCAATAAAATCTTTGAAGGCGATTTGGACTGCCCCATCGGAGTTGAATTTTTTCCCTTGCAAGAAGTTATCCAAATTTCGAAAAAAATGGTAATCTGTTGGAGCAAGGTCCGGGGAGTACGGAGGATGTCTTAGACTTTCCAATTGAAGCTTTTCTAATTTAGTAGCCGTCTGTTGCGCAGTGTGTGGTCTAGCGTTGTCGTGAAGCAGCAGTGGCGTGGAGCGATTGACCAGCCTAGGTTGTTTAGCCGCTAGCTTTTCCATCATGGTTTGCAATTGCTGACAATAGACATCAGCCGTAATAGTCTGGCCAGATTTGAGAAAACTGTAATGAACAATACCGGCACTAGTCCACCAAACGCTTACAAGTAACTTTTTTGGGGTTAATTTTCGCTTGGGGCAGGATTTGGCTGGCTGGCCAGGATCCAACCATTGCGCTGAGCGCTTCCAATTATCGTAAAGAACCCATTTTTCATCACAGGTAATGATTCGGTTTAAAATACCTTCATTATTGTGCCGGTTTAGTAATGTAACGCAGCAGTCGACGCGCGTTTGCCGGTTTGCTTCAGTTAATTCGTGAGGTACCCACCTTTCAAGCTTTTTAATCTTCCCAATTTGCTTCAAGTGAATTAAAACAGTTTTATCACTAACATCGCAGCCTGCAGCTAACTCGGACGTGGTTTGCGATGGATCCGCTTCCACAATAGCCTTCAACTCTTCATTATCAACTTGAGTCTCAGGCCGTCCACGGGGCTTGTTCTGCAGGTCGAAATTTCCAGAACGAAAACGTTGGAACCAAAAACGAACTGTGTTTTCTTTTGCAACACGACCGCCATACACATCATTCACCCTTCGAGTTGTTTCCGCAGCACTAGTGCCACGGCGGAACTCGTACTCGTAAATAATGCGATATTTTAAGTTTTCCATTTTGTAAAATGAGTGACGCAAACAGAAAAAAACAGAAGAAAAAAACAAATGAATGACGATCATCGAAGCACAAATACATGAGTCTATAGCTGTACAAATTTGAATTTGGAATTCCTTACCAAAGAGGAGAAATTTGTGATTAAAGTGGCCAGTACGAAAAACGCCAATTTCATATGTAAGGACCTAATATTAGGAAATTGGTTTCATCTCTGAAATCACTGTATTAGTAAAGTTATAAGCAAAAATTGTCAGCTATTATCACTCACTCTAAAAATATGTGAAGGTTACAAAGGCAATATCTTTAAAAAATCGTACGGTACTTGGTGTATCCCGTTATTTAAAAAACTGCAGTAACTTAAGTAGTTTCTAATATGGTACAACAAATCATCATTTATTTTCGAATTTCTTATTTTTTAAGTCATCAACGAAAAAGCAATTGCTTAATTCGTTCTACGATATTGGATTCTTTAAGCGAAGTGTGTAGGGATATTTGTGTTGGCCGGCATGATAGCGGTGACTATCGGCAGGCAGTTATCTCTCGGTAGCTTAGACGGGCAAAACGTAATCAGATTAATAAAAATGATTACGATAACATTTTCCGTTTTACCATTTTGCTCATCTATGTTTTAAACACTACAGAATCCCAGATTGCATACACATTTATGATTTCTTAATGTTTTAAACGGATTTAATCATAATTACAGAGCAAGCAAATTAAAATTACGACTATATTTTGTAATCGTTAATCATTAATCAGATTACATTTTGCCCATCTCTGCTCGGTAGACATCCTCCACTTTTACTTGCACTGTATTCTCCCATCAGGTAACATACGACGCAGTTACTGCCGAGTTACAATAAAAAAGAATATTCGACTTTTTCTTGGTACAAAATGAAAGTATCAGAAAAGTAATGCGTGATCTTCACGCCTATATATTTGCCGTCACCAGCACAACGATAAGGTAATTAACTTGCCCAAATCACATCTCAAAGGTGTTTTCTGTAATAATGACAATTATATTTCTCCCTAGCAGGCAAATATAGGACATTCCGAGCCCCATTTCTCACTAATGATTTTCATTATAACTAATTAGTTACGTGCCTTGTTAAATACAATGTCTCATTAAACCTTAAGGCGCTTGCATACTGGAACCATTCTCCAGTAATGTAAGGGCGGGTATGCGTACCCGCTAGGGTTGTTGAAAATAAAATCGTTATATCGATAAATCGATATTTATCAAAATATCAATATCGGAGTCGATATATCAAAGGAAAAATATCGATATATCGATTAAATCTTAATAAACATGAAAGTATTTTACTAGTATTCCTTTTTATTAGACAAATTTACAAAAATATTAAGAACTAAAAGGGTATCTTCTAACTTTAAGGCCCATTTAAGATATCAAACAAAAATAAATAGTAAATAAATAAATGGCGGCAACTAATATACATGCAACAAATACAGATGTCAAGGCATGCAACGTAACAAAACATAATACTCAACAGTCATAGACAATATAGCTCTTTTTTTTTCGTTCGGTCCTATCTTCTACAGTTTCAGATTACAGCAACTTCACTGTCATAAGAATTAAAAAATGTCGAGTTTTTCGATACAATTATCGATACTGGATATTTTCTATCGATATATCATTACAAAATATATCGACCAAAAATATCGATATATTGAATTGAAAATATCGATATATCGATATATCGATATTTATTCGACAAGCCGCACTGCTGCTGGGTGCTGGGTGGGGTTGCATTCGCGGAAATACGGACCTAAAAGACTCGGAACAAGTTCGGGTAACCCATCTATGTTATTGTGTCCTTTAAACGAAGCCTAAAGAGGTGTTAGTTCTCAAGGTAGTATTCTCAAGGCAGTCGCTTCCGAAACGCTGGTAGATCACCGTTAGGTTCGCATTCAACTGCCCGGCCGCCCAAGTCGAGGTCCGTAACCACAGCGGTGCCCTTGCGTAGCCGCCCAACCCATAAATTTCGCTGGCTGAGCGCCCTCTGCGTTCGCCCACCAAGCCCGGTTTTGTTGTGAAGGTCTTTCCCAGGTCGTCAACGTAGGACACGCCGAAAAAAAAGGTGTTATTACATCGGCATTACTGCGACCATAGATGGGCAAAATGTAATCAGATTAATGAGAAACGATTATGATTACATTTTGAGTTTTTCATCATTAATATGACAGCATTTTGCTCGTATGTTTTAAATACTACGAAATCCTCAATTGCATACACATTTATGACTCCTTAAAGTTTTAAAGCGATTTATTCCTGATTACAGAGCAAGCAAATTAAAATTACGACTACATTTTGTAATCGTTAATTAATCAGATTACATTTTACCCATCTCTGACTGCGACTGTCGGTTGATTTGTTTTTACTGTTGGTCAATTTTTCAAAGTCAGTTTTTGAAGTTGCATCAAGGGCTGTTTGGAATGCTATATTCTATTTTTTTTATTTTGACACGGCATAGTGACCACACCACATCTGGCGGTAAGCATGGTGTAGTCCAAAAACGAAAAAACCTATAGATAGTTGCAGCGATCCAACCTGTACAAATAACTTTCCACGCTTCGCTTAAAGGACCCAATTCTATAGGAGGGTGGGAACACGCTCGCTGGATAACCATTCCACAGCTCAATGACTTGGCTGCAGTAAGAGTTAGAGATCTTCTTAGTTCTAGCCGGGATGTGAGCTACCTTATAGCTGTGACTCCGTAAACCTGTATAATAGTACCTCCTCAGTGTATAAAATACATAAAAATTTCATTTACTTGAAATACAATAATTCCTTAGTAAAACCGAGCACTTACGATAGAGAATTTTCTAAATCTCCACCAAACAGGCCACAAAGATCGAAGGCTGAGAAGGCATTAATAAATAAGCCATAAAAATTCTCGCAATACTTTATTTCACTTATCGACATAGCGCCTAAAAAGCGGACGCACCATGTATAATTCAAAAAGCTGCTACACGCTGTATATCATTGACAAAGGGCCCCTCCCTCGAGGTTTCCGGATAAAAAATATAGAGAAAAACTACCAGCTTTTTTGTTAGGAACACAAAATAACATGAAAATGAATTTCGAGTTCGTTTTCATCGTTTTCGCTTTTCCTTTGAAATTTAATGACCACGGAACTATAAATAATTTGGTTATATTTTTCTCATATTGAATCTGCAGGAAAGAGCTGGTAAGAAAACCTGGTAGTCACTTTTTTAAAATATAGTTATTTTCTTGTCCAAATATTTTAAGAGATGGCGTTCACTATTTTTAAACTATCAATTACAATTTTGAGCTTTATGCAATAAAGTTTATTTTCTACACGCTTTGTTAAACTAATATGAAATAATGAAGAATACGAAATTATTAATATACTAGGAGCCCATCCCGGCTTCGCACGGGCATAATAATATAATAAAAGAACTCCCTTGACTCCCCTCCCGTACCTCTTCAACGCATAGCTAGCCGAGCGGAGTTTTTTCTATTATTTAAACTCGTGACATCTTTTAAATGGAATATCCGAATCCAATCATTTAAAAGGTGACATGATGGAGGTATTGAAGTAGTCTTAAATAATGATTTATTTATTTTGATAACTCTCAATACCTAGGTACGAATAAAGAGCCTTTTCTAGCGGTGGTATTTTAATAAAGAAAAAATTAATAAAAGGAGGCTCATTGTGACGTAACTATAAAAGATAGAGACATGCTATACACAATATTTTTTATAGATAGTGATGTGTCCTGAAAAATTGTAATACATCATTTAGTTCTATCATTCATAGTTTTCGCAGCGCACGCGATTGAAGGAAGTGTTTTGTTTATTTTTTTACACCTTGAGTTAGATTATTCAAGTTTTAGTAAGCATCCCTAATTTTTTTGAAAATGAAACATAGCCTATGTTACTCAAGAATAGAGTAGCCTGCCAACGGTGAAAGAATTTTTGAAATCGGTCCATTAGTTTCGGAGCCTATTCATTTCAAACAAACAAAAAAACCTTCCCTCTTTAGAATAGTAGTATAGATTAACATAAAACTCACCTGAGTTATACTCCAATACCGGTCTAGGGAGATGAGGCACAAATTCATTATAGAAGCAGTACACAAGAGCACATCCATCGCTGAATGTATTTCACACCACCAGAATCCAAAAATCCAGTACCCCATCAGCTCGTTCGCCAATGAAAACGGCATAATCACCAGCCCCAGGAAAAAATCCGACACTGCCAATGACGCTATAAACCAGTTCTGGATATTTTTTAGCGCCTTCTCCGTCACTATGGCTATAATCACCAGCATATTCCCCACCACAACCATGATCATCAGCACCGTCACAACCACGGAAGCAATGATGATATGGGCCGGAGAATACCCGCTCGGGTACCAGGTTTTCAGCACCACATTCAATTGGGTTTCATTTAGCGTTGTGTTTGCGTATGAAGTGTTCGTCATCTGCAAAGCCAGGAACTCCTCCTGGCTGAGGTACGTGGGGACCAGGTACGTCGAATTCAGTCCAAACGTCCCATTAAAGTGGGACATCATAGTCGTTTTAGCGAATAATGTTGCGTTCGGAACCATCTCGCTCTCGTAAAATCCCTCTACCAGTTTCTCCAGTATTGGACCCGTGTTTTGTTATAAAAGCGTATTTGAAGTAAAACTATTCGTACGCACTAACACTGAACTAACTTACCTAATATTGCTTATGGACGAAAGAAAATAACCAGGGGACCCGGTTTAAATAAAAAACGCAAATAAATTTTAATTTTAAACTCACGCGTTACACTCAAAAAAGCGGTATTAATTATCTATCGAAGCGTTATTTAGGGGGATTTTGTCGGTCTGTCATCGTGGGCTTTGGCTCTTTCTCCTGTCCCAGAATCGGTCGGTTTTCGAGAACATTTTGGAGGTTCGTCGCACGAGTCTTCTCTCACATTACTATGAGTTCGCGTCCGTTGGACGACTGAGCGTGGAGGGGTCATTAAAATCTCATGGTTTGTAGTACGTTGCGTGCGAAGGTTGATCTTAAATGATGTCTTGATTATCTGCTGATGATAGACCTGCAACAAATATAATAGTATAATTAACTTCTATTAAATTCTCTTTTGTACTATCGACAACTCAGTAGGTACACTAGTAAAGCGCTTGAAGTTTGCGCTAAGAAGTTTGGGGTTCCATCCTGACCAGGCATGCACAAAATATCTCTTTTGAACTATGAGTGACTTATAAACCATTTGAGGGAAAACATTTATATAAATAACTAGCTGTCCCGGCAGACCTTGTTCTGTCAAAACCTATTGGCCTGTCGGCTGTTTTTTGAAAATGTCCCGGGAGACCTTGTTCTGCCCTATTTCTCTAAAACAAAGTCGCATTGTTTTTTTTAATGTTAATAGCTTCCCCGTCAGATTTTATTCTGCCAAAACCTATTGGCCTGTCGGCTGTTTTTTGAAAATTGTTTGAAGGAACCTGGCCTTAATGCTATATGCATAAAAATTGACAAATATTGACATTAATATTTATACGTCACTCAATTGTTTTGCCTTCCCGGAACCCGTCCACTAACATTTAAACTTTATGGTATGGTGTTAAAGTTCAAATTGACTTTTAAATATTATTACGAATTTTTTGTATGAGAATATAGAAAAGTGGTGTTTTTAGACTTTTTCAGACATTTTTTTTAATTTTTCTCTCCGTAATAACCTTCCCCAGACTTCAACAAAAACAACAAAAAAGAAATCAGCCAAATCGGTTCAGCCGTTCTCAAGTTTCGCGCTTATACACATTTAACGATTCATTTTTATATTATAGAAGATGTTATCTCAAATAAATCAGTGATCCTAAATTGACCACTTGGAATATCCAAATCCAAATTGGTTTTCAAAAATAGAATTAAAATGATATTTATTTAATAATCTATTAGTTACACGTAGTCTATTTCATTTATTTTTACTTATAATTTTGCTCTTATTTTAAGTATACATATATTACTATAGTATCACTAACACATTTTGTAGTCGATTTATTTATTGTAATAGTTTATTTTGATTTTGTTTCTGTGTTTTATTTGTGTTGCTATATTTTAAATTTCTGGTTTATTGTTGGTTTGTGGCGAAATAAATACTTTTTAATTTTTTTTTTTAATTTCCTTAATTTTTTATGGTCGTCGTTGTCGGTTTTAGTCAGGCTTGAGGGGTGGTGAAGAGAGCCAGCCCTCGCTCACCTCATGTCTTGGAGCGGTGCGTGGGAACACATCATGCACGGCTCACGCCAGAAAATGCTGAGTGACGCACTGCCACAAGTGTACCGCCCAGGCGTCATGTCCGTTAAGGAGGGAGGATTTTTTTTAATCAATGATTTAAAGGGCTTTTGACTGCCACATGCAGTCATGCCAGCCCTATCGTGCTACACCATATATATATAGATATAAAAAATAAAAATATAAACAGAACACTAAGCGTTATAGGCACACTATACAAGATAGAGTCACCTTAAGGTTCCACTAAACTATTGTAAATAAATTTATAAATTGTGCGAGCATCTCGACTGCTGGGATTACTTAAATAGCTTTGATAAATGCCTAAGTCCAAAAAGTTGATGTTTAGGGTGCTCCTTAAGCTTTCTCTTTCTTTTTTATTCTGGACACATTCCATCAACAAATGTTGGATATCCTAAGAAGGGAGGTTTCACGAGAAAGTTTTCCTCCGGCAGATGGGCTGGGAGTACGAAGAAAAAGTCTGTCTCTCCCACTGTCTTTCACCATCATTTCGAGCTCATAGAGTTTGAGTATCACTTTTAATGCTCTAATTCTACTGAGCGTTTAAGATATTAATATCGGCACCGAGAGGTCAACTCCAACGATCTCCACACAAACAAAGCCAAGAGAAACGCTTAGTTAATACAAACGAAACACGATAATCTCCAAACATCCATTAGCATCAGAAATATAGACGAGCCAATAAACTTATAATGAAAAATTAAGATCAATTCTTAAAAGCACTTT
Organism: Automeris io; assembly: GCA_036320925.1. Taxonomy (NCBI): domain Eukaryota; kingdom Metazoa; phylum Arthropoda; class Insecta; order Lepidoptera; family Saturniidae; genus Automeris; species Automeris io. The sequence goes on from JAUDJH010000005.1 coordinate 16,223,331, forward strand.
TATTAATGGACGCTTCGTGAATCAAACATATTAATCAAATACTCATCAAATTACAAACGAAATAAACAAACGAATTTATTAATTTCTTTTGTTGAGGACTTGTTATAGGAATGAATAAATATAGGCTATATCTCCAATTACATGTAAATTTCTAACTTTTTTATCATCATCGTCAACCAGTATCTGTCCACTATTGGGCATAGGCCTCTCCCAAGATTCGCCACTGAGCCTGATCTTCGGCTTTTCTCATCCAATAATTGCCTGGCACTTTGTGCAAATCGTTGCTCCACCTTGCCCAGGGGCGGTCTCCATCTTTTCTTCATTCCACATTAATTCATCCATACCGTTCTCATTCATTCTTTCTTTACTTTCCTTTTTCAAGATCGGCTTTTAATATTACACTCGATTATAGAAGATAATAATCACTTTCTATCAGGTGCGAAGATAGCTTATTGTTCCACTTTTTCGTATAGAAACCATAAAAGGATGTCTCATAAACAATGTATCTCTGTTTAGCCCATTGGGGATATGGCGAGATGATATAATATAATATTGAAGTTACAATCCCGATGGAACTGCGCTCTGTATAACCGGAACCAGACGGTTATCGGCTTCCGGTTCGTTGTATCCGGTATCCGGGGATATTGTGCCGGATATCCGGTGTCAGCCATGATTATTTTGTTGTTTCCTATACTAGCTTAAACTGCAATGTAGCAAACATCTTCTATAACCGATTAACAATAAAAAACAGGGCCGGGGGTAGTCGGAATCGAGCTTTGAAGGTTCCGTAAGAACTTATTAGTAAAAAATAATAATCATAACAAAAAAATATATTTTTAAAATTAACGCAATTCTGGGTTTTTTAATTAAAAAAATGTAAATTATGTTCGAGTAAAGAACATTAATCAGCTGCTGTGAACGGACTATGGCGTGAATGCATGTCGATGATGATGTGATGATGTGATGTGATGTCGATTTATCAAGAACTAAAAGGCTATCTTCTAACTTTAAAACCTATTTAAGATATAAAACAAAAATAAGTAATACATAAATAAATGGCGGCAAATAATATACATGCAACAAATTCAGATGTCAATGCATGCAACGTAACAAAACATAATACTCAACAGTCATAGACAATATAGTTTTTTTTTTTCGTTCGGTCCTTTCCTCTACAGTTTCAGATTTCAGCGACTTCACTGCCCTAAGAATTAAAAAAAAATATCGTTTTTGATACTATTTTCGATACTGGATATTTTCTATCGATATATCATTACAAAATATATCGCCCAAAAATATCTATATATTGTATTGAAAATATCGATATATCGATGTATCGATATTTATTTGACAAGCCTATCATGACCCAGGAAAGGGAATTCTGTACAAATTGTAAATACGCAAAGCCAGATAATCCTGTTTACAGTAAATTACAGAGCTTCCCTTCTTCTATTACTCCTCTAGCTTTTGACTGGGGATAAAGGGAAACGCTGTATAAATTAATTATAAATAAGACGTAGTGCTGCCAAAAAGAGAGATGACAGAAAGAACAATAAAAACCGAAAATAAAAGCGAAAATTATGCAATGGTTTTTTTTTTACACTGGCTCGACATAGTGACTACAGAGTACTTGATGGAAAGTACAGTGTAGTCCAAAAACGAAAACGACTATCAAAGGATGAAAATCCATTGATAGTCTACATCGTCATGTCGACCCACATATACCACGACTGAAGGTTTCTAGGTATATGAGCTACTGGATATACACAAGCTGATCCCGAAACGCGACAAGCCGAAACTGATCACTATGACTATGTATGAATTGAAAATATCGATATATCGATGTATCGATATTTATTTGACAAGCCTATCATGACCCAGAAAAGGGAATTCTGTACAATTTCTAAATACGCAAAAGTCAGATAATCCTGTTTACATTAAATTACAGAGCTTCCCTTCTTCTATTACTCCTCTAGCTTTGGACTGGGTCTAACGGGAAACGCTGTATAAATTAATTATAAATAAGACGTAGTGCTGCCAAAAAGAGAGATGATAGAGAAAACAATGAAAACTGGAAATAAAAGCGAAAATTATGCAATGGTTTTTTTTTACACTGGCTCGACATAGTGACTACAGAGTACCTGATAGTAAGTACAGTGTAGTCCAAAAACGAAAGCGACTAACAATGGATGAAAATCGATTAATAGTCTATATCGTCATGTCGGCCCACATATACCACAACTGAAGGTCTCTAGGTATATGAGCTACTGGATATACACAAGCTGATCCCGAAACGCGACAAGCCGAAACTGGTCACTATGACGGGCTTTACACCCATGTACTGTGGTCGCGATCCAGACGGGCACCGACGCCCTACCACCTCGCTGCTGCTCGTTTAGCACCACCCAGGAGTCACGTGTAGGGAAACTAGGGTAGAGCCTACGGACGCGAGCAGCTTCGAATCCTTGTTGTGGTGAAGGACGATCAACTGCCACCATTAAAATGGCTAATTAAAAGAATTAATAAGTTGTACTTGGGTACTGACGGGATATGCAGAGTTGTTGACATAACTACAAAGAAAGGGATCATAAGAAGATCGCTAAATATGTCTCTTACTAAGCGATGACACTTCAAGCTAGGAACCACGGGTTCCAAGGGGGGAATTATGTTTAAAACCTTATTTCATTATCACATAAAACTTCTTTTAATGTCATCTTTTCTCTTTATAAAATAATTTATAGCATGTAGACGCCGCCCGATAGGCGTTTGTGGTAAACGCCCTAAAAAACGTTAGGGTGTTATGGTATGCGCGCGCGCAAGGGATGCTCTAGCAAAATCAGTCGACTACCGAGACCCGAAGCTAGAGTACGTGTGTGTGCGTCGCAGTTCGGTGTGCCTTAAAGTGAAATTAAACAGTAAAACGCCAAAATCCGTGTCTTTCTACAACCACACCCACGACCACCGGTCATAAATTGTATTTTTTTAATTTACAAGATTGTTAGTTGAGTTGTCAAATATAAAAAACACGTAAAATCATTTTAATCAATGCCTTCAACGCGTACAGATATATTAGTGATTTTATCCACTTTCCACTTATATGTCGTGCCCAACGTGACCAGTAGCACAGCTGATTGCCGTTCTCACAACACTAGTACACATTACATATCTATTAGATGCCATGCGGGTTTTCTCTTGATGTTTTCTTCCACCGGAATGCATATGGTGCCTAAAACCATATTTAATCTGGAAACAGATGTAAGTGCTGGGATTCGAACCTACGACCATCGAGTCGCCGCATATGGATATCGGTCCCTCATCCACATCATCATAGAAACATCTGTATTGAAAATATAGTTGCAAATCAAAAAATAGGCACGCAGGTAGAGCATAAAATCCCATCTCTATCTCTTTTCTTCGTATATAGTCTGTATAAATGTGTCCTTTTCTTGTGCGAATAGGACATAATTCGTCCAACCTTCTATAATATTCTCTCTCTAAGGTCCCTATCCACTAATGCGGACGTCTCATTAGCATGGTATCAATAGGGTTGTCAAATAGAATTTTTATTTTTATTTAAAAACAAAATAGTGAATACACCGCACCTGATGCAAAGTGTAGAGTAGCCCAAGAACCGCAGCGACTGTAAAGGTATGGGAATTCTTGTCAGTTTCCCTTTTTCACACAGGACAATTCGCTGAAGGCCGTGCAAGGCCTATAAAACGTCACTGAGAGAATTGTTAAGGAGTTCAGCCAACGAGCTATGGGTTGGGTGGCAATACAAAGACACACCTGTGGGTATGAGGCTGCTGGGCGGCTAGCCACAGTGGAGCCCTGGCGTTGCCACCCAACCCACAAATCGCTAGCTGAGCTTCCATGCTTCGTCCTCTTAGTCCGGCAGAGTTGTAAAGACCTGTCCTAGCCAACAACATACGATACTGTAAAAAAATATATATTTGGTCGGCAACGCTTGCCCAGTGTACGTTTTGGAAAGTAATCGTTTACAGTGTTTATTTTATCTGATTCATTTGCTAAATTACAATAGTTGATAGGTTAAATAATCAAATCGTTAAGAGAAATTGGAGGAGGGTCGAGTGGATTGTGAAGACTTCGTTATTTCAATTAATGATGTAACCCCTCCCTGCGCCTACATGTATATATATCTTTGGTTTAGATCTAGGGTATAGGTGGAATACATTTGGGAGTAGGTTAATGTGCGTAATCGTGCATAAATATGATTAATAACAATTGTAGAGACAAATATATTCTTGTTTGACACCCCTGGGCATCGTTCGTCGGTCCGCATTACTGAATATTTAATTACCGAAGTTGCCCAAGATTCGATCTAAGTCATTAAATTTCTTTATTACAAACCGGGGAGGGATTAAAAATGTCAAACCTTTGCGGTTCATTTCTTTCGGACGTTTTCAGTCAACCCATGAAATATTGAAGCAATAATTTTAGAATTTTATTTACTTATGGGCATGAGGACTAACCACAATTAAACCTGGTTAAAGGTTTTATCGGCTGGACAATTTGCTGTTGGCCGGGAACAGCTTTTATAACTACACCAAGTTAGCGGCTTAACCTTTGTGTCACGGCGGCACTCCCAGAGAGCCACCTGTTTTGAAACCATTTTCTGAGCAATTTCGACCGAATTTTCGATCTTTTATTTGGTGTTTCAGCACCAGGCATATATTCAAGAATAAGAATTGATGTGGAATAATTAAAAATCATGGATGATTTTGTTATGCACATAAACAAACCTTAACAAATCGCAATGGTTCTAGAGAAAATTAATTATCTCCAGAAGTTTTCAAAGTATACATTTTTCCTTACGTGGGATTAGCTCAAAATTTTGTATTCAGGAATTTTGGGGTCGCTGATTATGATACAGCTCTAAAAATTTCAAAATTTAGTGCTAAATATCATGTGGCTAGAATGAATTTTGAAAAGAAAAGGTAGGCATTTGCCCTGCAGTAGGATGCAACTGGCTACTAAAATTATATATTATACTCATATATATATATATATATATAGGAAATATAGTACCTTCAAGAATTTAAATGTTGCCACTCTGCACGCGGCTGTATATGAAAAAGTCTATGCCTGTAGAATTTGTTATAAACTGTGGACATTGTTTTGACAATTGTGACAGCGACTCGGGATGTTTTTTGAATTTAGATAAAGCGTTGTTGTTAATATACGATAAAAGTCATAAAAAATTAACATAACTGTCTTTTCTTTAGATTTTCAGGTATAGTGATATTAATAATTATATATAAATTGTGAAAAACATATAAGTAATCATATGTTAAATAAAAACTTTGGATTTTCAGAGCAACAACAGCGTTTGTTTTTTTAAATCGTTGAAGATACCTTAAGTATCCTATATATAGTACTATATTTCCGTTGCGAGATCAAACTTATTATAAAGACTGTAAAGAGTGTTTGAGTAAGGTATTTGTAGTGTCACCTTTGCTGCGAACCTGTGACCTGGTTTCCAGTACGTAATTTCGTCCACTCCACTACCTTTTATGAAAACATCGATATTTTTATGAGTCCCGATTTGAGAGCTTCGAGATTGCTTGCTAAGGGAAGATTTCCATTTTCCTACGTACCAACTCTATCGCACAACCTTGAGAAAAATAGATGAGTGTATTTTTATAGGCTCTGATTTTTTTATACTGGCTTTATAAAGTGACTACAGAGCATCTGATAGAAAGTGCTGTGTAATCCTAGGACGACAAAGATTATCAAGAGACGAAAATTCATTGACAGTCGCCTTCATAGACCACGACAGAAAGTCTCTTAATATATAAAAAAACTGCACGTTTACAAGCTGATCTGGAAACGTGAAATGCTGAAGCAAGTCACTATGACGTTCTTTGGGCTTAAATACTGTGGTCATGACTCAGTTGGGGTTATCGCCCTACCAATTCAAAACCTGATTCACAGTTTGCTGGCATAAAATTAAATATTATGTTTGCTTAAGGGCTTTGACCATTCCACAACACAACAACTTGGCAAAAGTAGTAGCATGAGAACTTCTTAATCCTAGCCAGGATATTAGTTTCCGTATAGCTGTGACTCCGCAAACCTGCGGGCGTTGTTCTATTCAGGAAGGGAGAGGGTGGAACAAGGTTAAACAACTCTTCAGAACACTCGCCATGATGCAGATGATTTAGTTTATTTTTTTAAGGGACTTTTGTGCCTCGGCACATGCCAGCCCCATCATATCCTAAACATCTACTACTAGCATTTATTTCTGGTGGGGAGCCATCAGCCTGAACAACTCCTTTGCTTCGGCTGAGTAAGGTCTTGCTAAAATTCCGCAGAACATGCCTACATCAAAATTGTTCAGGCTAAAGGCTCCCATCAGATAATCTCTTGCAGACTGAGATCGGACACACTCCATCTGCAAATGTTGTACGTCATCTACTTTCTTACACGTGCTGCAGTTCGGTGACTCCACAAGCTTCATCAGATGTTTAAAGTTGCCTGATGGAATGTGACCCGCCCTCAGCCTGTATGCTGCCACTATAAGTTGTCTGCTAATGACTTCATTAGCAAACCATGGCATATGAGGAAGCTCACAAACTAGCGTCTTGTACCATATACCTTTGGTCAAAGATGCAGATGGTTGAAAAGCTTGAAAATGCTTGACAGCATTATCGCTGCGCAATTGGAGCGGTAATAATTTGTGGTAGCGCAAATTAATGTTTTTTTTAAACCTTTGTTGATCAATAGATCGACGGCTGGCATAATGTTAAGTTAGGATAATTACAACACACCTGGCCTCCTTCTGGGAGGAAGACGTGTCCCAGAAGGAGGCTGCAGAGCGAGACCGGCAGAAGGCCGCGCGAAGAAGACGCCGGGCTGTCGGGAACCGCCCCGGCATATCAGTCCCAGCGGATCGGACGAACCACGACCGGCCAGCTGATGCCTTAGAGGTTGTGGCTGTTCAGGGTGGGGGCTCTGAGCGACCGGTCAGCAACCCCGAAGTCGGCGGTGCGTTGTGACGCTCTCTGCCGAATTATACTAGGTGGCATCGGGGGAGGCGGCGTCTCCCCCCGTAATTGTGCCTGTCAGGCGCGGCGTAGTGGGGCTGCGGCGAATTGATTACAGGACCCGCAGTCCCCACTAATTCGCAGAAGTGTCACCTTGGGGTTTTTAGCTGGTAAACTTCCGGCACACTCCGGCTGCCACCCCCTTCGCGGCCGGGATGGTTCTATGAGGATTTTCCCCAAGTAAAAAACAGGATAATTACAACCTTAGTAGCGTTGTTATAGCGCTGTCGACCGTTCATTTTTGGCAAACGGCATTTATAGTTCCTCTACAGTCTTATTACTAAATACTATATACCGAAACCGGGGTCCAACTAATAAATATTAAGCGTTATTAAGCAATGGAAGGCTGCCGAAGGTCGAGCGTCGTTTAACTAAATCACTTAAGAAACTGCCGGCTATAAATATCGTTGGGTACTTACTTAGCCTAGATTCATTTATCAACACTCAATTTAGTGCCCCTGCCTACAATATTTCTCCACTAATCCGTCAAATAAACATCTCAGACAAAATGAAATAGAGTCACTTTTGCACAATTTGACATGAATCACTAAGCAAAGATATATTACGGGTAGTGGTCACCTTTTCCTATATTACGGGCAGAGATGGGCAAGATGTAATCTGATTAATGATGAACGATTACAAAATTTATTCGTAATTTTAATTTTCATGCTCTGAAATCGTAATTAAATTCATTTAAAATATTAAGAAACTATAGATGTGTATACAATTTGGGATTTTGTAGTGTTTAAAAGATAAATGAGCTAAATTCAGTCATATTAATGGTGAAAAACGTAAAATGTAATCGTTAATCATTTTCATTAATCTGATTACATTTTGCCCATCTATGATTACGGGTAGTGGCCACCTTTTCCTTTTTCCAGTATTACATGAAATCTATGGGAAGGGGTTTGGACATGTCCCAGCACACAATGTCCAATGCGGGCTGGCGGGTGTGCTTTATGTGCAGAATTGTGCATGAAGCAGCAATCTGGCTTGCTGCAGTAGCGTTCTTTCCATAGTTCGCATGAAAGCAATGCATGCCCTTACGATAAATAAGTCTGGAATACATTGCTTTAATTTAAACAAAAAAAAAGGAACTTTTTATATTCATATCTATTCTATTTTCAGGCCCTCTATATTCCCTATGAATGTAATATAATATATGTTATTATTATATAATATTTACATTAATTATGTGAATCTGCCTACCGTGTCTAAATACCCTATGCACGCCACTGGCTTGCTGTATATCTTAGTTTGCTCTTACGCTTTTATAACACCTCAGTATAATGAAGAAGGAGGCACTGATATATATATATTTTTAATTTTTTTCTTACTAAATCAGTACATTTATTTTTGTTTCAATTGAAAGAAATGCGATCATTTCAATGCAATATTTAGGAATATCATCTTAACAGTAGAACTATAAACCGGACAAAATTACTGGTTGCATCATTTATTTATACCATTTCCTCTTTAAGTCTTATTTAATATTTTACGATAATGTCATGATTTTTATTAAATTTGTGTATAGAATAATATTATAGATTATTTTGTTATTACGCTTTTAATTTTCAGAGATAACTATAAAGATAATTAGGAGAGAGATATTTTTGTTTTGTTTTTTCGTAGTTCTAGGGTTAAATAGTGAACTGTGAAAATCTATGCAAAGAAATGTAATGAAATTAACTTCAAGGATATATTGAAAATTCCACAGCGTAGGGTTGTGTTACACGCAACAGGAATGTGTCGATAAACAAACAATGTTGACAGCTCACTGTCAGTTGACTTCACGACAAGTTTCCGTGTCGACAAATGAGTAGGAGATAACTGAAATGCAATATACTATTGATGTTTTATCGCCTTATATCAACAAGGTTCTATGTGTACTATTGGTGTCCACGCGCGTGATTATGTTATATAAGAGCGAAGGTGGAACAAGGTTAAACATCTCTTCAACTCACGCTGTGATACAGATGGTAGAAAACGCTCAGGGAATGCGTAGGATTCTAGCTGTCGCGACAGCATCTAGGTCGCGATGTTTCACTCTTTTTTGGAGCAGACTAACTACTGGGTGCCGGGAAAGGCATTTACAGTTCAACCGGATTTAGGGGGCGAGCACGGAAGGTGCTCAGCCAGCGAGTTTATGAGTAGGGTGCCAATGCAAGGGCACCCCTGTGGGTACGAACCTCAACTTGGACCGCCAGCCAAATAAGATACTATCCCTACGGATGATCTCTACTAGCGTTTCGAGAGCGACTACCTTGAGAAGAAACGCCGAAAGAAACTCAAGGCTCCGTCGGAGTGGTACTGCGGCTCGAAGCGATAATCGCGATATTTCACTCTGTACCCATGCATTTATATGTTGTCCTCAGATATACATAGGTCGCAAAAACACTGGATATACTGCTTGATAGAAGTGCGTAGTCTCCTACATCAGACTTCATCGCAGTTGTCGAGCCGCGACAATATCTCTGTGTAAGTCCAGCGATTCTAGATACTTAAAGCTCCTTACGCTTAAAAAGAATATTTCTGTCTAATTTAACAGAATATGTGATTTTATTTTAGTTAAATAATTTAGTACACTTCGCATCATGGATGGCGCTGTAAGTCATTTAAAACACGCAAGCGTTTTGTTACCGAAATGTGATGACCATCGATTATTTTTGTTCTTATCAGTTTCTAATACTTCCGTAATATAGTAAGTATGTGTGTGCGAAATTAAAAAATGTCATAATTTGTAATGCGAGCAAAGTCTACCGTAAAATAAATGCGTATATGATAAATTATTTAAGAGCTTGCAGAACAATTACGCTTGCGTGATGTAGGTTAGTAATATTATTTAGGAATTATTAATCAATATACACATACATATCTGTATGCGTTTGTGCCCGTTAATCTCAGAAATTGCCTATCTAATATGGATATAATTTCATTATTGTATTGTACAATGGTTTACTTTACATTTTGTGTTAATTTTATTTCAATCGGTTCATAAATAAAAAAATTAAGACATTTTAAAAACACGTCGATTATTTTTTGGAAAAAATGGTAAAAAATAATTGTTCATGTGATTTGGCCCTCTGTTATGTAAATTTTAATTGATTGGTTTCTGAAAACATATAAAAAAAACTGGAAATAATTATGCAGCTGCAGCTAGTAAAAATACAAAATCTGTGTTCAAGATAAACGTTGTAAAAGAAAACGCGTTCATTGGATCGGAGAGTAATTAATAGATAGAGGTGCTCGCCCTCTGCGACGAGCTATGGCTGATTGAATAGTGATGCGGCACTAACTACTATTATAGTTATCGATAGTTTTATTTTATTCTGAATTTGTGCACGCATTTAATACAAAACATATACAGTGCAATCCAAAAATCGAGTACGACATTCGAAAAACTACTACCTATTTATAATAGCCGCCATCATGCCAGCGACACAAATATCTCTTCACGCTTCGCTTAGAGAACCCAATATTATAGGACGATGGGTACACCTTCATTGGGAAACCGTTCCAGGTTCCAATGACCCGGGAAAGGCAACAGTTAGAGAACTTCTACCTAATACCAGATTTACAAAAATATAAATTACGCGACATTCTTCAAGCTGATGAGGAATGTCCTCAACCACCTTGCAGTGTTCACAAATGGGAGACTTTTTATTTTTTATATAAAAACAAATGATAATATCTCTATATATATATATAAAATTTTCATATGACAATGTTAATTACCTTACTCCTCCGAAGCCAATGGATTTTTACCTAATTTTATATGCATATTCAGTAAGTCTAAGAATCGGCTACTATCTATTTTTCATACCCATAAGTCATAAGGGGGTCAGGTCACATTCCATCAGGCAACTTTAAACATCTGATGAAGCTTGTGGAGTCACCGACCTGCCGCACGTGTAAGAAAGTAGATGACGTACAACATTTGCTGATGGAGTGTGTCCGATCTCAGTCTGCAAGAGATTCTCTGATGGCAGCCTTTAGCCTGAACAAATTTGATGTAGGCATGTTCTGCGGAATTTAAGCGAGACCTTACTCAGCCGAAGCAAAGGAGTTGTTCAGGCTGATGGCTCCCCATCAGATATAAATGCTAGTAGTGCATGTTTAGGATACGATGGGGCTGGCATGTGCCGAGGCACACAAGTCCCTTAAATAAATAGAAAAAAAAAGTCATAAGGAATGTTCACCCTTAACTTTTTTTTTTAATTTTTGGACAATTTTTTTCGTTTTTATTTTTCTATAATGTGGCATTAAAAATACATACAACCCTAAATTTTTACCCTTTTATCACCAACCCCTATGCTCTAATAGCCATTTTAGTAATTTAATCATTTTTCATCCAGCTCGATAACTGATCAATTATCACCTAGAAATAACTTATATGGCAAAACAACGTTTGCCGGGTCAGCTAGTTATAATAAAATATATCGTAGCACTATGACTCTTTGGGGTAAGCAGAGATACATTAATGGCTGTATCCACTTTGCAATTATATGTCTTGCCCAACGTGACCAGTAGCGCAGCAGATCGCCGCTCTCACAGCACTAGTACATATGACATTTCTATTAGATGCCAGTGTACGATGTTTTTTTTTTGCTTTGATTACAGGACATTTTGTGCCTAAAACTAATTTTATTTATTACAAATTAGACAACTGTTTAATAAGTGATTCCTAGGAAAGTGTAAAAAATAGCAACATGTTCAAACGAACGTTGTAAGCATTTTCAGTGGCGGGGCTTAGTAATTGATTGCCGGAGCTGCCAACTGGCGAGCTTGCAGTAGTGATGTGGCACTTAATGTTCATTATGCAGTATCGATAAAAATGTTTATACTATATGTTGTAACTTTATTATCATTAACGTAATTTAATTCTACTTATGACCGATGATCGTGGGTGTGGTGGTAAAAAAAACACGGATTTTGGCGTTTTATTGTTTATTTACAATTTAAGGCACACCGAACTGCGACGCACACGCACGTACTCTAGCCTTGGATCTCGGTAGTCGACTGAATTAGCAAGCATCCCGTGCGCGCGCGCATCTTCTTGCCGCGTGCGTCTCGTAATACCCTAACGACCCTTAGGGCGTTTTAACACAAGCACGTATCGGGCGGCGTCTACATGCTATATGCTAGAATTATGGTATTGCAAACTGGGGATATTTTACTGTCGTCCGTATCATGGCGAGAGTTCTGAAGAGTTATTAAACCTTATAACACCCACTCCTTTCCATAGAAGAACAACGCGCGCGGATTTGCAGAGTCACAGCTATGTGGCAACTCATATCCCAGCTAGGAATAAGAAGTTCTCTAACTCTTTCTTTTGGCGAGTGATTGAGCTGTTGAATGGTCTTTCGACGACCGTGTTACCGCTGTCCTATAATATTGGTCCTTAAAACGGAGCATGAAGAGATATTTGCGCATGTCGACATGGTCTCTGCGAATAATGTTTTATTTACTGATTGCTTAAAATAGTTATGAGTTAAAAATAATCATTTCCGCTGATTTAGTAAAATGAAAATGAAATGAAATGAAAAAGTATTTATTTCGCCACAAATATACAAAAATAAAACAGAAATTTAAATGTAGCAATACAAACAACACACAAAATCAAAAGAAAATACAAAACATATAAACATGGCGAAAATGGGCCCTTCATCAGCCTAAAGCCACAGAGAAAGTCTGCAGCGCTGATTGTCGTGAAGGGCCCCGGTCGTGTTACATCTTATAATAATTATCGAAAAACAACAAAATACATTTAGCTTAAATAATAAATACATAATAGTATATTAATATTAATAATATATTTATACTCAACTAGATGGCGCTAAGAACGAATTACAACACATAATTGTTACGTTACACAAAATTGTAAATATATGCTGAATTTTAATATATCATCGTTCGGCAGTACGGTCTTTTATTTGAACATCCAGCAACATAGTGCAGAGTTCGCGACACTGATGATAATTGCAAACGATTTTTGGATTGCACCATGCTTACTATCATATGCGGTGGTCATAATGCCAAATCAGGATAAAAATAAATAGAAACCGTTGAATGTCGTAGTTTTTTTAAGTCGGTTAAAGACACTACTTTACTAAAAGAAGTAAATTTAATAATAATGTATCGTCATGCTATATCCCTTACGGGGTAAGCAAAGATACAAATGTGGCTGCATTCACTTTGCGATTATATTTCGTGTCCAACGTGACCAGTAGCACAGCTGATCGCTGTTCTCTGTGCACTTATGGCATTTCTATTTGATGTCATGCGGACTTCGTCGCGACATTTTCCTTCACCTGTATTGCATAAATTCGTAAGTAATCTGGAAAAACGCAAAGGTACGTGCCGAGATTCGAACCAACGACCGTTCGCATCACCGCGTATGGATACTAGTCCGTTATCCACGAAGCTACTATAGAAACCAGTAAATGTAAGAAATGACTTAATACCAAGTGGAAGTTAAAAAGAAAAATCTATCCTTTTACGAACAAACAACATGGCTACAACGCTCTGCTGACTAATTAATTGGCAGAATTGACTGACTGCCAGAGGGCGCAGCTTATTTCATAGTGGCGCGATATTACTTCAGAACATCGATATCGATAAATCGTAATATTAAGTTTCATGATTTGACGTCTTTTTCCTGTAACCTAACCACAATTGTAGTAATTTTAGGTGATATTAAATGTAAGGTTAACGCTATTGGGGTTTATGTATATGACATTTCAGCTGCTCACAAGAGTCGTATAACCTGTTTTTTGTTGCTGCGAACCAACATGGAGTGGAACTCGCTTCCTGCGCCTGTTTTTCCAGCATATTACGACATGGAAATCTTCTAACGACGAATAAATCGGTATTAGTTGGGTGGTTGCGCATTATTATCGGCCTCATTATCACTTTCCACCAGGTGAGATTAACTTCAAACGCAAGACTGTCTGTAATAAAAAAAGTAACTGTATATCTTCACGCGATATCACTTTCGCGGTGAGCAGAGATACATTAAAGATAGTCTCCACTTTGCACTTATATATTGTACCCAACGTGGCCTCTCGCACAAATATCACTATACATAGCATAGCACTAGTACACGTGACATTCTTATCAAATGCCGTACAGGTTTCCTCAGGATGTTTTACTTCATCGTCGAGCACAAGTCGCCCAAGACCGCACTGAATCAGGAAACCACACAAGTATGTGTCACGACTCGAATCTTTAACCTCACGTTTCCTTGTACGGGTTCCATTTCCTTATCCACTACAGCAGCTTGTAAGGTAGTTTTATTTTTAAAGGTCTGATAGCGCAGTTTATAATGAATTTACCTGCGTCGCTGAAGCTCTTGGGTTCGATTTCCGGTACCTGCAAACTACACTGTTATGAGGAAATTACTTCGTTGCGAGTCATGTGTGTATTCAAGTATGTAAATCTTAGTCTAGTACAGATAGTACAAGCGCAAACTTAGTTTGTGGCCAGGACTATGTATATAATTGTCCGTAAACTGTATATATTTTTATTAAAAATATATAGTTTATTTTTATTTTGGTTAAGCAATGATCGTAAGTTCAAATCCTGGCACGTAAATCTAGGTTCTCCTAGGCTAACCACGGCCTTAGGCCCCACATAGTCACCGCTGAAGTTATACTACGCGAGGAAACCGGCATGGTATCTAAAAAAATGTCTTGTGTTATTGCCCTGAGAACGGCGATCAACTTGCGCTACTGGTCACGTTGGTTACGACATATAAGTTTACAGTATGTACAGCAACTCTTCATCAGGGACGCCATGAAGGCAGTGACCCCGGTGTGTCAGACTCCTACTGACGGGAAACTCCCGGGATGTATCTGTAATCACTCCCTCAAGTCTACTGCCCGGATAACTAAAGCCACTTTTTTTGGTATCCCGGGGGGAAAATCCTACATAGAACCATCAGGGAAGCTGTGAGGGCAGCGACCCCGGTGTGTCAGACTCCTACTGACTAAAACCCCCCGAAGTGTCCCTCTGATTGCTCCACCCGGGCCTGGGAAGCCAAATTCGTCCAGACGCCCAGGGAACAAAAGGCCTTGTTGAAGCTATCCCTCTGGGGGAGGGGTGCGAGTAAAAATCCACCTCTCCAAACCTCTCTCTCAGGCGGCGCGCCGGACACCGTGCACCGCCTCCCTCTCATCCGAGCAGCAGAATCCCTCAAGTCTACTGCTCGGCGAACTAAAGCCACTAATGTATCTATGCTCAAACCCCAAAAGCGATATAGCATGAATGCTATTATTACTATAATTAATTTTAAACAAATGGGAGTCGAAGCTGCTCGCGTCCGTAGGCTTTACCCTAGTTTCCCTACACGTGACTCCTGAGTGGTGCTAAACGAGCAGCAGCGATGTGGTAGGGCGTCGGTGCCCGTCTGGATCGCGACCACAGTACATGGGTGTAAAGCCCGTCATAGTGACCAGTTTCGGCTTGTCGCGTTTCGGAATCAGCTTGTGTATATCCAGTAGCTCATATACCTAGAGACCTTCAGTCGTGGTATATGTGGGCCGACATGACGATGTGGACTATCAATGGATTTTCATCCTTTGATAGTCGCTTTCGTTTTTGGACTACACTGTACTTACCATCAGGTACTCTGTAGTCACTATGACGAGCCAGTGTAAAAAAAAATGGTTTTGCAAATTGTTATTTAATAGACTTACAAAAAAAAAAACACAAACAATAGTTTGAGAGAAGAAAACTATTTATCAAATAAGGCTTTCCCAACTCCAAGGTATTTTACGACCTCATAAACCTAACTATGTCATGTGAATGATAAAGATCACTATAATTGTCCTATTAGCTCACTTTTATCGATAAACTTAATTTACAACTTGATTAATATCGTATTTGCTTTACTATCGTATCAAGTCCCATCACTAATTAACTGCGAAGTGAAAAGCACATCGGATTACGGAAAAATATTTTTAGGTTTGATATTTTTCTAGCTTTTAAAAATATTCAATTGATGGCAATTTTTTTTTAAACCAGCTGTAAGTTACCCCGTGCTATCTGGTAGAAAAACCTTTATTTTAAACGCAAGGTGATTTTTCAAAAACGTCAAAACAGATAATTTTTATTATAAACCAAACAGCTAAATACCAGTCTTCATTATTCTTACTTAAAAATCGTCATGAATGAAGGATGAATACAATGAAAAGAGGAAAGCAAAAGATCATGCTATTAAGTCATAACGTCAAAAGGGTCAAGAATCCCGTTGATCCCGCGCACCGCTTATCAATTAAATCGCTTCATTAGTCTTTAAACTGAGTTTTAAAATCATTCAATTTCTCCAATTTTATATGACGATAACCGAATGATAAAAAAATAATTCCTTTGTTTTATAATGTTATATGTAGTAGCGTTCATTCCATAGATGCATGAAAGCATTGCATGCCCTTACGATAGATAAGTCTAGAATAAATTGCTGAAAGTCGAGCAAAAAAGCAACCATTTATATTCATATCTATTTTATATTCACGCCATCTATCTTTTCTATGAAAGAAATATAGTAATTGTAATCATAATGTAATATTCGAATTAACTACGCGAATTCTACCTACCCTGTCCAAATATCGTATGCACGTCACTGGTTATATGTAATAGAGTCGTGTGACCAATATAATTTTTCGAGTCGGACAGGGTTTTCAAAACATACTGTATAGATAACAAGTGTATGTTGGTTCGTCACACGTTGACAGGTAATTATGGCTGTACATTAGGGCTCACCGCAATCCGGCCGCCACGCGCGTTCCACGTTAGTGGTCGACCTCATTATCCGAGCTAATTTATATTCACTTTGAGAATTACATACAGCACACAGTACGCAATACACAGCATAATAGATGGGCAAAATGTAATCAGATTAATAAAAATGATTACGATTACATTTTCCGTTTTTTTACCATTAATATGACTGCATTTTGCTCATCTATGTTTTAAACACTACAGAATCTCAGATTGCATACGCATTTATGATTTCATAGGGCAGCATGCACTAACAAATTAAATCTAGTTTAGAGTTATATAAAATGCTATTTAGCGGTGATCTGTACTTATTGTCTTGCACTAAATCAAAATCTAGTTGTAACAACTCTTAAACTGAAATCATCATTAAGATGGAATCAAACCAATTAAATTAATAAGCGTTTTATACAAGCTTAAACTAGATTAATTCGTTAGTGCAAGCCGCCCTTAATCTTTTAAATGGATTTAATCACGATTACAGAGAAGAAATTAATATTACGACTACATTTTGTAATCTTTAATCATTAATCAGATTATATTTTGCCCATCTCTGGTACACAGTACACATAAATGTGCTAAACTGATGTAAATAATAATGTCTTTCGTTCCATAACTGCATAAAAAAGTATTATTTATTAAATAACTAGCTGACCCGGCGCATTTCGTACCGCCATGAATGCCATGTTAAACTACTCCCCTCCTCCTTCCTTCTTCCCTTCCTATTGTTTTAGATTACACGTACGGCGTCTTTTTCTGGTATCTCCTGAGTCCGAGCACTTTCTATCCAAAGTCTCTGAGAATTTAAGCGAGTTTCGTTGTCGTTAAAGATCTCAGATTTATACGGTAGTAAATGGTAACGATGAGTTATCTTTTAGAGATATATATATATATCCCGGCAGACCTTGTTCTGCCCTATTTCTCTAAAACAAAGTCACATTGCTTTTTTTTTAATGTTAATAGCTTCCCTGCTGTTTTTTTGGCTGTTTTTTTGAAAATTGTTTGAAGCAACCTGGCCTTAATGCTATATGTATAAAAATTGACAAATATTGACATTAATATTTATACGTCACTCAATAATTGTTTTGCCTTCCCGGAACCCGTCCACTGACATTTAAACTTTATGGTGTACTATTAAAGTTCAAAATGACTTATAACGAATTTTTTGTATGAGAATATAGAAAAGTGGTGTTTTTAGACTTTTTCAGACAATTTTTTTTAATTTTTCTCTCCGTAATAACCTTCCCCAGACTTCAACAAACACAACAAAAAAGAAATCAACCAAATCGGTTCAGCCGTTCTCGAGTTTCGCGCTTATCATGACATTTAGCGATTCATTTTTATATATAAGAAGATATATATATATATATACACTATCGGTGATTTAATTATCGATCTTTTGAAGATATACAATTCCGTTGTACATTAATTTGATTTATGTCGTAAGGTTTAGCCAGCGTTTGCGTTTTAAACGCACTAAAATGTTTGTAACTACATTATATTACAAAGTTTTAAATATTTCCGCTTATATATATATAGAAAAGCGCTGTACACTGCGCCCCGCCTCCTTTTCATCCAGGCAGCCAGACTCCCTCAAGTCTACTACCCGGAGGAGATCCACGGTGCGTCAACTCGCTACAGGTTTTTTTTAACACTGGCTCGACATAGTGACTACAGAGTACCTGATGGTAAGTACAGTGTAGTCCAAAAACGAAAGCGACTATCAAAGGATGAAAATCCATTGATAGTCTACATCGTCATGTCGGCCCACATATACCACGACTGAAGGTCTCTAGGTATACGAGCTACTGGATATACACAAGCTGATCCCGAAACGCGACAAGCCGAAACTGGTCACTGTGACGGCCTTTACACCCATGTACTGTGGTCGCGATCCAGACGAGCACCGACGCCCTACCCTCGCGGCTGCTCGTTTAGCACCACCCAGGAGTCACGTGTAGGGACACTAGGGTAAAGCCTACGGACGCGAGCAGCTTCGACTCCCAAAAGTCTCAATGTCATTGAAACATTATTCTATTATATTTAAGATCATTATTTTAGCTTTACTTTTGACGCATCTAAATTTCCTAGTTCATGTATTTAAATTGAAAAAAAAAAAGGTTTTTTGAAAATGTTTTCCGTGTTGTTTTATAAGGGCTCCGTTATGTTGATTCTACCGAGATTGTTTCGCGTTCTACGAAGAACAATACGCTAAGTAAATTCTTGCTATAATTTATTTTGGAGGACTTTAAAAATATGCTTTTTTTCCTTTTTTCATTTCATTAGGGAATGATTACACTTTACGATGCAGAATAAACTTGTATCGATTACGCATCATCTTCACATTGTATATCGACCGGTAGCGTTCATTCCATAGATGCATGTAAGCATTGCATGCCCTTATGATGAAAAAGTCTGGAATATATTGCTGAAAGGTAAACAAAAAATAGACTGTTTATATTCATATCTATTCTATATTCACGCCATCTATCTTTCCCATGAAAGCAATGTAATATTTACTGTCATAATATAATATTTAAATAATTACGTGAGTTCTGCCTAACCTGTATAAATACCTTATGCACATCACTGATATCGACTAATTAATAAATGTATTTGAATCATATATAAGATTTAAAATATAAGTGGCTATGATGTCCCAGAGGATAAGAGACCGGTTCCCTTGCGTGGGAACGTAAATGGTCCTAAAGTCAAATCACAACACGTACTTCTAGGTTTTTCAAGACTATACACGGATTCAGGCACCATATTCTCACTGGTAAAGAAAACCATCGCGAGAAAAACCCCATGGGTTCTAATAGAAATGTCATATGCTATGAGAACGGCGATCAGTTGCGCTACTGGTCATGTTAGGCAAGACATGTAAGCATAAAGTCGATATAGCCATTAATTCATCACTTTCCCCGTGAAAGATTTGGCGTGACAATATAGTAATATTATAAAAGTGGCTAGCCGTGGTGGCTGCCGGCAGAATAGAATAGCACCCCCCTCTTCTTGCCGAGGTGTCGTAAAAGGCGACTAAGGTATCTCTTTAACACCGCAATTCAACCAGGTGTTCAGAGAAGGAAAACTCGACCAAATCTGCATCCCGCTCCCTCCCGATCGTACTGGTTCTCCATTCCATCGGGCCCGAGGGAGCTCGGACGAGAGAGTGCTTTTCTGGCTGCGCGTCCAGTTATGCACTTAAATATCTCCTGCGCAATTGACTGTTTCCGAAAACTGGACCTCGATTTTCTTAAACGGTGTTGAAACAGTCGCCGTGGCCGAATCCGGCTAGGACATCATCATATTATAAAAGTTCTGAAAATTCTAAGAAATTGTATAATTATATTTTCTTTTTATCTGATTTTAAAATAGTCACATTCTATCTATTTAGTAAAATCGAATGCAAAATATTGTAATATAGTGGCAATCGATTGTTATGTGAGTTGACAGTTCGTTTATTATCATGTGATAAAAAAAAAAATATCGGAGTTATCCAGGCATAATCTGGCCTGTTCTTCTGTAGTGGTCGCCATAGTAATTTAATCATTTTTCATTATGCTGCAAATTCATTGTCAATTTGTTTCATTTCGCGGTTCTAATCGGCACAAACCAATTTCACATCGATAAGTGTGGTCATTCCTTTACAATGCTGGCTATGCTTTTCTATTGGACAAAGTTGTACAATCAATATTTACTTTCCTCAATTTGATTCTGAAATACATTATTAATGTACCGAATGTTTTACTGAAAATTTTACAACGCGTAGTGGAGTTTGAGGCTTATAAATTAAAAACCGTCCGAGTGCAAATTGGACTAGCGCACAGAGGATTCAAGTAAGCTATTAATACTAGATTAAAGGAAGAATTTATTAATATCTAAATATATATAACTCAAAGGTGACGGACTAGCTGACTGACATAGTGATCTATCAACGCACAGCCGAAACCACTGGACGGATCGGGCTGAAATTTGGCATGCAGGTAGATGTTATGACGTAGGCATCCGCTAAGAAAGGATTTTGATGAATTCCTCCCCTAAGGGGATAAAATAGGGGATAAAAGTTTGTATAAATCTTCTCAGATTTTCGACTATAATATAATATAATAGCTTGATAGTTTTAGCGCCTAATGACAGATCAGGTCCTAATTTTATACACACCCTAAACAAAAGTAAAGCCACAAAAACTATATCTAATTAATTATAATACTTCTTATTGTGAGCGAATCCGCGGGCAAAAGCTAGTTATTTATATATAATTATTTATTATTAGTAGGTTTTTTTTGCGAAGAAATCATATTATGATAATGTTTTATGTATAGATTGTAATTACTGGATCCAGCGTTATTTTAGACATTCTGGATCCAGAACAGCGTTTTCGCGCATGCATACCAATTCTTTATCCACTAAGTCACCGCAACAACATAGATAAATGTACAAAATATGTTTTTAATAATTTTCCGCAGCACTAAGTAGGATGAAGGCTGAACGGAACTCCCGAGAGGCGCAAACAATCAACTTACGTCGCTAATTGGGTCCATATTACGCTTTGTTCACCATCCGCTCTCCCGTCTCCGCTAATGATGGAGGAAGTCATCAATTAACTCTCATCACCCTTCAATCGCACTCACCAAGTCAATATTAATATCATATCTTTCTTCCCTATCTTTATGGTTATACATCGATGTGATTAGCCAGTTTTGTACTGTTGGATATAGAAACACAATTATTATTATTCGATAATGGCCATGAGATCCTGGAATTAGGTAAGACAGGAACCACGTACCTTTTTGGTGATAAATGACGCGTCTTCGATGTCGTTGAAATTGAGAAAAAACGAATATACATACACAGTTTAGCGCTCGCGTCACGTGTTGATTGCACCGGTGTTGATTAGTACTGGTATTCGCGCGCGGCTCCATCCGTTGTTTACGCTTGTGGTGGGAGGGGATAGGGGACCGACAGGTAAATAATTGGATTCTCATGGCAATACCTATCATGTACCTCTCATGCTTTGAAAAGAGTTGTGCAACCCGCAAGAGTTAACTTGAGATTTCGCTCGGATGTCGTAAACGCGAGGTACTGACTGAGGATTTGACTGCAAAAAATAATCATTTGTCGAATTTTTTTTTATGGTTGATTGTATCGGTCTTAACACGCTCCCGCCGGCGGCTGAATTCGCAGTCTTCGGCATCTGACGGCTCTGTCAAATCAAATTAGACTCGTCGGGCGGCGCAGGCTGCACGTAACCGCATATCTCTCATTAAGTTCTTCTGCCGACTATGCCTGCGTTCATTTGCAAACTTTTTTTCTTTTTATTAGCAAAAATTACAAATTAAATTGATTTCTTTCATTTTACTATTAATGGTACACGCCGCCCGATGGACCAGTCCATAATGTTTTTTTTTACACTGGCTCGACGTAGTGACTACAGAGTACCTGATGGTAAGTACAGTGTAGTCCAAAAACGAAAGCGACTATTAAAGGATGAAAATCCAATAATAGTCTACATTGTAATATCAGCCCGCATATACCACGACTGAAGGTCTCTAGGTATATAAGTTACTGGATATACACAAGCTGATCCCGAAACGCGACAAGCTGAAACTGGTCACTATGACGGGCTTTACACCCATGTACTGTGGTCGCGATCCAGACGGGCACCGACGCCCTACCACCTCGCTGCTGCTCGTTTAGCACCACCCAGGAGTCACGTGTAGGGAAACTAGGGTAAAGCTTACGGACGCGAGCAGCTTCGACTCCCAAAATAATGTATCATTAATGGTACATGCCTGCGGGAATGTGTTAAATAAAATCTATTTAGATGTATAATTAATTATACTCTTGGTAGCAAAGCTGGTTGCTAGTCAATTATAGCATCATAACTACTCGGAGTTGACGACGACGGTGTTCGTTTCTCTTCAAGACTACTCTATACATATATATATATAGTATACTCTCGTGAAGCTTCCTGTTTAATTCGCTTTTTTTATCTGGACTCCTACTGAGGGCCGGGAAGGCCCTATACTGTCTAACCGGGCTTAAGGGGCGAGCTTAGAAGGTGCTCAGCCAGCAAGTTTATGGGCTGGGTGGCAACGCAAGGGCACCCCTGTGGGTACGAACCTCGACTGGACCGCCAGCCAAAAAGAATACGAACTCTACGGGTGATCTACCAGCGTTTTGGAAGTGACTACCTTGAGAAGAAACGCTGAAAGTAACTCAAGGCTGCGTCGGAGTGAAACTGCGCCTCGGAGCGAGAACGCCCCGATTTGCGACAGTTGACTGAACTATCCTTCGTCGGCGCCGAAGTTTAATTCGCACCAAAGTAGTTTTTGAATACCCAGGTAGCCGCTACATGCTCGCATGATGACTTGTTCTTCGGAAATAATGTAAGCGCGATTGCTTTTTCGTTTTCACAAGTTTATCACTTTTAAAATAAGATTTCGTTCCACACTGTGGATAGTTTTTCCCATGTTTACATAAAACAACCTATCTGAGACATTCAGGTAAAAAACAATCGAAACCAAACACGTAGGTCGATTGTATGCTAACAGTGATCGAGCGTCGTTGGCGAGAGCTGTAAGAAGGCGGGGGTCGGTAGGTCAGCGCGTATTCCGCTCAGGGACCTAATTCTGTATGAATATTTAGATTTCACACTCTTATTACTTATTTACTTTTACAGGGTTGCCAGTGGCCCGGTACAATAACTCATTTACACAATACATATACACAGTTACAATCAAAAATGTACAGTTCCTATTATGGCATCCACAACATACTTCAGAGTGGCCTGTTTATTTATACTATATTATATTATATCATACTATAACATAATATATCATATCATATTAATGGTAATTGATGTCAAGATTATTCGTTTGTACATCTCTCAACAACCCGAAGACCTTTCTCCTGAATCCCGGCATGGAGTCCGCGAACAAATCAACCGAACCTCCAGGAAGATTGTAGGCCCGAGACAATCTACATAAAGCGCTGTTGACTCCGAGGTTTGTTCGCTTAAAAGGTGGGTGAAAAAGAGAAACGGCTCGTCTGGAATTTTTCGGGGGGAAGGGGGGGGGGGCTCTGAATGAGTATTTTTGGAGCAGTTAGGGGCATTCAATTTTATTATTTAAAATGTTAAATAATAAAAATCATATCCAATTGCTGACGACGAAGCGCTAAAGAATTCATTTTAAAGTATATCAAATCTTACCATTTGAAAACCACGTTAACATCGTGTCTTGTCTATATCATGTCACGGTAACGAATCTGATTCATTTCAACAAAGTATCATAGAGAATACTATTTTATCAAATGTCGTAACTTTTTACAAAATTAACGTGATATCAAAGCAAGGAATCGCTAAATTGTCTTAGAGAATTAGGCCCCAGGTCTCAAGTTATTTCTTACGCCTAGGAAGTATGAAAAATTTTACATACTATACGCAAATATATTATTATAGAGTATGTTTTGAAAAACCATTTTTTTATTCGCAGCTTATAAACTTATATGGCACACTATTAACATATAAATTGGCCTCAATTCAATTAATTTTTATACTTTTTTTGCTCTTAACTAAATACGATAATCTAACTAATATAGAAACTAATGTCAATAACAACTAATGCCTTCTCCGTTCGTACAGAGTTTTTGTAACATAGTGTATAGTACAATATAGTATTACTAGCTTTTGCCCGCGGCTTCGCTCGCGTTAAGAAGTATTATTATTAATTAGATATAGTATTTGCGGCTTTACTTTTGTTTAGCGTGTGTAAAAAATTAGGGCCTACAAAACTTCTTTGTATACAATATTCTTAACTAATCCGTCATTAGGCGCTAAAACTATCAAGCTATTGGGTGAACTTGCTCGTGAGCAAGCAACATAAAACTGTCCCTGAGAGAAGCAATGTTCTTTCAAGTCAATACCCACAAATTTGAGAGTTTCCCCATGAAACTTGTTTATTGTTATGGCAAAGTAGACTTCACCTACCTATATGCCAAATTTCAGCCCGATCCGTCCAGTGGTTTGGGCTGTGCGTGTGTGTGTGTGTGTGTGTGTGTGTCCAGTGGAAGTGAAAATGTAAGAAGATTTATACAAATTTTCATCCTCCATTTTATCCCCTTAGGGGTAGAATTGATCAAAATCCTTTCTTAGCGGATGCCTACGTCATAACACCTACCTGCATGCCAAATTTCAGCCCGATCCGTCCAGTGGTTTGGGCTGTGCGTTGATAGATCACTATGTCAGTCAGTCAGTCATTACAAACACACTTACCAATCTAATAATCCGAGAGCCTTAAAAAAGAGGGAATATCGTTATAATGGGGACTAAAGACAATATTAAACATTAACTTAGTTTTGTAATAAGATTATAAGTCTCTGCCGCTTATTGGATATAGTTTGCATTAATAAAACTCAAACTAGATAAAGAGCGACCGGTTAAAGTGCCAATACACGGATTTTCGCTTCATATCCGGCCGGCCTAATGACCGCCGTATTGAACGCGTCTGGGCATAACCGGTTCTATCCGGATCAATCCGAGGTCAAGGACGCACGCGCGAAATCCTTTAATTTCAAAAATACTTACATAGCATCGCTTGAAGAATTTTGAAGGGAATTTTCGGCAGGCCGGCATGACGACGGTGACTGTTAAAGAAAATTCTCCTGCTTTTTAATAATTGCTAAAAAACAGGATATAAAAATCAATTGTAATTACAGTTGATTTTTGGTTTGCGCTGTGATTAAGGTTTGTATTTATATGTATTTTGTTTTTGTATGTATCTGTCGCCCTCGGCGAAGTCTTGCGTTCTACAGATGTCACGTTCTATTATATTTTATGGGGGGAGGGGGGGTGGTGTTAATTTAAAAGGCCAGTCTTCACTCGCCTCTAAACAACCAAATCACTCTCGCCTGGATATGTTGTAAGGCATAGATACACAGCCCTAGATAATAAAGGCGAAACAGAAAGAGAGCAGTTCGCGCAGGACCAACTTCGGGGCGCGCTCCCCTCCTGACACAGGCCGCGTGGTGGACGTTGAGGGAGTCCGCCGTCTGGCAGAGAGGACAAGGCGTCGTGTGTGTGCTCACATGACGCCTCATTGAGAGGTAGTGAGGGGGTAACAATTGACCCCCTTACAGAGAGGAGGCCTGTTAAGGCTGGTCGCTCGCCGGGTCCGTAGTAAGTATAAGGATACTCAGGTCCGGCGAAGGTGAAGAGAGGAGATAGTTGGCACCCCGGTGGTTTTAGTCGGTGCAAGACCGACATACCGAGGGAGTAGCCATCACCAATCCCCTGACATCCGAAGGGATCCCTAGGTAATAAATAAGATTACTATAAGTCTGAGATATCCATTGTAACATTAAAGCTAAACAATCGACTGCCATCAACTGTCGGTAAAGTTATTACTTTCGTATCTGTAACAATACTTGACTTTCAACGATTACGAAGATCGAAGTTAAATCTATTTCTAAGAAGTCGTTTTTCGCTCATTTCTCTCTAATTCCATATAAATGGTTTTCTTTACAATAATATACCTACAACTTTCTGCTTTGCAGAGTCTTTATTGCTTATAAAGCCGGGTTTACACGTGTATCATTTTCTCCGTCCGTTTACCGTATCATTTTCGTAGTTTCAATGCGTCTATAGCCTTATTAGAAAACAAGATTGAACTAAGTTATCGTGTACATAGTGGCAATAATTAGTTATTATAAAAAAATATTTAGCTAATATTGTTAATAATCGAATTTTGCCATTTACTTAAAACTTCCCTATCCCTAAGTAAGTCCTATAACTTCGATTCCCTCGTAATAACAGGTTTCTTCC